>CM066036.1:700797158-703197158 GCA_033557465.1 Ichthyophis bannanicus
GTAATTTGCTTCGGAGGGGGATCAGAAGAGGCAAGTCACATGTGCCAGAGCACATGGCCTGCTGCGAGCAAAAAAACGGTGGCATAAAGCCGCCCACTCAGGCTGTCTGCCCTAGGCAACTGCCTAGCTCGCCTAGTGGGTGGGCCATCCCTACATGGACTGGATGGTATACATCTGAGAGTGCTGAAAGAATTGAAAGATGAGATTGCAGACCTGCTATTAGTAATCTGTGAACTATCATTAAAATCATCTGTAGTACCTGAAAATTGGAGTTACATTGGTCATTCTCCAATTTTTTAAAAAGGGTTCCAGGATTGATCCAGGAAACTACAGGGTGGTGATCCTGACATCAGTACCAGACAAAATGGTAGAAACCCTTATAAAGAATAAAATTACTGAACATGTAGATAATCATGGTTTAATGGGATAAAGCCAACATGGATTTAGCCAAGGAAAGTTTACTCTTGCAAAACTGTTATATATTTTTGAAGGTGTGAATAAATGAGTAGATCAAGGTGAACCAGTTGATTATAGTGTATCTGGATTTTCAGAAAGCCTTTGATAAGGTCCCTCATGAGAGACTCTTGGCGAAATTAAAAAGTCATGGGATAGGAGGCAGTGTGCTATTGTGGATCAGGAACCAGTTAAAAGATAGAAAACAGAGAGCAGGGCTAAATGGCCAATTTTCTCAATGGAAAAAGGTGGATAGTGGAGTACCCCAGGGATCTTTACTGGGCCCGCTGCTTTTTAACATATTCATAGATGACCTGGAAATGGGAATAACGAGTGAACTGATCAGATTTGAAGTTGACACAAAATCATTCAAAGTTGTTAAAACAGAAGAGGATTGTGAACATTTGCAAGAGAACCTTCATAAATTGAATGACTGGACATCCAAATGGCAGATTAAATTTAATGTGTAAAAGTGCAGTTATGCACCTGGGAAAGAACAACCGAAACTACAGTTACACGATGCAAGGCTCCATATTAGGAACCACCACCCAGGAAAAGATTTAGGCATCATCATGGATAATACATTGAAACTCTCCACCCAGTGTGTAGAGGTGGCCAATAAAGCAAATAGAATGCTAGGACTCATAAGGAAAGGAAGGGAACGAAGAATAAAATCAATGATACTATAATGTCTCTGTATTGTTCCATGGTGCAATCATACCTTGAATATTGTGTGCAGTTCTGATCACTATATCCTAAAGGTTCACAAAACATTCCAGCATTATGCTGTAATATAATTAGGCTTCATCTTCAGCTGGACACCGTCCATTATTTGGACACCACCCATTATCCCAGCTTTGAGATTCACAAAAGGCTCCACTTCCTGCAACTGGTTTCACTGTTTTAACTCAAAGACCCCCTCACCCCATACATTTTGTCTGTTTGCTTGCCTTAAATAGAATGTAAGCTTCAAAAAGCAGGAACTGTCTACTGTACAGTATCAGGTAGGAATTTAACCTGCTGCTAGCCATAAAACATCTAGGTGTATAACTATATATCTAAAGTTGTATACATACAATTGTCACTTTAAAAAGTCACATAATTTTAAGGGAGTAATTTTATAAACCTTTTCCATGTGTAAAACATTGATTTACGCAGGGGTGGCTCTATAATGAGGCCGAGTGAGGCGGTGGCCTCAGGCGGCAACATTTTGGGGTCGACAAAAATTGCCCCCAAAAAGACCGCCTCACTCAGCCTTAAAAAAAAAAACCCCAATCAGAAGAGCCGCTGCAGCCGTGGCAGCATGAAGTGTCCCGCGGCCACGGCCCCCCGGCCTCCCTGGCAGAGCCCTCCTTGTATTGTATTATTTCCCTCAGCGCTGGCTTTTCAGAGCCGCGAAGGAAGAGTTTCCCTTTCTCGCGGCTCTGTTAAGCCCGCCGGTGCTGATGGGAAACAGGAAATGACGTAATGTCTGCACCTTCAATCTAGGTGTGAATTCTGTCAGATTTGAGTTAGTATTTTATAAAGGTGCCTAAGTGTCTTTATAAAATAGGTGTTGCGCTGCACTGTTTACCTAGGTGCCCTGTTTTAAATTTACCCCTGAAAAGAATAGTAAAATGTCTAGAAGTTATACTTGCTCTTTGTGCATTGTCACAAATTATTCTGAATCAACTACAGAGCATAGAACTTTCTTGCCTAGCCTTGCTCTGCCCTAAATCGCATCCCTTTTCCTAACAGACAAATTTGACTCCCCTACTTACAAATCAGACAAATTTATTATCAAATATATGTCTTTAATTTGTAAGCCACGTTGCCAGTACTTCAAAGGTGACATAACAAATTGTAATAAGCTATCTGTAGTTTTACTGCAGATTTTTTTCAAAAAGCATTTTTGCAGTCAGTTTTGTCACTGGCCACATAAATGCTTTTGAATACCACTGTATGCACATCTGGCCTTAATACACAAATGATAACAGCTGCAGGAGCAGTTTGCATAAATGCCACAGATCATTTCATCGAAGACTTGTCCAAAAAATAACATGTAAAGCAATGTGTAAATAGCACGACAGGACCCTCACCCTGTTCTTATATTTTGTGCTCTTGCCATTTTTACAGATATATGAGAAAATATAGACCACTTTAAAGTAAGAAGATTCACATGTGCTATATGACTGTTAGTCATGGTGTTAATAATATTGGTCTCATAAGGAGCTGCTGTTACAAAGAAATCAAAATACACACACAAACGTAGACCAAAAATGCAGTGAAAAGTACATCTCATGACCTAGACTAAGACTTTGACTCGCTGGGTGAACTAAATGGGGCATAGAAACATAGAAACATGACGACAGAAAAAGACCACATGGCCCATCTAGTCTGTCCTTACATAACAACAACTACAACAGTCCACTTTTTACCTTTAGAGATCCTCTGTGTTGGTCCCATGCTTTTTTGAATTCAGTTACTGTCCTCATCTCTACCACCTCCACTGGGAGACTATTCCACGGATCCACTACTCTTTCCGTAAAGAAATATTTCCGCATATCACTCCTGAATCTATCTCCCTTCACCCTCATCCCATGTTCCCTCGTAGCAGAACTTGCTTTCAATTGAAAGAGGCTCTCTCCCTGAACATTTATGCCACGGAGGTATTTAAACATCTCAATCATATCACCTCTATCCCGCCTTTCCTCTAAGGTGTACATATTAAGATCCTTAAGTCTGTCCTCATATGCTTTATAATGAAGCCCATTAATCATTTTAGTAGCAACCCTCTGCACCGACTCCATCCTGTTCACATCCTTTTGAAGGTGCGGTCTCCAGAATTGCACACCATACTCCAAATGAGGTCGCACCAAAGACTTATACAGAGGCATTATCACCTCCTTTTTTCTGCTAGCCATTCCTCTCCATATGCACCCAAGCATCCTTCTAGCTTTTGCCGTCGCCTTTTCTACCTGTTTAGCTACTTTAAGATCATCAGACACAACCACGCCTAGGTCCCGCTCTTCTTTAGTGGACAGAAGTACTTCACCTCCTATACTGTATTGCTCCCTTGGATTGCTGCAGCCCAAATGCATGACCTTACATTTTTTAACATTAAATCCCAGCTGCCAAATTCTAGACCATTCTTCAAGCTTAGCTAGATACCTCCTCATGTTATCTACCCCTTCCTGGGTGTCTACTCTATTGCAGATTTTGGTATCATCCGCAAAGAGGCAAACCTTACCCGACAGCCCTTCCGCTATATCACTAACAAAGATGTTAAAAAGAATCGGACCAAGGACAGATCCCTGGGGCACACCACTGGTAACATCCTTCTCCTCAGAGTGAGCTCCATTTACTTGTACTCTTTGTCGCCTCCCACCCAACCAATTTCTAACCCAAGCAGTAACTTTAGGGTCCATCCCTAGGGTGCTCAGTTTGTTTATAAGTCTCCTGTAAGGAACAGTGTCAAAGGCTTTACGGAAATCTAAATACACCACATCTAGAGCTCTCCCTCGGTCCAACTCCCTGGTCACCCAGTCAAAGAAATCAATCAGATTTGTCTGACAAGACCTTCCTCTGGTGAATCCATGCTGCCTCGGATCCTGTAATCCGCTGGACTCCAGAAACCTCACTATTTTCTCTTTCAGCAGCGTTTCCAATAATTTACTCACCACCGAAGTTAAACTAACCGGCCTGTAGTTTTCAACCACATCCTTACTTCCGCTTTTGTGTAAAGGCACCACATGAACCTCTCTCCAGTCCTTTGGCACCACTCCCGACTCCAATGAGGCATTGAAAAGGTTAGTCAGCGGAGTTGCTAGAACGTCCCCAAGTTCCCTCAGTATTCTAGGGTGTATCCCATCCGGTCCCATCGCTTTGTCTACTTTAAGTTGAGCTAGTTTCTCACGAACACAGTCTTCTGAAAATAGTTCAAGATGTCCCTCACTTCTGTTCTTATTTGTGGGTGTTTTCTGAGGTCCTGCTCCTGGTTCTTCATCTGTGAACACAGAACAAAAATATTTGTTAAGCAATTCCACTTTATCCTTATCAGCTTCTATATATTCCCCCCTGCACCCTTGAGTCTGACAATACCACTTTTGCCCTTCCTCTTCTCACTAATATATCTGAAAAATGTCTTATCCCCCCATTTTATTGCATTGGCTATTTCCTCCTCCTTTTGAATCTTTGCCTTCTTGACTACTTTGCTACTTTGCATGAGATTAGAAAGTAAAAATTAGCTTGCATGAGCATCCAGAATAATGCAATAGTGTAATAATGAGTTCATCATTTTTTCAGCACAAAATTTACTAAGGCCATCTGGTCTTAGTAAATGTAGAGATGGAGGGGGGGGGGCGGTTTAAAATGTTAGTGTGCTAGCAGGGTTACCATGTTAACATTAAGTACAAGATCTTGCTCTCAAGAACTCCCCCTCCCCCGAGTAAAAGGCATCACTTCCCTCTGGTCTTCACCCAGAATTTCCTTTCCCATCCCTCTTAAGAGCCTCAATTTGGACCACTACCACACAACAAAATAGCCTCCAGACCTTCTCTCCCCCATCAACAACAAAAGAGGTCTCTGGGGCCTCCTGTTTTCAGATGATTTACTGGGAAATCTGCATAAATTTCCTTTTGACACATTACAGACTGTTTTCAGTTCAGTTCCTCAGTCATTAACTACCTTTGCTACCAAGCATACAGATAAACATCTAACTGCTGATGAGAGTTTCAAAATCAAATTACTCAAAAGGTCACAGAGGGTCAGGTAATTTACAGGTGTAAATCTGTCCAGCAAGGGAAAATGTCAAGGGAAAACACATTTGTAGTCAATGCAGTTAAGAACCAACAAATTTCTTTTTCCAAAATAAAGAGAGTGATTTGTGGGCAGATTTCACTAACCTGTATAGGAGGAGAGCATACAGGTATTTGTGTACTCCATAATGTTAGTGAATTTCTGACATTCTCTCAGACTTACAGAAATGCAAATTTACCCATGTGCCCCTGATATTTCTGCTGCTGGCATTGCAAGGAGGAAATTATGTATTCAGCCCTATGTGGCATGGTAGCACACGATTGTACTGCTAAAATAGCTCAGAGGCCTGCGCTAGTATTTGGGGACATGTGAATCTATCCCTCTACCAATAGCATGATGCTGACTTGCAACACTGTGCTGACAGCAATATGTGCAGTTAGCCTGCACTTATAAACCTGTGCTTACTGCAATGTATCAGCAATGCTTAGTTTCCGCATCTCACCTAACCAGTCTCCACCCAATCACACACTAACCAGTTAGCATGGGGTTTTTAGTGCAGCCCCGACGCTAACTACGAGCATGGTGCTTTTAGTGCACAAGAAGCTCCATGCCAACAGTTAGCATGGTTTTATGAACATTCTCCTATATGTATACTTTGCGTCCCCAACTCAAACACAGTCCCACAAAGAGCTACTTAAACATTGCAAAATATAGCCATATAGTGAAACTATATAGCTATGCTTAGATGTTATCTGGGGGTGTGACCTAATGCATCTAGCTGGCTAGTACCTTTCACATTTTCATCAATTGTCCCAAGAGCAAATAAAGTGATGGCAGAAAATTATTAGATATAAAATCCAGCATTAGAAAGAAAGTACCGAGACGGAAAGGTAAATACCAGAAGGAGGTGATTGAGATTGTGGGGCATATTTACTAATGGTTAACACGCATTAATAAAAATTAGCACATGTTAAGTGCCGCCATGCCCCATGATAAAGTGATGATGCCCCTCCCCCCCATGCTGGATAAACTTACATTCACTTGCTTGCCATGCTGCCTCTGCTCCAGGATGACTGTTCCCTGTTGGGCCGAAGTCTTGTAGTGCAGCTGGTACCCGAGACTTTGGGATGGAACAGCGGGCCTGGAATGGAGATAACGTGGCAAGCCAGGAAACAAATGAAAGCTTGCTGAGCATGCACCACCGCTGAGTGGGCCCGGAATTTAAACTGCACCTCCCTTTTAGCTGGAACCCAGGGCAGACCGCACCCACCACCCTGCCCTTGTTTGCCACTGGATGGCACTCAACAACAACAAACAGGCCCCTAAGAGCACAAGTGGTTAAGCTGCAACAGGAGTGAACAAAGAGGATTATCTTTAGATATATCTTGGGCTAAGCAGGAAAATGTATCAGAATTTTGTCTGGGGTTTTTTTTTTTGAGGAGCTATTAGTATTTGAAGGTTTGTTTTTTTTTTGTTTTTGTTTTTTTAAACTGTTACTGCTAATTCCTATCTGTAAATGCTTGCCAACTGGACTTGTCATCTCGTCATTTTGGCATCACATTAGCACAAGACATGCAAATCAGCAAGACAGTATGAACAAGCAAGAAAATATTTAAAATGAAAAGGCATGCCTTAAATAGAAAGGGCAAGCCTCTTTTATGAAAATAAGATATAGAAATATAAGAAGTAGAGTCTATTGGGCCACAAACTGAAAGGAGACTTAGAAGTAAGATTACAAAAGAAAACATTTGTCAAGCAGCAGAAAAATTGCCATTTTGACACATGCAGCTATCTTAGAAGGTCCTAGTAAAAGGGTTAGGTGTCATTTGTTGTTGTTGTTGTTGTTGTTAAGTACCGTCGAGTCGGAGTCGACTCATAGCGACCCTCTGGATAGCTATCCTAAATTGTGTTCGGTCTTCAGTCAGGCGGTTCATTGTTGACAGACTGGTACCCGTAGCTGCTGTTATTGTATCGATCCATCTCATTGCTGGCCTTCCCCTTTTGCGTTGACCTTCTATCTTGCCAAGCATGATGTCTTTCTCTAATGATCTCTCTCTTTGCATGATGTGTCCAAAGTATGAAAGTCGAAGTCTTGTCATCTAAGCTTCTAAAGAAAGCTTAGGTTTGATCTCCTCTAGTACCGACTGGTTTGTTCTTCGGGCAGTCCATGGTATACACAGTATTCGCTGCCAGCACCATAATTCAAAGGCATTAATTTTCTTCCTATCTGTCTTTTTCACTGTCCAGCTTTCACATCCATATGATGTTATTGAAAATACCATGGCTTGAACAAGTCAAATCTTTGTATGGAGAGAGACATCTCTGCTCTTGAGAATCTTATCTAGGTCTTTCATAGCCATTCTGCCAAGAGCAATGCGTCGTCTGATTTCTTGACTGCTTGTTGCTTCTTTATTGATAGTTGATCCAAGTAGGTTAAAGTTGTTCACAATTTCAATTTCTTCTCCTTCAACGATGAACCTGTTGATTATGCCAGTTGTCATGATCTTTGTCTTCTTTACATTAAGGTGCAGGCCCATTTTGAGACTATGTTCTTTGATTGTGAAAAGCAAATGTTTCAGATCATCTTCACTTTCAGTCATTAATGTGGTATCAGCATAGCGAAGGTTGTTGATGAGTCTTCCACCAATCTTCACACCTCTGTTGTCTTCATACAATCCTGCTTCTCTGATGATTTGTTCTGCATATAAATGAAACAGGTAGGGGGAAAGTATGCAGCCTTGACTTACACCTTTGCTTATTTTAAACCATTCTGTTTCTCCTTGTTCCATTCAAACTGTTGCTTCTTGATCAATGTACAGATTGCGCAAGAGAACGATCAGGTGTTCTGGTATACCCATGCTTCTTAATGTGGCCCAGAGTTTCTCATGGTTTACACAGTCAAAAGCCTTGCTATAGTCGATAAAGCACAAATAGATATCCTTTTAGTATTCTTTAGTCTTTTCAAGGATCCATCTCACATCAGCAATGATGTCTCTCGTTCCTCGCCCTTTCCTGAACCCTGCTTGCACTTCAGGTAGTTCTTGTTCCAGGTATGGTTGTAGTCTCTTTTGAATAATCTTCAGTAGAATCTTGCTGGCATGTGGGATAAGAGCGATTGTGCGATAATTTCCACAGTCAGTTGGATCATCTTTCTTTAGTATTGGTATAAACACAGATCTTTTCCAGTCAGTTGGCCATGATATTGTCTTCCATATTTCTTGGCAGAGCCTTGTGAGTACAGTAACAGCTGCATCAGATTGCTGCAATACTTCTATGGGAATGCTATCAATGCCTGGTGCTTTGTTCTTTGATAAGGCTTTGAATGCTGCTTCAACGTCTTCTTTCATCACCAATGGTTCCCGATCATAAGGTACAGGTTGAAACGGCTGTTGGTCCACTTGATCTTTATCATATAAAAACTCTGTATATTCCTTCCACCTTTTCTGAACCTTGAGCATCTTGTAACATTCCAATTCGAGGCTGGAACTTTTTCTTTAACTCTCGTAGCTTTAGGAAAGACAATCTTGTTCTTCCTCTAATAGTTTCTGCTTCTATTTCCTTGCAAGTGTCATTGTAGTACTTTTCCTTGTCCTGTCTTGCTGCACGTTGGAAATCTCTGTTGAGTTCTGCGATTGTCTTTCTTTCTCCTCTGGCTTTAACTTCTCTGCGTTTCTGGGCAATTTTCAGAGTTTCTTCCGTCATCCATTTTGGCCGTTTTTGCTTTTTCACCTTTTATAGAGACTTCTCGCTTTCTTCCAAAACAACCTTCTTGATGTCATTCCATAACTCTTCCGGAGCTCTGTCATTTGTATCTAAAGCAGCAAATCGATTTTGCAGGCAGTCTTTAAATTCCAGTGGTATATTCTCAAGGTCATATTTTGCTGCATTCATGAGTGGTTTGCTCTTTTTCAACTTTAGCTTGAGTTTGCATACTAGTAGTTGATGATCTGTACCAGTCAGCTCCAGGTTTTGTCTTTGTTGATGTTACAGAGCTTTTCCATCGTTGACTTCCACAGATGTAGTCAATCTGATTTTTATACAGTCCATTGGGTGAAGTCCATGTGTACAGTCGCCGCTTGTGTTGCTGGAAGAAGGTGTTTGAGATGAATAGATCATTGGTCTTGCAGAATTCTATCAGTCTTTCTCCAGCTTCATTTCTGTTGCCAAGTCCATATTTTCCAACTACTTTGCCTTCTTCTTTGTTGCCAACTTTTGCGTTCCAGTCACCCATGACTATCAGGATATCCTGTTTGCATGTTCTGTCAATTTCAGCTTGTACTTGTTCATAGAACTCTTCAATTTCATTCTCTTCTGCAGCTGTTGTTGGGGCATATACTTGAATTATAGTTGTCTTGATAGGCAATCCTCGTAGACGAATAGAGATTAAGCGTTCGCTGACTGCATTGTATTTCATTACAGTTCTTGCAAGTTTCTTCTTTATTATAAATGCAACACCATTTCTTCTTTGTCTTTCATTTCCAGCATAGTAGACCATGTGATCATCAGATGCAAAGTGCCCCATGCCAGTCCATTTCAGTTTCCTGACACCCAACAGATCAAGTTGTACACGTTCCATTTCATTCTTGACCACCTCCAACTTCCCTTGGTTCATGCTTCGTACGTTCCATGTTCCAATGTGTAAGACATCTTTACAGCTTCTGACTCTCATTTCATGCACAGCTACATCAGCAGTCAGACTTCCCGAGGGCTTTGATCCAACCACATCATAAATGCTGGCTTTTCTTTGAAAAGTCTTCAGCTCTTCCCCAGTAGCTAGTTGAGTGCCTTCCGACCTGGGGGTCTCATCTTCCAGTACCATAGCACAATTTGTTTTGTTGTAACTATCCATTGGGTTTTCATGGCAAGATACAGAAGTAGATTGCCGGGCCTTTCTTCCGCGCAGTTTAAGTTTGGTGCTGTTGCCGTTGTCACAAAAATGTGATCCTCCGCCGTCAACACTGTCCCATTCTGCTGCTGCCCAGATGGGTGGTTTGTCTTGGTCTGGCACCTCAGCTGAAACCTGTCCATCTTGGGAGACCCTGCCAGTAATTAAACTACCGATCTTTATCTTTATCTTTTTATCTTTATTATAAAACTTTTTATACCGCCTAAACCAAAAAGGCATACAGCGGTGTACAATAAAACAAAGACTACTGAAGAAACAGAAAGGAATGCCAATTATACATAAAAGAGACAGCAAAGAATAGAATAAGGAAATCAGAAAAAAGAGATCAATCAACTGTGGGCAGGAAGGGAGGGAATATCAAAAGCGGTACAGAAGAGGTGAGTTTTGAGGGAAGCTTTGAAAGTACTAAAGGATGACTCCAGACGTAAAGCCAAGGGGAGAGTGTTCCAAAGGCAGGGGTCGAGGAAGAAAAAAGCAGAAGAGCGCATTGATTCAAGATGAGCCCTGGAAGGAGGTGGAAGAAAAAGACGGTTAGCGTGAATCGACCGAAGTGTTCTGGAGGGACAATGAAAGTGCACCAAGTCAGAGAGATAAAGAGGAACACCAGTGTGCAAAGCCCTGTGAACAAAAATCAAAACCTTATATTGAATGCGGAAAGGGATAGGCAGCCAGTGTAAACGAATAAGAAGAGGAGTGATATGAGCTGAACGAGAGGAGTTGGTCAGAAGGCGAGCAGCAGTATGGTGGACCAGTTGAAGACGACGTAACTGAGAAAGAGGAAGGCCGGCCAGAGAAGCGTTACAATAATCTAAACGAGAAACTACGAGAGAAAGAAGAAGTGTAGTCAGAGAGGAGAAAGAAAGGAAAGGCCGGATAGCACGAAGTCGGCGCAGTGTATAGAAGGAACGCTGAACAATAGATAAATAGATAGTTTAGCTCTCAGCATCACTGATGCACGCAAGCCCTCACAGCACGACAAGCTGCAAACCAAGTGAGAGAGGTGTCATTTAAGCAAGTAAAATACTGATTTATATTTGTAAATGGTCATACACATACAGGTAGCAATTTCAGAAAAGCCATCATTACATGTATATCTCCACACCATGCAAAGTTTTGAAGGAGGCATGGTTTGGGTGGGCCTGAAAAGAATAAAGTGTATTTCATATTTTGTAATAGAAATATGTATATACTTCAAAAAATTCTCACAAATTTACTGCTAATGCTCAGCGTAGTACTTGCATCATGGAGATAGTTTGGCAGGATGTGCTTGGAAGTTCTTCTTTATCAAGCCTGTGACTCTCAATACAATAGGAAATAATTCTGTATCTTTCTGCCATAATTCTGTATCTCTGACTGCATTTCTTGGTACTTCAGGATCTTCTGCCTCTCCACACAATTCACAGAATAATCCCTTGGAACCTCTATTATCAATGCTGTTCTGGTATTTTCTCCTTTACCACTATGTCGGGTTTCCTCGCATCCAGTTTCTTATCCATTAGAATGGGAATGTCCTAGGTGATGATAACCTCTTCATTGTAGATATCCTGAAAATCCAACTGACTGGGGGTTCCCAGGACATGTTTGGAAAGGAAACTACTGCTCTAGCACATAGCTGGCCTCCAAGGGCCCAGTTCTCAAAAACAATTATACTTTTTAGGGGCTCTTTACACCGCTATTTGGTTAACATACATTTTAGCTTGAGATATCTGGCCACAATGAATGCTATCTCAAGAGCATGCCAGCTTACAGGCCACTAAAACGCATGGTAATCAGCCATCACATGCTAGGGTAGCAAGAGGGTAGGTTAGGGGCAGAATATAGGTGTGGAGAGCACATTGCCACTAGCGCGAGGGCAACTGCTGCATGCTCAGTGGCAATTAGCTCGAGGGCACCTAATGATACCCCTACCTAATTGCTCCACATGTTAATGTGGGCATTCTCATGTCAACTGCTGGGAACATGCTGGACATGTCTCTGGCGGTCAGCACGGAGTCTTTACATTTAGGGGCTTGTTTACAAAGCCGCGGTAGCGGTTTCGATCGTTATCAGAGCCGCAGCCCCATTGAAATCAATGGGGCCGCGGCTCCGATAACAATTGGAAACCGCTACCGCGGCTTTGTAAACAAGCCCCTTACTGTGCATTAATTGCAAAACTGTAGCAGGATTTAGTAAAAGGGATTTAGTAAAAGGGCCACTTAGTCTCCTATCCATGAATTTTCAGCGGCATGGTCTTGACAATGCTACTGAAAATCCCTCATCCTGCCATTGCATAATACGGATAGTGCCAGGATGGAGTTATTGAGAAACATGAGCAAAACACTCAACTGGACTAATTTCACCTTTTTCTGTAAGTTTCTTTATTATATTGTAAACCTCTTTGATGCTATGGCTAAAGGTGGTATATCCATATATGAATAGTGGTGATATTCAGCTACTCTCTGTATAGCTTAGCAGCTGAATATCATTGATTTACCAGTGATCACCACTGTCTATGCTTATAGGTATGTTTTCAAATGCCACAGTCAGCATATAAAAAGCTAGGCTCAACAGCACTGCTGAAAATATATCCACACGTTTGTAGGTCTATAATCCACCTGTAGTCCTTTTTGTATTTTTATGTGAAATAAAAAGAAAAATAAGGTGATATCTTTTTATTAGACAAACAATACATTTCTAGACTAGCTTTAGAAAGTTAAAACCTTCTTCTTCAGGTCATTGTATTTTTATGTTATCTGCTTTGGGACCCCTTGATGGAGTTGAAAGCGGGTTATTAAATTCCAAATAAATTAAACCAAACCAAACCAAACTTGTTCTCTTTAAAGGTGCGTAATCAAACTCTGGCATTCGTTACTGAAGGATGTGGTAAAAGCTCTCAGGGTAGCTGGGGTTAAAAAAGGTTTGGACAAGTTCCTAGAGGAAAAGTCTATAAACCGCTATTAATTAAAGGGACCGGGGAAATCCACTGCTTACCCCAGGATAATCAACACAGACTCTGTGTACCTTTTTGGGAATTTGACAACTGTTTCTGACCTGGATTGGCCACTGTTGGAAACAGGATACTGGGCTTGATAGATCCTTGGTCTGACACAGTATAGCGTATCTTACGTTCTTATCCAGGACTGATCTTTTCTCAAGGCATAGCCTGTCTATTGCAGTTCACCCACTTAAAGTTTCTCAGGCAGTAGCATATAGCTGTGAAAATGTTGGTCCTTTTGCCTGAAGCTGTGCTTAAGGTGGCTTATAGGAAAGGACTTGGTTAAGGCTTATTTCCTGCTATGAATGGGAATCTTGCCAGAGATAACCAGGGAAATGTGCAGGGGAGAGAAGAGGTGTTGACATTTCTGTATATCAAGGATGTGAGAGGCTACTGTAGTGTACTTTACATTATTTAGATAGCTAGTGAACTGTGGTATTTGTCAGTTCACATTCAACATGTACACAACTGACCACTGACCCTGCTTCAATTACTCACAGTAAACGATAGCCTCGGTTGCAACCCAACAGTAAGCTGACTGTCAAGCATAAGCAAAATAAATGCTCCCACAAATTATACACTTATCTCACTCCACATTTTCGTGACTCCATATGCCTATGTGACTTTAGAAATAACGCACAAATAGCCAACACGTTTGCAACTAGATCAAATCTTTTAAAGCATGTTGTATCTCTCACTTTTAAAAACAGAACCCAAAATATATTTTTGGATGAAATTTTAGACGCAATATTGGCTTTCTTAATTGAGCTGTTATGTACAAGTATAGCAATAAAGACATTGAAAAGGACTTCAAAATCCATAGTCTCAATTTCTTCATATCAAAGTATTACATGTTTCCCTCAGGTATATGGAAAAACTAATGGGTCAATATTCAGCTGGTGTAAGGAGTAGGATTATTTTAACTCCAGCCAGGGCTTTAAAAAAATGATGTATATTCAGGGCCGTTATCTGTATAATGAGTGATACCAGATATACATAGAGACCACTGACCAGCACTAGCAACACCGTTAGCGGCAATATTCAGCTGCAGTCCATATAGCTATGCAGTTTAATTTAGGACAACATTGTTGCTGTTCTAAATTAAACTGCATAGCTAGACTGAATATCATCAACTATCACATTAGTCGGAATGTCTGCGTTCCACCCCAACACTTTATAGATAGTACTGGGGCAGTCTAAGAATTTTCAGTAGCATTAACCTCTATATGGATAAAGTCTTTTGAATATCAGGCCCAGTCTTTTTTATCGTCAGGAACAGAGTGTATATCTATGTAGGGATCTTTTTCAGCTTTTATTTTTTGCTGTCGACTGCTCCACCCTTCCATGGTCAGATCACTAACTTGTTTCAGAGCGGTTATTGATTGAGAGCTTAACGTACCAACAGGAGATGGAAAAGGTTAGTAAGACTAGGGATTCTATCTATGCAGAAACATTTGCTAATGTTTGGGATTTAGTTTCTCTGCTTCTGATAGGAAAGATTCCAAGAGGATGGTGGATAAGTGGAATGCCTCTATTGTGATTGCCTTAGATGTGGTAGCCTTGGTGAAGGAAATGGCTCTACATAAGGTACAAGAAGCCAGCTTCCTTGATACTCTGTGCAGTTCAGAGGGTCTCAGCAGGAAATGAGGAGAGTAGAGCACAGTTGGTGGCACATTCGTGACTGTGAAAATAGGGCATTATAACTTGGAGATAACTATTTTACAGGGAACATGGGCTATGGAGGGTTAAGTGGTCACATCACAATTGGAAGGTTACATTTAACAAGAGGGATCTTAACAACATTATACATTGAACTCATACGTCTAGTTGGGATGGTGGGTATTGTGGAGGAGTGGCCTAGTGGTTGGGGCAAGGTACTTCAGGCCAGAAGGTCAGGGGTTCAAGTCCCACTAGAGGACAGCAACCTTGGGCCGGAAGGACTGGGGTTTCTAGTCCCACAGGTGCTCCTTGTGGTCTTGGGCAAGCCACTTAACCCTCCATAGCCCATGTTCCCTGTAAAATAGTTATCTCCAAGTTATAATGCCCTGTTCAATGTAATTTCAGTTTGTTCAATGTAAACCACACTGATGCAGAATAGCACGGTATATAAGAGAATGTAAATAAATAAATTTGATTGAAGGATATGGTGGTATACAAATCTGTCTAAATAAATATGTTGTTGACATAGATCTGAAATTGCACCCCCAAGGATCCTCATTGCAAAATTGAATCTAATATCCCCAGAGCCAACCAAGGGGTTGACAGAATGTCATAACTGACAGTGCCAAAGGTGGTAGAAATGTCCAAAGATCCTAACAATATTACATTCCCACCATTGATGCTACAATGAAGGATATATAATACCAAGATCAACAAGGTTTCAATGCTATGACCATGGCAGAAACCACACTGGAAGGGGTCACGTGCCAAGACATCAGACAAAAATTTCTCCACCTGATGAAAAAAAACCCACAACCCTACTCAAGCACGGTATATAAGAGAATGTAAATAAATAAAATAAATAAATTATGGGTATCAAGTTGGTGGAGGTAGTTGCATTACCGTTCAGGTGGATACTATTGGTTGTCTGTTTGCTCATAGGTTTCCGTGAAGAGCAGAGTTTTGAGGGCCTTGTGGATGTTTTTGATGTCGTTCAAGGCCCTCAGGCCCATTGGGAGGGAGTTCCAGAGTGTGGATGCCAGTAGCGAAAGAGCTCTTCTTGAGGTTGCTTGTTTAGTCTTGTGATATCCTGCAGGTGTGCTGATCCTGTTGTCATTATTGGTTCTTCTTGGTCTATTGTTGATATCCCTTGTTATGATATTTTGGAGTGCATCTGCCGAGAGATGGTGCAAGATTTTAAAGATGATCAGGATTGTTTTGAATTTTGCCCTGGCAATCATTGGGAGCCAGTGCAGCTGCTGTAAGACAGGGGTGATGTGCTCAGTTCTTGCAGTGTCCATAATGATGCGTGCTGCAGTTTTTTGCACATTTAGAGTGGGTGTAAGGTCTTCTGGGGGAGGCCCTGATACAGTGAGTTTCCATAGTCAAGCAGAGGTGTGATGAATGCTTTGCACACTGTGCGGAAGTGGTCATGGAGGAGTATTGACTTGAGCTTTCTGATGGTCCTCAGTCGTAGATAGGCCCTGTTTGCGGTTTTGGCGATGTTAGATTTCAGGTTCAGAGCTCTGTCCATTGTGATGCCCAGGTACTTAACTTCATCTTTGACTGCTATTGGTTTGTCTAGAATGCTGATGGTTTGTGGCGGAATGAAAGTGCGGCTCCTGGTGACGAACATTGCCTCTGTTTTATCATAGTTGACCGTCAGGTTATTAACTGCGAGCCAGGCACTCATGTCTTCAAGGCATCTAGTTGTTGTTGTGGTTTCAGGTGCTTGCAGGTCGATTGGAGCATACACCATGATGTTGTCAGCATAGAGGTGATAGTGAAGTTTGTGGAGTTTGATGATGTTGCATATGGGCTGGACATATATATTAAAGAGTATTGATGACAGAGCTGAACCTTGTGGTATTCCTTGCGTAACGGGGAACTGCAGAGATCTTTTTGGGTGCATTTGACTTGCTGCGTTCGTTCTTCCAAGTAGTACGTAAACCACTTCAGGGTATTCTTGCGTACTTCTATTTGCTGTAGGCGTTGCAGTAACCTGGTATGGGACACGGTGTCAAAGGCTGCTGTGATGTCCATGAAAACTAGCAGGAATCCGTCCTTTATGCTATCTATGCCTCTTAGGAGATTGTCAAAGAGGGAGGTGAGTAGAGTTTCCACATTGTGCTGGGATTTAAAACCATGCTGGTGGATGTCCAGTGGGGCATTCGTGTCAATGTGATCCTATAGTTGCCTTTGCACTGTCTTTTCAATGATCTTCACAAGGAATGGTAGGCTGGAGATGGTTCAATATGATTTTGGTTCAGAGCAACTTAGGGTGCTGCTTTTACGTATCGGTCGTATCATGGCTTGCTTCAGGGATTGCGGCATATATCCTTGTTGGAGGGATTCCTTAACGATTTTGTGAATGTGATGGGAGAGCTGGCTTCTGGTGGCTTTGAGCCAAGACACTGGGCATGGGTCTGATGGTGAAGTTGTTGTGTTGAGTCCATTCACTATGTCCTCTATTTGATGTGTTGATGGTATGCTGAAGTCCTCTCAGGTTTGGTTCAGCTCTTCCATTTCATGGCTATCTGTCTGCGGTGGGGGGAGAATGTATGGATGGTGTTTTTCAATTTTATGTAGTCCGCAAATTCCTGTGGGTCAAGATGATGGGTACTGTGCTGCATGGTGTCTTTAGTGAGCTTCTGGACAATGTTAAAGAGTTCCCTCGGTCTGTTGACAGATTTCATGATTAGGTTGTTATGGTGCTGCTGTTTACACTCATTTATCAGGTTGTTATATTCCAGTTTCTTGGCTCTGTATTGAGCCAGAGAGTCATGTGACTTGTCCCGCCTCCATTTTCGCTCCAGCCTTCGGAGAGTGCGCTTTGCATCCCTGATATCATTTGAGTACCAAGGGGCATTGGATCTTCTGTGTGCTTGTGGTTCTGTTCTAATGGGAGCTGATGCTGCCTTAGATAGTATGCAGTTCCATTTGTCTATACTTAGGTCCAGGGTGTCGTATTCCTGCTGGAGTTGTGGAAGGATTTCGTTTATGAATGAGTCTTTGTTGAAGGCTTTAAAACGTCTGGCTATGCTCTCATCTTCCACGTGTTGAGTGGAGTTATTCAGAGTCAAAGTGAAGGTAATCACATGATGATCTGACCAAGGAACCGGCGTGATTGCTGGTGCTGTGGCCTTGCCCTGTTCCACCAAGTGTGTTGGAATAAAGACCATATACGGAGTGGTACCATGCTGGTGCGTTGGGGCGTTAATGGTCTGGCAATATTTTAGAAATGCCATGGCTTTTAGGAATGCTGCAGCTTCCTTGTTGGGTGTGGAGGTTAGGTTGCAGTCTCCTAGAGCAATGAGGGGTTTGTGCTTTCTGCTGTGTGCACATATTGCTTTAAGTACCGTGGAGAGATGTTCAGCTGTGGCTCCAGGAGGCCTGTAGGTGAGGGAGATGCTGAGGTATTTGTTCACTATGGTGATTGTGCTGGATTCGATCGAATTACTGGTAGAGATTGTTTTAAATCTGTAATCCTTTCTGGCTTGTATCAGCACACCTCCTCCTCTCTTTTGTGCTCTGATGCAGTTGAATGCTGAATAGCCTGTTGGGGTTACTTGATTTAAGATGACATGGTCTGTGTTGTCTAGCCAGGTTTTGGTGATGCAGATTATGTCCAGTTTTTTGTCCAGGATGAGGTCGAGGATAGTATTCGGCTTGTTCCTGATTGATCTGGCGTTCAGTAGCGCACACCTGATGCTGGCCATTATGGTTGGGTTGGTGTGTGCATTATTTGTGAGATGAGTAGGCGTAGTATATGTGGCACTGTGCGTTTTGAGAACTGCTGGTTTAGTGTGCTGGGGTCCTTTAGAGAGGGATGACCATGGTGTCCATGCAGGTTGAGTGGTATGTAGGTGAAGCAAGGGGGTTTGCGCGTTTGGTCCGATGCCCTGTGTGTAGGGTGTGAACGTGTGGAGGAGTGTAAGGTAGGCAATGAGGTAGTGGGGGGTGGGGTGCATGTTTGCGGTTTACTGACCTGGGATCAGCTTGAACAATGGCACAGTGGTGGTGGGTGCTTGACTTTTCTTTTTTAGCTCTGAAATTGCTTGCTCCCTTCGTTCGGCTGTTCCTGGGGAGGGTGTTGTGCTGTCGGCTGTTTGTGTTGCTGCTGTTGTTGTGCTCTAGAAGATCGTGGCACGCAGACTGACTAGTCTGAGCCCGAGATTCGAAGGGTGTTTGCTGTTTTGTTTCTGTCTCAGTGCTGCACCTAAGGGCCACGCCAAAGGGCCCTCTGGCAAGGCCCTCAGGTGCAGGTCCGCAAGGCATGGGTGCGCCCACTGGCATCTTTTATTTGGCTCCTCTGCTCCTCCCACAGCCCCGATTGGCCTGGAGTTTCCTGGCTCCTCTGCTCCTTCCACAGCCTCGATTGGGCTGGAGTTTCCTGGCTCCTCTGCTCCTCCCACAGCACCGATTGGGCTGGAGTTTCCAGGCAGGAGGTAGTGGTGCTCCTGCTCGTTTGCTCGACCCCGGGGAACTCAGGCAGCTAGATGGTCTGGATCGGAATGCAATATTGTTAGGATCTTTGGACATTTCTACCACCTTTGGCATTGTCAGTTATGACATTCTGTCAATCCCCTGGTTGGCTCAGGGGATATTAGATTCAGTTTTGCAATGAGGATCCTTGGGGGTGCAATTTCAGATCTATGTCAACAACATATAACATTGTGCTGACAGTAAAGCGGTGTCAGACATCACAGTGGGCTTTAATTGCTACTTGGACAGTGTAGCAGCATGGGTGTCTGTCAGTTTGGGGAAACTGAAATCATTATCAACTTCTAGAGAGCTTTTGTCATCAGATACCCAGTTTTGGAGGTGCGCCTACTTAGACATTGAAGGGGGAGGATTTTCAAAGTCACTTACACAGTTTGCAGACCTGTAAACCACCTAAATGGTGCTCAACGGGATATTCAGTAGCACTAGCGTGGCTAGCGTCAGGGCATTCTAGGGCAGAGCAGAGGTGGAACCCAGGAATAACTGGCAAGTGGTGATATTCAGATGCCAGCTGGTTATCCCAAAGCAGTGAAAGTTAGGCACCCGATTCTGACTTTTCTGTATTTACATCTCAATGCATCCATGTTGCACTCATTGAAGTTAGCACACAATACTGCAGCTGGTCTTTTCAGGAAATGTGATTCTAGGGATCGGGTTACTCAGGTGTTGTCTGCCCTTCATTGGCTTCCGGTTTCCTTTTGGATACATTTTAAAATCTATTTCCTGTTTATCTGAGGGTTACTTATGACCCCATTGTTCATTGTATTCAGTAGGGACTAGTTTGTTAGTGGTTCTGTCATTGTGGGAGGGAAGGTTGTATTCAATGTTAACTTGAAACATGGCCTTGATCCAAGATGGCACTGGTCTAACTCTACTGGCAGGACACTGTGGCTCCCTCGATCTTTGGTGGTGGTGAACATAGCCTGTATCCTGGGCAAGCACAAGGGAAAAGGAAAGACCGGGTTCCTGGATGGTATCCAGACCCAACCTCTGCAGCAGATGAGGGTTTGAAGTGCATGCCGGATCTTCAAGAGTACCCGCTCTGAATCAGCCTACGGTTCAGCTTATGAGAAGCAGTGATGGGGCGTCACTGAGTCTGATTGCCCACACGCTGCCTCCCAGACCCAGAAGTAGTTGGTCTGTAGGGGAGCAGGAGGGCTCTTGGGTCAAACTGGCTGGTGGAGCCATCTTACCTGGAGGCTCCCCTCTGGCAGTATCTTCCCCCCTCCTGGAAGCAGGTTCAGTGGTTTTCCTGGAACCCTTACAACTACCGTGAGTGACATCGCACAGGGAGGAGGTGATTTAATTTCAGGTTTGTTTCAACTCCATGGTGCTAAAGCCAAGGCGGGTGCGGTGACGATGGAGTCTCTCTGGGAGGTCATGGAAGGACTTACTGTATAGAAAATATTTACAGGGAAGAGCTATGTGAGTGACTTGGCAATTGTGTCTCAGAGTGTGGTGGATTGATCCTTGACGCTGGGGAATTTGGCTTCTAGGTGTGATGTGCTGAAGCCGAAAGTCAAAGAAGTCCAAGTGTTAGGAGAATCCTTGGTTAAGGACAGGAATATAATCCATTGACAGTTGGACAGCCAAGTACAAAGGAATAATCTTCGTTTCCTGAACTTTCCTAGGTCTCCTTTGGTTACTGCAGTGGATATGGTTAAAATATATTTGACTGAAGTTCTGGGAATGTCCACAGAGATGCTTCCACCTCTGGTTATGGCTCAATATCTGTCACTGGGGGTGGGGGACGGGTTGTCTTCTCTCCCTGATGAAGGTGGGAGAACCGAAGGGTTAAACTAGGGGTGTCCAACCTTTTAACTTGCAGGGCCACATGGGCAATTTTTTAAAAAGGTCGCGGGCCAGAGCAGCACTTTCACAAGTAAAACACAAAATAAATTGTATTACAGCACTATTGAACTATAGTCCCTCATGAGCTAATCACTTTAGTGTGAAATCTGACATTGTTTCTGCTTGCATAAATAGTCTGTCTCCTCCAACAGTAGAAGTCGCAACACGCAATGACGCTATTAATTGTTCATCGCTAAGCAGAGACCTTGAGTTTGTTTTTGTGTTCTTCATTCTTGAAAACAATTGCCCTTTTTAATGTGTATTGCTCTTCATTGCTGCCTTCTATTTTGCCTAAAGCTTAAGCTTTTCTTTCTTACTTTGGTCTTGTCTCCGTGAAATTCCCTGTTCTGTGATTCTTTTGCTTCTACTTTCTTCCTTTACTTCTGCTTTCCTCATGTCTTATTTCATTTACAGGAGCCCCTTTTCTTCCATCTACCCCATCCCATAGTGGAGGAGTAGTGGCTAGAGCACTGGCTTGGTAACCAAGCAACCAGGGTTCAATTCCCACTAGCACTCCTTGTGGCCTTGGGCAAGTCACTTAACCCTCCATTGCCTCAGAAGAAAGGCCTGGCAATCTACTTCCGGTGACACTGCCAAGAAAACCTAGGAGCTTCTGGGTCACCAGGAGTCAGGATGGACTCAAAAGCACACATTGCATTACCCCACCCCATTTCTCTAGCCCTACTGGCAAGCACCTCTTCTCTCCATTCCTAAGACACACTGTTCTTGATCACCTGTAAGCCCCTAAGTAAGACCCTTCTCCTCCTTTCTAATCTCCTTAATAAGACATCTCTTTCCCTTCTATCACTATCCACCAACATCCTATTTCCTATCATCCTTCCATGAGCCATTCCCTCACATTCTCTTTTCCTCGCCTTCCCTCCACTTCCTCAGGAAGCTCCTTATTTCCTGCCTCCTCAATCAGCTCTTCTGTCACCTCAAGGTGCACCTCATCCTCTTCTGCGTAAATCCACTGGTTACCCTCCCCTCCCCTCCCCTCCCCCCGAGTTTCCCTCATGAGTCTACCCCTTCTCTTTCCATGTCCTTCCTTATAAGGTCCTCTTGTGAGTTTATCTCACTTTTCTTCAACCTCCAATGAATATCCCCTCCCTAGTGCATCCCCCTCATGAGTCTCTCTCTGTTCTCTCCACCCCCAGCGAATCCGTCACTTTCACTCCTCCCTCCCCCCACCTTAAATTGCTTACCTCACTACCAAGGTTTCATGTGCTGCTTCTACCCTTGCTCTGACTCCCAGGAGAGCAGAAGAACTCTGCTCGACCTCTCCAACACCCCGGAAAGCGTTTCAGATCCCTAACACACCCCTAATTCGTCATTGCCCTGCCCCTGTGCCGACAAGGAACGCCATCAAGGGGTGCCGGTGTGCAAAGAGAAGGCGCTCGTGGGGGGGGAGGAGGAGGAGGAGGAGCTATGGCAGCTGGCTATTTCTGTCTGAGACACTAAGGCTCCTTAATGTAGTTCCTAGTTCCTACAGCGGATTCACTTAACTTCAGTGTATAACAGTTTTATGCGTTTCAAAGCTATAGTTTAGACATTAAAATGTTAAAAAAGCAATGGAGACAATTTACAAAGTAATAAAAATAACATTAAAATAAAATTACAGGGAGGATAATAACAAGATCAATCTCGGGCCAGATAGAAATGCCTGGCAGGCTGGACTCTGGCCCACGGGCCGTATGTTGGACACACCTGGGTTAAACCTTATGAATTTCCTTGAGTCCTCACTAAAGGTGGTCACCCAAGGACCACACTTATTGCCACCTTTGTGTTAGAGTTTGACTGCAACTCTGCTTATATTTCCCATCACCCTCGGCGGGATTAACAGAGCCGCGAGAAAGGAAACTCTCGTGGCTCTGAAAGAAGCCCGCGTTTTGGGACTTGAAGAAAGCTGATGATGCAGGGAGGCTCTGCCGGGCAGGGGGGGGGGCCCCGCGGCAGAGCTCTTGATGCTGCCGCGGCAAAAGCAGCCGGTTTGTTTGTTTTTTTTTGTTTTAATTTGGGATGATAGGGGGGAAGGGGGTTTAGGACTGGTAATGGGCTATGGAAGGGGGAGGCTAAACTGGAAGTGGGCTGATGGGGGGGGTGGTTAGGACTGGTAATGGGCCATGGGGGGGGAGGCTAAGACTGGAAGTGGGCGGATGGGGGGGTTAGGACTGGTAATGGGCTATGGGGGGGGGCTAAGTGGGCTGATGGGGGGGTTAGGACTGGTAATGGGCTATGGGGAGGGGGCTAAGGCTGGAAGTGGGCTGGTGGTGGTGGAGGGGGGGTTAGGACTGGTAATGGGCTATGGGGGGGTTAAGACTGGAAATGGGCTGAGGGGGGGGGTAGGACTGGTAATAGGCTATGGGGGGGCTAAGACTGGAAATAGGCTGATGGGGGGGCTAGGACTGGAAATAGGGTGATGGGGGGTTAGGACGTAATGGGCTGATGGGGGGTTAGGACTAGTAATGGGCTATGAGGAGGCTAGGACTGGAAATGGGCTGAGTGGAAGGAGGGCTTGAACTGCAAATAGCTGATGGGGCCGGGGGCTTGGAATGGAAATGGGTTGTGAGGGGGAGGGAGCTAGGACTGGAAATGGGTGAGTGGGGGGGGCTAGGACAGGAAATGGGCTGATGGAGGGGCTAGAATAGGACTGGAAATTGGCTGTTGGGGGGTGCTAAGATTGGAAATGGGCTGTGGTGGGGGTTTGGATTGAAATGGACTCATGAAGGGGCTAGAACTGGAAGTAGGCTCATGGGGGGCTTGGATTGGAAATGGGCTGAGTGGAGGGGAGCTAGGATTTGACATGGGCTGATGGTGGGGCTAGGAAAGGACTAGAAATGGGCTCATGGGGGGCTGGGATTGGAAATGAGCTGATGGAGGGACTCGGATGGGACTGCAAATAGATGGGGGAGCTAGGACTGGAAATGGGCTTATGGGGGGCTAGGACTGGAAATGGGCTGATGCGGGGACTAGAAGGGAGCG
Organism: Ichthyophis bannanicus; assembly: GCA_033557465.1. Lineage (NCBI taxonomy): Eukaryota > Metazoa > Chordata > Amphibia > Gymnophiona > Ichthyophiidae > Ichthyophis > Ichthyophis bannanicus. The sequence continues at coordinate 700,821,224 of CM066036.1, forward strand.
GATGCTGGGTGGGACTGGAACTAGAATGGAGCTGATGTTGGGGGAGGATTAGAATGGGATGGAGCTGGGAGAGTGAAATGGAGAGGGAAAAAATATTTTGTGTGGGAGGGAAGACAAATCTACAATTGTCCGGATATTGGGAGAGTAAGTGGGGATTGAGGATGGAGGGGTAAAATTTGAGTGGATGAAATAGGAATGAGGAAAGAGCAAAAGGAGAAAGATTAGTATGTTAAAGCAGATGTAGAGAGAGAATGGAAAAAAACTAGAAGAGAGAAGAAAAGACAAATGGACAGCAGACGATGAAGAGTTAGCGGAAGACACGAAGAAACCAGAAGAAAGTGGCTGGAGCAATTGCAACTGGAAAAAAATGCACAAAAGGTAGAAAAATATCTCTTTATTTTGAATTTATTAATTGGAATATGTCAGCTCTGGGAAATGTGCATCATTAACATCTGCGCTTTGTTTAGTACAAGAGCAAATTAATGTATAGTTTTATTTCTACAGTGTTGTACATTCCAAGTTTGGCTTTTGGGATTCCCAGTTTAATTATTGTCTTCCTGTTTCTAAATTGTGATTCCTTGTTTGGTGATGGTCTATGTTCTGCATGTGTAACTGAGCTGAGGTATTCTGTTTATGTAATTCCTATTTGACATTGCCACTTGTTCTTTTTCCCCAGTAGGTCATGTATTGTTGTTCTCTGAAATGTATTGGTTTAATATTTGCAGCGTTTCCTTTTGATAGTTAGGGTATGGTGCCTTATGAGTCCTGGTAGTGCTGTTAGGATACGGTGGGTTTGCTATGGGTTCCTAATGTGTCTGGCGGTTGGCACTGGATTATAGTAATGTAGAAGTCTTTTAATCTTTCTTTATTCATACACTCATTAAGAGGCATGTTTACTAAAAGTTCGTGTATGGTAACATTATGCAAATGAGGCCCCGCACCGAGTCTCCGCACATGGCCCCGCACCCCCCTTGGGCCGCCCCTGCCCCAACCATTAGGCCACTCCTCGCCTTTTCTTCTCCACTCCTCCACTCAAGTATCTTGCCCCAAACACATGGCCACTCCTCCACTCATGGCCTTTTCTCTTGCTAAACCAAAGATTTGGAATTCATCATCAGAATAACTGAGGGTCATAAAGAATTACTTACACTGACAAATCCAGCTATAGGTCCTTTTATTTGTGCAAGTTTTTGGGCAGACATAGGTCCTTTCATCGTCTGTTAACATTTGCAAAAGGTTTAGTGTACTTTACTACATTGGCCTCTGTATTTTGACTACATTTTTGTCTCCTCTAAGAAAGCTCACTCCAACATATCTGTTTATGATGCTACATTTGTGGACCAGGCTACCAACTGATGTGAATAAGTGATTCAGTTGATATAATGCATCTGGATTTTCAGAAAGCCTTTGACAAGGTCCCTCATGAGAGACTCTTGGGGAAATTAAAAAGTCACGGGATAGGAGTCAGTGTACTATTGGAGATTAGGAACTGGTTAAAAGACAGAAAACAGAGTAGGGCTAAATGGTCATTTCTCAATGGAGAAAGATTAATAGTGGAGTATCCCAGGGATCTGTGCTGGGCCCGCTGCTTTTTAATATATTCATAAATGACCTGGAAATGGGAATAATGAGTGAGGTAATCAAATTTGCAGATCACACTACATTTTTCAAAGCTGTTAAATCACAAGAAGATTATGAAAAATTGCAAGAGGACCTTGAGAAATTGAGAGACTGGACATCCAGATGTCAGATGAAATTTAATGTGGGTGAATGCAAAGCAGGGCCAGCCCACACATTAGGCAAACTAAGCAGTTACGTAGGGTGGCAGCTTCTGGTGGGTAGCAAAGAGCAGGAATTCAAAGCTAAACAATAGATTCTAACATAACAGCTGAGGGGGGGGGGGGCAGGCATAAAGCTTAGGGCTTGCCTAGGGTACCCAACACCTTGAAACCAACTCTGAGGCCAGCCCTGATGCACTTAGGGAAGAACAACCCAAACTATAGCACACAATGCAAGGTTCCACATTAGGAGTCACCACCCAGGAAAAGATCTAGGCATCATCGTGGATAATATGTTAAAATCCTCTGCTCAATATGCAGCAGCAGCCAAGACAGCTAATAGAATGCTAGGAAGTGTAAGGAAGGAATAGAGAATAAAACAAAGGGTATCATAATACCTCCATAGAACTCCCTGGTGCAACTGTACCTTGAGCATCTAAATCAGAACCGCATCTAAAAAGATATAGCGGAAAAGGAAAAGATACATAGAAGGGCAACCAAAATGATAAAGGGGATGAAAGTACATCTAGGATATCCTTATGAGAAAAGGTTAGGGCTATTCAGATTGGAGATGAGACGACTGAGGGGAGATATGATAGAGCAGAGGAGTAAATGTGAATTGGTTATTTATTCCTTCAAAAAGTACAAAAGCCAGGAAGCTTGCAATGAAGTGATAAAATAGTACAATTAAGACTAACCAAAGAAAATATTTTTCACTCAACATGTAATTAAACGCTGGAATTCATTGCCGGAAGATATAGTAAAAGTTGTTAGTGAAATTGGATTTTAAAAAGTTTGGACAAGTTCCTGGAGGAAAAGTCCATAAAAGTCTCTGGGATAAGCAGCATAGAAACTCTCTGCCTTTTCGGACCCTAACAGATACTTCTAACCTGGATTGACTACTGTTGGCACATTGTCTCTCCAGCAAGGGCCCCCCTCCCCCTTGCCCTCCAGCACATATGGTCAACCAACTCTCCAACAAGGCTCAGAGCAGTTGCCTCTCTCCCTACAAATGCTTTTTCTCACCTGTGAAGGGTTTTATTGCTCCTAGGCCATGATTGTTCCCTGGTATGGCACATGCAATTTCACCAAAGATAAACCTGTGCTTGCCAATTGTAGCCTGCTGGAACATCGCATCACCTCTATTGCAAAATACAAATTCTGAATGCTTACTAGAGAAGACTGAAGGGATGGAACAGGCCAGCTTCTTACTGGTTTTTCATACATCTTATGATCATAAGGTTAGTTGATGTAATCTGATGACTGTGATACATAATGCTACCTTAAGATTATCAGATTTCATTATTTTAATGTACATATGGGTGACTTGCAAACACACTGGTTCCATTTATTATCAGAATTTATGGACTTTTTAATTGCTAAATGTACAAATGAAGGGGGACATATATGTCAATTAAGGAGGGCATCAAGGGGAATATATTTAGGTTATTAAGGAGGGTATGAGGTTACGGGCTGAGAATGTTTCAGTGTGTTTGTTGCCTTGTTCGAATCATCTGATTATTTTTATGCTTTGGTTATGCAGGACAGTGAATGGATCAAGAATAAGAAAGCTTAGAGTACTTTCAAAATCTAGCAACACAGGAGAATCTAGGGGATCTGAAGAAGTTATTGGAAGGAAAATAAATAAAGAATACAATCTTAGCATGGAATCAAGAATTCAGTAGAATGTTCAATTTAATAGCTCCGGTGACACTGCCAAGAAAACCCAGGAGCTTTTGGGTTGCCAGGAGTCAGGACTGACTCGAAGGCACGCATTGCATTGTTATAATGTGTTATTTCTAATATGTTGTAAGTCACTTTGGGGCATGTTTACTAAAGAACACGCCGGTAGTGTGCATTCAAGGCCGAAAGATAGAGCAGGCACCCGTGCTAACTTCCGGAGACATGTGCGTCCTTCCCCTGCTTTTATTGTGGTGTTAACACATGACATCATGCTAACCGAACCACTGGTACACTTACCACCAGCCACTGAGTTGGCATTATGCTAACAGCTACCTTCATGGTTAGAGTGCGTCCAAAATGTTTTTTAAACAAATGGGTTTATCACTCTCATTGGTTTCCCCCACTCTTGTTGGCTATCCATTCTTTCGCTGGTTGACTTTGCACCTCCTCTGGGTTATTTCAAGTTCTATAAGATGCTCCGCGTCTTTTTAGTAAAGGTTTTATAAGGGTTTATGCCTGTACCTATTTTTTTTTGCCATTAAGTAGGTACATATTGTTACATACGTGCTCACATTCCTTTTTGTTTGATTTATTATTATTATACTTTTTAGTTATTTTGCCGTTTACGGTTTGTTTAAGATGCTTGAGAGTCTCCTGTTTGTCGTCATATAGATGCATTACTTTTTGCCTGATTACAATATGGCATAATATTGGAGTATTTGTAATATTATGAGTGAGAGTATTTGTTTCACGCCTCCAATTAAAAGTTATTTAACAGCGCATGCGTTGGCATTTCATTGAGTTTTTAAGACTTTTTCATGTGGCGGTTCCATCACTTTGACGGATAACACGCGTTCAGGTACTTCTTCCTTTTTTCATTTTGAACTTAGAATGTTTTCCAGCTTTGTGTTTCCATTGCTTTTCATATCCTTACATGTCTTTTTAATATGATTTTAGATTTGAAAGTTTGCTTTACACGGCAGTTTCGATAAGTTCTTGCCTCGGCATTTTGATTTTTCACACGCACAGTAAGTACGTCCACTTTCTTGCTCTCATACAATTTCTTCTGATGCCGTAGGAATGTGGATGGTTCACATGCGATTTACAATTTTTTTCTACATACAGAATTAATGATTGCAGTTTGATTCAAAAAATGTTTAGGGCACACATTGAGAGATGACACGGCTGCAGCTTCTTATGAGAATTTATATATATTATACAATCACCTGCACCTTAGAGGATTCTATGGTTCAGTCATTTTTCAATACATAATTCACAATCCTTTTTACACATGGTATTAGCGATTGTAGTTTGATTTGTTAAAATTGTGTGCACATAATGAGAGATCCCATAGCGGCAGTTTTCCCATGTGTTTTTATATTTATCACGCAATGACCTGTTTCTTAGAGGATTCCATGTTTTAGCCATTTTTTACCACATAATGTATTACAATATGATTATCAAAGTTTTAATTTATGTTTTATTCTTTTATGTATTTATTTTTTTAGACAGTGTACAGATTGTTTTTTACAGTTTGCAAGACAAATGCCCTTAGAGCACTTCCGTTTCATTACGGCATTTTTATGGTGCTCATACACTCCTAAGGTACTTTCTGATTCACTCCTGTTTCGTTTACACTCCTTTGTTTGGATAATCTTTTCCCCATCTCTTTTTTTCTCCTGTTTTTCATATGCTTCCCTATGAGTTTATTTTGTACCATGGCACATTTTTAACTTAGTATATTTATTATTATATTTTTTATTTCGTTTGTTTTCATGCATTCTTATTTATATGTACATTCATTCATTCGCATTGCTTATTACATTTTATTCAATGATGTTTTTGTTAATGAACACTTTCGTATAGCATTTTTTATTGTTGATTTATTTATGTTTTTAAATTAATCTAATAATTTTTTATGTTCATTTGTTATTTATTTTATTCTATTTATGATTTTATGTTTACATATGTTTTTATGGTTTTGTAGTGAGCCACGATAACCCCTGATGAAGTGTTACACGAAACACAGCCTGTGTTGGGTTTGGCCACCTCTACTTATAGAATAATAAAAGTTTTGTTTTTCCCTGCCCATGTTTTTGGACTGGTGCTTCCTGTAATAGAATACAACATAATTAAGGAGATACAGATTAAAAGGATAAAGTGGTCACCAAGATAAATGTATGGAACAACTGCTTGAAGTGTGCTAAGCTCCACAAGAAAAGGTGGTGTATGAAGAAACCATTTGATAATATGCTTCAGTATAAGATAACAGCATAAGCATATGGGGAGTGTTAAAAGATGAAAAAGGCAGTATTTTTCTGAATGATAGAAAAAGGATCTCTGGGCCAAAATAATTATTTCAAACAGTAAGAAGGTTCTTGAATTTGATGAAAGGAGGATAAGTGACATCTATGGAAAGGTGTGTGAAATCTGTGACACATTTTGAGGAAAGGATCAAAATGATTAAGAGAAGGATTAGGGAGAAAAAAGGGAGATCTGCTAGTGTGGGCACTTTCAATACACTTTGATAAAGACTCCAGAGTTGAAAATGTTTTATTAGTTCTTTATCTTTATATCTTTATCTTTATTTGCATTATTTGATGAACCGCCCAGGCCAAACGGGCTACTGAAAATTAAGCTAGAAAAGGAACGCCAAATTCAATAGGACAGGACAGGGTAGAAAGAAAGTCGGAAGGGGGAAAAGAGCCCATTAGTTGTTACCTAATTGATGTTTGAAGATGCTGATATGTTTATTTGATTTTTTGAACTGTATAATCATTTTTGGTATATTTGATGATTTTGTTATGTTGTTTGTAAATCACATTTGGTCTTTTTGGTTGAAACGTGATCTCCAAATTGAATTTAACAAATAAATAATAGCAAATTCCAGTGGACTCTAGAAAATTACATGGATAAAAGGGTGTGGATCTCCTAATTTGTAGGGCACAACTATCCAGGGAAGCCCCTTTCAAAGTACATTTTATAATAAAGCAAAACATAGAGATCATTTTACACCTGGCACAGATCAGTCCTGCTCAAAGAACACTTTTTAAAAGGAACAAAATGCAGCAGTATCTATTGCCAGGCAGTTACATAAATTATTTTTGTACCATCATTAAAGTAGTGTCCCAGTGGGAGATGCTTATTGCTAGGTACAATTTCTTTCAAATCTACATTTTCACAGCTGTGCCTTATCAGCTTAGAAGAAGAAAATTATTGAGGGTGAAGTTTCCCAGAAAGTTATTCTATATTCATAACAATGACTAAATCTGAATCATTGCTTTATGCATTCCAGTATGTCTCAGTGCCCAAGTCTGAATCCTCTTGGTACAGATTGATAAATGCATGCTGGAAGATCAAGCTTTCAGGCTCTGGATTAGATTTGAGACAAATCATATATAGTATGCTTCCATTTGACTGCTCATAATAGGAAGAATCAGAGGAGCCAACGAAAGCAAAATAATCTCCCACTGTAATCCACTGGAAAAGGATCACGTTTAAGAAAGACGGTACTACAGAAGGACTGGGAGGTCATGGCAACCAGAGACAAGGCTATATTCTTATATAAAGGTGCAGGCTTCATTTTGGGATGGCGAGATGCCCAGCACTTTGACACAGGCATTTTATAAAAAAACTGAAGCAAGTTTGTGTTCCAGCTGCAGCAGTTGTCATCCATTTTCAAGTCTACTATTTTTTTAGTCATTAGACAATTTTTGTCAAGATCAATCATGTGTTGGATGAGTGGCAATATGACTTTCAAGCACAGCACAGTCCCAGACTTTAACAACTTTCATGCTGGAGTGTCTCTTAAAGGGATTAGAGAGGTGGCAAATCGCCTACTTGTTTATATTCCTTGACATAGCTGCTGCATTTGATACAGTAAGACCTGATATTTTACTTACTAGATTGGCTGAAATAGGGATTGGGGGAGTGATGCTTTTTTCCCTAATCAAGTGCCAACAATGGGTAAAAATAGGTAACAAGATTTCTGAACAATGGCTCTCCTCACACTGCAGCAATCACGTAGCAGAAATTGGCTGAAACACCCGGCATACTCACCTGACCTGGCCCCCTTCTGACTATTACCTGTTCCCTAACCTCAAAAAAACACTTGAAGGGAAGAAAGTTTTCAAGCCTTGAGGAGGCCACAGCAGCAGCTGATGAGTGGTTTGCAGAGTAACCACCAGGGTTTTATTTGGAGGGCTTGAAGAAGTTGTAGCAACAAAGTAATAAGTGTGTGGAGCTCAGGGAGAGAACGGGTTGAGTAAATAAATATTTTCAAACCCGTGGCTTTTTGTTTTCTTTGCAAAGCCAAAGACTTATCAGCAGCCCCTTGTAGAACTTGGAGTTTGGCATCCCCCAGGGCTCTACATTGCCCTCCACACTGCTGAATGGTTGCCTGGTTCCATTATGCAAATTGTTGCCTTTATGAGGGTAGCATTCTTTTATTTGTTCCCGTTCTATTGACAACACATGTTGTGAATAACTTTCATCATGCTGTGGAATGCTATGCAGGAAGGAGTTTATCAATTAACTGTAGAAAAGCAGAGGTGGTGGTTGCATTTAATAACCAAAATTATGAGCCCTCAGATCCGCTGGTTCTAGGACACCATGCAATTCCAGTTCACAAGACGTTAAATATGTTCGGATTCACTTGGATTTTAAATGGTTATTTGTTTACAATAGCTAAAGCAGTACATACTGTCTTCTATAAATCACACACGGTTTACAGATTGCATGTCTTCCTAGAGCCAGAAGATGATCATTCAGTTGTACAATTGATGGTGTTACTATACCTCAATTATGCAGCATATCATATGTTAGCCTTTCAGAAGCTGTGGTAAAAGCCTCTTCTATCAGCACAATACTGAAGCATGGATCACAGTTGGCTTTAAGAAAAGGATTAACATATCTCCACTATTGATTAATCAACACTGACTTCCTATTACATCTCAGGCACTATTTAAATGTTTATGTCTGGTACTTCAAATCTTTTTGCACGCTATCCAATACAGAACTGAATATTTGTATTCACTGCTTCATACCAAGTTGCGCCTATATTCTAGTCAGCAGAGCCTTTGCATGTACCCTTGGGAGATGCGTGAAGGCTGCTTACGTAAATGCATTCTCTCTCGTTACTAGGTTCGTGATTCTGGAACTCCCATTACTGTTACGGCAAGAGGAGGAGTTGCTATCTTTCAGTAAGGGCTGCAAGACATACTTATTAAATATGGCTTTTATAGTCAATTTAGGGACATTATTGTACTTTAATGGTATTATGATGTTGTGTTTGTAAATATAATTTGGTGTATGTTGTAAGCTACCCACAATAGGAAAGATGGGCGGTTAGAAAATGAATAAATGAAATGAAACAAAATACAGATGATATCTTTGATGTGAGAAAGCCTCATCCCCAAAATGAGCCCCTTTCAGGGTTGGTGCAAGGGTATTAGACACCTTAGGCACACTTTAGGGGGTAAGTCTTCCAGATGGGTTAGTTTTGCGCATACCTTGACAGTAATGAACCTCACTTCTAAGCCAAGTTATGTGAAGTATGATCTCAGTCTCTCAAATTTACTACTAACGCTCAGTGTAGTACTTGCATCGTGCCAAAGAGAGCCTCCTTCTGGAGTTCATAAGATGTAACGTGCATGGGAAATTTATCCAGGTGTGTTTGGAAATTCTTCTTAATCAAGTTTGTGGCACCCAACATGATGGGAAATAATTCTGTATCTTTCTGCCATATTTTCTTGGTCTCGGACTGCATTATTTGGTACTTCAGGATCTTCTTCCTCTCAACATGATTCACAGAATAGTCTCTTGTTTTTCTTCTTTACCACTATGTCTTGCTTCCTTTCATCCAGTTACCCTCATTTTTCATCCCCCCACAGCGAGATTTTTTATAATTAAACTCAACAATCAAACATTGTTGTTGTTCTCTAAACTTGTTCGATGTCATTTCTGTTCTTGTTCCTGGTAAACCACACTGAATGTTAAATAGCGTGACATATAAAACCAAATAAATAAATAAAATAAATCACACCTACACCCAAAAAAGAACCCCCCCCCCCATCAGATACCCCTAAAAGACACCCCACTTCCCCATTAACCGGGTAAGGCGCACAAGCCGCTTCCCCACCCCGCTCCCCCCCACCCCCCTTTCCACATTCCTTATTTCATACCTATGCAATAATCACATCAAACATGTTTTGGACTTAAACTGGTCGCAGCTTTTATTAGCCTTTTAACAATAACAAAACATTCCTTAAATCCAACAATCTTAACCCCCCCCCTTTTCCCCGCGGATCTAGCCCTCACCCGCCATATCATTAGCAAGGTGACGCTGTTTCCGCTTCCGCCGGGCACAAGCTCCGGCTATTTTCTTATCCCTCCCTCTTCCGGCTTCGCCATATTATTAGCAAAAGCCCGAGGGATTGTCCAGGTCGGGGGTACCCCACCCCCGCCCTAAGGATTACCTCCGGCTCCGGACCCCGGAAACCTCCGGGATCCCGCCAACCCCCCTCCCAGCTGCAACACCCCAAACACCAGGTCCCGCGGACCCACAGAAGGGTGGGAGGGAGGGAGCAACCGCCGCCTCGCACCTCAGAGCCGCAAAGACGGCCACGCTCCACACCGCTCCCCCCCTCATGCGCTCCTTCATCAATGATTGGCTCCCGCGTTGTCAAAACCCCCGCCGGAGCCAATCATTTCAAATCCCGCACTTTAGCCGCCGCCGCCAAAGCCAGCCCGCGGGGAGCGCGCGCCAGGCGCCCCCCCGGTTAAGTGCGGCCGCGCGCACGGGGCTCCGCGGCCTTCCAGTAACCGGGTAAGGCGCACAAGCCGCTTCCCCACCCCGCTCCCCCCCACCCCCCTTTCCACATTCCTTATTTCATACCTATGCAATAATCACATCAAACATGTTTTGGACTTAAACTGGTCGCAGCTTTTATTAGCCTTTTAACAATAACAAAACATTCCTTAAATCCAACAATCTTAACCCCCCCCCCTTTTCCCCGCGGATCTAGCCCTCACCCGCCATATCATTAGCAAGGTGACGCTGTTTCCGCTTCCGCCGGGCACAAGCTCCGGCTATTTTCTTATCCCTCCCTCTTCCGGCTTCGCCATATTATTAGCAAAAGCCCGAGGGATTGTCCAGGTCGGGGGTACCCCACCCCCGCCCTAAGGATTACCTCCGGCTCCGGACCCCGGAAACCTCCGGGATCCCGCCAACGGCTCAGGATACCTCCACCTGAGCCGCCCCCCCAAGGCAAAGCTGCGACCAGCCCGACCTAGTCCGTAGAATATCCTCCAAGGCCTCCTGCCAATCATTTAAGAGTAAATCCATCCCAACCGGGGACAGATGTACCCCATCCTGCCAGTATAATCCCGAACAGGCCACCTCCGCCCAGGGATGGAAAACCTGACAACCTCCCCGCTCCCCCACCCATTGGCCAATCTGCCGATTGATTTTGGTTAAACCCCGGGACCATCGCCGCTGACCCCAGGAAGCAGGCCGTGGAATGATATCCGACCAAACAAGAACCACATCTGGAAACATAAGCAACAATTCGCGATAGTCGCGCTGAGCTGCGCGAATCAACTGACGACAAGTCCAAGCCCCCAAATCGTTGCCCCCAAGATGAATCAAGATGATATCGGGTGTCCCTCGCAGACGTTCATGGTGCCGAAGCAAAGGCAAGAGCTGTATCCACCAAAGGCCTCGCTCGCCTAGCCATGAAAGGGTCACCGAGGGAGTCGCCAAGCCGAGGTTCTGGCCAACAGGCCGTGTTGCTGCTCGCCGACCGGCCCAGTAAACAAAGGAATGGCCAATCACCCAACAGCTACACAATCCCGATCCTGGACCATGATCTGCAAAACAAAATGAACAGTTAGTCTCTCCCCCCCCCCTCATAACCGCACATAGGTGCGAAAAGCCTGGGACTTCCATCTGCCAATCCGCTTAATCTCTTGCTCGGGTAAGCCTACTCCAGCAGCAGTAGTTGCCGCCCCGATCCGAAAGGAGTGAGGCGCGAACTGACCCTGGTCCTCACCCAGCCATCGCAGGGCCAACCGCAAGACAGCGGTAAACTGAAAACGGGTGAGCACCTGCCCATCCGCATGTAGAAAAAGAGTTGACACCCCTCCAGGCCGCAGTAGCAAATACTCCCGCAGAGAGGCCACAGGACACATGAGCGCTCCGAGCATGGCCCGCAGAAACACCCAAGTCCCTTTGCCCGAGGGATCAGTCTTGGAACGCGCCAACCAAATCCGCACCCCACCCCGTATGAACAACATGTGTGATCTTAGCAATCCCCGACCAGGCGATGCACTACGCGACTCCGCGACTAGCTCGCCAATACGAAAAGCCCCAAAAAAGGCAACCGTAAAGACTGCGCGAAAAAGCGCGACTTCAAAAGGGGAGGTAGCTACATGAGGCAGGCCGCTGCACAGCCGGACGAGCAAATCGTGGGTAATCGGGCGCCTGCCGTCAACCGGTGCCGGCGAGGAACGTTCCCAACCCTGTAACAACCTGCGCGTCAAAAAGCCTCCCCCAGCTGCCCCCCACCCCACCGCCTTCGAGAAAAAAGAAAACCCGGCCAGATGCATACGCACCGCGGACCACGAAAACCCCGCTGCCCTGGCCGAAAGGACATACTGACTAATTAAGTGATCCGAAACCGGTCCATACTGCCATCCACGTTGCGCCAGGAAGGTCTCAATACAGCGGCAGCCCCGTCGATACGCCGTCCAGGTAGAAGCTGATACGGAGCTTTCCAGCAAATGCATCATCTCAGCAGACCAATCCGCCATAAATGCGCCGGTACCGATGCCCCTTCCTCGTCCGCAGCCGGCGCCAAGGCCCGAAACAGCTTCCACTTAAAACGGGAGAGAGAGTCAGCAATCCGGTTAGTAGCTCCAGGTATGTGCCTAGCCTTCAACACCACATTGAGTCGCAAACACGCTAACACCACCTGACGCATCAGATCAGCCACCTGCACACAGCGCGGGGCGTAATTATTAACCACACTAACCACCGCGGCATTATCACACCACCACACCAAGGCGTGATTGCGAAGTCGGTCAGGCCATAATGTCAGCACCACTAGTATCGGGAACAATTCCAAAAAGGTGACATTACGGGTAAGACCCGCCACGCGCCACGCTTCCGGCCATGGCTCCGCACACCACGAACCACTGAAGTACACCCCCATACCCAAACCTCCTGCGGCATCCGTAAACAATTGTAGCTCATCACTAGTAACCTCTAAATCCCGAAAAACTGTACAGCCATTAAAGTCCTGCAAAAAGGTGTCCCACACACTCAGATCAGCCCGCATACTTCGTGATATGCGAATACGGTGATGTGGCCTAGAAATCCCTATCGTGGCCACAGCAAAACGACGCAAAAACACCCGACCCATCGGGATCACCCGACAGGCAAAATTCAAAGAGCCAATCAGCGACTGCATTTCCTTTAACGTCATTTTACGGGAGGCCAGCGCATTTGCCACCAACACCCTCAACCTTTGAACCTTCTCCATGGGCAAGTGCGCTACCATGGCCACAGTATCCAATTCCACACCCAGAAAGGTAAGTCTCGTCACAGGACCCTCAGTTTTCTCTACAGCCAACGGAACTCCCCATTCCTGCGCTAAACGCACAAAACCATCCAGAAACGCCTGGCACTGTCCCGAACGGGCTTCCCCAACAAACAAGAAATCATCCAAATAATGCACTGCGGTCGAACAGCCCGTTCGTTTCATGAAGACCCAATGCAAAAAAGTACTGAACAATTCGAAATAAGCATAGGACACCGAACAACCCATGGGCATGCACTTATCATAATAGAAATGGCCCTCAAAGCAGAAACCTAACAAATGAAAAGCTGAAGGATGCACCGGCAACAAACGAAAAGCGGACTCAATATCGACCTTAGCCAATAGGCTTTCACTACCACAGCGCCGTACCAGCTCCACCGCCATATCAAAAGATGCATAACGCACCGTACAACGCTCCTTCGGAATGTGGTCATTGACTGAAGAACCAAAAGGAAAAGACAAATTATGAATCAACCTGTATTTGCCGGGCTCCTTCTTGGGGATGATCCCCAAAGGGGACACAACTAGGTCAGGGAAAGGCGGTTCCACAAAGGGACCAGCCACCCTACCCAAGCGGAGCTCCACTGCCAGCTTGTCCCGAACAATATGCTGAAATTGCCGAACTGAGGGCGCATTCCGAACTTTACCCGACACCACCATCCCCTCCACTGGAATAGCAAATCCTGTACGAAACCCCTCTTCCAACACCTTCCCAGCCCTGCCCCGAGGATACCGCCGTAACCATGGGGAGATAACCTCAAAACGAATTGGAGTCGGGGCTAACTCCTCAAGGTCCCTACGGCTTGGTAGAGGGCACTCCCGGACCCACGGACAGACGTTTGCCACACTTGAGTGCGGAATGCCCTCCTGCGCATAGAGAACAGGCGTGCCGGAACTTACAGTCTGGAAAGGGGCACGAAGACTTGTTGAAGCGCCAACACAAATCTCCGGCACCACCCCCGACTGCACGCTGTCCTGAGGGAATCCCACTCGCACGAAAGGACCGCCCCTGCCCTTCGCCGGCCCCTACCCCCCCTTTCCCACCAACCCCTAACCCCCCACCCGGGCGAACCGCCATCTGGGTTAACCATAAATTTATATCCTGAGTTCCCCAAGATAAAAGCCGGTTCTCCTCCATTTTATCACGGAATTTCTCATCATAGTTGAGCCAGGCCCAACCCTGATGCGACTGAGACGCCTCTAAAATGGAGTCCATATAAGCCAAGAGCATCCCATATTGATCCGTATGCAGATGCCCCCAGACGCTAGCAAGACGCAGGAACGCCCTAGTCCAATTAACCACATTCCTAGCTACTCGGCGGACCCGCCCTGCCTTTTCATCTTCCTTCCGCTTCTTCCGACTATCCCCCGTCCTTTTCCTGCCCTCCATCAACCGGAAGATATCGATATAACGCCTTTTCCGAATTTTCTTCCTCAATCTCCTAGGCACCCCCTCCCACAACTCCGAGAAGGCTGCCAACGTAGGCTGCGCCGAACTTCGGCACTGCTCACCCTTCGCACTCTCCCCAGACGTAGAAGAAGTTGACGAAGATCGAACAGACGACCCAGAAGACGAATCCGACGTACGACGCCTGCGACAGGAATGCCTACACTTCTTTTTGGCCTTCTTGTCCACCACCTCCGGAACCGCTAAAACTCCACCTTCACCCCCTCCCCCCAGAGAGCCCAAAGGTAACTCACCTGCCACAGCACTGGGCATGCCGTCACCCGAACTGCTCGCCTGCGGTAATGGAGCAGCAGCCATGCCTGGACCAGCATCGTCGTCCCGATGGCCACCGTCACCGCTGGACTCCCCCACTCCACGCTGTTGTGAGCCAGGTGTGTCTGCGTCGCCCCTGAAGAGCCAACCTGGTGGAACCTGCGGAGAGAAGACACCAAACGGCGAAGCAACACCTGCCGAGGCCCAGGGTGGCTGCCACATTCCCGCCCAAGCCCCCCGAGAAGAACCTTGCCCGCCCCCAACCCAACGCTCCCAGCCCGAAGGATGATCCCCCGGTGGAATGGGCCAATTAGCAACCCCAGAATACCCCGCTGCAGCTCTCCCAGCCACCCCGGCCATCCAAGCTGCGGGATAGCCAGACCCCGAAGACACTGCTGTAGGGCCTACCCAAGCAGCAGTGGGGCAGGCACCCCCCTCCCACTCAGCTTTTTGCCCAAGAGGGCCCTGCACACTATCCCTACTGCCAACCTGGGGAAAACCAGGGCTGACCGGCCCACCAGGAACAGTGTCTCCCCTACCAGCATGCACACTACCAGCCCGAGCTAAATTACCCCTTGGAGTCTTCCTCTGCCCACTCCTACCCCGCTCACCCCCCTCTGATGCATAGACCCCCGCCTGCTTGGTCTGGCAGACACAGGCCCTGCCCGAGGTGTATCCCCTTGGACACCCACACCCAATCTCCCTCCCTTACCTGCACCCCTGCCAGGTTGCCCTCCTTTACCCCCACCCCCCCCAATCTTACTCCCTTACCTGCACCCCTGCCAAGTGGCCCTCCCATACCCCCACCCCCCCCCAATCCCACACCCCCACCCCCCCCCAATCCCACACCCCGAGCTGCACCCCTGCCACAAGACCCACCCTTACCCCGTGGAGTGTGAGGCATCGCGTTAATTTAATTATGTATTTTATTAGGGTTTGTTTTAATATGCAGGAGAAGTCACCCAGTAGCAGGCCAAGCACAAAAATGTCCCCACTTGCCTGCACCGACGAGCGACGAATCACCCAACACAGCCCTGCAGCTCCTGCCGCTGAAGCCGATCTCCTGCACTGCCCCGCCGAATCAGAGGCTCCGGTCCCCGAGGCGAAACCCGATCTCCAGCTCCTGCAGCGTCGTCCGCTCCTGCCCGAGCACTCACCCGCACGCAGCTCCTGTTCAGGCCACGAGAATCACCGTCTCCCGACAGGCCGAACCAAGACCCCCAGCACCGATGGAAAACACACCTAGGCAGACCCGACGCCTCACCGCAGCAACCGACAACCGTAAGGACACTGCTCCAGAGCTCAGCAACCGAGCAACCGCCGCCTCGCACCTCAGAGCCGCAAAGACGGCCACGCTCCACACCGCTCCCCCCCTCATGCGCTCCTTCATCAATGATTGGCTCCCGCGTTGTCAAAACCCCCGCCGGAGCCAATCATTTCAAATCCCGCACTTTAGCCGCCGCCGCCAAAGCCAGCCCGCGGGGAGCGCGCGCCAGGCGCCCCCCCGGTTAAGTGCGGCCGCGCGCACGGGGCTCCGCGGCCTTCCAGTTCCCTTCACTCCTCCAGAATAGTCCTCACCCCAAGCCTACTGGGCCTAATCCTGACATCTAGCGGAGGCGCAAGATCGAAACCCAGTTGCTCTTGCCCCATCACTGGCCCAAGTTCAAAATGGCAGCTGTGACCACTAGTGGCAGTATCACTAGTGAGTCAAGCAGAACAACTCTCTAACTACCTGGGTAAGAGAATAAAGCTTTTTTGTGTTTCAATTATTTACATTAGTTATACATGTGAAACTCCAATTTTCAAGTCAGTTTTCAGTTCCCAAATGACAGGAGGAAATCCACTTTCCCTCTTCTGCCTCATTGGCAGGGTTCTATCACCTGCCTCTGAGCTGTTGCAGTCAGGGTAAAGGCAGTGGAATTTTTCTGCTTCCCCTCCAGGTTCCATCTACACATGCTGCTCTCACTATACAAAATGGCAGTCAGCAAGACCGTACCGAGCCCTGTGCGAGCGGTGCGCCCGCACAGGGCGCAAAGACTTAAGGGGTGCATTTTGGCTCTCTGCTGTTGCCTGCCGCCACCACCACAGCAGCACAGAAAGCCAAAATGCGCCCCTTAAGTCTTCTCGTCGGCACACTAAGCAGGTCTGGTCTCTCCAGGAGGGTCCAGACCTGTTTAGTGTGCCGGCGAGTTGCACATCAGGTGCGCACCTCTTCTCTCCCGCCCCCATAAAGAGGCTAGATGGAGGTACGGGAGGGGGGGCGTGCCTGATGTGCAACTCGCACAGGGTGCTTTTCACCATCGGTACGGCCCTGCCAGTCAGTATACCCTCTCTTCTCCTGATTAGTCCTGCTCAGAAGGCAGTTCCTGGTTGGTAATTGACAGTGTCAATTCCAACTCGATTTTCAGATCTTCTGCCTGCAAATTGATTTAGTAAGAGAGACTGGTTTAAACAGAAACTACAGGCAGATTATTTATACTGGGAGAACAGATTAACAAAATTAGGCCTACCCTACACAAAGGAGGCAATATTTTGAAGAAAGTAAGTCATCTTGCTAAATAGTAAAAGATTGTTGAAATTATAGAAATATTGAGGTGATAAAAGCTATATTGTGGGACTTTTAGTAGACTTGAGGTCTTGAGTTTAGAATGAGGGATTTTTTTATGGTTCAGGGTTATTTTCATTAGCAAAGGTCAGTGATAATGAAGACATCCAATGAAGACAATGATCTTGAAAACTAAGGAGAGTGAAGAAGCTGCCATAGCTCCTATCTGCCTCTGTGCCAACCTGTGATGATTGTGGAAGGCCAGCGAACAAGGAGGTACTTTTAGAAAGTTATTAACACACATATGAGGCAAGTCATGCTCATTAATGGCCTTTTATAAAATACCAACCTGAGTAAAAGTCGATGAGTTGAAATAACTGTACGTATCTTGACAGCAGGCACAGCCGAGAACACAGTCTGAGCAAAATGGTGTTCACAAAACACAAGCGTTGATTTTAAAATACTTTAATTTATGCACATAACGTGTCTTCGTGTGTACCAGCTATAGAGCAAGTGTAAATATTTGTGTCCAAATTTAAAGCATGATCTCTGCCACCTATGCTAACATTTTATAAAGACAAATAGGTGCCTATTTGTCTTTTTAAAATAGGTGTGTTTTGTCTGCCTTAACCTAGATACCCCGATATAAAATTTCCCTCCATGTACAAATACTTTTTAATTCAATATAGAGAGTAATTTTATTAAAAGTCACCTAGGCGGAGAGGGCAAGTTGGTGTGTAGACTCTAGTCCTATTTTCTCAAGGCACATAGATGCCTATGTGTAATTATTTATTTATTTATTTACATTTCTTATATACCGCACTATTTGACATCAGCGCGGTTTACATCGAACAAAACATTTCAGTACACAAAAAATGTCTGAGTTACATTAAACAGTGTTAACAACTTGGATAACGGTAATTTTAATTATGAATATTAGTTCAAATCCTAAGGAAATTGTGGGTGAAAAGAACCCTCATACATTTACCCCAGCTCAGTGTATGTGTGTACAATACACACAATCAGGCATATTTTATAAAGGGCACATGTAAATCATGACTACCCATGGTCCACCAAAAACACGCCCCCCGACACGCATACACCAAAGAAACGTAAAAGTATGGATGTACTTGCAACGCAAAAGAGGAAGGCCAGCAATGAGATGGATCAATACAATAACAGCAGCTACGGGTACCAGTCTGAAGACCGAACACAATTTAGGATAGCTATCCAGAGGGTCGCCATGAGTCGACTCCGACTCGACGGCACTTAACAACAACAACACTTGCTATATGTGCAGGCTAATTTATAAGAGGCATTTTAAGCACATATACTGGCATATGCACATGAAAATGCTTTTCTTAAATGACCTGGGCACTTATCTAGCAACATGCATGAGTCATTGTGTTGGGTTTTTTTCAGTTCTTCCACCAGACTCCCATGGGTTTTGTCAATCATTTTTAATTTCAGAGATCTGGCATCATTTTCTATGAATTCTCAAAGAATTTCAAAATTCTTTTAATACATCCTATCCGTCAATTAGCTTTAAGATCAACTTCTTTACAGTGAAAGTATACTTTCTTAACCCCACAACAATGGCTATATACAAACCTCTATATACAGGAAATGAACCAAAAAGATGCAGTTATTTTAACAAGTCCAGCTTCCACCCTTCCCATACAAAATAGTTAATTATACACAGTCAAGCAACATGATAGCACAATATATTCTCTGACCCTAAAGACAGAGATAAACACTTCAAAATCCTGACTGAATCCTTCAAACAATAAAGACTACAACTCCAAAATCATCTCCAGGAAGATTGCCTTGTCACTTAAAACACCCAGAGAAAACCTACTGCAGTTCAAAGAAAAGAAAACCTCAGAGAGAGAGTCCCCCTAGAAGTGACATACAATCCAGAGCTGGGAAAACCGAGACCGATCATAAAAGACCCACAACCCTTACTCCAAGAGGGTAAATTACTGAAAGATATTCCCTGGTCCACTAGTGTTGACCTTCTGTGAGTCACCCAATTAGTGAAAAGCAAACTCCCAATAGAAGCCCAAA
Organism: Ichthyophis bannanicus; assembly: GCA_033557465.1. NCBI lineage: Eukaryota > Metazoa > Chordata > Amphibia > Gymnophiona > Ichthyophiidae > Ichthyophis > Ichthyophis bannanicus. The sequence continues at coordinate 700,840,616 of CM066036.1, forward strand.
AAGAAGAGAATGGCGCAAGTCCCTGTATTACCAAGCAGCAGATTTTTCCGGCACATTTCAGAGGACCCCCCTCCCTCATTACACACATGGGAAAAACATTGAACATAAGGGAATGCTACTCATGTTCTTCCTCTAGTGTAGTATTCAATGCTGAATAAGTAAGTGAGGATGCTCCACTGGGGAGACAGGCCAAATGTTAAAGACACACAGACACTAGACAGACCAACATTATACAGGACCAGAACATTGCATTAACAACTTTATGACTAGAATCATAAGGAAAAATTTCTAAATAATTCAGGATTATAAGGTTTTTGAAGTTAAAATGATAAGACACTTCCAGATTGACAAGAAAGTACTTAAAGGTCTGAGTTTCATATCGCATTAGAAAACATACATTTTTACTGCTATGTCACTTTCTGATCCCCCGTCCGCCCATCTGCCCCATCCCCAAAACACATCTTTTTCCCTTGAAACTATGACTGGAATGCTTTTGAGATTCACATATATTCTGGTATTTGTCATCTTTTGCTCATACTGTCCTCACTTGAAGACAAAGTTTTTAACTTTTGAAAGTAGCCTAAGTATATGACAGTAGGTAAAGGCCAGTATGGTCCATCCAGGCTCCCCAGTAAGGTGGCACTCCGTAAAAAATGTAGTCCAATAAAAAGGTATTACCATATTTTCTCTTCTTATATTGTTTTTATTTCTCAAGTATTTTTTATTAAAAGAATTGCAATCCTCAAAATGTTGAATCCATACCATTTTTATTTATTTTTGCTTTACGATGTTCAAACCAATAGGAATATCCTTTGTCTTTGGTATAGCGTCTCTTTAGAACATTCTGCTATCTTCTCAAAATGCCATTTTTCTAATTAAGAGAGCTCTCTTTGTGCTTGTGCCTGCCGCAGATATCCAGGCTTTTCATTTTTATGTCATTCTGACTAACCATGAAAAAAAAATCCCCAACAAAAAAATGTCAGCATTGCTCATCTGTGTTTTCAGAATGATTGTCTTACAATTTCACGCTTCAGCCGGTATGTTTAACCTTGCTGCCTTTCTAATTCTCCTCATCTGCTAGGACTCACAGTTTCCGGCATTGAATGTATGGTCGCAGTACGATGATTAATTCTTTGAAGGAAAAAAAGCAGGTGTTACATGGCTACCCCATTCTGAATGTGCACAGACTCCGTTAAGTGTCTAAGGAGAATCTCCTGCATAAACATATCATACTTTCAATCAAGTTTGTATATGACAAGCAAGGGTCAAGCCTATATGTCCTGCTTACAAGACAAGCAGTCACAGTATAGACTTTTCACACATTTTGTGAAGCACTAGAACTGTAGACTTTGTCATGGATATTATAGGATGTTGAGGGGGGTACACTTGGCAAATGATTAGGTTAGACATTTCAAATGCAGTTTGGGGATAACAAAATGATTTTAAATAGGCCCACTCTTTGCAAATACACCTAAGGGATTGAATGTATATTAATATGACCCAGATCTCCTCCAGGATAAGGCTAAACAATTAATGAAAACATTATTATTGCAATTTTAAACAAGCAGTACCTGGGGCATCCAATTTGGACCCCCTTTTTTATTTTTTTTAATTAGGGTACATTTTTAAGGTTACTTACCAAATAGTGTTCATGCTACTTATAAAAGCATGTTTTAAACATGTAATTTAGAGAACCATGGAAAGTTGACCTTACCAGATCATAACTTAATTACGTGTAAAGGTGCAGCATATACAGACCATTCTCGCGGCTTTATGTAGCTTGATAAATATTAAATTTTGCTCTTCCCAAAAAATGCTCAGTCCTTATTAATTCAAGATAGATTAAGAATGCTAAACAGCTGTCAGAACCACAAACTGCTAATCTTATGTAACTCTAAATCATAGCTAACACTTCTGGTGCAAAAGTATTATCCTCTGTATTATTAATGATAAGTTTGCTGACATCAAACTGTAAATATTCACAACTGTCATCTGCTATTGGGTTGTTGTTTTTTTTAATGTCTGTCTCCCTCTGCTTCGGCTACATTAAAGGGACATCATCCCCTTGGTGGAGACCCAAGCAGTGCATTTTGTACACAGAATGAGCATCATGCCAGAGTTGTCTTGGGTCACCAAACTAATATGACCTAAAAAATCCTTCTAGCTGAAGGGTTAAGTGAATCAGAATAACCTGCATCCTGGAAAATAAGTGCCTGGGCATGCAGGCTGTTTGTGAAGCTGCCCAGCCATACCTTGTGTTAAGCAAATTCTGCCCGAGGGGCTGCATCCCACCAACCAAGCTCAGAACTAAGGAAGAGGTAACTATCCTCAAAGGACAGAGGAACCGTGTGGATTAGTGGGAAACAAGCGTTATGATGCTAGGCACATTTTTGCTCTACAATACCCTTTTCAGGAGCTTCACATTTGGGAATAAAGCCTTATTCTGTAATAGCCTGACAAAGACGAGGACCATTCCTTTTTGATGTTTGGACCACTGATAATGCAACAAACAAAATTGCAGCACACAGAGGAATCACCGACTGCATTTCTTTCACCCTCATTTTCCCACTCTTTCCTTTCTCAGGGTTTGTTTGTTGTTGGGTTTTTTTTTTTTTACCTTGAACTGGCTCTCTTTTTGTGCTCCAGTTTGCTTTACAATCACAGAGCTGAAATTACAGCAAATGTATTTTGATTTATCATCTGAACTCTTCAAATGGACAGTGCCTGAATGGACTTATTTTCACTTCAATCTATTTCCTTTTTGCTCAGTATAATGAAGGTTCAAACTCTGCAAGCTGCTCTAAACTCAAAACTTCCATCTAGAAAATATTTCTTAACTAGTTTATTAATTAATTAAATTAAAAAATAAATAGAAACATAGAAAAATGATGACAGAAAAAGACCACATGGCCTATCTAGTCTGTCCTTTCATGTCAACCACTACAACAGTCCCTTTTCTCCTTTAGAGATCCTCTGTGTTGGTCCCATGCTTTTTTGAATTCAGATACTATCCTCATCTCTACCACCTCCACTGGGAGACTATTCCACGGATCCACCACTCTCTGTAAAGAAATATTTCCACATATCGCTCCTGAATCTATCCCCTTTCACCCTCATCCATGTCCCCTCATAGCAGAACTTGCTTTCAATCGAAAGAGGCTCGCCCCCTGTGCATTTATGCCACAGAGGTATTTAAACATCTCAATCATATCACCTCTATCCCGCCTTTCATCTAAGGTGTGCATATTGAGATACTTAAGTCTGTCCTTATATGCTTTATAATGAAGACCACCAACCATTTTTGTAGCTACACACTGTACTGATTCCATCCTGTTTATATCCTTTTGAAGGTGCGGTCTTCAGAACTGCACACAATACTCCAAATAAGGTTGCACCAAAGACTTATACAGAGGCACTATCACCTCCTTTTTTCCGCTAGCCATTCCTCTCTCTATGCACCCAAGCATCCTTCTGGCTTTTGCTGTCACCTTTTCTACCTGTTTAGCTACTTTAAGATCATCAGACACAATCACGCCTAGGTCCTGCTCTTCTTTAGTGGACAAAAGTACTTCACCCCCTATACTATATTGCTCCCTTGGATTGCTGCAGCCCAAATGCATGACCTTGCATTTTTTAACATTAAATCCCAGCTGCCAAATTCTAAACCATTCTTCAAGCTTAGCTAGATCCCTCCTCATGTTATCTACAACTTCCTGGGTGTCTACTCTATTGCAGATTTTGGTATCATCCGCAAAGAGGCAAACCTTATATAGCCCTTCCGCTATATCACTAACAAAGATCTTAAAAAGAATCAAACCAAGGACAGATCCCTGGGGCACACCACTGGCAACTTCCTTCTCCTCAGAGTGAGCTCCATTTACCTGTACCCTTTGTCATCTCACATTCAACCAATTTCTAACCCATGCAGTAATTTTAGGGTCCATCCCTAGGGTGCTCAGTTTGTTTATAAGTCGCCTGTGAGAAACAGTGTCAAAGGCTTTACTGAAATCTAAATATACCACATCTAAGGCTCTCCCTTGGTCCAACTCCCTGGTCACCCAGTCAAAGAAATCAATCAGATTTGTCTGACAAGACCTGCCTCTGGTGAATCCGTGCTGCCTTGGATCCTGTAATCCGCTGGACTCCAGAAACATCACTATTTTCTCTTTCAGCAGCATTTCCAATAATTTACTCACCACAGAAGTTAAATTAACCAGCCTGTAGTTTTCAACCACATCCTTACTTCCGCTTTTGTGTAAAGGGACCACATGAGCCTCTCTCCAGTCCTTTGGCACCACTGCAAACTCCAACGAGGCATTGAAAAGATCAGTCAGTGGAGTTGCTAGAATGTCCCCAAATTTCCTCAGTATTCTAGGGCGTATCCCATCCGGTCCCATTGCTTTGTCTACTTTAAGTTTAGCTAGTTTCTCACAAAAACAATCTTCTGAAAATTGTTCAAGATGCCCCTTGCTTCTGTTCCTGTTTGTGGGTGTTTTTTGAGGTCCTGTTGCTGGTTCTTCATCTGTGAACACGGAACAGAAATATTTGTTAAGCAATTCTGCTTTATCCTCATCAGCTTCTACATATTCCTCCCCTTCATCCTGGAATCTGACAATACCACTTTTTCCCTTCTTCTTTTCACTAACATATCTGAAAAATGTCTTATTCCCCCCCCCCCCCCCCCACACACACACATTTTATTGCATTGGCTATTTCCTCTTCTTTTTGAACCTTTGCTTTCCTGACTACTTTGCTAGCTATAAGTTTTTCCAAATATAGATGCCTGTGATCTCTTGTAATTTCATGAAGGCCTCCCTCTTTTTCTTCACCTTTCAGCTACTTCTTTCAAAAATCATAGCGGTATCCTTTTCCTTTTACCTTTATTTACCATTTTAACAAAAAGGTTGGTTGCCCTTAAAATATCCCCTTTCAGTTTTGCCCACTGTTTTTCTACACCCCCAGCTGTTCCCATTCCACTAACGACTCCCTGAGGTATTGGCCCATCTTGACAAAGTTAGTTTTCCTAAAGTCTAAGACTCCCGCTTTTGAATAGATTCTAACAGCCCTCGTCTTAATACTGAACCATACCATCTGGTGATCACTGGATGCAAAATGATCTCCCACTATAACATCAGAAATACTTTCGCCACTGGTAAGTACCAAGTCCAGTATGTCCCCTTCACGTGTGGGGTCTGTTACCAATTGCCTGAATAGTTCTCCCTATAGAGATTCCAGGATCTCCTTACTTCTAGATAATACTGCAGCAGGAATGTGCAAATCAACATCTGGCATATTGAAATCCCCTATCAGTAGCACTTCCCTATTCCTAGCAATGCTGCGTATGTCTTCAATTAACTCATCCCAATGCAAATAGATTTCTCTTTCCCTCTTTCTAGTTTAACCCACAGTGCCTCCTCTCTCCCTTTTAAGCCCTGTAGTTCCAAAGCTTTAATATTATTTTTTACATATAGTGCCACTCCTCCTCCCCTTCTTCCTACCCTGTCCTTTCTGAATAAAGTATAGCCTGGTATAGTTACATCCCAGTCATGGTTTTCTGTGAACCATGCTTCTGTAAGAGCCACTAAATCCAAGTCAGCCACTCCCACCAAAGCTTCAACATCAGGGATCTTATTTACCATGCTACGGGCATTTATACATACCGCTTTCCATATGTTGCCCCTTTTACCCATTCCCATAAAGGTATTTAATGTTTCACTTACCTGGGGGCTTTCCCTTACCTGAGGGCTTTCTTCACCCATCCCCAATGAATCTAGTTTAAAGCCCTCTTCAGTAGATTAGCCAGTCTGCTTCTGAAGACACATCAACCTTTTTTTTTGACAGATAGACGCCATCTCTGCTCTGCAGCCCTTGGAACAGCATCCCATGGTCCAGGAAACCAAAATGCTCTCGATGACACCATCCACGCAGCCATGCATTCATCTCCAGGATGCAGGCTTCTCTGTCTTGGTCTTTACCCTCAACAGAGAGGATTGAAGAGAACACCACCTGTGCCCCTATCTGCTTCACCCTCTGTCCCAGAGCCATAAAGTCACTTTTGATATGCTCAGAGGGATACCTGGCAATATCATTTGTGCCGACATAGATTAGCAACACTGGGTAATAGTCAGTGGGCTTGAGTCTTGGCAAACTCTCCGTAACATCTCATATTTTGGTACCTGGCAGACAGCATACATCTCTGGACATCAAGTCTGGTCAGCAGATGGATGCCTCAGTGTCCCTCAGAAGAGAGTCACTAACCACCACTACCCTTCGCTTCCTTGGTGGTCACTGATTCTGCAACTTTGGGGTACTTGAGCTCTGGTTCTTCCCTTTCCAGGGATGCTTTTACCTCCTTCATGTCCAGGGCTGCATAATGGTTCTTCAATTCAAGGGCTGGAGAAGTTGGATTACTGATTCTGCAGGCCCTGGTGACTTGTATCCAATCTTCATCATTTTGTAGGCACCCATCTTCTACTCTGCTGGAGAGCTTGGATGTTGCAAGAAGCATCTCATCAATGTACTTCTCACTGTCTTGAATGCTCCTCAGCCTCGCCACCTCCTCTCTGAGTTCCTCCACTTGTTTCCTGAGAGTTTCAGCATGCAGGCACCCTGCACATGGAACCAATCCTTCAACTGGCATTGGGACCTCTGTCTGGACAGAGGCAGAAGCTGTAACGGGGGCAACAGCTTTAGCGATATGATTTTTCCCAGCCATTGTTCAGTTTGTGGAGCTTAGATATCTGTTGAAACAAAAGAGAGAGATCTACCAAAGTACCAGCCTGTTTCCCAGCTGTCCTTTCAGAGAAAAAGCAGAAGAAATAAATAAAGCAAAAGAAATAACCAGGTGCCTGGATAGATGGCCTCGTCATCTTATTTTGTGCACAGTGATACCTTTCAGGGCAGGAATATCATCCAAACCATTCTCCTGCACAGAAAAGACTGGTATCCGGACTGGGCCAATCATCAGGCAAACTAGGCAGTTGTCTAGGGCAGCAGCTTCTGGGGGCAGCTAAAGCAGGGCATTCAAAACTAAACAATAGATTCTGACAGCTGGGGGGGGGGGTTGTAAGGCGCTTAGGGAAGCAACTTCTTGAATCAACTCTGGGGTCGGCCCTGACCAGCATTGTTTCCCAAATGCTTCCTTAAAACAGGGGTTCTCATGTACAGGGTTCTAACAAGAAATGACGAGTATCAGTAGTATTGATATTGTGCCTTATTTAATTATATTTTCCCTAAAATCAGAAATGTTGCTTTACCTTTTACCCATGAAGAGAATTTATATTGAAGAGCTAAATGATGCTTGTCCCCATTTGAATTATCCCCAAAATTAAGTTGGTTCCTAAAAGTTAACAAAGGAGTTAAAAGAGTTAACCTAGTTATCTTTTTTATTTATCTGTCCCTGGCATCTGAATTCTCTCTTAGGAACTTCCTGCATGCCAACTAGAGCCTGAGTTTTTCCCCCCGCCCCTCAAAACTCAACAGTGAGAACCTGCTCTCTTTCACGGCTTAGAACTGGTGCATTCCCAATGAAGCCACTACAGATAGGCCAAGAGAATTTGCTTTCTTTTTAGATCATCTGATTTTCTCCCAATTTTCAGATGGGCTTTTTTTGGTTCATTTCACACATTCGTTTAAAGCATGCATTATATTCACATTGGAACTTTTAATGCACACATATTGATGGTATGGTGTTAACTTGTAGGTCTGTGCTTGTACAATCAAGTTTGCAAGCCACCGGCATTTTTGAGGCAATTAAAAGAACCAAACGAACACTAATAAAAACACATCCCTAATGTCAGCTAGACAGAGGGGTTGGGCATCGCAAGTTGGGCAGTAGGCATCATTGGCATCTACACAGGGGACGTATTTGTATAAAATAAGGGGATCATAATGGTTTTGTTTCAATTGCTAACTGAAGGGCCTTTTTACTAAGCACCGCTGACCAGCTAACGTGTTATAGTGTGCAATAACAGGCCAACTATCAAGCACCAAAATGCACATCAAATGGGTATTGTTAGGCGCACCCACGTTAATAGTGTCACACGTTAACATACTCAGTCACACACTGACTGCCAGGAACATGCTGGTCAGTACCAACAGTTAGTGCAGAGGCTTTGCACTTAACGTTCATTACAAACACACGTTAAGTGCACAGCCTTACCGGAATTTAGCAAAAGGGCCCCCGAATTATGAAAAGAAATGTGCAGATACTGCTGCTCCATGATCTGCATATGGGTCCCAAGATAAAGCTTCATTGTGACAGTCCATTTAAGACAATCCAAAGAAAGAAGCAGAAGAGCACGGGACAAGCAAAGGACGCTTCAGCTCTATGGAACTTATTCAATAAAGAGTTGTTCCAGAGGCAGAGAATGGGCAACTGTCCTTTCAAATAAGGCCTAAATGGTCTTTGATCTTCCCTCAGGATAAACTGCAGCATGAGCGACAGCAGCAGCCTAATGCTGGAAGCTCACAGTAAACATTTGTAATATTAAAAGTATATAACATGTACAACCTCTACAGACAGACTTTGATCCCATGTCATTTTACACAGTGTCTTTGTCGCTTTAGGTTAAGTTCTTGGTGGAAAAGCTTTAGGATAATTGTACAAAAAAAAAAGTTACATTTCAATAAAACTGACCAAGTCCCAGGAGAACTGTACATTACCCTCTAAGGATCTGATTTTATAACAGGATCCCTTTGTGAGAACTTTAAAAAGATGCATATTTTAAGCCCCTTATAAAGGCAAAATATGCATCTATTTGTCTTTATAAAAGAGATTTCCATAACCAGACCCAACAGTGCACAATTGCTGATGCACATCTTTACACCAGCTCCAAAGTTGGTGTAAATGTGTGCGTTTTGCTCCATGTGTGTGCCTGTGCTGGTGGATGGTGGTTGTATCTCATTTTGGACTTGCTGATGAGCTGAATAATGAACTGGAAACAATGTCAACAAACTGCTTAGCTATACGTATAGTGGCTGAATATCATCATTATAGTTGCTAGTGGTGAGCACTGAGCACTCTCCACATATATTCATCATCACAGAATATCTGGACAACAGCACTTAATACATTTGTTATTTTGAAAATTCTTCATCTAACATCTAAAAAATATGCTCGCCGCTGTGGTTGAATATTGACCCATGTAGAACTATATTATGAGGGTAATTTTATTAAAAGTCAGCTATGCATGAAGGGCAAGTACAGCAGGATTATCAGGCTCCTCAAGGCCCAGAAATGCCTCATGGTGGGGCACCTATGAGTTGGCCAAAGACAGCTGCAACTGTGCTACAATGTCTGGCTGCTGTATGAGAGCTATGCTGTCTGTGGTTGACGCACCCGAACCCCTGACCCCTCCTAGTGTAGCCTCCTTCGAGGGCTCTGGTGTTGGCACATAGTAGAGGCCCTGCAGGGTGATGTTCCTGGTGTCCTCTGCTTCCTCCTCCTCCTGCTCCTCCTCCTCCAGGGAGCTGTCAAACACTAGTTGGTAACTGACACTGCTACCTGGGTTTCTAGCCAATGCTGCCCCTGTGGGGAGTACAGGCAATAATGTGGTCTCTGTGGGCTCCAACATCTCCTGCTCCACTCCTTCCTGGGCCCTTCATCTGCATGCTCATTGCCACTGCCTGGCTGTGCTTGCACATCTTAGGTATCTCAGCCGCTTCTCCAAAGCAAATGGAGGAGAGACCTTACCACTTTTTCTTACCATGGCATCTGCCCTTCATGTGACCATGACCGCTGCTGCTCAAACCTTTCCTGTCACCCACCCTTTCTCACTGTCCTGCCATGCCCCATGGGGCTGTGAGCCACAGACTCAGAAAGTTTCACTCAGGTAGCTGATTTTTACCTTCGCATTCCTGATGCTCCCTCCGAAGCCGAGCCAGGAGATGCAGCCTTCCCCATCATATGGCCTCAACATCGCGCTGAATCCTGTAGTGCCTTTGAGTGAAAGAGGTGCTGTCATTGCTTTTCTCACTCTATCCCATTCCTTCACAATGGTACCCTACATTGTTTCCTCTACCTCATTGCTGCTACTGGGATGGCACTGGCCACCCTTCTCTTATCAGCACACAAATCTCGTCCTGCCTTTGCATGGGACGCCCACTTTAGCCATGCCATTCTGCCTGCCCCTGCACCTCACGGACATGCTGCTTCTCTCAACTGTACTGGAATCGCCTGTTGCCGAACAGCTTGTACATGCATGGCTGTTCTGCCTACTTTGTTCCACAAAGACATTTTTAAAAAGAGTTCGAGGGGTGATCCAGGAAACTACAGACCGGTGAGCCTCACATCAGTACCGGGAAAAATGGTAGAAACCATCATAAAGAATAAAATTACTCAGCATGTAGATAGTCATGGCCTAATGGGAGACAGCCAACATGGCTTTAGACAAGGAAGATCTTGTCTTACTAATCTGTTATGGTTTTTTTTGAAAGTGTGAATAAACAGGTGGACAAAGGTGAGTCGGTTGATATAGTGTATCTGGACTTTCAGAAAGCCTTTGACAAGGTCCCTCATCAGAGACGTTTGGCAAAAATAAAGAGTCATGGGATAGGAGGCAGTGTACTACTGTGGATCAGGAACTGGTTAAAAGACAGAAAGCAGAGGGTTGGACTAAATGGCCAATTTTCCCAATGGAGAAAGGTGAATAGTGGTGTACCCCAGGGATCTGTGCTGGGTCCGCTGCTTTTTGACATATTCATAAATGATCTGGAAAGTGGAATAACGAGTGAGGTTATCAAATTTGCAGATGACACAAAACTATTTAAAGTTGTTAAAACCCAAGAGGATTGTGGAAAATTGCAAGAGGATCTTGATAAATTGGAAGACTGGGCATCAAAATGGCAGATGAAATTTAATGTAGACAAGTGCAAAGTTATGCACCTAGGGAAGAACAACCCAAACTATGGTTAAACGATGCAAGGTTCCACATTAGGAACCACCACCCAGGAAAAAGATTTAGGCGTCATTGTGGATAACATGTTAAAACCCTCGGCCCCGTGTGCAGTGGCAGCCAAGAGAGCAAATAGAATGCTAGGTATAAGGAAAGGAATGGAGAATAAAACAAAGGATATTATAATGTCTCTATACCGTTCCATGGTGAGACTGCACCTTGAATATTGTGTGCAATTCTGGTCGCCGTATCTTAAAAAGGATATAGCGTTATTAGAAAAGGTTCAGAGAAGAGCCACCAAAATGGTAAAGGGGATGGAAGGATACTCCTATGAAGAAAGGCTAAAAAGGTTAGGGCTCTTTAACCTGGAAAAGAGACGGCTGAGGGGAGATATGATAGAAGTCTATAAATTAATGAACCGAGTGGAACGGGTAAACGTAGATCGACTGTTTACGTTATCAGAATATAGGAAGATTAGGGGACATGCAATGAAGCTACAAGGTAAACTATTTAAGATTAATAAAAGAAAATATTTTTTCACTCAACGTGTAAACAAACTCTGGAATTTGTTACCGGAGGATGTAGTAAAGGCTGTTAGTGTAGCTGGGTTTAAAAAAGGTTTGGACAAGTTCCTGGAGGAAAGGTCCATAAACCATTATTAAGAAGGGACCCAGGATATCAATGCTTGACCTAATACAAGCATTGCAGAACCTGTGTCTTTTGGGGAAACTGCTAGATACGTATGACCTAGATTGGCCACTATTGGAAACAGGATACTGGGCTTGATGGACCTTGGTCTGACCCAGTATGACATATCTTATGTTCTTATGACATGCTACTGTTGCACTGTGTGGCCCTTGGCTCTCTGCCCCCTTGTGCCCTTCCTATGTACTCTTGCTTCATGCTCGGTGTTGTCCACAGTGGCTGCCACTATGATTTTGAGGGACATTAGTTCCCTTCCTGCCATACAGCTGGCCCGTCACCCCTGCCATCGCCATGCTGGCCCCCACGTCACTATCTCAGATTCCTGTTCATCTCCTCCTCCATCTATTCATCTGCCTTTGCACTCCTGCACCTGTGGTTGCCCCCTGCCCATGCCCACTGTCACACTTACTGACTCAGCGACTGGCGGATAATGCGACAGATGGCTTAGGACTTGCTGCGAGATAACCATTGCCCATGTGGTGGGTAGAGCCTCTTGTCGTTCTCTATGAACAGGAGATACAGTCACCTCATCTCTGCCTGGGAGAAACTGGGCATCCTCATCATCATCAGCCCTTCTCACCGTTTCCTTGTGTTCAGCCACTGCATGCCCATATGTGCTTGTATACCATCACTAGTGCCTGGACATCCATGTGCCCGTATTTGTACTTGGTGCCTTGAATGGTTTCCACAATCTATTCCATAAACGTTGGACATGTGGCTGCCTCATCCAGCCTGTATGTCCATCCTCCTGAACATTCACATTATTATTTTGCACACACACTGCCCTTTCACAGGCCCAGTTCTGAAATTGCCTACATTTACTATATGTCCTTATTTGCACAGCCACCTCATTGCCAGTATGTCCTTTGTAAAATGCCACTTTGTGTGTACTGTACATGTGGATTAATTTTATAAGAGGAATTTTACGCACCTCTACTGGTATATACACACAAGCAGTATTATAATATTACTCTTATACATCCACTGAGAAGCATTTATAACTAGAGCTTCTGATCCTCTGTACACTTTCCTTGGCAAAAATAGGTGCTGGCAATCATATGCAGGGCTCTTTTTTTAATATATAAGAATCGTGGGTCAGTTTTGTCAAACAATGAAATTGATGCTGGTACTCAGTACCTTCAAAAAAAGTCCTGCTAATCCTAAGTATTTTAGGGGTTAATATTTGAGGTAATAAGTTGGATTCCCAGAGTCAGAAAAATAGGGGCCTATTGGTGTAGTTGCTTCATGAAAAAAATAATTTGTGGCTATTTAGGTAGACTCATGGTGGATGCCATTCAACGACTCAAAACAGTTTTCCAACCCCAGCCTCCCTTCCCAACCTCAAAATCAGCATCAGTCTCCCTTTTTCTTAGCTCCACCCCCCCCCCCCCCCTCCTATCTTCACTAGAACATAAGATTTGCCATCTTAGGTCTTGTTTCCAACACTGGCCAATCCAGGTCAGAAGCACCTGGGAAGAGCCCAAGACATTGACAGATTTTATGCTGCTTATCCCAGGGATAAGAAGTGGATTTCTCTCACTCCACTTTAATAATAGTCTATCTACTTTTCATCCAGGAGCTTGTCCAAACCTTTTTTAAACCTAGATATACTAAGGGACATTGTTACCAAAGCCTGGGCCAGTAACTAATGTGTGGACAGCATTACCAATGCAGAGGACCATGCTAACTTCAGAGGTTGTATGCGTCCATCCCCGTGCAATTAACGCAATTCAAAGACATAACCCTGCATAAGCTGGCACACGGGTGCACTTAATGCTGCCCATTGAGATTGTGTTAAGTGCTCCCATGCTAAGGGCAGCAAGCACAGTTAGTATGAGTTACGTATGCCCATGCTGTGACTTGCTGCCAATGCCTCCATTCCACCTCTAGCCCACCCAATCATGCACTATGTGGTTAGCGTGGGATTTTTAGTGCAGGGGCCTGTGCTACTTTTTAGCTTGGGGCTGAAAGCGCATGCTAAACCCGTGGTACCAGGTAATGCACTTTAGTAAACACGCCCCTAAAAGCATTTTCTGCCTGTGAATTTCAAAGCTTAATTACACTTTGAATGGAAAAAGACTTTTTATGATTTGTACTTCTTGGTAGCTTATTGGGTATCCCCTAGTCTTTGTATTTTTTTAAGGCATAAACATGTTAACTCATTCCACTCTACTCATTATTTTATAGACCTCTGTCATATCTACCTTCAGCCATCTCTTCTCCAAGCTGAAGAACCCTAACATTTTAAGTCTTCCCTCATAAGGATATTCTTTCATTCCCTTTATCATTTTGGTCACCGTTCTCTGTGTCTGTTCTAATTCTGTTATATCTTTTTGTTTTAGATGGAGCAGGGGCAGCGGAATGCCATTTTTGTTGGGGGGGGGGGGTGGCCAAGCTCTGTCCCTCTGCCAGCCAAACTGAGTGAAGCTGCGATCGCCAGACTTCCCTTCCTGTCTGCCCATGAGGATCTGATCTCCCATGGGCAGACAGGAGGGGAAGGCTGGCGATGTCAGTTCTCTTCTGCCCGTGGGGATGGGATCCCCACGGGCAGCCTGCTGCCGGCCAGGTCATGGCCTTCCCCTACTTCTAGCCGCAGTCAGAAGTAGAGGAAGGCTGTTATCACAGCAGCTACATTTTGGTGGGGCCAGGGCCTGTGTGGCCCACCCCTTTCAGACGCTTCTGAGATAGGGTGACTAGAGCTGCACAGAATACTCAAGGTGCGGTTGCACCATGGAGCAATACAGAGGCATTATGATATTCTTTGTTTTGTTCTTAATTCGTTGCCTTTTAATTCCTATCATTCCATTAGCTTTCTTGGCTACCACTGCACTTTGAGCAGAGGATTTCCACATACTATTTATGATGACACCTATATCTTTTTCCTGGGTGAGGACTCCTAATGTGAAACCTTGCATTGTTAGTTAGAGTTTGGGTTGTTCTTCTCTAAGTGCGTGACTATGCACTAGTCTACATTAAATGTCATCAGCCCTATGGATACCCAGTCTCCCAATCTCTCAAGATCCTCTTGCAATTTTTCACAATGCTCTTGTGTTTTAACAACTTTGAATAATTTTATGTCATCTGCAAATTTTATCACCTCATTGTTCCCTTTTCTAGGTCATTTCTAAATATGATAAAAAGCGGGCCCAATACAGATTCTTGGGGTATTCCACTATTTACCTTTCTCCATTGAGAAAATTGATGAATCAGCCCTACACTGTTTTATATCTTTTAACCAGTTTCCTATCCACAGTAAGACATTGCCTCCTATCCGATGACTTTTTAATTCCGTCGGAAGTCTCTCATGAGGGACCTTATCAAAGGCTTTCTGAAAATCCAGATGCACTATATCAACCTAGAGGTTTATTCGCACCTTCAAAAAAAAAGGAACAATTTGACGAGACAAGACTTCCCTTGGCTAAATCCATATTGTCTTAATCACATTAAACCACGACATATGTTTGGAACTTTTTCCTTTATAATGGTTTCTACCATTTTGCCCAACATGAACATTAGGCTCACTGGTCTATAGTTTCCTGGATCATACCTGAAATGCTTTTTGAAAATTGGCTTTGGCTACCCTGCAGTCTTCAGATACTATAGATGACTGTACTGATTGCAGACATTCTATTAGCGATTTGTAAGCTATTTTATTTTTTATTTCTTTCAGCATGCTGGGATGTATACTATCTGATCCAGGTGATTTGCTACTCTTTAGTTTCTCAAATTGCCCTATGATCTTCCAGGATTACCAAGATTTGTTTCAATTGCTCCAATTCATTGCTTTTAAAAATCATTTCTGCAAATGATACCTCTCCTACATCTTCTACAATAAAAACTGAAGTAAAGAATTCATTTAGGGGTATGTTTACTAAATGGGCTAATGGTTAACCCGGGCTATCTGCAACTAGGTCCCATTAGTTACTGATAGTTGGGTTAACTGTTAGCCCAATTTAGTAAATATACCCCTTAGTCTCTCCCCTGTGGCCTTGCCCCTGTTACCTCTTTATCATCTAATAGCCCAACTGACTCCCTCACGGGCTTTTTGCCTCAAATGGACCTGAGAACCTTTTTTTATGAGTTTTTACTTCTGCAGTAAACTTCATTTCAGATTTTCTCCTTGCCTGCCCATACAATGTTTTGCATCTAAATTGCCAATTATTATGCTGTTTCCCGTTTTCTTCTTTTGGATCTGTTTTGCATTTTTTTAAAGTTTTTTTTTTTTTAGAGCAATAGCGGCCTCCTTCACCTCACCTTTACACCATGATGGCAATGATTTGGCTTTCCTCACACCTTTTTTTAAAGCATGGACTACATCTGGTCTGGCTTCCAAGAAGGTATTTTTAAATGATGCCCAGGCCTGATATAAAATCTTAACTTTTATAGCTTCTTTCAGTTTTTCCTAACCAGTTTTCTCATGTTATTAGTGTCTCCTTTGAAAGTTAAATGCTAGCCCAGTAGGTTTTCTCGCTGACCTCCCTTCATTTATTAAAGCAAATTTGATCATGTTACGATTACTATGGCCAAGTGGCCCCAATACCATTACATCTTGCTGCAGATACTGTAGTCCACTGAGGACTAGACCAACCCGTTGTGCCAGTCATTTATTTTATCTAGAAACTTTTATCTCCCTCCCTACCACATCCCAGTCAATTGAAATCACCTATTATTACTATGTTGCCAATTTTGTTAGTTCCCCTAATTTCTGTTAGCATTTCATTATCTGTATATTCACTCTGGCCAGGCAGATAGTGGTGCACCCCGATTGCTATTCCCTACCCTTTCTCACATGGAATTTCTATCCATAAGGATTCTACAGTGCATTTTTTTTCCTGCAAAACTTTTATCCTATTTGTTTCAATGTCCTCTATAACATATAGCATCACCCCTCCACCAATTGGACCTATCTTATCAATGTGATATAATTTATACCCCGATATCATGATGTCGCATTGGTTATCCTCCTTCTACTAGGTCTCTGAAATATCAATTGTATCTACCTCTTCATTCAGTTGTATATATTCTAAATTCTCCCATCTTACTTTTTAGACTTCTAACATTTGTATTCAGGCATTTCAAAGTATGCTTTATCTTCATATTGACAACCTGTTTATCAGTGGCAGGGGTAATTTAAAATCTTTCAGCTCGGTCTGCTTTAAGCCATCAAATTTGCCAGCAAAGTAATGCGCATTAATTTTTAAACATGTCTCTTAATGAGTATCTGAATACCATTTGCATGGGCAGTGAGGATAAAGAAAGATTACCAGATTTCAACATTACTATACTCCAGTGCCAACTGCCAGGAAGTACTATAAATTCTGCTCATTTAGAATCCATAGCAAACCCACTGTATCATAATAACACTACCAGGACTCACAAAGCACCAAACCCTACCTATCAAGAGGCAACACTGCAAATATTAAACCAATACATCTCAGAGAATACCAATGCATCTCCTACTGGGGAAAGACAACAAGTGGGACTGTCACATAGAAACTACATGAACAGAATACTGCAGCTCGGTTACACATGCAAAACACAGACCATCAGCAAATATAGAACAAGGGATCACAATTTAGAAATATGAAGACAATAATTAAACTGGGAACACTGGAGAAATAAAACTATAAATTAATTTCCTCTTGTACTAAACAAAATGCACAGACGTTAGTAATGCACATTTCCCAGAACTGACATATTCCAGTTAATAAATTCAAAATAAAATAGTATTTTTCTACCTTTTTGTTGTTTGGGCATTTTATTTTTCCATCACAAGTGCCTCTGTCACTTTCTTCTGCTTTCTTCCTGTCTTCTGTTAACTCTCCATTGTCTGCTGTCCATTTATCCTTTCTTCTCTCTTCTAGTTTTTTTTCCATTCTCTCTCTACATCTGCTCCAACGTACTGATCTTTCCCCTTTTGCTCTCTCCTCCATTTCTTTATTTATTCCTTTTTCATCCACTCAAATTTCACTCATCCATCCTCAATCCCCACTTACTCTCCCAATACCCAGCCAATTGTAGATTTTTCTTCTCTCCCTCACAAAATATCTTATCCCCTCTCCATCATCACTCCCCCAACATCAGCTCCCTTCTAGTTCCAGCCCCATTCAGCATCTGCTCCCTTCTAGTCCCATTCTCCCATCCCTCCATCAGCCCATTTCCAGTCCTAACCACCCCCTCCTCCCGAAAGAGCCTTGCGCCTGTCTGACCAGCTTCAAAGGGAGCCAGGGAGGCCCAAAGCTCCGGCTTACCTCTGCACAGCTGCCAGAGTGAAGAGTGGCGTGTTCCTTCACTCCAGCAGCCGTGTCCTCGTGAAACCTTCTGGCAGTTGAAGGGCATTTCCTGTTTCCCAGCAATCAATGCGCTAGTGGGTTTCATGAGAACACACCGCTCTTCTCTCTGGTGGTTGTGCAGAGGTGAATAGGGGTCTCGCACCTCCCTGGTTCCTTCTGAAGCCAGCTCTACAAACCGAACACCATGTGCAGAATGAAGTTGGTGCAGGGCACCCTGAAGAATGGGGCCCTTTATAAACAACATTCTTGCACAATGGATGGGCCGGGCCGGCCCTGCCCCTAAGTGTATGTTTTCACATTTTATACTTTCCTGCAGTGCCGGCAGAAGCTCCAGATGAAGTAGTACAAAGTGGTGGGATCAAAAATACAGGCTCCTGAACCGACACCAATGGCAGCAGCCCACTGATGTCAGTTGGTCGTAGGGGCAGCTGCTGGATGATGTCGATGGAGGCCTGAAGAGGAAGGTGATCTTTGGGACTTTCCAGTTATACCCAACTGACTTTGAGCTCACTGTGCTGAAATCTTGCTTTAATATCTACTCTTAAAATTGTGATCTTATAAGAGGGTTGTGCTGCTTGGTCTTCTCATCCATACTTAAATAAAGTCAATCTCAAACTCTCTCTATATCTCTCTCTCTTTCTCTATACAGTATAGATAGATAGATAGAGATAAATATGGAGGGCATATTCAAACGGATTAATGCATTTAGCAGACCAGCCACATTAATCCTGATGAAGAAGCTATTCTGTGGCATATAGGAGGGGATATACAGTGGCACAAAATGTCTAACGCCACAGCACTCCCCGATACTAACCGCATAGCATCAGGGCATTGCGGGGATAGTACTAGAGTTAACCACTCAGCCACTGCCTGGCTAGCTTAACCGTTAACCAGACAAGCCAGATATTCAATGCCAGTGTCTGTATATGACCCTGGCATTGAATATCTGGGTCCAATTTAAAACTGTGATGGTCAGCCGCTTTAGAGGCCCCAAATAAATACGATGGGAGCATGTAATGCGAGTCAGATTTCACGCCATGTCAGCTTTTTGTGCCGACATGGAGAAACAGAGCATCTCTTGATCAAGAGTCAATTTCATGCAACTTCTGGAAGTGAAATTATTCCATCGAAAAATGATATGCTCTCTCTAAACTGTGCAAGCTTTTTCCCAGAGAGGCATATGTGGCTTCTTGTTTAACTTAGAAACTAGCTGCAAGTTATATGGCAATATCATATCCCAGTGGAACTCAATAATATGCCATTTATCTCATAACATTATTGTTGGTCACATACTTTAGTTTAATTCTTCTTTATGACTTGGAAGATTAAAATATTTTCTTCTGTTGCTTGTACATATCACGTGTACTCCATATTATTTATTTGGATTTAGTTCATACCTTTCAGTGGTACTCAACTAACTGTACGTTAAGAAAATAATGAAAACTAGATAAATATTAAATGTGTTATCTCTTTGCAGAACATTTAATAAAAATAATCACTTTGCCTTGTGTTTTTTGAGCACAGCAGCACGAAAAAGGCGTCTGTTGATTTAGAAGCTATCTGTAATAATAAATGGCAGAGGGCAACAGCTAAAGAAAAACAAAAAATGAGATCTGTAGCCCTGACCTTTTAGCAACTTCCTATAATAAACACAGCTCACAGTGCAAAGCAGTCCAACAGTTTATAATGAAAGTAGATAACTCTGTGATGGTGAATTAAAGATACTCTCAAAATGTTGGCCTGCGTATCTCTAGGACCATGTTTACTAAATGTTAGTGCTGTGCTGTGCTTACACAGTGTCCATAGGAATAACAAACTAGTTTCTGCAGATACGTTTTCCAGCCAAGACACACAGCTTTGAAAATACAAAACCATGTGTGATCTTATGATCTGCTTGATATAGATCATCTTCTTCTCCCCCTTTTCTTCGCCGCCACCTAACTCCTGACACCCTGAGTGCTTTTCCCCCTGCCTCCTCTATCTTCCCCCCAGATTTTGCTCTGCGCTCACCCGACAGTCAGGCTTCCCTTTGGAACTCCCTTCTCACCGATGCTCTGGATGGTCTAGCACCGCTTCGTCCGTTTATTAGATCTCCTACTTTTGGCCACTCCCCCTGGTTTCATCCAGCCTTACGTCTTCAACGGACTCAGCTCCCGTCACCCTTCCCCAGATCTGCACCTTCGCTTCAAGCAGTTTTACGCTATCGTTCGGCTGTCCAGTCCGCCAAACGTGCTTTCTATGTTGCTGAGATTTCTGAAGCAGCAAATTCCTCTCGCCAGCTTTTCACAATCTTGCGTAGGCTTTCTTCTACCAGCTCTCACCGTACCTCAGCAAGGGGGCTCCATATCCCCACTCGCTGGCCACTTTCTTCTCCGACAAAGTTCTTAATTTACGTTCTTCATTTTTGAATCCTCCTCCGCTCTCTCCATTGTCTCCTGTTTCCCCCTGTGAGCTGCTCGCTGCCGACCTTTTGTCTCTACCCTCTTCCTCCCAGCCTAACCGGGCCCTTGCCCATACCTGGTCTTCTTTCCACCTTGTTCTCCCCGCGGAACTCCTTCAGATGCTGTCTAAATCCCGGAAGACCACCTGCACCTTGGACCCAATCCCATCTCGCTGGCTGTCTGAGCCTTCCCTACAGCTGATTTCTGTTATTACTACCATCATCAACACCAGTTTATCTTCTGGTCTTTTTCCCTCCCCATGGAAGTCAGCTGTTGTCCATCTTCTCCTGAAGCAACCTTCCCTCGATCCTTCCGTTCTGTCCCACTGGCATCCTGTTTCGAACCTCCCCTTCCTAGCCAAGCTTTTGGAACGCTTTGTGTTCGACCAGTTATCCTCTCACGTCGAGTCCACTAATACTCTTCACCCCCGTCAAGCCGGTTTTCGGCAAGGCCACAGTACTGAGACTGTTCTTCTGGCAGTACTAAATGAATTACATGTCACCCACGACCGTGGTGATGTCACTCTTCTGGTTTCTCTTGATTTGTCTGCGGCGTTCGATCTGATTGACCACCAGACTCTCCTCTCTCGTCTCTCTGATGTGCGGTTACGTGGCACGGTTCTCCAATGGTTTCGCTCCTTTCTCACAGCTCGTTCCTTTTCTGTCTCCGTGAATGGCAAATCCTCCTCCTCTCTCTCCCTCACTTGTAGTGTCCCCCAGGGCTCTGTTCTGTCCCCTCTGTTCAACATCTTCCTCGCCCCCTTACCCCTTTTGATCCAGCAGTACCCACTGTCTTCGTATATTTATGCGGATGACATCATTCTTCTTTTCCATACTTCTCCACTCTTCTTAGATATCTCCCAATTCAACCTCTGCCTCTCTCATGTGGCCTCTTGGCTTTCTCAGCATTTTCTATGCTTAAACGCTTCAAAGTCTACAGCCATGTGGGTGTCCCTGAGCAGCCCGTGTCCTTCCATTGCCCCCATGATTGATTCCACCTCCGTTCCTCTCGTTTCTTCCTTCCGTTATTTGGGCGTAATCCTTGATCCCTCACTTTCCTTCCATGGCCACATCTCCTCCCTTACTAGGCGTTCATTTGCTATCCTCCATCAACTCAGGGCTGTCCGTTCTCTTCTCCCCTTTGGTTCCCTGGTTACTCTTGTTCTAGCTTTGATTACCATCAGACTCGATTATTGCAACATTCTTTTGGCCAATCTCCCCAATTATCAACTCCAACGCCTTCAGTTTATCCAAAATACTGCAGCTCGCCTTATCACTTTTGCCCACCGCTTTGATCACTTCACTCCCATCCTTTTTCGTTTGCATTGGTTGCCCCTCCGTTTTCGTTTCCACTACAAAATCCTCATTCTAACTCATCATGCCATTAATACTAACAATCCTCTGTACCTGGCTGATCTCATTTCTCTTCATACCCCATATCGCCAACTTCGCTCCCTCCATGCTAATCGTTTGTCCTTACCCTCCCCATCCCAAGCACATCTTGAAAAAACTCGCCACTCAGCTTTTTTATTTCTTGGTCCCCAGTTGTGGAATGCACTGCCTCCATTTCTCCAGTTGGAACCCTCTTATTCCCAGTTTAAAGCTTTACTTAAAACCCATCTGTTTCAACAAGCTTTTGATCTTCCTCCTGATCCACCTCCCTGAAGCTGCCGTAGGCTGTTTGTTCCATCCCAGCCGAGTCTTGTCTTGTCGTCCCTCTGTCTGTTTCCCCCCTGTTTTGTCTGTGTTTGTTTGATTGCTGTTTTTGGTTTAGGTGTATAGTCTTTCAATTTTTGTCCTGTCCTTTTTCTTTCTTTCCTGTCATCTTATGGCGTTCCTTTTCTATAGTTTGCAGTGTTGACCTTTTTATTTTATTGTAAACCGCTTTAATGTCTCGGCGTAAGCGGTCTATCAAGTGTGGAAATAAAGATAAAGATAAAGATTGATGTGTTGGTTTCAGGAAACAGCGTACACTTTTCAAAGTTACATGGAAACATAGAAATGTGACAGCAGAAAAAGACCATATGGCCTGTCTAGTCTGCCTTCCATATCAACTACATTAGTCCTCTTTTTATCTTTAGAGATCCTCTGTATTTGTCCCATGCTTTTTTGAATTCAGATACTGTCCTTGTGCACACCACCTCCACTGGGAGACTGTTGAACACATCTATCACTCTTTCCATAAAGAAATATTTCCGCATATTACGCCCGAGTCTATCCCCTTTCACTCTCATCCTATGTCCCCTCATAGCAGAGCTTGCTTTCAATTGAAAGAGACATTCTTGTGCATTTATGCCACGGAGGTATTTAAATGTCTCTATCATATTGCCCCTATCCCGCCTTTCCTCTCTATATATTAAAGATCTTTAAGTCTGTCCTTATATGCTTCATAACGAAGACCATTAACCATTTTAGTAGACACCCTCTGCATTGACTCCAACCTGCTTTTATCCTTTTGAAGGTGTGGTTTCCAGAGACCTTTACTGAGGCATTATCACCTCCATTTTTCTGCTGGCCATTCCTCTCCCTATGTACCCAAGCATCCTTCTGTCTTTCACAGTCCCCTTTTCTACCTGTTTAGCTACTTTAAGATTAAGAACATAAGATATGCCATACTGGGTCAGACCAAGGTCCATCAAGCCCAGTATCCTGTTTCCAACAGTGGCCAATCTAGGTCATACGTACCTAGCAGTTTCCCAAAAAGACACAGGTTCCATAATGCTTGTACTGGGTCAAGCATTGATATCCTGGGTCCCTTCTTAATAATGTTTTATGGACCTTTCCTCCAGGAAGATTGTCAGACACTATTATGCCCAGGTCCTGCTCTTCTTTTGTCGACAGAAGTACCTCACCCCTTACTGCTTCTTTGGATTTTTGCAGCCCCAATGCATTTTTTAGCATTAAATTTCAGCAGCCAAATTCTAGACCATTCTTCAAGCTTATATAGATCCCTCCTCATGTTATCTACTCCTTCCTGGGTGTCTACTCCATTGCAGATTGTGGTACCATCTGCAAACAAGCAATCCTTACTAGACAGCCCTTCTGCAATATCACGAACAAAGATTTTAAAAAGAATCAGACCAAGGACAGATCCCTGCAGCACACCACTGTTAACCTCCTTCTCCTAAGAGTGAGTTCCATTTACCTGTACCATTTGTTGCCTCCCACTCACCCAATTTCTATCGCAATCAGTAACTTTAGGGTCTATCCTTAGGATGCTCAGTTTATAAATCACCTGTGGAATGGTGTCAAAGGCTTTATTGAAATCTAAATACACCACATCTAGGACTCTCCCTCAGTCCAACTCCCTGGTCACCCAGTCAAAGAAATCAATCAGATTTGTCTGACAAGACCTGCCTCTGATGAATCCATGCTGCCTCAGATCCTGTAATCCACTGGACTCCAGAAACCTCACTATTTTCTCTTTCAGCAGCATTTCCAATAATTTACTAACCACAGAGGTTAGACTAACCAGCCTGTAGTTCTCAATGTCATCTTTACATTTGCTTTTGTGTAAAGGGACCACATGTGCCTTTCTCCAGTCCTCTGGCAAAATTCCCAATTCCAAAGAGGCATTGAAAAGGTCAGACAGTGGAGCCGCTAGAACATCCCCCTCAGTATTCTTAGATGTATCCCATCTGGACCCATAGTTTTGTCTACTTTTAGTTTAGATAGCTCTTCACAAACACAGTCTTCTGAAAATGTTTGAGATCCATTTCACTTCTGTTCCTGTTTGTGGGTGTTTTCTGAGGTCCTGCTCCTGGCTCTTCATCTGTGAACATAGAACAGAAATATTTGTTAAACAATTCTGCCTTACCCTCATCTTCTACATATTCCTCCCCTGCACCCTTGAGTCTGACAATACCACTTTTGCTCTTCCTCCTCTCACTAACGTATCTGAAAAATGTCTTATCCCCACATTTTCTTTGGCTATTTCTTCTTCTTTTTGTACACCTTTGCTTTCCTAACTACTTAGACATCTATATTTGGAAAAACCTAGAGAAAAGATAGCAATCTTCCTCTCTCTGTGATCTCTTGTATTTCATGAAGGCCTCCCTCCTTTTCAGCTACTTCTTTTGAGAATTATAGCAGCCTCATTTTCCTTTTACATTTATTTACCTTTTTTAGCAAAAAGGTTGGTTGCTCTTAAAATATCCCCTTTCAGTTTTGCCCATGGTTTTTTCTACATCCCCCAGCTGTTCCCATCCCACTAATGACTCCTCGAGGTATTGACCCATCTTGGTGAAGTTAGTTTTCCTAAAGTCTAAGACCCTAGCTTTTGAATGGACTTTATCAGCCCTAAGTCTAATACTGAACCATATCATCTGAAGATCACTGGATGCGAGATCATCTTCCACTTTCCCCATTGGTAAGCATTAAGTCCAGTATGATGCCATCACATGTGGGTTCTGTTACCAGTTACCTAAATAGTTTTCTCTGTAGAGAATCCAGGATCTCCTTACTTCTAGGTGTCACCGCAGCAGGGATGTACCAAGCCACATCTGGCATATTGTAATCACCTATCATTAACACTTCTCCTTTCATGGCAATACTGTATATCTTTTATTAGACCAACCAAAAGAAATTATGTATAGCAGGGTGCCAAAATATTTCTCTATCTTTAAAATGGAGAAATTACTGAAGTCCACGTGCCTAACACACTGAGTAAGATAATGATGTAATGAAGGATGGGTTCCTGTCCCAGTGAGTAATCACCCTGCCAATCATTTTATTTAATTTATTTATTTATTACAAATTTTTATACTGCATTTTCCTAAAGATCAAATGTGGTTTACAATGAACAACGATTTGAATAGTACAGTGAAAAGTGCATCTTCAGTTACAAAGAACTCTTTAACTATAAAGATTAACTGTAAAGGCTGATTTACATAGAACTACATACAATTACATTGTGCTATGTTCACTTTCGGTGTTAGATAGGGGTGTAGACCAATACAGTATAAAGTAATGAGGCATTCTTGAGGCATTCACCATGTTTATGTTTATTTTATTTGATATTCTGCCTTTCAATAAAAAATACAAAGCGGTGTACAACTTCAATATTACAGGAAGGGCTCGTAGCCAAGAAAATGAAAGGAAGTTACAATAAATGACAGGACAGGATAGTACAATCAAACATGCCAGACAGAAGGAGTAGACAATACTGAGAGATAGGGAGTAGCAGGATCACCTGGGGGGAATAGGGAGGTCAAACGCTGATGAAAATAGATGTTTTTAAGCATGTTTTAAAAGTAGTGTGTTTTAAAAGTAGTCTGAGGGAGGTGGGTAGAGAATTCCAGAGTGCAGGTCCAACAAAGAAAAAGGCAGAGGTGCAGGTTGATTGTAGATGAGCACGGGAGGGAGAGGGAAGGCAAAGGCGATTTATGTGCATTGACTGGAGAGAACGACTGGGAGTGTGAAACTGAATGAGATCCGCCAAATATTGTGGGGTATGAGTGTAAATAACCTGATGGACCAAGGTGAGGAGTTTCAAGCGAATACGAAAGTCTATGGGAAGCCAGTGAAGGGGAATGAAAAGAGGGGTTACGTGCTTCTGACAAGTAGAGTGGAAAATGATGCGTGCTGCTGTGTTTTGAATACATTGCAGTCTGTGCAACCGGGACTGGGGAATACTGGCAAGGGCAGAGTTACAAAAGTCAAGACGTGACATAAGGGACAGAATAAGAGTGGTGAGGACCTATGGGGTAAGAAAGGGGTGAATAGCATGGATCTGATGGAGAAAAAAAAAAAAAGAGGTTTTAGTGATATGGGAGATGTGATCCTGAAAAGAAAGATTGGAGTCAAGGAAAAACCAAGGTAGCAAAAACAGGAGAACAAGGGGATGGGTGAACCAGAGAAGGATGGGCCTGCCTGAGGAGGAGGACTACCATGAGTGAACCCAATAGCAAGTGTCTTAGATAAGTTTAAGTGGTTAGCCATTCAGCAACGGAGAGAAGACAAGAATTAAAGGGGGGGGGGGGGAAGATCCAGGTGAAGAAGGGAAGTGTGGTGAAGAAGGACAAGGTCATCAGCATAGTAGAAGGCAGATATCCCAAATTGTTGCACCAGAAGAGCAAGGGGTGCCAAGCAATGTTCCCTCTAATTTTCTGTAGTCTGTGTGCGCATAAAATATCAGCTGTGTGCAGCTTTTGAAGGAAAGTTAAAATTTTGTGCGCCACATAACGACACTCAGTTATATACTTTAAAATTTGACTACATGTCAGAATACAGTATTACACCACATTGATTTTAATCAAATTAAATGAAAATAGACGATTACTAAATGAAGCGGGGAATTTCTAGTAATTACAATCATAATTTTTAAATTTTAAGACGTCTGTGTTGTTCTCTATCAGAATCAGAGCCGTAATTTTTGTGCGCTCTGTTGTAAAGTATGTGCGCTCGCTCGGCGAGGTGTGTGCGCGCACACACCTTAGAGGGAACAGTGGTGCCAAGAAGATATTAAATAGGAGAGGTGCCAGTACTGAGCCTCGGGGAACGCCACAGTGCAAAGGAAAAGGATCAGAAGAAACAGCTGGGGTGGAACGAGAAAGGACAGCACAAGACCAGGAGAAAAGGTAGGAGTGAAGACCAGCCTCACGCAAGTGGGAAAGAAGAAGGGAGTGATCAACAATATCAAAATCTGCCGAGAGATCTAGGGATACTGCCACCAAAAAGTCACCATGGTCATGAGCAATGTGTAGTTCATTGAGGAAAGTAAGGAGAACCGTTTCAACACTATGGCTTGGACAAAAGCCTGATTGACGGGGATGGAGAAAGTGAGGGGTGTCCAAGTGATGGGATAGTTGTGCAAAAACTGCTTTTTCGAGTAACAAGAGGGTCAAGTGAGGGTTTTCTAAGAATAGGGTGAATGAGGGCATGCTTCCAGGGGCGAGGAAAAGTACCAGTGGAGAGACTAGTGTTAATCGTGGTAAGGATTGAGGGAATGAGAGCAAGAGAGGGCGTGAGAAGCCATGAGGACTGTATGGGATCAAGAGAACAAGTGGTCTTATTGGAGGAAGAAATGGAATTAATAAGTTTGGAAATTGTAAGCGGGTGGAATGAGACCCAGACATGTGAAAGCAGAGAGACAGGGGGGACAGTATGGTAGTGATGTCCTAAGATCAAGAATCTTTGTGTTGAAGAAAGAGGCCAATTGCGAAGGGGAAGGAGTCGGCTGTGAGGATATGGAATTGGAAGCTGACTGGAATGCTGTGAGGGACCTGAGAACTGTGTAGAGGTGACAAGTTTGATTCGTGGCAGAGGAGATAGCAACAGAAAAGTGTGTTCGTTTGGCCTTGTGGACTTGAGTGCGGTAATGGGAATGATGTGCCTTGAAGGATAACAATGTGGATGGTGAGCATGCCTTTCACCACAGTTGCTCTGCACGATGGAGTTGGGAATGAAGGAGGCAAAGGCTGCTGTGAAACCAGGGCTGTGAAGGATGACGGCATGAGGGACAAGGCTGTAGCGGGTGCCAATTGATCTAGGGTGTCCAAAAGACAAGAGGACCAATGAGAAACCTGTGAGTTAG
This sequence comes from Ichthyophis bannanicus, assembly GCA_033557465.1. Lineage (NCBI taxonomy): Eukaryota > Metazoa > Chordata > Amphibia > Gymnophiona > Ichthyophiidae > Ichthyophis > Ichthyophis bannanicus. The sequence continues at coordinate 700,868,483 of CM066036.1, forward strand.
GGCAGAGGGAGGGGAACTCTGCAGATAAGAGGTCCCCAGCAGCCAGGAAACTTTGGAGGGTGAGAGGGGTGATCTGATGGGAATAGCGCAAAGGAACTGACGGAGGGGGTTCAGATGAATGAGAGGAGGTGGCAGGGCTAGATGGGTGAAAAAGGCATTGGAAAGTCAGACAGTAGTGATCCGTCCAGGGTAGGGATATGGAGCATAGACAGCACAAGCGAAAACTAGAATCGGTTGGAGAAAGAAGTCAAGGGTGTGACCAGCCAAGTGAGTGGGAATGGTGACATGCTGGGTAAGAGACAGGTCCTGAAGGAAAGAAATAAAGGGGTGATCCCTAGAGGAGGAGGGTGAATCAAGTGCAGGTTAAAATCCCCTGCAATTACTAAGTGAGGAAAATTCAATGACAAGTCAGAGATGGTCAATAGAAGTGGATCCCAAAGGTCAGGGCGGAGAGCTGGAGGAGAGCAGATGACAAGAATATGTAAAGCTGGGGAGGTCTGGAGGCAGAGAAGAAGGGCTTCTGGGTAGTGCAGCAGGGGGGGGGGGACTTGCGTGAAGGGAAGAGACGAGCGGATAAGAATTGCTACACCGCCACCTACACGACGTGTGCAGGGAACGGAGGCAGCAGCAAAGCCAGGCGGGAGACAGCGAGCAAGAAGAGCATCCTCGCCTTCCTTGAGCCAGGTCTCAGCGAGGAGTAAAAGATCCAGGGATTCCTGGAGAACAAGATCCTGTACTAGAAGAGTTTTCGTTCTCAGAGAGCAGCAGTTGAGGAGTCCCAGCTTGATGTCGAGAGAGTGGCTATTAGAGCCCAAGGGCCTGTGAGCTGCTGAAAAATAGGAGGGAATTTCCCTTCTTTCCAGAGCTATGTCTGGACTGGATCTAGTAATACTACTGCTACTTTCATTTGCATAGTTCTACAAGACATATGCAGCATTGTACACGCATACATGTGAGTGACAGCCCCTGACTGATAGAGCTTACAATCTATGCAAGACAGACAAAAGCAATAAAGAGGGTACTAGGGTAAAATTGGGTGGTAATCAGGATAATAAGACGGTCAGGATCCAAAAGCAGCCTTGAAGAGATGGGTTTTTAGCCTGGATTTGAATAGGATCAGACATGAAGCCTGATGTATCAACTCAATTAATCTGGAGTCGACTACCTGAGTCAGTATATGTCAGGCTCTATCTCTGGTACTGTTCAACTTCAGAACTACAGAAGGAGGAATTGCTTGAAACTGGTGCTCCCTTTAGGACAGCTACTCTGTTTCCTTCTGACATGATGTGGCGCTCATTGAATCTGAACTATATGGCACAAACTCCGTTTCTAGTCTTGCTAGACCGTGAAAACAGTGCAGACGTTTGAGTACATCATGGTGATTTATGCTAGTCCTATTATTCAGCATTCCACTTGGTCTCTTTAGACCACAAAACTTTCTCCCACGTGTGTGTCATGTCCTCTAAATAGATCTTTGCAAATGTCATTTGCCTTTTTTCAGCAGTGGTTTCCTTCTTGCCATCTTCCCATACAACAGTGGCGTAAATTCTGTCCAAACAGCCCCCTGCAGCGCAGGGGTGGGGGGGGGGGGCCAAGAATGGAGAGAGCCCATTTTCAGTTGTTCCCATATCTTCTGAAATGGACTTCCCCCGTTCTTGGGGCCCCTTAAAAACTGTTGTGGGGGGGGGCCCTATAATTTGAATTTCTGCCACTGGCATACAGGCCATGATTATGGAATAATCCTGAAATTGTTGAACAGTCCATGTATTCCCAAGTCTCAGCCAGCAACCTCAGGAATTCATATGCCTTATAGTGACTAACGCATGCATGCCTATTGACTTTGGAAGAATAGCCTGATCGAGGTAGAGGCTTGGTAGTACCAAACTGTTTCCATTTTACAATGATGTGCCTGGCGGTGCCATGAGGAATATTCATAACACTAACATTTTCTTATAGCCTCAGCCCAGTTTTTACCTTTGTATAACTTTACCCCAAAGTTCTTTCAGCAGCTCGGGGTTTGGCTTCTTTAGACCTTTGCTTGACTCTTCCTCCAGGAGCATTTAGATCAGCTCAGCTCAGCTTCTGTGATAGGACATAGATAGGCTCCATTCAACTTATTATGAGCCTTGCTAAGACAATTTTTAGCAACTGGGGGATCATTTGAATTTGCCATAACACAGGGCATGAAGACGTATGTAATCAATATTTTCGGTCCCTTATTCCTAATTATTGTTTCCTAGTTCTATAATTGTTCTTTCACATTGAAAATATAAACTATGTTGTGTAGATCAATTAAACAAACTCCTACTTCAACGCAATTCAAATTGTATTTTTTAGGCAGTAGAATGTGAAAAATCCATAAGGGGTTGAAGACTTTTACAGGCATTGTATGCAGCCATCCAAAATGAGACATTTACCTCTATGAGACTCTCACCAGAAGGATAGGGCTCATTCAGGACTAGTATGAGTAAAACTGACTTTTCAATGCTACTTTCATAAGTTTTATTTGCTAAAAAAGCAATAGCAAATTAAAATTTCTCTTTTGGGTTTTGTTGCTAGATACTTACAATATTATTTATGTGTATGTAGTAGTTTATTTTAAACTTTTGTATTGTGGCCTCTATTCACTAATACTTAGTGTGTGCTAATATGCAATGACATTATCTGCCACAAATCCCATTGCTTTGTGACAAATAACACACACACACTGACATCATTATGACGCACTAAATATTAGTAAAAAGGAGCTTTAGAGGGGTAGCTACTAATGTGCATTAAGAGAATAATCACATTTGCCCCCTAAGCATCAAAATTGTGTATTATTTCACCATAACATGTTAGCTTACTGTGTTGCATTATAATGAGTTGCAAATACATTTAAATACCTAATTACTATGTAGATCAAATATACAACTTGCATCAAACCTTGCCAACTGCATTTTTCCAGGGAAAATACCACCAGGGCCCTTATAGGGCAGCTTTGACCCTTAGCAGACACACCATGAGACTACCACTAGGGTTCAAATGACACCATTTTGAACCTGGCATCAGATAGGGCAAAAGTGGCTGGGGATAGCTCCACTTATTCTGGACATCTAGTGATGGTCTGAGTTAGGCCTTGGGAGGGGGGGGGGTCCTATGGGGGGGTATGGGATTGCATTCTTCTGGATGGCAGTCTAGGGGTGTCCTCGGGTGGGGGGGGCCTTGAATGGTCATGGGGGAGGGGAGGAGTCTGGGGATGTTTTGAAAAGGAGCAGTCCCTTTAAGATGGCCCGATACTCCCGGCTAGGAAAAATACCACCAGCTTTGAGCAGACGTTTTCTCCAGAGTAACACATCGAAGGTCAACACAAGCTGCATTATTCCGTTACTTCCAGAGTTACCAATCCATGACACAGAGTTATCAAAGGTTAATGACTTCCGCTGTAAATGTGGTATAAAATGTGATATTTTACCACAGCTTAGTAACATCCCCATTTAACGTGTCATTTGCAGTTATTTGGTTCTAATTTAATGTGTTCAGTGCCCTGAGCAATTCATAAATTCAAATAAATAGACAAATAAATGTTTAAACGTTTTGTACAGCAGTTTTCTGAATTATGCATTGTGTTCCAGGGACATTTTCTGAAGGCACTCATTGACCCTTTTAAGGTCAGGTAGCAAGGGTTACCTCCAACATGGAAGAAGCAATGGCTTCAGGGCTTATTGCTACAACAATGATTAGTCCTTAGTGCAGCTAAATTATGGTGGAGATTGCTGATGTTATCTACCTTTTGTGCATAATCTCTTTTAGTGTTTGCTGGTGTGTTCATGTTTAGGCATTAGATGTTATTTCCAAAGACTCTTTGTTACTGACTGTTGCCTCCCCCTTTTGGGTAATAACCATGAACTGAAGCAGTAGCACTGCCAGAAAAGCTTCTTGAAAGCGTACCAGAGAAAATTAAAAAAATAATAACCTACCTGGCCTTCACCTTTCTTTATTCTTCTTTGCCTGTGAAAAAATTAACATGAATCTCTAGAAAGGACTATCCCCCTGGCAACTTCAACCACGAGGGATCTTTCTAAACAAAGGTACTGTGCTGTTTGTAATAAATTTAGAAAACACACACACACACACACACACACACACAACATCGCTAGCATCACTGCTAATTCATCCATTTTTGTTGTTGTTATATCAATATTCTATTAAAAACAAAATATAAGCTCAGAAAATATTTTTTCATTTAAATTGTTTCTATGTTTCTAATTAACAACTGATAGTACGGAAATAACAATGGAAAGCACTTTTCAAGTGACACAAGTAGATGCACTGTTTCAAGACATTTTAGACTTTGATTTAATACTGTTACACAGTGCGGGAGAGAGAAGAGGGTGTTATTTTAATGTCACAATCAACAGCATAGGTGTATAAGGTTAGACATTCTCTAACACAGGATATCAACACCCTAACATAGCATGCTCTTCTTCTTTCCTCTGAATACATAAAAACACTATCCCGAGTGGTAATAACCCCTAGACTCCTCCATTATACCCACTTTTAGTTTTCCATAGTCCTGCCCCTGATTTGCAGATCACACACTGTGATTTCTGAGTCAAGATGCAAAGGAGGATTCTAATTAATGGAGGAGGCAATCTGGCCCTTTATTAAATTTGCTGGTTCTGTTTAATAAATGGCCTCTTGACTTTTTATCAAACATTCCCCCATTTTAAAAAAATACATGCAATCTAAAGCGAGAGGACAGCTTCTTCCTGCTAATGTACGCAATATATTAATCTAACATTTTCATCTTTTGCCCCACCTGCTACTCTTTTTCCAGGTAGCCTTAAAAACTGTTAGGAGTATGATTACTAAATGGCGCTAAGGGCGCACCATTTGTGAGTGGAAAGCAGCACCGTTAAGGGTTTCAATGTGTGTTAAAGGATGGGGCAGGGAGTAGGCGTTCTGGCATTAAGGGTGTTAGCGGCTAGTTAGCGGGTGTTAAGTGGACAGCAGGCATTAAGAGTTCCCAGTGTGCATATTAATATCCACTAAGGCCAGTTGCTTTAAGGTGGGATAAGAGAGCCTTTCTGCAAGTCACATTTGAGCTGCTGAATGGGAGCAAAGGCAACAAACAGCTGATGAACATGTCACATCCATATGTCCCTTATGTGTGAGACAGTGAGTGGGAGGAGCATGTGGGAGGTAGGTGGACTGTAGCAGCAAGGGGTGCACATGTAATCCATGGTGACCACCATGGGTGGCATAGGAGAGGGTAGACGTGTGCCATGGAGTAGCCACCATGGCTACAATGTAGGCATAGAATGAATTCCATGACAACAGTGGTGAGCTGCACATCAGCTGCAGGTGAGATGGGAGTGAAAAGCCCCAATGAATAAAATGCCACAGTATGGCATTAGAATACATGCCTGAACATGATGAATATATGCTAATGGATGGGGTAGATGAGAGTACTGTATGGTCTTGCTGCCCCAATGTGACCTCACAAATGCAGGAAACCTCCATTATAGTGTACATGAAATATGGCACCCAGGCCACAGAGGAAGGACTAATACCATTTAGGTGTCTCAGCTGTCCTAACTACCATACAATCTTCCTGTCACAAATGCATATAAACTACTGCAGAAGTAAGAAGGCTATGATCCAAAGACACAACAGCCATTCCTCTGAGTGCTTTTGGACAGACAAGATCTACACCCATACTGTCTGGTGGAACAAGGTCATTCACATGATGTTACACACCTGATGTCTGCTCAAGGCGCTGAACTGATGTGTGTCTGATATTGCCCATATGCAGCAAGTATGGATGTGGGATGATCTATGCAGGTGGGCATCCCATGAGTGTGATGTGTCTGCATGTACCGCAAATATGTGATGGAGCAAATGATGTTCATTCACACTTATCATGACAGTTTCCAATCATGGGACATGTATTCACAGAGGCAAGACCTCCACCTGAACCTAGCTCCCAATAAGCTGCAGCTGCCCCAAGGGGGCTGACAGTATTGCAGTAGATACAGCTATTATGGCATTTACTATTAATCAGGCTGTTCAGCTGTGTAACCTGGAGGCTCAGTCAGAGGCAAGTATTGCTGCACACACACATTCAATGGAGCTCTCCCTAGTAAGACCATACCTTTCCCCCCCCCCCCCCCCCACCCCTGTTCACTCCAGTGAAACCAGCAGGCAATATAGGAACTGTACAGCAGTGCTATGTTGAGAGGTAAGTATAGGGGCATGCTGTGGGGATGGACCTTGATGATGGTTAACTGGGAATGCATTTGAGTGTCACAGCCTTGGGAACAAGATGTGTACAGGTACAGCTAGTCAGCCAGTAACTCCCACAGGTTGCAAGTACTTACTGAAAAAGCATAGTTATGCACCTATAACAGGCATTCTCTGGGGACAGCAGGCATCAGTCCTCACATATGGATGACATCAGTGCCAACGGAGTCCGTGAATAATCCCTCCCCAGCTTTCAAAGAAAACCTTTAAGAGATACACCATGCATGTATGGTCCCCTTCCCACCTAAGGGTGCCATCTTGCCTCAGTATGGTCTCATAGTAGAAGATGGCAAAAAACAGTAAGCAGCAACTTCACGGGAGGAGGGAGGGTTATGAGGACTGATTCCTGCTGGCCCCAGAGAACACCTCTTACAGGTAAACTACTATGCTTTCTCTGGGAACAAGCAGGAAGTCATTCCTCACATATGGGACTCCCCAGCTACAGGCTACTGAAAAAAAATCTGTAAAAAGCCATGGGTGACCAGAAGCGGTGAACCTTGAGCAGCAGTAACTGAGTCAGAAAACAACAGACCACGAGCAAGCCGTCAAGTGAAGAACCACTTCAGCAATAGCCCAAATACAGCAAGGGCCAGAGGGCAGAAGTTGCCTACACCCTGAACAAATGAGAGAGTACTACCTGGCCAAAGGCACTATCCCAGCAAGACTCCTTCTCCAGGCAGTAATGAGCTGCAAAGGTATGGACTGAGGACCAGATGGCAGCCTGGCAGATTTCTGACAAGGGAACGGAACACAGATTTGCCACCGAGAGCATCATGGCCTGGGATGCTGTGTGCTGTTACACAGCGCCTCAGCAAGAGACCAGCCTGCTTGTAGACAAAAGGTGATGCAGTCCGCTACCCAGGTGGACAGTGTGCATTTAGAGACCGTTGTCTCCAACCGACTTGAGTCAAAGGAGACAAAGAGCTGCAAAGTTCAGTGGTGGCCCTTGGCACACTGCAGGTAGAATGAAAACACCTGCTTACGGTCCAGTGTATGAAGGACGGCCTCCACCTTGCTGGTGTGGGGGCTTCGGAAAGAAGGTGGGTAGCATCACCTGCTGGTTAAGGTGGAATTGGGACACCACCTTGGGCAGGAAACATGGGGTGGGTGTAGAGCACGACCTTGTTCCTATAGAACCTAATGAATGGTGGGTCCACCACCAGTGCTTGGAGCTCGCTAACTCGGTGAGCAGATGTGAGTGCCATGAGGAAACCACCTTCCAAGTGAGATACTTAAGATGGCAGGAACCGAGAGGCTTAAATGGTGGTGTGGTAAGCTTGGAAAGTAACACATTCCAAGCTTACCACACCACCATTTAAGCCTCTCGGTTAACACATTCAAATCCCACTCCATCGCTGGGGGACAGATGGGAGGTTCTGAGAGAAGGAGACCTCTCAAGAAACAAGCCACTAACAGCTGAGCAGAGAGGGGTTTGCATTCGATCAGATGGTGGTGTGCTGCCAGCGCACTGAGGTGCATCATAACGGAGTTAGTCTTCAAGCCTGTCTGAGACAGGTGAAGCAGATACTGCAGCACCAGCTGGACAGAGCAGGAGAAGAAGTTGATCCACCTCTCCACACATCAGAAAAAAACCTCCGCCACTTGAAGGCATACCACAGGAGGCCAGAAGCACCTCCTCCACCTCTGTAGAGAGGCTGAAAAGAGCCAGGGTTACCCGCTCAGCAGTCAGGCCATGAGCATCAAGCACACCAGGTTGGAGTGCAGGAGAGAGCTTGTAACAGTAGGCCTGGGTTGCACCCCAGGGAAACCAGGGGCATCGCTGACAGGTGGAGAAGCAGGGTAAACCATGGCTGCCTAGCCAACCATGGAGCTATCAGGATCACTGTGGTCCTGTCGCATTGGACCTTGAAGAGGGTCTTGGCAATCAAGGGGGTGGATGGGAAGGCATAAAGGAGACCCTTCGCCCATGAGATCAGGAAGGCATCCATCACCACCCTGGGAGGGTGTGACTGCAGCTGGGCCTTGGCTGGGCTGGCAAAGAGATCCATTTGTGGGAGCCCCCAGTGCTGGAATAACTGGTGGGCAACTCGGGGGTCCATCCTCCACTCATGTGGCTGGAGGACCCAACTGAGCCAGTCCACCAGGGCATTGTCCTGGCTTGGGAGATATGCCAGCAACAACGGGATACTCCTGTGAGAGTATAAGTGCCGATGCCCACTGCTTTCTGGCAAAGGAAGGACAACCCCCTGCCCCCTTGCTTGTTTATGTAGAACATCGGCACCTGATTGTTGGTCTGGACCAGTACTGGTTGGTGCTGCAAGTGGTGGTGAAAAGCGCAGAGGGCTAAGGCAACTGCCCGAGGCTCCAGGTGGTTGATTTGCTGGAGAATCCCCACCGGCAACAAACTACCCTGAGTGCAGAGATCGCCACAGTGGGCTCCCCACCCCAATTTTGAGGCATCCATCATGAAGATCCTCTGAGGTGTGGGGGGTCTGGAAAAGCCTCCCTGCCAGCAGGTACAGAAGGTGTTGCTACCAGCCGAGGGAATTGGCCAGGGAACTTGTGATAGTCACCCTGTCCCGCAGGTGTCCCATGGCCTGCAACCACTGAGAGTGGAGTACCCACTGGGCCGCCAGCATCAGCAGGCATCTGGGGTGACATGTACCATAGACACCATGTGTCCCAGTAGGCCAAACATATGTTGGGCAGAGGCCGAGTGGCAGCACTGGGTGCTCTCTGTGAGTGCCTGGAGGCATAGGGCTCTGTCCCTTAGAAGAAAAGCCCTGGCCTGGACCATGTCCAGCTGCACCCCTATGAACTCCAAGTTCTGAGTTGGCTGGCAATGAGACTGAGTAGTTGACTACGAACCCAAAGTGCTCTAGGATAAGGATTGTGTAGCCCATTGCCTGTTGTACTTTGGCAGCAGTGCTGCCTTTTACCAACCAGTCATCCAGATAGTGGCCTTGGGGCTCCATGGTAGCTCGGTCCCCATGAGGATCCAAGGTCCTGGAAGAGGACTTAGTTCTGGAGTCATCTGTGAGACCTCGCTCCGTGTCAACTTTGTGGAAGATGGACTCACACTGTTGCTGATGGTTCTTAAGGGCCTTGGGAATCATCTGATTACAGAGACTGCAGGCCAAGGGATCATGATCCATCCTGAGGCATTGAAGGCAGCAGTTGTGTGGGTCCCTGCGTGATATGTTGTGTGTGCAGCGATTCAACGGCTTGAAGCCACTAAATGAGGCCATGGCAGGAAAGACGTCCCTCGCGAGGTCAAATACACATGGCCCGACAAGGAAAAAGATGCAAACCTGTGCTGAATGAAAATTAGAAAAAAGAAAAAAAAAACACGATGCTGAGGCAAGCAGACTTGGGGGCAAGAAGGGACAGGTAGGCGACTGGAGAAAAGCAAATTTTAAGACAAAAACCATCAACTTTTTCCAAGGGGAACAGACACACATCTAATGGGCTCCGTGGAAAAAAGGAGACTGAGGCAATATGTCACCCTTAGGCAGGAAGGGGACCACACATCTGTGGTGTATGTTCCAAAGACTTTCATTGAAAGCCGGGGAGGGATTACTGTGCAGGCTCCATTGGTGCCAATGCCACCCGTATGTGAGGACTGACTTCCTGCCATGCTCCCGAACTATCATTCTGCCCATAAATGGTATCTCACACAGTTTGTGTATGCACAGCCATAAAGCATGGACATCGCACGGATGATGAAGTCAGAGAGGTACATAAAACGAGACCAACAGGAACATAATATTGAAGCCCCACCTCAAGTCTGGTAGCCTCTCAGCTGCCATGAAGGAGAGAGGTCTCGTGAAAGGAGGGCATCACCTTGGTGAGGCAAAAGTGAACCTAAATGTAAATTGGCATTCCAGGGGGTATGCTGGAATGGAATATTTGAGGCTGGTTGAAATTACTCAACCTTTACCTTCATGCTTAAGATATTAATCCACAGCATTCACCATCAAGAAGCCGATTTATTAAATCTCGTTTTCAGAGATGCAGAATAAGGGGGAAATCATACAGCCTAAATTCATATAGGGTGTCTAGATCAGAAAATGGACATTAGGTCTGTGCGCACAAAACTGCAATTGGATTTTATAATAGTACTGCTAAACATGCAACCATTAACAAAATACATAAAGGGTTGCAGAAAATATACATAGATTTGGTGGCTCAGATATGAAAAGAAGCCACTCTATAAAGTTCAAAAATATGGCATCTCTTGGAGGCTTTGCGCATGAAAGTAGTCTCACTTACATTGGCATAAGCTGCAATTTTGCTATGTCTTCATATACCACTGCTCACACTTGAGTAGCAGTTTCTTAAATTGCACACTTGATAGGAGCCAATTAAGGAGTTGTGTTTTAAAACTCTTCCATCGACTACCACTTGTATTGGCTTTATATTGGTCACACAAAGACAATGTGTGAGTCTTCAAATTAAAAGTTGCCTGTTAGACTAACTGCATGTTTTGTAACAGTAAGATAATTAAAAGATGGTAATACATTCCCAAGGTGCTGAAAACACTGTGCACATGAACCTTTGCCTCCCAATATAGCCAGGGTGAGTGGTAAAATCCTTCCATGAGGGGAGGAGTGGCCTAGTGGTTGGGGCAAGGTACTTCAGGCCGGAAGGTCGGGGGTTCAAATCCCACTAGAGGACAGCAACCTTAGGCCGGAAGGACTGGGGTTTCTAGTCCCACAGGTGCTCCTTGTGGTCTTGGGCAAGCCACTTAACCCTCCATAGCCCATGTTCCCTGTAAAATAGTTATCTCCAAGTTATAATGCCCTGTTCAATGTAATTTTAGTTTGTTCAATGTAAACCGCACTGATGCAGAATAGCACGGTATATAAGAGAATATAAATAAATACTAATAACTTCTTGCTTTTAGACCTGTTAAGCATTGTTTTACCACCGCGCCACCCTGAGTCAACCTGACCTCATCTGATCTCAGAAGCTAAGCTGGGTTGGGACTGGTTAGTAGCTTGATGGGAGACCACTTGAATACCAGGTGTCGTAGGCTTATTACCCAGAAGAAAGGGCTGGCAACCAACTTCCAGTTGCACCTTGTTGGGCAAACCCAGTAGAGAGTCACAACATGGACAACTATCCCCAAGGTTGCCAGAAGTTTATATTGACGCGATGGCACCTAACAAGCATTGTTTTTGAATTGAAATGCAAGAATGAAACAAAAGTATCTCTGGGCATTCAGGGCAATCTCCAGTACCACTGAGGCATGTCAAAGAAACTGTCACCACAGTCCACCCTCTCTACTGTAGCTGAATAGTAACATAGCAAATGATGGCAGATAGAGGCCAGTACGGTCCATCTAGTCTGCTCAGTAAGGTGGCTAAAGTTGTAGACTGCATCTGTCACTCTATTCAAGTTACTGCCCCTCTACGACTTTGCTTCAATTAACATCTGACACTCCAGGCAGATTACCCCTCTATATTTATTAAGTTATTTACATTTGCTTTGACTTCATCCTCTTGATAAATATAATTCATCTTGAGCTACCACTGAAAGGCTGTGAGCTAAATAAAAATAAAGTAGCAAAGCAGACAGAAACATATACCATTTATTTATCTGAGGCATTTATATACCGCCCATCTGCAATAACGCATTCTAGGTGGTTTGCAATCAGGTACTGTGTATATTCCCTTGTCTCTGAAGAGTTCACAATCTACATGTGTACCTGAGGCATTGGAGGGTTAAGTGGCTTGCCCAAGGTCACAAGGAGCACCTATAGAACTAGAGACCTTAGTCCCTCTGACACGAGATTGCTGTCCCTTAGCGGGAATCAAACCCCCAGCCCTCAGACCCAAGGTATACAATGGGAGTTTTCTTTATGTATATCATATAGAAAACATACAAAGGTTTCCCATATGTAGGCTGTTTCCTCATGCCACACTTACAAGGGAAGGGAACCCCTAAAAGATGGCTTAACAATTTGTAAGTTATAGCACCCTAGGGGTGATTCTATAAGTAACAAAAGAGTCAGCCCTTATTTTACACCTATTGCAGGACCCTTTTAGAGTAAACACAGGTGTTATCCCACAGTTGCACTAAGAGTTAACATGGCAGCATGGCACTTAGGAGGTAATTTTATAAGGAGGCATTTAGTTTTAGGCGCTAACGGTGCACATAAAAATAAAGGCGCGGGCAGGGTCCCGGCGCCTGCGCATAACCGGGTGCTTGCCCGGCGCGGGACCCTGCTCGTGCTCAGGGAGGAGGGGGAGGAGGTCGGGGCCGTGCAGGGCCGTGCGCGCGGAGCATTATTTAAAATGATTGGCTCCGCTTGGGGAGTCGGGCGAGCGGAGCCAATCAGGGTGCAGGCAGCCATGTGCTCTGGTGTGGCGGTGACTCTCCAGAGCACAGGCTGTTAGGCGGGAGGCGCGGCAGGACGGCAGCGAATTTTTGGTCGGTCGGGGTCAGCGCGGTGTTCAGCGGCGGAGGAAGTCGGGTCTTGTGTGAGCCGGTGTGGAGCGGGTCCCGGTGGCGGCGGCAAGGCTCGGGGAGCAACTGACCTGCAGGCAAGCTCCTTCTGGGCAGGGTGGACTCGCGTCTGCCTGCCACAGCCTTCTGGAAGCGGCAAAGTGGGCCTTGGGGGCAGCGCTCTGAATCGGGGGGGGCTGTCACGGGTGAGTGCTGCGCTGTGCATGTGAGGCGGTGGGGGTGCCTGCTGTGTGTGCCTGGAGGCTGTGTGGGTGCCTGCTGTGTGTGCCTGCTTTCACACTCACTAACATAAAAATAAAATTGCTCCTTACAGAGCTTACATTAAAGAAGGTGACTGCCAACAATTTGGGAATGGCAAGGCAGAAGCGGGCCGGTGGTGGGGGTGGAAAAGGGGGGGGGGCCAGGCGGCCCGGGGTAGGCAAAACAGAGGGCAGAGGAAAAAAGGGGTGGCAAATGCGGCGGGGTCACGGTCCGAGAGTGCTCCGGAGCGCGGGGTACGGGATAAAGGGATGAGGGGTGCTGGGGGTTTGGTTAGAGGGCGTAGGGGGACAAGGACGCGATCGGGGCTTCGTGGAAGGTCCGCAGGGCAGGCTGAATGTAGTGGGCCTCCGCAGTCGTCCTTTTCACCTGCGGCTGGCAATCATGAGACCCCGGATAGGGCGTCCGGTTCCATGGGGGGGCAGGTGGAGGGCGTAGGGGGTGGGCTCCGCGGGATGGTTGGGGAGCTGGGGCAGTGGTGGGGAGGTAACCCCTTGGGCCAATGGGGGGCAGGGGGGGGACCCGGGCAAGTACTTGGGGGGGTTGCGTGGGGGTGGGGTTTTGTTCCTCCTGCTGTGGGTTTCTCGCCTACAGGCTGGTTCGGATCGTCAGGGCAGCGGTCGGGATGGGAGCATTGGTTGGGGGGGGGCAAGGTTCCTCGAGGGCGGATTGGTCTGGAGCTTGGCCTTCGAGAGGTGCGCTAGGCTTGTCTTCGTTGGGTTTTCCTTTTTTGTCTTCACAGGTGCCCCATATGGCGGCGACAGGACCTGCCACGTCTGCGGTGGTGTCCGGCAGTGTGGAAGTGGGTGCAGCTGGAATTGGCGGCCAGGTGGCAGGAGCGGTGGATCTTCAGCGGTTGGCGGAGCCGAGGGGTGATGACCTGCTTTCATCCAGGACTCATGGCAGCGATGGCACCCCAGGTGAGTCGATAGCAGTTGATAGTGGAGCATTGCCGGAGTGGTCCGATCGGCCGGGTAAGGCGCGCGGAAAGCGGAAGAGGGGGTGTCGTTATCGACGTACCTCTTCTTCTTCCTCCTCCTCATCATCTTCGGATTCGTCTCGTGCCTCGGAGGCTGCGGGTGGCGGGACAGGGGCAACCATGAGTGGGGGGGGGGGGTCGCAGCGAGTTCGGCTGGTGGGGCTGCGGCATCTTTGGTTCCTTTGTCGGAGTTATGGGAAGGTGTCCCCAGGAAGCTGCGGCGAAAGATTAGGAAGCGCAAATATATCGATATTTTTCGATTGTTAGAAGGGAGGAAACGTTCGGGGGACAGCAAGAAGAAGCGGAAGGAAGATGAAAAGGCGGGTCGGTTACGGAAGGTGTCGCGCAATGTCATTAATTGGGTGCGATCTTTCTTGCGGTTGGCGAGCGTGTGGGGGCATCATTTTCCGCAACAGTCCGGGATGTTGTTATCCTATGCCGACTCGATTCTTGAAGCGTCTCAAATGCATGAAGGCTGGTCGTGGCTTAACTACGATGAGAAATTCAGGGATAAAATGGAGGAGAATAAATTTTTAACCTGGGGCACCCAAGACATCAACCTGTGGCTAACACAGATGTCGGTCAAGGGAGGAGGGCTCGGGGGTAGCGGGGGGAAGATGGGGGCGGTTGTTGTTGGGGGGGCGGCTCGTTCCTTTCGGGGGGCAGTCGCCACAGGTCAGGCTCGCCCGGCCCCTGGAGGCGGGAGCGATGTGTGCTGGCGGTTTAATCGATCGATGTGTCCCTTTCCGGATTGTAAATTCCGGCATGCCTGCTCAAGCTGTGGAGGTCCGCATCCCGCAGCAAAATGTGTTAAAAAAGCGTCAGGTCCTCAGCCGCCAGCCGTCCTCAAATAAGGGAGGGCTTTTTGATCTGGCCCCTTCGCCTATTCGGGTTCCGTGTTTGTGTTCGTTGTTGTGTTCTTATCCGCGGAGGCGGGATAGGTTAGTCTTACAGTTGGGCTTTACTTCGGGTTTTGTGGTTCCAGTGCATGGCGTGGTCGTGGTTGCGTCGCCGTGCAATTCCCCTAGTGTCCGGCGGTGGGGGGGCGATCGCGCGGGGGAAGATCGAGGAAGAATTACGGTTAGGGAGGATAGCGGGGCCTTTTCAGCAGCCGCCGTTCCGTGATTTTGTTGTCTCACCGTTAGGTATTATTCCCAAGAAGGAGCCGGGGAAGTTTCGGCTAATTCACAATCTCTCTTCCCCAGCGGGGTCGTCCGTGAACGATTTGATTCTGCGGGATTTGTGCACCGTGCGTTATCAGTCTTTTGACATGGCCATGGAGTTGGTCAGGGGAGCAGGAAAGGGGGCATTGATGGCGAAAGTGGATATCGAGTCGGCTTTTCGTTTGTTGCCGGTTCATCCGTCTTCCTTCAGGTTGTTGGGGTTTCAGTTTGAGGATGCCTTTTATTTTGACAAGTGCATGCCCATGGGGTGTGCGGTGTCTTGCGCGTATTTTGAAAAGTTCAGCTCTTTTTTGCACTGGTGTTTGGTGCAGCGCGTTGGCAGAAGGGAGGTTGTCCACTATTTGGATGATTTTTTCTTTGTAGGTTCAGCAGAGTCTTTTGGGTGCCGTGAGCTGTTGGCTGGTTTTGGTAGTCTGGCTTGTGAGTTGGGGGTGCCGTTGGCTGAGGGTAAGACAGTAGGTCCGACAACACGCTTGACCTTCTTAGGTGTGGAATTAGATTCGCAGAGTTTAGAGGCCCGATTGCCCTCAGATAAGGTTGAGAGATTGAGAGTGCTGGTGGCGAATGCCTTGGCATCTTCCAGATTGACTCTGCGGGAGCTACAGGCTTTAATAGGGTCCCTTAACTTTGCGTGTAAGGTCATTCCCATGGGTAGGGTCTTCCTTCGGTGCTTGGCGGCAGCGACGGCGGGGGCTCGGAAGCCTCACCATCGTATCCGGGTGTCTAAGGTTATGCGAGAGGATTTGAGGATCTGGGCGCTCTTTTTGAGTGACTTTAATGGCACGTCGGTGTTGCGGGATGCCGAGATCTCCAGTGAGGATTTGCAGCTGTATTCGGATGCCGCGGGCGGGGTTGGGTTGGGCATATATTTCGGCGGGGCCTGGTGTGCTGAGCGGTGGCCGCGGGAATGGGAGGATGCCGGGCTTCTGCGGAATATTACCTTTCTTGAGTTGTTTCCCATCTTGGTGGCGCTTGCGTTATGGCCGGAGCGCTTGTCCAACCGTAGGGTGGTGTGGTGGTGTGATAACGAGGCGGTGGTGGCCGTTGTGAATCGTTATACTCCACGCTGCAGTATGGTTGCGGCTTTGATGCGCCAAGTCGTTCTAGCTTGTTTGCGTTTGAACGTCGACTTGAAGGCTCGACATATTCCGGGTCGTACTAATGCCATCGCTGATGCTCTTTCTCGTTTGCAGTGGGAGCGGTTTCGGCAGTTGGCGCCGGAGGCAGCCGTGGAGGGGCTTGGGGTCCCTTGGAACTTGTGGAGCTGTGGCCTACCGCGATGAAGAACCTGTTAAAGAATTCAGTAGCTGAGCGCACGTGGGATTCTTATCGGCAAGGCTGTGCGCGAGTGTGGGAGTATCTGCATGGGGCGGGGAGTGATGGAAGCGAGGTGTCTGAGTATCTGCTTGGGAGCTATGTGGGGTGGGCGAAAGAAAACGGGTTCCCGAGATCGGCAGTTCGGGGCCATCTGGCAGGGTTTGAATGTTTTGCCCGGGCGGTTGGGTGGCCGGGCGTAGGGCGGGGGCGCCTAGCTCGGCGTTTACTGCAAGGGTGGGAACGGGCACTGCCGGTCAGGCGGGATCGCAGGCTCCCGATTACCCATGATTTGTTGCAGAGTTTGTGTTCTGTGTTGTCGGAGGTGGCATCGTCGCCTTATGAGGGTGTTTTATTTCGGGCTGTGTTTTGTTTAGCGTTTTTTGGGGCTTTTCGGGTTGTTGGCGAGTTAGCGGCTGATTCGGGGAAGTTGGCTTTAGGTAATTGTTTGCGGTTACAGCATGTGTGGAAGGAGCCGGGTCGGGGTGCGCGTACTTTTAGCTAAGTCAAAAACGGATCAGCGGGGAAAAGGTTTGTGGGTGGTGCTTGGGAGTATTGGTGGCCTCACTTGCCCGGTATCGGCCCTTGAGGACTACTTGCGGGTACGCCCGGGTGGTGGTGAAGCGTTGTTCGTGCATAGGGACTCGTCGTATTTGACTCGGTATCAAGTGACGGCGGTGTTACGACTGGCTTTGCGTAGGATCGGCAGGGATCCGGCGTTGTTTTCGGCTCACTCTTTTCGCATTGGGGCGGCCACTAGCACGGCTGCGGCGGGTATGTCGGGGGCTCAGATCCAGGGCATTGGCCGCTGGCGCTCTAAGGCCTTTCGTGGTTATGTGAGGCTCTGAGGAGCCCTGTTAGGGTTGGGGGGGGGGGTTTACTAATGCTGTTATTTTCTTTTCCAGGTGGGGGTCTTATGGAGAAGGGCTGTTGGCTGCTGGGACACTCGTTTGTCTTCTGGGCTGGTCAGAGAGCGGCGGTACGGCCCATCGGGATTAATCTTGGCCTCGACCCTGCTGCATTGACGCTTTCATGGCTGGGCGAGCGGGGGCTGAGGTGGACTCAATTGTTGCCCTTGCTTCGTCATCACCTGCGGGTTCGAGGACGACCAGCGGTCTTGCTGGTCCATCTTGGAGGCAACGATTTGTCGGAGTGGTCCTGCAAGCAGCTTATACGGGCGGCGAAGAAGGACTTTTCGACTCTGCTACGTTTGCTGGACAGAGTCGTCTTGATTTGGTCGGACATCATTCCGCGTCCGGCTTCCTGGGGCCAGCGGAGATGGTCCCGCGGACTTACCAAGATAAATCATCAGATTGGGAGATGGGTGTGTGGAAGAGGGGGGTTTCAGGTGCAGCATGGGTGGGTTGATGTAGCCTGTACAGGGTTGTATAGGGCGGATGGTGTTCATCTTTCGCCAGTGGGGATGGACTTGCTCTTGAACGACTGGCAGGAGGTATTGGAACGTGTTGTTCGGGGTGGCAGCACTGGTCGCAGCTTGGGGGGGCGACACAGCTAAATTTTCGCTGTGCCGGTGGCAGGATCCCGGAGGTTTCCGGGGTCCGGAGCCTTAGGCGACTCGGGACGGGGCGGGGTGCCCTCGACCCGGACTACCCCTGGAAGACCTTTGCTAGTAATATGGCGAAGTCGGATAGGGGTGGTCGGAATGTTGCCGGTGGTCGGACCATGGTTGCAGCGGAGGCGAGGTCGCTTTGCTAGTCGCATGGCTGGTGACGCATCGCTCTGCTGGGGAGGGGGGGGGGTTGGAAGTGCATTGTTCCTGTTATGGTATTGTTGTTTTGGGAAATAAAGCTGCGACCAGTTGTTACCATACTTGGCTGTCTGAGTAATTTGTGGGAAAGAAAGAGAAATGCTATTGATTGTTGGGGCAAGAGATGGGGGTGGGGGGAAGCAAGGTATAAAGTTAAGGGTGAGCGCCGGGTCTGGCTACCCGGTTAATGCCAGTATCTTGGTCACACACATGCATAAATGGCCTCATACCAACCAGTGTAAAAATACATGTGTTAATTACAAGACATGTACTTTCACTGTGGACATACGCTGGGGTGGAACATGAGTGGGGCAAGGATGTACATGCGTTGATTATAAAATATAATAATTTACATGTGTACTTGCAAAACATAGAAACATCAATTCCGCATTGTTTGGCGATTATACTAGTATTTTATAAAGACAAGTAGGCACCTACTTGTCTTCACAAAATAGGCTTAATTTATGTGCATTAAAATGTGCCTTGACTTGGCGCCCTGTTATAAAATTTCCCTCTTAGGGTACTTGGCTTTATAAAATCGATGTAATATACACATTGAAAAAGTGCAAACTAGGTCGAACTTTATAAAATTACCCATTAATTGTACAGTGTGAGATGGGTGGAAAATAGGCCTTACAGTTAATGCATGCTAATTTACCGCACATTAACTTTTAATGTAGCAGATTACATGGCACATTTATCGACCTCCTGACAAGTCTGCTTCTACCTGTCTCACTGACTTTGACTTTGACTTTCCTTCTTTCTGGATTCCTCTTCCCCCACTCTTATTCTCGGGGATTTTAACATTCATGTAGATAACCCCCCTCTGATCCCTTTGCTTTAAAGCTCCTTTCCCTTACCTCCTCATTTGACCTCCAGCTTTGTTCCACTACTCCCACTCACCAGCATGGCCACTGCCTTGACCTGGTATTTTTCTCTAGTTGCTAACCCTCAAACTTCTGTAGCTCAGTTCTTCCCTTATCTGACCATCACCCGCTGCCTCAACCTCGTCCTATCTCCTCCAACCTATTTAGAAATCTTCATGCTATTGATCCTTTGGTTCTCTCTTCCACAGTTTCTTCATCTCTTTCTTCCACTATGTCATCTAAGTCTGTTGATGAAGCACTAGCTTCCTATAACACTGCACTCTCCTCTGCTCTGGATGCTCTCGCTCCGCCCATGCCACGTCCTGTGAGGCATTCTGCACCCCAGCCCTGGCTTTCATCCACTACCCACTATCTACGTTCCTGTGCTCATTCTGCTGAGCATGCTTGGCTCAAATCCCACTCCCTTGCAGACTTTCTACACTTCAAAGTCATGCTTGTCTCTTTCCAGTCAGCCATAGCTCTTGCCAAACAAAACTATTATGTCCACCTAACTCTCTTACTTCTGACCCTCGCCGTCTCTTTACTACTCTCAGCTCTCTCCTCAAAGTGCCTCTGCCTCTGATCCCTCCCTCCCTTTCTGCCCAAACCCTGGCTATTTCCATGACAAAATCCACAAGATCACCCTCCAATTCCCCACAAAGTCAGCTACTTCCCCTGCTCCCCCTCTTCACTCCCAACTTTCCTTCCCTACCTCTGCTACCCTCTCTTCCTTTCCTGTGATCTCTGAAGAGGAAACTGCACACCTTCTTTCTTCCTCCAAACTCACCACCTGCTCCTCTGATCCTATCCCCACCTGCTTTCTAAGCCCCATCTCCTCCACAGTTGTCCCTTCCATCTCTCATATTCTCAACCTTACACTCTCCACTGCAACTGTCCCTGCAGCCTTCAAGCATACATTGGTCACACCTCTCCTCAAGAAACCCTCACTTGATCGCACCTGTCCTTCTAATTATCGACCTATCTCCCTCCTTCCCTTCATTTCTAAAGTATTTGAACGTGTGGTTCACCGTCGCTGCCTCAACTTCCTCTGCTCTCATGCCCTCCTGGATCCTTTACAGTCTGGCTTTCATCCTTTACACTCTACTGAAACAGCTCTTGCCAAAGTCTCCAGTGACTTGTTCCTGGCATAATCCAAGGGCCTTTACTCTGTCCTCATCCTTCTTGACCTCTCTGCTGCTTTTGACATTGTTGACCACAAACTTCTCCTCAATACTCTGTCCTTGCTTGGTTTTAAGGGCTCTGTACTATCCTGGTTCTCCTCCTATCTCTCCCATCGCTCTTTCAGTGTGTTCTGGTGGCTCCTCCTCCTCTGCTATCCTGCTCCCAGTTGGTGTACCCCAAGGATCTGTCTTGGGTCCACTCCTTTTCTCTCTCTATACCCAGTCCCTTGGTGCGCTTATCTCTTCCCATGGCTTTCAGTACCATCTTTATGCTGATAACTCCCAGATCTACCTCTATGCCTGAAATCTCTCCAGCTATCCAGACCCGGATCTCTGCCTGCCTTTCTGACATTGCTGCCTGGATGTCTCACCGCCACTTGAAATTGAACATGGCCAAGACTGAACTTCTTATCTTTCCCCCTAAAACCTCCCCTCCTCTTCCTCCTTTCTCCATCTGTGGATAACTCTGTACTCCTTCCTGTTTCCTCGGCTCGCAATCTTGGGGTTGTCTTTGACTCTTCTCTCTCCTTTTCCACACACATTCATCTGATAGCTAAGACCTGCCGTTTCTTTCTCTATAACATCAGCAAAATCCATCCTTTCCTTTCTGAACACACTACTAAGATGCTTATCCACTCCTTAGTCACCTCCTGTCTTGACTACTGTAACCTACTCCTTGCTGGTCTCCCTCTGAATCATCTCTCTCCCCTTCAATCTGTTCAACACTCTGCTGCACAGCTAATCTTCCGCCAGCCTCATCATGCTCACATTACTCCTCTTCTCAAGTCACTTCATTGGCTCCCTATCTGTTTCCGCATCCAGTCAAACTTCTCCTGCTGACCTATAAATGCATTCACTCTGCAGCTCCTCACTGCCTTTCTTCTCTTATCTCTCCTTACAACCCCCCTCGGGAACTCCGCTCTTCTGGCAAACTGCTTCTGTCTATGCCCTTCTCTTCTATTGCTAACTCCAGACTTTGCTCCTTTCACCTTGCTGCACCTTATGCCTGGAACAAACTACCTGTGTCTGTACGCCAGGCACCTTCTCTAACCCTCTTCAAATCCAGGCTCAAAACTCACCTCTTCGCTGCTGCTTTTGGATCTTGACTCACCTAATCTCCTTTTTCTTTTCCCCTTGTTTTATCCCACGCTACACCTTCTGTGTTGTCTGTCTTGACTAGATTGTAAGCTCTGATGAGCAGGGACTGTCTCTTGCATGTCTGTGCAGTTCTGCGTATGACTTGTAGTGCTATACAAATGCTCAGTATTAGTAGTAGGGGCATGTTTACTAAACCACGTTAGCTACTACTGCAGGGCTATATACAGAAATACTTCCTGGCGGTAGCAGATAATGTAGTGGAAATGCAGATATTGCAGAAAAGTGCTTGCGATATCTGCATTTTGTGCAGTAGACCCAGGGGTGCAGATCAGGGCGGGGCATAGGCTTGCCTCTTAAATGCTACTTGCAGATATGTCTGCTGTTTCGCAGTGATGCCCCCTAGCTTGAGACTAGAGAGCAGAACCATGTGATTGTGACCATTTTGGCAAGGCCAGATAACAGGAAAAGGAGCAGGGAGAATCATTCCTGTCCCTATTCACCACTAGACCACTACGGATTGAAGGTAGTGACCAGGGGGCCCACAAGCAGACTGACTAGCCGGGTTGAATGTTTAGGAGGGTGGGGAGGGACCTCGACTGGCTAGCCAGGATTTTATTAAGAAACAGGAAATGAGGTGGAACCTTTGTGACCTGACTGATAGCTGGGATAGTGGAGTTGGTTGGGGGTGCACCAATCCTCCTGAACAGCTCCTGGTGGGCATCAGCAGCTGTCCAGGGGGATTGGTGCTGAAACGGAGGGACAAGCACTTCACTACATATTGTTGGTGCCGCGGATCTCTATATCCATGGCACTGACAATATTGTCTAAAAGGGGGTCCCGATCGAGGTTGTGGGGGTGCCATAGTAGCAATCAGGGCGCAGAGCCCTGTGCTCTCAATCGTTACCTGTCCTCCCCATTGATTTGCTGCAGAGAACCACAATACCTGCATCAGCAGGCACCGTGGGACATCTCACGTTACCTGCTGATGTTGGTATCGTGGGTTTCTATGATAAATCCCAAACCTCTGCGGTATCTGCAGGAGGAAAGTTGGGAGCAGTCTTTTGCAACTCGCACTGCAAAAAGCTACTGCCATTTAGTAAACATGTCCTTAATGTCACCTCAAAAAGTACATATGCATTATCTGCGGTGAAATACAAAACACTGGGAGCGCTCCCTGCAGTTATTGCAGAGGGTTTGCCCCATGGGAAATGCAAATGTTTACTGCACTTTAGAAAAGGGCCACTGTAATCCTTAATAGCAATTGATTAAAGAGAAATTTGTGAAATAAAATAAAAAAACTGAGATTTACTTACCTGTGAACACCCCTAGTAACCAGTGACCAAGGCAGGGATGAAAGTGCTTGATGGTATCACGATGAAGCTGTTGGTGACTCTCCTTATAAAATTAAGCAGGCGATTTTGAATGTAAGATATTACATTAAAATTATAGCAAGATCAAAACATGCGAGTCAATACTGAAACTCTGATCAGTGATATTTTTTTAAATACCTGCCATGGCAGTTATATATAATAGCCACTCTTCATATAGCTACCTACCTCCACATAGTTATCTGAATAAATTAAGGGCAGCTATTTTGCTACCATAATGCTATACAGATAGTGGCTAATTATCGCAGTCTGCTTGCCATATAGTAAGGCAGAATGCCCAGGCTCCACCCCCAAGGTTATCTGTAATACCTTTCAGTGGTACCATTTGGATATTTGCTGCTGAAAAGTGATGGATAGCGTGCTCAACTATATAGCAGCTGTCTCTGTACAGATAAGTGCTTTTGAGTATCGACCAAGTTTTCTTCCTTCTCTAAGGGCCATATCTGGCATTTACAGGTTGGGTTTTGTTTTTTTCACTAATACATCCATTATGATCCTCCACTAAAACCGTGAGGCACTTGCTAAATATCTGGAAGAACTGAGTAATTATACCAATTCCTTTTGGAGGTGTAAAAATACTGAAAGCATAGCTGTTAGGAAAAGGACTGGTGGTTTTCAAGGAGAACAATCTTAGCAACAGCCTTCAAAAGTGTTACACCAGCACCGACGTGAAAGACCAGAGCAAACCTCTAAACAAAGGGACACACATCTCTTCTAGCAGCTTTCAGCTTGGCTTGTGCAGAGAAAAGAGCAATGGGATTCTGTAACCATTTAGATTAGGTCTCTAAAATTTCTCTCTACCACTGAACAGCCACTGGAAAACATGGGGGGGGGGGAGGATTTTCAGTGGCAGTTAAAGTGGCTGGCGGTCACCATTTTGACTTTGCTGGGGCCCTATCCAGACCCCGACACTGAATAACCGGGTTGCCCAGATTGCGATCTTGCAATCCAGTATGTGGCAATATTCAGCCACTGGCCAGATTGCAAAACAAGCTGAAATTAGGACTGCCACTCAGAAGTCCTAACTTCAGCCAGTTAGGATTAACCAGGCAGCTGCTGAATATCACTTCTGCACCACTGACCCGTGATGCCACCCCACTCTCCCCCTGGAATGCACTGATGGCAACAGGTTAGTATCGGGGCACGCAGCAGTACTAATGGTGTTAGTGTCACTGAATTTCCCAGTGACTGCTAAATGCGTTAATTGCAGTAAATATCCCCCCATGTTTGTTTGTTTTTTAAATTTTTACTCCTTACAAATTTCAACTTGTATTAAGGATCTAATTCGTTATTCTCGTAAAACAATCTTGGAGGTGCTTTCTTCCATGCCACTTTTTATAAAGCAGTAGAAAACTAATAAATAGCAGCAAATCTTTTATTTATTTAGCTGTATTTATATCCCGCTTTTCACTGGGTCAAAGCGGTCAATTGGGAGATACATTTAACACGAGGGGATATGACACACACATGCTAATACTTACAGGGAACATGGGCAATGGAGGGTTAAGTGGCTTGCCCAAGACCACAAGGAGTGCCTATAGGACTAGAAATCCCAGTCCCTCTGGCCTGAGATTGCTGTCCCCAGGTGGGACTTGAACCCCTGGCCCTCCGGCATGAAGTACCTTGTCCTAACCACTAGGCTACTCCTCCCTTCCCTTTTAATACCGGAATGGACACCAGTGAAAACCTAAATAATTCACACAGCATGAAATTTCAAGCTCAGCATTTCTTTAAAAGGGAGAGAACATTTTTCACAGGAAAAAATACAAATACAAAGTGAAGATGTTTCTAAAGATAAATTTATAAATAAAACAGAAGGGAAAAAGAGCAATAGAACATAAAAAGAGAAAGAACGTAGTTAATTACACAAAACCAGGAGAGAAAATGAAAAATATGCCACAGATGAAACAGAAGAGGAAAGCCCCCAAAATTACAACACCAACATTCTTAAGATGTAACAAACATATTTCAAAGTACCCTATCCATATACAGCAGTTACAATCCAATCCAAATGGGTCATTCTTTAATCATATCTGAAGACTGCGAGTACAGGGCCATGAATATCGAAAACACATGTGTCAAAATGAGGAAAAGCAAAATTCACACTGCAGTAACGCCTTTAAGGCAGCGCAAGTGTTACCATCATCTGTCCTAAAAAGAAACAGGTACATGTTAATGCTGATACAGCAAAGAATAAAAACCTGCTCCTATCCAGCAGGGGTATAATTTTTACACCTTTTTATTTATTATACATTATGGATTCCTACATCTAGTTCCAAAGTGTGGGTTTTCATGATGAAAACATTTGAATTATCCACCTGATTTTTTATTGTTTTCTAGCAGGTAGCTCCCCTTTAATCAGGGATTGTCCAACCACTAAGACAACTATGGATAGCAGCAAAGAGGAAGGCATTCAAAGCTGAACAGTAAATACTGATAGCCGAGGGGGGGGGGGCATAAGACTTAAAGTTTGCCTAAGGCACAAATACCTTGAACCAACTTCTTGGGTCATCCCTGCCTTTAATGTGAAAGAGAGATGCCATACCCCCCGATAGCTTGAATAATGTCCTTAAAGTTTGCAAATGCTTGGACAGGTCAATAAACAAAAAAATGAAGTAATTATCTTTTGATTAGAACCATAATGCAAGGAGACTAATACAGCAACCATGTATCTTTGTCTAAATGTATTGCAGTGCTTCCTGGATGCACGCGAGCTTTAAACCTACCCCCAACCTAAGCAATACGAATGAACTTCTTCAGTATGACAACAGGGTCAGCAGCTAATCATCAATGTCAAGATTCCTCCAGCCACAAAGAGGCTTCAGAAAGAAGTTTGTATAGTTTTGCTATTCCTTTACTGAAGGAAGTCAGGTTTTAAAGATTTGATATACGCTCCACGGGTTGAGTGGAATGGTCAGAATTTTACAGAGGCTTATTCTTAATCAGGACCAGCTCAACCCTTAGGCAATCTCGGCAGCTACCTACAGCAACAGTTTCTGAGGGATGGCAAAGAACAGCAAAACAATAGCTCCTGACAGCACCACTAACACCGAGAACCAACCCCACCTTCTTTTACCTGCAGTGAGAGTGGGCACAGACACACATACAAAGCAAAGTTTAATATTTAAACGTATGATGTCCAGCTATACATTTTAAGAGGATTGTTGTGGGAGGGGGTGCTGTTGGAATGACCATAATTTTTAAGTTCAATTATGAAAGCCTCAGAGCTGGGGGAGGTGGGTAATGCTTGCAGGTTTGCTTAAGGTGTCCACTGGCCCTATTCTTAATTTTCCTTTAAGAGTGCAGAAGTGAACATCAGTCTGCTGATTTTCTAAGGTAGTTGATGGCATGCCAGTGTCTTAAAGGAATGTCAGAACCATAGGTGCAATGTTGAGATTTGAACAGGGTGTTTATTTGGGATGTTTGTATTATTCCACTCTTATCACCAGCATTTTTCTCGCTCTACGCAAGACTGTAGCACGTGAAATTGAATAATGTAATGTTCATCACAACTGGAATGTCGAAATCATCAACCCCCCATAGCTGAAAGTCCTAGTGAACATTTCCACCAACAGATATTGACAAGGACATGTAAATGGCAGAGAAATTTACACGTTTCCTTGCCAATGACAATCTACCCCATCAACTAGGTATCGTCAATTAACACCTCCTCTACCCCAGCCTCTGTACTGAGCTGCTTATGTGAATATATCATGTGCCATGCTTGCCGTTGCTATGCTGTGAAGTGTGCATAAGGAAAAGAAAACAGAGGAGAGGGAAAAAATGACTGCCCAGCATGTCGTAAGCTGCAGATCTAGCTTGTATGCACCTTTCTCCCCAACGGTTTGAAGAGACCATCAGGGGTGAGCTCAACACACTGGAGAAAAAAAAAAAAAAAGACTGATTTCCTATTCCACAGAAAGGAGGGAAGGACATTTGAGGAGGGGCAGCAGAAGGGGGACAGCTCTTGCAAGAAGGACAGGGTGGATTTCCTGTTTGTTCAAGGCAGCTGCTGTGGGAGTTGGAGCTGGAGCTTTGCTTGAGAGTGTTTCTGGAAAGTTGGCTTGCCAGAAGACAAGGAAAGCCCTTCCCCAACATGCCGAGAATGTGGACACTTGTTGAATTCCCCAGATGTAAGTACAGGCTGCATCTTGATCAAGCTCCACTAAGGTCAGACTGACTGTCTCCCTGCTCAAAAGACATCAATTATACTGTACGATTTCTAAGGAGATGCTGTCAAGGCCTTCACCCCTCCACTTGCCCGGGATTGGAACTGAGAGGGATGTTTGAAGGTTTTATGCAAAGGTATAGACAAGGTTTAGCATTGCTCCCTTTCCCTGTCCAGATTTCTAATCAACAGACTTTTCCCTTCAGAGTAAACTGTTAGCCAGAGCCTGCAGACAAGAGGCAATTTATTGCATCTTAGGGCTGGACACAACAAAACCTCATCATTTATCATAGGGCTAACCTGAAAATTCCAGCTCAGCTCCCATCTTTGCAAGTAACAAACAAGGGGTAAAGTAAGAGGCCTTAATTTAAGACTCCTGCCTCTCAAGCAGAAACTTGGAGGCAATATTGGTCCCTAAAGACATTTCTGAGGAGGAGCATAAAACACTGCTACCCAGCATCCTGCATATCACTGAGAAACCCCTGGGACTGGAGCCTTTTGCTTTTACTGATTGTATTTTCATGCATTAACCCGCTTCTTTTCTACCATTTATCTATTGCTGCATTGTCCCTGTCTATAGTTATCATTAACCCCTGCAGTAAAATTCTGTTAAATACTCTTTTCAGAGTGTGTTTATTATTCTTATTATCAGGGCCCAGCTACACATGCAGCACCTTGCAGAAAAGATGGGGTTGGGTCAGTGGTGGGATTGGGCCAGTTTGGCCCGGTTTGCGCGAACCAGTTCCTGCCGTGACCCGCGTTCACCAAATAGGGCCGAATTCGGCATTGAAAGGTTGGCACTGCAGTGGTGCGAATCCCCCGCCTGAGAATGTTTGATGGCATCACGGGATCATGGCCTCGGGAGAGGCCCCCGATGCCATCAAAACATTGTCAGACGGGGGATCGGGCCGCAGGGCAACGGTCGGGTTGCTGTACATCGGTGGAGGGCAGCAGCCCAAGCGTACAGCTGCTGCAACACCTCCAAGCGAGGTACAGCAACCCGGCCATCACGCACATGAGAGGGCTGGGACCAAACTGGTTCCTCATCAGTTCAGATCCCACCACTGGGTTGGGTTGAAGGACTTGGACACTGACGGGCCCCCTTACAGTCAAGAACCCCCTATTTCACCCAGTCTCCTCCTGGGTTAACAAGTCAGGGGGTGGTCATGGTACTTCATCTGCTAGCTACTCTCCTCCCTTAGTGGTTCATATCGCTTCTTTACCATAGAGGACACAGCATAAGGCCTCAACAATGTGTCTCACTTATGACTCAAGTTCCTGAGCCAATTCTGGGAACGTACTGCCATTTGCCTAGAATGTATAAAATAGCAAACCATGAGGTCTAAAAAAAAATCCGACAATATGATCCTGGGGTTGTTTTCCCCTAAACAGCTGTCATTCTATATAGACATAAATACAGCTATTACAAATGAGTTCAGTATCTTCATGTTATTGCCTTGGATTATCATAATCTATGCTATCACTCAGAATAAGAGAAGAATCATTTTAATTAAGAGCACTAAAATATTCACAGCTTTGATGAACAAAACATATTTGTTCTTTTGACTAGTTTAATTTGAATGTCTGTTATGGATAAATGAAGACCAAAGGTTTTCACTTGGTGCCTGGTGCCTTTCCATACTTCTGAAGGAAGGTAGATGAGTGTCTGTGGTCCATTTTCCTGGATTCCCAGTGACTTGTATTCTAGACAGTTAGCAAAATTGTGAAATTAAATCAAACAGACACATTGCACAGTCTTGAACTTTGCAGCAACTCTGGACGTGCACATCAGCATACGTAGTCACCGTGACATGCACTCTCTCTGTTTAGTTTCAAGTCGCCCACAGATGTACAAACAGTCATGTCAATAAAGTTTCCCGACTCTGAAATGCCCTTCTTCGAGTCTCCTAAATTGTGTCTCTGGATGATACAGGACTTGGCACCACGTCATAATAAATGCATTCCAGTCATAACGGCAGTAAGAACGGCAACACTCATAGCTCTCCTGTTGGCATCTGAAGTCCTCCAAGCATGCATCACTGAAAATACCGCATTGGTGTGATTTGTTGGAACCTCGATATTACATATCATCCCTTCACAGCAGGAAATGCACTCCTGTTAACCAAAGGAAGATAACAGTTCTAGGTGAAAGGTTTATAGAAGGCAGGCCCAGTACAGCACACACTGAATTCTCTCGACAACTGGAGGAGTGGACAGATAGCTGACTCCAGTTAGCACTGCACAGCCAAGATATTCAGCAACAGCTCCTCTTCAGACACTGCCGTTGACTATCCTACCCATATTTAGGGGCCACAGCTGACCACCATGAATATCGACCCCCATAGTATTAATATTTCAGCCAACTTAATTTTTTTGGGGAGGAGATGATTAATGCCTGAATGAATATATGTCTGCTTTACAAAATGCTTACCGTGTGTCCTGAATCCCTGTAGTGGTGACATCCCACAGGACGACACTCCTCCTTGGTAGCACATTTTTTGGTGACGGATCTACTCCTTCCGTGACTTGCAAAGTGATGTACTGTCAAACAATACCTTGTATCTGTATGGTAAATCAAAATATTGTTATTTTCTTTCTTGCACAAGACTGCATAATTCTTGGCATGCACTATGTAATCAGGTGTATTACCTATTACACAAAAGGACAAGTCAGTCAAACAAAGAGGCTGCATGTTCAGCTACCATCAAACACTTCTAAGCATTGGTTTACAGGCTGAATCCAATTGGATTATTTTAAGTAGCGCTTTGCGTGCCAAGGTGACAGCTGTGTGATTCAAAAGATGACTTTACAAAATAAGAGTAGCTCAAGGGCGTAATTGTGGCACGCTATGCCGTGACAAGAACCCAAAGTTGTGGTATGGAGTCTCTCTCCAGGTCAGCAACATTTTAAAGCCTCAATGATTTCAATGACACCACTGAGTGAAATACCAGCAGGAGAATTCATGGAAGTTATACTTATTCTCAGCCAAGCATATACCGAGTTTTGTAAACTGACAGATGATGGATAGGGGACAAGAGAAATGCAAAGAAAAACAAACTTAAAAAAAAGAAGGAATTTGGATCACTGGACTCTGATACTGGAAATGACGATAGCACATCCTACAGGCAGCCTATCCTGTCAGGGTGATCCACCAGTTTACTTCTAAAGTTCTCCTCTATAGTCCTTCATTAAAACAAGAAGACTGACAAAACCCTGTTACAACAGTCTGCCTTGCCGATTTCAAAATAATCAAATTCCACAACTACTCTGTGACAGCTCACATACAGAAGTGTTCCAAGAACATATATGTGGGTTATTAAATAAATCTTTCCAGCATTCTGAAGGCAGCATTTTTACACTGAATTAATATTTCTATCAGATTGGCTCTTAAAAGATCCAACATCTAATGATCATCCACTTAAACCCTGGAAAACCTTATCACCGAGTTTTATCAGGCGTGTGACATACTGCTCTTTCAGAGAAATCATTAGCGCTCTAATTTACATAAAGGCAATCCCTAGACATCAGAGTTCGGATCCGTTAACCCTGACGCACATGGGCACTAAACCAGAGCCAAGCTGGAGCTAATTATGCAAACCAGAATTTGATTTAGTGCTAAACTTTATCATACTGAACTCCCTTGGAGTGAATCCATTTTTAGGGGTATGTTTACTAATCGGCGGTAGCAGCTTCTGTGCGATATCGAAGCCGCGGCACCACTGTAAACATACCTCTTAGTTTTTTCCAGGAAATTTCAATGGAACAAAAAACCTATAGTGGAGTCTTTCTGGGCAGCTCAAATTATCAAACAATAGCAGCAGGACATGGAAAAAAACCTTTTTTCTTTATTGTGGCAGCACTTGAGATGAATTCTCAAGTGTTGCCACAGGTCAGTGATAGAAAAACTCAGTTCTAAGGCATGAAAAGGGTTAAAATTTATATTTCATTTCTAAGCTGAGGCGTGTTTATATTTTAGAAAAGCTCATTCTACTTAGCCAATTCCATAATTGGTCCAATAAAATGATTTAATCCATGCCCTGATTTAGCCACTGCTATGTTTATCCTCTTCAGAATCCCACACCGGCACCATTCCCATTTATGCAAAATCAAGAACACTGCATGAAGCATTAATGAGAGGTTTTTTAAACAGAGGGCATAGCTTTAATATAAAGGTACACACTGTTTCTTCCCAAAATAGTCTAAAAACATTAGAAACAAAATACACAAGGCTATTTTTATAAGAACATAAGATATGTCATACTGGGTCAGACCAAGGTCCATCAAGCCCAGTATCCTGTTTCCAGCATTGGCCAATCTAGGTCATACATACCTAGCAGTTTCCCCAAAAGACACAGGTTCCACAATGCTTGTACTAGGTCAAGCACTGATATCCTGGGTCTTCTTAATAATGGTTTATGGACCTTTCCTCCAGGAACTTGTCCAAACCTTTTTTAAACTCAGCAACACTAACAGCCTTTACCACATCCTCCGGTAACAAATTCCAGAGTTTGATTACACGTTGAGTGAAAAAATATTTTCTTTTATTAGTCTTAAATAGTTTACCCTGTAGCTTCATTGCATGTCCCCTAGTCTTTCTATATTCTCATAACGTAAACAATCGATCTACGTTTACCCGTTCCACTCCGTTCATTAATTTATAGACTTCTATCATAAGAAAAGCTATGAATGAATTTATTTATTTATTTAGCTATGCTTTTATACTGCTTTTCACCAGGTCAAAGCAGTTTACAGTCAACCGAAAGTTACACTAAAACATGGGGTAAGCGTATATTATGTGCAAACGACGTAGTTGTGTAACTGGTTTATACAAAAACTTAACTATATACATAGGTTTGCTTTTGAGGTGTGTGAGTGGGTAGGGTTAAGTTCCAGGTCCATAGTGTTCAATGAATAGATGCTTACTGAATGAGGGATCTTTGATGTATCTGATGGTGGCAAGAAGAGAGTTCCATAGGGTAGGTGCATACAGTTTAAATGCTCTTGAGCAGGCTTGCTGGATGCTCTTAGTTTTCAAGTGGGGGATGATCAGGGTGTTGCTTGTAGACTGGCGGCTGGCTTTGTTTGGTTGGAAGTGGTGGAGAAGGCTGAGGTGGTGTGAGGAGAAGATAGTAACATAGTAAATGACAGCAGATAAAGACCAGCATGGTTCATCTAGTCTGCCCAGCATGATGGCAAGAATAGGTGCACCTGCCGCTCCGTGCAGGCCACCCCTCCCCACATCCCTGATTAGGGTGAACCCACCACCCCATGCAGGACACCCCTATTTGTTGAGGAATTAGATGGTTCCGTTTATTTTGATTTTATCCTGTTGCTGTAAAGGGATCCACTGTGTCTGTCCCATGCCATTTTGAATTCCGTCACCGTGTTTGCCCCCACCACTTCCATCAGAAGGGCATTCCAAGTATCCACCACCCTTTCTGTGAAAAAGTATTTCCTGACATTGCCTTTCAATTTACCACCTTGCAGCTTCCTGTTATGCCCTCAGACCCTATCCCCACCCATCTCCTACGTTCCATCCACCTCACCATTGCCCCCTCCAACACTCATATCCTCAACCTCTCACTCTCCACTGCAACTGTCCCCGTTGACTTCAAACATGCTGTTGTCACACCCCTCCTCAAGAAACCCTCACTTAATCCCACATGCCCTTCTAACTATCGACCCATCTCCCTCCTTCCCTTCATATCCAAACTATTAGAACAAGCAGTCCACCGTTGCTCCCTCGACTTCCTCACCTCCCAGGCCCTCCTGGACCCACTTCAATCCGGCTTCCGTCCCCTACACTCCACTGAAATGGCACTCACAAAAGTCACAAATAACCTGTTCCTGGCTAAATCCAAGGGCCTCTATTCTATCCTCATCCTTCTTGACCTTTCTGCTGCCTTTGACACCATTGACCACAACCTTCTCCTCATCACCCTCTCCTTGCTTGGCTTCAAGGACTCCGTACTATTCTGGTTCTCCTCCTACCTCTCCCATCGCTCATTCAGTGTATGCTCTGGTGGCTCCTCCTCCTCCTCCCCTACCCCGCTCCATGTAGGTGTACCCCAGGGATCTGACTTGGGCCCCCTCCTCTTCTCCCAGAAGCGTTTCTGGGTTGTCATCAATGTTTTGTATTTAAATGCGACTAGAGGGGAAGCCAGTGAAGTTGCCTGAGGATGGAGGTTATGTGCTCTTGTTTAGGAGAAGGGTGCGTATGGTGGTATGGAGGGCTGTACGTAGTGGGAGGATGGTTGATTGCAGGAGACCTTGGTAAATGGAGTTGCAGTAGTCAAGGATTGGAAGGATGGCTGCTTGTAGTGCTGATCTGAAGTCTGGAGGGTCTAGGATTGGACGGAGGTTTTGGAGGGTGCAGATCTTATAGAAGATTGAATTTGCCATTTTCTTCACTTGTTGTTTGAAGGAGAGGTTGTGATCCAGAATGATGCAGAGGTACTTTATTTTTTCTGTACTTTAATATGAGTGTTTAGGATTACAGCTGCAGGGGGCGGGGGGGAGGGGTGAATGTACTGTCTTTGGTGATGAAGAGGGCCTCAGTTTTTTTGTAGCCGATGGAGAGGTGGTTATTTGTGAACCATTGAGAGATTTCGGAGAAGCAAGGCTGTAACTTTGTGAAGGTGAGTTGTTTGGTGTCGAAGGGGGTATAGATAAGGATGTTGTCAGCATAGAGGTGGTAGAGTAGGTTGTGGGACTTGATAAACGAGCAGAGTGGCTGTAGGAATATGTTGAAAAGCAAGGCAGAGAGGGTGGAGCCTTGTGGGGTGCCTAGAGTTTGAGTGAATGGGGTGGAGGAGACATCACACATTTTGATGTATTGCTGGAGGTTGGACAGGAAGGGCTGGAACCAGTTTAATACTGTATTGTGGATTCCAATGGATTGGAGGCATTGGAAGAGGATGGTGTGGCTTACTGAGTCAAATACCACTGAAAGATAGAGGAAAACTAGGATAAATCCTTGATGTGCTGACTGGATGCCTCAGATGAGCTTGTTTAAAAGGGAGAGGAGGGTTTCAGCTCCATAGTGGGGGTGGAAGACGTGTTATTGGGGGTCATGTGGGGTGTTGGTTTCAATGTGATCCTGAAGTTGTTGGCATACTACTTTTTCTATAATTTTGGCTAAAAAAGGGAAGCTGGTGATGGGTCTGTATGAGGTGGGGTCCATTGGGTCGAGATTGAGTTCATAAGAAGGACTACCAAAAAGACTGCATCTTGAATATTGTATGCAATTCTGGTCACCGTATCTTAAAAAGGATATAGCAGAATTAGAAAAGGTGCAGAGAAAAGTCAACAAAATGGTAAAGGGGATGGAAGGATACCCTTATGAGGAAAGGCTGAAAAGGTTAAGGCTCTAGAGGTCTATAAATTAATGAATGGAGTAGACTGTGTAAATGTAGATCGGTTGCTTACCCCATCAAAAAGTAGAAAGACTTGGGGACACACAATGAAGCTACAATGTGATCCATTTAAGACTAATAAGAAAAAAATATTTTTTTCACTCAGTGTGTAATCAAACTCTGGAATTTGTTACTAAAGGATGCAGTATAAGCTGTTAGTGTAGCTGGGTTTAAAAAAAAGGTTTGAATCAGTTCCTGGAGGAAAGGTCCATAAACCATTATTAAAGAGGACCCAGATAATTCACTGCTTACCCCAGGACAAGCTTTGTGGAACCTATGTACCTTTATGGGAACCTTGCCAGGTACTTCTGACCTGGATTGGCCACTGTTAGAAACAAGATAATGGGCTTGATGGACCTTGATCTGACCCAGAATGGCATTTCTTATGTTAAGTACAAGCAAGCAAGTCGATGGGTTGTTGCTCTGAGCAGTTTATCACATGCCATTCCTTTAAATCTTTTCATCTCAGTATAATTATGAATGTAAGACAAATATGATAAAGTACTAGTGCATTCTAGCAGCCAAAGAAAAAGTGATGGGTTTGCAGACTGTGAAAGCTTTTATTAGAAACTCTTCTAAAATGGCCGAGTAGCTGAGGTTTCTGGACCACTTAGGTCCCTTCTCGATGACCACATCTGATGAAAGGACCCGTGTGATCGGGAACGTTTATGTTCTTTCATTCTCATATTGTCCAATCATGACTTGCAAAGAATCCACTATAATAAAGCAAGACAGAAATGCTTCGACTACATGAAATACATGTGCAGAATGTTTAATTTATGCAACAGTTTTTGGGCTTTCCCACTGCCGCCTATAAACATCCATGAGGACTTGTTTGCTTCGGCCAAGGCTTCGTCTTCCTCAGTTAATCTCCGTTAAAACCTGCCTTGTTTACTTCTTCCCAATTAAGACCACACTGCTTTAACTCAAAGCCTCATGTATGCTTTTGTTGTGTATCTTGTCTGTCCATCTTGACTAAACTGTAAGGTCCCAGAAGTATAGAGAATGTCCAGTGAGAGGAGGTAATTTTATAACAAAATGCCTATTAAAATTCTCAAAAATGCACCTATTTTATCCCTATTTTATAAAGGCAGTGTGATGCAAGAACACCAGGAATTAAGTTACTAAATTAAAAATCTGGGTTCTACACCTTCAGTGTTTTCAGTCCTGTTAATGTAGTCATGGGAGCATCATGTAAATAACGAAAGTCTTCAAGATTTGTCAGTACATCCCATTAATAAGACAAAATCATCAGCCCACTTTTAAATGTATTTTTTAAAAATATTTTGTTGTCCATTGATCAACCAATACATTTTATCTATTTCCTAAATCTGTGCCACAATCCAGTGTCAGCTGATGTTAACATGCAGTTTCCTCCTTAGAGAAAAGGGTGGATAGGACACATAAGGGAGAGTGCTCGATTTTGGACAGCCACTTTGGTGGAGGTGGTGAGCCATGCTGTGCCATGGAGAAAGTAGCTGGTCTGGAGATAGGCGTACCTGCGGCCACTTGTGACATCACTGCTGAAGGTCCTTTAAGTTCAGGCCATGCTATGAAGTGTCACCATGATCACATGGCCACTGGCATGCCCAAAAGGGCATGAGCAAAGGGCAGATCTGTCCCTTTGGAGACCCTGTGGAGTGCTGGAGAAGTGAGAGTTTGCCGAAATCGTAATGGATTAAGATGCTATATAAAGGTAAAAGAAAAACTAATGGTATGTATAGAAGTAACCACTGGCCTGATAGATAAACATAGAACAACTAAACAAAATCAGATGTTGCAGGGTGCTTCCTCGCCACTGCCCTCCTTAGAAGGGGCTTCTTTAAGCTCCATCGAGCGTATTCTTGTCTCTTTCACCTGATCCTGTTAGCAGCCAGCTCACCTAATGTGGTTTCATTGCCTCAGCTGTTATTGCTTGTGGATAATATAACAGCTGTTTTAGTTTGCCTTAGAGTGGAGTAGCAGCCTAGTAGTTAGAGCAGTGGCCTGGTAACCAAGAAACCAGGGTTTCATTCCCACTGGCACACCTTTTGGCCTTGGGCAAATCACTTCAACCTCCATTGCCTTAGAAGAAAGGCCTAGCAATCTACTTCCAGTCACACCATGCCAAGAAAACCCAGGGGCTGCTAGATTGCCAGGAGTCGGCATTGACTCAACAGCATACAGTGTTAGTTTGTCCTAAATCTGTCATGTGTGATCTTGAAGCATTACCTCATGATATGCCTGGCTCCCAGGTTTCCTAAATGGATCTTTGGCAGGTGATGACTTGTACTGAAAAACTTCTTACTACTAATGTTTCCCACCTCCGTGTTTTTTTTCAGGAGTCTATTGCTGAGTTTAAATATCTTGATGCTCGAATGGAGGTTATAGATAAAAGAACCTCTTCTCTAGGCTCTCATTTGGCTTCCCTTCAGTCTGCGGATGTATCCGCTATTAAAGATAGTTTAACCTCACACCACAAAATCCTGTCTCTTAAGAATGCTGCTAGAAATAAAAATTTAAGATGTTTGAGTTTTCCTATAATACAAAAAAATTACAATTGCTTTCACCAGAGACTTTGTTTAAAAAGTATTTCAAAGAACTATTCTATCCTTCTAATGTTGAGTGTGTTCTATTTTCTCAGTGCTACTATATACCAGATTAAATCAGAGTGAAAGGAGACTCTCCTGGTGCTAATGATATATTGTTGCCTAATCCTGAATTAAATTTGTCCATGTTTTTGAAGACTGACAAGATAATATAGCTACTAGAGCCTCTCTTGTGGTTAATTTTGTTTCTGAAGTGGATAAGTTATCTGTTTTGAGATTGTTCTTTAAAACAAGGACTTTCAGGCTGATATTCAGAGCCCTTAGCTGGCCGGTCAAAGAGGGGGCCAGCCGGCTTGCCAGTTAAGGGGGCAGACCATGATATTCAGCGGCACTATCCAGATAGAGCCGCTGAGTATCTCCACAAGGCACTCCAGCACTATTTGTTTAGTGCAGCGGAAGTCAGTGGGCAGAACAGGGGCGGTACCAGCACTATCTGAATAAGTGCCAGATGAATCTTGCTTGATACAACTCTGTAGGAAATCATTTCATGCTCTTAAGCAATGTCTAGAGGAGTAGCCTAGTAATCAGAGCCAAACAAATCTGATTGAGCTCTTTGACTGGGTGACCAGACAACTAGATCAGGGACATGCGATGGATGTCATCTACCTGGTTTTCAGCAAAGCCTTTGATACTGCTCCTCATAGGAGGCTTATCAATAAACTCAGTAGTTTGGGGATGGGTCTCAAGGTGGTGAACTGGATCAGAAATTGGTTGACTGACAGACGACACAAGGTGATGGTAAATGGAGTTCACTCGGATGAAAGGAGGGTGATAAGTAGGTGCACCAGGGTTCGGTCCTGGGCCCAGCACTGTTCAATGTATTTGTGAGTGATATTGCTGAAGGACTGAATGGAAAAGTCTGTCTTTTTTGCAGATGACATGAAAATTTGCAACAGAGTGGACTCACCTGAGGGAGTGGATAACATAAGGAAAGATCCACAATAGCTGGAGGAATGGTCTAATGCTTGGCAGTTGAGATTTAATGCAAAGAAGTGCAGTGTCATGGCCGGAAGGATGGGGGTTCAAATCCCACTAGAGGACAGCAACCTTGGGCCGGAAGGACTGGGGTTTCCAGTCCCACAGGTGCTCCTTGTGGTCTTGGGCAAGCCACTTAACCCTCCATAGCCCATGTTCCCTATCAAAATAGTTATCTCCAAGTTATAATGCCCTGTTCAATGTAATTTCAGTTTGTTCAATGTAAACCGCACTGATGCAGAATAGGGCAGTATATAAGAGAATGTAAATAAATAAATGTACCCAATAGGGGGCGAGAGGTTGGTGTGCATAGACCAGGAGGATGACCTTGGTGTGATTATTTCCGAGGATCTCAAGGTGGCAAAACAGTGCAACAAGGCAGTGGCAAAAGCCAGGACGATGTCGGGTTGCATACAAAGAGGAATTACCAGCAGAAAGGAAGAGGTATTAATGCCACTGCATAAGTCACTGGTGAGGCCTCACTTGGAATACTGTGTTCAGTTTTGGAGACCATATCTTGCAAAGGATGTAAAAAGACTGGAAACTGTTCAGAGGCAGGCGCTTGATTTGGATCCTGCGTCAGAAGCCTTATGAGAAGAGACTTGAAGACCTAAATATGTACACTCTGGAGGAGAGGAGGGATAGAGGAGATAGCGTAGTTACTCACCTGTAACAGGTGTTCTCCAGGAGCAGCAGGAATCAGTCCTCACTTATGGGTGACGTAGGCACCGACGGAGCCCTCGCAGAGCAATTTTCCCCAGCTTTCAAAGAAAGCCTTTGGGAATTGCAGCGCGCATGCGCGGTCCCCTTCCCGCCCAAGGGTGCCATCTTAGCCAGTCAGATGACATAGCTAAAAAAGACAGCATAAAAATTTGCAAAAGAACTAAAGCAGGTGATTGCAACTCCACGGGGAGGAGGGAGGGTTGTGAGGACTGATTCCTGCTGCTCCTGGAGAACACCTGTTACAGGTGAGTAACTACGCTTTCTCCAGGACCAAGCAGGAAGTCAGTCCTCACTTATGGGACTCCCAAGCTCAAGGCTACCGGAGACCCTAAGCACAAAAATGAGCTCCCTCTAGCTCAGCAGCACAGAAGGAAAGAATCTTCGCTGAATTATTACCCACCGGTAGCCCACATCCGGGATGGAGGGTAGGAGTTGCTCAGACCTCAAAGAGATTACGGAGGACTGCCTGTCCGAAAGCACTGTCCCTACGGGACTCCCTCTCGAGACAGTAATGGACCGCAAAAGTCTGGCTCGAAGACCAAGTAGCGGCCCGGCAGATGTCTGCCAGCGGAACAGAGCGGAGGTAAGCCACTGACGTAGCCTTTGCCCGAACGCAATGAGCCGTGACTCGACCTTCCAAGGAGAGTCCGGCTGCCCCATAAGCCCAAGAGATACAGTCCGCAACCCAGATGGACAGAGTACGCTTGGAGACCGGGAGCCCCAATTTGTTGGGGTCAAAAGACACAAAAAGCTGAGCAGCTTTACGGTGCTCCCGCGTACGGTCAAGGTAGAAGTTCAATGCCCTTCTACAGTCCAGGGTATGGAGGACCGTTTCAGCTCGGCTGGAGTGTGGTCTGGGAAAGAAGGTTGGAAGTACCACCTCCTGATTGATGTGAAAAGGGGAGACCACTTTTGGAAGAAATTTTGGGTGAGTCCGTAGGACTACCCTATTTTTGTAGAACAGAGTGTAAGGGGGATCAGACACGAGGGCCTGCAATTCACTTACGCGTCTAGCGGAAGTGAGGGCTATCAAGAACAGAGTTTTCCAAGAAAGAAAACGGAGAGAACAGGTAGCCATAGGTTCAAAAGGCGGAAAGGTGATCCGCTGTAAAACTACATTCAGGTCCCAGTCAGGCGCTGGCGGGCGCAAAGGTGGTTTAAGTAGAAGGAGACCTCGGAGAAATCTCGCTACGAGAGGGTCGTTGGAGAGAGGTCTGCCGTCCACCGGCACATGATGTGCTGAAAGAGCACTGAGGTGAACTTTGACGGAGTTGGACTTAAGTCCCAGATTAGAGAGGTATAGCAAGTACTGCAAGATCACCGACACCGGGCAGGAGAAGGGATCCTGAGACTGTTGGGTACACCAAACGGAAAAACAACGCCATTTAAGGGCGTAGCATTTGCGGGTAGAAGGTCGTCGCGAAGCTAAGACGACCTCCTCCACCTCTGCCGGCAGGAGAAGGGGAGCAAGGACTACCCTCTCAGCAGCCAGGCCATTAGGTTGAGAGACCTGAGGTTGGGGTGTAGCAGAGACCCCTGATCCTGAGTGAGGAGATCCGGTTGTAACCCCAGAGGGAATGGATCCTCCACCGCTAATTGCAGCAGGAGCGGAAACCACGGCTGTCTGGGCCAGCGAGGGGCCACCAGGATCATGAAGGCTTTGTCTCGGAGAACCTTGAAAAGAGTCCGAGAGACTAGCGGGATGGGAGGGAAAGCGTACAAAAGGCTCCCCGACCATGAGAGTAGAAAAGCGTCCGCCGCAACCCGAAGGGGGTGTTGCTGACGAGAGCAGAAGCGAGGAAGTTGCCGGTTGTGAGGACTGGCAAAGAGATCCACCGTGGGGAGGCCCCACTTTAGAAAGAGCTTCTGAGCTACCAAGGGATCCAGGCGCCACTCGTGCGGCTGGAGGATCCTGCTGAGTTTGTCCGCCAGGCAATTCTCTTGGCCTGGGAGATAAACTGCCTTGAGGAGAACGCCGTGACTGACGGCCCAAGAGCAGAGCTTCTGTGCTTCCCGGCAGAGAAGGAAGGAGCCCGTGCCCCCCTGCTTGTTCACGTAGAACATGGCAACTTGATTGTCCGTCTGGACAAGGATGGACTGGTGAGAGGTCAGGTGGGAGAAGGCCTTGAGAGCCAGGCGGATCGCTCTGAGCTCCAGGAAGTTGATCTGCTGAGCAGACTCCCACGTGGTCCAGAGGCCCTGAGTACGTGCCCCTTGGCAATGCGCTCCCCAGCCCAGGAGGGATGCATCTGTTGTCAGCACCCGGGCCGGCTGAGGTGACTGGAAAGGCATGCAGAGTATCAGGTTTGGCCGATGAAGCCACCACCGGAGAGACGAGATCAGCGGCTCGGAGACGCGCACTAGGTCTGCTAGGCCGCCTGTGGCTTGTTGCCACTGCTGGCGGAGACACCATTGAACAGGCCGCATATTCAGGCGGGCATTGGGGGTCACATGGACGGTGGAAGCCATATGGCCGAGTAGTCTCAGGAAGCGCCTGGTGGAGACCAGGGGCTGGCTGCGAAAACGGTCGGCTAGGTCCATGAGCCATTGAGCTCTGTCGAGCGGTAGGAACGCTCGTGCCTGAGGAGTGTGCAGCCTTGCGCCGATGAACTCGAGATCCTGTGAGGGGAGCAAAGTGGACTTTGCGAAGTTTATAACAAAGCCCAAGTACTGCAGAAGAGTCACCGTGCGGCATGTGGCGTTGGTGACCTCCGGAGCGGACGCTGCTCTGATGAGCCAGTCGTCGAGGTACAGAAAGACAGAGGCCGTGAAGCCGGAGACGGGCCGCCACCACCGCGAGACATTTTGTGAAGACTCGCGGTGCGGAGGACAGGCCAAAGGGCAGTACTCTGTACTGGTAATGATTTCCGGCCACCACAAACCTTAGGTACTGGCGGTGGTTTGGGTGGATAAGGATGTGCGTGTAGGCATCCTTTAGATCCAAGGAGCATAGCCAATCTCCCTGCTGGAGGTAGGGCAGAAGGATTCCAAGGGTAAGCATCTTGAACTTTTCCCGCACGAGGAATTTGTTGAGGTTGCGCAAGTCCAGGATGGGTCTGAGGCCTCCTGTCCTTTTTGGCACCAGAAAATACCTGGAATAAAAGCCTTGACCTCTCAGGTGGTGGGGCACCGGTTCCACCGCCTGTTCCTGTAGAAGACCTGCTATCTCCTGAAGGAGTAATTCCCTGTGCAGAGGGGGTCGTGGAGGTTCTCCCGGAAAATAGGAGGGAGGGACCTGGTGGAAGTGGAGAAGATAGCCTTCTCGCACGACTTGAAGCACCCAGGCATCCGAGGTGATGCTGGACCACCTGTGGGCGAAGTGAACCAGCCGGCCTCCGGTGCTGGGAGGAACCAGCGGGGGGGGGGGGGAGAGGCTATGCTTAAGGAGTCAAAAACCCCCACCCTGCGGAGCAGGGGCTGGTGGTGCAGGCTTGGGGGCTTGCTGCCTACGGGACCCGTTACCCCGTCCCTTGGCCTGCTGGCCCTGTTGGGGAGCTGCAGGGGCCTGATATTGGGGGTATTGTTTGTAGGCAGCCGCCTTCCTCGGGTAAAAGGACTTCTTTCCCGAGCCCTTCTTTTTCTGGGAAGGGGCGGAGGTCTTCCTAGAAAGCCTAGTCCTGGTGAGAGTCTCCGTCTCAATTTGTGCAGCCTTTTCAGCCATGGGCTTGCCAAAGAGGTTTTCGCCTCGGCAGGGGACATCGACCAACTTGTCCTGCACCCAGGGCTCAAGGTCAGACGACTGAAGCCAAGCCTGTCGGCGGGCACCGATGCTGGCTGCGGCCACTCGAGCCGATGCTTCAAAGCCATCATAGGCTGCTCGGGACATGAATTTTGAGCATTCCCGAATGCCAGTGGACAAGGCCAGGAACCTCCGCAAGGGTTCCTCGGACAAACCAGCGGAGAATCCGGCTAGCTCTTTAGCCAGGTCTCGGAGATACATGCCCATGTATAGCTGGTAGGTCTGGACATGACACGCAAGCATAGAGCCCTGGAAACACTTCTTACCAAGGCCATCCAGGTTACGGGCCTCCCTGCCAGGAGGCACCGAGGAGTGCATCTTCTGGCTCTTAAGACGATGCATGGCTGATTCCACTACCATGGAATGGTGTGGTAGCTGTGCTTTTTGGAAGCCAGGGCTCTTGTGGACTCGATAGATAGAATCGACCCGCTTGCTCAGGACCGGCGAGGTGGCCGGACTCTCCCACATGCGGAAGAGTAGTCGTTCCAGCATGGGAGGAACCGGTACAGTAAAGTGTTCCCTGGCGGGAGAGTCATACTGGAGGGCGTCGAGCTCTTCGGCTCGAGGCTCCTCCTCGGGGTCCGCAGGGAAGGCCAAAGCCTTGGCCATATCCCTGACGAAGTCCGAGAACCGGGCATCCTCCGGGGGGACTGCTTCCGAGGTTCGGACTCAGGTGAGTCCGAGGGGACACACCGAGTCCGAAAAGAATCAGGCGACTCTTCCTCTTCAGACTCCCAGATCGACTACGACGAGGACTCGGTGGGGTCGGCCCGGGCAGGGCGCGGCGCCTGCCGCCCCGACGCCGAGGGAGTCGGCGTCGGCGACCTCGGTCCCGAACGGGAGGCCGAGGGTGACCTCGACCGAGGATCGACTCGAGTTCGCATCGACTCGAGGATCGGCTCGGTCTCCGGGGTCGACTTAGATGTCGACGTCCCGGCGGTCGGGGCAGCGGCGCCAGCGAAGCCAGCGAGCAGTGCCCGCTGCTGGTCCATGAAGGCAGACAGTCTGCTCTCCAAGGCCGTCAACCTGAGTCCGAGCTCAGGTGACCCAGCAGCCCCCGACTCGGGCCCCGACGGCGTCGGGCCCGACGTCGGCTGTCGCGGAGGCGAGTCCAGAAGGACCACAGGACTTACCCGAGCAGGCAGCTCCGACTCCAGGCGAGGTCGCTTCGTGAGGTGCTCCTTCTCCAAGGACCCGGGGCGGCTATCGGGGCTATGCGACCTGGCCCTCGCGGAGCCAGGAGCGTCCACCGACGCCGCCCTCGCGGGTTTCACCTTCCGTCGATGGTCCCCGGAGGGAGAACCCCTGTCGGAGGAACTCCGGCGACGGTCCGAGCTGGAACCCCTGGACGCGGAGGCCTCCGACGAGGTCCGGGTACGGCTGGGGTCAGCGAAGATTCTATCCCGCTGATGCCGCCGACTTCTCAACGCTTTGGAGGACAGTTTGCCACAAGGCCCACAGATCATTTCTTCATGATCC
This sequence comes from Ichthyophis bannanicus, assembly GCA_033557465.1. Taxonomy (NCBI): domain Eukaryota; kingdom Metazoa; phylum Chordata; class Amphibia; order Gymnophiona; family Ichthyophiidae; genus Ichthyophis; species Ichthyophis bannanicus. Next base: position 700,912,323 of record CM066036.1, read on the forward strand.
GGGCCCAGGCAGCGGAGGCAATGGTCGTGTGTGTCAGTCAGTGACATATTTCGGTCACACTGACCACACCGCTTGAAACCACTGGCAGCCATCGGGGGAAAAAGGGCCCCGGTGAGGTCAAAGGACCGGGCTGCCAGGGAAAAACCGAAAACGAAAACTGACTAAGTCAGAAAAACCGAAAAAGAAGAAGAGGACTCGTGACCGGCGTCGCGAGTCCGGGCGGGAAAAAGACCGGCGTCGAACCGAAGGAAAAAAAAGAGTAAATTATGAAGAAAAATCAACTTTTTCGCGGGGACACGACGGGTACATCTGTAGGGCTCCGCGGAAAAAAGAAGACTGGCTAAGATGGCACCCTTGGGCGGGAAGGGGACCGCGCATGCGCGCTGCAATTCCCAAAGGCTTTCTTTGAAAGCTGGGGAAAATTGCTCCGCGAGGGCTCCGTCGGCGCCGACGTCACCCATAAGTGAGGACTGACTTCCTGCTTGGTCCTGGAGAAATGATTCAGACCTTTAAATACTTGAAGAGAAATATAATGAACAAACAAACCTCTTCCAAAGATGGGGGAAGCTGTAAAACTAGAGGGCATAACATGAAGCTGCAAGGGGGTAAATTGAAAGGCAATGTCAGGAAATACTTTTTCATCAAAAGGGTGGTGGATTCTTGGAATGCCCTCCTGATGGAAGTGGTGGGGGCAAATACAGTGACAGAATTCAAAATGGCATGGGACAGACACAGTGGATCCCTTTACAGCAACAGGAGAAAATCAAAATAAACTTAACTATCTAATTTCTCAACAAATAGGGGTGTCCTACACGGAGCGGTGGGTTCACCCCTAAACAAAGGCATGGGGAAGGGGTGGCCTGCACAGAGCGGCAGGTGCACCTACTCTTGCCATCTTACTGGGCAGACTAGATGGACCATACTAGTCTATCTGCCATCATTTACTGTGTTACTATGTAACAGCCTAGTACCCAAGTGATCAGGGTTTTATTTTATTTATTTATTTAACAATTTTTATATACCGCCTTGTCTAGAATCAAAGCGGTTTACTTTATAACTCACACTGTTATATAGAACTTATTATACTCACACGTTTACAGAAAACATGTTATGGAACACAGGGTGGGGTGTCATGCAGGGGGTGCTTTGCAGCGTAACTTATATACAAATGAATCTGCGTACAAACAGTATATGGTAGAGGTCTAGCTAATATGGCGATTGCTGGATTAGTTGCTTTCTAAAGTCCTTCCTATCAGTGGTGGTCCTCAAAGTTCCAAGGAGAGAGTTCCCACTGGCACTCCTTGTGACCTTGGGAAAGTCATTTTACTCTCCCTTGCCTTGGAAGAAAAGGCCTGGCAATCTACTTCTGATCATAGCTTGTCAAGAAAACCCAGGGGCGGCTGGGTTGCCAGGAGTCAGCACTGATATGACAACACTTAAAAAATAAAATAAAATAAAGAATAAAATAAAAAATAAAAATAAAAATGAGGACAATATGTACCTGCTTTGGGAGGGACATTTTCCTTACAAATGTTTTATTTTCCTTCAGGATAAAAGTATTTTTTGTAGATTCCATGCAACTTGAGTAGTGTTAATTTATTTTGCATCATAGCTAGGGAATTATTTGTAATCCCTATGTGTGCGAGTATGTGTATGTATATGTGTGAGTGTATTTCTGTTGAGTTGTGCATGTATTGTGTGTGGAGATGTAGCTAGGGATGATGGGAACAAAGAGCGGAGCAGAGTAAAGACACCTCTTAAGTCCAAACAGCTTTATTAACCCTACACTTGCAGTGTTTCGGCATGAATGCCTTCTTCAGGGAGTAGGATAACCTCCAACAGAAAATAGTAAAAGAAAAGTTAAAAACATAAAACCACAACAACCATTAAAAATAATGATAATAAAAATTGAGCAAAAAACAAACAAATCATCAGTTAATCAATAAAATCATGTGCTATAAGTTTACAGATACATATAAAAACATGAACAAGGAGAGTGAAATAGACTGCAATATCAACAAAAGTTAAGTGTGCATTAAGAGCAAACCATTGTGAACCTGCAGTGTCCTAAATAACCATAGAGATGAGGAGGAGAAATAAACCACCATCTGTGTAATTGCTAATTCAAATTTGATTGGGGGGGGGGAAGTATCAAGGGAAAAACATACTTAGCGGCTTCTAGGGACTGCAGGATGGCAGAACAATAGTGAAGGAATGTTTTTCAAGGTATGGGTAGTGTGCAGGGTGGTGGAGAAGTTGCACTGGGTAGTTTTTGAGGGTGTGGCAGTTGGGATAGGGTTTTTTTGTTTTTGTTTTTTTTTTTTTTTTTTTTTTTTTTATAGGCGGGCAACTGCAGGGGTATTTTTGGGTGGCAAGGCAGTTTCAGGGGTTAGATTTTGGGCTTGGGACAGGGGGTATTTTTTGTAGGTGGGGCAGTTCATGGTATGGTGGGGCAATTGTGAAAGGTTGTTTATTAGGTTGGGCCAGTTGTGGGGTTGTAGTTTTTGGGATTGGTGCAGTTTGCAGGGTGATGATGCAGCTGTGGTAGTTTTTTTGTTGGTATAGCATAGTCTGCAGTGTGATGGGACAGTTGTGGTGGTGTATTTTGGGGTGCAGGCAGTTTGCCGAGTAGTGAGGCAGTTATGCGGGGGTATTTTTTGGGGGGTGGAGACATCTGGCAGGATGATAGGGCAGTTGTGAGGTAGTATTTAGGAGTGGGAGCAGTGAACAGGGTGGTAGGGCACTTGTGGGGGATAATTTGAGGGATTGGGAGAGAACAGAGAAAAGCAGTTTGAAAGACGGAATTTCCATAACTGTCATGTTTCACTGTATGTTAATTTCTATACTACGGAAATTGGAACGTCTCCCACAGAAATGCACTAGAACATTTTGGGGGAGGAGGGGCTTATTTCTCTAGAACCCCCAGTATGATTTGGCTCATTTTTAATTTGATGTGCTTTTTTTCATCAGTTTTTTTCCCACAGGCCAAGTTTCATCGCATTCAACTAAATTTTTAGAGAGTTATTTTCCGCCCAGGCAGCCAGACAGACTTTCATTCTTGCCCTCGTTTGTATAATTCTTCCCAGTTTCTGTGGGTTGGAAAGAATACTGTGATTAGTTTTTGCTTTAATTCAATTTTTTGTGCTCAATTTACAGGATATTTTGTTTTAATAGGAAGTTTAAAGTGCATGCTAACCCAGAAGGCAGACACTGCACAGACCCATGTGGGCCTGGTCCCAAAAAGTTGAAAACAAATGAACAGCTGCAGCTGTAATGTCTAACCTACTTTCTCTCCCAGCAGCGACCACCTCCCCTCCACTCTGATCGCCCCCGTGGCACACAATCATACCCCAAACCAACCCCCCCCAACATCAACCCCTCCTAAGCATACCCCCCTTAAGCACCTCCCCATGGAAAGCCAAAAGCAGCCCTTACAGTAAGGCCCTCCTGCAAGTCTGCACCCCCACACAGACAACTACTCCCCCCGCATGGTGTTAGATGCATCCTTGCTACTGCCGTCCTGTAAGCTAGCTATCACACCCACTCTCTCTACCCCTAAACTGCCCTGCCCCATTACAGTCACATGGTAGTATTACAGCAGACCCACACTAATCGGTAGCACATACTAAAACATGCATCAACAGTTAGCGCACTAGTGAACATGCCCCTTAGTATGCCTTAAATCAATTTGGTGTGCACTAAGTTTTTGAAGGCGCTTTAATGAACCAAATGCATACTAACAAATGAATGTCCCTAGTGACTGCTATCAGAGAATTCCCCTATGTGAAGGTAAAGGTAAGGTATCTAAAAGAAGGAGTACTTACTCTCAGGACACCACTTGTCTTCAGCCCATCTGTTGCAGTTGTAATTATCCACTGCATTTTCACAGGTAAAACACTTAAAGCTATTTGGAAAAGGGGTAGCTTTGAGAAGAAACAAAATGAGATGGAATTACTATTTTAACATTGTTATTTTGAAAGCTCAATAAATGTAGTAAATCAATGAGATTTTATAAAGCCCACTTATTAGAATATGGAGGTTGTAAACAGCTTTAGCCATCACCGAATTACACAGCCGCTACCTTTAACTGTTTACTGAAACACTATGTGCACTCAGGGGAATTACATGAGTATGCACATGCATAATGGTCTGTATAATTACGAATACACAAATAATCAGGTTGTATTGCATAAAATTAAATATTTTGGTACTGCATGCCTTTGTAGAAGACTTTAGCTTGTAAACACCCTGAGACAGTACACCTGCAGAGAAACTGCTGCCCCCTCCAATCCCTAGTGGCTCAGCTGGTCCGACACCCCACCTCTCCAGCCCTGACATGGGGCTAAAATGTTGCAAAGACCCACCTCCCTGAAGCCCCACTCCTCTACACATAATTCTGAGGATCAGCCAGGATTGGTCCACCCTTTCCTCTTTCCTTCTCTGGGCCTGCTAACTTACCCAAGGGATCTAGGGGGCGATGGAGGCAGCACCTCTGCCTATTCACTGCTACCTCAGTGGCTGCCTTTGGACAATGGTGATACGTGAACTCCAGTGGCAATCTTATGGTACTTATCAGTATCGTGAGACTATTGCCAGGGTTCATCCAGCACCATTTGTGCAGAACAGCCATAAGGGCAGTAGACAGTGGGGATTTCTTCTGCCTCCATTGCCCTCCCCTGGATCCCTTGTGGTGAGTCAGGGTCCTGTGGAGGGGAAAGGAAAGGGGTGGGCTGGGCTAGGCCACACATCAGAATTATATGTGGATGGATGGGCCTTCACAAAGGGGGGTTGCAACATTTTAGCTCCACGTGCAGGCTAGAGAGGAGTTGGGACCATTGGGCCATGGGGAATTGGAGCCTCCCATTTGGACCACTGGGCTCTTTGATTTTCACCTGTCATGCCTTACATCTTGAAAAAAATAACTACAGCTCTTCAACTGTAATTTTTTCTGTGAAAGAAGCTGACAGAGGGAGGTTTGAAAGCCAGCAGGGGTGCCTGAAGGGGGGGGAGATGTGGTCATAGGAGTGCTTGATGGGGGAAGGACTCAAGGAGGAGTTCTCATGGGCAGAGAAGGGGGATCTAATGGGGAAGGAGAAGAAGAGATGCATGATGGGAAGTGGAGGAAAATAAGATTCCCCGATAGGGAAATGGAAGGGAGGTTTGCCTGGTGACTGGAGGTGGGGGAAAACAGCCTTGAAGGCAGCAGGCAATCATGGTCTCAGGAGGGAGAGAACCATGTAAGGGGGGGAGGGAATAGAGGCAGGGGAGAGAGAAGAGAAAATGAGTCTCTGGTCATCTACAGTACATACAGTACACACCACATATACACACAACCAAGTCAAATGTACTGTCATGAGAGCACACACATCAGCTTTGTCTCATTTCCAAACTTTAAACCATTCACACACAGATTTGCTGAACTACAGGACACACTTGCAGACACATCTGTCTATCAGCCAACTGCACCTACAACCTACCCTTCACCCATGCATTTCACTCACTCCCACTCATCCATGGGCCAGCTCGCACAGTCCCTTACAGTAATCCCTCAGTTATTCAGTTGTACTTAGCATCCACTGGGGGCACATCTCAAACACACTGCCCAAGCAGTCACACCCCCCAAACGCCGCATACTCATTCCCAGCTCAACAAATTCCAGTAATATAGTCTCATAATTTGCAAAAGTACCTGCCTCTAAGCAAGTAAGTTCTGTACTATGATTTTGCATACAGGTAATTCCGATTTTATATGTGCATAATTTTGGCATTTTTGGTGCATAATTCCCTGGGGTGTAACTACAGATCACTATAGTGACAAACTCATATGATCTCATTCCATGAAATGGACCCCGACTCCATCATTAAGTTGTGTGCTTCTTAATTAGGTATGCGCATACTCTATTTTCATTCTCACATTATGTTCCTGCTTTAATAAAATGATCAGTTTTCTATAAGGGCTTATGAAACATGGTCAGAACTTATGATATAAAGGCCCCTCCATGTTTTTAAATGATGTAAAGATTATTTTGGTTAATGAAGTCGACAGTCGCCCAAGAGCGCATGGTTCAGAAGAATGTATCCTTGAAGGATACTAGCAAAAGAGGGAAGTTAGGGCATCCTGACAGGGAGGTTCCAATAAAGATAAAAGTAACCCAGATGCTTTTTAAGTACAGAGCAGACAGAGCTAAAATTTTCCAAATTACCCTCGTCAACTCATAACCAGATTGTTAATATGAATAAAATACAACCTCTAAAATGTCTGTATACAAATGCTATTAGTTAAAAGTAAGATGGGAGAGCTAGAATATATAGCATATATAATTGGCATCTCAGAGACCTGGTGGAAGAAGGACAACCAATGGGATACTGTGATACCTGGGTACAAACTACGAGGGGTGTCCGATATTAAAGGTACAGGTGGCAATCATACCGGCTCCGCATGCGCAATAGTGCCGTCATATGCAGAACTACTTGTACTCGTAGTAGGAGAGTCTGTAGAGTTGTTTTGTTAAACACTCAAATTACGAGTAGTTCTCGGGAAGCAAACAAACATGGTGTGTGTAATCGCAGATTGTTCGAAGTTTGAGGTGCATGGAGTTATCAGATTTTTGCAAGCCGAAGGAGTTAATCAGAGCGAAATTCATCGCAGATTAGAGGGCGTTTATGGCCCAAAGTTTTAAACTTAGAAGAAATTGGCATCTGGTGTAACAAGTTTAAAGATGCCTGAACGGAGTTGAATGATGATCCGGAAAAGAAAAGAGGCAGACCAAGGACCTCACACACGGATGACAACTGTGGTTGACACAGCGGAAGTGGGAAGTCCTGTTACATCCTCCGTATAGTCCAGACTTAGCCCCTTCGGATTTTCATTTATTCGGACCTTTGAAGAAATTCTTGGCAGGGAAATGCTTTGCGGATCAGGAGGAATTGTAAGACACCGTTATGGACTACTTCAAGCAACTTGACACGCAACTGTACCGTGAAGGGATGTTCAAACTAGTGTCACGCTGGGATAAATGTCTCAATGTTTACAGCGATTATGTGGAGAAGTAAACAAAAGTATGCAGTTTTTGGTGAAATGTATTGAATAATTTCTTTAAATACAAATGTTAGTGTAATTTTGGCCTTTACCTTTAATACTGGACACCCCTCGTATATTGTAATGATAGGGTAGATCAAATTGGTGGAGGGGTTGCGCTCTATGTTAAAGAGGGTGTTGAGTCGCACAGGATAAAGGTTCTGCAGGAAACAAAATATACTGTAGAATCTCTATGGATAGAAATTCCATGTAAAAAGGGGAAAGCAATGGCAGTGGGGGTGTACTACCGACCGCCTGGCCAGAATGAACAGATGGATGATGAAATGCTAAAAGAAATCAAGGAAGCTAATAACAGTTACAGCACAGTAATAATGAGTGGTTTCAATTACCCCGGTGTACAATATGGCAGCATCACAACAGGACATGCTAGGGAGATAAAGTTTCTAGATGAAATAAATGACTGCTTCTTGGAGCCGCTGGCTCATGAACTGACAGGAAAGGAAGCTATTTTGGACCTAGACCTTAGTGGAACACAGGATCTGGTGCAAGAGATATACTTATGTTAAGGCCACTTGGCAATTTGATTATAGCAAGATCATATTTGATTTAAATTACGGCGGGAGGACAGCAAGTAAATCCACTGTATTACCTTTTAACTTTCAAAAGGGAGACGATGATAAAATGAGGAAAATAGTTAAACTATAAAGAGCAGTTGCAAAAGTTAACAGTTTACATCAGGCCTGGGCCAAAAAACTGTAGAATGGTTTAAAGGTGATGTCAGGGAGGCTATTGTAGCCAAAAAAACATCTTTCAGGAAATGGAAAAAGAAGCTAAATGGCGAAAATGGGAAACATAAGCACTGGCAAGTTAGATGCAAGGCATTGATAAGGTAGGCAAAGACAGAATATGAAAAAAGCTTATGGAAGCAAAAATGCACAATAACCTTTTAAAGCAAAAAGCCTGTGAGAGTCAGAGTTGAACCACTGGATGATGGAGGGGTAAAAGGGGCGCTAAGGGAGGACAAGACCATAGCGGAGAGACTGAATGAATTCTTTGCTTGGGTCTTTACTGAAGATGATGTAAGGAAGTTACCCATACCTGAAATGGTATTTAAAATGTTATGTATCAGAAGATAAAGGAGGCACAACTGTAGTAATGAATACTTCGGATTATGAGATGGAAGTTATGCATCAGTTTAATGATGAAAGCTGTTATCGTAAATTGGACAAAGATCCAACATCAGAGCTACAGCAAGAAATCTGTATGGTTACTGAAACTGCATTTGAGGCAGGGTTTCTAACAATTAAAGAACGGCCTTCTTAAATTCTCCTTTTCCAAAAGTACCAGTTTTGTATCTACTGCCAAAAATTCATAAGAGACTGAATTACCCTCCTAGCAGGCCCATCCTGTCTAACAATGATTCACTACTGGGATACGTCAGCAGATTTCTAGATATTTTTTTGAAGGATGAGGTTCCTAAAATGCCATCATACATTAAAGATATCACACACTTCTTACAAGTTTTACAGCAGGTACAGGAAGTGAAAATGTTCAGTGGATGGTGACTTTAGATGTCACCCCTCTATAGACCCGTATTCCGCAAAACGAGGTGCTTGATAGTCTGCAGTCAGTGTGGGAGACTAGACCAATGCCCCGTAAAGTGCCTACATGTTTTTTAGTTTGTTTAGCGAAGATTGCCTTGACTAAAAATTTCTCTATCTACAAAACTGATTTCTTCCAACAGATCTCAGGAACGGCAATGGGAGCAACATTTGCCCCATCGCTTGCTAATTTATATATTCATGCATTTGAAATGTGGTGGATTTATTCCTCTGAATATACACAATATATAGTGGAGTGGCAAAGATACATTGATGATATTTATTTATTTATTTATTTATTTAACAGTTCTTCTATACCGCTCTATTTTAGATCAGAGCGGTTTACATTTAACATCAACTATACAACACAAGGAACTTTGAGTTGTATTTACAATAAACAGGGAGATCAACTTGGAAGTAACTGGGGGAAAACTATGTACTATGTACTATGTTTTTGTTGTGAAGTGGAACACGTGATTATCTATTCCATTTTTTTTCAGTATTTGAATGGATGTAGTTCTGTGATTAAATTTGAAGTGGAGTGTCATGAATTTCAAGTTCACTTCTTGGTGTACTTGTAACCAAAAGTTCTAATGTCTTCTCTACGATGCTGTACACTAAACCTACAGATAGAAATACTTTATTACAATATTGCAGCTTTCATCCGTATCATCTGAAAAAAAAGAGTTCACCTTACTCTCAACTTTTGAGATGCCGTCGTATCTGCTCCACTAATTCAGATTTTCGGATTCAAGCAAACATTCTGTTAGACAAATTTAAAGATGAAGGCTATCCAACTCAGGTGCTTCATAAGCTTTTAAACATGCCTCTTCTAATCATCGAGATTGGCTCCTTACTCCTTCAGCCTTCAGTTTGCCTACTGCCCCTGAATCGGGATATGTGACGTGTGTAGTCAATATTCTTCAATTTCAAGATACATAGATTCTTCTATTAAGCAGCGAAGGTCGGTTCTTTCAGCCCTCCCTTGCTTTGCAGAAGTGAGTCCCTGGATTGCATACAGTTGAGGATGTAATTTGACAGACAAAAGGTGCCCTGCTGTTCCATTTTAAATGCAGTAACTATCTTTTGCGTAGCAATGGAAGAAAGTAGCGATTTTGCAATCAGTGGGTGTGTGTTTCGCCACAAATGGCTTACATCTTTGTACCTCTATTTATGTGGTCTACTTGATTCGTTGCCCTTATACTAAGTTTTATGTTGAGAAAACTATACTTCAATTTAAGAACTTGTTTGTCTCAGCACAAGAGCAATCTAAGTCTCGGGAAGAAGCACCACTTGTAAAAAGTTATGATTATGTTGTAAACAATATGTAACATCTTCATTGTATGGCAATTGATTTTATCCCTATTAATATTAGAGGTGGTGATCGTGGAAAGTTGTTATTGCAGTGTGAACAGAGCAGTATATTCACGCAACACTCTGAAGACAATTGGTTTGAATGGAAAAATCAAGTGGAGGATTTTCTGGTGATTAATTAGCCGGCTGACTTACCTGGGTAAGTGTTGGCTATGTGGCTCTATATCGTTTCCACTCTGTTTGACAATGTTCAGTTAAGATGAGGCCCGATCTGATGCTTTCAGATTGGGGCTTAGCCAATGATGATTTAGCTCATATTTGGATTGGCGATTGCTCGATTTAAAATCGTGTCATCAGATGCTAATTTTTGTATAGGGTTTTCCCTGGTAAGAAGTTTGATTTGCCCCTGAAGAAGCCCAGTTGGGTGAAATGAAGATCTTTGTTCGACGGGTGTGAGACCTGTGCGAGATACCAGTGGCTAACGGATAAGTATCAGTTGCAGACTCTTTTGGTTACCTGACTTAGATTTACATCATTTTTTACCTCTCTTGCAGGTCTAATGCTTGCAGTATTCTCGCTATGGCGTGCTCAGTGATTCACAAGCACTACTCCTTTCAGGTGTTTATCTAAGGAGATGCAATCTAATAATGTTATGAGTATTTTTGAATGAAAAATTAATTTAATAAAAACATTTTCTAAAGTTTTGGGGAATATTAAATAAGTATTTCTTTAATACCTTGTGTATGGTTAAGTTGCAATAAATTGTTATTATGGAGAGGTTTTTTTAGACCGATGTGTTAAAATTAATTTCCCCTATGGCAGAGTTTCTGCCACATAGAGGTTTGTATTTGCCCCCTGAGGTCTTTTTCTCCCCTTTTCTGGATATGTTGTTTTTATAGATGAATAGTTGCTGCTCTTGCGCATAGGTTCTATAGAGCCTGATAAAAATACAACTTTGGGCTTATATTACTACACGTGAAACATTGGGAGTTTGGTGTATATGTATGCTTATTTAATTTGCTGGGAGTGTTGGTGTGATATTAGTATTTGATCACTCTTAGCACAGTTTTTTTTAGTTTGGTATCAGAAGAATTGAAATAAATTTTGATAAACTAGGAAGATGTATTACAACTATTTGATAAACTACAGAGTAACAAATCACTTGGACTGGATGGTATACATCAGAGGGTGCTGAAAGAATTGAAATATGAGATTGCAGACCTACTATTAGTAATCTGTGAACTATCAGGAAAATCATCTATAGTACCTGAAAACTGGCATTACATTGGCTGTTCTCCAATTTTTAAGATGGGTTCCAGGGGTGATCAGGGAAACTACAGACCCGTGACCCTGACATCAGTAATGGGCAAAATGGAAGAAACCATTATAAAGAATAAAATTACTGAACATGTAGCTCGTCATGGTTTAATGGGGAAAGCCAACATGGATTTAGCCAAGGTCTTGTCTTACTAATCTTAGATTTTTTTTGAAGGTGTAAATAAAACAGGAAGAGCAAGGTCAGCCAGTTGATATAGTGTATCTGGATTTTCAGAAAGCCTTTGACAAGGTCCCTCATGAGAGACTCTTGGCAAAATTTAAAAGTCACGGGATAAGAGGCAGTGTACTATTGTGGATCAGGAACCGATTAAAAGATAGAACACAGAGAGTAGGCAAAACAAGCATACTTAAGGGAAACTGGATGTTGACAGTTACTCCTGCTCTGAAGCGGGCATAAATCTTAGCTAACTGTTTGGACTTGTGGTTTGCATGAGTAATTGAGGGGGCATTGTGCTTAACACTCAAGTCTTTAAAATCATCTCAAAATTAAAAAAAGAAAATAGATTTTTTTTTTCACTTTGCTCCTTAATTGACTGTTCATGACCATTCAGTTCTGTAAAAGCGTGCATTTATTTATAGATTGCTTATATACCTATTCGTATTACATAGAACATTTGCAACTATTTACAGAGAACAGAGTTAACTATTTACATGAAATGGGAACATGTCCCTCACACTAACCGTGTGCAACTGTATACAGCATTTAACTATTGCATAAAGATGTGAATGGCTCCATCGCTCTGTCAGTGTATCGCTACGTACACTTGTGATATGTATATGTAAGTGCTGATGCTTTACACGTGTTGCATACATATCTGGCTTCCCCTCAGAACCCTGAGTGGTGTGCTCTTTCTCTCAGCAGGTTCCTGTCTAAAATGGCCGTCCCCACTGTACATGCCGCAAGCTATAACCTGCATATGTTTCTCTCGAGATCCTTATACATATTTTACTAAAGGCTCTGTGTTCAGTGAGCCTTCTGTAAAATTAATGGACGTCCCAATTCCTACCCTGACGTCTTATGCAAAATTTGGCCTATAGACTGAGATGATCTCTCAAATGCTGATCTACTAAGGTAGCACAAGAGAGCTCAAAGGTCTAGTAGCATACATTATAAACATCATAAACCTCTGATCCCTAAAATTAACACTATGGGCCAGATTTAAGAGTTTATTGCTATTTTGGGAGAGAATGCACGATGGTGCAAAAATCTGCTGAACTATTTTGCCTGCAAAATTTCTACATAGCATGCCCACTGGCACACAATTTAATTCCCTATGACTTCTAGAAGGAAAAGAAAATCATAGCAACAAGATCTGCTGGCCATTTTGGGATTTTTGCCGTGTTCTTAAATTTATCACATTTTGGTAAAAGTTCCATGGTACAACTTGCAAAGCTTTTTAATTTGTGCATTTTTTTTCTTTGATTTTTTTTCCTTTCAGAAGCTGTAGCAGATATGAAGGTCAATTTTAGATAGCTCGTGGAGAGGGGAATTAAGACATCCAGGTTGGGATGTGGAAAACTTGCACTGTATTTAACAAAAGGTTCTGCAAAACACAAAATAAAATTCACAACCAACACAACCAGAAACAAATGTCTGATATATGAAGACCGGCAGACATATAGTTGTCTAATGAAGTGCAGTGCTTTTACAGCTAATGCCAGGTGTTAGTGCAAAAAGCGATGTGGTACCTGCAAGAGACATGTGTTATCTGTTGGGGTGTGCCCAGCATTTCCCCAGCAGATGCAATGCAATGTGTGCCTTCGAGTCCGTCCTGACTCCTGGCGACCCAGAAGCTCCTGGGTTTTCTTGGCAGTGTCAATGGAAGTAGATTGCCAGGCCTTTCTTCCAAGGCAATGGAGGGTTAAGTGACTTGCCCAAGGCCACAAGGAGTGCTAGTGGGAATCAAACCCTGGTTGCTTGGTTACCAAACCAGTGTTCTAACCACTAGACTACTCCCCAGCAGATAACACAGTAAAAATACAGGGATCGTGGTGTGACAGCAACGCTGATGCAGCTAATGCAACCCATAAAAGTAGAATTAGCTGCATCTGCAATGTCTGCAAAACATGTGGCTACTGTGTGCTGTCAACACTCACAGTAACGGCACAGTACAGGCATACCCACTCTCCTCCCACACCCTGCCCACTATAGCCACTAACGTGGGCATTCAGCTAGAGCAGAAAATTGCCTGCAGTTGCTGCATTTGGCCCTCGTTAGCTGTAACCGTGGAGCGAATTTCCTGTATTAGTAATAATTTATGATGGCTGACACCCTTTAGTAGACATACCCCTATGTCACATGGAACAGACAAATCCAGTCCTCGTTTTACCCTATTCCATGCATAGAGTTCTAGCTTTGATCTTCTCAATAGAACATTAAGAACTACAATTCCATGTGTACAACAGGGTAAAATGGGGCTGATTAGCCTGTTCCGTATGACATGTAGTCAGGTGACAATCCTAAGCAAATGGTACAAAGGACCTGGAGGTATTCCATTTTTTAACTTTATATCCCAGAGTCTACAAAGGGCACATTCAGGTGAAGCATCACATATGGAATGCCATCTCATATTCCGCAAGTTTATTGATCATTTTGATGCTTGATGCACTAAAGGGCATGCCCCATTTTCTGCCCATGAGAAAAATACTTATTACTTCTGGCCTAAATATTAAGAATTCATTTATATGTAACTTACATAGGTGTGGGGCTGGAAGTGGATACTCACGGCCTGTCTGAGGTATCACATTGTAGAAGTTGATATTTCTAGCAGAAACCCAATTCGCAGAGGAGGGAACGAGCTGAAGAAAACAAATGACAAAAATGCGATGGGATGTCTGCATAGTGCTGACCCTCGTACCTCCTACTGTGGAGGGGAATAATGGGGAAGGGGGACCAATCACCTAAAAGAGAGAAGACAACCACTTAGAAAATCTCAAAACTTTAAAATTTATTTAACATTTCTTCCTCTTCAACCCCATTCTGTGCCATAAGGAAAAACAATATTGACGAATGAGACCTATTATGTCACACTTCCTAGACGCCACTTGAAATTGCGTGTAGAATTGATGTTCTATTTTATTGTTTTTTTATGTATTTGTATATATTCTTTATGTATTTTGCATTGTATGTTTTATATTTTAAGTGCTGCACCATGCATTTAACACAAAGTTAGAAATACTGTGCAAATTAAATACATCATTATTCCTCCTTATTTTTGCAGCTGCTGTCTTTGTCTGATAAGGATTATGTTTAAGATTATCAAGAAAATGGATTCTGCTCTATACAATCCAAATATCGCTATTCTAAAATATATGTCTCACTCCCTGCTTCTACTGTCATAGTAGCTACAGGCAAAATTTGCTCTTTGCAAGAAGCAAAAAAAAATACAATTAGTTATCACAAGACTGTGGTGACCCCATGTATCCAAGTTTCAAAAATTTGACACATGGGGCCACTGAGATCTCGTGACACCTGACAAGCTCACTCCAACTGCACAGCACCATTGGAGGGGATGGAAGGTGAGTGGGCGAAGATTTACATCGGTATCAGTAAACACCTCAGGGGTCAGTGGCACAGGGACTTGAGACAGCCACCAAACCAGGGGCTCCTATAATTGGGATGTGGATTATACATGATAGTAGAGGTTATTTTGGAATTTTGGCAATGACATTTGGGGTGCATTATATTTAGATAAATATGGTGCATGTATAATATCTGTGTATGTTGTGCAATTTGTGAACACAAACAATGGAGAATCTCTACCACAGCCTGCCACTGTTCTCTAACAGATAAAGAAGATGGTGCCCTTTGGGAATCTAAAAAGGTTTATGCTTGATTTTAACTTATTTACATGTTTCACTGAAATTTTCTGGACTGCACAGCCAATGTGATCAAATAAGGAATGAGTGAGTACTAATAAACCCACCTGCCCTAGGGACTAGAATGGAAACTCACTGCAGAGTTTTTATTTTTTTTTATAATAAGATATGAGGTGTGATCAAAAAGTACCGAGACTTGTTGTGCAGCAATAACACAATACGTTGCACCACGATGCTATTAAGCATGCATTGACCTAGTTATGTGCTCTACATGTGCAGAGTGTAGCGTGGCTGCAGCACACCTGTACTTTTTTTAAATCACGTGATGCTTGGTATCGTGTAAAAGCAGTTCGGCATATTTACGATGAGGGAAAAAATTGAACAGCAAATTTGTATTAAATTCTGCCAGGAACTTGGAGATTGTCTTGCAAAGAGACTTATGACAAGTTACAGCAAGTGTATGGTGATGAATGCAAGCTTCGTGCTGAATTTTATGACTGGTGCAAATGTTTCCAAGAGAATTGCCAAAGTGTTGACAGTGATGGGCATTCTGGAAGGCCATCCACGAGCAGAATGACGACAAAGCTGAAGCAGTGCATGTCGCAATACGCTCAAATCAATTGAGTATCATAGAGCTTGCTGAGGACATGGATATCAGTTTCAGGTTGGTACAGTCCATTCTTACTGTCAATTTGGGGATGGGATGCAAGTCTGCAAAATCTGTGCTGAAACTCCTGTCCCCTGACCAAAAAGAAGATAGACTGCAGCCAGGAAGTTGTTGGAATATGTTGAATATGACTCAGATGTCATCAAAAAGATTATTACTGGTGATGAATCATAGTTTCATGATTATGACTCGGAAACTAAGGCTCAATCCTCACAATGGAAGACTCCAAACTCTCCCAGACCCAATTAAGTCTGTCAGGTGAGGAACAATATTAAGGTCATGCTCACAGTTTTGATTACCAGGGTATTGTTCATCATGAGTATGCTCCAAAAGGCCAAACCATCAAGAAGGAGTACTACATCCCAGTTCTGACTCATTGAGAGATGCAATTCATCGAAAGAGGCCAGGGTTGCACAAAAATGGTGAATAGTTGCTTCATCAATAAGTCTGAGACCTCCTTTATACAATTGTATATTTGTAAGGATTTGCAGGCAAGAAGACCATATATATGTACTCTTCAACACATAAGAACTTTATGATAAAAATAGAGTGAGTATTTATTAAGTTTGAAAAGGTTTTACATTTGGCAAGGGATATCTACGCTTCAGCCTGATTTTAGAAATAGATGCCCCTGATGTGGACGTTAGTGCCGGCATCTACAGTACATAGACGTCTCTGCCACAAACACTTCAAGCGGGGATGTCTCTCTCGTACTAATTAGCATATAGGGACATCCATCAGCATGGCAAAATGAAAACAAGAACCCTCATTCCCCATCATTATTTGTTGTCAACATGAAAAATATAGACGATATGAGTGTACCTCCTGCTCTACATCCTCCAGAGGTTTTGCAGGCAAAATGAGCATTTTTCTGCTGCGTGTTTGTGCCTGGAGCAGATATAAATCTGGACACTACTCAGGACGTGCAGATTCTGGGGAATATCCCAAACATGTCTACAGCATGCTCCTGTTCCTACTTGGATGTCCTCATATCAGGGACATCTATGCACACTCTTTCTAAGATGGCTCTGGGGATGTCTCCATGCTTTGGACACCTCTGTGCCCATTTTCAGATGTCCAAAGCATAAATGGGGGCTTCTAAAATAACCTTCTTTGCAAATGCAAATGCTATGGTGTGCCTTAGAGTCAATGCCGACTCTATGTTACATTAAAACACTTTCAGTTCTCAAAGCAACATTCTTATCTAATCTAATATGAATTAGAAAAGCTTACTAATATGGACTAGCTCGTTACAACTTTAGCTATAAAAAGGTCATTTTATAAGGGAGTGCCTAGTTAAGCTGCTATTTAAGGCACCTATGTTAAAAGCCTATTTTATAAAAACACGAAGGCGTTTCTTTTTTTTTTATTTAAATAAAATACTAGTGTAAGTGGCAGGGATCATGCCTTAAGTTAGTGTGGATATTTACACTACCTCTAGAACGGGTGTAAAGGCTCACACCTAGATTTTTCAAGAACACGTGTAAATTATAGTATTTTTCTAATGCGTGTCATATTTGCATGCCCATGTACAAAGTACACGCCATCAAGAAACATATAACATTCTGACCAGTGTAGAAGTACATAAGAGGTCATTAATGTGCAATATGGTGTGTATTAATGACTAATATAACCCCCAATCAGGTACGTACTTGGTGCCTAAAAGTATGCACCCCTTCTAAAATTACCCGCTAAATATGCGGTAATATAAGAAAATAAAGCCTTAATTAATCATTATCTCAGACATTATTTAAATTGGCTTGTATTTACTTTTCCCAGCTCCTGAAAAAAATGATTCTCACAGTGAACTACCATTACAGATGCACAGGGCAAACCCAAGATATCAGCTTCCACTTATCTCTACCTGCTGACTGATCTCTTTCTGACACGTTCCCCCAGCCAGTAGAGAAGCTGTCAAAGTTCATGCAAACAGAATGTGACAGATCTTTACTGAGCACTTTAAATTAAATGAATGTTCTTTCCCCTTGTCAGAAGGCAAGCCAGTTTTTAATGGGGCATGTGGTGGTTGTAGCTGGTAAAACTGGGCTGGCTAGCACTTGGTTACAAAGACGGAGCAGTAGGAGGGACTAAAGTGTTGCTTCAGTCTCCACATCTTTGCTGTTGCATCACAGGAAAAAGGAAAATAGGAGATTCAAGCAAAGAAATCAAACAGTCATTTTATTTTGATCTTACAATATTCCAAGCCACGTGTTTCATTTACGGTTGAAAGCTTTTACACTGATTCAATCAATCCTGTGACTGTCTCATATCTTTCCACGGTGAAATAGCAAAAATATGGAAATTGAAGCAAGAAGCCCATTACTACTGACCGCACTCTCAAAACAATCTCGGGGGGGTGGGGGTGGGGGGGGGGAGGTTTCGATTCATCAGTACCGACAAGTATAGAGCATTTCTGCTCCAAACAAAAGTTAAATGAGTTTTGAACTTTAAAAAAGGCATCGGAAATAAACTGCACATAGTGGCAGTTACAAGCCTCCTAACCATTTTAGTGAGCAGACTGGACGGACCAGGCTGGTCTTTCCCTGCTGTCATTTACTCTGTTAGGCATTTTGAGCTACCAGATCAATCAGTTTCTAGTGGAATATCACGCCAAATACAATATGACATGTCTTCCATCTCCCCAGTTAAGCCATGCTCCCCCCAATCCTATCACAGCGTCCAAAGTTACTTTTAGGAATGATATTATGGCTTTCCTCATCCAAGGTATCCAAGACACAAGGGAAAGGCCTACTCCCTTTCCCACAATTCCATCCCTCCAAAAGATGCCTAGGGCAACCCCTAATTATACCTGTCAACAACACAGTAGGAAAAGAGATTGTGACGGAAAACAAATAAATACAACTTTATTTTTAGTGCCCTTAACAAAAGAAAAACAGGAAATTAGACTTGCAATCAAGGCTAAAAATTCAGCAATTGAATATAAATCCACTTGACAATGTTTATATCAACTTTGATTTCTTCAATGTGAACCCCCCCAAGAGGTTTTGGGGAGATAAAGGAAAGGGTTAATTAAAATGTGATGTGTCTTTTAGTCAACGCAGACTTCTGGCGGCCCAGCAGCTTCTTGGTGATCTTAACTGATATCTTGTACCAAAGATTCTCGATCGGGTTGAGATTGGGTGATTAAGCTGGCCAATCAATGGTCTGAACTCAGTTTACCTTCTTCCAGTTGGAAACAGTTTTCGCTCAGTGGCAAGGTGCATTGTCATCCTAGAAGAAAAATCTGCAAGGGAACAGTTGCTCAGCTGATGGCAGCGTGCACTTCTGCAGAATTCCTATGCATTTTGCTGGATTCACAATCCCAAAGGAACAAAGTATATATTCAACCTCAGCAAGTGAGACCAATAACAATATCCAATACTAAAGGTCACTCACTAAATGCCCATAGTAGACACCATGGCCATGTTTAGACAGTGAACAAATGCCTAAAATTTTTATTTTTTGTCGGATCGTCTGTCGCGAGGATGTGAAAACATACTCAGGTAACAAACCCTCCTTTTATTCAACGTATTTTGAAGAAGGGCATAATTTTGGTCGCACGGACCTTTTTTAAAATACGTTGAA
The DNA here is from genome assembly GCA_033557465.1 of Ichthyophis bannanicus. Taxonomy (NCBI): domain Eukaryota; kingdom Metazoa; phylum Chordata; class Amphibia; order Gymnophiona; family Ichthyophiidae; genus Ichthyophis; species Ichthyophis bannanicus. Next base: position 700,931,685 of record CM066036.1, read on the forward strand.
TAAAAGGAGGGTCTGTTACCTGAGTATGTTTTAACATCCTCGCGACAGACGATCCAACAAAAAATAAAAATTTTAGGCATTTGTTCACTGTCTAAACATGGCCATGGTGTCTACTATGGGCATTTAGTGAGTGACCTTTAGTATTGGATTCACAATCCCGTCAACAATATAGAGTCTTCCAGCACCACTGGCTGTCATGCATCCTCAAATTATGACCTTGGTTGGATGTTTCATGGAGATAGTCAAGCACTCTGGTTTGTGCTCTTCACGAGGAAACTTCCTCACATAGGTTTTGCCCTGGTCACCCAGAATGCAGAACATGCTTTTGTCGCTAAACAGAACTTTCTTCCAGTCAGCCTCACTCCATTTTGAGTACTTGGATGCCCACTCAATGCGTCTCTTCCTCTGTTCCACAGTTAGTGGTGACTTTCTCCACACCTTACAGCCCCCTCAACACATACTCTAAGCATCATCTCCTCACAGTGGAAGTGCAAACTGCAACAGAACACTTCTTCTATTCCCACAGAAGCTCAGGATTAGCTTGCGGTTACCAAGAGATGTCCTTATCAAGGCCCTGTTGTCCCTCTTGGTTGACTTTCTAGGCCGACCACTACAATGTCAGTCCTGCATATTTCCCATCTCCTTATGCTTCTGCAGAATGCGGACAACCGTAGTCTGATTACAGTCGACCTTTGCTGCCATTTGCGGACTGGAATACTCCTCCTCGTGCAAAACCACTACCTGGACCCCTTCCTTCATCGATAGAGGACGTTGAGCATCAGATATGATACACACCAGTTGATCCACATTAAATTCAAACCCCGTGTGCCACCAAAATACCATGAACCGACTGGCTATCAAATATGACTTCCTATTGGCTGAGGAAGCACAGTATTCTATTGGTTCATTTCAATCCTGTTTTGATACAGAATCCGGTTGATCTTACTGGGACATTGTTTCCTCATGACAGCCATACAAAAGTTCACAGACAAGTAATTTTGCATGCAGAAATGGCTGCCGAATTAAATTTGCAACAAAACAGTATATAACAAGCTAGGATTCTGCCACAGAATTTGGAAAGATTGTCAAAATAGAGCTGAGAATAGCTTGATCATGACTTCTGTACACCACTATATTCACAGGGGAGGCCAACCTCAACCAAAAAGGGCAGGAGAATGCCTCAGCTCCTGAGTTCAGAATGAATACTTTAGATCAGTGCTCCTCAGCCATTTTTATTTTATGGCACACTTTTCGAGTTCGCTCAATCCTTGCGGCACACCAAACCCAGTTTTGCATGAGCCTCACTTAGTCCCTCCCACTAGCTGAAGGGGAGCAGCAGTGTAAGGACCTTATTCTGCTGGGTTCAGTCTGATGTGTGAATATGTGAGGTCAACAAAGACATGCACAGGAAAGAAGCACTGTCTTGCATAGCAAAGAGTAAGACTATCTGATTTCCTGTGCTAGTACTAAGCAGGCAGTTCAGTTTAGAAAGTACAGGGCTCTTCTCTGGGGCACTGTCCAATAGAAATGGGACTACACCCTCATGAACCCATGCCTAATCATGTCCCTATCAGCCACCCCAAGGCATGCCAGTGTGCCATGGTGCCCTGGTTGGCAGGGGAAAGCTGGCATTTACTTTCTCTACCTTCCTGCTTGACACTTGGCCTCTACTGAGAGGGCAAGAGTCCCTCTAAGTTGGGAAAGCTGAATTGCAACAAATGACTTCAGAGAACTGGTATCACTCAAAAGCTCAAATCCATAAATGCTACAACTACTGAGCATGGGTCTTGAAACGGTTCAGAGGAAGGCAACCAAAATGATTTGGAGCCTGTGCCAGAAGATATATGAGAAAAGACCTGAAACCCTAATTATGTACACTCTGGAGGAGAGGAGGACTAGGGGAGATATGATACAGACCTTTTAAAGATTATTAATGAACAAACCTTTTTCAAAGAAGGGGAAGCTTTAAAACTAGAGGGCATACAATGAAGCTGGAGGGCAGTAAAACTTAAAAGCAACATCAGGAAATACTTCTCCACTGAAAGGGTGGTGGATGCTTAGAATGCCCTCCCGATGGAGGTGGTGGGGCCAAATACAGTGACGGAATTCAAAATGGCATGGGACACACACAATGGATACCTTTATAGCAAGAGGATGAAATCAAAGCAAATAAATATCTTTTACATTTCAATAAATAGAAGGGGGCTGACCTGCACGGAGTGGCAAGTACAACCCTAAACACAGGCATAGAGGGAGGCGACCTGCACGGAGCGACAGTTAAAAACACTCTAACCACCATACTGGTCTTTATCTGCCGTCATCTCCTATGTTACTAACAGGGATGCCAAGTCTCCCAAGGAGGAAGGGCCTGGCAGATTTCAAGTTGTTTTTGAATTACTCAGCATGGACAGCCCCAGGAGAAGGGATTCTGTTGACATGGTGAATGAAGCAGTAACTCCCTCTCCCTCTTCTCTTGTGCAGAACGCCACTTTCCTCAGCCCCTACCAGTGAATCTCTCCAAAGCAGCAGAGGGAAAAATGCAAGGTTCGGTCCTAGTGTAGCAGCAGATTGTGACTGAGTGTAAAGACTACATCAATGTGCACTCACATAGTGGCTTCTCCTCTTCCTTCATTCTGTGCAGAAGGCAAGGCCTGTCACAGCATGTACTTACTCAGTCCCCACATTTGCTTGCGATGGACTGCTGCTACTGCTCCCAGAACCAGCTCTTGCGCATTCCCCCAAGCCACTTCAGAAGAGGTGATCTGTGGGGAGGAAAGCCTGGGGAGAAAGACCATGAATGGGGATCCCCAACAGAGGGACCTATAAAGTGAACAGGGGCCCATTAGTGTATGTTTGCCTAGAGCTAGTATAGTGTTAATTCAGCCCTGTGCCACCTCTACTATAATTCAAGTTTTCTGAACACTGTTTGCAAAAGCAACCCAAATCTTTCCATAAGGCACTTCTAAAACTCTGTATACTGTTGATAACCTACTATGATAATCTTTTTTTTTTTCATGCACTCGCTTTCAATAGCCAAACCAAGGAGGACAAAATGGTCATTGAATGAGGTGGTCTTGAATACAGGAAGCATTAATGACTCTTAGTCTCATTTTCATCAACTCAGAAACATGAATGATGAGATCACTTCAGAACTTCTAGAATCCATGTGCTGTCTTTGTTTGCTTTCCTCAGATCCTAGAGATGGGAGACCTGGAATGGATGGCATAAACAAGACTAACCTGCCATAAGACCATTCTAGGGGAGGAGCCAAGGTGGCAGCACCTCAGTAGCACCTTGATAGAACAGTTTCTTCTTTTCCTAATAACTTACCTATGGCTCTGAAGCAGAAGGGTAAAGAACTGGCTAAATCTGTTAAGGCCGATGTCCCTGGTCCTGTGCAGCAGGACTAAAGATTTCCGAAATATCCTGTGCTGCACTCTGTCCCAGTTGCAAAGGCTGCCAGTGGGAAAGCATCTCCACCTTTGGCGTTTGACAACTACTATGCCACGGCCGCACCGTGATGGGTCACTGCCTGGAATGGACTTCAACTAACAGCTTAATTCCTCAGACCACTGTGGATGCCCACAGTGAGGCTGCAATGACTCCCACTTTCTGCTCAAAGCCATTGCGCACTGCACCTGTTGCTCATGATGGTGTGTCTTCAAGGGGAAAACTTCAACTCTCGCTGATAGGGTTGATTGATAAGCCAGAGGTCCTATATAATACGGCTTCTCCTGTTTTACCAGAAGTGACTTTGCAATCAATATGGGCTATATTAGTTAAGATGGATGGAATGGTAACAAAGTGTTCTCAAGAACACATGTGTAAATTCATTGTTCATTGTAAACCGCGCTGATGCTGAATAGCGCGGTATAGAAGAGACTATAAATAAATAAATAAAATAAATAAAATAAATAAGAAGCATCTGCATTGGTAAAAATTGTGGGCTAGTTGACAGCTCAACATGAACCTTGGCTAAAGAAGCACAGAAGAAGGCTGTGTCAAACAGAAAAAGATATAAAAGAATCCAAAGAAGTGACTGACCAGCTAGTTAAAGACAAGATAATTATTCACTGTAAGCTTGAGCAGTTTGAGAACAAGATGTGGCAATTAATTGTTAGGATACTGAAATTTCCTAAAGTTGCTAATGTTAACTGCTAATATTACTACTACTATTACTTATCATTTGTATAGCACTACAAGGCATACACAGCGCTGTACAAGTACAGGTAAGAGACAATCCTTGCTCATCAGAACTTACAATCTAATCAAGACAGACCACACTTCAACTGGGGGACTAGAGTAACTCAAGGGGACTGGCAAGATACAGATAGGTGATAAGCAGGACAATAAGGGAACCGTGATCTAAATGCAGACTCGAAGAGGTGGGTTTTTAGCCTGGATATATTTAAGAAGTATCTGCTTGAGGTTCAATCATTGTCTGAGAATGTTTTATCTCCATGGAACAAATTATATTTCCTGCCTGTGGGGAAACAGTCAAGTGGACTTGAAGAGCCAGTAGGATTATTGGACTTGACCACTTTTTTTTTTTTTTAAGACATCTGTGGTAGAAGTAAAGGAAAGGTCTACTTTACTAGTGAACTTTACTTTCGAAACCAATTTATCAAGAATTGTATATCTTTATATTTCAAGAAAATGGATAAACCATTTTTGGGCCAAACCATTAGAACTCATCCTGATATTTGCCATCGCACTCAGGAAAAGAGACGATCTTTTCTGATGATAAGACAAGAAACACCGTCAATGGGAATCACTTGTGTTACTCCTCTAAATATTTAGTTATTTAAATGCTAGATATGTTTTTTCCTCTTCAGACAACTTTGTGCCTTTTTGGACTTAAAGAAGATCATCATTAATGTGTCTTTGGGGTAGTTAGGATGCGAGTGTTTGGGTATATTAAGTCTAATTGGGAATGAAACTCTTAAGCCACGTGTTTATTTTCTTTGATTCTTCTTTAAAATGGCCCCACAATGTTACTCAATCTTTCCCTCTTTATTGTGGTCTAACCTCCGAGAACGTTTTTGTTTTTTAGTCATTTCCCTAATTTGGTATTGCTTTTATATATCTCTCTTTATTGTAACATGAGCAAGTGAATATTTGTGAATTATTTTGAAGCCTAATAAAAAACGACTGAATTGTTCTCTGTAACAGAGTATCATAAACCAGAGTTTGAGGACCTCAATATCAAAGAAAAAGGGAGCATCTTTCACAGCTGTAGTTAAAAGTTGTGGTCACTGATTTATTTATACCTTTTCAGTGGTACTTCAAAATGAGTAACATTCAGTTACAGAAAATATTTCCCCGTTTTCCTCTCAGAGGGCTGACAATCTACGTTTATACCGGAGGCAAACTTGCCCAAGGTGACAAGGAGTGCCAGGAAGGTTTGATCTCTGACTTCCCTAGTGCTCAGCCTTCTCTTGTAGTCAAGTAGGCTACTCTTTCCTCATTGCTTTAGAGTGACACATAGATGGTTGGGAGTCAGCAATCACGGCTGTAAGGTTCTGAAGGCAGCCAGGCTACCAGGCCTCTGGCCCAGGATGATCAATGAAAAGACCCAACTTGGTACTCTTTGGGGCGGAGTGAGAGGGGAGGGGAGAACAGTGTATTAAGCACTCCTGCATCCTGTTCTTACTAGACATCATAGGAGATTTCCATGGCTTAAAGAAATTCTGCTGGAATTCAAGTGTCAGAGCAGACACCTTGAGCATCACTGGTGGAAATCAAATAGGGAGGAGAGCCTCCTGAGCTATATGTTACATAGGCAGGTTGACTTTGAGGTCACTAAAAAAAAATAAATTCACCCTTCAAGTTGAAAAGGCTGTTAGCCAGCAATATGATAAAGAGGAGGAAATCGGATGTTTGGAGGGCATCATGAGGAATTCTTCATTTTTTGTCAGCAAAGTTGCAACTGCTAAGTGCTTGCTTCTTCAAGGTAAATATCAACGGCGGACCCGGCGCTTCGGGCCTCATCCTACCCCCCCCCCTCCACAACAACCCCACCCACATCCCCCACCCCACAAAAGACATCACATACCATAACTTCATGGAACACAACTGGTCGCAGCTTTTATTAGCCATAAACAATATAACAAACCAAACAATAAACTTGCAAACCCCCAATTAGCGGCACCCGGCTGCACCAGCCATACCTCAGCAAAGTGCCTGCCACCGCTAATGCAATAACTCGCCACCCGGCAAGTTACCATACCCCTCTCCGCGACTTCGCCATGCTAAGCAAAAGTCGGCCGAGGGTTTGACCGGGTCAGGGGCACCCCGCCCCCGCCCAAGTGTAGCCTGCTGCTCCGGACCCCGGAAACCTCCGGGATCCCGCCCCCCCCCCAGCTGCAACACCCCATACGCCCACCGTCTAAAATTAGGGAGGGAGGGAGGGACGCCGGCACCTGGAACGCAGCCTCCGCACCGACTGGCCATGCGGAGGCTGCTCACTCAGCACCCCCCCTCTCGCTCCCCAACATCCGCGGCAACAATTGGCTCCCGTGCGGCCGTGACCAACGGGAGCCAATCAATTTGAAAGATGCGCACGCGTCCCGCCCAGGCCGCACACAGGGTCCCTGCGCCGGGCCGCGCTCCCGGTTAATGTCGGCCACCGGGACCCTGCCCGCAGCCTCGGGATTCTGGTGACTATCTGGAAATAAACACACTCTCTTCGCGCTACCTCTACTTTTTCAGTTGTGTAAATCTTCAGGTGCGGCAAAGCTGATGGATATGTTCCAAACCTCTCAATTATGTGAATTTCACAGAGGGATTGATGCAGAGAGATCTGTGAAGAAGAGATGGTCTTTTTTCTTCTGTCTCTAGGGAGGAATTTATCAAGTTTATATTGGAGATCAATCCTTCCAGCTACCCATGAGATCCTGTTTCTGGTCTTTTATTAAAGACAGCTAGAGAGGATTCAGCTAAACTAGTTGCAATGATTCTGAATGCATCATTATTTTATTATTTAACACAGAAACATAATGGCAGAAAAAGATCACATAGCCTATCTAGTCTGTCTTTCCATATCAACTACAATAGTCCTCTCTTTACCTTTAGAGGTCCTCTGTGTTTGTCACATGCTTTTTTGAATTCAGATACTGACCTCGTCTCTACCACCTCCACTGGAAGACTATTCTAAGCATCTACCACTCTTTCTGTAAAGAAATATTTCCGCATATTACTCCTGAGTCTATTCCCTTTCAACCTCATCTTATGTCCCCTCATAGCAGAGCTTGCTTTCAATCGAAAGAGACTGTCTTCCTGTGAATTATGCCACAGAGGTATTTAAACATCTCTATCATATCTCCTCTATCCCGCCTTTCCTCTAAAGAATACATATTAGGATCTTTAAGTCTGTCCTCATATGCTTTATAACGAAGACCACTCACCATTTTAATAGCCACCCTCTGCACTGACCCCAACCTGTTTATATCCTTTTGAAGGTGTGATCTCCAGAATTGTACACAATACTCCAAATGAGGTTGTACCAAAGACTTATAAAGAGGCACTATTACCTCCTTTCTTCTGCTGGCCATTCCTCTCCCTATGCACCCAAGCATCCTTCTGGCTTTTGAAGTCACCTTTTCTACCCGTTTAGCTACTTTAAGATCGTTAGACACAATCACACCCAGATCCTGCTCTTCTTTTGTGGATAGAAGTACTACACCCCCTACACTTCACCGCTCCCTTGATTTTTACAGCCCAAAAGCATGACCCTGCATTTTTTAGCACTAAATCTCAGCTGCCAAATTCTTGACCATTCTTCAAGCTTTGTTAAATCACTCCTTGTGTTATCTGGAAGTGTTATCTCACTTTCTGGGTGTCTATTCTATTGTAGATGTTGGTATCATCCGCAAACAGGCAAACCTTACCCGAGAGCCCTTCTGCAATATCACTAACAAAGATGTTAAAAAGAAATCAGACCAAAGACAGATCCTTGCGGCACACCACTACAAATATCAGAGTGAGCTCCATTTACCTGTATTTATTTATTTAATGTTTTTTTCTATACCGCGCTATTTGCCATTGTACCCTTTCCAGCCTCCTACTCAACCAATTTCTAACCCACTCAGTCACTTTAGGGTGCTCAATTTGTTTATAAGGCACCTGTGTAGATCAGTGTTAAAGGCTTTACTGAAATTTAAACACACCACATCTAGGGCTCTCCCTCGGTCCAACTCCCTGGTCACCCAGTCAAAGAAACCAATCAGATTTGTCTGACAAGACCTGCCTCTGGTAAACCCATGCTGCCTCGGATCCTGCAATCCATTGGACTCCAGAAACCTCACTATTCTCTTAGCAGCGCTTCCAATAACACAGGTACACTACCAAAAAACTGCCTCCAGTTTTGCAACTGATTCCTATAGATTTTGGGGTGCTGAATCCAGGAAAAATAGCCAAAATGTTCCATCACGTCACGTTTTCTTGCAAAATTAGATTTCTTACCCATATAAGGAATGTTCACATAATTTCTTTTTAGCCGACTGCAGTTTATTTTCTTGGCCCAAAATAGAGATTGTAATGGTTAACTAACTAGAAACACTCCCTCATGATATTTTAGAGTGTTTTGTATTCATTTTATACATTAACAGGACAATTGGGAGGCGGGGGGCTAAATCCAGTACTCGCGCTGGCGCATGTTCTTTCCTGTTCGCCTCGCCTCGTTCGCTCGCTCAAACACGGTGGTTGCGACATGAACGTTCCTGTCAAATTTCAGTTTCTTGCAAGTTCATTATTACCTTTTGTTTGCTCAGTCGTAATCCAGCTTTATTCCGAAGTGGTTCAGTACAGTTGTAGTTTGCAGTGCTGTGTATTTGTGATGGCTCACAGAGCCAGAGGTTGCGTCAACTCTCCGGACAGTTTTTGTTTTATTTGTGGGGAATATACCGTGAAAAAGCGGCAGAGGAACATTTCTGCATTTATTAAAAAAGTATATTTCGCCTATTTCGGTTTGAAGTTAGGCGATCAAGACAAACCGTGGGCTCCTCACAAAGTGTGCAAGACATGTGAGGAAGATCTACGCTTATGGATGAAAGGTAAAAACAAGCATTTCGTTTCGGAATACCTATGATGTGGCGTGAACAAAGAGACCACAGCAGTGATTGCTATTTTTGCTCTTGCATTGTGAAGGGATACAACTTAAAAAATAAGAACGTAATAAGTTACCCCAACCTTCCCTCAGCAATTAGGCCTATGCCTCATAGCAACGAAGTACCTGTTGCCTGAACCACCAAAATCTTTGGATCATATTTGTGTGGACGGTTCTGATCATGATGAGACTCATCAGATGGCTTTTCCCGATGAGTCCAGTACTTCCGAGTTTGAAACTGAACCAGATCCGAAACCTGAACTTTTCTCTCAAGCTGAATTGAATGATTTAGTCCGGGATATAGGACTCCCAAAAGATGCTGCCCAACTGCTAGGTTCTCGGCTTAAACAGAAAAATCTATTGTCACCAGGAACAACGTTTTATTGGTACCGCAACCGCGAGACACAATTTTTGAAGCATTTCAGCAAAGAGGAAGATTTGGTATTTTGCAACGATATATACGGAATGATGGAAAAGTTTAAACTCAAGTATGATCCTGCTGAATGGCGGCTGTTCATTGATTCGTCAAAAGACAGCATAAAAGGTGTTCTTCTTCATAATGGCAACACATTCGCTTCAGTTCCTATTGCTCACTCTGTTATTCTCCAAGAAAAATACGAGAATTTGGCCCTGATTCTTCAGAAGATTCGTTATGATGAGCATAAGTGGATGATTTGTGGAGACTTTAAAATTCTATCCATGCTATTAGGGCAGCAATCCGGTTTCACCAAATATCCCTGCTTCCTTTGCTTGTGGGATAGCCGGGCCCGCGACCTACACTGGGGGAAAAAAGACTGGCCAATTCGGGAGTATTTGAGACCCGGTGAGAAAAATGTTCTTCATGAGAGCTTGGTACCTCGTGATAAAATTCTATTACCACCTCTCCACATTAAGTTGGGTCTCATTAAGCAATTCATCAAGTCCCTTCCAAAAGATGGTGAGTGCTTTCGGTACCTTTGCTCAAAGTTCCCCCGACTTTCTGAAGCAAAGCTAAAGGAAGGAGTGTTTGTTGGCCCTGATATAAGGAAACTCATTTCAGATGGAGCATTCGCTGAAACGATGTCTGAGAAGGAAAAAGAAGCCTGGGATTCCTTCAAGGATGTTGTTCTCAAATTCTTGGGGAACAGGCGGGATGAGAACTATAAGGATATTGTTGCCAGGATGCTCAATGCCTTCAAAGAACAAGGCTGTAACATGAGCCTGAAAGTCCATTTCTTGCACTCCCACGTGAACTACTTTCCCGAAAACTTGGGGGCGTACAGTGAAGAACAAGGTGAAAGGTTTCACCAGGACATCAAGGACGCAGAGAGAAGGTACCAAGGAAGATGGAACACCACTATGATGGCTGATTTCTGCTGGTTGCTGCTGCGGGAAACCCCAGATGAAAAATACGCCAAGCAGCGCACCAAGAGAAGCATTCGGGGGAAGAAGAAACGGGCCCACCAGGAGATTGATTGACCCAAGAATGACTTTAAAATCTAAACTGTGTTGACAAATATCGTGTTTTTACTAAACTTTGAAATAAAAGTTTGCTAGTTATTACCACAGTGTCGGATCTCATTTATTAGAATTTTATTTTCATACCATCGGGTGTTTGTCTTCATGTATTGCAATGGTGCGGTTTGCGTTTTCTATTCTTACATACATACCTGTACAACATTTTTTGCACATTTCTTTGCTTTGCTTTGTGTCTAACCTCGCTCTTATATGCTCAATGTTTGTGCACATGTATGTGGCTGTTTTAAGTGCAGACAATTTTGCTACCATCACAGTGTGTTTTGTTGACATTACTCTATTCTTATGTGCTGCCTTGTTACAATTTTCTTTATTCTTATTTGAATAACTACTAAACAATTAGTATAAAGAATTCATCCAAGAAACTTCTCGATCGCACTCAATCTGAAACGTTCACCTCAAACTGCTAACCCAATGTAGCAAAAAATCAGTATGTGATGGAGCAAATTGGTTACCAGATTTGGATTCAGCGCACCAAAAAACGTAAAAATCAATCGAAACATTAGAGGCAGTTTAAAAAAAAAATTTTTTTAGTGTACCTGTGTAATTTACTCAACCTAGGCCTGTAGTTTTCAACCTCATCCTTACTTCCGCTTGTCTGAAGGGACCGCATGTGCCTCTCTCCGGTCCTCTGGGACCACTCCTGACTCCAAAGAAGCATTGAAAAGGTCAGTCAGTGAAGCTGCTAGAACGACCCCAAGTTCCCTCAGTATTCTCGGATATATCCCATCCAGTCCCATCGCTTTATCTACTTTTAGTTTAGTTAGTTCCTCATGAATACAGTCTTCTGAAAAAGGATCAGTTGTCCTTTCATATAAGACTGAAAGTTTGGTTTTCGTGTGCAGGTTTTTAACTGCTGATAGATTTTTTTTCTGTGGCTCAGCTGATTATCTAGCGTTAATCAGGTTGATGGGCAGCGGGCTTTGAGACAAGAGTATGCTTTCATATGTGCAAGTTTTAAATTAGGGGCAGTTTGTGTTTCGAGGTGATACATGTGGTAGGGGGAGGAAAGAGAAGTGAAGGGAAGGGCAAAGGGCCAGAGTGGAAAGATCAAGAGAGGGGGTGTCAGAGGCTGGAAAAGACAGAGAGAGAGAGAGAAAGATAGAGTATGGGGGAGGGGTGAAATGGAGGGGAAGAGTACAAAAGGGTAGAAGGATGAGAAATGAGTGCATAAGGAAGAGGGGGCAAGATGCTGTATGCCAAGAGCAACATATCTAGAAACGTACACAGAGCACTCCACCCCCCCCACACACACACAGGCAGTGGAATGGGACCATGGCCCCGCCACTATTTTGCCCAACACAGCATCAGCAATAGAGAGCTTGGGGACAGGGCTAGAGTGCGCTTTCTTTGGCCCCTCCAACCAAAAAGGAGTTCTGCTGTCCCTGCCCACACAAACACACACACAGCCACCACAGTCCCTCACCCCACCCTCTCACACACACACACATGGCCCTTCATACTCCACCCCCATACTCTCACATATACACAGTTCTTCATGCTCACACACAAACACATCCATAGCACATAGGCCTTCATCCTACTTCCAACCTCTCAGAACACACAGAAAAAAAAGAGACAAACATACCCCCAATCCCATGACAGAGATCTCCTCAACTCTTGCTATCCTAATAAAACAGACTTTATCATGTCTCTTCACACCTAGTTTCCTCACAGACTCATGAGTTTACAAATTAAGGAAGGGAAAATGCGCCATTTTGTCACACTATACATAATTTCTAGGTTTACATCATTAGATCAGTTCCATTGACTTAGCAGATGGAGCTCAAGATGGTGAATGCAAATTTTTATTCATTGCAGTAACTGGATACATGATGTTTGCAAGTACTTCCTTATCTATCACTGACCAAGCTTTCTTTTTTCTAGCAGATTTTATTACCTTCTCTCTTTTTTGGGGGGAGGGGGGTGGTTATTTCTGCTCTATATGCTAATTGGAAAGTAGAAGTTTTTCAACCATTACCTTGCAGAGCTCGAGATACATCCTGTACTGTGCCTTAGAGAGAACTAGCTAGCAGAAGCCTATTATCTCAGTAAGGAGAGACATGAAAATCCCCTTTGCAGAGAGAATCTGCCAGGACTGCCATAACTTTGTCAAAGGTCTAGGCAGTCACTAGACTAAAAGGCAGATAGGTAGACTGAAATTGCTGGTTTTGTATTACAAAGCAAAGGAATCACCTGTGAGCTGGTCTGATGGGAGCATATAGATTAGCCTCCGACATCCATACAAAGCAACCCATCAGTTTGAACTGCTTGGACTGTAGATTTAAATGCCTCTGTACAAAAAAAATCCACAAAGACAAGCTTGTTTAGAAAAATTCAAGTCCAGTATTAGTTTAAATTCTCCTGTCCCTTTCGGTGTGATGAAATAATTCCTCTGTCTTGTTCCTGCAATGGCACTAAAATTATGATCCATGTCTCTGACAGATGGTGTACTATATTCAAGGCTACCAAATTTTTCTCTTACTGTATTTCCTTGAAACAAGATATATTTCAAATCTGTCCAGTTTTATAGAGAAACCCTTTGACAGCAGTGCTTTTTGTCCAATGCTGTTGAAGACCACCGATCTTGAAAATAGCACAAGCAGTACACCAGCAGAATTAAAAACTGCTTGGTCCTTTGACTATCATCTTCGAAAATTACTATATCTAAGATGATCACCCATCATTTTTTCATATTTATAAATCATAAAGCTTGTAACTTTGCAAGTGTAACTGGGTCCTGTCCGTGGATAGTTCTTATAGCCGTTTCTTAGCTGTGCAGCAGACAGGGACCACACAATTCTAAGAGCAATAGTGTATATGGAATTTTTTCCAGGCTCAACTCATGGAATATATTTCAGGGTTCCTTGAATAGGGACCAGGATGTACTGGGAGGCCCCTGGCACTTACGCTCTTTTTTCACCTATTTCCATTTCCCAATAAATGAGGCCATTCCAGCATTTGTGTTCTGAACCAGAGGTTTACTTAAAACTTGGGGTTACTGATACAATATTTATAACCATTGGCAAAACAGCAAAACAAACTATATTACAAGCAGTTCACTCAATTTTCTTCTGCTTGCCACAATTAAGTTACTTTTCTTCCTATCACTACTTTGAATACTTTGCATCTGATGCTGGAAGTTAAATTGGTCTCTCCTTAATAGTATTTACCAGTATAATTGGAGCAGGCAGTGATGGAGGCACAGATCCCAAAAGCTGTCCTTGGTTCACTCCCAGCTCTGGTGTCACTGTTCACTGAAGAGCTCCTGGATTCCTGGTATCTTTAAAGCTAGTAGCCTCTGCAGATACAGGTCCCCGGACCTGCAATATATATGTTTCTTGCTCAGATGTTCCTTGATCATCAAAATGTCTTCTTGGAGTTTCTTCAATGTCTCTTTGTGAGTGTTTACCCAGGCAGGACTTCATTCTAGAGGAGCCAGAAGTGTGTTGATAGGATTTGCACAATCACTTCATTTTCCCTTGCTCTCTACTCCTCTGCCTACGGCTCTTTCTAAAAGGAATTAGGAGCTAGGTATGGCCACCTTCAGCTGCCCCTCTCCAAGGGTGAGATGCTTTAACTCCAGTATGGTGCTGTGGCTATGTGCCAAAGGCAGAGTTCTGCCTTTGGGAGTGGTTGAAGTTTCCCTCCCAGCAGGGTATGACTAGCAGAAGGTAACCTCACCTGTTCTGGAAATGGCTAGATACTACTACTACTACTACTACTACTGCTATTGCTGCTGAACATTTGTATCGCAATACAAGACATACACAGGGCTGCATAGACACATGTAAAAGACAGTCCCTGCTCACCAGAGCTTACAATCTCGTCAACACAGTAGCTGTAAACAATAATACAGCTGGGGGAATGGTAAGGAAACTAGATGGAGATCAGGTGAGTCAAAATCCAAAAGCAGCAGCGAAGAGGTGAGTTTTCAGCCTGGATTTGAAAAGGGTTAGAGAAGGCGCCTGATGTACAGACTCTCAGGTAGTTTGTTCCAGGCATAAGGAACAGTAAGGTGAAAGGAGCTAAATCTGGAGTTAGCAATAGAAGGGCACACATAGAAGTGATTTGCCAGAAGAGCAGAGTTTCCGAGGTGGGGTGTAGGGAGAGAAGAGAAGAAACGTAGTGAGGAGCTGCAGAGTGAATGATTGATAGGTCAGCAGGAGAAAAGTTTGAACTGGATGTGGAAATGGATAGGGAGCCAATGAAGTGACTTGAGAAGAGGGGTTGAGCATGATGAGGCTGGCGGATGATTAGCCACACAGCAGAGTGTTGAACAGACTGAAGAAGAGAAAGATGATTCAGAAGGAGACCAGCAAGGAGTAGATTACAATAGTCTAGACGGGAGGTGACTAAGGAGTGGATAAGAGTCTTAGTAGTATGTTCAGAAAGGAATGGGCAAATTTTGTTGATGTTGCACAAATCTTCACCATTTAGGAAAAAACCCTTCTAAATATGCTTCTTTAAAACTAATACAAAAATTAATTTTTAGTTAACTCAATGAAAAGCCTCATTTTACCAATACTGCGCAAAGGATAAAAAAACCCATCTTGATTCAGATGATGGAAGTTACTCTTTACAAAACATTCAGCAATACTGGCTGCTGGATGTCCACTCCATCACTAATTGAATGCGCCATCAGGGTGCATTACCAACTACCAGCATTGCTGCTGGAGCAGAGTGTACATGCAGTATTGCTGAATAGATGCTTATATCCAGAGAAATCTGTCCGATTCCGGAAACGGGCAGCTAGGCTCAGCGGCGGCAGCCTGCAGCAGATCATGTGCTTTATCTGCCTGCCGCCGGAATCAGCGACAGCAGGGGGAGCACGGTGTGGCAGTCTGAAGTTCTGCTATTCTAGACAGCCTTCACCCTGGCATTTTTCATGGCCCTTAGGGTGGGCAAACTTGACGGAAAGTCAAAACTGGACATGCAGGGATACTGCCTGGCCTGGGCAGATGTACAAAGGACAAGTGGGGGAATCATGATACGGAAGTCAAAGACTAATCAGAGGGGCAGAGGACACACCCTAAGGCTTATACAAGTGCTCTACCTACCAACTTGCCCATGTGCGGACCTGATCACCTATTGCTCACATGCCCCCCCCAAGTGACAGGCCTCTCCTCATACATAAGGATGCCACTCCACTGACATGCTTCCAAATTCACAGCGATCATCAGACCAGTTCTGCAGGAAATCGGCCTTGGCCCTGTCAACTTCGGCAACCACTTCTTTCAGATCGAGGCAGCCACAGCCACCACCATGAATAGCTTGCCCTCCAATGCCATTCAGCGCAAAGGGCACTGGAAGTCTGGAGCATATAGAGGATACATTTGCCTGCAGGCTCCACCCTAACTCTGTAATCTCTCCTTGTCGATCTCGTTACAAGGGCAGCCAGGCGCAAGACAGTCTAGATCATTGGTAACCCCTACATTTGCTGGGTGGTGCAAGGAGCGGCAAACAGGCCTCCTGGAATACACCTTGGACTCATGAATCAGAATATTTATTTATCTATTATGTGCGCTTTTATACCGCCTTTCATAAATCAAGGCGGTTTACAATTAACTCAAAACTTGCATTATAACATATATGCATTACATGGAACATTAAATAATTGTTTTATTATGACTACACAAATAACAGGATAAAAAATTTAACTATGTATAACAATCAGCTAGTTACATATGGTGTTATGGATTGCTCTGAGCTAACTGTTGGTCGGAGTTAGATTGGTTTGTTTATTTCGAGTATAGAAGATTTTGTCCTGTGTCTTGTTTTGAGTGGATTATTGGATAATATCCTGATTTTATGAGTTTCTTGTGTAGCCAGGAATGGTTTGTTTTATGTAATTGATTCTCGGAAATGCTCTCTGAATAGGAAAGTTTTTATGTGCTTGCGGAAGTTGTTTGGATCTTTCGTATCTCTTATATTGTCTGGGAGTGAGTTCCACAGCGTTGGGGCATATAAGGAGAATGCCCTCTTTTGTTGTATTTGCCTTGCTGCTTCTGATGATTGAGGGAACGGATAATGTGTTTTTATTGTTACTTCTTCTAAATCTAGTTTCCGGGTTGTTGTGAATTAATGTTCTTAAATTGATGGTGTTTCATTTTGAAGAGTCTTGAATATAGTGTGGAATATTTTAAATTTTATTCTGTTGGCTATTGATAGCTAGTGTAATTCCTTTAAAATTGGTGTAATATGTTCCTTTGTTGGTGTTTATGTGATGACTCTTGCTGCTGTATTTTGTGCTATCTGGAGTCTGCAAATAGCTTGTTTAGGGAGTCCCATTAGAATATGTGGCTCATCTGGAACGGACAGCCCGGCATGCACTGGTATGATCTATTGCCCTGTATGATAGCTCAGTCCCGGGCTACCGCCCATCCCAACATCATCATCATCGTTCATCTCGGTGGCAACAACATCTGTTCCTGTACATGCTGGCACCTCATCTGGACGATCAAGTGTGACCTCGCCGCAGCAGTTGGCATATTCTCAAACACTCTCTTCATTTGGTTGGACATAATCCCAAGGCTCTGTTGGGTTGACACCAGATTCTGGAACCATGGGCTGAAGAAGATAAACTAGCAAGTTAGCCAGTGGTTCCTTGCAGATGGTGGAAAGCAGATCCGTCACAACAGGGCGTACCCGATCCTGCCTGGAAATTATTGGATGGATGCCATACACTTTTTGGGTGTTGCCAATGACTTCCTAGAGACAATGGAGTGAACTGTTGTCCCTTGACAAACTCGTGAAGACCATACCTCGCGCGGCCGACTGCGATGGGGTTCACCCACTGAGAATGTGGAATAAGCTGCACTGCCCCACATCAATGGCAGATACCTGAGCCAAAAACTGACAAACTCAAACAGTCAAGGCACCAACGAGAGATTGAGCACTCTAGTTACTTGCAAGACAGTCCCATGGCAAACTCTCTCTTGGGCAGCAGCATGCCTGGCTGAAGTCAGCCCCCCCTCTGGCATGAGAAAAATTGATCCCAATGGCCACAGACCGGCAAGCAGCACCCAGCAGCGATGGCCTTTGGCTCTGGTATGCCCTTCCTCCCCCAGCTCCTTCCCAGGCTGGTATGAAAATTTCAGGCCTCTCCCCAAGGCCTCACAACCAGCTGGAATCGGGGAGGGCCAGGGGATGGAATTGTGGCAGGCCCGGCAACTATTGAAAAACTGCGCCAGCAAGAGTTAACCCTCTGCAGGTAGGGCCGGCCCATCCATTGAGCAAGAATGTTGTTTGCACAGGGCCCCGCATTTCAGGTGGCCCCACGCAAACATTCTGCCCATCAGCACAGGAAAACTTTAAAAGAAAAAAAACTAACTTGCTGCTGCTGCTGCCGCTGCCACCTTGGCAGCAGCAGAATCAAGTGTCTCCCACGGGGCCCCCGCCCGCCCGCCCAACAGAGCCCTCCCTCCTGCCCAACAGAGCCCTCCCTCGATCACTCTCCTCGGCGCAGCTTTCAGAGTCGTGAAGGGGACTCTTTCCCTCTCGCGGCTCTGAAAGCCACGCTGAGGAGAGTGATTGAGGGAGGGTTCTGCCAGACAAGAGGGAGGGCTCTGTTAGGCAGGTGGGGTCCCCGCGGGAGACACTTGATTCTGCTGCTGCCAGAGTGGCAGCGGCAAGTTTGTTTTTTCTTTTAAAGTTTCCCTGGGCTGATTGGGGGAGGGGGGTTAGGACTAGTAATGGGCTGGGGGGGGGGTCTAGGACTGGAAATGGGCTGATGGGGGTTAGGACTGGTAATGGGCTATGGGGGGGGCTAGGACTGG
Organism: Ichthyophis bannanicus; assembly: GCA_033557465.1. Taxonomy (NCBI): domain Eukaryota; kingdom Metazoa; phylum Chordata; class Amphibia; order Gymnophiona; family Ichthyophiidae; genus Ichthyophis; species Ichthyophis bannanicus. Next base: position 700,950,084 of record CM066036.1, read on the forward strand.
AAATGGGCTGATGGGGAGGTTAGGACTGGCCATGGGCTGATGGGGCGGTTAGGCCTGGAGGTGGGCTGCGGGGGGGGCGTTAGGACTGGTAATGGGCTATGGGGAGGCTAAGACTGGAGGTGGGCTGATGGGGGGGTTAGGACTGGAGGTGGGCTGATGGGGGGGTTAGGACTGGTAATGGGCTATGGGGAGGCTAGGACTGGTAATTGGCTGAGTGGAAGGCGGACTTGAACTGCAAATAGCTGATGGGGAGGGGGGCCTGGAATGGAAATGGGCTGTGAGGGGGGGGGAGCTAGGACTGGAAATGGGCTGGGGGGGAGCTAGGACAGGAAATGGGCTGATGGAGGTGCTAGGATAGGACTGTAAATGGGCTGTTGGGGGTGCTAAGATTGGAAATGGGCTGTGGTGGGGGCTTGGAATGAAATGGACTCATGGAGGGGCTAGAACTGGAAGTAGGCTCATTGGGGGCTTGGATTGGAAATGGGCTGAGTGGAGGGGAGCTAGGATTTGACATGGGCTGATGGTGGGGCTAGGAAAGGACTAGAAATCAGCTGCTGGGGGGCTGGGATTGGAAATGAGCTGATGAAGGGACTTGGCTAGGACTGGAAATGGGCTGATGGTGGGGCTAGGATAGGACTGGAGATGGGTTGATGCGGCGACTAGAAGGGAGCGGATGTTGGGGGGGCTGGAACTAGAAGGGAGCTGATGTTGGGGGAGGATTAGAATGGGATGGGGCTGGGAGAGTGAAATGGAGAGGGGAAAAATATTTTGTGTGGGAGGGAAGAAAAATCTTCAGTTGGCCGGGTATTGGGAAAGTAAGTGGGGATTGAAGATGGAGGGGTAAAATTTGAGTGGATGAAATAGGAATGAGGAAAGAGCAAAAGGAGAAAGATTCGTATGCTAAAGCAGATATAGAGAGAGAATGGAAAAAGCTAGGACAGAAGAAAGGATACATGGACAGCAGATGGAGAGTTAGCAGAAGACACGAAGAAACCAGAAGAAAGTGGCTGGAGCAATTGCAACTGAAAAAAAAATGCACAAAAGGTAGAAAAATCTCTTTATTTTGAATTTCTTAACTGGAATATGTCAGCTCTGGGAAATGTGAATCATTAACATCTGCGCTTTATTTAGTACAAGAAGAAATTAATTTATAGTTTTATTTCTACAGTGTTGTTGTACATTCCAAGTTTGGCTTTTGGGGTTCCCAGTTTAATTATTGTCTTCCTGTTTCTAAACTGTGATTCCTTGTTTGGTGATGGTCTATGTTCTGCATGTGTAACTGAGCTGAGGTATTCTGTTTATGTAATTCCTATTTGACATTGCCATTTGTTCTCTTTCCCCAGTAGGTCATGTATTGTTATTCTCTGAAATGTATTGGTTTAATGTTTGCAGTGTTGCCTTTTGATAGGTAGGGTCTGGTGCTTTATGAGTCCTGGTAGTGCTGTTATGATACAGTGGGTTTGCTATGGGTTCTAAATGGGCAGTGTTTGTAGCAGTTCCTAATGTGCCTGGTGGTTGGCACAGGATTATAGTAATGTAGAAATCTTTTAGTCTTTCTTTATCCATACGCTCATTAAGAGGCATGTTTACTAAAAGTTAGTGTATGGTAACTTATGCAAATATGTATGCAAATGAGGCCCCGCATCGAGTCTCCGCACATGGCCCCACACCCCCCTTGGGCCACCCTTGTCTGCAGGCACATCTTCACTTGACCCCACCTTCCCACATTTAAAAGTGCAGTGTCACAGGTAATTAGTGATGCCTATTAGTTAGCAAGACTAAAGCTCTATACTTCACTGTTCTGGTGGCAGGCACCTTCCCACACTTGTCACTAACGAAGAAAAAAAAAATCAGTTATACAGTCATATGTCTACGGTGGAACATGGTTCCTGCTAATCTTTGCAGATTTTAATACATTTTATTGAAGCAAGATATCCATAAAAGGCTCAATGTGATTATGAAAGTCCATGAAGTACAACATTTTTTTCACTGGTCCTATGAAAGCTAGCAAAGATTTGTTTTCTCCAAGGCCAACCTAGATACCAGAACTCTGCACTACCAGGTCAACAAAAAGGATCCTATAGCGCAGAGCTTTCAAAACCACACAGGTCCCTTTTTCATATGACATCTAAAGAAAGGATCTATGTGGATTCAGATGTTGTGCCCTACAGCATTTTCTTTAATTGGTCCAACTGAAGATATCACATCCAACAGTGATTCCAATTTTCTCCAGGGCCAATATGGCTAATGGAACACAATCTTCTCCTAGTAATTTGTTTTCATCTCATCTACCAAGATATTTTAATGTGCTAGGCACAAGGATTTAAAAATGCCTCCCCTTTTCTCCTCTCCATCTGCTTGCTTAGGCTCCTCCTTTCTCCATGCAAAGCCTTCTTACTTACCTTGTCTCCCTTCCCCAAAAAATAAAAGCCTTCTCACTCTCCTCCCGCCTCCAGGGCCTGCCTAAGCCAAAGATGCTGCTGCTCTTTCCTACTCTAGGCTGCCACTGGATGGAAGATACTGTTCTTTCTTCCTCCCGAGAACTATCTTCCCAGCTTTCGATATCCACTGCCTTCAAGTGAGGGAGTCAATGGATTTTCAAAACCTGTCAACTTTCTGGTAATTCTGAGCAGCAAGTGTGTGGAAATACAGAATATTCACCATGGACATTTGAACGTTGTAAGAAGCTGCTTTTTCTCATTAGGGAGAAAAAAAGCAATAAAACCATTTACAGTACTGACAGTCATGCACTAAAACAGTGGTTCCCAAACTTGGGGTCGTGACCCCAAATGGGGTTGCATCATCAGTGGATGGGGGTCACAGAAACATGGCCATCTCCCTATCTCTCTGGACTTTCCCTTTGACCTATGCCAAGTAATGGCAACTACCAGTCAGCATGTGACTTGTGAGCTAGTGAACATTCCCGCCTGGGTAAGCCTCCTGTTGGCTGGAACCCATGCCGAGTACTGGTGTCTGTAAACACACATTGCACACGGACACAAGGGACCTTGAGCTCACTGTTGACTGCTGCTGCCACTACTCTTGCTGCACCTTCCTGCTTTAGATGAGTGGAGGGAGGGGAAGGAGTCTGGAGAGCTGCTATTTTGATTTCATCATCACCTGGTGTCATGTGACTCTTCAGTTATTAAAATGGGGTGATATGGGATAAAAGTTTGAAAAGCACTGCCCTAAAAACTTTACTGCATTCATTTGTCACAAACAAAACGTGACTATTACAACTCTCTGTTAACAGGATCTACTTAATTGCACCTAAAGAGACTGCAAATACTACAAAACATGGCTGTCAAGCTACTTTATAATGCCAAACATCATGCCCATGCCACTTTTGTGCAAACATTGGCTCCCCGTTGCCTACCACATTAAATATAGGACTTTACTGCTCACACAGCAGGTTTCTATTCCGGTATGCCAGCTTACCTTCACTCACACCTCATTCCTTACCATGACACCTCAATCCCTACAAAGAACGTCCTGTGCCTGGTGGCCTACCAATCTATGGCATTCATGTATAAAGGCCTCTACCTACGGCACGTCCTACTCACCAAGTTCCGCCTTGAATCGTTTTCTTCCAAGCTCAAAATGGGATTAAAAACCTGGCTTTTTACCCAGGCTTTCAGATAATGACTAAATTACAACTCCTCTTCTGTTCTTTTCCTTTTGTCTCATACAATTAGTAAGACAGTCCTCAGGTTAAAAGTGTTGTGCTACTCCACCTTAAACCCTGATCTCTCCTAATTTGTCTGTCTTGTCTCTGTGATGGTTTTCCGATGTTGCCGATGTAAACATCTGAGATTCTTTAAACCACTACAATGCACTTGCCATTAGCAGTTATATGAGCCTTCCAAATTAAATAAATGTGATTTTTTTCCATTTTCAGCTTATGAGCATCTTTGTGAGAACAAAAAGAAAAGCCCGACTTCTAGAGGCTAAGGCAGGGCTTGACATCCCAGGAGCTAGGACACCATGGCACTCTGGCACCGACATATGTGAAACAAAAAGGGAAAACGCCTCAGGAGGCGCTATAAACGGTCACAGAGTGGTGGAAGGGAAAGGAGGAAAGGGGCAAGGTGCCTTTCGTTGGAATGTGCAGTGGCACGTTAAGGGCCTGTTTTCTTAAGCTCTCTTTTCCCATAAAAAATGGGCAGTATATCAGGCCCTAAAAGAACTGCAATACTGTACATCTTGTGAGTGGGGTGGAGGGTGTGCACTATGACCTAGGTCTTGGCGGCCTGCTCCAAAACTTTCAGTCTGGCTCCTAAATTCCAAGAAAATTGGTCAAGGCATGTGTTAATGTATTGGTAAGTTAAGGGTATTCATCTTTTTTAGCAATACATTTAAATAGTGTTCTTTGCTTAGGTAACATTGACCCAGTGCCTGCTAGTGTATAATACTCATTTTGACACTGTGATTAATTGTTTAGATGAAATATTTGTTGAATTCTTTGAGTTCAGTGATTCATCAGGTACTGCCGCAGCACATACTGTACTAATATTACAAAATTTATTAATGAGGCTCAGTCGTGGTTGATTGGGAAAAATAATAGAATTAATCATGATGCCCTTTGCCAACAGATTCTTCCAAAAGGCAGAGAAAGGGAGAAAGTTTAGTAATAATCATTTAAATAGTGCTATTTTTGCAACTACACACAAGACTCACTCCCTACTTGCTAGAGCTTAAAATCTAATCTGATCTGATCTAATGCAGAACAATGTCACTGAGTTACTACAAAAGAAAACCAATAGTTTACATAACCAAATAATCTGCTTTTGGGGACTATAAAACCTAGGTGCCAGTTTCTGTGCCCTTGATTCCTAGAACTTGGGCAATGCCTGAAGGTACAAACAGTACCGAGCTATTGAAAGATGCAGCACACACCTTGCCTGTTGTGCTCCAACGGCTTTGCTTGTGATCGAGATGGATAGTTCTGAGCCTGGCTTCATACCAATGTTTAACCAAGGGGGGGGGGGGGGGGAATGTGTTCTGTGAGAGCCTGTAGCATACAGCCCTCTATAGAAAAGCAAAAGGCTTCCTCCCAAAACTGTGACCGTTGACTGTCTAACCAGCATATAGCCAAAATACTCAAGTCACTCAGTCTATGAAAATAGTGAACTGTTCTGCTTCTTGAAAGACTTCAATGTTTGTCACTGCAATGTTCTCAAACAAAATGGCACAAAATACTATGAGGAAGGTCTCAGCATCCACGGGCTTATGACAGGCATGATACAAGATCGCTATCATAATACACAGGCCCCATAACATCAATGACCTTCCCTGTAGAACCAGAATAGCCACCAAAACAAAATTACTTAACTTTGGAAAAACTCCCTTGATCGATGGCCACCCTGCTCCCCATCGATCAAGGGAATTTTTCCAAAGTTCAATCTATTAAAAGCATTATTATGGCTTGGCATACAGTTCAGAAGTTGTTGTCGGTGAGTAGTGGTTTGAGTTTGTGTAGCATTCTGTGTTTGTGGTAGGCTGATCTGGTCGTTTTCTGATGTGTGGCTGGAAGGTGAGTTGCTAGTCAAAGGTGACTCTGAGGTATCTGACTTCCTGTTTATTACTTATGATGTGGTCAAAGATCTTTATTGAGTCCGGTGGTGAGAATATAGTGCTCCTGGTAATGTGCATGAGGTCAGATTTCTTGTAGTTTATGAATAGGCCTTGACTGTTGAGCCATTCAGACATTGATTCAAGGCATGCTGTGATTTGTGTGTAATCTGGATGTTTGATGTTTATGGGGGTGAATATCATGGTGTTGTCTGCGTATATTCTGTAATGAATGTTGAATTGTTTTATAATGTTGCATATTGGCTAAATGTAAACATTGAATAGTAGAGCCGAGAGAGCTGAATCTTGTGGGACGCCTTGGTGTTTGGTGATGGGTTCAGACTGTTGGGTTTTGCTTCTTACTTGTGTGCGGTAGGATAGGTATGAGAAGAACCAATCTAACACTGTGCCGTTTATCCCCACGTCTCAGAGTCTTTGCAGTAGAGTGTTGTGATTTACTGAGTCAAAGGCAGTAGTAATATCTATGAAGCATAATACAAAGCCACTGGGTATGTTGTCCATATCTGTTATGAGGGTATCCAAGAGAGATGTAATAAGTATTTCTACGCCGTGGTTTTGTTTAAAGCCGTATTGGTGGGGGTCCAGTGGGGCGTAGATGTCTATGTGGTCCTGAAGTTGATGCTGTACACATTTTTCTATTATCTTGGATATGAAGGTGAGGCTGGATATTGGTCAGTAGGAGTTTGGTTCATTTTTGTCAAGATTATTGTTCTTAAGTATTGGCCTCCTCCCCCCCCCCCTTTTTTTTGATCAGTGATAGTTTTTAATGTTTCCCTTTTTTTCCTGTTTTATTGACATTCTTTTCATCTCTGCCATTTTTCACACCAGTAATTTTTAAAAACTTGTTTAGATATTGTACACCGCGCTGCTGTTGCCTCAAAGAGTGGTCTATCAAGACCTAATAAACAAACATATGATACAAACATTTAAATACCTCCATGGCATAAATGCACAGGAGAGTCTCTTTCAAATGAAAGAAAGCTCTGCTACAAGGGGACATAGGATGAGGGTGAAAGGGGATAGACTCAAGAGTAATATGTGGAAATATTTCTTTATGGAAAGAGTGGTAGGTGGAGAGAAGAGGATAGTATCTGAATTCAAAAAAGCATGGGACAAACACAAAGGATCTCTAAAGGAAAAAAAAGGGGACTATTGTAATTGATATGGAAGGGCAGACTAGATAGAAACATGATGGCAGAAAAGACCACATGGCCTATGTTTCAAAAGCTAAAATTCTTCTCAGAAATGGCCAAAAACAGAAAACCGCCATTGAACCCACATGGATCCCACCATGAGGCCCCCTACCCAGCCTTCTGACCCAACGACCAATGCCCAGGAAGGAAGACCAAAACAAACAAATACTTAGATTGCAAAACCAAGTCATAAGATTCTTGCCACACTACATTTCACTAGAGCAGATAACCTACTATTGAAGGGCTAGATGGTATATTTCTTCTGGGCGGATCAGAAGCAACAACTGCATATCTCAGTTCTAAGAATTCTGGTACCAAATACCATATTGTACCAGCTTGCTATGATGGATAAAAGACCACCAATGCCAGAGAGACTTAAGCCACTGACCACACGGAAACTCCTGTTTACACTCATGGGTGCTGGCCCTCAATGCTATCTCAGCTACTTGATCAGTAGTACATATAAACAGAAGGTTGGCACATATGCCTTTCAGATACAAAATATTCTGGCTCCTGTGCTCCATCTGTGTTCACTGGATGCAAATGCCACTGGCTGCCCCACTTGTTTCAACCAGCAGACGCCATTCTCACTAGAAACCCCATATCACATCAGGCTTGGTGTCAATTCTAGCAGCACAACACAGAGGCATCTATGGCCAAGTATGTCATGCCCTGTACTGCCTAGTTTTGCAACTGAAATCAGTTTTAAACTGCATCCATATCCACATCTATTCAAAGACTCACATATCCCAGACCGATATGTCGTGAAGTTTACTAGGTACAGTACCAACCTAAATGAAGTATTGCATAGACTTTATATCTGCAGGTGGCAGCATATCATGTAAGGCCGTAAACTCAACTGGGTCTGCATGTCTGCTTCAAGCCCAATGAAGACAGAAGATGAACTTGGAAGGAAATCTTCTACACCTTAAAATGTAATTTCAGCACCATGAGCTGAAGCTTCATGTGTCTGAGCACTCTAGCAGGACTAAGAACTAGTTGGCAAGGTCATGCTCCATCCCTATCAGAACCACCTCATCCAGCGAAAGGGATGGAATTGACCAATGACTCAAAGCCCCCAAGCCCAGCCTAAAGTCCACCTGGCTTCTAACAATACCCCCCTTTGGGCTATAGAAACTCCAAAAGGAGGCTCAGCTCCAATTTCCTGCCCTAGAAGGTCCAGAATGAGGAGGCCTCTCTCAATGAGCTTACATTGTTGGAATGTGACGTGTGCATCCATAAAAGCATGAGGAGGGAGCTTTGGACAATTCGCAAATGGCATCTTCAAACATTGGCATGATACAGTAAGATGACATCTACCCAAGGTTGAGAAACCATGGATCAATACAAATGTACAGCCATTCAGGCTCTCTTTTCTTTTAACCATGGCTGTATGGCTGATCCAATTAGAAGGCTCGGTCACTAGTATGACATGACTCTAGTTTCGCGCCATCCTAGCTAATCTTCACTCTCTAGCTTAGGGTGCTTGGTACATTGCGAGGAACACAAGGTATTGGTTCAAATCAACAAGTGCTGGCATTGATTCCATTGGGCCAGCCTGTCCACTAGGCAGGCTAGATGGTAGATCTCCATGGGTGGTATGGCACCCACAGCAGGCCATGTGCTTCGGTACACATGGCCTGCTGCTTCTGACAACCTCTGGTGTGTTTCCACGCAGAGCTGTCCCCCCACCCCCCACAGGATCAGTGGTGGCTCGGCACAGGGGGGCGGGAGAAGCCCTAGCCAGGAAACATCAAGAGAGGAACTGACTAGCTGTTCCTCCAACAGCAGTCTGGTGCACTGACATCCAATGCAGTTCAGTTCTATAGGAATGGGAAATCTGAGTAGCACAGGACACTCACCTGTTGAGCTAAACTGTCCAATTGATGTCTATGAGTACGTTCATGTATACTGTATTACATGTGACAAGACAAGGATGGTTTGAGTTCCATTGAATATGGGTCTGCTTGGTGCCACTGGACTGTTGGGGTGCCCTCAGAGCTGATCTCTGCTGCAAGGAAGTAATCCTTACCTTGAAGAGTGCACAAGACAGCCAAAGCCCAACCAAAATCAGACAAGAATCCACCTTGGATTCCAGTGGATTCAGCGTGAGGAGCAGCCAAAAGTGGGCACCAATATTGTAGGACCACCAGGCACTGATGCACAGGGATGGAAATGACAGCTGAAATCTGTCCACTCCAAGGAGAGGTGATCCAAGGTATACCCTGGGCACACTTTCCAGGAATAGAAGCAGAATGCCACACAAGGGCGAGAAAATGAAACCATGTCCTTCCTTAGGCAGGGACTTGGATAGGGATGGCTAAGGATGTGGCCCCCATGGACAGAGCTTTGACCATACTTCACCGCATGGCCTATGGACCTCAGCACTAGGGCACAAAGTCAGAGCATTCCACAATAATCCCTGCAAGACAGGGAAAGCTATCTAGCACAGGGTGGTCAGTGACAACACCTCCCCTTCCCCGGCTAATGAAATTGCAGGTAGCTTGAAGGGAAGAAACATCGTCATCTGTTTCCTTACAGACAGGTTGCATGCCAGTTCCTACACATGTTCAAGGCTATAGAAGCTCTCCTATGGAAGGGACCAGCTGAGGATGATGTGCCTAGTGGACAGGGCCATTCTGAACGAGATTACCAGCAAGCCCTGGTAAGCTACAGCTAAGTAGGAGGCAGGAAATTAGGGAGCTTCCTTAAGGATTTAGAGAATACTGTCCCCAGATAGAGCAAGGTGGGCACAATACGGAGCACATCCCTGGTATATAAAGATGCCTTATCTCCCATATGTGGCATCCTTGACATCTAGATGCTGTGACTCCAACATGGTTGCCATGGCATAAAAAGTCTTTTACGACTGTGCCCTGAGCAGATGCCATCTGATTTTCTGCTTCCATGAGGACATGAACACCCCAAGAACATCATGCCACCTCAGCCTTACAAAAAGGGCACGGGCTAGGATAGCATCTCTCCTTCCCCGGATGGGTGTACCCTATTTCTAGGAGTTCTCCTGAAGGATCTGCCATTTCTCCAAGGGGATCCTAAGAGGCCCCAGAGACCCAAAAGGCATGCCAAGGAACCATATTTTCCAATGGCTTTTGCAAGTCAATATGGACCCTTGTTGGGCTGCAGGATAAAGGAAATCACAGTATGGTGTCCCTCTTCATAATGGAGGAAGTCTGGCTTTTCAAAGGAACAAATTTGGGAGTAAGCCTATTCCTTAGCCCCTGGGCCTATTCTTTACCAAAACAAATGAGAACCCCTTTTCCTGGGCTATCATTGGGCTTAACACAGTGGCCATTTTCCAAAGCTGCAGAGAAAACCAGAGCTTGACAAGATGGTGGCAACTCCCACCAAAAAGAGTTCTTCCAATTTCCAGACTTCGTCTTCATGTGTGGAGGAGTGGCCTAGTGGTTGGGGCAAGGTACTTCAGGCCGGAAGGTCGGAGGTTCAAATCCCACTAGAGGACAGCAACCTTGGGCCGGAAGGACTGGGGTTTCTAGTCCCACAGGTGCTCCTTGTGGTCTTGGGCAAGCCACTTAACCCTCCAAAGCCCATGTTCCCTGTAAAATAGTTATCTCCAAGTTATAATGCCCTATTCAATGTAATTTCAGTTTGTTCAATGTAAACCACACTGATGCAGAATAGCACGGTATATAAGAGAATTAAATAAATAAATAAATAGATGTATACCACACTAACAAACACCTTCTCTATGCTGCTACTGCTGCTTAGTAGAAGTTCCTAGAAGTCTCAGAGCATGTCTGCTCAGTTGGCTGCACTTCATCATGGCCTCCAACCACTAGCACCACTCTTGCTGCAGCCATTGCCATGAGTTATGACATAACTATAGAACAAACACCCCGTCTATTCTCTAAACCAAGCAACAAAAAAGCTGTTAATATCATTCACTAAGAGCTGGGTCTCAGAAAAAACCGGTGGCACTTTAGTCATGGACACAAAGCCCCTTAACGGTGCCAGTTTTTACATCAATGACCCCTTGAACGCATATTATTCTGAAAAAGTTCTTTCAATTTTTTCAATTTTTGTAGTAAACTCTTATAGCAATGTAAGTTCTTTCAATTTTTGTAGTAAACTCTTATAGCAATGTATTCTTGATAAAAATACCAAATGTTGAACGAGAAGAAAATTCAAACTTAGCTTTGTAACATTAGCCAGATGAAAAAGCAATTCCAACGCCTCATTCCAGGCTGCCCAAGCGTTTCACTACAGAAGTTTCTTCAGGGAATTGTCGGTACAGGCTAAAAACAGAGAAACGTGAAATTAATGAAATAAAGCCAGTTGCTACATCGCAATCTTGAAACATAGGTATAAGCAGACCTTTTTTATCTTCGCGCATAACAAGCGTAATCAGTGCAGATTTCCTCCAAACATTTCTGTCAAAATTTTCGTGCACAGAACGCCGCGCATGCGGGATAGATCACAGTCGCCATTTTTAAAGAGAAAATCATGTGATTCAGACAAGCTGCTACAACTACCAATAGGTAAAGTTGCAATGCACATTGTAAGCACATTACTGCATTAAATCCAACTGCCTACTATAAACAAAGTGAGAGATCTAAACGCACATTCAACCCCGATGGGTGTACTGATTTTAAAGTGAAGATCCATTTTTGTTCCCTCCAAAGTAGCGTTTCATCAATGGTTTTGCCTCGCATGGGAGCTGTCACATGGTCTACAACAAAACAGCATAGTTGTTCAAAAATATGACTCTCTTTTATACAATGTTGGACTAAAGGAGCTTCCAACATCCGGCATTTTATACGGCTGTTATGTTCCCTCATGCGTACCCTGAATGATCGAGTGGTCTTCCCCACATACAGTAACCCGCAGGGACACCTTATGATGTAGATTACATTTGTGGAGTTACAGGTTGTATAATGCCGAAAGGTATAAATCATTTCATGGTGGAAAAATTCTGTAAGCTCCATCGTGATGTCACAAATGTTACATTGTCCACATTTGAAATGGCCTAACATAGGGATGGAGTCCATAGACACTGTATTAGACTCAAATGGCAAAACTGCTGGACATAATTGTTCTTTCAAATTGATGTTACGTCGCCAGACACATCGCACCTTACATCCCTGCAGTCCAGGGACAGCTTGTAGCACATTGCTATGTTTAACAATTTTCTTGATGTCCTTACTGTAAGGAGAAAACGTGGTTACAAAGTTTATGTTGGAATCTCTTTCGCGACCACTCTCACCCGGATTTAAATATCGGCGTTGCAATAAAAGAGAGCGATCACTAAATAATGCTCTCTTATAGGCATTCTTTACAACTTCTTACAATTTCTTAGCACCAACTTTAGCGACTTTTTATTTATTACCTAAAATCCATAAAGATTTATCTCATCCCCCGGGTCGCCCGATCGTTTCTACACGGGGTTCAGTGTTAGAACCGTTATCTACATTTCTTGACTCTTATTTAAGACCTTTAGTCAAATTAATTCCATCTTATGTTCAAGATTCCACCTCTTTTTTGACTATTTTACAAGGCTTATCTAGTTGGGCATGTCATGCAGATATTTTGCTTGTCACTTTTGATGTAGTATCATTATATACTAGTATACCCCAACGGGCAGCCTTTTCGTTGGTTGAGAGTGCCTTACAATCCCGGGGTGATATGAGTGATGCTAAGTTGTCTTTTGTATTGCGATTAGCAAAATTGGCCATTTTCCAGAATTTCTTCATTTTTGAAGGCACCATATACCAGCGAATATCGGGTGTGGCCATGGGGGCCACCTGTGCCCCGTCTATCGCCAATTTATATATGGCGAGTTTTGAAGAAAAATGGCTCTGCAGCACTCCGTATCAACAGCGGATTAAATCATGGCACAGATACATAGATGACATTTTTCTTCTGTGGCAAGGTACGGAACTTGAGTTGAATGATTTCTCTATATGGTTAAATTCCTGTGATCCGTGCATTCAGTTCACCTATTCCAGTCATCATCATCAAATTACTTATTTAGACATCCTGATCACTAAAGGCATCTATGGGTGGGAAACGTCGATTTTTAAAAAAGCGACGGATCGTAATACTTTTTTATACTACACTAGCGCACACCCTAGAAATTTAAAAGATAGTCTTCCATTATCGCAGTTCCTGCGGTACCGCAGAAACTGTTCTTCTAAGGAAGACTAAGTTGAAATCTAAATCCTTGATGGGGGATTTTTTAGATCGAGGCTACCCTTCCAAAGTTGTAAAGAATGCCTATAAGAGAGCATTATTTAGTGATCGCTCTCTTTTATTGCAACGCCGATATTTAAATCCGGGTGAGAGTGGTCGCGAAAGAGATTCCAACATAAACTTTGTAACCACGTTTTCTCCTTACAGTAAGGACATCAAGAAAATTGTTAAAAAACATAGCAATGTGCTACAAGCTGTCCCTGGACTGCAGGGATGTAAGGTGCGATGTGTCTGGCGACGTAACATCAATTTGAAAGAACAATTATGTCCAGCAGTTTTGCCATTTGAGTCTAATACAGTGTCTATGGACTCCATCCCTATGTTAGGCCATTTCAAATGTGGACAATGTAACATTTGTGACATCACGATGGAGCTTACAGAATTTTTCCACCATGAAATGATTTATACCTTTCGGCATTATACAACCTGTAACTCCACAAATGTAATCTACATCATAAGGTGTCCCTGCGGGTTACTGTATGTGGGGAAGACCACTCGATCATTCAGGGTACGCATGAGGGAACATAACAGCCGTATAAAATGCCGGATGTTGGAAGCTCCTTTAGTCCAACATTGTATAAAAGAGAGTCATATTTTTGAACAACTACGCTGTTTTGTTGTAGACCATGTGACAGCTCCCATGCGAGGCAAAACCATTGATGAAACGCTACTTTGGAGGGAACAAAAATGGATCTTCACTTTAAAATCAGTACACCCATCGGGGTTGAATGTGCGTTTAGATCTCTCACTTTGTTTATAGTAGGCAGTTGGATTTAATGCAGTAATGTGCTTACAATGTGCATTGCAACTTTACCTATTGGTAGTTGTAGCAGCTTGTCTGAGTCACATGATTTTCTCTTTAAAAATGGCGACTGTGATCTATCCCGCATGCGCGGCGTTCTGTGCACGAAAATTTTGACAGAAATGTTTGGAGGAAATCTGCACTGATTACGCTTGTTATGCGCGAAGATAAAAAAGGTCTGCTTATACCTATGTTGTTTCAAGATTGCGATGTAGCAACTGGCTTTATTTCATTAATTTCACGTTTCTCTGTTTTTAGCCTGTACCGACAATTCCCTGAAGAAACTTCTGTAGTGAAACGCTTGGGCAGCCTGGAATGAGGCGTTGGAATTGCTTTTTCATCTGGCTAATGTTACAAAGCTAAGTTTGAATTTTCTTCTCGTTCAACATTTGGTATTTTTATCAAGAATACATTGCTACAAGAGTTTACTACAAAAATTGAAAAAATTGAAAGAACTTTTTCAGAATAATATGCGTTCAAGGGGTCATTGATGTAAAAACTGGCACCGTTAAGGGGCTTTGTGTCCATGACTAAAGTGCCACCGGTTTTTTCTGAGACCCAGCTCTTAGTGAATGATATTAACAGCTTTTTTGTTGCTTGGTTTAGAGAATAGACGGGGTGTTTGTTCTATAGTTTGCTCTACCCGTTTAATAACATTCAGACTACAGTTGATTGGTTATGAGCTATGACATGCCTACTGTGCCTGAGCTGCATCTTACACATACATATTGGCACTACTGCAGAACTGCCTGCAATATCACTCACAAATACAATGAACAGTACCAGTTCCAGGATCTAACCCTGGAGCACACCGCTAATCACCTTCCTTTCATCCAAGTGAGTTCCGTTTACAGTCACCTTCTGTCGTCTGTTAGTCAACCAATTTCTGATCCAGTTGGGACCTTGGGACCCATTCCCAAGCTGTTGAGTTTATTGATAAACCTCCTATGAGGAACAGTATCAAAGGCTTTGCTGAAATCTAGGTAGATCACATCCATTGCATGCCCTTGATCTAGTTCAAAAAACTCAGATTTATTTGGCAAGATCATCCTTTGGTAAAACCATATTGCCTCAGATCATGCAACCTGTTTCGAGGACGTCCACTATTCGCTCTTTCAGGAGTGGCTCCATTCCCTTTCCTACCACCGAGGTAAGGTTTACTGGTCTGTAATTTGTCATTTCTTCCCTACTACCACTTTTGTGAAGAGGTACCACATCAGCCCTTCTCCAGTCCTGTGGAACTTCTCCAGTCTCCAAGGATCTATTAAAAACATCCTTTAACGGCCCTGCAAGAACCTCTCTGAGCTCTTTCAGTATCCTGGGATGTATCCCATCCAGTCCCATGACATTGGCCACTTTCAGTTTTGCAAGCTGCTCCAACACATCTTCTGTGAATGGTGTGGTATCTACTCCATTTCCATTTGTATATTTTCTCTAGTGAAAACAGAGAAAAAGTATTTGTTTAGCATTTTCGCTTTTTCAATGTCACTTTACACGAATCCGTTCTCAGCACTTTTGAGACCTGCAATTCCACCTCCGATTTCCCTCCTCTCCCGAATATACCTGAAAAAGGTTTTATCGCCACACTTCACATCTTTAGCCATCTGCCTTTGATTTTGCTATCCTTATTTCTCTTTTTGTCTTTTAGTTTGATCCTGTATTCTTTTCTGTGTTCCTGTTTGCAAACTTTTGAATTTTGTAAAAGCTGTGTTTTTTGCATTTATTTGTGCAGCCACTTCTTTGGGGAACCAAATCGCAACCTACCAGAGCCCAATGTGATCCATTGGTTCCTGGGCTGTTTGATTCTTTGTGGGAGCGGTAGTGGATTTTGTTCCATTTATACGCGAGAAGAGGTGTGTTTAATTGCAGCTAATTCTTCCCTTAGTAGAGTCAATTCTTTATGCATAGCAGCTAACTTAGGCATATAGGGCAAACTCTTAGGTTCCAAATGATTCTTCTCAGAATGAAAGCACCACAGTTATTGCATTGAATACACGGCATGTTCATTAAGTGATCTTAGGAGAAGGAGAAAAGGTGGGTGTAACAATTTAAAAGGACAGATAATGGATATGACGACTTTATAGGGAATGCAGCCCTCGGGTGGGTGGGGTGAGGGATAGGGTGGGCAGGAACCTAAGTGTCCCTAGCCAGGAGGCCTTACATGAATTAACGGCACACTCATATCTGATTTAAAGGCTATGCAAGGAATGTAGGCAGTCAGAATATTCCTAAAAACTTATATCCAACAGTTAAAATCTATATTTAAAAAACAGGCAATAGTAAAGTCTGAAAGCTTAGCTGTGTGGAGTCTCTTGAAGCTGGGTAGTTTCTCCAAATGGGTTAGTTTTGTGCTTTGGGGGGCTTTTGGTGTTTGTGATTACGTACATTTTTCTGGACAAATAACTAATAAGAACTGCCATACTGGGTCAGACCAAAGATCCATCAAGCCCAGTATCCAGTTTCCAACAGTGGTCAATCCAGGTCTCAAGTACCTGGCATATTCCAAGAGTAGTAATTTAAATAAAAATAAATTGAGATACTGTATATTGCAAATATTTTTATAATTTTTGAATGTATTTCTTTACTAATAGAATTAGATTGTCCTATCTTTAATTTTAGGACAATGCAAAACCTAACCCCAGTGGCCAAAACTGTGTGTGTGAGAGAGCTCAAACTCAAAAGCAAACTGAATCCATCACTGGGAAATACCTTTCATCATTGTTCGATTAGAACACTGTGTAAAAGTTTATTTTGAAAAAAAAAAAAAAGACGTTACTTATCTTGACAAATTAACTGTGAATTTTCTCCAGCATAATATTACCGTATAGTCCAAAAATATCTCTAGGGGCCTCTTTTGCTAAAGCCCATTAGCTGGTTAACAGGAGTTTCAACGCGCAGCTACAGGCAGTTGGGAACACTGATGCCAGAAAGTGTCTGTTTTCACATGCTAAAACACGTGTTACTCAGCGATCGCGGGATGGGACGTGTGGAGAGTGTATTGCCACTAACATCAAGGCAATTGCCGCATGCTCAGAAGCAACAAGGCTCCTAACATGGGCTCACCTAAAGACTCCTCTATAGGAGTCATTCAGTGAACCCAACCTAGTGGGGTGCACGTTAGTCAAACCCTTCGCACATTAGATGCTGGGGACATAATGAACACACCCCAAAAGCTAACCTGCTGTTTTTGCCATTAGCACGCATGAGATTGGCGTGTTAATTAAAACTAAAGAGTCATGGGACAGGAGGCAGTGTACTACTGTGGATCAGGAACTGGTTAAAAGATAGAAAGCAGAGGGTTGGGCTAAATGGCCAATTTTCCCAATGGAGAAAGGTGAACAGTGGTGTACCCCAGGGATCTGTGCTGGGTCCGCTGCTTTTTGACATATTCATAAATGACCTGGAAAGTGGAACGATGAGTGAGGTTATCAAATTTGCTGATGACACAAAACTATTTAAAGTTGTTAAAACCCAAGAGGATTGTGGAAAATTGCAAGAGGATCTTGATAAATTGGAAGACTGGGCATCAAAATGGCAGATGAAATTTAATGTGGATAAGTGCAAAGTTATGCACCTAGGGAAGAACCCCCCAAACTACGGTTACACAATGCAAGGTTCCACATTAGGAACCACCAACCCAGGAAAAAGATTAGGCGTCATTGTGGATAACATGTTAAAACCATCGGCCCAGTGTGCAGCGGCGGCCAAGAGAGCAAATAGAATGCTAGGTATCGTAAGGAAAGGAATGGAAAATAAAACAAAGGATATTATAATGCCTCTATACCGTTCCATGGTGAGACCGCACCTTGAGTATTGTGTGCAATTCTGGTCGCCGTATCTTAAGAAGGATATAGCGTTGTTAGAAAAGGTTCAGAGAAGAGCCACCAAAATGGTAAAGGGGATGGAAGGATACGCCTATGAAGAAAGGCTAAAAAGGTTAGGGCTCTTTAACCTGGAAAAGAGACGGCTGAGGGGAGATATGATAGAAGTCTATAAATTAATGAACGGAGTGGAACGGGTAAACGCAGATCGATTGTTTACGTTATCAGAATATAGAAAGACTAGGGGACATGCAATGAAGCTACAGGGTAAACTATTTAAGACTAATAAAAGAAAATATTTTTTTCACTCAACGTGTAATCAAACTCTGGAATTTGTTACCTGAGGATGTAGTAAAGGCTGTTAGTGTAGCTGGGTTTAAAAAAGGTTTGGACAAGTTCCTGGAGGAAAGGTCCATAAACCATTATTAAGAAGGGACCCAGGATATCAATGCTTGACCCAGTACAAGCCTTGCGGAACCTGTGTCTTTTGGGGAAACTGCTAGGTACGTATGACCTAGATTGGCCACTGTTGGAAACAGGATACTGGGCTTGATGGACCTTGGTCTGACCCAGTATGGCATATCTTATGTTCTTATGTGTTAATGGCAAATCCATAGCAGGCTTTAGTAAAAAGAGGTCCTAAGTCTCCCTTGTATTCTTGCAGTTGTAATACAAAATGCAGCATGTTGTTTTATAGTGGACTACTGAATATGAGCTCTTTCAGAAACTTGGTGTCTCTGGCGAGTAGGCTGTTCCTGAACCGTGGGCACACACTTATATCTGATGTAAATGTATACAAGGAAAGCAGTCTAAATGCCCCCAAGCTTAGTCTAAAACCACAGTTAAGAGCTATAATAGTAATCCCCCAAAAATCAACAGTTAGAATTTATAGTTTTAAGCCAGCAGAGAAGATAGAAAGGTTTGTTCTTAGCTCAATGGAGGCTTCTCAGTGTTGAATAAGGTGGTTTTCATTTGCGTAATATACAGTGCCATTATTATTTTTATTTAAATTGCTACTTTTTTGTTTTGTTTGAGTATTAAGTAGGTTGGATATCCCAAAAGTAGCCAGTCCATGCTATTTATCCCCAAGGATAAGCAGCGGTTTTCTCTTGGTCTTCCTTAATAGAGGTTTATTGACTTTTCCTTCAAGAATGTGTCTAAATCAACCTGATTTTACCACATCCTCTGGCAGTAAGTCCCAAACCATAATTATATGTTGAGAGAAAAGATATTTTCTCTTATCTGTTTTAAATATAATATTTTGTAGCTTCATGGTCTGTCCCCTAGTTCCTGTACTTTTTTAAAAAAGTAAAAGATGGCATATAAATGTTTATTATTTTAATTATTTAAAACCAAACACAAGGGAGTTTTAGTGCCCTGAGGGACCTTTTTTGCCCCATAGGATTTTCCTTCCCCCCCACCCCCAATGCTTTGCATATAAATAGGAAGAGTATAAAAAAGAATAATTAGACCTTACCTGCTAATTAGCGTTCCTGAAGGAACTCCAGTCCGGTCCACTCTACTGGGTTGTGCCCCCCTTCCAGCAGCTTGTGGACCGAGCACGTCATCTTTTGATGACCCTGGGGTATAAGTAGACTGGCACCGCCCACCAACTCCAGTAACCTATTGGCAAAGCAGACTTAACGGAGAGACAAATGAATCCATACAATTCTTAAAAATATAACTATCAACACACACAAAAGAACCCTTGTCATCCCCTCCCCCGGGAGAACTTCCCACCGTCCCAGGAGAAGAAAGGCTTACCTGAAACACCAGTGCTGGTGAGATGCCTGAACCATCCATCCCGCCTCACCAAGAGGGCCTCAGAGGAGCATCCACCATCTCCTATCTCTGCCGCTTTCTTCGGGCCGGCCACACCTGTAAGACGACATCCAAAACCTGGGAGGGAACAGGGACCGGACTGGAGTTCCTTCAGGAACGCTAATTAGCAGGTAAGGTCTAATTATTCTTTCCTTAGCGTCTCTCCAGTCCGGTCCCTTCTACTGGGATGTACCAGAGCAGTTCAAAGCCGGGAGGGCCCAGCAATGCCGGACCGAAGAACTGCACCTCCAAAACTCGCCTCTTCTGATGCCTGAACATCCAACCGATAAAGCTTAGCAAAGGTATGCAGGGACGACCAAGCCACTGCCCTACAGATGTCCAGCGGAGGAACCAGACTGAACTCCGCCCAAGAGGCCTCTTGGGCCCGAGTAGAATGCGCCCAAAGCCCAACCGGGACCTGCTTTCCTTTCAAAATGTAAGCCAAGGAAATGGCCTCTCTGATCCATCTGGAAATTGAAGCCTTCGCTGCTGCCTCCCCCTTACGCGGCCCAGCAAACAAAACAAACAACCGTTCCGACTTGCGGAAGGGCTCTGTACAAGCTAACGCTTCAGTGCTCTGCGCACGTCTAAGAGACGCAGACGAGCATCATCCCCTTCCCGGAGTTCCACGAAGGAGGGGAGAGAAACCAAATGATTTACATGGAAAGCCGAAACCACCTTCGGCAAAAAGGACGGGGCCGTCCTGAGAACCACCCTCTCTCTAGAGAAAACCAGGAAGGGAGGACGATAAGACAACGCCTGCAACTCCGAAATGCACCTGGCCGAACAGATGGCCACCAAAAACACCGCCTTAGGAGTAAGGTCCTTAAGAGACGCCCGCTGCATTGGTTCAAAGGGCTCGGCGGAAAGGGTGTCCAACACCAGGTTGAGATCCCACGGAGGAACCAGCGATCTCTGTTGAGGCCGAAGCCGTCGAACCGCCTTCATAAACCTACTAACGTCCGCATGATTGCCCAAGGGCTTTCCCTGAATCCTGCTCCTATAACAGGAAATAGCTGCCAGCTGCACCCTCAGGGAACTGGCAGCTAGGCCCTTGTCGAAACCTGCCTGCAAAAAATCCAGAACCTCTGGAACTGAAACTGAAAGGGCCCTCTTTCCTTTATCCGTACACCAGGCCTCAAAGATACGCCAGACCCTCACATAGGACAGACAGGTCAAGCGCTTGCGGGAACTTAGCAGAGTGGAGATCACTGCTCCCAAGTAACCTCTTTTCCTCAGCCGAGCCCTCTCAATAGCCAGGCCGTAAGTGAGAATCGATCCACCTGCGGCATGCGCAGCGGGCCCTGGAACAGGAGATCGTCCCTCACCGGCAGGCGCCACGGATGATCGGCTAGAAGACGCATGAGGTCGGCGCACCACGGACGGCGCGGCCAGTCCTGAGCGACAAGGACCACCCAGTCCTGCGTGAGCCTCTATCCATTGTATGACCCTGCCTATGAGCGCCCACGGCGGAAACACGTACAAAAAGACTGCCGGTCGGCCATCTTCGGACTAAGGCGTCCAAGCCCTCAGACATCCTCTCCTTTCTTCGGCTGAAGAAACGGCTTGTCTTGGCTGACTCCCAAGTCGCCATCAGATCCATGATGGGGGGACCCCATCTGTATACTATCATTTGGTACACCTCCTGCGATAGCTGCCACTCTCCGTGATCCACCCTGTGACGACTCAAGTAATCCGCCGTTATGTTCTCTATTCCTGCCACGTGTTGTGCCGATATGGCCACTAGATGTGCTTCGGCCCAAGCCATCAGCTCCTCCGCTTCCTCTTCCAGGGAGGGGCTGCTTGTTCCGCCCTGACGATTGATATACACTACGGTGGTCATGTTGTCGGAAAGTACGCGGACCGCCCTCCGGCCCATCCAGCTTCCGAATTCCCTGAGGGCTAGCAGAACCACCCTCAGCTCCAACCTGTTGGACCATTGTGCCTCCTGCATGCTCCAAAGACCTTGGGCAATCTGACCCTCGCAGTGAGCTCCCCAACCTGAGAGACTGGCATCCGTCATCAGCTGCAACCACTCCGGAGGTTCGAGAGGCATCCCGAGTTCCAAGGGACCCGGATGAAGCCACCACTGCAAGGACTCCTTGACTGACCCTGGACAGGGCAACGTCACTGACAAGTCCTCCCTTTGGAGGGACCACTGATGGAGCAGGGATCGCTGAAGGGGCCGCATGTGAGCTCTGGCCCACGGGACCAGCTCTATGGTCGCAGCCATGGTTCCCAGCACCTGAAGATAGTGCCATGCTGACGGTGCCTTCAGGGCCAGAAACTGGCGCAGCAGCTCCCGAAGCATCCCCGTCCTTCATTCCGGCAAGATGACCCTGCCCCTGTCTGTGTCAAATCTTGCCCCTAAATACTCCAGCTCCCGGGAGGGAACCAACTTGCTCTTTGATACATTGATAACCCAACCTAAGCTTTCCAGAAAGGTGACCACCTTGTGCGTGGCCTTTCGACTCTCTTGCTCGGACTTTGCTCGGATCAGCCAATCGTCGAGGTACGGATGAACCAAGATCCCTTCCTTGTGGAGGGCCGCCGCTACCACCATGACCTTTGTGAAAGTGCGAGGCGCCGTTGCCAAGCCAAACGGCATTGCCTGAAACTGAAAGTGTCCCTGTGGCACTGCAAACCGCAGGAACTGTTGATGGGACTCACGGATGGGAACATGCAAATATGCCTCTGTGAGGTCGAATGAAGTCAGAAACTCCCCTTGCCTTACCGCTACCAACACTGACCTCAAGGACTCCATTCGGAAATGCGGAACCCGGAGGCACCGGTTGACTCCTTTCAGATCCAGGATCAGACGGAAGGAGCCCTCCTTCTTGGGCACTACAAAGTAAATGGAGTACCGGCCGGCTCCACGCTGTGCCGCTGGGACGGGAACGACTGCCCCCAGCGCCTGCAGCCTCTTGAGCATTACCTCTACCGCAGCCCGCTTGGAAGGAGAACGGCAAGGGGATTGAACGAAGGAATGAAAGATGGGCTTTGCGAACTCGAGAGCATAACCCTCTGACCACTTCCAAAACCCATTGGTCTGTCGTGACCCGGGCCCAAGCGGAGAAGAACCGCCTTAGCCTGTCCCCCACCGGCAGGTCCTCGCCCCGGGCCCCCGTGGCTTCATTGGGACTTCCTGGCGACCAAGGAGGAGGGCGAGGCTCCAAAACCTCTTCCTGCCCCTCGAAACCCCCGGAAGCCCGGTCCCCTAGAGGAGAACCTTCCTCTCTGAAAGGACGACGAGCGAATAGTCCGAAACCTCCTCATCTCCCGAGGCTGAGACCGCCCCAAAGCAGGACCTCTATTCTGCTTCGGCCTATCCTCCGGGAGTCTACCTCCCTTAGACTCCCCTGGCTCTTTTACCAACTTATCTAGCTCCTCCCCAAATAACAACTTACCCTTAAATGGGAAGCCTACGAGACGAGCCTTCGAAGAACTGTCCGCCGCCCAATTGTGGAGACACAGGTAACGCCGGGCCGCTACTACCGAGGCCATGTTCTTTGCTAAGCTTCTAATGAGATCGTACTGATTATCAGCCAGGTACGCAGTGCCCGACTCAATCTTTGCTGCCTCCCCCGTGCCTTCAACGGGGTTCTCCCCTGCCAGCTGGATCTGCTGGGACAAACGCAAGCAGGCTCGGGCAACCAACACCCCACATACGGAAGCCTGCAGCGCTAGGGCACTAACATCAAAGACCTGTTTTAACAGGGTGTCCAGCTTCCTATCCTGGGAGTCCTTAAGGGCAGAACTGCCCTCGACCGGAATCGTGGTCTTCTTGGTGACAGCTGCCACCGCCGCGTCCACCCTGGGAGAGCGCAGCAACTCCTTCTCCCCTTCCGGTAGCGGGTACAATCTAGACATGGACCTTGCTCCCCTTATGGCCGACTCCGGCTGATCCCATTCCTCCTAGATCATTTGCCGCACCACACGATGGACTGGGAACACCTTTTGAGATTTCCTAAATGCCTGAATCAAAGGATCCTCCAGCGCATCCTCTTCCGCTGGCCCTCCGGTCGCCATGTTCAGGACCTTTAGGGCCTCTCCGATCAAGGCCGGCAACTCCTCCCTGCAGAAGACCCGAACAATCTTGGCCTGTTCCTCTGGAATCTCACCCTCTTCTAGTTCCTCTTCGTCCCCCCCTTCCCTTTCAGACAGATCCCCCTCCAAAGGTTCTGACAATGGGGGGAGGGACTCCGCAAGTCTCGGCCGCTTTGCAGGCAGCGGACTTCCCTCTGTCAGTTCCCTGGCGTCCGACTGTCAGGGCTTTACCCCTGCCTGCGCCGGTTCCTGACCATGCCGCCCCTGCCTGCGGAGGCAAAACGCCTTATGCAGAAGAAGCACAAACTCCGGGGAGAACTCGTCTCCAACCTCCTCCTCCATCTCCTGCCCCGCGGAAGAGGGACCCGGCTTAGAAGGCGGCTGAGTGGAGAAGTCCCCTGAAAAATTCTGGGGAGACTCAGGCCGGCCTAACTCCACTGAAGGAGTACCTAAATCCTGGGATGTAGAGGGAGGAGGATCCTGCCAGGTCCCTGCCTGGCTTCCTAACTCCCCCGAGGCTGCCTCTGCCATACAGGCTCTGCAGATGCCCGACTCCGCGACTCCCCCCTTGCAGGAGCCGCACAACATACACTGGGGCTTAGCTGGCATAGTGACCTCAGCTAGAAGCCGGACTGAGAGAGAGCCTCTCTCTATATTTTTTTTTTTCTTTTTTAAACTTTTTTTTTTCCAAAGACTGAACGCACCGGAGACTTCCCCCCCAGCCAAAAAACTGCACGCGCTCACAGCGTTAGAGAGGGGACTCACCTCCCGAAGTGTCGGCCACACTGAGCACGCGGTTCGCGAACGCGTCGAGAGCTGCTCTTCTGGCGGTGCGCTGTCGCTCAACTCTTCTTCAGGCGCGTTCCCTGCGCCGCGAAGCCAGCCGGCTCTTCGTCCTCCCGCCCGCCCGCTCAGCCACCTCGAGGGCTTCAGCGGTGAGGCGGGAAGGACTGAAAGGCTTGTCTCTGCACTCCGGCAAGGAAGAGGGAACGGCCCCCACACTCGCCGGCCTCAGCCCAACTTCCTCGTCAGCGGTAAGGCCTCCTTCCCACCGATCCCCCACCACGAGGGGGAGGGGGGAGGGGGGAAGTCTCCGAAATTGGGTATCCAACTAAATTAAATTAAAGGAAAAGAACAAAGATAACTAAAATAAAATAAAATAAAGTAGACCAAAACAGAAAACCCAAAAGGCCCTGCCTAGCCTAGTCTCTCCAGTAAGCCAGATCCCTGGCTTGCTGCACCCCTTCCAGCTGCTAGCAGACTGAGCACAAAAACTGGAGTTGGTGGGCGGTGCCAGTCTACTTATACCCCAGGGTCATCAAAAGATGACATGCTCAGTCAACAAGCTGCTGGAAGGGGGGGCACAACCCAGTAGAAGGGACCAGACTGGAGAGACGCTAAGGAATGGTTTGTGTGTTTCAGGACAGACTCACAGGGGAGGGGAAGAGGTGACTTCATACAAACCTATATTTATTATTAGTAATTGTTGATTAGGATTGATGCCCTCCTCCCCTTGGATATTATAGAATGTACCAAGTAGGGATGTGCATTTGTTTGAAATGGCAGAGGAAATGTCAATGAACTTGAAACATATGCTATTGTAAAGCAATGTGCAATCTTAACACAACTCAAAACAAATTTTTAAACAAAACAAACAGCAAACCTAGAAACGACATGGGGAATGAGACAAAATGAAAATGTTCTGCCTGCATTCCCCTTCTATCAAGTTCCATCAAACGATATGGATTAATTTCAGGTATTAATCAAGGACGTTATGGAGATATTGTTGACCTCATCATAGATAATGCTAATATGTAATATTACTATACAAATGTAGCCCTGAGTATGCTTTTTCTTCTAATATATTGACGATTATGAGTTTCTCACAAGCACTTCCTATGCATAATTTGGGCCACACTTAAATTTTCATTTTTCTCAAAAATCAGATTTGAAAATTGAGGCGGTGATTACCATACTGCTCTCTTGGACAGACCATGACTAAACATACGTCAGTCTTAAAGAGAAGGATAGGAAAATGCTTACAAATTGTGCAAAATACTGTTCACCTACTATCCCATGCACATAAGTTTGATCCCGTTACCCCTCTCCTTATGCATCACTACCACTATCTATTGCCCTTTGCATTCACTTCAAACTACTCATCCTTGCTCATAAAGCACTTCACACTGATCTCCCCCCTATCTTTCCTTAGTTCGGAGGTTCTACTCCCCACTTTGAACACTTTGCTCCTTCCATGATAATAGGCTACACATTCCCCCTCCTTCTAAAGCTAGGTTAGGATCAACCCAATGCTCAGTTTTTTTCTTCAACATTCCAATACTCTGTAATGCCCTACCTCCTCAACTTTGACTTCAGCCTAATTTTAAAGCATTTAAGTTTAGCCTCAGAACTGTCTTGTTTGAACAGGCCTTGGAAGACCCATGCTAGTCGGTTAGGAAATGGACAGCCTTGCCCACCACCTCTAGACTTCTCTCTGCTTTTCTATACCCTTTCCTATCTATTTCAAATGGAGTTGTTTTCAAAGCTTTTAGCTATTAATTTTCATTTTATTGTAAACCATCCAGCCTGTATACAAAAAGGCAGTATAGTAAAACAATCATAAACCATGATCCTTTACAGGGATATGCTTGATCTACTGTGCTTCTGGGGCAGGGAGTGAAGGAAATGAAATCAATGTTGGCATTTAGGATTTTATAGTGCTATAGACTGTATAGCACCTGAAAAATGTCTGAGCCTAAGAGTCATGAAGGCATCTCCCCTGTACTTGGAAGTGCGAAAGGAACTGGAAACATGAAGACCATAAACAAGAAAAGAACTGGAGGAAAATTCAACATGATTCTCAAATTAGAATGTAAAGCACATTGACAATCTACAGGAATGTTGTGCACACGGCCAAGGAAAAATTTAATATTGAGATTATTAGTAGGGCTGAGCATAAACCAAGGGAATTATTTAAAATTATGAAAAGGTGACGACAGATTATAGCAAAGGCCTCGAGTTGGTTGCTATTTTGTAATCAGTTTGTAGAAATTTTGAGAAAAGATCTTAAGGTTACGTGATGATTTTAGAAATAATCCTTCAATGGGAATATTTTTCTCTGTTGATCTGTGATCAAGCAGAAGAGATTGTTGGCAAGCTAAGACCAATGACATGTGACCTGGATCTACAGTATGTCTTTCATGGATGATCAGTGCTACAAGGTTAGAGCTCTCGGAGGTAATTGCGCAAGTGGCTGCCGCTTCTTCATCCAAAAACGTACTGCCAGATTCATTAAGGGAAGTTTTGATCAGAATGCTTATAAATAAAATGCGATATAAGCTAAAAGGGAAAAGTTAGACCAGTGTTTAATGTTCTTTACTTAAGACGACTATCGAGAGAGCACTGTATACACAAATAGATGGATATCTGGATGCGATGATAAATAAATAAATAAATTATATTTGTATCAAATACCAAGCACTAAAATAGGGACCTAGCTAACTATGAGAATAAGAGTGGTTGCTGAGGGATTTTTTCCCTGTTTTGCATGTTTTCATTGCTGAAATCTTAGCTATTATTTCTTTGATGTTTCATTATTATGCATGTATCAATTGGACTACAGACCTGGAAAACGTACTGAGGCACTTTATTAATGGCATTAATTGATAGCTTAATTTGTCATCTTGCTAAAGGGAAAAATGCAGAGATTATTTTTCTAGACTTTTCCTCAGCATCTGATTTAGTTAATCATAGACTGCTGACTTTGTGGTGAATGACCTAGGCATTAGAGAAAAGATCTTGGAGTGGCTTACCTCATTCTTGATATACTAGTAACAAAAATAGGAGTAAGACGTCTTGGTTTCTGATCTGTGGTGAGGGAGGTACCCGCAAGGATTTGTACTGTCCCCATAAAAAATTATATATATATATATATTTATTTATTCTTATATACCACGCTATTCTGCATCAGTGCGGTTTACATTGAACAAACTGAAATTACATTGAACAGGGCATTATAACTTGGAGATAACTATTTTACAGGGAACATGGGCTATGGAGGGTTAAGTGGCTTGCCCAAGACCACAAGGAGCACCTGTGGGACTAAAAACCCCAGTCCTTCCGGCCCAAGGTTGCTGTCCTCTAGTGGGATTTGAACCCCCGACCTTCCAGCCTGAAGTACCTTGCCCCAACCACTAGGCCACTCCTCCACTCCATATATATTTTATTATTTATCCATTTTCAATAGCATCACAAACATGTGAGACAATGTAACAAACACCAGAACACCATAATAAGGAAAAAAAGAAAAAAAATAGAGAAAGAGAAATAGCCTAAAATACAGGAAAATAATTTGGGGAACCCAAGAGAAGGAAAAATCACTACCAACATATACAAATCACTTCCAAGAGGGTAATGCCTCAAGACCAACACCGCAATGACCCCTAAAATGATGCCTGTGGTGAATTTCCAGGAATCAATATCCCTTCCCTAGCTACTAGAAATTTCAACAACATTTTTGGCTCAAAAAAGAAAAATGTTTTACCATCACATACTACAATACAAACACAAGGAAAATGAAGCACATATTTATTTTATTTATTTATTTAGACAGTTTTGCATACCGCCTTATCCTTCAATCAAAGCGGTCACAACACAATTGGGGGATACATTTAACACGCGGGGATGTGAGACACATACACTAATACTTACAGGGAACATGGGCTATGGAGGGTTAAGTGGCTTGCCCAAGACCACAAGGAGCATCTGTGGGACTAGAAACCCCAGTCCTTCCGGCCCAAGGTTGCTGTCCTCTAGTGGGATTTGAACCCCCGACCTTCCGGCCTGAAGTACCTTGCCCCAACCACTAGGCTACTCCTCCCCTACAGCCTAAGGGCAGCCTAAGGGCCAAGGCCCTAGAACACAGGGCCAAAAACCCAACGCTGCTTCTGCGTACTTCTAGAGAAATCAGGAAATATTCAAATAGAAGAGCCAAAAAATTGTTTATGCATATGACGGAAACACAATTCAAACACCAGGTTGCGATCTACTTCCAAAGAAAAAGTCAATATAAGGGTACACCGCTGGGTTACAACCTCCAAGGAGGACTCCAAAAACTCTGTCAGGTTATCCCCAACAGCAGCCTCCTGGCCTGAAGATGTCTGTCCTGGGCCAAGGGAAAGGTATTGGGCCCTAACCAACAGAGAAGGTTCCCATGGTCCAGCCCTAAAACCTCAGTCAAATATTTCTTCACCATCTCAATTGTGATATCAACGGATACTTAGAGAAACAAATGCACATTACTACGTCTAGCCAAGTTCTCCAAGAACTCTATTCACCTGGCTAAGATAGTTCTATCTTTCACCAGAGCGTCCTTCACCAGCTGAAAAACATCCATTTTTGACTCGAGGGCATTCATTCTTGAGTGTATTCGCCTCCACTGTTTTGGGCTGTTCCACCACAGCCTGGGCTACTATTGACAAATCCCCACAAAACCGACCTGAAACAGCCTGAAGAGAAGGGTTTATCCCCTGAATGACACCCCACAGCAACTCCAGTGTCACCGCCTATGGAATCTGACCCTCACCCACTCGACCTGAAGGAAAACCACTCTGCTCCTGGGCGATGTCTTGCAAAGTTCTTTGTATAGTCTCCTTCACCTCCTGAACTCCACTCTCCAGGAGAAGAGGAATTGCGGCCGGCTCGCCTCCCAACTGAGAGAAGCCTGCAACTCTATCTGATCGCAAGTGCCCCAGAACGCTGACAGCAGAATCACTTCTGGGATGTGGGGGCGGCCTATGCTGAATGGGGCTCAGAGAGACTCCCTCACTGCTGTCCATCATGCCTCCTCCGGGCGGGTCAAGAGTAACCGGCGTTGAGGCAGCTGAAGCAACGTCAAAGCTCTCCAGCGTCGGCTGGTGCAAAGGACCAGGGAGGGAGTTCACTGGGAGATTAGACCACCCCTTTCCCCTTCTTCTTGCTCAAACTCAACCGGCAACAGGTCACCTGCTAGCCAGCATAGCAGAGTAGAGTAGAGTGAGCATGTTCTCAGCACACACCCTCACAGCAACATCTTTGATCCTTCCAATCCCCATTCAATTTAACATCAATATTAACCTTCTGTGTGATATCAGGCAGCAGAAGACTGGCTTATTTTTTTGCAGATATTATATTTCATATAGGATTAAAGACTTGGGCACGTAATCAGTGAATATAAGTCATTTTACAATGGTAATGAGAAAACAAAACAAACTGAGGGAAAAAAAAGAGGCACTTTTGCATTGGAAAGATGGTTCCAGATAGAGAATTATATCTAAAGCTTGATAGGGATGTATACAGCCAAAAAAAAAAAAAGGTTCGGTTCATTTGCAGATTTCCCCAGGTTATTGATTTGGGCGGGGGGGGGGGGGTCCACTTTTCCACAAATTTGTTTTAAATGAGCACTTTGTATGTGCATTTTTGGCCCAAGCAAATTGCTTGTATGTGCTTTTATTCTTGGGTATACACACATATAAGCGATTTGCATGCACTTCAAATTTTTCGGTGTCCAAATGAACCAAATTCATGCCCACGAATGCACAATCCTAAAGCTGGATGGAGTTCATTGTACCTCAGTGACAAGATGTGCAACTAAGAGGTGTGCATTGATTTTACTCCATCAATGGAGCCACAGGTAAATGTTGCTTCTATCCACTACACTTATGGCACTGATTTAATGCCATTTATTTATTTACTTACTTATTTACAACAAATCCACCTAATTACAAAAGTTCAAAGCAGTACAGAAAACATTACACATCTTAAAATAACATTAAAACAAAAATCAAGCGCCAAAAGCTTGATGACACAAATGGTACTTCAATAGCCGACGAAAAAGACAACACATTCCAACATCCACGTAACGAGACTGGCAAACGGTTCCATAAAACAGTTACTGCCAAAGCAAAAGCACAGGACCCTGTAACCTGCAAACTAGACTAAAACAAAGATGAAACAAGTCAAGTCCTGGTGAATTGGACGGGAAGAGGTATGCCAGGACAATAACTCTGCCAAGCAAGTTGCAGACCAACCCAGCCAAAGCTTCAGAACCATACAAAGAACCTTAAAAAACAATCTGCTATTGAATAGGTAACCAATGCAATGAACGCAGACAAGGAGCAACATGATCAAAACGTGTCTTACCTAAAATGACCTTTGCAGCAGCATTCTGTGCCAGCTGGAGCACCAACAAACCCAATAAAACCATATTAGCAAAATCAAACTTTGGTAACACAGTCTGAAACACAGAACAAAAGTTAGAAGGTAACAAAGACCAAAGACGGCGCAAAAGCCGGATCAAAAAGAAGGAACAGCAAACAAGCTTAGCTACATGAGCTCTCATATTCAAGCATGAATCCAATGTCACTCCGAGATAAACAATTTCCTGACACACAACCACCCTATGCCCATTTAACAAAACCCCCTCAGGGGCAACAAAGGACCTATCACGGGAGACAAACAAGATATCCGTTTTCTGATAATTAGTACTCAGTCCATGCTGGGCAAACCACAATGAAACAACCACCAAACAAAGTAAGACTGGCAAAAAGCATACCCTGCAGAAACATCAAAAGGCATATACACAAGAAAATCATCAGCGTTAACGTGGTAAAAAACACCAGAACTCCGAAATAAAGCACATACAGGAGCCATATATAAGTTAAATAGCAAGGCAGACAACGCAGCACCCCACAATCCACAGGAATCCAGTCCAAGATGTCCAAATCTATATGTACCTGAAAAAGCGATCCATTAAATAATATGCAAACCAATTCAACACTTGCCCTGTGACTCCCAATGAATGGAGGAACTGCAAAAGCAAATGTGATTAACGGAATCAAAAGCTGCAGAAACATCAATAAAGATCATCATTTGGTGACATTAGTAGACATTAGTGATTTCTTAGGCAGATTACTTCAATATCTAGTTTGTGGGTCTCCCACAGATGCAAATAAAATAAAACAGATTCAAAATAGTGCATCCAAACTGCTAATATAAGCTACAGAGAATATATTACTCCAATTTTGTATCCCTTACACAGGCTGCCAATGAAATAAGCTGGAACTTAAATTATTGATGCTGGCATTAAAGGGGTAATTTTATAGACTTGAAAGAGGACTTTTATAAAATTATCCCAGAGGTTACGCACCTATAAAGTGGGCATGGAGAATTTTACACCTACGTTTACAAGATCTAAGAGTAATCATCTTCAGTGGAGGAGTTTGTGTAGAGCAGGAGCGGAATTCATCTATGTTTAACAAGTGCATTTTCCCACACTTTTTACAGGTTTGTGAGGCTATTTAACAAAAATAATTGTGTGCCTATGTTGTCTTTATAAGCCCCAAAATAGGCACCTCCTTGGACTCCCTACCTAGGTGACCTGTTGTAACATTACCCTCTTAAGGTAAAAAATGGCTCGATTCCCAAGCGTGATTCTTCGTGGTCCATGTCATGTTCTGCAATCCTCAGAAGCAGCCGGGAGGGGGGGGGGGGCCTTATTTACTATAGCTTTCTCCCATTGTGTTTCCATAGTTATTGCAGATTATGCTCATGTTCATTGTATATTTTATGTTGCACATCACTTTGAATTCAATATGGAGGAATGATTTATGAATGCATAGACTAATATGAAGTGTTCCTTCCTACTAAGCAAGATCCCTAGTAACACAGGGACTCTCGCTCTCTCTATGTAGAGTACAATGTACCTCAGTATATTTGGATTTAGATTTTAATCACTCACTTTTCCAAACCCAGTAATGTTTATTAGATTCTCTCTCAGTTTCCCCGAGTAAAGTATCTGTGTGTGAAAGCAGAATCTGTTACTGTTTCACCATATGTTCACTGGGTCTAGGATCATGCTGGCTCCCCACATGCCGTACCTGCAAGAGGGAACACATAGAAAGCGTAAGCTTTCAGTTTTTCTCCAAGGAACCAAAGCAATAAACACTGATCCTTAAGGAGCTCAAACCATGGTTAGCTACAAAGTAATGGGCTCAAATAAATGGCAAATCTATAGTTCAAACAATCATAAGGTAGCATGCCTTATCCACTAGAAATTTTAAGGCACATTTTACAAATAACATCCAAATGCAATCTGGGACGTCCAAGCAAGAATGTCTGAATGAAAAGCAGGCAAATCCAAGTTCAGGCACGATTTCACAAACATGGGCGTGTCTGATGTGGACGTCTATGGGGATGTCTACATAGACGTCTCCAGAATGGCATTTGAGAATGGGGACTTCTAATAACCTAATGGTTAGAGCAGCAGGCTAGGACCATGGAAGCCAAGGTTCAAATCCCATTGCTGCTCCTTGTGATTTTGGGCAAGTCACTTAACCCTCCATTTTTTCTACATTCTCTGGATGTTTAAAGGCCAAGATAAGCTCTTTCCCATTGCCTATTCCTGCCTGGAGAAGGTACAAACTTGGATGTCCCTGACATTTCTGAGATTGAGTGGGGACATCTAAGTCCAATGCACTGTCTCAGACATGACTCCGCCATGCCCCCTGCCTACCTGGACATCCCAGCACCTGAGAAGTCCTTAAAAGACATTGGTAAAATAGCTCTGGGATGCCTCTGCAATTTGGACATCTATGTGCACATTTTCAGATGTGCAAATCATGACCAATGTTTTTAAAATGACCCTCTTTGAAAACACTACAAAATCTCTACTGGAAAAGCACTAGGATCACGACCCTAAGAGAATTACGGAGAATGAAGCAGTTATGATCACTGGGACTTTCCCCTTTTAATCGATAACAAGTTGGATGCAAGGAAAGCTTACATAGGAGATAAACATTAGAACAGCGTTCATAGAGGTGTCAGTTCCAAGCAATTACTCTGTGAATCATGCAGAGAGGCAGAAGATCCTCATGTACTAAGGAATGCAGCTAGGAGCCAAGAAAATGTGACAGAAATCTTTCCCATCAGACTGGGAGCCACATGGCTGTTTCAAACCAACTTCCAAACACACACTGATGAGTTGCTTACACACAGGACCATACCGAGCCCTCTGCGAGCAGTACAGCCGCACAGGGCGCAACCTCTTCCTTGCTGGTCTCCCTCTGAATCATCTCTCTCCCCTTCAATCTGTTCAGAACTCAGTTGTGTGGCTAATCTTCCACCAGCCTCGAAACACTCATATTATCCCTCTTCTCAAATCACTTCACTGGCTCCCTATCCAGTTCAAACTTCTCCTACTGACCTATAAGTGCACTCACTCTGCTGCTCCTCTCTACCTTTCCTCTCTCATCTCTCCCTACACCCCCTCCTTGGGAACTCCCTTCTTCTGGCAGATCCCTTCTGTCTGTTTCCTTCTCTTCTACTGCTAACTCCAGACATTTAGAGAAATTACTCCCCCCTCCCAAAAAAAAAAAGTCCTTATTTTTGCAGTAATGTCATTCACAATTAAAGTGGGTGCACTTAGTGCCACCCACAGAGATGGTGTTACGTGCACCCGTGCTAACGGCCACTGACAATTAGTGCATTAACCCCCTGGCACTAACCACAAGATGCAGTCCACATCCACTGCCTGCCCCCACTCCACCCAGTGCTCCCCCCATCATGCACTAAGCAGTTAGCATGGGATTTCTGCCCTGCTGATTGCTTTTACTGTGCAATAGCCATTATCGTAGACCTGTGCTAACCAGTTCGTATATG
The DNA here is from genome assembly GCA_033557465.1 of Ichthyophis bannanicus. NCBI lineage: Eukaryota > Metazoa > Chordata > Amphibia > Gymnophiona > Ichthyophiidae > Ichthyophis > Ichthyophis bannanicus. The sequence goes on from CM066036.1 coordinate 700,984,283, forward strand.
CTAAAGTATATGTTAACTATTAGAGAAGTTAGTTAACATGTCCATAAAATACTGGGATTTACATGCGTAAAAGGCATGTCACTTTAGGAGGCTCCTTTTAAAATTACCCTCACCATACTCACCTTTCCACAGCTCCTCCTCCACCTTTACATTAGCCATAGAAGACAATACAAGAAAAAGTCCCAAGAATCTTCTATGCATAAAGAAACCCCATAGCCAGTATCAGCCATCACAAAATTGATAGTATCTGTGCTTTCTTTTTCTAGGGAAAAAAGTGCAGATACTCTCACAACTTTAGGAGGCGGGTTTGCTGTTTATGGCTCCACCCCCCAGAGTAAGCCAAGCCCCCCTCAGCCAGCCCGAGCAGGTCAGCAGAATATACAATATCACCTTGGTCACAAATCTGACATTTCGTAAAGACACAAACTCCCGGTACTTAAACAGCAGCAACTGTACCTGGACCCTAAACACCAATGTACTTTGCTTTCCATAAGAAAAATAAAATATACCAAACTGTTTATAGATCCTTCTGTATACTTAAAACACTCATTTAAAGTTTAGTATTAAATTTTGCTGTCACTTCAGAAAAAGCTATACAACTTCCCTTCAGCATCAATTGCCAGGTGCATATGAAGTAATACAAAACCCTGTCAAGTGCACACAGACTGCCTATAACAGCACTGCCAGGATTCCAAACAGCACCAACCCTACCTATGAGGAAGCAGCTTGCGAATATGACATCAGAATCAATCCCGATGCCCGCTGGGACATTCCTCCAGCGTTTCGCCTCAGCTGCTTCAGGAAAATCATAAGCTAAAAAATAATAAATAACACACACAACCATTACTTAATACTCATACTATAACATACACAATCACCCCTTTTTTTAACAAACTGAAACCATCTTTGTCTCACCCAACCAACTTATTTTACTGCAAAGCCACATAGAATCTCCCGAATGACGCCGCGCAGACGTATTAATGATTGGCTGTTTGGAAGAAATGGGTGGAGCATGGATTAACATTAGTACATCTGCGCGGCATTTTTTTCAGTAATGATTATGCCGTGATAGTGGAATTGTGCTTCCCGAGACTGGATGGATAAGTCATTCGGGAGATTCTATCTGGCTTTGGAGTAAAATAAGTTGGTTGGGTGAGACAAAGATGGTTTCAGTTTGTTTAAAAAAAAGGGGTGATTGTGTATGTTATAGTATGAGTATTAAGTAATGGTTGTGTGTGTTATTTATTATTTTTTAGCTTATGATTCCTTGAAGCAGCTGAGGCGAAATGCTGGAGGAATGTCCCAGCGGGCATCGGGATTGATTTACTGGATATCTCTAGCTACTGAGCTATCAAGGATACGAGTTTGACGTGGAGACTGCATATTAGAGAATAAGTGAAAAAGAAGTTGAAAAGAAGTAGTCTTGCTGCTATACAAATATGCTTGGTTTTGTATGATTTGCTTAGTGCTTGCTGATACCTTTATTTGATACGAGAGAGGGTGAGCAAACCGTTGATGTATGATACTCAATTTAAACCACCCGATTCACTGGATGTGGAATGTAGGCAGTGTTTGAGAGCTCTGAGGTTTGCCCCTCTATTTTTCATATCTGCTAAGTAACGATATTATAACAAGGTTAAGTAGTGGAGTCAATGTGTCTTTATATGAAGTATCATAATTTGGCTCTGTTAATGACCCTACTGTTTATTGTTAGAATCCATTGTTTCGCTTTGAATCCTAATGCTTTAGTTTGCCTAATGGTTGGGCCTGCACATTTTCCAAAGCTGGCATATCCCAAAATTTAAAATAAAATGCATTTTCTCTGACACCGACTGGACATTTTGGGCCTGATATTCCAAGGCATTTACACGGTTTATAGAGCTCTAAACAGTGTAAAATGCCTCTAAGCGAGATATTCAGCAGCACTAACAGTTAGTATCGCTGAATATCCCAGACTAATGCCACTATACGCCCCGATGCTAACCGCTTAGCATTGGGGCACGTTGGGGGTGTTCCAGGGCGGAGCAGAGGCGGAGCCAATCGCAAACCAGGTAGTGACGATATTGAACTACTGCCCGGTTTGTGACTCATGGGTAAAAATAGACGCAGCAAAAGCTGGGCTCTTTCCCATAGGAGCTAACTGGGCAGCAGCTCAATATCACCACTTCCCAGTTAGTTTCTGCGGCGTCTGAGACTGTGCGACGACCCCAGATATTCAATGCTGGGGCCACATATTACCCTGGCATTGAATATTCGGGTTTAATGTTCCGTGCCGGCGGCTAGCCACTGAAATCATGCTAGCTGCCGGCGACGAATATCAGCCCTTTATTTTTTTCAGTCAAATTCATCCCAGTTTTGTTGGTTCCCTTCCCTTTGCTAGTTCTTCCACATTTCAGCATCTCACTTTCATTTCCCTACCCCCTTCCCGAGTGTGTAGTATCCCCTGCTTTCTCCCCCCCCCCCCCATGTCCAGCATATCCTCCGCTCTCCCGCCCAGCTGTGTAGTATCTCCCACTTTTTTTCCTCCATGTGTCCAACTTCTGGCCTCCCACCTCTCTCCCTCTTCCCATTCAGGTGGATATATCCTCACTTTTTCACCCATTTGCCCAGCATGTCCTACTCTCTCCCCCCAGGTGGGCAGCATCTCTTCCCCCTTTTCCCCTACATGTGTCGAGCATATCTCCCTGTCTTTCATGTCTCCTCCCCCAACATGGTCAGCATATGTTCCTTTCTGTCCCCTACTCCACCTAAGTGTGCAGGCTGGGCACTTATGCCGTTAACAGGCTCTAGCATTGCTCTCTGCTGCAGCCTGCTTCCCGTGGCTGGCCTTTGCTCTGCTGTGCCTTTAAAATGAAATATGGCTGGGTGGGCCGACTGGACAGCAGATAACAAACCCAGGCAGAGAGCTTTGCCACCATTTCAAAAGGCCCTTGAAGGCAGGGCTCATCCACTACCCAGTCAGGTCAAAGGGAAGGATGGAGAAAGGACCTACACCATGCTGGGAGGTCTAGAGGACGTGTTGTGTGCCCGCAGCTGTAACTATGATTATACATCTTCACTGAAATTTGACAGCTCTCATCAAGTTCCCCTTGTCAAAGTTTCAGCTTTATGCTTTTTGGTAACCTGACCGAACTAACTTTCCTTTACCCAAAGGCTATATTTAAGGCAATATGGCCCCAAAGAAGACAATCTAGGCTTGCTTCAGAGAATTACTTTTCAGACTTTCTAACTTCATGGCTGACTTTGTCTTAAGGGATCACTTTACGTAGAAAAGCCAACAAACCAAGTGAGGAAAATGGTTTCGGACATATACCAGAGATCAAACTAGAAAAGAAGTTTATTCAGGATGTGCAGCTAGAAAATTGTTTGTAAGCCAAAAAACAGCAAAACATTTTTTCTGATGCTATAAAAAAAGCACTATTCAACTTTCTGTAGGTTTAAAACTGAATAATGGCTCCATTAGCTAAAAGTGAGCATGTGCCTGGTATCTGAATGTTTTCCCCAGGGCATCACTTAACAGTAACTGCACTAGAAAGGATTTTTCTTGAAGAAACTTATCAATACACGATTGGAAGTCATTGTTCAGCAAAGTCATTGTTCAGCAATGCCCTGTCCTAAGATTTAATATATGTGGAAAAACAGAACAAAAACAAAACTGTGAACACTCCACTCCCCTGCTAGGGGGTCATCGGCACCCTTTTTGAACCTAGTGCAGAAAGAACAGGAGCAAATCGGCATTGCTCCTGTTCCCACTAGACATCAAGGACGACCAGTTAGGCCGGAGGGGGAATCAGGGTGAGGAATTGCTGAAAGATATCTTGGGGGGGGGGGGGGGTGTTCATGTCAGGGAGAAAATTGTTTTTTTTTGGGAGGGACTGGCCGCTTTGGGGAGAATTGATAAGTTGAGGGGAGTAAGAAAAGGGATTAGATGAAATGGGTGGGAGGATTGGGAGCATATGGGATATAAGTTGAAAGGTTAAAGATTTACATCAAGCATGGGCGTTGTTTAAAAGTACTATCTTGAAAGCCCAGACCAGATATATTCCACGCTTTAAGAAAAGTGGAAGGAAGGCCAAAAAACTGCTAGCATGGTTTAAAGGCAAGGTCAGAGAGGCTGTTGCCAAAAAAGCATCATTCAAGAAATGGAATAAGGAGCCTAATGACGAACACCAAAAACATAGGCATGGGCAAGTTAGATGCAAGGCATCGATAAGGCAGGCAAAGAAAGAATTTGAAAAGAAGCTTGCCATGGAAGCAAAAGCAGATAAAAACTTTTTCAAGTACATTTGTATCAAAAAACTTGTGAGAGTATCATTTGGACCACTGGATGATAGAGGGCTAAAAAGGGTGCTATGGGAGGACAAGGCCATAGTGGAGAGACTGAATGAATTCTTTGCTTCGGTTTTTAATGAAGAAGATGTAGGGAAGTTACCCATGCCTGAAATGGTATATGAAAGGAGATGTAGCGAAAAAATTCAAAGAAATATCAATAAACTGGGAGGATATATTACAACTGTTTGATAAGCCGAACAGTAGCAAATCACCTGGACCGGATAGTATATATCCAAGGGTGTTGAATGACCTGAAATATGAGATAGTTCACAGATTATTAGTAGTAGGTCTGCAATCATTAAAAGCACCTGTAGTACCTGAGGACTGGAGAGTGGCCAACGTAACGCCAATTTTTAAAAATGTTTCCAAGGCTGATCTGGGAAACTAGAGACCGGTGAGCCTGAAGTCAGTACCAGGCAAAATGGCAGAAACCATTATAAAGAATAAAATTACTGAACATGGTTTAATGGGAGAAAGCCAGCATGAATTTAGCCAAGGAAAGTCTCGTCTTACTAGTATATTTTTTGAAGGTGTGAATAAATAGGTAGACAAAGGTGAGCCGGTTGATATAGTGTATCTGGATTTTCAGAAAGCCTTTGACAAGGTCCATCATGAGAGACTCTCGGCAAAATTAAAAAGTCATGGGATTGGAGGCAATGTAGATCAGGAACTGGTTAAAAGTCAGAAAGCAGAGAATAGGGATAAATGGCCAATTTTCTCAATGGAGAATGGTGAATAGTGGAGTACCCCAGGGATCTATGCTGGGTCTGCTGCTTTTTAACATATTCATAAATGACCTGGAAATAGGAAGAACGAGCGAGGTGATCAAATATGCAGATGACACAAAATTATTCAAAGTTGTTAAAATGCAAGAGGATTGTGAAAAATTGCAAGAGAACCTTGATAATTTGGAAGACTGAATGTCCAAATGGCACATGATATTTAATGTGAACAAGTGAAAAGTTAAGTACCTAGGAAAGAACCCCCCAAACTATTGTTACACGATGCAAGGTACCACACCTTAGAAACCACCACCCAGGAAAAAAGATTTAGATATCATGGTTAATACGTTGAAAAACTCTCCACCCAGTGTGCAGTGGCAGCCAAGAAAGCAAATAGAATGCTAGGAATCATAAGGAAAGGAATGGAGAAGAAAACCAAAGATATTATAATGCCTCTGTATCGTTCTACGGTGCAACCACACCTTGAATACTGTGTGCAATTCTAGTCGCTATATCTTAGAAAAGGTACAAAGAAAGGTAACAGAGGACAGCCACCAAAATGGCAAAGAGGATGGAAGGATATCCCTATGATGAGAGGCTTAAAAGATTAGGGCTCTTCAACTTGGAAAAGAGACAGCTGAGGAGGGATATGATAGAGATCTATCAAAATTAACGAATAGAGTGGAACAAGTAAATATAGATCAGTTGTTTACACCATTAAAAAATAGAAAGACTAGAGGACACACAATGAAACTACAATGCAACCCATTTAAGACTAATAAGAAAAAATATTTTTTCAGTCAATGTGCAATCAAACTCAGGAATTCGTTAGCGAAGGATGTAGTAAAAGCTGTTAGTGTAGATGGGTTTTAAAAAAACGTTTGGACAAATTCATGGAGGAAAGGTCCATAAACCATTAAAGAGAACCCAGGAAATCTACTGCTGGGACAAGCATTGTGGAACCTGTGTCTTTTGGGGAAACTGCTAGGTACGTATGACCTAGATTGGCCACTGTTGGAAACAGGATACTGGGCTTGATGGACCTTGGTCTGACCCAGTATGGCATTTCTTATGTACTTATGCCCTTAGGTTAGGGGGTAACTGGGTGTACAGACCTTGACATTCACAGCTATCCTATTAGCAGGCACTTAAACATACCTCCAGACATTTGTAAATGCCGACATCTGTAATTTTGGTATAGGTATGGATTCCCTATGGGAAATGGTGAACACGCATCTATAGTGTAGGTCTGCCCAAACCACTTCCTCTCCCCACCCTCACCACGGCTACAGAAAATTTAAACGAGGTATCTCTGTGTTTAAAAAGCCCTTGTTCTAAACTGGCATTTAGACATTTATGCCAATATACATGTGTAAATGCTGCTTTTAAGAATGGGGATGCGTCTAAGACAACCCCCATAGTCTGGTTATCACGGTAGTTCATGTATATACATAGAAATAAAAGTCAAATGATATGCTGTAAACAATACGAGCCTGATATTTAAAGGGATTAACATGGTTAGCAGACTTGCTAATCGTGTTAATCCCCCTAGCCAGGATATCAGGATATAATACAGTTAGTGCCACTGAATACCTGCCACTGCTGTTGCTACATGCCCAAATACTAAACTGGTTAGCATCAGAGCAGTCGGGGGGGGGGGGGGGGTGGCATCTGGCGATAACCAGGCAGCGGCAATATGGAGCTGCTATCCAGTTATGGTAAAGCAGCGAAAGTCAGGCACAGCAAAGACTGGCCTCACTTCATCACCGGGCAGCTACAGAATATCACCACTACCTGGTCAGTTTCCTGGCACTTTGGGCAACCCAGATATTCAATGCCAAGACCCAGATATGGTCCTGGCATTGAACATCCGGCTCTAATGTGCACAACGGCATCGAGCCACCACCCCTGAATACCGGGTCCGACGTTTAGGACTAGCTTTCGAGAGCTATGCTCTCTACATCAGGTCATACAACATGAGATAAAAATACAAGTATACTGCATAACTCATATTGTGTTGACTTAATGAAGGGAATATAACTCGAAGCTAAATCACAAACGTATTCTAAGTCCAACAAAAAATATCACATACTATGTCTTGATTCTTTTTCTACATCTCCATGTGGATGCCAAGGCGCTCCCATTCTTTCATTCAATAGGTAATACAAAATTGAATATATAATGGAAGGGCCACTACATAAGGACACCTGGGGGTCTATTTACTAAGTGGCGCTAGCGGCTCCCGTGCAAAATCAATGCCGTGGCTGTGTTTTATTCAATGCGGCCGCAGCTCAGATTTCACACGGAAGCCGCTAGCGCCGCTTAGTAAACAGACCCCTGGATTGTATGAATGTGAACAACCCTTTCCTATTTTGTTTTATGTATTTCCTTTCCTCTCCTGCACTCTCCCTTTTTTTTTTTTTTATTGTAAACCACCTTGCCAGACCATGAAGGCCAGTATATCAAAACTTAACAAACGTATGTTACTCAGAGATCTTTATGCAGATTTTGAGCTAACCTATCCATAGAAGCTAGACCGATGAATATATGGGTCCTCAAAAAAAACCACCAAAAATCGCTACAAATATATATATAGTAGAAATTGTAGCAGCGGACCTTGTAATCAGATCCCAACTTAAACACACTTCAAATTGTTACTGCAGTCCAAATCGTATTCTTCACTATGCAGAACTCATTCATATAATCCATTAAAAAACAAAACGGAGCTCATTTATTGGTTTCTCATCCACAAAGATGGATCTGCTGAACACACAAATTCATTATTGCTCCAAATAAATTTCAAAACATTTTGTATATGAATTCTAGTGTTTTCCTATAAAGTGTATTAACTTTAAAAAAACAATCACTTATCTGGTGACAAAGACTGGCAGCTTGTGATGAATCTGTGTTAAGGAGTCATTTTGATTCCCAATGAAGCCAACTATCGGCGAAACTATCAGCCGAAGTTGGAACACAAAATGACAAACCTTCAAATGGCATATGACACAACCCTTAGGGGTGGCTTTTGGAAGTAGTGAACACCATATGGCATGGCAATGATATATGGCCGTCACTCTTTGACACCAGATAAGTGACTGGAGTGGAGTAGCCTAGTGGTTAAAGCAACAGCCTAGTACCCAAGAGATCAGAGGTCAATTCCCTCTGGCACTCTTTGTGAACTTGGGCAAGTCACTTTACCCTCCATTGCCTCATAAGAAAAGGCCTGGCAGCCTACTTCTGGTCATACGTTGCCAAGAAAATCCAGGGGCTGCTGGGTTGCCAGGTGTCAGCTTGGACTTGACAATGCTTAAAAATATATCTGCTTAGATGCTGTTTTCTTGAATCATTAACCTAAGAAGAACATTCTCAGAATGAGAAGGTTACTGTGATGTGAGCTGTATACTAACTAACTGCCCACACACTGTGCTAAAAGCTAACACCCAGATGTAAAAAAGCACACCCCACCCAAATCTTTTCAAATCTTCCACATTTTTTATATTTCTATCTAAATTCCATCTCAAGACACATTTCTAATACTTAAGTTTGATTTTATATACCAGTCCACAAAGCCTAATTTAAGATGTTGGTGCCACAGGCAAGTTTGGAGAGCAGTGGGGAAAGGACACTCATCTTTCAGAGATCATAGGGCATGGTCCTAAAGCAACGGAATAGGATAGTGTTTAGCCAGGTATTTGCTTCCCTAGGCAGTTGCCTAGGTCTACATCTAAGCTTGATTTGCAGGACATCATATCTGTGCTCTTCTGCCCAGAATTTCATTCCAGTGCCCTTTTCAATAAAATATTTTCATCTAAGTCTCAAAATATATCATTCAGAGATTGCAGGGGGAGGGGGAATGAGGAGGGAGGGAGGGAGGAAGAACTAATGAAGATTTTTCTGGTGCCAGCAGAGCAAAAGAAAGTTCTGGAAGCAGCTGTAAAGTTAAATGATTAACCAAAGACAAGGCAATAGCAAAAGGCCAAAACAAAAGAAACAAAGAGCAAGTAGGGAAAGTATCTATGCAGTCTGCTCAGCACCGTACCTAAGCCTGTTCCAGCAGTGCAGTTGCACAAGGTACAAAAAAAAATAAAAATAAAAATAAAAAATTTAAAAAAAATAGGGGCGCATTTAGGATTGCCAACTGACTGACTTTAGGCTGATCTGGCTTGGCCGGTCTTCTCAGCTGCATTCCGGCAGCCAGCAGGACAGTAAAACTGGCCAGTAAAGGGCCGGCCTTCTGCCAACCGCCAGCTTTGGCTCCCCCCTGCACTGCCCACCCTTGCGCCACTTCTTTTCCTGTTCCCTTGGTGGCGGCGGATCTCCAATTTTTTAAAAAAAGTCACGGGTCTTTGTGCTTGCATGACTGGCCCGGTCCCTCCCTCCTCTGACGTAGGCATAGATCAGAAGGAGGGATCAGATCATCCATGCCAGCACGGACTCAGAAAGACCCTTTTTTTTTTTTAAATAATTGGAGGTCCGCTGTCTCCAACGGAACAGGAAAAGCGACGGCAGGGCAGTGGCAGGCCGGGCAGACATGCATGGGAGGAAGCTGGCTGAACATGAGATGGATGAGATGGGGAGATGCTGGATATTGGTGGATAGCGATTGTAACCTACTCCTTGCTGGTCTCCCTCTGAATCATCTCTCTTCCCTTCAATCTCTTCAACAATCTGCTGCGCAGCTAATCTCCCGCCAGCCTCATCATGCCCATATAAGCGCTCTTCTCAAGTCACTTCATTGGATCTCTGTTTCCGCATCCAGAAGAGACCTTCAAGCTCGCTAGCAAACTGCCTTTTTCAGAGAGAGCTAAGGCCCTCTGCGGCTTGGGGGCCCTCGGCAATTGCCCTGGTTGCTTCCTAGTTGCTTCCCTCTTAATGCCAATCCTGACATCTGTTGTCTTTTGTTTTGTACAATATAGGTGGAAATGCATTTTTTTTTCTGTTCCTCTGGTGTTGCACTGCATGCAGTGTCTGGCTTTCCGAGGTTTTAGTTTAATTTGAACTTCTGTTTAAGAATGTGTAGTAATCTGACTTGTTCAGTTTCCCTAATAGGTTTATTGATGTTTTAGGACCCACTACTACATTTATGGTGCTGTCTTTTGCTAGGTAGTGTCCTTGTCTGAGTTTTGGAAGTTAGAACTGGCATGGTAGATGTGCTCTTGGTCCTAAATTACTTTTTAGTATTAATTCCAGGGTCGGCCCACCCATCAAGAAACCTAGGCAATCGCTTCTGGGGTCGACAGGGCATTCAAAGCTAAACAAATTATGTCAGCCAGGGGGGACATACGGGTTAAGATATGCTTAGGGTGCCAACACTTTGAATCAATATGCTTGGTATTGAGAGGGATTTTTTCTCGTATGGTAAGTTTTATGGGGAAGGTTCTGGTTCTGCTCGTCACAGACTGTTGGGGAAGGGGCTTGGGGGGGGGGGGTTCGATGGATGCAGAATATATGTTTGGATTTAATGACATATAGGAGAGTATGTGTGTTTTAGGTGGGCCTGAGAATGGGACTGTGGTTGAATAGGTGCTGATGAGTCAAACCTCTTGTACCCCCCTTTGATAAAGCCTGCACTGTTGCCCTCTCTGTAATTAGTTTTTATGAGCAGGGCAGGGGCGGGCCAAGGGGCAGGCATGGGTGGAGCATGATTAGCCACAGGTGGTGGGTTTTTCCCTTTCAAGAAGTTGGCAATCCCAGGTACCACGACCCGACATGAAGCTGCCCTCAACTGGAGGTAAAATTTAGAACCTGTCACAGAACATCTGAGCCACACAGTTTTGGAGAGCAGGAGGGCTATACTGGCTGATGTGCACATTCCTAGGTGAGCTGCTTGGGGGCAGGGGGGATTGGGAGTTCTGAGTCCTCCTCACTTTCGAGTTGAGCGGCATGGCTGGTAAGGATACCAAGACCCCACCAGTCTGATCCTGCGGGGCTGGAGCCAGGTGGAGCAGCAGAAGCTTATGCCGCAGCTCTGCAGATTGCTCTACACATCCAGTGCATTCGAGATTAGTATCAAGACATTCTGGGCCACAAGGATGTGATTAGAACATGCTTGCACTGCCGGCACTGAAGTCCTGGTAGAGCGATCTGTGGAGCCACGGCATAAGATTCTATTGCTCATCCCGACATCAGCCCTGCAGATCGCTCTACCGGGACTTCAGTGTTGGCAGTGCAAGCATGTTCTGATCACATCCTTGTGGCCCAGAATGTCTTGATGCTCAGGCCAACTAAAATAAAGGACTGTTCTTTCCCATCTGGTAGGCAGCACAGCAGTCAGTCCCTGGATGCCTGGTAGCTGAGAAGGAGGGAAGCGAGACATGCAGCTGTCATCAGCAACCCTCCAGCTCAAGAGGAGCCATGTCTCCCCTCATTACAGCTCCCTCAGAAGTCACCAACCTAGGCAACCACCTAGATTGTCTTGGGTTCATCCTACCTGTGGGCCACTTCAGACTTAGGTGTTTGTCATTTGCCCTCCCTGCCCCCAATGTTATGGGGGGGGGAGGGGACCAGGTTTGCAAGTGGCACAGGGCGCAGTTATGGCTTGGTATGGCCTTGAGCCTGCTTTAGCTGGCAAGAACAATAGTAAATCCTTGAGCTACGGAAATGAAGTCACCTAAGGCCAGTCAAGACAAATAAATGCGCGTGAGTAACCTCTAAGTGAGGAGACTAAGAATTTTAAAAAAAGGAATATAAAGGTGAGAGACTATTTTATTGGATTAACTTAATATAATTTTTTATTAGCTTTCAAAAGACAAAACCTCGTTTCTCAGATCAGAATAGTATGAGCAAAAGATCACTGAGATACAGATATTCTAAGGACTTGTCCATGTAACTTTAGGAGGTACACAGGCAAACGTTTGCTTTTGAATCCCAATTCTCATCGATCATTCCACTATCCAACTGACTGCTAAAAGTTTTGCATGCAGTGTGGTAGGTACTACAGGAATGTGGTTTGACTTTAGCCAAACTTACATACTGCTGAATATCCAGGATGTAAGATATTCTGTTAACTTTCCTCATCAACAATTACCATAATTCACCATATTGTTTATTCGTTTATTTATTTATTTTATTTATTTGGTTACATTTTTATACCGCCCCTTCCAGAGATTACAATCGTGTAACCTCAAAGTCAAAACTGTCATGCATTTACCTCACAGGAACCAGGCCCTAAATAAGAAGTGAGCCAGGGTCTTCCTGCTTTTATCCCATTGCCTACCTCCACCCTAGGAAGTAGTGCCATCACATTGGTTCTCTATATAGACACCCTGAAACTTCTAGTATGTTCTGCCCTCAGATAGGTCTCTTCTGGGAACTCCATGTGCCTTGTTCTGTTTTATTCTTGGTATCTGACCTCTGCTAGCCGGATTTGGTTTTGCCTGGTTGTGCTTTGACTTCTGCCTGTTCCTGGATTCTGCCTCTGCCTGCTGTTTGGATTTGGTGCTACGTTCGATTTTTCTCCTACCTTCTCTTCTACCTGATGCCTGGTATCCGCACCACTCCGCTTGGAATGCCTGTGCTTCAAGCCACGTTTCCTCCCTGGTACTGAAGGACTCAATGCAAAAGGAATCTGAGCCGTGATAGATTGAAGGTGCTCCCTTACGATCCCTGGTGTTCCCTGGAGTTGTCCTGGTCATGCTAAAAACTCCTCATGTAATTTAATAGTCAGAAAAAGTAAACCCATGCCATACCTGTTCTGGATGATTGTATCATCATTTACCAAGGCCTCCTCAAACACACCCTCCACATCTGCCAAACACACGAATAATTACTGGAGCCCCACCTTGAGACCACATCCCCAATACTAATACAGCTCCACTGGCTTCCCATTACTGCCAGAATTAAATACAAAGCCCTCACCACAGCATTTTAAATCCTACACAAGGAATCTGCAACCTGCCTTCAGCCTCTCATCTCCGAATCCACAAAGAGCCTCCACTCTTCACCTTCTAACAATCCCAACTCAGAAAATCAAGAACAAGTAATCCATCTGCAAATCGAGCCTTCTCCATTTTCTCTCCGATGTTATGGAACTCCTTAACGCCAGCACTAAGAGGATACTCGGACTTAACCAAATTCAGAAAAAAGCTCAAAACACACCTCTTTCCAAAGGAAAGCAACATAAGCCCGCACTCAGAGATTTAAAAATGCACTCTAAGTATCCAACAGACAAATATTCCTGTATATGCAAATACGTTGACCAATCTAGCCATTAGAACCAAAGTTGTAAATAGTTTGGCGGTTAAATTATTATGTTGCTGCTGTTACCGTTCTAGTTCTCTGTAAAACAGTGTGCTGATCAAAGCCCTGTTAAATGCTTGTTAACTGTAAACCACTTTGGACAGTAGAAAGGCAGTACAGAAATAAATTTAAATAAATAAATCTCACTAGGAATTATTTCTAAGCTGGCTGGCTGGCTGACTTACAGACAGTGTAGTGCACGGCTATGAAGTGAAGCCTGGGTTCAGTTCTCTGCTCAGATTACCTACTCCTCAGATGAACTGGTTGAGAAGTTTGTGGCAGCAGCATTCAGAGTCCCTTAGGGGAAGGAAAGTGGGGCATCAAAATCATTGTGCAACAGTGAAACCAAATGGCCAGATTTTGGGCCCATGGCTGCAGGGTGCTGGAAAAGGATAGTCACGACAATGACTGGTTTAAAATAAGTGGAGAAGGGATGCAAAATAGAGGAACAGTCCCTACATAGTTAACAGTGAACCTCATGGTGTTACATCATGTCCTGGTTCCAACTAAGCTGAATTCCAAAGCCAAAGGAAACAAGTGAGCCAATAAAAACAGAAGGATTTCTGAATACCCAAACAATACACCATACTGAAAATATAACTGAAGTCGACCATAAGCTGTCTGTGGAGGTTTTCAAGGTCTTATTCAAGCTAAACACTAACATCTCTACTGTCTATTTTTATTCTTTTTAATCCCACGGAAGTTGGAAAGATTATATGAAAAGGGTCAAGAATGTCTGTCCATCTGTCTTTCTGCCTGGGGGCAACAAATCTGAACATTTAATGGAATGGGATGTAGGAAAAACAAGTAGAAAGACGCAAATTGAGTTTATAAGTGGGGCAAATCAGCCTGAAGGTTCCAGAGAAATAAGCCCCCCAAAATCTAGCCCAATATATTTCTATGGGAGGAAGAGTTCCAGCTTCTGTAGCATAGAAATTTGAATACACAAGGGACTTGCTCCTTTCAAACTCCCTCTCTCCCTCTTCTCTGTTCTCCCAACTCTGCCAAAATACCCCCACCACCCCGCATACTGCCCATACTCAATGAACACCACACACACAAACACATTGAGAGGACACGCATATACATACAAACACACGAACACATGAACACTACACACATACAGGTCCAATTCTGTCAAAGAAAAAGCTTTATTTGAACAGCCATTAAATCCAATTTACAGGAGCCACAATTTAGCTTAATCTTGGAAAGGCCGCTTGGCTCAGGTTCTCTCTGTCATGGTCTAAAGTTTAAAAGTGTTACATTGCCAATAGCTCTTTTTTTTTTCTAAAAGAGTCAGAAAAAGGGAAGAAGGTCACAACCACAACCACAACCGTCCCACCAGCTCAACTGTTTAATTAATGAATGGATACCCCACAAAGGGCAGAGTTACTCGGAGACATAGCGAGGGAAAGCAAGACAGAAAAGGTGTCATTGCAGATTAACTATGAAGGCAATGGAAAAAAATGTAACAAAAAGAATAATTATTTTTAATTGCCACAGGAACACTTCTCTAATTACGAGACTATCAATAGTTAAAAGGTAAGCATATTTACATTTATGAGATTTGTGATTAACAAATTGATAAGTCCTCTTAAATACTACCACTGCTTATTTCTATAGCACTACTGGATATACAGAGTCAGCCCCTGTTTCAATGGGCTTACAATCTATTCGTGATAAGGCTAGACTAGAGAATGACTCTTTCCTCTTTCCCTTAACAGCAAATTTTGGAAATGTGTTAGTTTCCTTTTTTTATAGGAAATGGACAGAGACTTATTTTGAAACAGTCCCAGAATGAAGTGGAATCACTAGTAGCTAGGAGGAGGAAATCCTGGTCATCATTCAGCAGCGACGCTTAGGGGGATATTTACTAAAGTGCAGCACTAATGCGGGAGAGATCAAGCTGTGGCAACAGTTAGCATGGTTAAAATGCAGCTATCGCATACCATTTTCCATGATAGCTGCATTTCACGCAATAGAGCAGGGGGAGGTGGGATCAGAAAGGGGAAAAGACGTGGCAATAAGAGGCAGCCAGCTCGCAAACAATTGTTGTGAGTTGGCTGCACAAACCACCATGATCATAGCTCAGATAACACCACCTCAAGAGGTGGCATTACCGGCAGTCAGGTCTTTGGGGTCGCTTCGTGGCTGCTGCCAATCAGCAGTGGCACCATGCTGATTCCCCTCCTGTGACCCCCCTCAGGCCCCATCCTCCTAGCAATAGGGTGCCGGTGCTTCAGATCTTCTCGTAAGGGGACAGCACTGCGAGACTGGTGCCATTTTCCTAGAGGCGAAGATGGGGACAGAAGCAGGAGGTGACTGGTGACTCCTTCCTGCCCCCTTACCAATGGACCACCAGGGACTTCTAACCCTAAAACTGGCTGTGATTATAAATGTTGCTGTCTACAGGATTTCCCATTAAAGCATGGCATCCAGCAAGGATGCCTACCATTTCTACTCGCTTTCCTTTTGTGTTTGGAGCCTCTTATCTTAATTCACATGTAGGGGTTAAAGGAATAAATCTGCCTAAGGAGCCCTTCAAATTAGCAGCATTCACAAACGACCTTCTTGTTCCCAGTAGCATCCTTACAGAATGTTTTGGCCAAAATTGATAACATTGGGACATTCTCTGGTCTGAAACTGAATTATCATAAATCAAAGGGTTGGCTCCTCTTACAGCTACATGAGAACTTTGGAAACGGCTTCCCACTTAAATAGGCAGATGGGAGGGTGTCATACAGAGATGAGTAAGGGAGACGAGCATTTTTTACAAAACACTTGGCAATATAAATTAATTGACTGACTCAATACTCAACCACCTTCCATAACTCAGTGGTGTTACACGAGATAATGATGATAGAAAAAATAGCCACAAGAGGCCCTGCTAGGCCTTCTTGGAAGGCCTTTCTTGGCAATATAGGGAACCTATCTAGATGCTCTGCTTAATTAGTGCAATGATTCATTCATATTTATGTGATTCTGTTACCACACCCAAAATGGAGCACAGGGGTTAGGGAGAGAGACCAGGGAGGGTTTGTAAGAAGTTTGTTTAAATGTTCTGTTTCAAAGCCCGTTAGAGTGAAGAACTTACTCAGTCTGGGTTATTGTATGATACTGTCCCACTAAAAAGATTTAAAGATAAAATAACCCAAAACCTCACAATTCACTTCTTCCACATCCTGAAGAAGCCTGGACCTTTCCAATAATCCATATGCTATAAAAACCAAAAATGTTCAGACACTATCACACAGTGCTTACTAATTCTGTGTCCAGTTCTGCTGTAACTAATAGCATTTAAAATTGGAAACACCCAAGTCGGGCCTTGCAACTATTAACATGTTTTGTCTTGTCAGAATTCAAGAAGCAATGCAACAACCAAGCTTGAGGGAAGATGGAACTTAAGTCATCAGTTACAAAAGCTCGCCAAGGCTCTTTCTTGATATAACCTGCCAGTGGCATTCCTAGCCCCTTTTCTATCCGGGGCAGGCACCCCCCCCCCCTTGTGCCCAGCAGCATGCCCCTCTGCAGCATGGTATGCACCCTCCCCTGGCCCCACACTTTGGAAGCAGTGTGGTAAACATACCTGCAAGATGGGCAGCTTGCTGCGCTGTCTCCAATCTAGGCCAGCTCTTCTCTACTGGCTGAAGTCTTGCCATCACAAAATTTCAGAAGAGCTGGCCTAGATTGGAAACACAGCAAGCCGCCCATCTTGCATTTACGTTTGCCATGATGCTTCCAAAGTATGGGGCTGGTGGCGGTGCACCCCTTCCCGGCTGGCACCTGGGATGAGCCCTACCCTTGGTATGCCACTATTATGTGCCTGCACTCATTGGTGCTGTATTTGTATCAATGTTTAGCTTCTCTGTAAAGATAAGATTCATGATGCAAATCGAGATTCCTCTCACACTGTAGGTTCAGGCATCTGTGATTGGAACATTTCTGACAAGCACTTTCTCTGTATTCATTTCTTTGTTCCTTCTGTCTCTTCACAGGTTGATGATTTTATCGCATCATAAATGCCCCCTTAGGTTTAAACATTCCATTCCTTGGGAACATTTAACTAATCTCATAATTTTGTTATTTAAAAATGTTCATGACTATTAAAACTTTGTTCTATGAAATGTTTTAACAAGTAAAATTTTACAATTTACAGACATATGAACCCAGTAAACACCGTTGAATATAAATTGTGTCATGTTAGTTTTGTTTCTGTTAGCAGTTATATGTACATTTTTACAGGATGGGTGGTGATCTAGAAAAACAGTATTTCACTCAAAATTAAACACAATAAGCTATACAGGATACATTTTATTAGACAAATATAGCAGTTTGATAACTAACTCTCCCTTAGTTAATCAGTATAGAAATAAGTAAGGATAGCATTGTCTGAATACGCAAGGTAATTGCTGGTGAGAAGATAGGCCTGGATGTGCTTCAGTGATAGAATGAGAGACTTAGTGGTTAGAACATTAGACTGTGATTGAGAAGCTCTGGGTCATTAGTTCAAGCCACAGGTCAACCCTCATCTCACCCACTATGAGTGTGACCTTGGGCAAGTTATTTTATTTTCATGTGCCTCTGAGACTCTTGAAAATACAGCATTTGTCTTAACCTGGCTTTTTGGTTAAGAAATCAATTTTCTAAGTACATAAGTAATTGTGACTTGAGACAGGCATAGTATGGGGTGGGCATTGGGGGGGGGGGGGGTTGCTCCCCCGAAATGTTGTAAGTACTAATGCTGATTTGATCCCCCTCCCCCACTGCCAATGAGACTCTTGTTCCTCCTCCCCTCCCTCCCCCACCTGCACATCCCAAAGCAAGCAGGCAAGCTACACTTATGGACCAGAGTGCGAGGTCATAGAAGCTAGGGCATAACAGAATTTGTGATACAATAAACACCTGGCCTTGTAATATGTGAACAAACATGTTTGAACTCCTGTTTATAGGTTTTAAAGTTTCCAGTTATTCGACTTTTGGATCTCCCTGGAGAGGGAAGTGAAAGTGAGGCAAGTCCCTGTCAAACTTCTGGTGGAGTTGGAAATTTTGGTGCAAAGAGGGGGCAATGCACTGCTTTCCTAACAGGAGCTCTACAGATCAACCAACAGTAAGGATTTGAGGGCTTATTTTGTTAAATTGCTAGCTCTCTGACTGGGAGCTCTTAAAAGGGTTTTTGTATATTTTTAAAGCAAGGTTACTTTCTTTTTGGTGCTTTAGTGGAAATTTCCTTGAGCAGAATAGGTTGTTCAAATCTAGTAACCTCCTCAGCTTTGGGAACCGCTCACACCTATCAGGTGTTAGTTCCCTCCCTACCCACCCCAACTCCCACCCACCCCTAGTGAGCATTCTTGCTTTACAGGGCACCTCCCCATTTAACAAAGCACAGAGAATTGGACCAGCACATTTTGAATATAATTAAAGAGATTTAATTGCTTTTTCTCTGAAAGGACAGCTGGGAAACCGACTGGCATTTGGTAGATCTCTCTTTTGCTTTAACAGATACCTAAGCTCCATGAACAGAACAATGGCTTGGAAAAATCATATCGCTAAAGCTGTTGCCCCCGTTACAGCTTCTACCTCGGTCCAGACAGAGGTCCTAATGCCAGTTGAAGGACCGGTTCCATGTGCAGGGTGCCTGCATGCTGAAGCTCTGAGGAAACAAGTGGAGGAACTCAGAGAGGAGGTGGCGAGGCTGAGGAGCATTCAAGACAATGAGAAGTACATTGATGAGATGCTTCTTGCAGCAACCAAGCTCTCCAGCAGAGAAGAAGATGGGTGCCAACAGAATGTCGATGGTTGGACACAAGTCACCAGGGCCTGCAAAATCACCAATCCAACTTCTCCAGCCCTTGAATTGAAGAACCATTATGCAGCCCTGGAAGTGGAGGAGGTGAAAACATCCCTGAAAAGGGAAGAACCAGAGCTCAAGTACCCCAAAGTTGCAGAATCAGTGACCACAAGGAAACGAAGGGTAGTGGTGGTTGGAGACTCTTCCAAAAGGTACTGAGGCATCCAGCTGCCGACCAGACTTCATGTCCAGAGAGATATGCTGTCTGCCTGGTGCCAAAATCCAAGACATTACTGAGAGTTTGCCGAGACTCAGAGCCCACTATTACCAATGTTGCTAATCCATGTTGGAGAAATGATACTGCCAGGTATACCTCGGAACATATCAAAAGTGACTTCATCACTCTGGGACAGAGGGTGAAGCAGTTAGGTGCACAGGTGGTGTTCTCTTCAATCCTCCCTGTTGAGGGTAAAGGCCAAGGCAGAGAGGCTCACATCCTGGAGATAAATGCATGGCTGCATGGATGGTGTCATCGAGAGCATTTTGGTTTCCTAGACCATGGGATGCTGTTCCAAGGGTTGCAGAGCAGAGATGGCATCCATCTGTCCAAGAAAGGTCAACGCGTCTTTGATAGTAGACTGGCTAATCTACTGAAGAGGGCTTTAAACTAGATTCATTGAGGATGGGTAAAGAAAGCCCCCAGGTAGGTGATACATTAAATACCTTTATGGAAATGGGTAACAGGGGTAATATATGGAAAGCAGTGTGTATAAATGCCCATAGCATGGGAAATAAGATTCCTGATGTTGAAGCTTTGGTGGGAGTGGCTGACTTGGATTTAGTGGCAGTTACAGAAACATGGTTCACAGAAAACCATGATTGGCATGTAACTATACCTGGCTATACTTTATTCAGAAAGGACAGGGTAGGAAGAAGGGGAGGAGGAGTGGCACTATATGTAAAAACTATTAAAGCTTTGGAATTACAGAGCTTAAAAGGGAGAGAGGAGGCATTGTGGATTAAACTAGAAAGAGGGAAAGAGAAATCTGCATTGGTGTGATATACAGACCTCCATCACAAGAGGAAGAGGTGGATAGAGTTAAAATTGAAGACATATGCAGCATTGCTAGGAAAGGGGAAGTGCTACTGATAGGAGATTTCAATATGCCAGATGTTGACTGGCACATTCCTGCTGCAGTATCATCTAGAAGTAAGGAGATCCTGGATTCTCTACAGGGAGAACTATTCAGGCAATTGGTAACAGACCCCACACGTGAAGGGGCCATACTGGACTTGGTGCTTACCAATGGTGAAAGTGTTTCTGATGTTGTAGTGAGAGATTATTTTGCATCCAGTGATCACCAGATGGTGTGGTTCAGTATTAGGACTAGGGCTGTTAGAATCCATTCAAAGGTGAGGATATTATACTTTAGGAAGACTAACTGCCAAGATGGGCCAATACCTCAGGGAGTCGTTAGTGGGATGGGAACAGCTGGGGGATGTAGAAAAACAGCGGGCAAAACTGAAAGGGGATATTTTAAGGGCAACCAACCTTTTTGTTAAAATGGTAAATAAAGGTAAAAGGAAAAGGAGACCACTATGGTTTTCGAAAGATGTAGCTGAAAAAGAGGGAGGCCCTCATGAAATACAAGAGATCACAGAGAGGAAGACAGGCATCTGTATTTGGAAAAACTTAGCTAGCAAAGTAGTCAGGAAGGCAAAGACTCAAAAGAAGGAGGAAATAGCCAATGCAATAAAATGGGGGAATAAGACATTTTTCAGATATATTAGTGAGAAGAGGAAGGGCAAAAGTGGTATTGTCAGACTCAAGGGTGCAGGGGAGGAATATGTAGAAGCTGATAAGGATAAAGCGGACTTTAACAAATATTTCTGTTCTGTGTTCACAGATGAAGAACCAGGAGCAGGACCTCAGAAAACACCCACAAACAGGAATAGAAGCGAGGGACATCTTGAACAATTTTCAGAAGACTGTTCGTGAGAAACTAGCTCAACTTAAAGCAGACAAAGTGATGGGACCAGATGGGATATACCCTAGAATACTGAGGGAACTTGGGGACGTTCTAGCAGCTCCACTGACTGACCTTTTCAATGCCTCGTTGGAGTCAGGAGTGGTGCCAAAGGACTCGAGAGAGGCTCATGTGGTGCCTTTACACAAAAGCGGAAGTAAGGATGTGGTTGAAAACTATAGGCCGGTTAGTTTAACTTCGGTGGTGAGTAAATTATTGGAAAGGCTGCTGAAAGAGAAAATAGTGATGTTTCTGGAGTCCAGCGGATTACAGGATATGAGGCAGCATGGATTCACCAGAGGCAGGTCTTGTCAGACAAATCTGATTGATTTCTTTGACTGGGTGACCAGGGAGTTGGACCAAGGGAGAGCCCTAGATGTGGTGTATTTAGATTTCAGTAAAGCCTTTGACACTGTTCCTCACAGGCAACTTATAAACAAACTGAGCACCCTAGGGATGGACCCTAAAATTACTGCTTGGGTTAGAAATTGGTTGGGTGGGAGACAGAGTACAAGTAAATGGAGCTCACTCTGAGAAGGATGTTACCAGTGGTATGCCCCAGGGATCTGTCCTTGGTCCGATTCTTTTTAAAATCTTTGTTAGCCCTTCCACTATATCACTGTCAGGTAAGGTTTGCCTCTTTGCAGATGATACCAAAATCTGCAATAGAATAGACACCCAGGAAGGTGTAGATTACATGAGGAGGGATCTAGCTAAGCTTGAAGAATGGTCTAGAATTTGGCAGCTGGGATTTAATGTTAAAAAATGTAAGGCCATGCATTTGGGCTGCAGCAAACCAAGGGAGCAATATAGCATAGGGAGTGAAGTACTTTTGTTCACTAAAGAAGAGCGGGACCTAGGCGTGGTTGTGTCTGATGATCTTAAAGTAGCTAAATAGGTAGAAAAGGCGACAGCAAAAGCTAGAAGGATGCTTGGGTGCATACAGAGAGAAATGGCTAGCAGAAAAAAAGGAGGTGATAATGCCTCTGTATAAGCCAAAAGGATGTGAACAGGATGGAGTCGGTGCAGAGGGTGGCTACTAAAATGATTAGTGGCCTTCATTATAAAGCATATGAGGACAGACTGAAGGATCTTAATATGTACACCTTAGAGGAAAGGCGGGATAGAGATGATATGATTGAGATGTTTAAATACCTCCGTGGCATAAATGTTCAGGGAGAGAGCCTCTTTCAATTGACAGCAAGTTCTGCTACGAGGGGACATGGGATGAGGGTGAAGGGAGATATTTCCGCATATCACTCCTGAATCTATTTCTTTACAGAAAGAGTAGTGGATCCGTGGAATAGGCTCCCAGTGGAGGTGGTAGAGATGAGGACAGTAACTGAATTCAAAAAGGCATGGGACAAACACAGGATCTCTAAAGGTAAAAAGGGGACTGTTGTAGTTGTTGATATGGAAAGACAAACTAGATAGGCCATGTGGTCTTTTTCTGTCACCATATTTCTATGTTTCTATGTAAAAAATGAATGTATAAGTATGAAAGCTATGTTACATGAGTGTACTAGAGTCCTGCCTATTAAGGGCTGATGCAGAAAGCTGGCGTTGAAGTCGCATGCTATTAGCTATGTACATGTCTATGTAGCGCGCCAATACCATGCGACTTCAGTGCCGGCATGCAGAAAGGGGCACATATGCAAATTAGCCACACATTAAACTGTGGCACAAATGTCAGCGTTAAACTGGGACAGCAAACCAAACATATGCGCACAGAAGTCGGCATACATTTGGCATGCTCTCCCAGAGAAACAGTGTCATCTGAGAAGTTTGACACTTCACCTTGGATGATCCAGGCATTGGGGAAAGTCCCAGATGCCATCATAATACTGTCCGGGGGGAGGAGGGGGGGCTGGTGGATGCACTGGGTGAGGTCAGACTGCCATATAAGGTATTTTCCATCTTATATGGCAGCCTGACCCCGCCCAATGCATCCCAGAATGCACCATACCGGGCCAGGGAGTCGTCATTTTCCAAGATGGTGGCACAGGGGTGGATGTACATGGGCAAAGCTCCTACTTCATCTTAAAAGGTATCGTGAGGGGGTGGGAGGTTTGGGGGCACTGAGCCACCAGAGGGGTTTTTTTTTGTATTGGGTGGGTGAGAGGGGGGGGGGAATAAAATAAATCAGGGCTGCTAGGCCAATAGGTTTGTTTGTTGTTTTTTTTAATTAGGTGGGTGGGGATTGGGGCCACCAGGGATTTTCTTTTATTGCATGGGGGGGGAGGGACTGGTTTCCCCGGGGATTTGGTTTCTGTGTGGGGATTGGTGTTCGGGGCATCAGCCCCCCGACAGAAGTTTGATGGTATTGGGGGCTTTCCCCAATGCCTAGATCATCTAAGGGGAATTCTGACACTTCACTTCAGATGAACACGCCCCACTGCCTTCAAAATACTGTCGGACGCACATGCAAGATTTTTAAACCACCTCAGAGCAGGCACAGAGATTCTGATGCTTTGGTTGGTTAGGTAATCTTCTATGCGTTCCTCTGCATTGGGTGCAGACAATATTAACATGCTATTTTAATACACATAGCGCATTTGCATATAATTTGCATATAATTGAAGTAGTAGTCTAATGTTAGAGCACTGGCTTGGGAACCAAGAGACCAGGGTTTGATTCAATGTCAATGTCCCTGTTTAATGTACATTACCAAGTTTAAGTTACAATGTAACCGCTTTGACTGAAATAAAGCAGTATAAAAAAAATTGTTAAATAAAATAAATACATGTAAATACGCTTGGTGTTAGTGTGTGCTCTCTTTTCCTTTGCTGTTGACACGCACATCAATCTCTTTTCTGCATATGGCGTGTCAGAACTTCTGCGTATAAGTTGTGTTATCCACACGTAAAGGGCACGTTAGTCTTTCTGCATTAGTCCGCTTGTATCTTTTTTCGGTTATATGTCTTTTCTATTGTGCTTTGTACATTATTGACCTTAAATTATATTAAATTGTTTACTGTGTTGGATACATTACTGACCTTAAATCATACAAATAGCAATAATAAGATACAATTTGCCTATTTTTCAAGTTTATCCCATGCCTTAGCACAAGCAGGTGCTTTAATTCTGCTCCAGGGTAGGGACACAGCAAACTAAACTCAGATGGCCTTCTCTCCAATTGGGGCGAGGGCCTTCTGTATACCTCCAATAGCAAAAAGGACTATGTAACTTCAAAAAGGACTATGGCACTATGATTCTCAAAGCTCTTTACTGGTCGAGAAGCCACGATTCCCTCTTCTTCTCAAACCTTTGGATAAGGTGTCAGTTTGGCTGAAGACCTCACCAAACCTGATTTTGCACAATCAGGGCACATTGTTATATCCTAACATCAAATACCTAGCCTTCAGAGCTTGGATGTTGAGGGGATAACTGTCTTCTCTGACTTCCAAGATTCCACTAGGTGGTCTTATGTTTTCAAAAGGAAGACGTTTATCTGGTGGTGTGAGGGCAGGTCCTAGATCTGTTCTTGGGGATACAGTATGAACAGGATAGATGCGTGCAGAGGGTGCAACCAAAATGGTCAGTGTTCATCGACGTCATAAGGGAACAGACAAAGATCTGAATATGTATACCTTGGAAGAAAGGAAGGATATCACAGAGACATTTAAATACCTCCATGGCATGAACACACAGGACAAGAGCCTCTTTCAATTGAAAGAAAGCTCTATAACGAGGGGGCATAGAATGAAGGTGAAAGGAGTTATACTCAAGAGTAATTTGAGGAAATATTTCTTTGTGAAAAATTGGAAGATGTATGGAATAGTCTCTCAGTGGAGGTGGTAGAGATGAGGACCATATCTGAATTCAAGAAAGCATGGGATAAGAACATAAGAAATGCCATATGAGTCAGACCAAGATCCATCAAGCCCAGTATTCTGTTTCCAACAGTGACCAATCCAGGTCAAAAGTGACTGGCAGGCTCCCAAAAAGGTCACAGGTTCCACAATGCTTATCCTGGGGTAAGCAGTGTATTTCCTGGGTCCTCTTTAATAATGGTTTATGGACCTTTCCTCCAGGATCTTGTCCAGACTTTTTTTAAACCTAGTTACACTAACAGCTTTTACTACGTCCTCCGGTAACAAATTCCCAAGTTTGATTATGTGCTGAGTGAAAAAAAGATTTTCTGTTATTAGTCTTAAATGGGCTATATTGTAGATTCATTGAGTGTCCCCTAGTGTTTCTACTTTTAATGGAATAAACAACTGATCTATGTTTACCCGTTCCACTCTACTCATTAATTTATAGCTCTATCATCTCTTTCCTCAGCCGTCTTTTTTCCCAAGATGAAGAGTTCTAACCTTTTAAGCCTTTCTTCATAGGGGTATCCTTCCATCCCCTTTACCATTTTGATGGTTCTTCTCTGTACCTTTGCTAATTCTGCTATATCCTTTTTAAGTTATGGCGATCAGAACTGCACACAATATTCAAGGAGATGCAGAGGCAGTATAATAGATCCTTGGTTTTATTCTCCATTCCTTTCCTTATCATTCCTAGCATTCTATTTGCTTTCTTGGCCTCAGCTGCTGCACACACAGCAGAGGGTTTCAACGTATAATCCACAATGACACCTAAAACCTTTTCCTGGTTGGAGGTTCCTAATGTTTATTTATTTTATTTAACAGTTTTTCTATACCGCCTTTATCCAAGGCGGTTTACATCAAACATAATTACAGAGGAATTGTTTTACATTAAACAAGGGAGTTCAACTTGGAGGTAAGTAAGAGATAAATTATGTGAGCAGAATGAACTATTTACATGTAGAGATGGTCTTCATTTTACGGGGAGGATTGAATGGTTTAGCTTAGCTGTCCTTCTGTGTGGTATGTGGAACCTTGCATCATGTAACCATAGTTTGGGTTGTTCTTCCCTAAGGGGGTCATTCTACACAGCGAATAGCAGAGGATGCATGTCCGTTTTGGACTTTCAGGCCCCGCTGCTTGCAGATCCTGCACCAGGAGCTCCTCGCCCGTATAGGGCCTTTTTGTGGGGAGCTCTAGACGGGGGTGAGAAGGGGTGGTGATGGGGAGGAGAGTGGGTGGAGCGGGGGCGGGCTGCACAACCTGGATGTACAGGGCCGATTCTAGTCACGACCCTGTATGTTCGGGGGCAGAAGGTTAGACAGGGAACTTATTCCATCTCAGAGGTGGAATAAGTCCCCCCAATGATGGTGGACCACAATGGAGGCCCCCCCCCCCCAGGAGAAGAGCCGCAGCAGTTGCATCTCCTCTGCCTGATCCTGGGCCTGGCAGGCCCCACTGGGGGTTGTGCAGCAGGGAACACAGCTTCGCTGAGGTGAGGGGAATTGGGGCTCCTGCACAGCATCTTGATGCCATGGCACCAAGGCTCCATGCAGAAGCATAGGAAGGGCTGGTTGCTGGATGTGCAGGGCAGCTGAATCAGGGCACATCCAGCCAGTCTAAATGCACAGTTCTGCACTTACAGGAACGTCTGACTCTCATGGGTGCAGAATCAGGTACAACCTCAGACCATCCAGATTTTGGACATCTGGATGGCCTAGACATGCCCAGACTAAAATTGTCCTCCATGTGCATAACTTTGCACTTCTCCATATTAAATTTTATCTGCCATTTGGACTCAAGTCTTCCAGTTTAATCAAGGTCTTCTTGCAATTTTACAATGATCTTGTGTTTTAATAACTTTGAATAATTTTGTATCATCTGCAAATTTGATCATCTCACTCATTATTCCCATTTCCAGGTCATTTATGAATCTGCTAAAAAAAAAAAAAAAAAGAAAAGCCAGTGGGCCCAGCACAGATCCCACTATTCACCTTTTTCCATTGAGAAAATTGGCCATTTAGCCCTACTCTGTTTTCTTTTAGCCAGTTCCTGATCCACAATAGTATACTGTTTCCTATCCCATGACTTCAATTTTGCCAAGAGTCTCTCATGAGGGACCTTGTCAAAGGCTTTCTGAAAATCCAGATACACTATATCAATCGTCTCATCTTTATCTACGTGTTTATTCATACCTTCAAAAAAATAACAGATTAGTAAGAGAAGTTCTTCCTTGGCTAAATCCATGCTGGCTTTCTCCCATTAAACCATGGCTATCTACATGTTCAGTAATTTTATTCTTTATAATGGTTTTTACCATTCTGCCCGGTAGGGACATTATAGAGGATCTCTAAGAGAAAAAAAAGGGACTGTAAAGTTTAGTAGGTGGTATGGAAGGACAGACTGAATAAGCCATATAGTTTATCTGCCATCATTTTTCTATGTTGCTATGTTTCTATGTTCCTTCAAAACCTCCTTGAATACTTTGTATATTTATTAGAGTCTGTTTTGAAGACAAATTCAGTAAGGGTTCTCCCCAGTGCAATTGGCTCTTACCACCATCATGCAAGAGGTAAATCCATCTCTCTACAGTCTTTAGTGGTTCATTTCATATGAGCTTGTTTCTTATGAAGACTCCCTTTAAGCATCCTCAAAATGTCTTGAAATCTCAACAAGGTCTTAAAACAGTTATGAAAGCTCCCTTTGAGCTGCTAGATACCTTTGAGCTGAAACACCTGACCTAGGTGGTTTTGTTTTTTTCTGAAAGTTATCTCAGTATACAGTTAGAGAGCTGCAGGCTCTAGTAACTGATCTGCACTTAAGTTTTAACACAATAGGATAAGTCTATGTACTCATCCTAAATTTCTGCTTAAGGTGATGTTGGACTTCCATCTTAATTAGGCAGATGTCCTACCAACATTTTTTCTAAGACCTCAAGCTCAGAAAAGGGAAAGTGGATTGCACACGTTGGACTGTAAGAGCGCCTTGGCCTATCTGGAGCAGACTAAAGCCCGTAGAAAATCCACCCAGCTTTGTTTCTTTTGACCCCAACAGGTTAGGGGCTGCCATCAACAAATGTACACTCTCCAGTTGGCTAGCAGATTGCATCTCCTTCGCTTTTATCCAGGAAAGCTCGACTATGGAGGGTCATGTCAAGGCTCATTACATCAGAGCCATGGCTGCATCGGTGGCCCAATTGAGATTGGCCTTCATGGAGGAGATTTGCAAATCCGTGACGGACCTCTGCTCACTATTCACATCTCACTGCTGTCTAGAAAGGGATTCCTGATGTGGTCATACTCTAGTTCTCAGTTTTGCGATCTTTTTTCATCTTGATTAAATCGAAAGCTTTGATGGTACACCTTGTAGTGCTATACAAATGATTAGTAGTAATAGTGGCAGTAGATTCAGTCAGTCAATCTATTCTCCAGAATCTGTTCAGGGAATAGAATCCAACTCCATTCCCCCCTAGGCTAGTTAATTTCATCTCCAAGCTTTCACCTAAAAATTAAAAAAAAAAAAAAAAGGAACAAAAATATCTGAAGAGACCTTTTTGCCATAAAAAACAATGTTCACTTAGTATCAGCTGGCTGCGACAAGTTCATTTTCCCCTTTTTTCTTTTGATGTAGCCTAGACTTATGAAATCCCATAAATGAGGACATTAACTTGCTTGTCCATGGAGAAAACGTTACTCACCTTTAGTAGGTATTCCCTGGAGGCGGCAGGATACATTCTCACAACTCTCCCTGCTCTCCTTGGAGTTGTATTCTAAAATCAGCTACAGAATGGACTACAGAGATGAGGTGTGGCAGCAGCAGGTGGGAATGGCCATGCAAGTCTGCTGGGACGAATTCAAAAGCTTCTAGAAGATGGGAGAGGTTGCCCATGCAGGTCTCCATCAATGATGTCACCCATAAGTGAGGAGTTATCCTCACCTGCTACAGGTGAATAACACTATTTTATCCTATTTATTTTAAATGTACCACTTTGTAACTTCACTTTGCAGTTTTTGAAAGAATAAACAATTGATTTGCAATGAGCCATTCCACTCCACTCAGAATTTTATAGATCTCTATCAAATCACCCCTCAGCCATCTCTTTTCCAAGCTGAAGAGCAACCTCATAGGTGTAGTTGGACTGGTTTACTTTGGGAGGGGTGGGGCAAAGAATCAGGTGACATATTTGCATAGTTACATCTCATACATGTTCACTATTGCCATCTTAAAATGCCTTCCATTCCCCTAAAATAGCATAAAGGGGTTTGGTGACTATCATATCACCCTGAGCCTCCCACCCCCAAAAGGCATAAAAGGGGCTTGATGGCCCCTCCTTAGCATACCTCCCCAAAAACACAACATATTCCTTCCCAATATCGTTTTCTCCCTGAAGATATGCCCTGCAGCTTCCCCATTCTCTTGCTCCCCATCCTGCCCTATACTCTCTGCCTCCATCCCCTTCCCTGCCCTGCTGTACACCCCTGAGCATGGAAGATAGTCAGCAACAGAGTGTGAAAAAGGTTGGAGCCTGACCTAGAGTGAAAGGCATGTCCTACACGCCCTTTTTTTTTACCCCCTGTCCTCTCTCACTTTGCTCTATTCTTCAAATCCCACTCCTTCAACCTTGCCCACCACTCTTTGCCTCCCATCTCTAAAAGTCACATACCCTCTTTTTATCCCAAGATCTTTCCTTGCTTTTCACCTCCTACTCTATCATCCCAAACTTGTTTACTCCTCTCTATCCTTTGCCCTACTCTTGGGTCTTCCACTTATTCACTCCACAAATTCCCCCTCGAATTCTGCACCCTCTCTCCATTAGCCATTTCTCTCTCCTCTCCTCTTTTCTTTACTTCCTCTCCTACAACCATCTCTAACATTTCTCTCTTCCCTTCAGTTTTCTTCCATTTATTTGTTTCTCTATCCAGATTTCAGTCCTCCTCCTCACCAACCAGTCTTCAATCTTCTTTTTATTACTGCAATTACCTACAGCTTTCCATCTCTTTCCCTCACCCCATTCCTCATCGCTCCCCTTCTTTCTCAATCTCTCACTAACCTCCTTCTCTCACCCTCCCACCATGCCCTTCATGCCCAGGATCTTCCCTCTCTTTATTCCCAGATTTACCATCTCCTCCCCCTCCCATCCAGTCTTACTTCTAGTGACCCCTCTGTCTCCCTAGCCCCCTCCCTCCTAACATTCCCTAGTCTTCTTTCCCCATGCCTGACATCTCCTCTCTATTTCCGTAGCCCCCCTTGCCCAGGCAGCCACCTCTCCCGCATCTCCTTCCTTGCCATCTATGGACCCATCATGTCCAGCATCTCTTATTTGTAACCCTATTTCCCTCCCTCCAAGTGCTTTTGGATCCTGATCCGCTTTGTCGCCTATGTTTCCTTAGCATACCCTTAGATATATTCTTGTCCTCAAATCTAATTATGACAGACAATACAACAGCTAAATTCTGATGAGCAGGGACCATCTTTTACATGTGCCTGTGCAGCACTACATCCGCCTTGTAGCACTATATAACTGATCAGTAGTAGTAGTAGTAGTAATAATAGGGGTTAAGAATCCTCCATATATGTCCCTATTGCCTCCCCCCCCCCTCCCCACGATGCTCCTGCATCTCCACCATCCGTATCCCTATTCTCCCTCCCATGGATGACCCCTTCTTGTCCGGCATGTCCCCTCCAACATTTCCATCACAACCACCTCAAGTCCAGCACCCTCCACCTGGGTTCCTAACCTCCTCTCCCACTGACTGCCCCTTTATATCCAGCATGTCCCCTCGAACCTCACTAAATCCCCCCCAAGTTCAGGATCTCTCCCATCTATGTTCCTATTTTCCCTCCTATGGTCCCATCATCATGTCCTAGCAAATCAACTCTTCCCTCTTCCACTTACCCGAGTCCAACATTTTTCTTTTCTGCTGCCAACTCCAGGATGCGGCAACCCAGATTCAAACCTGTCTGCAACTGTGATCAAACTGAGAAGAGCGCAGGACCTGCTTTCACACACGCTTACTGAAAGCTCTGCGATGCCAGTCCCCCTTCTCAAGATACCGGAAATCTGTATCGGGGGGGGGGGGGGGGACCGGCGTCAGAGCATTTTCAGTGCAAGTAAAGGAAAAGGCCCTGTGCTCTTCTCAGTTTGCTCGGGGCTGCAGACAGATCTGATGGGTTGTTGCAGCTGGCTGATGGTGGGAGACAATGGAAGACGATGGGGGAAATCTGGCATTTAGGGGGGGACAATGCCCCCATCAGTCCCGCCAAACTACACCTATGCCTAACCACTTTAGTCTTTTCCTATAGGAGAGTCATTCTATTCCTTTTATCATTTCTCATCCCTCTCTGTACTTTTTCTAATCCCAACATATCCTTTTTTGAGATTCAGCAACCAGAACTGCACATATTACTCAAAGTGCACTTGCACCATGAAGCGATACGGAGGCATTATAATGTTTTGTTTTATTCTCTATTCCTTTCTTTATTATTTCTAACTATGCTTTTTTGGATACTGCCACAGACAGAGAGATTTCATTGTATTGTCCATGATGCTGCCGAGATCCTTTTCCTGGGTGGTCTCTACCAATGCAGAACCTTATACCATCTAACCGTAGTTTGGGTTGTTCTTCCCTATGTGCATCACTTTGCACTCCTCCACATGAAATTTCATCTGTCATTCGGATGCCCAGTCACCCAGTCATGCAAGGTCCTCCTGCAATGTCTCACAATCTGCTTGTGACTGACCAACTTTGACTAATTTTGTATCAGCTGCAAATCTGATGACTGTTTATTGTTCCCATTTCCAGATTTATAAATATGTTAAAATGCACCAGTCCTACTACAAATCCCTCAGGTACTCTACTATTCACCTTCCTCTATTAAGAAAACTGGCCATTTAACCCTATTCGTTCTTCACCTTTTATCAGTACCGAATCCACAATAAGACTTTGCCTTCTATCCCATGGCCTTTTCATTTCTTCTGGAGTCTTTTATGAACTGCTTTGTCAAATACGTTCTGAAAATCCAGATGCGCTCTATCAACTGGACAACCTTACCCATATGTTTATTCATGGCTTCAATAAAATGAGGTAGATTGGCGAGTTAAGACGCCCCTTGGCTGAATCTGTATTGACACTGTCACATTAAACCATATCATAAGAACATAAGAACATAAGATATGCCATACTGGGTCAGACCAAGGTCCATCAAGCCCAGTATTCTGTTTCCAACAGTGGCCAATCTAGGTCATATGTACCTAGCAGTTTCCCCAAGGGACACAGGTTCCACAATGCTTGTATTGGTTCAAGCATTGATATCCTGGGTCCCTTCTTAATAATGGCTTATGGACCTTTCCTCCAGGAACTTGTCCAAACCTTTTTTAAACCCAGCTACACTAACAGCCTTTACTACATCCTCCGGTAACAAATTCCAGAGTTTGATTACACGTTGAGTGAAAAAATATTTTCTTTTATTAGTCTTAAATAGTTTACACTGTAGCTTCTTTGCATGTCCCCTAGTCTTTCTATATTCTGATAAGGTAAACAATCAATCTACGTTTACCCGTTCCACTCCGCTCATTAATTTATAGACTTCTATCATATCTCCCCTCAGCCGTCTCTTTTCCAGGTTAAAGAGCCCTAACCTTTTTAGCCTTTCTTCATAGGATTATCCTTCCATCCCCTTTACCATTTTGGTGGCTCTTCTCTGAACCTTTTTTAATAACTCTATATCCTTTTTAAGATACGGCGACCAGAATTGCACACAATATTCAAGGTGCGGTCTCACCATGGAACGATATAGAGGCATTATAATATCCTTTGTTTTATTTTCCATTCCTTTCCTTATCATACCTAGCATTCTATTTGCTCTCTTGGCCGCCGCTGCACACTGGGCCGAGGGTTTTAACATGGTATCCACAATGACGCCTAAATCTTTTTCCTGGGTGGTGGTTCCTAATGTGGAACCTTGCATCGTGTAACCATAGTTTGGGTTGTTCTTCCCTAGGTGCATAACCTTGCACTTGTCCACATTAAATTTCATCTGCCATTTTGAGGCCCAGTCTTCCAATTTATCAAGATCCTCTTGCAATTTTCCACAATCCTCTTGGGTTTTAACAACTTTAAATAGTTTTAGTTTATCTATCGATGTGTTCAGTTAATTTGTTCTTTACAATAGCTTCCAGGCACAGATGTCAGGCTTACTAATGTATGCTTTCCCAGATCACTCCTGGAACCCTCTTAAAAACTGGCATTATGGAAGGGGTCATGTGATGTAGTGAGCCAGATTAGATATGTCTGAAAGCAAGCCTTGTACATAGTTCCGATTGTTAGAATTTTAGAATGTTAAAATATGTTCTATGTAATAATGTTGTTCATCGTACACCGCCCCTGATCTCAGGAAGGAGCGGTATAAAAGTAACAAACAAACATACATGTCTGCTCGAGCTCTGAGGCTCCTCACCTCAAATTCATCTTAAATTAACTTTC
This sequence comes from Ichthyophis bannanicus, assembly GCA_033557465.1. Lineage (NCBI taxonomy): Eukaryota > Metazoa > Chordata > Amphibia > Gymnophiona > Ichthyophiidae > Ichthyophis > Ichthyophis bannanicus. Next base: position 701,017,687 of record CM066036.1, read on the forward strand.
ACAAGTGACCTGTTGGTCTCTGGGACCCCTCCCGGCTGACTGAACTCCCAGGTTGTGCCCTGCTGAAATTTGGAAGGGTTATGGCCATAAAACTGGCACAGAAAGACCATGCAGAGAGACCAAAGTGAGCTGACTCCAAGATGACAGATATTGCCCCAGAGAACCCATGCAGGAAGGCGCTGGTGGACAATGAGGTCTCCCAGGCGGCTGTGCGAGCGCTTGATATCCTGCGCTTCTCTTTGCTATACCTGGCCTGGCTGCGTGTCCTATATGACAGCAAGCCTTTTTTTTTTACTCCCCTGGTGCTGCATTAACTTTTCTTATCACGCTACCAACACCAGCATTCCCAACATACAAGTCATAGGATTTTGTTTGTCCTGTACTACCACGTTGTGGACTTCTTTAGACTCTGGATCTTGAAAATGGAAGTCATTGGCTTGTTTGCATTGTCTTGCGACTTGACGGGCTTGGGGGAGCGCTATTACTGCCCTCCATACTGGATCTGCCAACTTGTTTAGCGCTGGGCCCCATGACCTCAAGCAGTGGACAACCCTCCTCCTCATTTGTCAACTCAGGAGCGGGGCCTTTGGGCTGCACTTGCAGAGAATGGGCTACTGCCAGACAGAAGCCCTCTTTTCTAGGCACACTGCGACACCCTCGGGACTGATAGAAATGTTCTGACTTTTGATGGGTTCTGCCTTCCCCCTTGGGGTCCTGTTACCTTTGTGTGGGGTAAGGTGGGCCCAGTATGAATGGTTATGGCCCTCCGTTTTGTGATAAGGATCATGCACAGCAGGGGGTTCAAACATGTAACTGAGCTCCATCAGGCTGTGTTTATTTTTGTTAGCCTGTTATTGTGTGCTGGGGTGTGGGGGGAGGGGGAAGGAGGAATGGAAGATGGTAGATACAGGGGAGCACGATGATGTGCAGGGAGGGTTGGTTATGTGGGGAATGCTAGTGTGGATTGATTGGTTACTGCGTTAGGTGGGTGAGGAGGAATATGGGAGGATTGTGAAGACTGGTTGTATGGCTGGTTGTATGCGTGGTTGAGATCCGACAGGGGAGACAGAGATTGATATGGAGCATCAAATAGGCTGGGACTGATAAGTGGGTGGCTTCAGGAGGTAGTATCTGGGGTGGGGAGCCTTGATGCATCAGCCCTGAGCTCCTGATGGAGCATGGTTTTGGCTTCTTTGTGAGGGGTGAAGTGGGTGGGAAGGAGAGGGTGGGATGAGGGATAGAGGGGTAGTAAGGAATGTGCACTCTCCAAAGTTATGCTCTGTAGACAGTTCAACAGACCCTCTAGCTTGGTTTCAGGAATGGAAGGCCCTAGGCTGGAGGGGGAGGGTGTCTCCTCATCACTCAGAGTTGGCTGTTTTTTTTCTCAACATCCTGTGATAAGAGAATGGTGCTAAAGGTTCTTTCTTGGAATGTTTGTGGCCTTGGAACTCTGATTAAGAGTTATAAGATTCTGTGTGCTCTGGCTCGCCATAACTGACAGCCTTTCTTCAGAAGGCGCATCAAATTGCCATTGAACACGCCAAACTTTGTCATGAATGGGTAGACCAAGCGTTTGGTGCTCCAGCACAGGGCCAGAAGGGCGGCATAGCGATCTTGATACACAAACAAATTGGCTTTGTTTGCACCGCTGAGCTCAATGATCCCTCGGGTGGCTATTTGATCCTAGAAAAGATCTGGAGGGCCAGCAGATGGTACTGCGTAATGTCTATGGCCCAGGTGCACCCGATCCTTCTTTTTACTGCCATCTGGCCTCCACTTTAGAACAGCTCCCGAATGATAGGTTGCTGCTAGGTGGAGACCTCAGAGTTTTAGACTCATTAGTGGATACTTCGCGAGGGGACTCCCGAATCTGGGATAGGACAACTTGCACCCTTGGCAGAGTTACCCATCGGCTGGACCTTGTTGATCTCTGGCAGTTCCTGTACCCCCTCGATCAGGACTATACCCATCAATCATATGCTCATGGAACTAGTGCTTATTGATTATTTGTTTATCTCAGAGTCTATCTTCACGAGTGGAGGATGCTCAGATTGTGCCAGATGAGATTTTGGACCACACCCCTATTTGGGTCGATTTTGCGTGGCATTCTCAGAAGTCGGGTCCTCGTTTTGGCATTTCCCCTTGGATTTGTAAAAGGATGAGCAATTTTGGGCCTATATTAGGGAGCGGTGGGAGTCCTATGCAAAGCTCAATAAGTAACACAAAAGAGATACCTCAATTATTCTGAGAAATCGCAAAGGTGGTGCTTAGAGGGGACATCATTGTCTACTTGGCACGCTGCAGGTGCCTGTTTAATGTTCAAATCCTGTGGCTAGAGAGAAGTCATGCACGCCACCCCACTGCTGGGTCACTAGCGTGCCTCATGGAAACCCAAGCCGCCCTTAATGAAGTTCTTCAGAGGGCGAAGAAATCATTGATGTATTACAAGTTTCAGCTTTTTCAGTAAGGGGACAAAACGGGGAAGCTCCTTGCACACTATCTTAAGGGCGCTAGGGGATTACAGATTATGGCTTTACATGATGGGGCTTGTAGATTACACAAGGAACCCCCCAGAGATGGTACAACTCTTTCGGGCCTTTTATCAGAATTTGTATAAGGGGGATCGTGCTCCTCTTATGCAAATGATGGCACAACAGGTAGCACTACTGGGAGTCCCGATCACTGAATGACAGGTGCTTCCAGGGATTCAATGGGTGCAGTGTTGTAAGTCCCCTGGTTCAGATAGGTATAATGCTGAATTTTACAAACTCTTGCTTGACCTCGTAGTGGTCCTGCTAGTTGAAATGTATCAGGCGTGAACAAGTAGCGGGTGTTTCTCTTGGGGGGACAATCAGACCTATATTACCCTGCTTCCTAAGTCATATAAGGACCCCTGCAGACAACCTTGTACCATCCGATTTCGTTCTCCTCGACACCATGTCCTCACTTGGCTTCAAGGGCTCTGTTCTATCCTGGTTCTCCTCCTATCTCTCCCATCGCTCCTTCAGTGTGTATTCCGGTAGCTCCTCCTCCTCCCCTACCCCACTCTCAATTGGTGTACCCCAGGGATCTGTCTTGGATCCACTCCTTTTCTCTCTAAATACCCAGTCCCTTGGTGTGCTTATCTCTTCCCATGGCTTTCAGTACCATCTGTATGCTGACTCCTCCCAGATCTACCTCTCTACACCCGAACTCTCTCCAGCAATCCAGACCCGTATCTCTGCCTGTCTTTCTGACATTGCTGCCTGGATGTCTCACCGCCGCTTGAAACTGAACATGGCCAAGACTGAACTTATCTTTCCCCCAATGCCTCCTGTCCTCTTCCTCCTTTCTCAGTCTGTGGATGGCTCTGTACTCCTTCCTGTTTCCTCGGCCTGCAATCTGGGGGTTGTCTGACTCCTCTCTCTCGTTCTCCACACACATCCATCGTGTAGCTAAGACCTGCCGTTTCTCTCTCTACAACATTAGCAAAATCCGCCCCTTCTGTCTGAACACACTACTAAAACGCTTATCCACTCCTTAATCACCTCCCACCTTGACTACTGTAACCTGCTCCTTGCTGGTCTCCCTTTGAGTCATCTCGCTCCCCTTCAATCTGTTCAACACTCTGCTGCACAGCTAATCTTCTGTCATCCTCATCATGCCCATATTACTCCTCTCCTCAAGTCACTTCACTGGCTCCCTATCCGATTCCACATCCAGTTCAAACTTCTCTTGCTGACTTATAAATGCATTCACTCTGCAGCTCTTCAGTACCTTTCATCTCTTATCTCCCCTTATAACCCCCCCCCCCCCTCGGGTACTCTGCTCCTCTGGCAAACTGTTTCTATCTACGCCCCGCTCTCTTACTGCTAACTCCAGACTTTGCTCCTTTCACCCTGCTGCTCCTTACGCCTGGAACAAACTACCTGTGTGTGTACGCCAGGCACCTTCCCTGGCCCTCTTCAAGTCCAGGTTGCAAGATCACCTCTTTGCTGCTGCCTTTGGATCTTGACTAACCTGATCTCCCTTCTCTCCCTTGTTCTACACCCCTCCATGTTTCGTGTGTTTGTCTTAACTAAATTGTAAGCTCAGATGAGCAGGGATTGTCTCTTGCATGTCTGTGCTGTACAGCGCTGCATACGACTGGTAGCGCTATATAAATGCTGAGTAGTAGTAGTAGTAGTAATAAACTTCAATCTGTAACTTTTATCCAAGATTTTGATGGATCACTTGGCTCCTTTTCTCCCACACCTCCTGCAAGAATCACAAGTAGGTTTTTTGAGAGGTCGATATGCCGTTAGGAACTTGAGGAAGATCATCACCTCCCTTGAATGGGCTCATGAGAAGCAGCTGCCCTCCTTGTTAATTAGTTTTGATGCCAAAAAGGGGTTTGACAGGGTACGTTGGGACTATCTTTTTTGGCTCCTGCTGTGTTATGGTCTGGTCGCTTTATGCGTGCCTTTCAGTGGTAGTATTAGTGAATGCTACTCTTTTGGCTGCTTTTGGGGCTGGAGCATGGTACATGGTGGGCCTGTCCTTTGTCCCCATTGTTATTTGTCTTATCCATGGATCCTCTTCTCCGTAAAATCATGGAAAGCTGGAAGATGTCAGGTGCTTGCCTGGGGCAATCTGAATTTAAGGTGTTTGCCTTTGTGGATAATATTCGAATCCATATTATCAAGCCCGTTGCTTCCTTGCCACATTTGCTATCCAAATTTTCCTATTTCGGCCAGATTTCTAGCCTTAAGCTCAATATGGATAAGTCTGAGGCAACGGATGTTCTAGGGTAGCTGCACCTGCAGTGGGGAGGGGGGGAGGATCAATCTTCCCTTTACGCTGGGCGGATCAGGCCTTTCTATATCTAGAGAGTTCCAACTGCCCGGGGACCCTCGTCAGCTTTATCAAATCAATTGCACTGCAGTTTTGGGACATTTACAGATGAAAATGTGGGAATGGATCCCACTACCCCTATTCTTGTTGAGTCATGTAGCAACTTTTCGTATGACCCCATTTCCTAAATTGTTATACATGCTGCAGACCCTACCAAAGATGTGGTTTTAAGTGTGCAGGAAATCCGCCAGATCATTGGCATAGAGGGCAGGCTAGGATGTCAGCCACATGGCTCATGGCGCTGTGGTGGCATAGGTATACCCGACATCTCTGGGTATGCACAAGTCTGTCAGTTACAGCATTTGTTGGTCTGGCTGGGTTATACTGAGGTTTTTACGCCCTGAGCATTGGAAGAGGACTTTGTCTCCCCCTATAATTTGTTGGCGGTTCTTCATTTTGATGCCCAAACATTGCTTACTTGGCTTTGGCATAGCTTTAGTGGGGCCAGTAAGAGGAGGGTGGCGGTCTTTGTGTTCAATGGTGCATTTTCTCGGCTGCCTCCAGCTTTGCGCCTATCTGGGGTAATCTGCAATTTCGGCCTGGCATGGAGAAGTGTGTTTTGGATTGGGAGAAGTGTGTGTAGTTTGAGACCCATGGTGGATTTGGATGGGTGTATTAAATGTATATATTTATTTATTTTTTATACCGCGCTCTTTAGCATCAGTGCAGTTTACATGTATACTAACAGGTACTTTTTATTCCCTTGTCCCTGAAGGGCTCACAATCTAAGTGTACCTGAGGCAACGGAGGGTTAAGTGGCTTGCCCAAGGCCACAAGGAGTGGCCATGGAACTAGAGACCCCAGTCCCTCTGGCCTGAGGTTGCTTGTCCCCATGTGGGAATTGAACCCCCGGCCTTCTGGCCTGAGGTAACCTGTCCCAACTACTGAGCCATTCCTCATTTCAGACCCTCTGTGCTGAGTTTTCACTGAAGAGTTGCGTATCTCCAGGTTTGCCATTATGTTCAGTCTCTTCCCTGGGATTCCTTGGTTGCAGAGGTGTCTGGACAGATCCTATATTTCTTTGAACTGGAGATCCGAGAGAGTCTGTCCATCTCACAGTTTTTTCAGAAACTGGTGAAGGGGTCCCACTCCTGGGATTTTTCTGCAGTGGAGTGATGATGGGAGCTGGAATTGTCTTCGTCTGCCGCGGCCAGGGATGTCTTGGGAGCTGAACAATGCATTCCCAATTTAATGAAATCTGCTCAGCTGCAAGATCTCCAGTATCGGACATTATGCTGTGTGCATTTCTCCTCTGAACGGGCTCTTTGGAGTGGTGTGGCTCCATGAAGCAACTGCCCCTGGTTTGGGGTATCCGTAGCTGATCTAGGTCATATGTGGCAGCGCTGTGGGGTGGTTCAATGGTACTGGTGTAAGAGACAAGACTACCTAGGTTCTTCAGTGGGACAATCCTTGAAGCAGTCAGGAGCTCTAGTGGTATTCAATTGCCTATCTACCTCTCGCCCCAAAGGGTGGTGCATGCATTTGCTGGTTTGTAAAGCTTGTTTGGTGGGGAAACAGCCAATTCACTGGCTTTGGAGGGAACCCCTCTGTACACTCCTTCTAGGAGTGGTGGAATTGTTTTTAATCAGTTGATGCTAATGGAGTGCATGGCTCAGAGGGGGAACACAGACTGGAGAGTTTCCTTGTGCTTTTGGGGGTATATATTAACACACTGACACCCCTCTCCCACATTGAGCTGCTTACTCTTTAGTGGTCTGCTGGGTTCTGGAGTGGTTTGCGATCATGGGGTGCTTCCTGGGATGGAGACATGCTATTTGGATGTGTATGAAGGTGGGGGTCTACAGAGCAGGGGTAGTTATGGATGGGAGGCGGCTGCTAGGGTGAGAGGGGAGGGAGGATTGGCTATTGGAATTAAAATGTTTTGGTTCTTGCTCTATTTGACTTGTTTTGGGGGTGCTATGTTAGTGTACTTACAGCACTTCAACTGTTGTTCTTGCCACTATCCAATCCTTAATGTACCATAGACGGTTTTAACGATAAATTACAAAATTACTAATAGCATATTTCCAGGATTATAACCAAAAGCTTCCAAATTCACTGGGCAAACATCCCACATACACTTAGTCCAGTGCCTTTCCCTAACACTAAGTTCTCCTATCTGGCCTCCATCAATTCCTCTACTCAGGGTGACTCTTCATCCTTGTCTTTATCTTCCAAGTTCCAACTTCTGCTCAGAAGTGTGGGCTTCTCACTTAAAGCAGCTGACTCTACCCTCTCTCAGAATCCCACTGGCTTATGAAAAGGTTTCTCTTCTTCCTGCTGTTAGCCAGCTATCAAGAATCCTTACGTTCTTCATCCCACATGCTGCCTGGATTCCATCGAACTATGTAACAAGAACATAAATGCATTCTTGATTTAACATCTGAAACACAACTCTCGTTGCTTTGCAGAGTATTCCCTTAAGTCCGTGATATCTGCGGAGCCACAGTGAAACGTTTTGAACTGAAGTCTTTCACACACTTTCATAGACCTCCTTTCTTAAACATCATAGCACTGTTCTGTCGATAATCATGCCAGACACCAGTCACAGTCACCATCATGCCCCTCTCAAGTTAGTACTTCCAGAAAAAGAACTCATATCGGTAAATTTTAATTTAAAAAAAAAAACAGCTTCTTACTCAGACCATATATGAATGTCTATAACTTCTGCTGACTTTTCAGGCTGCCAAATATGGCACTTTCATTTTCAGACTGCAAAAGAACACGACCTTTAACATAATCAGTGCACAAATCCTTTTTCTGAAACTGCTCCATTCCATTGAACAGGTCCCAAGGGCAGGGTTCACACCGGTGCCACAAGCACCACTGCAACAGAACGAAATAGGATGGTGTGTGTTACATAACATAATACAACATTACATCCTCAAATTCTCCTCCAGACATCCTTGAATATTCTTGTCTAGCGAGCTTGCAAACGAAAAGGAATTTGTAACTCTAATTTGCACAGCAGGTGCCAGATAACAGTCAACTACAGTATATTACCATCAAAAGGCAGGGGAAGCAATTACCTTTATGACAGGAAACAAACAACAATAGCCTTGTGAAATAAAGGAGACTCCACCGATCTATTCTCAGCTTCTTTTATGGACAGTGCGAGTTGACTTAAGCTACTATGACTGAAAACTAGCAGCAGTACACCTTCTAGTAGCAGTCATTTTCATCTATTGCAGAGGGGAGTCTCCAGATGGTTGGCTCTTTCCCTAAACTTGCCAAGTATAAACATTTAGCCATAAAATTACCAACAAAAACATGAAGCATTTTTTATTAGTGGTTTGTGCATGCCAAAGGCGTTAGTATAAGCTGTCTGCCACAGGGCTCATTTTATTCCTATGGGCCTCGTGGCAGACAGCACACGCTCACTGTTCAAAAATGACTTAGAAAATTGTTAAATCACTTTTTTACATTTAGACACAAATCAGAATTGGACTTGAAAGTCTTCGGCTTAGTATTTAATGACCACCTTGCTAAAGCATTCATTTCCTTTTTTAAATTTGTTGCTACAGAAAGGCCCATAGAAAAACATTTCAGAAGCTCTGGTTTAAAATAATAAAGCTGTTCAAGCTTGCTTTCAATGTATATGCACCGATAACAAGGACAGGTATAGTAGACATTCCACTGTGGTCGAGAGGTCTGCTAATGAATTAAAGGGAAGAACAGAGAGAGAAAATCCGATCACAATTCAGCAGCTGCATTTGCCCCTCAATGTCCATCTCACAGGCCGATGCAGAAACCCCACACTAGAGCCCAGTATTTCAAGCTCTAGCGCAGGGTTTCATAGTGTGAGTTTAATGCTGGATTACTGTGCTGCAATGGAATATGCAAATTAAGCAGCGTGCAAAAAGTCAGCGGTAAACAGAGAGCAAGCCAAACACATGAGCACAGAAGTCAGAGCAAATTTAGCATGCTGTCCCAGATAAACAGGGTCATCTAAGGTGAACTTTGACACTTTACCTTAGATGATCCAAGCATCAGGAAAAGTCCCCGATGCCATCTGCACAATGCTGGGGTCTAGTTTGCCCTCCACCCCGGACACTGACCCTCTCCTTGACAAAAATAAAATCACTTGTGGCCTGGTGGGCCCCAATACCCCAGAAACAATAAAGGACCCGGTGGCTCAGTGGATCCTAACCCTCTTGAGCTCTCCCCAGTACCTTAAACATTGTTGGCAGGAGCGTTGCCCACCCACTCCCATCCACATGCCACCATCTTGCAAAATGGCAGCGCCTGGCCCCATGTGATGCATCCCGGGATGCATGACATGGGGGTCAGCTGTCCCAGGATGCAACCCAGGGGTCACTGTCATGTAAGGCATTTTTGCCTTATATGGCAGTCTGACCCCCACCTGGTGCATCCCAGGATGCACTATATGGGACCAGGTGCTGCCATTTTGCAAGATGGCAGCATGGGCGTGGAAGTAGAAGCATATGCACAACACTCCCGCCTACAACATTTAAGGTACTGGGGAGGGTTTGGGGGTGGGGGTTAGGGTCAGGGTCCACTGGACCACCGGGTGCTTTTTTGTTGGGGGGGGGGGATAGGGGAGGTTGGGTCCACTAGGCCACCAGGTCCTTTGTTGTTGTTTTTTTTGGGGGGGGGAGGTGAGGAGGATCGGTGTCTACTGGGCCACCAGTGATTTTACTTCTGTCAAGGGTCAGTGTCGGGGAGGGGGGAGAGCATTGGCCCCTTGACCGATGCCTGGATCGTCTGAGGTGAAGTGCCAGACTTCACCTCAGATAATCTTTTTTGCTCCCAGCTGGATCTTTATGCTTGCCCAAAGCTGGCATCCAGTGTTAAAAAAAATGTATAAAACTACACTAAGTTTCAGCACAGGTTTTTTGTTTGTTTTTTTAAACACATCGGGCACAATTAAACATTCAGAACTTTGCATGCAATTTACAGGCTCCCTGCTCTGCAATTTAGCACAATAGTTTTTCTGGCAGTCTTTCGGCACTAGCATGGGGCATTGGAGAGCAAGCCTAGCATGGCAAAAGTGGTTTTCTGTATCGGCCTCTCAGTGTTTGTCTATCAACTGGATTGTAAGCACCCTGTCCTCTGTGTCCCCTCCCATACAGTACAGAATACACCTTGTACTGCCATATAAGTGTTAAGGGCAGAGTTTCCAAACAAGCCACCATTAAGATAACATTGCAATACAATTCCTCATCTCTATCATAATACAGATGGAAGAAGAGTATGGACAGCACGCAAAGGAAGGATGGTTAAAATTTTCAACTGGTTAGCCTTCTAACACTGTTGATCTGCAAATCCCCAGTAAAACCTTTTGTTGCAGTAAACCATAAAGTAGAACAGATATGTCCAGTCTTCATCTTACAAATGGTAAATAAGATCTATACATCCATTAGCTAAAAATATTAATTTATCGAATCAGTTACCTGTTGATTCCTGTGATAACAAGGAAAACGTATCATGGTTCTTCCCAATTCTTACACTGGTCTTTTTCAGACATTTCTACAAGATATATCCAAAATAAAATAAGACGCCACATAAGTTCTGCAGAAGACCTTTAATTTCTCATGGAGACTTCAAGGGCATTTTGAATACCTGCACAGTATGGATATGTTAAGCTCTTCAAACTAAAATACCTGGTACAGATAAATTGATCCATTTACATACAGCTTGGCAAAATCCTGATGAATAGTCTCTTTCCAGGCAGAACTCACCTTGTTCCTAATTCTTAGAATATTTTGTCATTGCTTTCCTGGTTACCTGAGTGTTGCAGGGTGAAGCCAAGAAAGTGTAACATAAGATTAGGAATGCACACATGATAAAACAAACTGAAAACTTCACCAACAGGAATGACCCTTAGAAAATTAAACAAAGCCCCTCTAAACAATATCACCACCACCCACATTGTAACCCTGAGGATATCCACTGCAAACAATCCTGAGCATACAAGCAGCTCACATTTTAATGCCTAATCTTGCCAGCTCTGGGCTTGATAAAAAACAGCCCAGAAAGTACAAAAGTTCACACAGCACTTATGGGTGTTTTTAAAGAATAATATTTATGGTTGCTTTTAAAATGATTTGGCAGTCGAATTATGGAGTTAGGCAGCTAGATCAAATCTTTTGGAAATTTATCACCACTGAAGGGTCTAGTTAACTAAGGTGCACTAATGTTAACGTGCGTTAATTCACCATTAACCTGCATTTTAGTAAATAGGTTCCACTGAATAACATGGGACCTGTGCTAAAACATGCGTTAACTGTGAAATAATGCACATTATCACTAGCGCACCTCAGTAACTAGAGGGGTGAATGGTTAGATACTGCAGCCTAGTTATATTATATTTTAAATTACTCAAATTTTGGGTGGTTCTGTGGGGGTGGGAGGAATAATCTATTAAACACACTGCCGCTCGACTAATCTTCCGCCAGCCTCACCATGCCCACATTACTCCTCTCCTCAAGTCACTTCACTGGCTCCCTATCCGTTTCTGCATCCAATTCAAACTTCTCCTCCTGACCTATAAATGCATTCACTCTGCGGCCCCTCAATACCTTTCAACTCTCATCGCTCCTCACAACCCCTCTCGTGAACTTTGCTCTTCTAACAAACTACTTCTATTCAGGCCCTTCACTCGCACCCCTAATTCCAGACTTCCCTCCTTTCACCTTGCAGCACCCTATGCCTTGAACAACCTACCTGTGTCTATACACCAAGCACCCTCCCTAGCCCTCTTCAAATCCAGGTTGAAAACCCACCTCTTCACTGTCGCTCTCAGATCTCGACTTCGATCCCTTGTCTACCTTGATTGTAAATGCCATGCTTGTCTGTCCTTTGTATGCCTGACTAATTGCCATGCCTTGTACTTCTTGCCCTGAATAGACTATTGCTTTATGTTCTGTTTGTTTTGTCTTGACTAGATTGTAAGCTCTAATGAGAGTAGGGACCGCCCCCTACATGTCTGTACTTTATTTAATTTATTTTTATTTTATTTATTTAGACAGTTTTGTATACTGCCTTATCCTTCAATCAAAGCGGTCACAACACAATTGGGGGATACATTTAACACGCGGGGATATGAGACACATACACTAATACTTACAGGGAACATGGGCAGTGGAGGGTTAAGCGGCTTGCCCAAGACCACAAGGAGCATCTGTGGGACTAGAAACCCGTGTCCTTCCGGCCCAAGGTTGCTGTCCTCTAGTGGGATTTGAACCCCCGACCTTCCGGCCTGAAGTACTTTGCCCCAACCACTAGGCTGCTACTCCTGTACAGCACTGCGTGCGTATAGTAGCTCTTTATAAATGCTTAATAGTAGTAGTAGTAGTAGTAATTTAGCTGCCTAATGCCAATGTTAAATATGATGAAAACATTTTCTAGTTTTTCATGAGGACAACGGCTGCTATAAAACACGCATAAACTGCAGATGTATCGCAAGACTGCACTTACCTCTATGCGATCTGCACATATGTGTACCTGGAGGCACAGTTAAGATTTACGCACTTATTTTAAAAAAAAAATGTGTCTGTAGTTGCATAGCACACAAGTATAGCTTAGGAAGTGCAAATTCATGCAAGAGAACATGTGCGCTACTAGGGGTCAGCGCCTACAGATGTTTGCCTGACAAAAACATTTAAAAAGTAGTTCCAAGTATAAAAACACTTCTACATATGTGGAAGGGGAGTTGCTTTAACAAACAGGGAAAGAGCCTTTTTTCGATATTTCACACAAGTGCCCTGTTATGCAATTACTGTACCCTTTCAGGCTAAGTAACGCCAGAAAGCCCCATGTGCAGAGATAATAGGCTTAAACATAGAAACATGATGGCAGATAAAGACTATATGACCTATCCAGTCTGCCCTTTCATACCAGTGACTATAGTGTTTTTTTTTCCTTTAGAGATCTTCTGCATTTGTCCCATGCTTTCTTGAATTCAGATATAGTCCTTGCCTCTACTACCGTCACTGAGAGACTCTTCCATGCATCTACCACTCGTTCCATAAAGAAATATTTCACATACAGCATTACTCTTGAATCTACCCCTTTTCACCTTCATCTTATGCCCCCTCATTGCCCCTATGCCTGGAACCTCAGACCCAGTGATCAACCCACCCTCCCAACTTAGGCATCCAGATACTTCAAAAGAACCCCCTTCCAAAAATGCAAATGCAATGTGTGCCTTTGAGTCAGTCCAGAAGCTCCTGGGTTTTCTTGGCAGTGTCACTGGCAGTATATTGCCAGGCCTTTCTTCCGAGGCAATGGAGGGTTAAGTGACTTGCCCAAGGCCACAAGGAGTGCTAGTGGGAATCAAACCCTGGTTGCTTGGTTACCAAGCCAGTGTTCTAACCACTAGGCTACTCCTCCACCCCCTTCCAAAAACCACTTATTGTCCCTTTCACCTGGCTCCTCCTTAACCCAGTAAACAACCCCCCCCCCCTTCCCTCCAGCTCATCAGTTGGCACATCCATCCTGGAAACATCCTGTGTATCTTCTTGCTGCTCAAATTCTGCATACATCCTCTTGGCTCTGTAGTGGAAGGTGCTAGATGGATTGTAGTAGCGGGGGTGGAAACAGGTTTGAAGATTCAAAGAACGTCCACAAAGATACTGAAACTAGGAAGCAAGGTGGCTCAAGGTGGTTTTCTGAAGCATCAGGGTGCTGGAATTTGGAGGGAGGGTGTCATGATCTACCTGCCTAACCTAAGGATCCTCTGTAGTCATATGTGGTTCATTATAATTGTATATATTATAGTTAGTTAAATTAACTTAGGAAAAAATTAATGTAAATTTAGCTGATTATATTTAGGTTCTCTTGCCATTGAAGGGCTTATTTAAAAAATGTACCCCTTAGAATACATACACAAACATACATGCTGCATGCTATTAGGTACTATTTTGATGCAAAATCACTCAGAACTCTAATTCATGCATTAATCAACCATTTAGATTACTGCAACTCTGTTTTTCAGACTTTCCCTTTACTTCATAAAATGTTTACAATTAATCAGAATACTGCAGTAAAACCAATACATAGGGCTAAGAGAAGAGACCATATTACTCCATTCTTAATAAAGGAACATTGGCCGTTGATCTCTTAACCTTGATGCTTTCACACTGCTCTTTTTACAATGAACTCACATCACACCATATCTGGTCTCTCTTCTCATTCCATATACATCGTACAGACAGGTAAGATCATCCCAGGCTCATCTTCTTACTTTCCCTACATACCGACAGTTGAGATGTGAATGGCTCAGAGGTGCTACTTTTGCTTACAACGTCCCAGTTCTTTAGACTCTTCCCCCAGATAGCCATGAAGAAACCTCCCACAAGAAATTTAAACAAGTAAAAACCCAGCTATTCCAGCAGACCTTCCATGATTATATACAAGAATACCTTGCACGGAATATTCCCTTCCACTCCCGCCCCTTCCTCCTATGGCCTCTTTATGACCGTTCTACTCAATCCCTTCCTCTTGTCTTATCTGCAGGCTCCACTTCACATTTCTATTAATGATACTGAGTATAACATTTTTGTTGTAACTGTATCATAGCCTTGTATGTTGAGCATGTCCGTTTACCACTATTACCAGAACAGTAAATCACTAAGAAACAAGCTCTGCACCACAACACATGGACTAAATAACTAAATTCAAAACAATACCTAATGTAAACAAATTCTGTAAAAAAGCACCGTTACAGAAAATCTGCACTTCTCTGCTCGGGTCTACTGCCCTTGGGATCACAGGGTTTTGGGATAGGACAGTCATGAACTAGGGAGCCATATGCCCCCCGAGATCGTTCTGCGGTGCACTTGCTTTTCCAGCCACACACATGTACTTCTGTGTGGTACAGTGGCTTAGCCAGTCTAAAACAGGGACCTGCCTTTGTACTGGGTATTTCTGCTAGTTCAAATCTGCATTCTAGTGAGGACCCCTCCCAACATTACCTCACTGTTACAGCTCACAAATGCAACACTTCAGTAGTGCCACTAGAGGTCTCTGCCTGCAGCCTCTGGCAGAAGCGCAGGTCTTTACATATTTTGCCAAGGTTTCTTCTCTTTCCATATAGATCATTTCCCTTAAAAAGTCCCTATCTTGTCTAGCAATATTTTCATTGTGTCTGTGTGTTAAGAATTAGGGACTCGATGCTTATAAAAAGTGAACAATTTGGTAGTAAATGGTTTTGCAGCTTCGACAATGGCATAATGTGCTAATTCAACCATTTTTCATTGCCAATATCATGGTTCCAATATATGGTGTGAGGTTTTCTATGTATAAGCAAAATTTGGCAAAAATCATCCACCTGCAATTAAGAACATAAGAAATGCCATACTGGGTCAGACCAAGGTCCATCAAGTCCAGTATCCTGTTTCCAACAATGGCCAATTTAGGTCATAAGTACCTGGCAGGGTCCCAAAAAGGTACATAGATTCCACAATGCTTGTCCCGGGGTAAGAAGTGGATTTTCCGGGTCCTCTTTAATAATGGTTTGTGGACCTTTCCTCCAGGAACTTGTCCAAATCTTTTTTAAACCCAGCCACACTAACAGCGTTTACTAGATCCTCTGGTAATGAATTCCAGAGTTTGATTACATGTAGAGTGAAAAAATATTTTCTCTTATTGGTCTTAAATAAGTTACCCTGTACCTTCATTGCATGTCCCCTAGTCTTTTTATATTCTGATAATGTAAACAATCGATCTACATTTACCCGTTCCATTCCATTCATTAATTTATAGACCTCTATCATATCTCCCCTCAGTCATCTCTTTTCCAGGTTGAAGAGCCCTAACCTTTTTAGCCTCTCTTCATAGGAGTATCCTTCCATCCCCTTTACCATTTTGGTCTCTCTTCTCTGTACCTTTTCTAATAACGCTTTTTAAGATATGGCGACCAGAATTGCACACAATATTCAAGGTGCGGTCTCACCATGGAACGATACAGAGGCATTATAATATCCTTTATTTTCCATTCCTTTCCTTTTGATACCTAGCATTCTATTTGCTCTCTTGGCCACCGCTGCACACTGGGTGGAGGGTTTTCACGTTATCCACGATGACGCCTAAATCTTTTTCCTAGATGGTGGTTCCCAATGTTGAACCTTGCATCGTGTAACCATAGTTTGGGTTGTTCTTTCCTAGGTGCATAACTTTGCACTTGTCCACATTAAATTTCATCTGCCAAAGGCTTTCTGAAAATTCAGATACACTTTATCAACTGGCTCACCTTTGTCTACCTGTTTATTCACACTTTCAAAAAAATAACACAGATTAGTAAAACGAGACTTTCCTTGGGTAAATCCATGTTGGCTTTCTCCTATTAAACTTGAACTATCTACATATTCAGTATTCATATTCTTTATAAAGGTTTCTACCATTTTACCTGGTACTGCTGTCAGGGTCATCGGTTTGTAGTTTCCTGATCACCCCTGGAAATCTTTTTAAAAATTGGCATTACAGTGACCATTCTCCAATCTTCAGGACTAGATGATTGTAATGATAGTTCACAGATTACTAATAGGTCTGCAATCTCATATTTCAGTTCTTTCAACACTTCACCATCCAGTCCAGGTAATTTTCTACTCTTCATTTTATAATGTAATACATCTTCCTGGTTTATTAATATTTCTTTCAGTTCTTCCAATGCATCACCTTTAAATACCATTTCAAGTATGGGTATATTCCCTACATCTTTTTTCAGTAAAGACCAAAGCAAAGAATTCATTCAGTCTCTCTACTAGAGCCTTGTCCTCCATTAGCGTCCCTTTTATCTCTCTGTTCTTGAACAGTTCTCGAACACAACTGTGGATTCTAAAATTCGTCCAGATCCTACTCGTCAGTAAAAAAAAACATGCTTCCCATGTCCTTCTGCCTTTCCACCCCAGTAATTTGTTACTGGGGGAGGGGGGAGGGAAGAGCAGTCAAATTATATGGTGAATGTATTTCTTTCCTGGGAAGTGAACATATCCCACTGATCCCTCTCAGTAAATCCTTTCAAGCTCCTCTTCCTTCACGCCCCACCTCATCCGATGTGCGATCCTCTCCCTTCCTCCAATATCATTCCACCATCTCATTCACCTCCTTATTCCCTCACTCCCCACTGCTGTCCCCTCAGACCCCAACACCACCAAATATACCTCCTCCAAACTGACTACTTGCTTCTCTGATCCCATTCCCACCAGTCTTCTCTCTTCCGCCATCATTCCTTCAATCTGTCATATCCTTAAACTATTGCTTTCCACTGCAACTGTTCCTGTGGCCTTCAAGCATGCTCTTGTTACACATCTCCTCAAAAAGCCTTAGCTAGACCCTACCTGTCCTTCCATTTAGCAGCCTCTCTCTCTCTCTCCTCCCCTTTGTTTCAAACCTACTTAAACAGTCCACAGCTGTTGTCTTGACTTTTTCCCTTGCAAGCCCTTCTGGATCCATTGCAATCCAGCTTTTGTCCCTACATTCCATAGAAAAGGCTCTTGCCAAAGTCTCCAGGACTTGTTCCTTGCCAAATCCAAGGGCCTTTACTTAATCCTCATCCTTCTTGACCTTTCTGCTGCCTCTGACACTGTTGACCACCACCTTCTCCTCGATACCCTATCCTCGCTTGGCTTTAGGAGCTCTGTGCTGTTCTGTGTTGTTTCTTATCTCTCCCATCACACTTTTAGAATATGTTCTGGTGGATCCTCCTCTACTGCTATCCCACTTTCAGTTGGTGTTCCTCAGGGCTCTGTCTTGGGACCTCTCCTTTTCTTTCTCTACACTCCGTCTCTTGGTGCACTTATTTCCTCCCATGAATTTCAGTACCATCTTTATGCTGATGACTCTCAGATCTACCTTTCTGTGCCTGAAATCTCTCCAGGAATCCAGGTCTGGATCTCTGCCTGTTTATCTGATATTACTGCCTGGAAGTCTCACCGCAGACTGAAGTTGAACATGGCTAAAACTGAGCTCCTTATATTTCCTCCTAAACCCACCTCTCCCCTTCTTCCCCTCTCTATTTCTGTGGATAACACTACACTCATCCGTTTCCTCAGCTCGCAACCTTGAGTTCATCTTTGACTCTCTCTCTCTCTCTTTCTCTGCACACATCCAACAGATAGAAGCAACAGGTTTTAGCTTTCTATATGAGCAAAATTCATCCCTTCCTTTCTACACATATTACTAAGGCCCTTATCCACTCTCTAGCTACCTCCCGTCTTGACTATTGTAACCTGCTCCTTGCTGGTCTCCCTCTGAATTCTTTCTCTGCCTTTCAATCTGTTCATAACTCAGCTGCATGACTTATCTTCTGTCAGTATCACTATGCTCATCTAACCCCTCTTCTCAAGTCACTTCACTGGTTCCCTATCCATTTCTGCATCCAGTTCAAACTTCTTCTATGGACCTCCAAGTGCATTCATTCTGTAGCTCCTCACTACCTTTCCTCTCTTATCTCACTCTACACCCTCCTTGGAAACTCGGCTCCTCTAGCAGATCCCTTTTATCGGTGCCCTTCTCTACCACTGCCAACTACAGATTTCATTCATTCCAACTTGCTGCTCCATATGCCTGGAACAAACTACCCGAGTCAATGCGTCGGGCTCTTTCTCTAGCCTTATTCAAATCCGGGCTAAAAACCTACCTCTTTGAAGCTGCTTTAGGATCCTGATGTGCCTCACTCCATTGTTCACTACTTGTGTGTATCTTACCATACCCCAGTCCTGCGATGTTTTTTCCATCTTGATTAAACTGTAAGCTCTGATGAGCAGAGACCGTATCTTACATCTATATGTACGCTGCTGCATTACACCTTGTAGCGCTATACAAATAATTACTAGTAATAGTCATTTTCAGTCCCCCCACCACCAATTAAGGCCAGAGGCTTTGCTTGCTCCTCCTGGGCCCTGAAAAAGTTGCTTTATGATTCTGGGCCCAATCAGAACTGTAAACCGCTCTGCTGTATTTTCGAAGGGCGGTATATCAAGAAATGGAATGAAGATAAAGATAAAGACACCACCTCCTTTCCTGACAAGAAAATCCACTTGCCCAAGAAGAGTGGATTTTAGAAACCCTCTGACTGAAGACTGAACACAATTTAGGATAGCTATCCAGAGGGTCGCCATGAGTCGACTCCGACTTGACGGCACTTAACAACAACATAACATTTACAGTATGTATGGTGAATATTGCATTTATTAAACAATATACAATTAATGCACCTATATTT
The DNA here is from genome assembly GCA_033557465.1 of Ichthyophis bannanicus. Lineage (NCBI taxonomy): Eukaryota > Metazoa > Chordata > Amphibia > Gymnophiona > Ichthyophiidae > Ichthyophis > Ichthyophis bannanicus. The sequence goes on from CM066036.1 coordinate 701,036,747, forward strand.
CCCCATAAAACATTTGACATGAAACACTTCAATTAAAAAGTTCATTAGGCTTCAATTAAGTCTAGACTAGAATAGCAAAAGTGTTTCTCTACCATATTATTCTAATGCCCGTCTAGCCTGTCCAATCCAATTCTTAGGGCACAGTCTATAAATGTCAGTTGATCTCTGAGTTTACTTTTACTTTTTCACAACTAAAAGGTCCATCTGTTCTTATCCCATACCCTCTTGACTTCTGTTACGCTCCTGCTCCCACCAACACCAATAGGAAATTGCCCCAGACGTCTACTGTCCTTTCCTGGAAGTATTAATGTTACTCCTGAATCTGCCATCATTGGATTTGCTTCTTTCAGAACTTCTTTAATCATAAAGTTTTGTTTCATGCATATTATGTCTAGCATATTCTACACTCTCTCTCTCTCTCTTCTCATTTAGTACTCAAAAGCATCCACCAAAACCAGACTTTCAAGTGAATGGCAGTTGAATTACTTGAATATGAATTATTTTATTGTAACTAGGAGTCTCTGCAGTGAGAAATAAAAAGATATATTGCTGTAGGTAAATGTATATAAATGCCTGTGTTACAAGAGATTAGGAAATTATGTGCTACAACAGTTAGGGATTTATGAATGGGGTGGTACCCGAGTATCCTACAGAGCCCGACACACTTTCGTAACACAAAATGTAATGTGTGCTTAAAGTCAATGCTGACTCCTGGCAACCCAGCAGCTCCTGGGGTTTCTTGGCAGTGTGACCAGAAGTAGATTACCAGGCCTTTCTTCCCAGGCAGTGGAGGGTAAGTGACCTGCCCATGGTTACAAGGAGTGCTAGTGGGAATCAAACCCTGGTCTCTTGGTGATCAAGTTAGTGCTCTAACCATTAGGCAGCTACTCCTTTTGTAGTAGGGCCCCAGATCTTCTCTGTTATCCGAGATATATCCCTATTTCAAGCTGCCCAGTGTTCCTGAGCTGGTAAGACATGAGAGGATTGCCTTGGCAGTTTCAGACTACACTGTGCAGCTGGGAGAGAAACAGATGTTTGGAATATTTTCCTGTGCCTTGCCCTAGGGGACAGAGTTCTCAAAAGGGATTATGTTTTGGGAATTTTTGGAGACTTGTCTTTGACAGAGGTGCTGTGAGTGCAGTAGTGTTTACTGCTTTGGAATATCTACTTACTGGGAGTGTCTTTCAGGATAAAGAGGCGACTGGGTGCCTCCCAGGGCCGCAAAGGTGTGAAAAGAGAAGATGAAAGCAAGAACTAGTCTATCTAGAGGCTGGAGAGAATACCAGGAGTTATCCTGTCTGGCTACACCAAAGGAGAGAAACAACTTGCTTAAAAAGGAGGTGTAAGCTCTAAGAACTCCAACTATGGATTTAATTTTTTTTTTAACTCACTACTTTCACCTTACCTATGTGTGTAAAGTTTGCTTTTTGGGGGGTACAGTTCACCCATAAAGATTTTTTTTCTTATCTTAATAAAAAGGACCATGCTGGGGTAGACTGTTTTTGACAAAAGGCTGCAGAAAGATTATTTTGGACCAGTAGGCCAGGGAGGGCCATGGGACAGTTGCCTTGCCCTGCGCCCCACCAACCAGGACCCTTGCCTTATACATTATATATTCATGCATAAATCACCCCACCTACAGAACAAAGGTTATTCTTTTTTTCCAAGAGATGAAGCTAAATTAAAGGAGTACAGAAAGCAATAAAAGAGAATGGCTCTCTTCAAGACCCTCTACACAGGCAAAATGCTAGAGATGTTATGGTCATCACAGAGACTCAGGACACCCTTTATTCATTAAGGGGGGTCATTTTGGAAGACCTATTCATGCTTCGGATGTCCAAAACGGGCATAGAGACGTCCAAAGCACACATACATCTCCAGCGCATTTTAGAAGCCAGGTCTTCGGATATCCCCAGTGTGAGGATATCAAAGTCTGAATGGGTGCATGGTGGAAACGTGACTGGGGCAATTCCTAGGAACCTGGACCTCCCCACCTGATCTCAGAACTTCCCTGGACATCTGGAGTCATGTCTAGTTAAGATCTGCTCCAGGCACCTGAAAAGTGCTCATTTTGGCTGAAAAGCATCCCATCATCCCCAGTACACAGCACAATTTCAGTAATAGCAGCAACGGGATGTGAACACCGACTTCCCTGATCCTAGCCCACCACTCTTACCAACTGGCTATTCCTAGACATCTAGGTTCTGAAATACTATTCTGAGGAGGTCTCTGTAAACGCCCCTGCAGACGTCCATATCAGGCACGTCCAGGTTTGTGAAATCTTGTCTGTGCCTGGACGTGCCTACGTTTTTTTTCCAGACATTCTGGTTTAGATGTCCCAGATTGACTTGGATGTCCCTTCGAAAATTCCCCTCCAAGGACCCGATTTAGACCATTAATGGAGCTGAAACATGGCTATTTATTAGAAGATCCCAAAATCAGTAGCCGATTTGAAAAGTTTTGATGTTTGCTAGTGAATAAATCTGACAAGCAGCTAAGTAAACCACCAACTACCACCTCCTTCAAACCTTCTTCCAGGCCTCCCTCCCGTGGCTCCTTCTTTCATACCACTCGACCGCAACAGCAGCAGCAGCAGCGTACAGCAGTAATAATGAACGCTAATCCATGCCATGGAGCTGCTGAGCCCATTCGCTCTGCTGTTCTGTAGACCGCCCTCTCTGATGCGCGCTTCCTGTTGCACGGCTCCACGACACAGGTTGGCATTAGTTGTTATCACTGCATGTTGCTGCAATCTGGTGGCATCAAGAAAGCAGATACAGCAGGGAGGACCAGAAAATGATCTGAGAGTGGTGGTGGATGGTGGATCGGGGTGTTGAGGGGGGAACTAGGGAGGTTGGGGAGAGAAAGGCAGAAGATGCTGAACCACGTGGGAAGAGGGTAAGGGAGAGAGGCCGGGAGAAAAACTAAAACTAATCTGAACATGAAAGCAAGAGTCTGGGCAAAGTCCAGCAGAGATCTGATGCTAGAAAAGCTGTCCTGTGATAGGATCAATAGGGGGGGGGGGGGGGAGCACATTCAATGAAGGTGGCCAGAGTTGTTGAACTGGGTGGCCTTTGCCACTTTAAATAATGCCCAGCTGTTCAATGCTGGGGCCATATCGGGCGACCGGTTTTGAATAGCCAGCTTGCACAATTAGCATTTTAGCTAACCGGTCAGCGATATTCAGTCGCTGGCCAGATAGCTAAACCGGCTAAAGTTAGAACAGCTGGTTTAGGTTAGCTGGTTAGAGAGTAAATATTGCTGCTGACTGGCAAACCTGTGTCACTGCCCTTGGAATACCTTGTTTAAACCAGGTAGAGTGGAAATTCAGCATCACGGACCACTTTAGTGCAGCTGGACACAGTTTATTCAATTGGCTTTGAACATGCCCCCATTGTGTTAATCACAATCAAAGCAACATTTATGACAATATATAAAGTCAGATACCGTATAGTAGTATACCTAGACTTTTCACTTCAGCAGAAACTACGGGGTCCGATATCGCACGGAAGCCACTACCGCTGCTTAGTAAACATACCCCTATATTTCTAATAGCACAGGTTTTGAAAACTTTGAAATGTTAGCATAATTTTGCAAATCCTTCAAAATGAGGATGTCAAGCTATCAAATAGTTAGGGAAATAACAGCAACAAAATAAAATTAAAAAAAAAAAAAAAAAAAAAAGGGAATAGCTAAAAAGGAAAGGAAAAAAATGTTTTCCCTGGCTCCTAAAAATGTTTGATTGGTGTCTAAGTTTCCTAAATACTTCTTCACCCCAATTTACAGACATAAATCAACATGAGAGTTTAACAAAAACAACTTGCTGTCATACTACAGAAATATCAGGTATCTCTACCCTGAATGCACCAAGTATGGTATCCTACATCAGTAATTACATTGCATTGTCTTGCAGATGTTCGCTCTCTGCTAATACATTCCATGTAACATTACTGATGGGGTAGATCTCTCAGCTTCGGGCCACAGAAGAACCCTGTACATTTATGTCAGTGTGCAGGTTTATACAGTATAAACAGAGTATAACATTAACCAGGGGTGGGCAATTTTCAAAGCCATTTATACAGGTAAGTACGATTTATCCACAAACTGTCTCTGAAAAATGCCCTCACTCGGTGCTTCTAAGAACATATTACACTGTGGACTACCATATGTCCAGTGCTTATAGCCACTTTGAGAAGTGTTTCTTGGGATGCGTTTCGGTTGGTGGACAAAAAGCATGCGTGTAGATTGCAGTTTGAATTACTGTACCGCACAAGCACACAGAGGATCAATGTATCTCATCTGACTGTCTTGCAATGCAGCCTTTGGTTTTTAAGCATTTCCCATATAAATGGAATCTGCGGAAGAAAGAAGCTATATTGACTTTCATTATCCCTATAAGGTCAGGTATGCTGAAGGGGTTTTCTCCATTTTGTCCCTATAGAAAAAATACTTTGTACATCTAGCCCGAGTCCTCTACATAAGGCACTCATCCTGCAGCAATACTGGAGAACAGTGGATGGCTCTCTTTTTCAAAATCTCCCAAAAGGCAGTGTAACCTGCATAGAGAAACAGGACACAATTCCATGGTACACCACCTGGCTCCACTTAACCTAGGTTTCTCTTGACACACTGCTTACAGTGTTCACAGGAAATTGCCAAGCGCTCCTGTAACATCATTACAAGAAGTAGAAATGGGGTCACCTTAATGAGAAGGCAGATTACATCTGTTGGTCTCCATCTGAAAATTAGTCCAGCCGGGAACCATAAAGTCACCATTCCTTGCTTTCCACTTCAACAACAACATTCATTGTGTACACCTGACAGAAAACGAGATACCTTCATTCGGCTGCTAATATGCCCAGCAGCAAACGGCTCAGGTATCAGGGCTTGCATTCCATAAGAAAATCTAGGGACTTGCTGGCTACAGGGGCAACACATGGCAAACACCATTTTCCTTCTAACTTAACTCAAAGCACCTAGGATTGGAGCACAACAGCAAAAACATCAGGTGCATAGCCAGTGCATTGGTTTTTCAGAAGCGTCAACGCAAGAACTGAATTTGAAAGCTAAACAGGGCTGGCTGAATGACGACACAAATGCTAAGATCAAAGTGCTCTTTTGTGCTTGCCGTTTCTGAATAAGGCCTTTTTCAGAATTCATTGACAATGGACAAGATCATCTGATAGCCGACGAATAAAGGCAGCTGTATTGAAGCCTGCAAGCAAAAAGACTTCACAAAGGTTGAATTAACAACTGATGACAGTGCCTATTGACCACCATCTCTATACTCCCAACTGTGCTCTGATATATCCTTCGGTATCTAGAGTTGCCAGCTCTCCATTTATCGATGCTAAAAACCTCTCTTGGGCACCCCTTCATATTCTCCTGAAAGATTCCTTCCAGTACATCTCTCAAAAGGAGAGTAATGGAGCTAGTTGCTAAGGTGCGCTAACATTCACCATTAATGTGCATTTTTAGTAACTATGTCCTATTGAATAACATGGGGCCTGCACAAAAAGGTCTGCATTTCAACCACCCCCTTACAGGGAGCATTAAGGGAGATAGCCCCCTTAACAGCTTAATACTTATTTCCATCTCCATCTTGACATGAGACCAGAACAGAGGTCACTGCAGGTGACTAAGAAGCAGCTGCACCCCTCCATTTGCAAAATGCCTGGATATAGGTGTAAATGCCGCCATTTGCATGTGTACTCCAACGATACACCCGACATGAATTCACATTTTGAAAGGCCACATATACTCTACTTTCTACATCAGGAAAAAGGTTCTTTCAATTCTATGTCACGCTCACACTTGTTATTCAATCAGCGACTCACATCTTCCCCGAGTCGCTGATTCGTAACACAGAATTGGAAGAATCATTTCCCTGATGCAGAAAGTTGAGTGTATGTGGCCTTTAGTAATGTGAATTCATGTCGGGTGTATCTCTGGGGTTCAGATAACTGCAGACTTGTAGTTAAAAGCAATGAAAATGAATGAAAAAACGTTCACTAGGGCCTATGGCAAATCATGGTAAGACGATGACTAAGTAGACGTCTGCTCTATGAACTCCCAATATGATGGTCCTTTAAAACCTTTTATAAGTTATTTCCTATGCTGTAACTGTTGTGGATTATGTTGAGATTTTGACATGGGATTTAGAGAGCATTTATTATTCAATATTTGCATTTGTGCATCTTGAAATACCAGCACATACACATATATATATTCCAGGCTTTCCTCCTTCAATGTTTCCCACACATGAACATTTATAAGGTTACCAGATTGGATAAGCATTTGTGGGCAAATCTGGGACAAAGTGTGTGTGTGTGGGGGGGGGAAGGAATCGGCACCTTAGTTCCAAGTTTGAACAGCAAGGTATAGAGGAGGGGTCATTACCTTGCTTTCCCACCCACCCAATGACAGCAACAATATCACTTCCCAGCAGACAAACTCACAGAGCAATAGAAACAGCCATTCATTCATTTCCCCCGTACTGAGATACATATAAAGATAGTGGATGTGAATTCTAAAATGACATATGCAAATCACTGAATTGAATAAACTTTCTGCCTACCCCCATTGCTCGAACAGGGCAGGCAGAAGGCCGCTGAACAGGTGGTAGTCGGAGATACAGCTCTAAAATCAGGGACATCTGGTAACCTTATATATTTGTGAAATTGCTCCTCCAAGAGCTGCTTTATGTCTATGGCTCACTGTTAACCTTCACGTGGATCTTGAGGGGCAGAGATACATCCGTTTTATATTGACCTCGCGTGTGCATGCCCCCTCTTCTAAGGTTGACATAGATTTGCAGACGTTCAATTTGCATGTCTCACCTACCACAAACAGCATTTCTAAAATGTGGCCTCATGCATCTTTCCCTTCAAAAAAGTCTCATTTTAAAGTAGTTCTGTTTGCTAAATAAATTATTCAAAAGTTGTTGGGTTTTTTTTAGCTAGCAAACAAAATCAAGCCTCCCCCCCCCCCCCCCCAATTAACTTTCAACTTTTTGAAAGCTCCTAAAGTTTTCTACTTATATACGGATATAATCAGTGCAATTTTCCTAGCTAACAAGATGCTGGTACTCATATGCAGGGCTCTCATTAATGCATGAGGACCATGCGTTAATTTTAGCAGGCAATGAAAACAGTGCTGCAACTCCATATCTCCATGTAACCTCTCAAAAAAAGCCCTAGATATAATAAATCTAAGATTCTAAAAGTGATCTCCTACTGATTCTCATAGCTTTATAAAAGCATCATCTGACTATATGGACAGACCTTCAGTGCGTAGAGCTGGAAAGTGGTTTCTGGAAGGGCGTTTTGTAAAAACACAAATGGAGAGCCTTGCAACCCTTATATGATCTGGCTTCACTTCACATTCTGAATCTGAGGAGCCTTTGGTCTTCCCCCAGGCTTTCTTGAGTTTTATTACTGTTTTGGCCTCCATCATCACCCATTGAGAGGTGGATCTATGCATCTAGCACCAGGTTTTCTAAAAAAAACTTTTTCCTTAGTATAGAGATCCCTAGTGGCCCTACCCAGGCATTAAAGGTAACTTTATGCCACCCAGTATTTTCTGACTTGGTAAAGGTAGTAAAAGATCTCAAACTGGAGGGAAAAATGAGTGTTATAAATATGCAGCCCAAAAGCAGTTTCCTGTCTTTGGCTGGCAAAGTGCTGCACCAACAGATTTTGTTTTTGGCTAGCTAAGCCAAGATACCGCTATAAAGTTAAATATATTAACAAGCCAGGGCACTGGGAGGCCTCTGGAAAAGGAAGAGAGGAGTCCAAGGTTAACTCCAGGAGCTGAGATCAGGAAGACCAGGACAGTACAGGAAAAAATGGCCTACTGCCTGCATCTATTTCCAGTCTCCAGAAGCTACAACGTATTTTAGTATAAGCAGAGACGTGAATTTCTCTTTGCTTTCGAAAAATTCCAAACTGGGGAGGAATTCTCAGTTCAAGGGTTGAATGCAAGATGCGATTTTTAATATTTTATATTCTGTATCAGCTTCCTACTTGTTCTATTTAAAGTGAGAGGACATGAGGGCGAAGCAATTAGAGCAGGGGTTCTCAATGCAGTCCTTGGGATAGACCTAGGCAGTTAGATTTTCATGATATGAATATGCGAGAGAGAGATTTGCACGCCATGGTGACAGTGCATGCAGATCTGTCTCATGCATATTCACCGTGGCTATCCTGACTGTGTCCCAAGGACTGGGTTGAGAACCACCGGATTAGAGCAATGGACCAAAAACCAGGGAACCAAGATCCAGGTCTTGATTCTGCCACCAACATGCTTTGCAACATTAAGCAAGTCACTTTATCTGCTATTGCCTCAGGTACCAACTTCAGGGTAGAGACATTTGTACCTGGATGCTTATCACTACTGTACAATGCTCCATACATCTTGTAGCACTATAAATAGATACACATTATTTAAAGAGTTTCAGTAAATGGTTCGGAACAAAACCTGGACTGGATTACATTTTTTTTTTTTTTTTTTTTAGAAGTAGATGCGACAGAATAAGTGATCCAAGGGGATCCCAGAACCCTATATCCCATGCACTGTAGGCCTAATTAGGACAGTGCTGCCTCCCATGAATTCTGAACCCGGGGTCTCCCCATACATCTTCTGTACCCAGTTTACACCCCTCCTACACACAAATGACAGACATTCTAGAAAAGTAAAAACAAAATGACACAAAAGCATACATGACAAAACAAATTGGAAAGTTCACCATGGCAGACTCAGGCACCACCTGATCCAATAGAGGGAGGCAGTGTGTATATGGTGAAGGGGGATGTGTAAATTACATGTCTGGCAGGGCAGCTGAAGAGATCCCTATGTCTCCACAAATGATGTATATGTGATTTTATTTATTTATTTATGTAACCAGTTTTCTATACCGCCTTATCCTTCAAAGCTGTTTATATTATGTAAACACTAAAAACTGGATACATTCCCTTGTCCCCAAAGAGCTCACAATCTATATGTACCTGAGGCAACAGGGCAGTAACTGGCTTGCCCAAGGCCACAAGGAATGCCTATAGGACTAGAAACCCCAGTCCCTCTGGCCTGAGATTGCTGTCCCCAGATGGGACTTGAACCTCCAGCCCTCCGGCCTGAGGTACCATGTCCTAACTACTAGGCCACTCCTCCCTATGACTTTATTCTTTTTCCCTTCTCTCACTCGCTTCTTCCCCCTCCCTTCCTTCTTGCAGCCCTCCCAACTTCATCTGCCTATTTTATATACCACAAGATCCCCACCACCTTTAGTTTTAGCTGCTCTGACGGCCAGTCCTCCTAGGTTCCCCGCCATCCCTTAGCTACAACTGCTCTCACAATAACTTCTACTCTTCAGTGGTGGGCCCGGTCTCAGCCACCTCCGCCACAGGTACTTCCCCCCTTCTTCAGAAGGTGGCAGCTGGGATCCTCTCCACCCCCAGCTGCAACCTCCCTTTTTTTTTTTTTTTTTTTTGGTGATAAGACCCGGGTTTCCCGGTACCCCTATGGTTCCTGTCTCATGCATATGGATGGACAGACAGAGGGACAAAATCTCAGCAATAGGTGCTTTCACTTTATGTAAAACTCACCTAAAGAAAGGAAGAGAAAGCCAGCAATAACACCCTAAAATTACTTAACAATGCCAAAAATACAGGCAGCATGCTAATTAACCAATCTAGCTGACATCATTACTTTAAAAGATTTCAATGAAGCTGCATTTGATATTATACAATGCTGGATATTTTTGAAGTTTTTATTAATACAAAGGTTCAACCAGAAGTTCAAAAGATATAATCTGTAGCCCCTTTTGTATTTATTCTGTGGCGAGTCTCCATGGTCACACTCAGGGCTGTCGCAAGGATATGAGGCACCCGAGGCAACCCCCCATTCCCGCCGCCACCCATTGCCACCGCTGCTACTGCTGCCCCTTTTCAGGACATACAGCAGTGGCAATGACTTTAAAAAAGCAACGAGGTAGATAAAGAGTATATTTTGTGATTTCTATAAACACAAACTGAGATAAGGGCAGCTCAGTTCGCACAGCAAAAATCTATCTTGAACAGACACCATTAACCCACTTGAAACCGGAACAAATAGCGATAGTAAATGCACCGATTTCTGGTGTGGAGGTGAAGTGGGCCATAAAGGGGTTATGTTCATATAAGACACCAGGCCCTGATGGTTTCCAAGGGGAGTTCTACAAGCTGATATCCATTACAGCGTTGGGAGCCCTGGCAGCCTTCTACACAGATCTGGTGGAGCACAAAAGTTTTCCATTCGAACCTTACTAGGCGGTGATAACTGTCCTTCCTAAGCCAGGTAGAGATCATTTGTTGCCAAGTTCATATCGACCCATTTCTCTCCTAAATGCTGATTTAAATTGCTGGCGAAAATTATGACAGATAGGTTTGCCCCTTTCATGCCTACTTTAGTACATGAATCCCAGGTTAGCTTTGTATAGGGCCAATATATCGTCAAGGACATATGGCAGATTATGGTTTCTATACATCATGGAACTAAACAATCACCTTCCAACACTTTTGGTTAGTTTCAATGCTGAAAATGTAATTCCAGTTAACACGGTTGAATGCATGTATCTGGTGCTAGATGATATGGGCACCAAAGGATTCTTTGCAGACGTAATCCATCTTTTGTACTCTGATCCACACGGCAGAGTCTTGGTTAATGGCTCTCACAGAAGACTTTCCACTGAGAAGAGGCACACAACATGGTTGCCCCTAATTCCGCTGTTTATTTATGCTTACACTGGAACCCCTGCTGATACATATTCATGCCCATCCACAGTTACGAGGTGTACAATTGGGCACTGAGGAATTCTGGGTACCTGCCTTGTAGACGATCTGCTAGTATACTTGGCGCAACCTCAGACTACTTTATCCCTTTTGTTAGAAGGGTTTGAGATCTTTGGGACCTTTTCATGATTCAAATTAAATCTTGATACGTCTGAAGCATTGCCACTCCAGCCCGCCATACAGGTTGAGTGGACAGGTGCGTTCCCGCTCCGTTGAGCAGATAAAACATTTAAGTATTTGGGTATACGACTCGTTTGAATATGGCTAAGCTCCTTTCAGACTTACACAAGTAGCAAAGTGGGGGACCTTCCCTTCTCTTGGGGGGAGGGGGGATCGAATATCCCTTTAAGATTGTTATTTTCCCCAAGGTGGCTATATGTATTGCAGGTGTTACCGATAACATTGCGCTGGAAGGATCTACCAGTGTTTGAGCAGATACTTAATTCTTCCTTATAGAGAGGGAAACATCCTCAGGTGGACTTAAAATGTATTACAACAACTGTGGGAAAGGGGGCGTTGGGAGTCCTGACTCTTGCCCAATATAAATATTGCTTGCTTCTTATGAAATATTCGAGACTTGTTGATGGGTATCTCAGACTACACCCACCTTGACACAGAACGGGTCGGGGTATTTCCCCTACCACCACAATACATACTACATGCACCACTTTCAGCCCTCCCACAAAATATTTGACAGCAGGTAATGATTCAAGCAATGCGTTGAGCATGGTGACAGCTGTGCAGACACTATCGGTTTAATTTCCAGGTCACTCCCTTTCTCCCACTGAATGGTAATGGTAACTTTCCCCTGGGGATAGAAGGCCATGCCTTCTGATGTTGAGAAGATATGACCATTTCGGGGATCGATCAGGTAGTGGGAGATGAGGGCGTACCCCTGACATTTTCTGAGCTGTGGAACCGATTTGGTCTAACATTGTTAGATGTATTTCAATAAAAATAGATGCATAGCTACCTTCGGGGCCTCCTGCAGAGGAACCTTCTAGGATCTGTGAATACCCAACTATAGGAAGTCTTGCATCTGGGGGAAGAGGAGAGAGCACACATTACAACCTTGCACTGGGCTTATCTAGAAATGGAGGATGTGCCTGGCAAACTGAACTTGGTATCACAATGTAGAACTCTGACCTCTTAGAGGCATTTGAGCAGGTGTCCAATATGACCTGCTGTGTGGAACTACATGGCCTATTGCGCAGAGTACATTTCACCCCAAATTGTGCATTTTGGGCAGGATGTAGTTCCTCATCTAATTGTCCCCGATGTGGTGCCACTAATGTAACACTGGGTCATATGCTCTGAAGGTGTCCTGTGATCACTTGTTTTTGGATCCAAGTACACAGATATCTTAGCCATGTGCTGCAGGTGCAGATCCAGATAACCCCCCTTGTGGGCCTGGAGACTACACAGAGAGGGTGAGTGGGTCATACCCTGCTGGGTTGCACGCCATCTTATATTCAATAGATGGTTGGCACAAGAAGGACCATCATATTGGGGACGACGTAATGCGGTACATGGATTGATGACACTGGAACACTTAGAGGGGCAAAGAGGGAGAAGAGAGAGGACCCAGTTTATGGAGGAATGGGGTGGCTATATTCAGACACTACCGATGAGAGCGCAAAGTCAGATATTAAATGTTTTCCGAGTGGAGGCTATTGGCATCTACATGATGGCAGCAAGCATGATTAGCGGAGGATCAGTTGTTGTGGCACTGTAGATACAGGATGTGTGGACCTCAGGAGCCGAGTGGGGTTACACTATGCTTCATCTGGTATATACAATGACTAGCTGAGTGGGCGTGGCTAAATAATTCCACCCAAGTGGATGGTATTGGTTGAGATACAGACGCATACTGGGAGCACACTATTATGGCGCTAAGGGGATTGCTATTATTGCTCCCTTGTTTCTTCCCTGCTTCTTCTATTTTATTCTCCATATTGTTCCACACCAGGGGCGGCTCAAGGCAATCTGCTGCCTGAGGCGAAGTATAAAAAGGTGCCCCCACATCTTAGAGGGGGGCGGGGCTTTTTCAGAAATCCAATCAGAGGCTGAACCAAACCAAAAAGCCGATTAGATTATATGGAGGAAATGCAAGATGTTTGCACTCAGGGCCATATCGAGCTGTAATTGCACCCTGTGCGACTTGCATCTCAGACGCACGCCCCCCTTCTCCCCCCATACCTCCGTCCAGCACTGTCTGCTCTTTCCCTGCTGCTGCCGCCCTCTGTTTTTTTCATGGAGGCGCCGCTGGACGGCGGTATGGGGAGGAGGAGGGGGCATGCACCCAATCTGAAAGGAGCCGGCACTTTTTTTTTTTTAAATTATATCTTTATTCAGATTATATATAGCATGTAACAAACATGATTAAAGAAATACAATCAAGTCCACATCAAGAGGAGCATTGCCCTGAAACAATTCAAAGTAAAAAAAAATAATCTAGGTAATACAAAAACCAATATAGCTATCCAGTAAAAAAAGAAAAGAAAACAAAAAAAAATAAAGAAACCAGATTGGATTCCCAAATTTATATAAACCCTTAATACTAGGCCAAAAGGAGAACGCTCTCATACTTTTTCCTTATTTAACAAGAATGCCACTAGTTGCTCAAGCTCAAGAAAAACATATTTAACAGATTGAAGTATAATAATACATTTGCAGGGATATTTTAATAGGAAAGAAGGCCCTAAAGCAATAACTCGAGGCTTTAAAAAAAGAAAAGCTTTCCTCCGCTTTTGAGTAGATCTACAAACATCTGGAAAAACCTGAATAGGATTTCCACAGAAATTTTGATCTTTTTTAGTGAAGTATAACCGCAAAATCATATTCTTATCTGCTAAAGACAAAGGAAACTATCAAAGTAGCCCTACGTGGGATAACATCTGTAGAGGACTTCAAAAAGTCAGAAACATTTAGGAATTCAGTCAAAGGAGTAATCCCTTTGGATGAAGAAGCGGCCTCCGTGGCAGGCGCCTAAGGTATATAATACACAGAAGACAATTTAATAGCATCCGGATCATCCAATAACAAAACTTCCCTAAAATACTTTGATAACAAAATATTAGGAGAAAGATAATGTGTACAGGGAAAATTTAAAAAGCGTAAGTTTTTTGATCGAATTGAATTCTCCAAATACTCTAACTGATAATGTATCGTTAGCCTATCTCTAATAGAAGAAGACGTGGCAGCCTGCACCACGGAGACCTGCCCTTCCAATTTATTTAAAGACGCAGAACATTTATCAATATTGACCTCATGGTCTGCGAGTTTCTGAATTACATCTTTAGAGAATTGCGTGACCTGGGAGAAATATGACCGCAGCGAAACCTTGATGCGAGCAACTACCTCCCAGACATCGCAAAGAGATACATCAACGGGAGAAATAACAGGTGTAGCAGAACCCTCCGAAGACCCAAAGTCCAAAACAGCCGGTAACTGCCTTAAGCACATCTGCTGACAAATAAGCGGAAGGAGAGTCTAACAAGGGTAAAGATTGCTTCTCCAAGACCGGAACTACTTCCGGAATAGGGTCAGATATCAAAGTCACCTCCTGGCCGGAGAGGGTAACTCCCAGTGCATTCGAGGATACATCAGAAGGGGTACTCAGGAATATAGGTGATACATCCACAGGAGACAGTTCACTCTGGGCGCTCACCACATGACGATCCATTGGACCTGAAACCTTTACCACCTTAGCCCCCACCGATGGAAAGATCTTCTTCCGTCTCCTGCCCATAAGTCCACACTAACTCCTAGCTCCTCAAGGCTCCAAAGGGGCGGATCTGCCCCTTTGGTCATGCCCCTTCGGGCACGCGACCGCGGGTCGCGTTCCGCGATGTCCCGCGGATCTTATAGCCGCCTCAGGGGGGGGAAGGGATGGTAATCACAGCTGATCCTCCTCCACAGCACGGCACACAGGACGCCAATCAGCACAGCAGCAATACTCCCACCGCGCTGCGATGTCCCACAGATCTTATAGCCGCCTCAGGGGGGGGGGGAAGGGTTGGTAATCACAGCTGATCCTCCTCCACAGCACGGCACACAGGACGCCAATCAGCACAGCAGCAACACTTCCCGGCGCCGGCACTTTAAGAAGATCTGTCCCTCCCTACTCTGACATCGCATTGGAGAAGGGAGGGATCAGACCTGCTTAAAGTGCTGCAAAAAGGCTTGGGGAGTGCATTTCATCTGCCTGCTATTGTCCTGCCAGAGGTGGCAGGCAAACATCAGACAGCCGAAATGCGTCCCCCAAACCTTTACGCCCTGTGCGGCTGCACCGCTTGCATAGGGCTAGTTACGGACCCGTTTGCACACCAAGGAACTAAAAGACAGCAAGAACCAACAGCACAGTTTATAAAACTAAATTATAACTCATTTTTATTGTGTTATAAACTGTTATGATTCTTGATTTTTCTTTTTCCAACATATATTTTGCATCCACAGTAGGTGCAGAGCAGAACCAGGACATTCACCCACAGAACTCAATATTTAAAAAGAAAATCTGATTCTGATCATCTCACTAACAACCACCACTATTCTCCAGTACCAAGCATATTGTGAACTAATAAAAAAACCCTATAACAAAGAGCAAACCTACCATACCATATCAGCACAAACTTTCAAAACTCACATAAGGAGCCCATCCAAAAAAAGCATCACTGTAAATACTATAGTGGGCCCTGGAACATCCATACAGCTATTTGAAAAGCTGAACAAGTCAAATTACTACAGTACAGTATAGCGTAGTTACTCACCTGTAACAGGTGTTCTCCAGGAGCAGCAGGAATCAGTCCTCACTTATAGGGTGACGTCGGCGCCGACGGAGCCCTCGCGGAGCAATTTTCCCCAGCTTTCAAAGAAAGCCTTTGGGAATTGCAGCGCGCATGCGCGGTCGTCTTCCCGCCCGAGGGTGCCATCTTAGCCAGTCAGATGACATAGCTAAAAAAGACAGCATAAAAATTTGCAAAAAGAACATAAGCAGACGATTGCAACTCCAAGGGGAGGAGGGAGGGTAGTGAGGACTGATTCCTGCTGCTCCTGGAGAACACCTGTTACAGGTGAGTAACTACGCTTTCTCCAGGACCAAGCAGGAAGTCAGTCCTCACTTATGGGACTCCCAAGCTCAAGGCTACCGGAGACCCTAAGCACAAAAATGAGCTCCCTCTAGCTCAGCAGCACAGAAGGATAGAATCTTCGCTGAATTATCACCCACCGGTAGCCCACATCCGGGATGGAGGGTAGGAGTTGCTCAGACCTCAAAGAGATTACGGAGGACTGCCTGTCCGAAAGCACTGTCCCTACGGGACTCCCTCTCGAGACAGTAATGGACCGCAAAAGTCTGGCTCGAAGACCAAGTAGCGGCCCGGCAGATGTCTGCCAGCGGAACAGAGCGGAGGTAAGCCACTGACGTGGCCTTTGCCCGAACGCAATGAGCCGTGACTCGACTTTCTAAGGAGAGTCCGGCTGCCCCATAAGCCCAAGAGATACAGTCCGCAACCCAGATGGACAGAGTACGCTTGGAGACCGGGAGCCCCAATTTATTGGGGTCAAAAGACACAAAAAGCTGAGCAGCTTTACGGTGCTCCCGCGTACGGTCAAGGTAGAAGTTCAATGCCCTTCTACAGTCCAGGGTATGCAGGACCGTTTCAGCTCGGCTGGAGTGTGGTCTGGGAAAGAAGGTTGGAAGTACCACCTCCTGATTGATGTGAAAAGGGGAGACCACTTTAGGCAGAAATTTTGGGTGAGTCCGTAGGACTACCCTATTCTTGTAGAACCTAGTGTAAGGGGGATCAGACACGAGGGCCTGCAATTCACTTACGCGCCTAGCGGAAGTGAGGGCTATCAAGAACAGTGTTTTCCAAGACAGAAAACGTAGAGAACAGGTAGCCATAGGTTCAAAAGGCGGACAGGTGATCCGCTGCAAAACCACATTCAGGTCCCAGTCAGGCGCTGGCGGGCGCAGAGGTGGTTTAAGTAGAAGGAGACCTCGGAGAAACCTCGCTACGAGAGGGTCATTGGAGAGAGGTCTGCCGTCCACTGGCACATGATGTGCTGAAAGAGCACTGAGGTGAACTTTGACGGAGTTGGACTTAAGTCCCAGATTAGAGAGGTGCAGCAAGTACTGCAAGATCACCGACACCGGGCAGGAGAAGGGATCCTGAGACTGCTGGGTACACCAGACTGCAAAGCGACGCCATTTAAGGGCGTAGCATTTGCGGGTAGAAGGCCGTCGCGAAGCTAAGACGACCTCCTCCACCTCCGCCGGCAGGAGAAGGGGAGCAAGGACTACCCTCTCAGCAGCCAGGCCATAAGGTTGAGAGACCTGAGGTTGGGGTGCAGAAGGGACCCCTGATCCTGAGTGAGGAGATCCGGTTGTATCCCCAGAGGGATTGGGCCCTCCACCGCCAGTTGCAGCAGGAGTGGAAACCACGGCTGCCTGGGCCAGCGAGGGGCCACCAGGATCATGAAGGCTTTGTCTCGGAGAACCTTGAAAAGAGTCCGAGAGACCAGCGGGATGGGAGGGAAAGCGTACAGAAGGCTCCCCGACCACGAGATCAGAAAGGCGTCCGCCGCAACCCGAAGGGGGTGTGGCTGACGAGAGCAGAAGCGAGGAAGTTGCCGGTTGTGAGGACTGGCAAAGAGATCCACCGTGGGGAGACCCCACTTGAGGAAGAGCTTCTGAACTACCAAGGGATCCAGACGCCACTCGTGCGGCTGGAGGACCCTTCTGAGTTTGTCTGCAAGGCAATTTTCTTGGCCCGGGAGATAAACTGCCTTGAGGAGAATGCCGTGACTGACGGCCCAAGAGCAGAGCTTCTGTGCCTCCCGGCAGAGGAGGAAGGAGCCCGTGCCCCCCTGCTTGTTCACGTAGAACATGGCAACCTGATTGTCCGTCTGGACAAGGACGGACTGTTGGGAAGTCAGGTGGGAGAAGGCCTTGAGAGCGAGGCGGATCGCCCTGAGCTCCAGGAAGTTGATCTGCTGAGCAGACTCCCACGTGGTCCAGAGGCCCTGAGTACGTGCCTCTTGGCAATGTGCTCCCCAGCCCAGGAGGGATGCATCGGTGGTCAGCACCCGGGTCGGCTGAGGTGACTGGAAAGGCATTCCGAATATCAGGTTCGGCTGCCGGAGCCACCACCGGAGAGACGAGAGCAGCGGCTCGGAGACGCGCACTAGGTCTGCCAGGCCGCCTGTGGCTTGTCGCCACTGCTGGCGGAGACACCATTGAGCAGACCGCATGTTCAGGCGGGCATTGGGGGTCACATGGACAGTGGAAGCCATATGGCCGAGCAGTCTCAGGAAGCGCCTGGCGGAGACCAGGGGCTGGCTGCGAAAGCGGTCGGCTAGGTCCATGAGCCGTTGAGCCCTGTCGAGCGGTAGGTACGCTCGTGCCCGAGGAGTGTGCAGCCTTGCGCCGATGAACTCGAGATCCTGTGAGGGGAGCAAAGTGGACTTTGCGAAGTTTATGACAAAGCCCAAGTGCTGCAGCAGAGTCACCGTGCGGCACGTGGCGTTGGTGACCTCCTGAGCGGACGCTGCTCTGATGAGCCAGTCGTCGAGGTACGGAAAGACATAGAGGCCGTGAAGGCGGAGATGGGCCGCCACGACCGCGAGACATTTTGTGAAGACTCGCGGTGCGGAGGATAGGCCAAAGGGCAGTACTCTGTACTGGTAATGATTTCCTGCCACCACAAACCTTAGGTATTGGCGGTGGCTTGGGTGGATGAGGATGTGCGTGTAGGCATCCTTTAGATCCAAGGAGCATAGCCAATCTCCCTGCTGGAGGTAGGGCAGAAGGATTCCAAGGGTAAGCATTTTGAACTTCTCCCGCACAAGGAACTTGTTGAGGTTGCGCAAGTCCAGGATGGGTCTGAGGCCCCCTGTTCTCTTTGGTATCAGAAAATACCTTGAGTAAAAGCCTTGACCTCTCAGGTGGTGGGGCACCGGTTCCACCGCCTGTTCCTGCAGAAGACCTGCTAACTCCTGAAGGAGCAACTCCCTGTGCAGAGGGGGGCGCGAAGGTTCTCCCGGAAAATAGGAGGGAGGGACCTGATGGAAGTGGAGAAGGTAGCCTTCTCGCACGACCTGAAGTACCCAGGCATCTGCGGTGATGCTGGACCACCTGTGGCCGAAGTGAACCAGCCGGCCGCCGGTGCTGGGAGGAACCAGCGGGGGGGGAGAGGCTATGCTGAGCGAGTCAAAAACCCCCACCCTGCTGAGCAGGGGCTGGTGGTGCAGGCTTGGGGGCTTGCTGCCTACGGGACCCGTTACCCCGTCCCTTGGCCTGCTGGCCCTGTTGGGGAGCTGCAGGGGCCTGATAATGGGGGTACTGTTTGTAGGCAGCCGCCTTCCTCGGGTAAAAGGACTTTTTTCCCGAGCCCTTCTTTTTCTGGGAAGGGGCGGAGGTCTTCCTAGAAAGCCTGGTCCTGGTGAGAGTCTCAGTCTCAATTTGTGCAGCCTTTTCCGCCATGGGCTTGCCAAAGAGGTTTTCGCCTCGGCAGGGGACATCGACCAACTTGTCCTGTACCCAGGGCTCAAGATCCGACGACTGAAGCCAAGCCTGTCGGCGGGCACCGATGCCGGCTGCGGCCACTCTAGCCGAGGCCTCAAAGCCATCATAGGCTGCTCGGGACATGAACTTTGAGCATTCCCGAATGCCCGTGGACAAGGCTAGGAACCTCCGCAAGGGCTCCTCGGAGAGACCAGCGGAGAATCCGGCTAGCTCTTTAGCCAGATCCCGGAGATACATGCCCATGTAGAGCTGGTAAGTCTGGACACGACATGCGAGCATAGAGCCCTGGAAGCACTTCTTGCCAAGGCCATCCAGGTTACGGGCCTCCCTTCCAGGAGGCACCGAGGAGTGCATCTTCTGGCTCTTAAGACGATGCATGGCCGATTCCACTACCATGGAATGGTGTGGCAGCTGTGCCTTCTGAAAGCCAGGGCTCTTGCGGACCCGATAGATAGAATCGACCCGCTTGCTCAGGACCGGCGAGGAGGCCGGACTCTCCCACATGCGGAAGAGTAGTCGTTCCAGCATAGGAGGAACCGGCACAGTAAAGTGCTCCCTCGCGGGAGAGTCATACTGGAGGGCGTCGAGCTCTTCGGCTCGAGGCTCCTCCTCGGGATCCGCAGGGAAGGCCAAAGCCTTGGCCATATCCCTAACGAAGTCCGAGAACCGGGCATCCTCCGGGGGGGACTGCTTCCGAGGCTCGGACCCCGGTGAGTCCGATGGGACACACCGAGTCCGGAAAGAATCAGGTGACTCTTCCTCCTCAGACTCCCAGACCGACTCCGACGAGGACTCGGTGGGGTCGGCCCGGGCAGGATGCGGCGCCAGCCGCCCCGACGTCGAGGGAGTCGGCGTCGGCGACCTCGGTCCCGAACGGGAGGCCGAGGGTGACCTCGACCGAGGATCGACTCGAGTTCTCATTGACTCGAGGATCGGCTCGGTCTCCGGGGTCGACTTGGACGTCGACGTCCCGGCGGTCGGGGCAGCGGCGCCAGCGAGGCCAGCGAGCAGTGCCCGCTGCTGGTCCATGAAGGCAGACAGTCTGCTCTCCAAGGCCGTCAACCTGAGTCCGAGCTCAGGTGACCCAGCAGCCCCCGACTCGGGCCCCGACGGCGTCGGGCCCGACGTCGGCTGTCGCGGAGGCGAGTCCAGAAGGACTACAGGACTTACCCGGGCAGGCATCTCCGACTCCAGGCGAGGTCGCTTCGGGAGATGTTCCTTCTCCAAGGACCCGGGGCGGCTGTCGGGGCTATGCGACCTGGCCCTCGCGGAGCCAGGAGCGTCCACCGACGCCGCCCTCGCGGGTTTTTCCTTCCGACGATGGTCCCCGGAGGGAGAACCCCGGTCGGAGGAGCTCCGGCGACGGTCCGAGCTGGAGCCCTTTGACACGGAGGCCTCCGACGAGGTCCGGGTACGGCTGGGGTCAGCGAAGATTCTCTCGCGCTGATGCCGCCGACTTCTCAACGCCTTCGAGGACAGTTTGCTGCAGGGCCCACAGATCAGTTCCTC
This sequence comes from Ichthyophis bannanicus, assembly GCA_033557465.1. Classification (NCBI taxonomy): domain Eukaryota; kingdom Metazoa; phylum Chordata; class Amphibia; order Gymnophiona; family Ichthyophiidae; genus Ichthyophis; species Ichthyophis bannanicus. Next base: position 701,057,609 of record CM066036.1, read on the forward strand.
ATGATCGGGGCCCAAGCAGCGGAGGCAAAAGTCGTGTGTGTCGGTTAGTGACATATTTCGGTCACACCGACCACACCGCTTAAAGCCACTGGCAGCCATCGGGGGAAAAAGGGCCCCTGCGAGGTCAAAGGACCGGGCTGCCAGGGAAAACGAAAATGAAAGCTGACTAAGTCAGAAAAACCGAAAAAAAAACGCTAGAGGACTCGAGACCGGCGTCGCGAGTCCGGGCGGGAAAACGATCGGCGTCGAACCGAAAGAAAAAAGTATAAAATAAAGAGGAAAATCAACTTTTTCGCGGGGACAAGACGGGGACGTCTGCAGGGCTCCGCGGAAAAAAGAAGACTGGCTAAGATGGCACCCTCGGGCGGGAAGACGACCGCGCATGCGCGCTGCAATTCCCAAAGGCTTTCTTTGAAAGCTGGGGAAAATTGCTCCGCGAGGGCTCCGTCGGCGCCGACGTCACCCTATAAGTGAGGACTGACTTCCTGCTTGGTCCTGGAGAAAGATCTTTATGTACAAACTCCATGTTAACAGAACACCTGACCTCAGTCAAACTCTCGCAACATCGACCCTCACCAAGTACAGAATAAAAATAAAAATATGTAGACTAAATTTAAATTGAAACACCAAGAAGCCAGAGTCCACATGCAGTGCAATATCAATTAAATAAGAGAGATGCAGTTCCCCAATACTGTGTAAAATATAAAAATAGCACAAAGTCCAATAACTAAAATTAAATTAAATTATTTTTTCTACCTTTGTCTGACCATTTTATTCTCTGTTCATGCTGGTTCCGATCTGAGGCTTCAGCTTTCCTGTCTTCTCTTAGCTCTCTTTCTGTGGTCTATAGTCCATCTGCCATTTCTTATCTCTTCTTTTGTTTTCTTCACTTCCTTCCATCAGCCCATTTCCAGTTCCAGTAACCCTCCCCAGTATCAGCCCCCTTCCCTCCCAGTACTTTCCAATGTCAACCGCCTTGCATTCCCAGGACTGCAACTGGTGTCCATTCTCTTCCAGTCCCCCTCCTTCCCCACTGTCCAGCACCTTCTAGTCAAAATACCATCTCAGATATCAGCTCACTTCCACTCTGTGACACCCCCCCAGTCAGCTCCCTTCCAGTCGCCCTACCCTCTTGTCCAACCCCCTTCCAGTGACATTTGCATGTCAGCTCCCTTCCAACCTCCTCCCCATTACCCAACCACCTACCACTCCCATCCCCAAATGTCAGCTCCCTTCCAGTCCCCCTTCAGTACATCCCAGGTGTCAGCTCTTTCCAGCCCCCTCCTTCCCCCGTGTCAGCTCCCTTCATGCCCCCTCCTTCCCCTGGCAGACCCTCTCATTATCCGCTCCCTTCCAGTCCTATTCTACCATCCTCCCGCATCAGTCCATTTGTAGCCCTAGCCCCTAGTTTTCTTCCAGAGCCAGCAGCATTCTCCTCCCCTCTCCCATTAGCCCATTTCCAGTTCTATCCCCCTTCAGCCCACTCTAGTCCTAGCCCCCCAATCAGCCTATTACCAGTCCAAGCTCATTTCCAGTGCTAGCCTCCCATCTGCCCATTACCAGTCCTATCCCCCCCCAATAAGTCCATTTCCAGTCCTAGCCCCCAATCAGCCCACTTCCAGTCCTAACCCCCCATCAGCCAATTACCATTCCTAAATCTCCCCATCAGCCCATTACCAGTCCTAGCCCCCCATAGCCCATTACCAGTCCTAGCCCCCCATAGCCCATTACCAGTCCTAAACATCCCCCATCAGCCCATTTTCAGTCCTAACCCCCCCCCCCATAGCCCATTACCAGTCCTAAACATCCCCCCCATCAGGCCACTTCCAGTCCTAGCCCCACATAGCCCATTACCAGTCCTAACCACCCCCCCCATCAGCCCACTTCCCGTCCTACCCCCCCCCCCCCCGCAGCGCAATTCCAGTCCTAGACACCACCCATTTCCAGTCCTAGTCCCCAGGGGAAAAAACAACCGCTCAAGTTGCTGCCGCTGCCGAGTCCACTTCGGCAGCAGCAGTCTCCGGCAGACTCACCTGCCTCTTCTTCCTATAGCAGCCACGGCTCCTGCTTCTTGGAACCGCGGCTGTGCTAGCAACATCAACTTAAATACAAAGCAAAACCGGTGAAGACTGCGGAGCCTTCCCATGCAGCGGTGTCCCGCCCCCAAAGGAAGTAACTTCCTTTGCATACAACTTCCTTTGGGGGCGGGATGCCGCTGCATGGGAAGGCTCCGCAGAGTCTGCCCCGGTTTTGCTTTGTGTTTAAGTTGATGTCGCTAGCACAGCCGCGGTTCCAAGAAGCAGGAGCCGCGGCTGCTATAAGAAGGAGAGGCAGATGAGTCTGCCGGAGACAGCTGCTACCGAAAAGCGGACTTGGCAATGGCAGCAACTTGAGCGGTTGGATTTTTTTTATTTTTAACTTTAGAAGTTTAAGTGAGGCGGCTATTTTGGGGGCATTTTTTGCTGCCTTTAAAACTTTGCCGCCTGAGGCAGCCGCTTCACTTCGCCTCATGGTAGAGCCGCCCCTGTTCCTCACTCTACTTGGTAATGCTTAACATATATATAACACAAGAGCATCCATGTAAAATATTGGATGGGAATGGAAATGGGTGACTGGACAATACCAGATAGGTTCGCACTACACCTACCAGTGGTGGGAAAACACTGCTGTCAGTGATATGTAAGCAGTGTTCCGCCTTTACCGAATTAAAACCCTTGACATTTATTTAAGATATTTGTGCCAAAGACCTAACCTTTTTCATTGGATAATGTTGGGGTATACTTCGTCATATAATTGAAACTCATAATATTTCTGCTGATAAAGTTGTACATAGAAGGCTAAACGTAACATGTTATACGAGTTTGCTCTGCAAAGCATAGCTATGTAGCAACTATAATTTGATGTGAAACGGGAGGGGGGGAATTGGAGGGGTATGAAAAATGAAAAGCAGAAAATCCTTGATGTTGTATTTAGCTGGTGTGTGTAAGAGTCACCACACACTGGCGATGTTTGTATAAATTTATTCCATTAATAAATAGATTTAACCTAAAAAAGCAACGCAGCTCTTTCCCAAAGCCTTCAATGTTGTATGCCATTGCTGCTCACTTGGACCAGCTGCTTCTGCCCCCTCTGACGCAGACTTCGGGTCTGCATGGGGCAGAAGCAGCTTGTCAAAGCAAAACCCCAACAGCACAGTTTGAGGCCTTGGGTAAGTGCTGCATTGCAGTTTTAATGTCACTGCCACTGCTGAGGTTTCCGGAGAGGGGCAGTAGCATGGGCCACCCTTGAAAGGTTGGCGCTTTAGGCGACCACTTAAATCGCCTCATGAGTAGTGCCGACCTTGGTCATACTGTTGATTTCCAAATAGACTAGACTAATGAACTAGAGCAACTACATTGAAGCAAATAATTGCTAATGTATTTTGATAAAACTCTCTAATATTGTGGCACTGAATCCAGCAAATAGTTAAAAAATATTTTAAAATTTTATTTTTTTTTATTTATTTAACAAAGCTTATATACCACCCCTTCCTGAGATCAGGGGTGGTTTACATAGAACATCAGAACAAGTTTTACATTGAACATAGGAACTATGTACATTTGACATAGGAACTATATACATTTAGCATGCAAGACTGTGTACAGATAACTATATACAATTAGAGAAAGGAGCTGGCACAATTTAAGAGAAAGCTCTTGTGATCCTTACAGAGATTGGCACCCTAATCACATATGAAGAGGTCTTCACACCTCGGTAAGAGCTGACAGTCAGGAGCTGTGGTTTCTTTATTTATTTAATTTATTTATTTAAAGTTTCTTTTATACCGCGCTATTCGACATCAGCGCGGTTTACAGTGAACAGAAATTACACTTCACAACATTGATCAGTGCTTACAATGAACAGGGCAATACATTAAACAGGTTTCTTAAACAGCGAACATAATAAACTATGTACAAAAGGCAACTATATACAAAGCCGCTAAGTGCAGCTATATGATTCCTGATGAGAGCGGAAGCAAGGTGAGATTGCAGCTCTTCGTGTTAAGACTATAGAGCGCATGGGTTTAACTTGCCTGCAGAATATAATAGACACTATTCCCCAGTAATGTACTGCAAAAGTGTTATTGTTATTTCTCATGAAATAAACGTAAAATATCATCCCTTAGTTTATAGCATGATGAGAATGAACTCCCCCTACCACAAATTAAAAACACACCTCTTCAAGAAAGAACACCACATATCCTCAGACCTAGAGGCTCACCCACCATAAATTCTTACTGTAAAAATCCTACAATCCAACTCAGACACATACAATGTATCAAGGACTCAATTTTGAATACCAAATAGCTCTCAATTACAAAACCACTGTAGATAGTATAACTGCATAACATAACTATGAACTATTATTTTGTTATACTGTTCCAGTTCCTTGTAGAAAGGTGGTATAAAAAAGTTTAAATAAAATAAAACAAAACCAACATCATCATCTAGTGCCAATTTCATTTCAACATTCGCTTAAAGAAAATGTCTAGTGTGACCACTGTTCCCTCTAAGCTGTGCGCGTGTGCGCGCGCACACACCTCGCTGAGCGAGCGCACATACTTTACAACAGAGCGCACAAAAATTACGGTTCTGATTCTGATAGAAAACAACACAGACGTCTTAAAATTTAAAAGTTGTTATGTATTTATGGTTTTCACAAGTTCTACAATGTTTTCTAGTGCAATCAATGTGGTGTACATACTGTATTCTGATGTCTAGTCAAATTTTAAAGTATATAACTCCGAGTGTCGTTATGTGGCGCACAAAAATTTAACCTTCCTTCAAAAGCTGCACACAGCTGATATTTTATGCGCACACAGCCTACAGAAAATTAGAGGGAACATTGAGTGTGACTAAGACAAAACATTTCTTCTTTTAATTTAAAAAATGATTCTTACGCTGCCTAGTTCAGCTGCGACTACGCATTGAGTTTTCGTGGCAAGATAGGCCCGGCAATCTACTGCCCTTTCTTCCATGCAGGTAATGCTAGTGTTGTTGCCGTTGTCACAGAAATGTATTCTCTGCTGCCAACACAGTCCCATCCTGCTGCTGCCCAGATCGGTGGTTTGTCTTAGACTGGTATCGCAGTTGAAACATGTCTATCTTGGGAGATCCTGCTAGTAGTTAAGCTACAGATAGCTTCTTGCCACAAAACCCCAATGGCTAGTCACAACAAAACAAATTGCACTATAGTGCTGGAAGATGAGACCCCCAGGTCAGAAAGCACTCAACTGGCTACTTGGCATGAGCTGAAGACTTTTCACAGAAAAGCCAATATTTATGATGTGGTTGGATCAAAGCCCTTGAGAGACATCTGACTGCTGTTGTATATGAAATGAGAGTCAGAAGCTAAAAGATGTCTTACATACTGGGAGGAATATATGAAGCGTGAATTAAGAGAAGTTGGAGGTGGTCAAGAATGAAATGGAATATCTACAAATCAATTTGCTGTGTGTCAGTGAACTGAAATGGACTAGCATCAGGCACTTTGCAATCTGATGATCATATGCTATATTATTCTGGAAATGAAAGACAAAGAAGAAAAGGTGTTGCATTTATAAGCAGCAGCTTGCAAGAACTGTAATGAAATATAATGCAATCAGTGAATGCATAATTTCTATTTGTCTACAAGGAATGCCCATCAACAACTATTATTCAGGTATATGCTCCAACAACAGTGCAGAAGTGGATGAAGCTGATGAGCTCTATGAACAAGTACAAGCTGAAATTGACGGAACATGCAAACAAGATATTCTGATAGTCATGGATGACTGCAATGCCAAAGTTGGCAACAAAGAAGGCAGCAAAGTGGTCGGAAAATATGGACTTTGCATCTGAAACGAAGCTGAAGACAGACTGATAGAATTTTGCAAGATGAACGCTCTATTCATCTCAAACACCTTCTTCCAGCAACACAAGCAGAGGCTGTACGAAAATCAAATTGACTACATCTGTGGAAGTCAATGATGGAAAAGCTCAATAACATCAACAAAGACAAAACCTGGAGCTGACTGTGGTACAGATCATTAACTACTAGTATGCAAACTCAAGCTAAAGCTAAAAAAAGAGCAAGCCACTCATGAATGTAGCAAAATATGACTGAGAATATACACTGGAGTTTAAAGACTGCCTGTGAAATCGATTTGCTGCTTTGGATTCAAATGACAAAGCACCAGTAGAGATATAGGATGACATCAAGAAAGTTGTGCTCAAGGAACATGAGAAGTCTCTACAAAGGGTGAAAAATCAAAACCAACTAAAATGGATGACTGAAGAAATTCTGAAAATTGACCAGAAACGCAGAGGAGCTAAAGCCAGAGGAGAAAGAGAAGCAATCACAGCACTCAGAATTCCAAAATGCATCAAGACGAGACAAGGAGAAGTACTCCAGTGACGCATGCAAGAAAACAGAATCAGAAACTTATTACAGGAAGAAGAAGATCAGCTTTCTTAAAGCTATGAGAGTTAAAGAGAAAATTCCAACCTTGAATTGGAATGCTACAAGATACTCAAGGATCCATGTTCATCAAGAAAATATGGAAAGAATATACAATCATTATACCATAAATATCAAGTGGACCAACTACTGTTTCAACCTGTACCTACCTTATGATTAAGAACCACTGGTGATGAAAAACGAAGTCAGAGCAGCATTGAAAACATTATCAAAGAACAAAGCATCAGGCATTGATGGCATTCCCATGGAAGTACTACAGCAATCTGATATTTTCCCCTACCTCTTTAATTTATATGCAGAATAAATCAGAGAAGCAGGACTGTATGGAGACAATAGAGGTGTGAAGATTGTTGATGTCTCCCACCAATCTTCGCTGTGCTGATACCACAATACTGGCTGAAAGCGAAGACTATCTGAAACCATTTGCTTCTCACAGTTAAGGAACAATCTTAAAATGAGCCTGCACCTTAACATAAAGGAGACAAAGATCCCAACAACTGGCAAAACCAGTAAATTCAAAATGGAGTGGAGGAATAGCCTAATGGTTAGAGCAGTGGCTTGGTAACCGAGAGAACAGGGTTCAATTTCCATTAGCATTCCTTGTGACCTTGGGCCAGTCATTTAACCCTCCATTGCTTCAGAAGAAAGGCCCGGCAAGCTAGATCTAGTTACACTGCCAAGTAAACCCAGCAGCTGCTGGGTTGCCAGGAATCAGCATTGACTCAAAGGCACACACTGCATGATGGAGAAGAAATTCAAATAGTGGAAACTTTAACCTGCTTGGATCAATAATCAATAAAGAAACGAGAAGCAGTCAGTCAAGCAATCCAATGATGCATTGCTTCTGGCATTCTGGAAGAATGGCTATGAAGGACCTAGACAAGAGTCGCAAGTGCAGAGATGTCTCTCTCCTACAAAGATTCAACTTGTTCAAGTCATGATATTTTCAATAATGTCATATGGATGCAAATGTTGGGCAGTGAAAAACACAGAGAAAGCACAGTTACTCACCTGTAACAGGTGATCTCCGGGAACAGCAGGAATTTAGTCCTCACATATGGGTATCATCGGTACCGACGGAGCCTGCGCGGGAACACTCCCCAGCGTCCAATCAGAAAGCTTTTGGGAGCATCCCACAGCACCTGTGTGCTGCCTTACCGCCTTTCCCAACTGTCTCTCTCCAGTTGAGTTTTAAAGCTGAGACAAAGAGAGAGAGAGAGGGAGAGGGAAAGGAAAGAGATAGAGAGATACAACTCCTAGGGGAGGTGGGTGGGTTGTGAAGACTAAATTCCTGCTGTTCCCGGAGATCAACTGTTACAGGTGAGTAGCTATGCTATCTCCAGGAACAAGCAGGAATGTAGTCATCACATATGGGGACTCCCTAGCTTTAGGTGCCAGAGAGAGACCCCAGAAGTTGTGTGTCCCTTGAGATCTAGAGAACAATGCCAATCCTGACTCTGAAGGTATGGCAGCAGAGATCCGAGAGAAATCATTTTGAATTTCTCCTTGGCAAGGAATTTGTTCAGTTCTGAGGTCTAAGATAGGTCTGTAACCCCCTGTTTTCTTTGGAATAAGAAAATAAGGGGAATAGAATCCTGTACCCTGTTGATGAAAGGGTACTTTTTCTATTGCCCCTTGGGCAAGGATAGCGACCTCCTGACCTAACAGGTTGAAGAGAGAGGTTGGAGAATTGAACTGCCTTACTATTGTGGGAGGGGGCATGCTTGAAAAATGAAGCTTGTACCCTTCCTTTATGATGGAGAGTGTCCAATGCTCTGCTGTTATTTGCCCCCCATCTGGGGGCAAAATGACATAACCTTCCTAGAATGGTGGAAGGTTCTGGTCCCTCCAGAACCAAGAAGGCCAAGTTCTCTAGATGAGAGTCAAAGGCCCTGTGGAGGCTGCGCCTGCTGGGCCGGTTGAGGCCTAGCAGCCTTTACTTTCTTCTGTTTGGGTGGTTGCTGACCTTTCCTGGCAAGCTGACCTGCAGAACGTCCCTGCTGAACATAAGCAGGATAGAATTTTCTCTTTTTAGAAAAGAATGGTTTCTTGAACAATTTTCTTCTAGCAGGATCAGCAGTGGACTTGGATAATCTATCCAAGGTGGAATTTTCAGCATCCATTTCATTGGCTTTTTCCTGCCAATTTTTACCAAACAAGTTCTCACCAGTACAAGGGATATTTCCCAATTTGTCTTGTACCCAGAGCTCTAAATCAGATGCCTGGAGCCAAGCAATTCTACGTGCACCTATGGCCATAGCCGAGGTTCTGCTTATGCACTCAAAGCAGTCAACAGCTGCATGGTTGGAGAATTTTGAAACATCTTGGGCATGTTTGACCAAAGTGAGAAAAGCCTGTCTTTTATCCTCAGGAAGAAAAGGACTTAAAGCCTCTAAATCATCTGTGACCTCCTTCAGGAACATTCCCATATTGAGACAATAGGAACTGATCCTGGCAGAAAAGCATGGAAGCTTGGAAGACCCGACGTCCAAAAGCATCCAGAGTTCTGCACTCACGTCCTGGAGGATTAGAGGCATGTCTTTTTGCACTCTTGATCCTTCTCATAGCTGACTCCACTACAATAGAGTGGTTAGGAAGCTGAGTCTTTTGGAATCCAGGACAAGGAGGGACTCGATACATAGTATCCAGTCTACAAGAATAGGAGAGGTGGTAAGAGGTGTTTCCCACATCCTTAACATGAGATCATATAGAATCTCATGAATGGGCAAGGTAGCTGCCTCCTTAGAAGTTTTAGGATACTGTAAAATTTCCAACTCCTTGGCCCTTGGCTCTGTTTCAGGGGCCACAGTAATGGACAGGCCCCCGAGCCACCTCCCTGATAAAATCTTGGAAGGAAATATCCTCTGGAGGAGACATCCTGCGTTTAGGGGAGGAGGGCTCCTCTGGGAGAAGCATCGCTGCATCAACAGAACTGTTAGAATCCTCAGCTTCTTCTGAGGACTCAAATTATCACCTGCCTGGCTGGATGCTCTTGAAGAGCCCGATACCCGTACTGACCAAAGTCCGGTACCGGAGGTCATCGGATGACTGGGTACCGGCATAGCAGACACCGATGCCGATGTCAATGCTATCGGTACTGATACCGATACCGAGGCCGGTGTCGGTACCGGTGTAATTGTCTGTCACGGTTCCGAGGGCTTTGATGCCGCAAGGAAAGCCGCCAGACTGCGTTCCATAGCCAGAACTCTGGTCTATCGACACTGCCAATGCCTGGATGTCAGTACCGGAGGAGACCGCCGGTACCCCAGAGCATGGCACCAGTAGTTCTGCCGAGGTCGAGGCCTCGAGAACATCCTGGAACCCCGATAATGCTTTGGAAGCCGAAGCCTCCCGCCGGGGTAATTTTGCTGGTGCAGAATCCTCGAGGGCAACGCCAGAGGCATCTCGATGCTTAGGAGATCTACCCTTCGAGGACCGGCTGGATTTATGTTTAGTTACCTGAGATCCACGGGAGGAAGAAGCAGCCCTCGAAGACGTCGATGCCACTGAAGCTGCATCAGAGGGAAATAGGGTACTGAGCTTAGCAGCTCGGTTCTGCCGACCTCTTTTAGACATCATGGCGCAGGACATACAATCTGTGATGGAGTGGTCAAGACCTAAACATTTTAGACACCATTCATGGGTGTCGGTGACGGAAATGGTACCGCCACACTTGGTGCACTTTTTGAAACCTGAGGCAGGTTTCTCCATGGTAAGGAAAAGTTTTTGGGCTTAAGGCCCAAAAAGGCACGTGCACCTGAAGAAAAAAAAAAAAGAGAATATATATATTTTTTACAGAAGTAAGAAAAGAAAAAAAACGGCAGTACCGGTAAGAACGTTGAGGAAGGCAGACACGACCACAAAAAAAGAAAGAAAGAAAAAAAAGAATTCTTCTGCGATGACAGGAACACGACCTGCTCGCTCCGCGGAAAAAGAACTGGAGAGAGGCAGTTGGGAAAGGCGGGCAGGCAGCACGCAGGTGCTGTGGGATGCTCCCAAAAGCTTTCTGATTGGACGCTGGGGAGCGTTCCTGCGCAGGCTCCATCGGTACCGACGATACCCATATGTGATGACTACATTCCTGCTTGTTCCTGGAGATAGAAAATTGATACGATGAAATATGGTGCTGGTGAAGAATACTGTGTATACCATCAACTGCCCAAAGAACAAACCAGTCAGTACTAGAGGAGATTAAACCTAAGTTTTCTTTAGAAGCTCAGACGACAAGACTTCAGCTTTCTTACTTTGGACACATCATGCAAAGAGAGCAAATCATTAGAGAAAGACATCATGCTTGGCAAGGTTGAAGGTCAATGCAAAAAAGAGAGAGGCCAGCAATGAGATGGATCGATAAAATAACAGCAGCTATGCCTGCCACTCTATCAACAATGAGCCGCCTAACTGATGACCGAACAGTTTAGGATAACTATCCAGATACTTGTCACGAGTCCTGCTTGGGAGAACACCCTCATTGCAAGTTTCACCTACCTTTGTATGCTCTGTTCAGAATCTAGCTTGTCGTTTATTTATTATTCTGTATGTACTTCTGTTTCGTCAGTGTGTCCCCTATCCTCTGTCTGTCCTTTACTCAGCTCCTGTCCTCGGCAATGCTCTCTCTTCCTTCTCAACACTGTATTGCCTCTGTTCTCTGACTACTACTATCTGACTGCACATTTAGATGTGCTTTTGTTTTCTCCTTCTTCCTATTCCTCTACAAGGCCTCTCTCTTAGGGTATTCAAAGTCTTCTGTTTTTTAAGCTTGCCTAAGTTTTACTAAGGCTTGCTTGTATTAGCCCTTGCCATGCTCCTCGTGTTCCGGTCTACGTACGTGTGTGTGTGTGTGTACATGTGTGTGTCTCCTCTCCCTTATTATCCAACCCTCCCTCCCCACAACCTACCTGCCCCCTGGCTCAGTCTTATAGCCACCCTGTCCTCATTACCACGATCACTCACAGGTGCACCTTATCTCCTGCAATCTCTACCACCTCTCCTTTTACTCCTGACTTCTGTGCTCCTCTCCATCTCTCTCTCTCTTTATGGCTCCTCAACACTTTCTTTTCCTATTGCTCGTACTCCCTAATTGCCTCCCCTCCTACCTACACCTTCAAGCCCCTCCCCCCCCCATCTCCCCATGTACCATCCTGGCTTCCCCCACCATCCTGTCCTCTACCCTATCATCGGCTCTTGAGCTTCACCACTTTCTCCCTCTTTCAGCCAGCCTCACCCTCGTTACCACTGTGCTATCTCCTCTCTGCCCTGCGCTCTTCTACTCCTGCTCCTTCTCTATTCCAGAGATATCAACCCCAAACCTGGCCCCCTTGACTTTTGTCACACTCCCAGAACAGATCCTCATGTAACAGTCAAATCTTATTCATCTCCCTCTCCTCGCCCCCTCCTCTCTTCCTTTCTCATGTGCCTGGTGCAATGCACACTCCATCTCAAATAAACTGCCTTTACTCATGATCTTTATCTCTAATGCTCTCCATCTTCTTGCTCTGAGACCTGGCTCCTCCCCGAGGACTCAACTTCAGTCGCTGCTCTCTGTCATAGCGGCTATCAATTCTCCCACACATCTCGTCTCACTGGCAGCAGTGGAGGTGTTGGACTTCTACTCTCTCCTTCCTGCCAATTTCAACCCCTCCTTCTGCCTCAGTCTCACTCCTTTCCCTCCTCTGAAGTCCACTCCATCCGGCTTTTTACTCCACTACATCTTTGATTAGCTGTTATTTATCGACCCCCTGACAAGTCCACCTCTAACTTTCTCTCCGACTTTGATTCATGGCTTTCCTTCTTTCTGGATTCATCTTCCCCCCTCCTTTATTCTCAGGGATTTTAACATTCATGTTAACCCCTCTGGCCCTTATGCTTTAAAGCTCCTGTCCCTTACCTCATAACCTCCAGCTTTGCTTTACTGCCCCTACTTACCAGCAAGGCCACTGCCTTGACCTTGTATTCTTCAATAATTGCTTACCCTCAAACCTCTGTACCTCACTTCTCCCTTTATCGGTCCATCACCTGCTAAACTTCACTCTTCATCACTCACCACCTCAACCTTACCCTGTCTCCTCCAACCTCTTTAGAAATCTTCACGCTATTGACCCTTTGGCTGTCTCCTCCACTGTCTCATCACCTCTTTCCTTCACTATGTCATCTGAGTCTGTTGATGAGGCAGTATCTTCTTATAACACTGCCCTCTCCTCTGCTCTGGATGCTCTTACTTCACCCATGCTACGTGCTATGATGCATATTGAACCTCCACCCTGGCTGCCTTCCACTATCTACATTCCTGGGCCCGCTCAGCTGAGCGTGCTTGGCTCAAATACCACATCCTTGCAGACTTCCTACATTTCAAATTCATGCTTCCAGTCAGCCATAGCATTCACCAAACAAGACTATTATGTCCATCTGACTCTCTTGCCTCAGACCCTCACCATCCCTTTACAACTCTGTTCTCTCCTCAAGGTGCCTCCACCTCTGACCCCTCCCTCCCTTTCTGCCCAAACCCTGGCTGACTACTTCCATGACTAAATCCGCAAGATCACACTAATTCCCCATGAGGTCAGCTACTCTCCCTCCTCCCCTTCCTCACTCCCAACTTTCCCCTCCCTCTACCTCTGCTACTTTTTCTTCCTTTTCTGTGATGTCTGAGGAAGAAACCACTCACCTTCTTTCCTCATCCAAACTCACTACCTGCTCCACTGATCCTATTCCCACCCGTCTCCTTAACTCCATCTCCTCCACTATAGTCCCTTCCATCTCTCATATTCTCAAAGTTTTGCTCTCCACTGCAACTTTTCCTGCAGCCTTCAAGCATGCTGTAGTCACTCCTCTCCTCAAGAAAACTTCACTAGACTCTACCTGTCCTTCTGACTATCAGCCCATCTCCCTCATCCCCTTTGTTTCTAACCTACTTGAATGTGCAGTTCACCTCTATTGCCTCGACTTTCTCTCCTCTCAAGCCCTTCTGGATCCTATACAATCTGGTTTTTGTCCTTTACAGTACATTCTACCGAAAAGGCTCTTGCCAAAGTCTCCAATGACCTGTTCCTAGCAAAATCCCTCTTGACTTTTCTGCTGCTTTTGACACACTGTCGACCACAACCTTCTCCTTGATACCTTCTCCTAGCTTGGTTTTAAGGGCTCTGTGCTATCTTGGTTCTCTTCTTATTTCTCCCATCGCTTTTTCAGTGTTTGCTCTGGTGGATCCTCCTCTACTGCTATCCCGCTCTCAGTTGGTGTATCCCAAGGATCCGTCTTGGGTTCACTCCTTTTCTCTCTCTATGCCCAGTCCCTTGGAGCACTCATCTCTTCCCATGGCTTTATCATCTTTTTTGTATGTTGAAAAGTGATCAACTGAACATGAACTGATTTAATTTTACTCCCGCCTTTTTCAGTAGTAGCTCAAGGTAAGTTACATTCCTGCCCTTGGAGCACTTATAGTCCTAAGTCTGAACTCGAGGCAATGGAAGGTTAAGTGACTTGCCCAAGATCACAAGGAGCAACAGCAAAACTTGAACACTGGCTTCCCTGGGTCCCAGTCCATTTCTCTAATCACCAGGCAACTTACCCACCCTGGGATAAATTTTGGAGATCGTGCCCTGGTCACTCACTGGCCCAAACAAGGCTCTTATCAGGTTATGAAGCAACAGTCTGAGTAGTCCAAGGTTCCTCTCTGGATTTTGGCATATGCCAACTATATACCAAAGCAAAAATTAGGGAGAAAAATAACTGCTATATTAACATTGTCTGCATCTCTTACAACTAACCATATATGCACACATATTTCAATATTGCTTAATAGGAAACAGTTGTCTTTGCCTCCCTATCCACCTATTCCTCAGCTTATATTTTTCCCTCCCAGCTCGCTGAAACACCCACACCCACACCATGGCTGTAACTATGCAGAAACATAATACAGAGATTATGATTACCTCCTGTTTCAAGCAGAGACCAAAAGCATCCATGCTGCAAAAAGATAAACACTTTTCTAGTTGTGAGTTTGTATTTTCAAATGACTTATGTGAATAATTACTGTTTCCAGAGCTTTCCTTGACAGAAAAGAACACCTTCGCTTGGGAGCCAAAGAATTTCTTGGCAAAGTCGCAGTAATAACAATAAAAGAGTCTGTAAATGTGCTGGTGAACAGCGTGCCCCAGTGCGCACCTGTCAGCAAGCAGCGAAGCAGCACCTTGCCAGTTTGTTCTCAAAGATCCAGGAGACAAACTCTGAGCAGTTACAATTTGGAAAGCTAGTGTATGCAGCAATGGGAAAACACAAATCATGTGAAAGGCATCAAGGTAAAATACCAATATTACTCAACCAGAGGGCTTTGCACACATGAGACCCTTTAAAGCCTTTAACGTGACTGTCATTTTGGCAAAAGTCAGTTTGCAGCTTTTAATCAGTGGCACTGACGAATTCCTATTAGCGACCAAATGCAAGATAACCCATAATACCTCGTAACTAGATCTGATGGATTAAAATGGTCTATAGCAGTAGTAAGGAATGTTTAGACCAGGGATTTAGTTGTGTGGACCTCTTACTAACCTCCAAAACCCTCAGTTCATCCCTACTACTGCCCAGTCCAGAATGGCAATCCCCAGCAGTCTCTTCCCCAGGAAGCTACCACTAGCATCTCTTTCTACTCCCTCTCCCCAACCCATCAGTCTCACTCCCTTTTCCTCCAAACAGTCCTCAGCAGTACTTCTCTCTCTCTCCCTCAATACAGTCCCCACCGGTCTCTCTCTCTCGTCAATTCCAAGCAGTCCCCCCCCCCCCCACCCTCTCTCTAGCAAATCTGTCTGTTTTGGTCTTAGAGTTGCCAAATTACCCAGTTCCACGAGTGAGATTTTTGGCCAGTTCTGGTTTTAAATTTGTCTTGCAATGCAGTGTGGTATTTGTAGTCCCTGATTTTACCTATTGAAATAAGTGCTGCAGATCCCATAATACATCAGGATGAGACTGTTAGAAATCCAGAACTGGCTTAAAATCCCCTCCTTCCCCTTCCTACCACCATCAACTTTTATTCTCATGCCCCTAGCCTCTATCCTGCTGTTCCATCCCAGGCTTGATCCTACCCCATAGCTTTCCATAGTTTTCATCCCATCCCCACGCTCTCTCCAACTTCAGCCCTTTCCTCATTCTCTCTCTTTAAGTCTTATTCCCCCAGTTTTCCTTCCCCTTGACCACTCGTGGTTTCTCCTCCTCTCCCCATGTTCCACCCCTCTGCAGCCATACATTCACTCTCAAACCCACTACTGACTCATGACCTCTCTCTCCGATTCCAGTTCCACCCCACTCTTGCTTTCCCAGGTCCCCAAGGCTTTCATCAGATTCCTAATTCAGAACCTGCAGCATCTTCCTGGTCAAGGCAAAGCCACAGCAGTCAATGGAGAACGCAAAGCATGAACAAATGATGGTGAAACCAGCCTCATTGTGCAAAGTTCCTTTGACCCATTCTTCCTCCCAGAATCCACTGCATTCTTCAGCTCTCCCACATACCTGCAGCTTTATACTTCCACACCGTTGACATTTCAGATGTGTATAAGGAGCTACGTCATTCTCAGTGTTGGAGGAATGCCCTCAGAAAACCACACAACCTAATAATTATATTTTAATAGGGATTTTAAAAAAAAAAAGTGGAGGTCATTAGATCTGTGATGAGTGCAGAAACACAAAAGTAACAGTGGATATTAGAGAAAGGGGTAATCAGGGGTATAATCACGTGGCAAGATGGTGTGAAATACAGAACTTACAGCAAAAGATTCAAAAGGAATGGCATGACAGCAATTGCCAGAAGGAAGCAATGGTTCAAATGAGATGGAAAAAAACCTCAAATGCAACAACCTGGACTGCAGAACAAAACTGCTGTTCAGATTGAGAACAGTCCCACTATTCATGCTGCCACACACCTGATGAGGATTAAATGGTGCATTTCAATAAAAGATAAATTATTCATTAAATAAAAGGTGTACCTTTCCCAAGGTGAGCTACAGCACTTACTGAACAGCAGCCAGGTACAGCAAGCACTCTACACTAGAGCTATTTACAGAAACTATTCCTGCAGAGGACGGAGGCTGCTCCTTTAACTCTTTAATGGAAAATGCACTCTTGCCAACCTCACTCCAAGTTCTCGTTAGATTTTAGACTAGTGCAGTTCTTCCAAGTCCTGTACCGAAAGCACACTTCTTGAGGTCCTTTAAAATCTAGGCTCAGTGCTTCCATGCGGCTTCCAGATAGTAAATGGACTGACTGCTCTTTATGACAGGGAGGTCATATAGGGCAGTGTTTCTCAAATCAAGTCCAGAAATATCCTCTGGCCTTCACTGCATGCAGATCTCTCTCATGCATATTCCTTGCGGCTATCCCGAAAGCCTGAATGATTAGGGGGTATTCCAGGTACGGCTTGAGAAACACTTAACAGGGGCCTTGTCTGCTTGATGATTGGAACAGAGTGATCTTAAGGCTGACACGGCTGTCCAAGTGTGAATGCTACTCTAGCACTCTCCTCTCTCCTCCTGCATAGAACACTTAACTGTCCTTAGGTCTATTCAGGACCTCCGCACTAGTGGTGGAAAACAATAATCAGCCCAAAGACACAACATAGCAGTTCACTGGAATATTTGAGCAAACGGCCCTGTTTAATGGGCTTTCACAAGGTTAATGAAAAGAAATAGAAAAGGGGGGGGGGGGTAGTAAAAATAATTAAAACACAGAGTTAACAAAATCAATGTTAAATAATGGAATACCGCCTCACAATGGCTCCTCTGGCATTCAAAAGTATTCTTCCTGTGCGTGTGATGGTCTCCTCTCTTTGGAACATGCCGCTATTGTGGGACCTAGGCAGAATCCCCTTTCTGCTTTCCACTCGCACCACGTGGTTATAACCAGAGTCCAGGCAGGACTTCTTTTGCCTCTGTTCTTTGCAGTTCAAGGAAGTCGCCACACCAGAAACATTTTTTCTTTACTTCACTTTCTTTAGCCATTCCTCCTCATCTTTCCACTTCTTTTGCACTTTTTCCAGCCTAGAGTCTAACAAAATACACCCAGAACTTGGATCCTTCTTCCTTCTGTGCTCTTACCATCCTCCACTTGTGTTTAAGCAATACCAAGCCGCTCCCCTCCTCAATGTCCCATCCCTTTTTCCCCACCAGAGGTTCATCTGAGCTCCTAAACTCTCAAGTTCTTTTTACATTTCCTTTTCCCTTTCCTTGGCAGTGCTTGCACCTGGAACCGTCCCCAGCAGGCTTTCTCCTCTCCTGATCCCTCTTCCAAGCAGATGGTGCTCCTCCTTGGGAAACACCGAACGTGCTTTTGCCCCTCTATGTGGGACACGCTGCATGAACCTTTGCCCCTCTCCTTTCTCCAGTATGGCAATGGGAAAACCCCCTCCACCAGGTCTCTTCCTCCTCCCTTGAGGAAAGCCAAGCTTCCACCTCCTATACTTTGTTCTCTCTCTGGTCTGACCCCGTTCCATTCCCTACATCCTCTTTTTATTCTTCTCTCCAAAATTTGGGAACTCCCACTGCTTGATTCCACTGCCTAGACCTCCCCTTCATTGTCTATGACAGGCACTAGTCTGCAGTAGGAACCCAGTATGTTCCCCATATTTTCAAATGAAAGGGTCATTTTGCAATTCTACCACATACTGACATAGGGGCCATTTCCTAGCTGCCTGCACTGATGTAGAGTCCGAGGGTACTTTTTACCTGTGGACTTTGCCACAATTTTCCAAGTGAAAATACGCACTCTCTCCATATGAAAATCCTGAAGAAAACTACCGGTAATCGGAACGTATTTACACCTGCTAATTTGTGCAAATAGTTTTTCCAAGAAAAAAAAAACACATGCGTACTTTTGAAAATTTGTAAGTACTCAGATAGGTGTGAGCCCTTCCCCAACCCTGCCTCTAAGAATACCTCTCTCTCACTGCAGGAAACGTAGTGCATGCAGCGGCACTATGCTCAGTAGGTAGAGGCATTAAAGGTAAACAGACACAGCAATTTGCTACAAGCCCTTTTCTGCAGGTAAAATAATTGCTTTCACTGCCACCAGACCGATTGCCCCATTTGTAACCATAACCACAAAGCTCCACTGAAGTGCCTCTATCTTCTTCCGGCAGCATCGCCTTTTGAAGAACAGAATAACTCAGGCTCAGTGTTGGTTCAGTCAGTCATTCTTCTGCTCAGGGCTGCTTCCTGGCAACCATCAAGCTGGTTTCAATGACATGGACACATCCGCTAGGACCGAGATCACCACCTAAACAATCCAACAGAGGCAGGGCTGGTGCAAGGGTATTGAGCACACTAGGCGAACCTTTAGCCTTAGGTCTCCCCTCACCCCCCAACCTTCACATGATTTCAGTCATTAAACTCAACCACCATGCTCATCCCAACACCACTGCTCCCACAATCCTGTAAAAAATGCATAACTGGACGTCATATTTTTAAATATTAAAAACTTTGCTTTCTATGACCGTGTGGGTCTCCCTGCAAGTAAAAGAACGTGCTGATGGCCAACAGGATCTAGAGTTTTCCTTTGAGTGCTGCTTCTCTTTGGAACCACAGGTGTCTGCTTAATCCTCCTAATGGCTGAGCCAGTCCTGATAGGTGGCAGTGACTTCCACTCAATGTCCAAACTGCTCAATTCAAAGTGTTGACATAGGAGGTCAATTAATAACTCGGCCCTTGAGCACGGGAGTGATATTTGTTTAACAAAAGAAAGACATAATTGGGATTCTCCTCATCCAGTTCCACAAAATACAGTACATCAAGAAAAGAAAATGAGGTTTGCAGCAATGTGTCCTTTAGTATCATTCATAGGTTTCCATCGTATTGCTGATGTATACTTTCAAATTGGCATCTTTCAACACTTATTCTTTTTTTACTTAAAATCTGTACAAATATTTCTTCATCATTATCTTTACTGTATAGAACTGAATAACCATTTTATGTTGCTTAGTATGGGAAATACACAGGGCCAATGTTCCCTCTAATTTTCTGTAGGCTGTGTGCGCATAAAATATCAGCTGTGTGCAGCTTTTGAAGGAAGGTTAAATTTTTGTGCGCCACATAACGACACTTGGAGTTATATACTTCAAAATTTGGACTACACGTCAGAATACAGTATGTGCACCACATTGATTTTAATCAAATTAAATGAAAATAGACGATTACTAAATGAAGTGGGAAATTTCTAGTAATTACAGTCATAACTTTTAAATTTTAAGATGTCTGTTTTCTATCAGAATCAGAGCCGTAATTTGTGCGCTCTGTTGTAAAAGTATGTGTGTGCTCACTCGGCGAGGTGTGTGCGCACAGCTTAGAGGGAACAGTGCTCAGGGCCAGTTCAAGAGTATTAGGCGCTCTAGGCAAACCTTCAGCTGTGTTTTCCCCCCTTCCCCATCCACTTTCAGGCTCCTAGCCATCTCTCAGATTATGATAATTAAACTGAACAATCGTGATCAGCCCAACTCCACCCTTCTCCTCCTGTAAAAATATAGGATTGGACATCACAGGGTCATTGTGGAAGCCCTATTCATGCACTGCACATCTGAGATGACCAAAGCACAGAGATGTCCCCAGGGCTGTATTAGAAGCTGGTTCTGTGGACGTCCCCAACATAAGGATGTCCAAGTCTGAAAGGGGGCATGGTGGAGGTGTGGTTGGAATATGCCCAGGAATCTGGATGTCCCAGATGTACGGAGTTGTGTCTAAATTTAGACCTCCTCCTGGTGCAAACAAATATCTGAAAAGCACTGGTTTTGGCTGAAAAACAGTTATACTTGGGGGAACTCTGCACAAAAAAACATTAAAATTCTATGCAACACTTTAGAAAATTCTGTGCACGGTATTTTAAAATTCTGCATGTTTTAGAAATACATTTTTGTGCAGAATTCCCCCATCATAATGACTAACTCCTCATCTAGACCAGAATTTCCCAATGTATTTTCCCTCCTCAGCTCTCTTGCTACAATCACAGCTCTCTCCCCAACACCCGAGCATTTCCTGCCCGCTTTCTCTCTCCCTCTAACTTCTAGAAAGATTCCTACTGTTGTCTGTCCCTAAGGTCTATATTTAATGTACATACCCCCCCTTCCCTCCTTTCTCCTCTTCTCCCCATGCAGCTATACTTATCTCTACCTTACTGCTCCTCCCTTCTTCCCAGGCACATACCCCCACCTAGCTTTCTCCCCATCCTCCAAGATCCTAGCCACCACCTAATACTCAATCAGTCCTATCTCCAGCCCCCAGCCCTCCCCCAGCTCACCACTGGCCCTAGTTCCAACATCCAGCCTTCTCCAGCTAACCACTGGCCATTTCTGGCTCCCAGCTCTCCCACAGCCCGCCATCGGCCCATCTCCAGCCCCCAGCCTTTCCCCAACCCACCATTAGCCCGTCTCTAGCCCACAGCCCTCCCCCAGCCCACCCCTGCCCCATCTCTGACACCCCATCCATCTGCAGCCCCCAGCCCTCCATCAGCCCATCTCCGGCCCCCAGCCACTCACCTCCCCTGCCCGATCATGGCAGGGGTGGTATTATAAACACAGTCACAAGAGCGTTTACCGTTTTAAAGAGGTTAACGGAAGCACTTCCCATTTCTTGTTAGTGGCAGGAAGTGCTTCTGTTGACCTTTTTAAAACTTACCGATACTGGCATCGGAAGTAGAGCACAGCTGCAGCAGTGAAGGGAAACGCTCTCATGGCTGTGCTGCAATCGGTAGTGAGGCAGACTCGGGCACCCTTAAAGCTTGTGTGCTCCGAGCCTGTCTCGCTGCTCACTGATGCCGGTACCGGCGCAGAAATCTGTATAGCGAGTGCAGGATTCTGCATAGATGGGGAATGCTGCGCATATTCTGTGCCGCGCAGGTGTGCAAACTTCTCCCAGGAATAAGAGGCTGTAGAGGAGAGAGGACACCATCATCCCCAGTGCTCAGCAGAATTTCAATGACAGCAGCAGTGGGATTTGAACACTGGCTTCCCCGACACTACTCTAACCATTAGGCTAGTCCTAGATGTCCAGGTTCTGAAATACTATTCTGGGAATCTCTATGTAGATGCCCCCACAGATGTCCATATCAGGCATGTTCACATTTCTGAATTCCCTCCAATTAAAATCACAATTTACAAATAACGAATTTCAAAATCCATTAGACCTCAAATTGTTATCCAGCAATCAAGCCCAAAAGAGACAGGCTATCAGGCCAGGTTGGTAAAAATCATTATCGGTCCATAGGATTAAGCCTTATAAACAGTACATACAAATCCAAAGAGGACTCAACTATTCAGAAAGCCTTTACACAATTAACCAGGCAAATTACAGCTCAGAGCATTCAATACACACACATTCACTGCAATATCGCGTTTCGATGGTACTCATCTGCATCAGGGAAATTATCAAATTCAGAAGCCTCTCTTGCTGGAGTCCAGCCAAGCACATCTCAAAACGGACTAATATTGCTCAACGTTTTAAAGAAAGCTAGTCCCCTCACCCCCGCCACTATAGATATCCAACCAATCACACTCTCACCCTACAAAATACCAATTGCAAAAACAGTGTCAGTCAGTCATTCATCAAGCAGCCATAAGCAACCCAATGAAAATGTTCCAAACTATTTATTCAAAAATACCAACCCCAAAAAGGGCAAAGACAACCAATCACAGCATACAAAGTCCCTCATTCAAACCACCCCTCCCCCCACAATCAATCCAGTAAGCACAATCCAACAAACCACCAACCAACATATCCATCTTCTAACCAGAGTAATCAACATACCCAGAAGACTGAACTACTAAATAAACAGATCATACTAAATGACATCCATTCAATTTCTTGTTTTAAACCCAGAGGTTCAATGGAGCATAAGCATCCATTCCGCTTCCTTCTCATTAAGCATCCTACCACCCCTCTTCCAAGTCAATTGCACACCATCAAAAACTTGCCATCTAAAAATCACATATGGAGTGACCCTTAGCTACCCAGTAAGTCAACTAAATGGACTATTTGCATATTGCCCGTTCTTGTAGATGTGTCTTGACTGTTGCTACTCTTTGCGGCCCCCTAGAAACTTTTGTCCTAGACAATTATCTAGTGGTTGGACCAGCCCTGAGCTCAAGCCATTGTGAGGTGTAAGAGTTGAAGGCTGTCAAAAGCAGTGGTGTACCAAGGGCAGGGCGATGCTCAACCTTCCCTGGATGCACACCAGCTGGATCACAGAAGCAGTGTGGCAAACTTGCCACTCTGTCTCCACTCCTTTTCCCAGCCGAAGTCTTGTGAATTGTGAGACTTCAGCCTGGGAGACAAGAGCAGCTGGGCCTGGAAGCAGCGCAAGCCAGCCTTATGGTAAGTTTGCTGCGCTGCCCCTGTGGACCCGGCCGGGGGGGGGGGGGGGGTGCATTGTAGAAATGCGTGACGTGCCTTGCGGAGGAGGGGATACCCACTCTAGATGCTGAGGTGGCTGGGGATGCCACTGGTTAGTATTTCTGCACTAGGCACTTTTCTGAGATGAAGTTTTATGGTAATCATTTCAGCATTCCTCAGCGTTTCGATCTGTCTTCCCTTGAAGCTAGAGACTACAGAAGTGCCTCGACATGTACAATATATGATTTGCTTTTCTTACAGGGAATATATGTGCATAAAAACTTTCTAATTCAGATCTGTACAAAGAGGGGGGGAAGAGGATAATTGGTATAGCAATTATATTTACTAAACAGTAGTCAAAAGTCAGTAACTTGTACACGGATGACTTTTTATTTCCTAAGATATTAGCTCAGTGGTTAAAAGTTGCTACATTATCTAACAGCTGATTTTGCTATGATGAGTATTTGTGTTATTCATTCATTTCTTTTTAGTTACAAGGTGAAATGATTTAAGTGGCCCACCATTTATTTATGTAAAAGGCAGGTGTTTTTACCGCACAACTGACAGGTAACCAGTCTAAGCAATTTAGACATACATACATACATACATATTTGGCAAACTCAACTGTCTCCAATGAGAGCAGGCTGATCTGTGACCCAAAAATGTAAACGAGTCAGTCCTTGGATGCAATACAGAATATGGGTTCATAAGGTGTATTGCAGATTTCCAGTGGTCCTTGATACGTAGCCTCCTTGGGGGAGGGGTTACTGGCAGTGCCCGACATCAATTCCTTCCCCATCCAGGCTCACAGCTGCTAGGATATGTTGTAGGTTGTGAATTTTTGATGAACATGAGCATTATCTAAAATTGTATATCACCTGCTTTCGAGACCACCAGGGTCCCTTAGGAAATCTATGTGGTCTCAAAAACTCATGTGCAAAAGACCAGTCTGATAACTCAGCACTGCCACACAGATAAGCAGGGTTTCCTTCCCAGTCTGGAACTGGGGATGCTGCAAAAATAGCATTCACATGCCCTGGGAGCAGGAAGAGAGGATCTAGTAGCCATTTTTGCAGATTCAATAAGGAGCTGTGGTCTGTGGCTTCTGGCAGAAAGGTACTTCTGCAACAGCAGAGCTGATTTGTGGGGGGAAAGGGGAGATGGCGTAAAATAGAAGGATTGAAGGCTCATGATACCATAGCCTGATAAAGGCTAGCCTGTATTATTACCATTACTTGTATAGCACTACCAGGAGGATAATATTTCACTTGAGTTTTCACTTGAGTGTGTAATATAAAAGAAACTGTCAGTCCAGCACAATTATTCTCTAATGCTTATTGAACAGGGGTTTTTTATACTTTATCATGGAGTGGAGGAGTGGCCTAGTGGTTGGGGCAAGGTACTTCAGGCCAGAAGGTCGGGGGTTCAAATCCCACTAGAGGACAGCAACCTTGGGCCGGAAGGACTGGGGTTTCTAGTCCCACAGGTGCTCCTTGTGGTCTTGGGCAATCCACTTAACCCTCCATAGCCCATGTTCCCTGTAAAATAGTTATCTCCAAGTTATAATGCCCTGTTCAATGTAATTTCAGTTTGTTCAATGTAAACCGCACTGATGCAGAATAGCGTGGTACATAAGAGAATGTAAAAAATAAATAAATCATTTCAGTCAAAGCAGTTTATGTTGCAACTTAAACTTGATAATGCACATTTAACAGGGACATTGATAATTTGGATTTTTCTGAGGCCACAAGGAGTGCTAGTGGGAATTAAACCCTGGTTTCTTGGTTCCCAAGCCAGTGCTCTAACCATTAGGCTACTCCTCCACTGAATAATGTGCCACAAGAGTTGTTAATAAAGGGGCACCAACCACGTGGACACTGCTCAAACTATGCGATGTGTCTCACTATACATGATTTTCACTATCTTGGGAAGACTTTTAAGCTGCGTTGGCACACCGATTGAATCGGCTTATGTAGTATATGGGCTTTTATGCCGGTGTTCACTGTTGTATATGTGGAAAAATGACACAACAGCTAAAAACTCACATGGAGTACAAAAGTAAACTGAACCTTGGAATCATAGAGGCTCCTATTGTTAAACACTGCACTGACCATCAGCATTCGTTTCTTGATCTATGCTGCTTTTGTATTGATCATGTCCCCCCTTGTCATCATTAGATTTGGGGGGGGGGGGAAATCAGGACAAAGCACTGGTTAGACATGAGCAACAATGGATCCACCTGTTGAATTCAATCAAAGTGATGGGTCTGAATAACTGCACTGAATGGTCCTCGGTTATGCGAGAGCAAATGATCCTGCTGGATAGATTGGGAAGGGTGGGTCATGATTGTGTGTGGGTACCTAAATAGCAGGATATTGGCCTTTTAAGATTTCTGTAGGCTTTTCCCAATGAGATCTGGTGTGCATATCAAAGGTTAATTCCCTGAGATCGCCGATGATTGGTGGCACAAATTGAGATGCGCCTTAAAACAGAGTGCACGTGCGGCATGATCAGATACTGTATAGATGCACCATCATTTAATAACAGCAGTACAGCAAAATTAGAAACTCTAAAGACATTTTCTCCAGCGAGACAAGACTATTGTTTTTCCAATCTATGCATTAATCGATATGTGTTTTGAAGTGTCAGTGTGGTAATTCCTGATCGTATGTTATTCTGAGAAGCACTATTGATTATCTGAAGAATGGTCCTCTACGCCCTTAGGTTAAAAAGTACACTAGATTGGAGCCGTTTTTTGAGTGGTCTGATATTTAAGATAAGTGAGCTTGTTTCCCATCAAGAAGACATGAGAAGTCCTGATTATGTTGTTTATATTGCAGCATATGCTATAGTGAAGATCAGTAGTACGATGGCAGAGAAGATGTATGGATACTCCCCGACACAGCCATAACTGTGAAAGGGAACCGTTGGAGTGAGGTCTCCTCTATTTAAGAAGTGCCACAGTCTTCCACAGAAGAGTACAATAATGGACAGAGCATGACAAAGATAAGAAATACAATGATTTTTCATATGCTTTAAATGTTGGATGAATTTATGCAATTATTGATGGAAATATGTATTATAATTGAGGTTCTTTTTGAAAGGTTTGTATGGCTACTAATGGGACTATGCATCAGAATTGAAATTGTAGAGAAGGGTGGTTGTTTTGTTTTTTTAAAGACTAGAGATGTGGTACCATAGAGGCCAGTGTATATTGACATATTAGTACTGAGGTCTTTTTTTCTCCTTCTCTCGTTTGTGTTTTTTTTTTATCTCTAAATAAGGATAAATTTGGGTGAGAGTGATAATTGATAGTGTAAATTTACTTTTGGAGGGGTTCTTATATTGCTTATGTTAGGTACATTCTTGGACATTCAGATCAAAACGAATGTAAAAAGGCCAGCCATGTGCAAGTTTTGACCTGATTTTAGTAACTTATACGTGCCCGAAACGGAAAGCAGAGGCTACAGTCACAGATATCCCTGAGACAATAATTCAGAATGAGGATATATCTATCCCATGCTGCATACACGTCCCTACCTGCTATTTTGCAAGCAAAGATGTGCATTGACGTGTCAACTACAAAACGTGTCCTCATCTCACTTCATTTTTCTTTATGGCTGTGAAAAGTATTAGAGACATCAGCGTACCTTCTTCTCTACTCCCTCCAGGTGTTTTGGTGGTAGAATGAGAGTGTTTGATGCCTATTCATGCCCTGGAACACAAGTAGACACGAACGGCACCCACTGATTGATTCAGATGTGTTGACCGTTTTTGAAATAGGGCACACACATGCATCATTTACAGAATGCCCCAGGTACACCTTTGCCACGCCCCTGTGCGACACGGACCTGTTCATGCAGAAGATGCCAATTTAACTAGGCTTATATACCGCTTTTCTACCAGTCAAAGCGGTGTACATTCAGGTACTGTATATAATTCTTTTTCCCTTGTCCCCGAAGGACTCACAGTCTACTGTATGTTTTTGTACCTGAGGCAACGGAGGGTTAAGTGACTTGCCCAAGGCCACAAGGAGCACCTGAGAGACTAGAAACCCAGGTCCTTCCAGCCCAAGGTTGCTGTGCTCTCATGGGATATATCCTGCTTTCTAGAACAGCTCCAGGGATGTCTTTGTGATCTGCCAATCTCAATGCCTGTTTTCAGGATATCCAAATCATTTATTTATCTAACATTTCTTATATACCGCCTTTCATGATATCAAGGTGGTTTACATTGAACAAACTGAAATTACATTGAACAGGGCATTATAACTTAGAGATAACTATTTTACAGGGAACATGGGCTATGGAGGGTTAAGTGGCTTGCCCAAGACCACAAGGAGCACCTGAGGGACTAGAAACCCCAGTCCTTCCAGCCCAAGGTTGCTGTCCTCTAGTGGGATTTGAACCCCCGACCCTCTGGCCTGAAGTACCTTGCCCCAACCACTAGGCCACTCCTCCACTCCTTTGATTGAGATCATGAATAAAGCTTCTAAAAAAGACCACCTTATTCTCTTCAGCAAGTGTGAAACCAGGTTCCATAATATAGGCAACAAAGCACCAGCAAACACATTTAATTTCCATTCCCCTGTAGGATTTTTATTTTTTTCAAAACTCTATTGGTATTTATAACAATAAAACAGTAGCACTACTCAGCAAAGCAACTGCAAGAAAACGTCTTCTGTCATAGTCAAGCACTAATAAATAACTAAAGAAAATAAGTAAGAACCGGAAGTATACAGGCATGATGGACAACTTTTGTAGCTCTTCGACACACAAGAGCATAGGATGCAACTCATCCAAGGACTGTTACTGAAAGCATGCTATTATCAAGAAGGGAATATAAATGCAATGTGTACCTTTGAGTCAATGCTGACTCCTGGCAACCCAGCAGCTCCTTGGTTTTCTTGGCAGTGTGACCAGAAGTAGATTGCCAGGCCTTTCGTCTGAAGCAATGGAGGGTTACGTGATTTGCCCAAGGCTACAAGGAGTGCTAGTGGAAATCAAACTCTGGTCTCTTGGTTACTAAGCCAGTGCTCTAACGCCTAGGCTATTTTTCCACAGTTAGTTCAAAATTAAAGTCAGTCATCTGGCAAATCATCCCCAGTATTGTCAGAGAAACCTAAACCTCCAGAAGATCTTGAAATACCAAGAAATGCCATCAGAAACCAAAAACAGAATGTGGCAGAAAGATTCAGAAATATTTCCCATCGTATTGGGAGCCACAGGCCTGATTAAGAGGAATTTCCAATCATACCTATACATTTTACATCTTATGAACTCCAGAAGGAAGCTCTCTTTCGCACAATGCAAGCATTATGGCAAGCGTCAGCATCATACGTCACATACCCTAGCTTACAAGCGAGGTTTCTTATTGTCATGGTATGTGCAAAACTAACCCACTTGGGGAAATTACACCCCTCAGAGCATCCTTAAAGGACAGCTTATATCAGAAAAGAGGCTAATGCCAGAATTTATGGAAACCTTTTTTCAGTTCCTAAGTAATCCTCTCCATGGTTACAGTAGCCCAAATCTTTTGAAACCACTGTAATTTAGTAGCAGCTGTTTTTTCCAGTATTTTGCTTACATGCTCCTAGCTGCCAGAAGTACACAATGTATCCAACAAATTTTTAAGGCAGCAGCCATTGGGAGTCACCTCCTTAAGTGAGCGGAGCAATGGCCCTATGCACCTGACTCCAATACAGTTGAATCTAAGGGCAATCGCACCACAGATGAATAAAGTACCCAACAGATTACAATTCATCCAGCAGACTGCAGAGGTACTGTGATCTCACTTGTTCAAAAGCTGCAGTGTAATATGCATCCTAAATAAGGCTTAGCTACCAGAGATGAGAAATAAAGCACTTTAAAGCATTTTGCCATATTCAGATGCAGAATTTATATCTGGAGTATAAAAAGGTTTTATTTAAAGAGATCACGTATTTGCCTTTATTGAGCTATATGTATAGAGATCTGCAAAAATGAGAAAATTCCTCAGGTGCTGTTACAAACAGTCTAATTTGGGAAAAAAGGTGCATCTACTCAATTTCACTCCTGGTACAGAGCCACAAAGCCCAGCTTACCGCTGGCTTTCCCCTCTGTTCCTCGCTGCTTATTATTACAGGCTTTTCCAATTGCCGTTCTGTTTTCTCTCCACCACCTCCACTGGGAGTCCATTCCAAGAGTCTGCACCATTTCTATAAAGAAGTTTCCGATGTTGCTCTAGAACTGAAATGCTACGAGCATCACTTCAAAACCAGCTCCAAGTCCATTCGCCTTACCTTTCAGCTTTTCCCCTATGACAGAGATCGGAGGCAACTTGGTACTCCGATTCACATATGGCCCAATGTTTCAGCTATGAAAGGGTTAAAAAGTCTCTCTGCTATTTGATCACAAGAAGGTACTTGTAGGAATGACAAAATAATATATTTAATTCAGAATAACAGTTCACTAAAAAACAATAAAGACCAGTAAATTAGTACAAACACCAGTCGTTTTTTTTCCAACATGATCTGTTTCGATGCAGTAAAATTATCTACCATCTCTCTTCAACTATGTGAAATTCCATCTGCAAATCTCTTTTTAATATCATTTTATTGTTATTAGTGCTTTTAAATTCATTTCCTCTTGTTCAGCAAACACAGGAACAGAGGGATGTTTGCTTATCCAGAACGTATTATGTATTCTTTCAGTTGACTGATTCAAGCAGATCGTTACTTCCTGTACAAACACTGCACTACAAATTACAGGTCAATAAATTATTTGTGAACTAGACAGCCTGAAGATGCTTTCAATAAAGAGGCTCTGTTTTTAAGAATTCGTTCCCAATCAGTTCTTCGGACAAAGACATGAGATTCTAAGATTCTTCGTGTTATTGATGAAAAGGTGCATTAAGAAAGTAACGGGTCTTGTCTAATACCAATTCTGGTGTACAAGATTGAAACAAGTCTCCTAAGCAAGGGGCAGAGGTTGCAGGTAAAGCCTCTTTATTCATTCTGTATCAGTATTGCAAAGAAATATTTTTGTTTGAAATGTCGCCACGTAGTAGAGGCTGCGCAGGTCTCAATGCTTTGTGGCTTCCAGGCATTGATAGTCTATCCATGGCGCAGGATATGCATATGGCTCTCTTGCATGGAAAAATTGCATCATAGAAACTTTTAAGGGTCAGGACAAAAGAAGGTTAAACCATAAAGGATATTAGAGGGAGAACCAAAGATAAAATCAGAGAATGTGGCTCTTTTTTGGAGCAAAGGTTGAATATCACCTTATGTGCTGGGACTGAAGGATGGAGTCATTTCTAGCTGGTATTTCCTGCGCTTTCACTGCATTTTTTAAACTGGGGGTTGGCTACCACTCCCTTGAAACAAAGGGGGAACTACAGCAAAGGCTATCCAGTTGTTAATTGGAATTGGATCCCTTTTATTAATATTAAAAGCAGTAGTAATAACAACACTAATAATAATCCTATGTACAACTTGTATAAACCTAGTGGTATACAGTGTTACAAAAGATAAGTGTCCCTCTCATGAAAATCACAAGGAGTTAATTTTATAAAGTTTTCATACATAAAGCCTAGTTTACATATGTAAAGGGGATTTTATAAAATTATGAGACCACATGCACATGTGATCTGAAGGTAGGTATTCCTGACAGCATAGTTTGGGCTGAACAGAGGAGGAATTCTACTGTACATGTGATTTTGTAAAACATGGAAGTATGAGGGTACAGTACCTGCGCATGCTTCGGAACTGGTGTAAGCACGTGTGTCCTTCTGGGGCTGGATCTAGGAGTCTGTATTATAAAGGCACTGCAGTGCCTATGTTGCCTTTACAAAATAGGCTTAAAACAGGCCTCCTGTTATAAAATCAAGACCACAGTGACGGACTTTACTATCTATGCAGGAGCAATTGAGAACGCAATGCTTTGAACCTATTAGATTTGGTAAATACAGCTAAAAAAAATAACCCACTAAGCACCATTACACATCCGTATATTGTACATGCTGTACCTTAAACCTCAATCAGTTCCAATATTGTCCTGGGGTTGTTTTTCTTTTTGTTTGTTTTTGCTATGTTTTATATTTGTAAAAAATAACTGTATCGGTCTCTGTTGAGATAGAGAAGGCACGTATTGGTACTTCAAAGGGGAAAACTTAATAATGTAGAAACCTTATTCCTTCATTGCCCTCATGCAGAAACAGCGCTGACAACCAAAAGCAATCACCAATTACTGACCCCAGGGCATTTGTACAGTGGAGCACACACTATCACCAAGACACAAAACTTGATAGCCCGGTGGAATTTAATGTCATCATCACTCCACCACATAGAAACATAGAAACATGACGACAGAAAAAGACCACATGGCCTATCTAGTCTGTCCTTCCATATCAACAACTACAACAGTCCCCTTTTTTCCTTTAGAGATCCTCTGTGTTTGTCCCATGCTTTTTTGAATTCAGTTACTGTCCTCATCTCTACCACCTCCACTGGGAGACTATTCCATGGATCCACTACTCTTTCCGTAAAGAAATATTTCCGCATATCACTCCTGAATCTATCTCCCTTCACCCTCATCCCATGTCCTCTCCTGATCCCAGACACACACACACATATGCATAGATGTACAGATACACACAAATACATAAGCGCCGATATATAAACATTTGCATATTCCTACAAAGATGGTAGATATAACCAATCCACAGAGGTACATATGAACACATGCAAACAAAAAAACCCAAACAAATCAGACATACATGCGCGCGCACACACACAGGTGATGCAGATACATATAGACCGGTGTGTACATACACACACAAACATGCAGAGAGGGATTAGAAAGAATTCCATGAGCTGTACTTTGAATGCTTTCCCCACTTGTTTAAGTTAAAATTAGTCCATAAATCAATCTTTCGTTACACCTCATCTAGATTATTGTAATGGTTTACGCTTAGGTTTATCTAGGAAAACTCTTCGACTGCAGGCTGTTCAGAATGCAGCTGCCAGAGTGATTCCGGGAGCTCTGAAGCGGTCTCCAGCCACCCCCTTTTGAGAGCATCAGGTCTTAACAATAAAAAACCATAGAAAACTAACACTTAGAAAGTACTAAAACCCAGACCTCTAATGGGATTAGAAAGGGAATGGGCATAATTTAGAATTAAGTATTGTATAAAACCATATATTTCTTAAGATATTGGACGGAGATGAAGAGATGCTAAATTAAGTATCAACAGTTTGCTTGGGTTTTTCTTTCATACAGTTTATGATCCACTTTGAATGGTATTTGCCTGCAGCTAGAAATACTTCACATTTCTGTCTTGAAAGCTGAAAGGGGTGTTCTGCTGTGTTGTGAAGGTCGTTTCTTCACGGCCAAAGTGTTTGCAGCATCGATGGCCAAGGTGTTTGTAACGTAAATGACCAAAAGTATTTTTGTGATCCTTTACAATAAAGGCCTCTATTTACAATACTAGTGCTTAATGACCAATAACGGTATTATTGCACAGTATCTGCCACAATGTCCATTGCATAAGATAGTAAATAGGGCCAACGTGTTTAAGCTGCAAGACTGTTCTTCCCCAAGCTTCCATGCAACTTTGCATCCGTTTGCATTTTGCACAAGAAAGGCCAATTGTCCTGCTTCAAAAAAAGATTATGGGGAACGTAAGATTGCAGTGTAAATAGAAATCCTTACCTCCTGCCCTCATTTTGGCTAATTTTGAAGCTGCAGATTCCATTAGAGAAATAGATTGTGACCCAGTTAGTAATCCACCATCTATTGTCCTTAGGTTCAAAGAGGCTTTTTTATTAAAATGGGTTAAGCAGTCAGCATGGGATTTAGCATGTACTAACGTTCGTGCAGGTCACAGTAATTGGTTATCATGCACTAAAGATGGCTAGCGAGCTAAAGTCCATCGCTAACAGCATGTCATTTTGTGAGACGTGAACTGGGTGGGTTATTGGTGAAGAATATTTAGAAACTGAGGAGGATAAAGCAGAATTGCTTAACAAATATTTCTGTTCTGTATTCACAGATGAAGGGCCAGGAGCAGGACCACAGAAAACACCAACAAATGGAACAGAAACAATGGAGGTCTTGAATGATTTTCAGAAGACTGTGTACGTGTGGAACTAGCTAAACGAAAAGTAGACAAAGCAATAGGACTGGATGGGATACATCCAAGAATATTGAATGAACATGGGGATGTTCTAGCGGCTCCACTGATTGACCTTTTCATGCCTCTTTGGAGTTGGGAGTGGTGCCAGAGGACTGGAGAGAGGCACCACAAAAGTGGAAGCAAGAATGTGGTTGAAAACTACAGGCCAGTTAGTCTAACCCCTGTGATAAGTAAATTATTGGAAATGTTGCTCAAAGAGAAAACAGTGGTTTCTGGAGTCCAATGGATTACAGGATCAGAGGCAGCATAGATTCACCACAGGCAGGTCTTGTCAGACAAATTGGATTGATTTTTTTTGACTGGGTGACCAGAGAGTTGGTCCGAGGGAGAGCCCTAGATGTGGTGTACTTGGATTTCAGTAAAGCTTTTGACACCATTCCACACAGGCGACTTATAAATAAACTGAGCACCCTAGTGATGGACCCTACAGTTATTAATTGGGTTAGAAATTGGTTGAGTGGGAGGCAACAAAGAGTACAGATAAATGGAGCTCACTCTGAGGAGAGGGAGGTTACCAGTGGTGTGCCACCAGGATCTGTCCTTGGTCCAACTGTAACATCTTTGTTAGTGATATTACAGAAGGGCTGTCGGGTAAGGTTTAACTCTTTGCGGATACCACCAAAATCTGCAATAGAGTAGACACCCAGGAAGGAGTAAATAACATGAGGAGGGATCTAGCTAAGCTTGAATAATATATTTCAGCTGCCAAATTCTACACCAAATGTTAAAAAATGCAGGGTCATACATTTGGGCTGCAAAAATCCAAGGGTGTGGTACGGTGTAGGGGGTGAAGTACTTGTGTCCACAAAAGAAGAGCAGGACCTGGGTGTGATCGTGTTCGACGATCTTAAACAGGTAGAAAAGACGACAGCAAAAGCTAGAAGGATGCTTGGGTGCATAGGGAGAGGAATGGCCAGCAGAGAAAAAGGAGGACTCTGTTTAAGTCTTTGGTGCAACCTCATTTGGAGTATTGTATTCAATTCTGGAGACCACACCTTCAAAAGGGTATAAACAGGTTGGAGTTGGGGCAGAGGGTGGCTATTAAAATGGTTAGTGGTCTTCATTCTAAAGCATATGAGGACAGACTTAAGAATCTTAATATGTATACTTTAGTGGAAAAGCAGGATAGAGGAGATAACTGGTTTATTTTTTTAAGTAGGGATCAGTCTGGATTCAGTGGGGCTGCAGTGGAGTTGGATTGAGAAGAGAGGTTTACCTCAGATCTTGTGGATGTATATGAAGGTATGCACCCATATGGGGAACGCACCTAATAGGTTTCTCTTACAAAAGAGCACTGATGCACCCCCCTTACCCCCAGACTTAATAGAGCAAAACTGTTCTTCCAGCCCCCCCAATCCCCTCCTTTCCTGCCCAGCAATCCACATTTCTCCCCAGTCTCTTCCTTTCCTAATATCAACATCTCCCTCCAGGACAAATGTAATTCCCTCCCTCAACCTCCTCCTTTGTCATACTTCTTGCGGACATTTCCACTTTTACATCCTCCTCCTCCCGTCCCTCTGTAGAGTACACTAAAAAATGCAAATAACTCTGGCAATGGAGGAGGGAACAGTAGCAATTTTCTGCCCAGGCCCCCCTCAGCAGTGGCTTCTTATCCATTCCCATCTGCAACACCCCAGATCATGCCCCCAACATCAGTGGTGTCTATCCCCCCGCCCCAGAATCTCTCATATACACATTTACTCTCTCTCCCCCTCTTCTTGCCTTCAATCTACCACCACCATACTCTTAACTCTCATCCATTATCTACGGAACATGATGAATGATTCAGCTCCAATTGCTCTCCTTCTTTCTTCTACCCTTCCATAATTTCTATATGGAAAATGATCTTCTAACCATCTTCCAGCCCATTTGACACTCCTAACTCTGTACGGATTCAAAATGTTATTTTTGAAATACCGAGCCAATTCCTCATACTACACAGGGAAGATAGTCACCTCCTCTGCTACATTGAAAAATGCTGAAATAAGGGATTCAAACACACCGCAATATAAAACAATAACGTCTAGAAAAGTACTATAAAGCAAGGAGTGATGTGCAATCTTTGCCACTTAAACGATTAGATGGTAAATTAAGTGTTACTTATAACAGCACCATACCCCTTTAAATATGTTCTGTAAATAGTTAAATGTGGCCATTCTAAGTACCACTATGTAAATAGGTTGAGGGAAGCCTCAATTACCCTGTTTTTGTATGCTGTATAAAGTTCTTATCACTGTTCCATGTAACTGTTTTAGTTAACCTGTTATGATGTAAACTGCCCCCGATCTTTGGAAGGGGCAGTATAAAAATATACGCAAATAAATACTTTTGAATTATTTAACAGTTGATATGTGCCAGCACAAGCTAGGAATCTGCTGGCCCACAGTTGACTTGAGTCCCCCCCCCCCCCCCCCCCGAGTGCTGTAGGGCTTCCTACATTAGGGTAGGCGAGGCTGCTATTCAGCAGCTCGTGATACACAAACACATCAAAAGAGCATGGACTGCACATAAATGTCCTCCTCTTCCTACCCTCCTAGAAGGCTCTTCTACGTATTTATTATTTAAGTGGTTAACGTTTTGAAAACAATTTCCTTGATAGCAATGTACTGCAATTTTATCGTCCCTGGGTTTTGCTATCAATCATTGAAGGGGGGAGACAGGGAAGATGGGGCACGCCTCAGCTCAAGCTCACTAAGAGTGACAGTTTTATAGAAGGGCAAGCACTCTTCTAACCACATCATTCATCTTCATGGATCGCATGGCATCACCCTTTAAAATATCTGTTGCACATATCATTAACGTCCTTAAATCACTCTTCAAAGGCCAAGAAATCACACAGATCTCACTCATTAATGGCTCCTGCTTCCTTGTTTGTAGATAGTGGTTTGCACGCATTATTTTAACAGCCTGGCTGAGGGATATGTGCATGCATCGGTCTGTAGGTCCAGCAGCCATGGGGTGCAACAAGAATTTCAACCAGATGAGGGGGATGGCAGGGAAAAACAGATTAACAAACATTGTTACCCTCAGCAAACAAGTAAAACTTAGCAGTGAAAGATATATAAAAGCTCGTCTCTCACAAGGATACCTGCAAAGAACAGGCAGGACCAGGGAGTTTGGTAATAAAAATATCTGAAAGGCTATGGGCATAAATGCTGAAAGTTTAGGCAACAGAATTCCAAACATGCATCTCTAACGGCAGAGGCAGATCCAAAATATTGTGACCGTCACAAACTCGGTTGAATGTGCCCCGTGACTGGGATATACCTTACCAGCTGTAATCCTTTAGGAAAGGCAGAGTAGACAGAAAAGGAGGAGGTGACACACTTCCCCTAAACTGTAATGTCAAAGCAATAGAAAGGGAAGGGAGGTGTTGCGGGTTATTGTCAAAAGGGGAGATGGTACGTTCATCTACACTGGAGTGACCTACAGATACAGGAAAGCTGAATAATCCGCTCATTGCCAGATCTCTCCTCCAGCTAATTGGGTTTTCAGGATATCTGTATGAATATGTCAGAATAAGTCTTCATGCAAAATCCACCTATGCATATTCATTGAGGATATTCTGAACTGCAACTGGCAGACTGGTTTGGGAACCACTGGTTTAGTAAAAAGGAGGATTCCAATGAATGGGCAGGTACTGCAGGTGGGAGATGTTAATCTGACAAATGTAGACTGAATCATCCCACCTTCAGAATCAGGTAGAAGTAGTGAAATCCTGGATTTCCTTTAAGGGGCTATCTTCAGCCAAATGGTAATAGAGCAGAACACACTGCATCTGGCACTTGCAAATGAAGAAGGTACTCCAATCATCGGAAATTTCATGATAGTCACAGTCATCGGAAATTTAGTGATCATCAGATCATATGGTCTAATATAAAAGTCAAAGCAGAAGAGTCATATAAAAGTGAAAGATGTGGCCTTCAGGTGTATCAACTTTGTTAAAATGGGGAAATACCTTAAGAGTCAGGAAGAGTGGGAATTTCTTTAAGAAGTGGAACAACGGGCTAAACTGAAGAACTGCAGTGAAGGAAGCAAATCTCCACATTAATAAAGTATATAAGAGAAGAAAGACCAGTTGTTTTCCAAAGGGTTTACTGAAGAAGAAAGATAAGAACTGCCATACTGGGTCAGACCAAAAGTTCATTAAGTTCAGTGTCCTAACAGTCGCCAATCCAGGTCGCAAGTACTTAACATATTACAAATGTAGCCCGTTCCATGCAACTTATCCTCAGGGATACACAATGGTTTGTCCTTGGACTACCTTAAATATTTATGGAATTTTCCTTCAGGAAAATGTCCGAACCTTTTGTAAGCCCAGCTACCACTACCTGATTTTACTCCACCCATCAGGAATGAGTTCCAAAGAATGTAAGACACATTTTCTCCTCTGTTTAAATATACTACTTTGTAACTTCATGACATGTCCCCTAGTGTTTTTTGAAAGAGTAAAAAAAACAAATCAATTCATGTCTATCCGTTCCATTCAACTTAGGATTTTATAGACATCTAACATTATCACCTCTCAACTGTCTCTTCTCCAGAGAGCATTGAAAAAGCACAAAAGGTTTTAGAAAGATGGGGCCCAGGGAAGATCAGCAGGTAAAGCTCAAAAAGCTGGTGAAGTTAGTGAGAACAGTAAAGGCAAGAAAGAAAGTAAAAACAGCTAAGAGAGAAAAGGGAAGATGGACTGTCAGTGAAAAACAGAGGAGCAAAGGTGAGGTTTTAAGACGGACAAGGAAAAGAACACTGTGCGCAGGGTGATGAGGAAAAAGCAAACATCTTACAATGTCATTCACTATTCCCTGAAGAAAGGACTGCAGGTGGTCTGTCAATGGTAGGAGAATAGATGTCACACTGGCTAGGAAAAGGATTCCCACAGAACTAGCAAAAAGCAGATGGTCAAAGCCAGGAGGCTGGATGGGATAAAATCAAAGTTCTTAAAGGAGCAATTTTCAATAGCTTGTGCTGTCTACAAAGTACATAGACTACTGAGGTCCAGGCACCATGCATCAAGTCTCCAGGGAAACAAGCCATATAGTTTCCTTTCCAAAAGTGGGCAGGTGGAAGGTACCCATGTTAAAAACATCCTTATACTTTGCATCAGCTTTCTACACATGCTATTTCCCTCCCTTGGGCCAAGTACAGATGCCGGAATGCCATGTTTTAATGCAGACATACTTTTAGCCATGTTTGAGGAAGGCAGTTTTCAGTCAGACTATTTTAAAAGGATGCGTGCATATTTTTTTCTTATCCGCGAGCGATTCGATGAGGACTGGTTTTAATTTGTTTTGTTTATGGTTCATCTGCCTGTTTTAATGATAATTGTGTTTGTATTATTGTAAACCATTGAGAGACATTTGCTTGGATGAGCAGAATTTTTATTTATTTACAAAAAATTTAACAAAGTGCCTTTGAAACGTGCCTTCCCTGGTAGCTCGGTTCATAGAAACATACAGACTCCCCATCCACACCAACACCTTCCTCTCCATCAGAAATTCTGTGTGCTTGTCCCATGCATTTTTGAATTCAGATATTGTCTTCATTGAGAGACCACTCCTTACATCTATCACTTTTGCCATAAAGAACTCTTCTCCGATTACTCCTGAGTTTATACCTCTTTCACCCTCATTCTATGATCCCTTGTTCTAGATCCTCCTTTTAATTGAAAGGCTCACCTCCTGTGCATTTATGTCATGGAAGTGTTTAAATGTCTCCATTATATTTTCCCTATCCTGCCTTTCTTCCAAAGTATACATATTTAGATCTTTGAGTCTTTCCCCTGTAGGGCTGGTACCCCTGCAATTCTACACCTGCAGATCTCCGGCCTACTCAGATGCCAAAGCCTGAACCAAAGCTGACCAAACAAGATGTTTTCCTGCTACAAAGGACTTTTGCTGTGCTTACAGTTTCAGACCTGACCTTCACACAAATGCTTGCCAAGTGATCATACCTGAGCATACAGAAGACTATTGTTTCTGTCCAATTAGTTTCCCAGGCCAATTAGTTGTCTACATGCAAGAACATCTGCTTCTCTGATCTTCATCATCCACTAACGATGCCACTGGCCTTGGGATGTCTGGAACCGCATACTGTTATCTTCCCTCATTATGGCTCCTCGGCCTGCAGGATGAACACCTGTTCATTACCTTCTGATTCGCTGAGAACACCTCAGACTGTTTTGTGCCAACCAATCATCAGACCTATGACGGAGACTCATCACAAAGAATAACACAGTCTGCATCCAAGCACCCTTTTGGCTTTTGTCATCGCCTTAAATATGATCACCCCCAGATCGCACTCTTATGCACACAACGTCCTCCTCTATACCAGGAGTGCCAAGATGCAATTCTGGAGGGCCACAAACCAATCAAAATTTTCCAGATATCCCTATGAATATTCATGTGAGAGATCCATAATGCTTTGCCTCCACTACACAGTATCTCTCATTTGGGTTAGCCTGAAAACCTGACTGGTTTGTGGCCATCCAGGATTGCATTTGGATAACCCTGCCCTATATTGTAAGGGCCCCTTGAGTTTCTATAGGCCAAATGCATGACCCTGCATATTTAAGTACTAAATCCTAGTTACCACACTCTAGATTATTCCTCAATAGAGCTTTAGAGACAAGAGAGTAGTCCATGGAATGAACAGCAGATGTTGTCCATTTTCATAAAAAAGGACAACAAAGAAAAGGTTGGATACTACAAGGCAATTGTCTTCTTACCTAAATGATGGAAAAATGAATAGAGCCTACTAAAGAAGATGACAGTGAAGGAGCTCGTATCCCAGCAACTTGCATGATCTGAATTACCAGAGGGTGGACCATGTAAATTAAACTGATACATTTCACTGAATGACTAGAGAATTAGTTCAAGGGAATGTACTTCAGGTGTTCTGCTTAGATTTCAGCAAAGCCCTTGATCCTGCACTACATGGGACTCACAATAAATAAAGCAAGCAGTATTGTAGTGGATCTCAAGCAGTATTGTAGTGGATCTCAAAACGGAGGACTGGTTTAGAAAGTGGCTGAGTGAAAGAGGATAGTAATAAATGGAAATAACTTGGGGGAAAGAAGAATAGTGAACTGCCTCAGAAATGAGCAGGTCTGAATCCAGGACCTAATATCTGTGAGCGATATTGTGAAGGGGTTAGAAGGAAAAGTTTGCCTTTTGCATATGGACATTCCTGAAGGAACAGACAGAATGTGTAGTGATCTAAGAACACTCAAGGACTAGTTGAATGCTGAGCAGTTAAAATTCAGTGCCAAATAGTCAATCATTTGGGGGTTAAAAAATCCAAAGAAACTGTAAAAAATTGGAGAGGGGGAAAAAGATATGCTCCATCCAAGAACATCTAGGATTGATCATATCTGATGAACTCAAAGTAGCAAAATCATATTGAGATGCAGCAATCAGAACCACATGGATGCAGGATACACAGAAAAAAGAGACACAACCAGCAGAAAAAAAAAAGAGAAGGAGATAATCCCTCTGTCCCTCACATAGTTGGCAGCTTGTCGTGCTGTGAAGGCTTGTGTGCATCAGTGCTGCTGAGACCTAAGCTATCAGTAGCATAAGAGTCTCAAGATGGAGATGTCTCAGCTGAGGTGCCAGACTAAGACAAACCACCCATCTGGGCGGCAGCAGCAGAATGGGGCAGTGTTGGCGGAGAAACACATTCCTATGACAACAGCAACACCACCAGCATTACCTGTGCGGAAGAAAGTCCTGGCAAGTTCCCATATCTTGCCATGAAAGCCCAAAGGATAGTCACAAGAAAACAAATTGTACTATAGTGCTTGAAGATGAGACACCCCCACCCCCCCCCCCACCCTGTTTGGAAGGCACACAACTGGGTACTGGGGATGAGTTGAAGACTTTTCAGAGTAAAGCCAGCATTGATGTAGTTGGATCAAAGCCCTCGAGATGTCCGACTGCTCATGTAGCTGTGCATGACATGTGAGTTAGAAGTTGCAAAGAAATCTTACATATTGGGACATGGAACATACGAAACATGAACCAAGGGAAGCTGGAAGTGGTCAAAAATGAAATAGAATGTGTACAACTTGATCTGTTTGGTGACAGCAAACTGAAATGGACTGGCATTGGGCACTTTGCATCTGATGATCACATGGTATACTACACTGGAAATGAAGGGCAAAGAAGAAATGGTGTTACATTTATAAGTAAGAAGAAACTTGTAAGAACTATAATGAAATACAATGCAATCCGTGAACGCTTCACTTCTGTTCATCTACAGGGAATGCCCAACATCATAACTAGTATTCAGGTCTATGCCCCAACAACAGCTGCCAAAGAGGAGAAGTGGATGAGTTCTGTGAACAAGTACAAGCTGAAATTAACAGAAAATGCAAATAGGATATCCTGATAGTCAAGGGTGACTGGAATGCAAAAGCTTAACAAGGCGGCGGCAAAGTGGTTGGAAAAAATGGACTTGGCAACAGAAATGAAGCTGAAGCTCAAGAAAGGCTGATGGAATTCTGCAAGATCAATGATCTATTCATCTCTAATATCTTCTTCCAGCTACACAAGCAGCAACAGAAGACCATCCTACCAAAAACGGACCCTGCAGCCTACAGGCCCATCTCAAGCATCCCTTTCCTGGCAAAGATCATAGAGAAAGTAGTCCAACATCAACTACAACATCATCTAGACATACACCACCCCCTTGACCCACACCAACATGGTTTCAGACCTAACCACGGAGTTGAAACTCTACTGACACAACTATTCGACAGTCTGCTAAGAACGATCGACAACCCCAAAATGGGCGTACTCATGATATTCCTGGACATCTCCGCAGCATTCGACACCGTATGCCACTCAACCCTACTAACAAGACTCGAAGAAGCAGGCCTACACAACACCACCCTGAAATGGTTTACATCTTACCTAAAGGATAGACAGCTCCAGGTCAGATGTGGATCGACGACCTCTCAACCCATCAGCGTCACACAGGGTGTTCCACAAGGTTCAGCACTCTCAGCCCTGCTCTTCAACCTCTACATACAACCCATCTGCTCAATCATCAAGAACTTCAACATACAATACACCATATACGCGGATGATATAATGATATTCACACCAATCAAGCTAAACAAACCTGACCACACCAACATAGCCAACTGCTTTGAAGGGATGACAACCTGGCTGCAAGAAAACAATCTAGCAATAAACTATAATAAAACCGAAGCACTGATCATAACAAGAGACCAAACATTCACACCCACGCCCTCCATCAATCTAAACAAGGCCACCATCCCAATAAAACAAGAAATAAAATACCTGGGAATAACCCTTGACAGAGAGCTCAACCTTCATTCCCACATCGCGAAAACCACCAGGAGTGCCTACATCAAGATGAGGACAATCAGACGACTTAAACCCATCCTTGCTCCCGAGCATTTTCGAGCAGTCTGCCAGGCCATCATCACCCCCACCCTGGACTACGGCAACCACATCTACCTAGGACTCCCAAAGAAATCCACACAACCACTTCAATTAGCACAAAACACCGCTGCAAGACTCATAACGGACAGTACAAGCCACGAACATCTCACACCCATTCTATACCACCTCCATTGGCTACCAATCAGCTCTCGAATCCGCTACAAAGTTCTCTTAACCACATTCAAAATAATAAACAAACTATCTGCAGACAGCCTACAACAGCTCATAACAGCTGACGACAGCAAAAGACCAAGAAGAAAGGGAACATCAAACAATATCAGAACTCCAAAAGACTACACCAGGACAAACCAAGCCACATCAAAAAGAGCCTTCACCCTGGCAGCCCCCGCCATATGGAACTCTCTCCCAGACCACCTCAGAGCAACAAACATCAAAGACTTCAGAAAACAGCTCAAAACTAACTATTCAAAAACCATTTCAAGGACTTCATGGAATGACTTTTTCAGATTAGCAACGCCACCATTGTAAATATGAATCTGTAAATATGTATATAGCCTCACATCAAATCAACCACACTCCATCACACAGTACACTGCGACAAATCAACACTGCATGCTACTGACAGCCCCCCCTTCTTTGATTGTTTGCTGTGCCAACCGCTTTGATTTCATGAGAAAGCGGTATACCAAGTCCGTTTAAATAAATAAACTGCACTCATGAACTTAATCCAATGGACTGTACAAAAATCAAATTGACTGCATCTGTGAAAGTCAATGTTGGAAAAGCTCAAAACATTAAAGACAAATCCTGGATCAGATCACCAACTACTAGTATGCAAACTCAAGCTAAAGCTGAAAAAGAGCAAGCCACTAACAAATCTGGCAAAATATGACCTTGAGAATACACCACCAGAATTTAAAGACTGCCTGCAAAATCTATTCGCTGCTTTGGATACAAATGACAGAGCACCAGAAGAATTATGGGATGACAAAGTTGTGCTCGAAGTGAAAAAACAGCAAAGACCAAAATGGATGGCTCTGAAAATTGCTCAGAAAGGCAGAGAAGCTAAAGCCAGAGGGAGAAAGAGAGGCAATCACTGAGCTCAACAGAAATTTCCAAGACAAGATGAGACATACTACAATGACGCATGCAAATAAATAGAATCAGAAACTTAGAGGAAGAAGAAGATTGGCTTTCCTAAAGCTAAGAGTTAAGAGAAAAATTCCAGCCTCTAACTGGAATACTACAAGATGCTTAAGGATCCATGCTGCTTGGTATGGTATTGCTTATACCATAAAGACCAAGTACACCAAAAGCCGTTTCAACCTGTTCTTTAACATCAGGAACCACTCGTGATGCAAAAAAAAAAAAAAGAAGTCAATGCAGCATTGAAAGCATTATCAAAGAACAAAGTACTGGGCATTGTGCGTAAAGTATGAAAGTCGAAGTCTTTGTCATCTGATCTTCTAAAGAAAGCTTTGCTTTGATCTCCTCT
This sequence comes from Ichthyophis bannanicus, assembly GCA_033557465.1. NCBI lineage: Eukaryota > Metazoa > Chordata > Amphibia > Gymnophiona > Ichthyophiidae > Ichthyophis > Ichthyophis bannanicus. The sequence goes on from CM066036.1 coordinate 701,101,570, forward strand.
AGTACTGATTGGTTTGTTCTTTGGGCAGTCCATGGTATATAGAAACAGAAATATGATGACAGAAAAAGACCACATGGCCTATTTAGTCTGTCCTTCCATATCAACAACTACAACAGTCCCCTTTTTATCTTTAGAGATACTCTGTGTTTGTCCCATGTTTTTTTGAATTCAGTTACTATCCTCATCTCTACCACCTCCACTGGGAGACTATTCCACGGATCCACTACTCTTTCCGTAAAGAAATATTTCCGCATATCACTCCTGAATCTATCTCCCTTCACCCTCATCCCATGTCTCCTCGTAGCAGAACTTGCTTTCAATTGAAAGAGGCTCTCTCCCTGAACATTTATGCCACGGAGGTATTCAAACATCTCAATCATATCACCTCTATCCCGCCTTTCCTCTAAGGTGTACATATTAAGATCCTTCAGACTGTCCTCATATGCTTTATAATGAAGACCACTAACCATTTTAGTAGCCACCCTCTGCACCAACTCCATCCTGTTCACATCCTTTTGAAGGTGCGGTCTCCAGAATTGCATACTATACTCCAAATGAGGTCGCACCAAAGACTTGTACTGAGGCATTTATCACCTCCTTTTTTTCTGCTAGCCATTCATCTCCATATGCACCCAAGCATCCTTTTAGCTTTTGCCGTCGCCTTTTCTACCTGTTTAGCTACTTTAAGATCATCAGACACAACCACGCCTAGGTCCCACTCTTCTTTAGTGGACAAAAGTACTTCACCCCTTATAATATATTGCTCCCTTGGATTGCTGCAGCCCAAATGCATGACCTTACATTTTTTAACATTAAATCCCAGCTGCCAAATTCTAGACCATTCTTCAAGCTTAGCTAGATCCCTCCTCATGTTATCTACACCTTCCTAGGTGTCTACTCTATTGCAGATTTTGGTATCATCTGCAAAGAGGCAAACCTTACCCAACAGCCCTTCCGCTATATCACTAACAAAGATGTTAAAAAGAATCGGACCAAGGACAGATCCCTGGGGTACACCACTGGTAACATCCTTCTCTTCAGAGTGAGCTCCATTTACTTGTACTCTTTATCGCCTCCCACCCAACCAATTTCTAACCCCAAGCAGTAACTTTAGGGTCCATCCCTAGGGTGCTCAGTTTGTTTATAAGTCGCCTGTGAGGAACAGTGTCAAAGGCTTTACTGAAATCTAAATACACCACATCTAGAGCTCTCCCTCGGTCCAACTCCCTGGTCACCCAGTCAAAGAAATCAGATTTGTCTGACAAGACCTGCCTCTGGTGAATCCATGCTGCCGCCTCGGATCCTGTAATCCGCTGGACTCCAGAAACCTCACTATTTTCTCTTTCAGCAGCGTTTCCAACAATTTACTCACCACCGAAGTTAAACTAACCGGCCTGTAGTTTTCAACCACATCCTTACTTCCGCTTTTGTGTAAAGGCACCACATGAGCCTCTCTCCAGTCCTTTGGCACCACTCCTGACTCCGAGGCATTGAAAAGGTCAGTCAGTGGAGTTGCTAGAACGTCCCCAAGTTCCCTCAGTATTCTAGAGTGTATCCCATCCGGTCCCATCGCTTTGTCTACTTTAAGTTGAGCTAGTTTCTCACGAACACAGTCTTCTGAAAATTGTTCAAGATGTCCCTCTGTTCTTATTTGTGGGTGTTTTCTGAGGTCCTGCTCCTGGTTCTTCATCTGTGAACACAGAACAAATATATTTGTTAAGCAATTCCGCTTTATCCTTATCAGCTTCTACATATTCCCCACCTGCACCCTTGAGTCTGACAATACCACTTTTGCCCTTCCTCTTCTCACTAATATATCTGAAAAATGTCTTATCCCCCCCATTTTATTGCATTGGCTATTTCCTCCTCCTTTTGAAACTTTGCCTTCTTGACTACTTTGCTACTTCTCTAAGTTTTTCCAAATACAGATGCCTGCCTTCCTCTCTCTGTGATCTCTTGTATTTCATGAAGGCCTCCCTCTTTTTCTTCACTTTTTCAGCTACTTCCTTCGAAAACCGTAGCGGTCTCCTTTTCCTTTTGCCTTTACCATTTTAACAAAAAGGTTGGTTGCCCTTAAAATACCCCCTTTCCGTTTTGACCACTGTTTTTCTACATCCCCCTGCTGTTCCCATCCCACTAACGACTCCCTGAGATATTGGCCCATCTTCACAAAGTTAGTCTTCCTAAAGTCTAAGATCCTCACCTTGAAATGGATTCTAACAGCCCTAGTCCTAATACTGAACCACACCATCTGGTGATCACTGGATGCAAAATGATCTCTCACTACAACATCAGAAACACTTTCACCATTGGTAAGCAACAAGTCCAGTATGGCCCCTTCACGTGTGGGGTCTGTTACCAATTGCCTGAATAGTTCTCCCTGTAGAGAATCCAGGATCTCCTTACTTTTAGATGATACTGCAGCAGGAATGTGCCAATCAACATCTGGCATATTGAAATCTCCTATCAGTAGCACTTCCCCTTTCCTAGCAATGCTGCATATGTCTTCAATTAACTCTGTCCACCTCGTCCTCTTGTGAGGGAGGTCTGTATATCACACCAATGCAAATAGATTTCTCTTTCCCTCTTTCTAGTTTAACCCACAATGCTTCCTCTCTCCCTTTTAAGCTCTGTAATTCCAAAGCTTTAATAGTAGTTTTTACATATAGTGCCACTCCTCCTCCCCTTCTTCCTACCCTGTCCTTTCTGAATAAAGTATAGCCAGGTATAGTTACATCCCAGTCATGGTTTTCTGTGAACCATGTTTCTGTAACTGCCACTAAATCCAAGTCAGCCACTCCCACCAAAGCTTCAACTTCAGGGATCTTATGTCCCATGCTACGGGCATTAATACACACTGCTTTCCATATGTTACCCCTGTTATGTTAAATACCTTTATGGAAATGGTTATCACCTACCTGGGGGCTTTCACTTACCTGGGGGCTTTCTTCACCCATCCCCAACGAATCTAGTTTAAAGCCCTCTTCAGTAGATTAGCCAGTCTACTACCGAAGATGCATTGACCTTTCTTGGACAGATGAATGCCATCTCTGCTCTGCAACCCTTGGAACAGCATCCCATGGTCTAGGAAACCAAAAACGCTCTCGATGACACCATCCACGCAGCCATGCATTCATCTCCAGGATGCGAGCCTCTCTGTCTTGGCCTTTACCCTCAACAGGGAGGATTGAAGAGAACACCACCTGTGCACCTAACTGCTTCACCCTCTGTCCCAGAGCCATGAAGTCACTTTTGATACGTTCTGAGGTATACCTGGCAGTATCATTTGTTCCAACATGGATTAGCAACATTGGGTAATAGAATGGCTATAAAAGATCTAGACAAGATTCTCAAGAGCAGAAATGACTCTCCAAAACAATGATTCAACTTCTCCAAGCCATGGTATTTTCAACAAAATCTTATGAATATGAAAGTTGGGCATTGAAAAAGAGACAGGAAGAAAATTGGCACCTCTGAATGATGGTGCTGGCTTAGAATACTGCATATATCTTTTTAACATCTTTGTTAGTGATATAGCGGAAGGGCTGTCGGGTAAGGTTTGCCTCTTTGCGGATGATACCAAAATCTGCAATAGAGTAGACACCCAGGAAGGTGTGGATAACATGAGGAGGGATCTAGCTAAGCTTGAAGAATGGTCTAGAATTTGGAAACTGGGATTTAATGTTAAAAAATGTAAGGTCATGCATTTGGGCTGCAGCAATCCAAGGGAGCAAAATATTATAAAAGGGGTAAAGTACTTTTGTCCACTAAAGAAGAGCGGGACCTAGGCGTGGTTGTGTCTGATGATCTTAAAGTAGCTAAACAGGTAGAAAAGGCGACGGCAAAAGCTAAAAGGATGCTTGGGTGCATATGGAGAGGAATGGCTAGCAGAAAAAAAAGGAGGTGATAAATGCCTCAGTACAAGTCTTTGGTGCGACCTCATTTGGAGTATAGTGTGCAATTCTGGAGACCGCACCTTCAAAAGGATGTGAACAGGATGGAGTTGGTGCAGAGGGTGGCTACTAAAATGATTAGTGGTCTTCATTATAAAGCATATGAGGACAGTCTGAAGGATCTTAATATGTACACCTTAGAGGAAAGGCGGGATAGAGGTGATATGATTGAGATGTTTGAATACCTCCGTGGCATAAATGTTCAGGGAGAGAGCCTCTTTCAATTGAAAGCAAGTTCTGCTACGAGGGGACATGGGATGAGGGTGAAAGGAGATAGATTCAGGAGTGATATGCGGAAATATTTCTTTACGGAAAGAGTAGTGGATCCGTGGAATAGTCTCCCAGTGGAGGTGGTAGAGATGAGGATAGTAACTGAATTCAAAAAAACATGGGACAAACAGAGGATCTCTAAAGATAAAAAGGGGACTGTTGTAGTTGTTGATATGGAAGGACAGACTAGATAGGCCATGTGGTCTTTTTCTGTCATCATATTTCTATGTTTCTATATACCATGGACTGCCCAAAGAACAAACCAATCAGTACTAGAGGAGATCAAAGCAAAGCTTTCTTTAGAAGATCAGATGACAAAGACTTCGACTTTCATACTTTACGCACATCATGCAAAGAGAGATCAGAGAAAGACATCTGCTTCATAAGGTTGAAAGTCAATGCAAAAGAGGAAGGCCAGCAATGAGATGGATCGATACAACAGCAGCTATGGATGTAACTATCAACAATGAGCAGCCTGAATGAAAACCAAATATAGTTTAGGACAGCTATCCAGAGGATCACCATGAGTCGACACAGACTAAACGGCACTTAACAATGTCTCTGTACAGGTCAATGGCAAAACCTCACCTGCAACACTGTTTAATTCTGGAAACTATATCCCCAAACCTATGCAAACAGTCCAGGGAACGGCTACTAAAATAACACAAGGTCTGAATCAAAAGCCATCCGAGACAAGTTGTAAGGACCTTAATATGTATATTCTATTGGAAAGAGGAGACAGGAAATATTCAAGAGAGACTGCCAGATACCTCAAAAGATACAACTCAAGTGCAAGAAGCATGTAGGACAACTACCAAAAGGCATGAACTAAATATGAGAATTAGAAAAACCATGGTCAATTTATATATAGCAGCAAAACAATAAAAATTCATCTTATTTAACTTTCTTTGCATGTATACTCTAGAAATGAGGAGAGATAAAGGAAATATGATTGAGAAATTCATATCTCTGTGGTATAAATCAGGCATAAGAAGTAAACTAAGAGGAAAGAATACTCTAGAACAGGATTCAACCAATCCTGGCTACCTATTTGTCTTGGAGTCCACAGCTTTTGTTGCTACACCCAGGATTTTCATACCCTGATGCAGTTACAGCTGCTACTACTTATCCACCAACATAGCTGGTTCCCTTCTGGGTAGCACCAAACAGCTCTAAGTGAATTTTATCTATGTGGTGCCTGAACACGTTTGCTAGCCTCTCCGTCTTATATGGATCATAAAACATCTGGTGCCAAGAGGCATGGAACAGTTATTCTTGTGGCAGTAGTGGCAGCCACAGATTAAGCAGGTAAAGTAACCTGAAGCCTTGAGATGTGGATAACTCAAACTAGGTAGCTGAATGGGAAGTGGCAGGATGGAGTCAGGGATAGACACTAGTCAGAGGGAATGGCAAGAGGGGAAGCTGCTCAGGTGCAAAGCTTCTTGCAGGCAGAAAAATGACAGAAATGTAAGTGTGGGCTGGCAGCACATGAAAAGCCAGGAAGAATGCTGCTCTCTTCCTATCATTCAGGAAGAGGGAAGAGAAGGAAGGAAGACAAGGGGATCAGGGTAATGGGAAAGGGAAGTGGAGACCAGGAGGGGGATGAAGGGTCTGGGTGAGCTGCAAACATGTTTGTCTGCCTCTAGCATAGAAGTACCTAATTATGACTTCCAGAGGGGTTTTAAAGTATTGGGGACCTGAGAGGGAGACTGTTGGGGGTGGCAAAGAGAAAGCAACCTTTGTAAACAGTATAAAGGGCTAGAGAAAGAGAGGGCAACTGCTGGAGACAAGCTGGGGGATTGAAAGGGAGAAAAACTGCTAAGCCAAGGAATGATTAAGAAAAGAGAGAGATTGGTTGTAGATGATGGAACTAAGAAAGAGGGTGACTGGTGGGGCTTGCATTGATTCTAATCGCGGATGTAGTTTAATAAACCTTTTTTCTTCATAGAAAATTGGAACAACAGCCTTAGCAAATCAGGTAAGCCCTTTTCCCCTTCATCCCCAGATACAGCCTCCTTTCCTTTTAGGCTGGCTCCTAGATCCAATGAATGTTGTTCAAGGTATGCTCTAGAAGAGCTTATGGTACGAGGCTTCAGAGGTGCAAACTCATGATCATCATAAAAAAAATTCACAGTGAGGCTAGTCCAACCATGAGGCAAACTAGGCGGTTGCCTAGGGCATCAGCTTCTTGGGGAGGGAGGGGGGGGCAGCAAAGAGCAGGGCATTCAAAGCTAAACAATGGATTCTAGCAGCCAGGAAAGGGCATAACACTTAAGGGTTGCCTAGGTCACCAACACTGCACAAACACCAGGACCAGCACTGCTTCACAGTAAGGTCAGTGGATAGATGGAATGAATTCCCAGTGGAGGTGGTGCGACAAAAACTGGCAGCTTGGAATAAGCATGGCAGATCTCTACTGGTGAAGAATTGAGGGGAAAGGCCAAGAACCTGGGGATAAAAGTGCCTAAAAAGCTTTGATTTGCTGTCATATCCTATGAAAAGACAACAACAAAACTGGAAAGTTAGAGAGTACTACTAACAACCAATCATCCTTCACTCCCCAATAAGCAATAGCATTGGGAGAGGAGATCAGGACAAATCAAAAGGTGGGTAAAAGACATATGACACAAAGATGGTGCAGACCATGGGACATTCAAAGGTTTAGAAGCTAAATGGGACAGTGCAGCCTCTTTTACCCTAATGGTGCAGAGAGTTTGGCAGTGTAGTATCCAAGAGTAAGACCAAGTGTACCTAAGAGATAGAATGTTCGAATAACCACCTTATTAGTTTTGGTAACTATTCAAACTACAAAATTCAATAGCAAGATATTGAGGGGGGGGGGGGAGGTGGAGTTTAGGGGGCTTAGGATCTTCTATACCCATGTACCCAAAATGGAAAGAGAACCAGTGAAGAAGAAAATAGAAATTCACTTGGATAAGGAGTGGCATCTTGAAATCTACCAAGCTTCTATGGCTGGTAGCTGGTATGTCCATTTGCAGTGTTGGTGGGAACAATGGGGAAGACTAGATACGTTAACTGGATCTTTCTCTGCTGTCATCTACTATACGGGTGTGACAAAAAAAAGAAACGAGACCGTGGCGGCCAAGCCCATGACTCAATGCCAATTGGCTAACCACTTATGTCACTGTGTTGTACAACATCTCGCCACTATTCTGCTATAATATTTTTCATCTCTCACTCTCTTTTTTAGGTATTTTTGTAGCACACTGCTCCATCGCTTCGTCACGCAACTGGAGGTGGCAGAAATATGGAGCAAAGAATCAACTTGAAATTTCTGGTTAAGTTGGAGAAGGGCCCATCTGAGGGTCTCCAACTTCTCCAAAAGGCTTATGGAGAAGATGCAATATCAAGGCCACGAGTCTTCAAGTGGCACAAACGCTTCAAGACTGTCCGCAAGGAGGTGGAGGATGACCCCAAATCAGGACAGCCTTCCATGACAAAGATGGCTGAGAAAATTGACAGAGTGAACCAGCTGGTGTGGCGTGATCGCAGATTGATGTGTAGATGAACAGGGAGTCAGTGCATCTTGGTGCAGGAGCTGTGGATGAGAAAGGTGTGTGCCAAGATGGTGCCCAAGCTTTTATCGGATGACCAGAAGGAGCACTGGATCAATGTTTGCCAAAACTTGCTAGATAAGATCGGAGAAGATCCAGAGTTTGTTTGCCGAGTCATCACAGGAGACGAGATGTGGGTCTTCCAGTACGATCCTGAGAGCAAGAGACAGAGCCTGGAGTGGAAGTATCGACTGTCACCCAGACCCAAGAAGGCACACATGTCCAAATCAAGGATCAATGTCATGCTGATCGCATTCTTAGACCAGAAGGGAGTGGTCCATCATGAGTTTGTGCTTGAAGGTCAGACAGTCAACCAGCACTTCTACCAGCAGGTCCTCAATCACCTCCATAACCAGGTTCAGCGCAGCAGGCAGGCTCTGTGGAGAGACAAGTTGTGGTTGCTCCACCATGACAACGCGCCCATACACACTGCGCTCAGTGTGAGGCAGTTCTTGGCCAACAAACAGATCACAGCTCTCGACTACCCTCCTTATTACCCAGATCTTGCACCCTGCGACTTCTGGCTCTTCCCCAGGCTGAAGACTGTGCTCAAAGGAACTCATTTCGCCTCTGTAGAAGAGATCAAGGCCACTGTGACAAGGGAGCTGAGGGACCTCAAGGAGGAGGACTTTACCGAGTGCTTCCATACTTGGCAGAAGCAAATGCAGAAGTGCATTAACTCGGGGGGGGGGATTACTTTGAAGGGGACAATGCATAATTTCTCTGTAGATTTTGTAATAAAACATTTATGGGACAGTCTTTTTTCACACCTTGTACATGTTACTATATCAGTGTAATGGATATAAAATGAGAGAAGTCACCTCTATAGCTGGGACTGGCTCTAAGAGAGACACCAAGAGGTATGCTTACCAAATAGCGGTAGCGGCTTCCGCATGATATCGAAGCTGCGGTTCCAATATCGCATGGAAGCTGCTACCGCCGTTTAGTAAACATACCTCCAATTCTCCCAGGGAAATTTTCATGGGATCCACTAGTTTTCTTCTATTTCCAATCCTCTTTCAATGATATAAAAATCATACACACCTTATGACCACGCCCTCTCAGCACAACCATCAAAGCCTCCTATGAATTAGTTGGCAAGAACTGAGCAGTACCATGGGCTAATTTTTCTCGACTGGAAAGAGCAATTTATCCGACATTCCGATTTCCTAGGCTGTTGAAAGCAGGTATCTAATTGTATTATTGTCAGCCATGTTCCATAGTTCAGAGTTCCAGAAGCCATATTAATCCTGCAGAGTTTCAATTTTTATATCACCACAATCTAGCAATGTGGACTGGAATAACTTAGCAAACTAAACGTGCCAGATGGCCTTTTTTTCTGTCCTTGCTTATTATGTTACTATAAAGAATCTTGTCAACTAATTTTTTATTATGACATGCTTCAATGAGAGAACTATACCTAACAAAACACAAATATTGATTCAAATAATCCTTCTGGAAACAACCATTCTAATTCCAGCTTCAATACAATGTTTGCACATTTAATGAGACACTGCTATTAACCAGTGCCGACTCCACATTATCTGAAGGCAGGGAGCCTAAAGCTTATCCAGGTCTTACCTGCCAGGGACAAAATGCACCATCAACTCCAATTTATTGTTTTATTTATTTAGTTCAGAACTGACTCTCCTTGTGGGCTTGGGCAAGTCACTTAACCCTCCATTGCCTCAGGTACAAACTTAGGTTGTAAGCCCCTGGGGACAGAGAAATACTTACATAACCAAATGTAATTCGCCTTGAACTACCACTGGAAAGGCGCGAGCTAAATGAATGAATTAATTAAATAAACAAACTTTTCATTGGTAGTTCAAGACGAGTTGCCCACTGTAGTTGAATGTATTTCCCTATCCCCAGAGGGTTTACAATCTTCTGACTCAATATTCAAAAGCCCAATATCTGTTGAGTGTTTGCTAGTTATATGGCTACCAGCAATGGCTACCGCTCACAAGGGATATTCAGCAGCACTTTACTGACCATCTCGGCAGTATCCAGAGAGTGCCGGAGTACTAAGTGGGCAGGGTGAGGGCAAGGCATCAAATTATCTGGCTAGCTGTACTGTTCAGGCCACTATGTGGATCACTATCTGGAAATCCTTTGGACAAATTTATGTGGATAGTTACCCGGGTAGCAGACAATCTCACTGCCATCCAGATGGAGCACCTGCTGCTAGAGCTGTCTGGATATCCAGTCAGCAATATCTGCATTAGCTTTAAATGTCATGGGCAGCGTTTTGAAAAAATGACAACAGTGGCATGTATTGACTAACGGGGAGAAGGAAGGTGGCCAAGGTTACAAGAAGTGTCAGCAAAATTTGAATCATGATGGGGGGGGGGGCAGGAACAGGAGATGTGTCAGCAACAGGAGCATATAGTGCATTTTTCCTCCAGCACGTACACCCCCCAGCCCCACCTCTTCCCCAGTACAGAGCTCTTGATCTCCTTTACATCACCACCTCTTTCCAGTCACCCGCCATAGTGCAGCTCTCGCTCTTCCCCTCTCTCACTTTCTTCAATAGCAGTCCCCCCTGCAGCCCCTGCTTCTCCTCACTGATTTTTGTCATCTTCCTCTTCGATTTGGCTCTCAAGCATCTTCCGGGATCCCTGCCCAGGGCTCCAATTTGCCACCATCTTCCCTCCCGCACACTGCATCCCCCTACAGGTCAGATCAGGACCAGACACCTCTGCTGCTTCATCCCAGCTCAAAGGCCCACTAAGAAGCTGCACCCACCCCGGGAGAGCAGGCAAGCACATTTTCAAAATCCTGTCCAAAAGGAGTAATCAGATGGCTCTCAAAGCAAAGCGGAAGCAGACATACTTCAATATATCTTCCATTTTATATCCACGTTATCACTCATCTCCTGGTACTGCAAGTTACACCTTCACTTTTATTTCATTAGGTGGAAGATGGCGAAAGTCCTTTCTGAATAAGGCCGATAGTCTCTTGCAAATATTTACAAGTCTTGATAGATGGATCTCAATGGAACTGAAACAACTGCATTCCTTCCTCACAAAACCAAAGATGGACGGACAGACAAGGGACATGAGGCAAGCCCGAGGCAACAAGATTCATTCAAAACAAAAGTCCAGGTTCAAAAGTGTAAAAACACATGAATTGTGGTTTCTTTATCCTTCTTGATTTCTTGCTAACTAAGAAAGAGGCCATGACTGAGACGGACCCCTTTTGCTAACTAAGGGTTGGAAGGGGCCTCTGAGTGAGCCATTTATCACCATGATTTTGCCAACAATGGGTCACCCCTATGGTGGTAAGGCAGCCTTTTACCCCATGGTCAAATTCATCACCGTCAAAACTTGTCACACCTTGATGTACCTTTAAGGAGAGCTATTGCTGAGCAGTATGGCAAGCCACCATATACTGTTTGAAATAAACTAGGTTCTTAGGCAAATTTATAAGACCAAGGGGGTCTTTTACTAAAGTCTGCTATGATTTCGCACCAATGCAGGTTACGTGCAAAGCCTTCACATTAACTGTCAGGGCTGTGACAAGTATGTCCCTCGCAGCTAATGTGTGACTGGGTACCATAATGAGCAACCAAGTAACATGGGTGCACCTAACAGCACCCATAGAGATGCCATTAGGTGCACCCACACTAAGTGCTATGTTAACTGCACTCGTGCACAAACGTGTTCTCCATACCCACACTCTGCCTCTAACTCTCGATATTAGCACGAGTGCCAGTTAACGAGTTTTAGCGGTTGGTAACTGGCATGCATGCACATTAAGAGTTCACTGCTGCCAGTTACAACTTGCTAAACCACATGTTCATTGGTTAGAAGCATTTAGCAAAAGGGCCCCCTAAAGGAAGCATACATACACCCATTTATGAATGCACAGAAGTGCTTCATTGATCTAATCATAGCACACCAAAAAACCTTTGTATTACATATCAGTGTAGTTTGAAGCAGCTCCTTATGCATGGAAAATGGCTATTAGAAAATTGCCAAGTGAATATGCCAGGGCCAGTCCAGCCAGAAGGCAAGACTAGGTGGTTGTCTAGGCTTCTGAGAACCAGCAGCAGTCAAAACAAAAACAATAGATCCTGAAAGCCCCAAAAACTCAAAGAACCATCAACACATTCTTTTACCTTCAGGGAGAGTGGGCACACACACCTACAATGTATGATGTCCAATTAACAAGATTGCTGTTGGAAGGGTGGTGTTCAGATGATCATGACTGTTGAGTTTAATAATAAAAATTTTGGGGGCGGGGGGGGGAGGGAATACTGAAGGTTTGCCTAGGTTCCCCACTGCCTTGCTCCCACCCTGGCGCCGGCCCTGGAATATGCACATACAAGTATATGCGTCCACAAGAGCATATGTACCTGGACGTGATTTATGTGTGGGCATTTCGAGGGTGGAGTTGTGACGTGCATGTGTACATGAATATAATTGCAGTGGTCATGGAGCAGGTGTAAATTTGCATGGGACATTTGTATACTACTGGGGAGAGTTCTGGAAGCTTATTTATAAAAAGGTACACACAAGCCTCTGTTGCCTTTATAAAATATATATTAACCAAACCCCAGCATCAAAATGTCTGCTTTATACAGTATAAAATAGAGAAATTTAAAAAGAACACCGTTTGAGAAATATATAATTTTTTGTCATATCCCACTATTGAAGATGGCAAGCCATCAATGCTGGCGCCAACCTCCAAAGGAGTACTTTTTAACTTTTAAAGCAATTTTATTACCACCCTTCAAATTATCAGGGTGGTTAACAATAGTATAAAAGATCCATAATAATAAAAGAAAAACAGAAAAGAACTCCAATAAAAAGAAGAACAAAGGCGACAGAGGACAGGGAAGGAGGAGTGGGGGCGGATATAAACAAAACCACAATTAGACACTGGGGATAGAAAACATCATTGGGTTAAATTAAAAGCTTTTCTAAACAAGTGAGTTTTCAACATGGTTTTTAAATCCAGAATAGGAAAGCTCTTGCCTGATGTCTGCCAGCAGCGAATTCCTGTTCAACCCCTTAATGTCCAATACCTCCTAAAAAAAAAAAAGAAAAAAAAAAAAGTTGCCAGTGAAATTCCCTTGGAATATGCACATATGTGACACATAAAAGAACCAAATAACACAAGACCAATTAAAAAAGGAAATAGTAGGAAATAGTATAAAAACTCAGACATTGCCAGGACATGATTGATACCCTTATAACAATTCAAATCAGTTTGAACAGAAGAACCACATTCCCACTGCAGTAAAATTGTCAGTTTCAGTACTCACATAACTTGAATTAACCAATGAATGATGGTTCTAATGTTTAAAATGGCAACATTCACTCCCTGTTCCATTTTCATAATAGTGAAGACAAGAAAGATGCCTGAGACCATCAGAAAAGCCATTACACCAAACATCAAACTTCAAAGGGGTACAAGGCCATCTTCAAAGACCTTGGGATTCCTGTGTCTACCGTTCACAATGTTATTAAGAACTCTTCTGTTCACGGAACTGTCAAGAACCTCCCAGGACATGATGGGAAGAGAAAAATTAATCCAGTCTTCGAAGGTTAGTGTGAACTGTTGGAAAACCACCACGTACAACATCCAAAGACCTTAAGGCTGACCTGGAGGAATCTGGAGTGATGGTTTCAACCCGCACCATATGCCATGTACTAAAAAAGGAACTACTTCGTTGGCAAAGGCTGGGAACACGTGAAAGGAATCATGACGTCAGAGGACTACCAAGGTATTTTGGAGCGAAATGTGCTACCTAGTGTCAGAAAACTAGGTCTGGGTTAAAGGTCATGGATCCTCCAGCAGGACAATGACCCAAAAAACATACATCCAAAAGTACAAATGAATGGTTAAAAAATAACAAATTGACTGTTTTAAACTGACCAGCAATGAGTCCTGATCTCAATCCAATTGAGAACCTTTGGAAAGAGATGAAATCTGCCATTAGCAAAAGGAATCCTGGAAAAATTCATGAGCTGGAAGAAATCACAGTTGTTGAAGAGTGGGAGAAACTATTAGCAGACAAATATAAAACAAACTTATAGATGGCTAGAAGAAACGTTTGGAGGGTTGGGCAACCAAATATTAGTGAAGGGTGCCATTAATCCTGTCCAGGTCATATTTGGTTTTTCTCTCAGAAATTACATCTAAGTTGCACTGACACCTTTTTTTGTTGTATACTATTAAAATATTTTGACATACAGTTGGATATTTCCAATTATTTCTCAAGATATTCTATTTATTTTATTTATTTATTTACATTCTCTTATATACCGCACTATTCTGCATCAGTGCGGTTTACATTGAACAAACTGAAATTACATTGAACGGGGCATTATAACTTGGAGATAACTATTTACAGGGAACATGGGCTATGGAGGGTTAAGTGGCTTGCCCAAGACCACAAGGAGCACCTGTGGGACTAGAAACCCCAGTCCTTCCGACCAAGGTTGCTGTCCTCTAGTGGGATTTGAACTCCCTGACCTTCCAGCCTGAAGTACCATGCCCCAACCACTAGGCCACTCCTCCACTCCTATTCTATACAACATATCCAAAATGCAAGGGTGCCAATAATGTCGGCCACAACTGTATTATTCAGAAAAATCACTATAGCTGGTCCTATACTAATGACATCCATCCACTTTTGCATTCAAACCTCCTGAGGTACTAGTTGCTAACCAGAAGATCCAGGCTTGTTCCCAATAGTTCTATTGGCTTGCAACATCACCGATTGAAATGAGTGTTGAGACAGATGCAGATTGGCTTGCCTCACTCCAAAGGCAAATGTCTAGATTTAAAAAGGGAGAAAATTACCTAGCAAAGAGAGAGAAAAAAAGGACCGAAACTAACCTGAGAGATTTATGTTTTGTTTTGTTTTTAAAGAATGATAGAATCTATGGTAAGTTTGTTTAAAAAATAGCAGATCTTATCACTAGAACAAGTCGAAAATATGCATCAATGGAATAATGTACGGAAGGTACCATTGTACTGAAACGAGAAGAAGGATAGAAGCCGAGAGAGGGGACACAGAATGGTCATTGTGGGAATTTCTAGTCTAGTTCATATTTCCACATTATATATTCTTCGGTTAGATGCACACTGCTTTGACATGGTGAAAAGCGGTATAAGAATTCAGCTAAATAATAAGGGATAAAAAATTGAGAAAAAAGTGCCAAACCTTTTTAAAAGAAAGGCAGGCCAATGTTCAGAGGGAGTTATGCATTCAGCAGCGGATGGCAAACATACTGTAACTCTGCTGTATATTTTCAGAAATTATACAGAGGGGAATTTTAGAAAGATCTGTCCTAGTGCAATCTGGGATGTCACAAAAGCCAAATAAGTACAAGGTCTATACTCATCAAAATTCAACTAGTCTTTTGCATTTCGCTAGTCTTTTGAATTTCGATGAGTATGGACTTCATACTTATTTGGCTTTTGTGATGACCGATCCTTTGGAATAACTGGTGCAGTGGGCCTAAGGTAGAGCCCTTTGAAAAAAGGTTAACAGGTTTGAAAACACAGTGCTGCATTGTTGCACTTATCCGGATGGCTCTTGGCTATGGTCATCTGCTTTTGAAAGCTAATTGTTTACTTATATGTGATTAGAGGGGAAAGCTTGTTTCAGAAGGGATTATATTCCCTTTTTGCAAACGGTCCGACAAAAGAATTCATCATTTTACTCCATTTTCCCAGCCTAGCCTGGCTTTGGTCTTGATTTACTTGCTGGTTAGTGCTGTTTAATGGGGCTTTGATAATAGAAAAACTTCAGCTCAGCAACGGGAGATGATGGCTGCTGGGCCTCAAAACTTAAAAGACGAGAAGTGCGGAGGAAGTGCGGAAAATATTTCAAATTAAGTTTACCACTCTATCACCGCTGCGTTGGTCCCCCCCCCCCCCCCCCCCCTCCCTCCACAGATTGAGGAGACTGATGAGCAGAATTTACACCACTGATATCAGGCCATATAAATAGCTACATTGCCAGATATTGTCTCTTCAATAACAGGTCAGGATAGGGACAGTGCAAAAACAGCACTAAAAACTAGCCATTTAGTTGTTGATATGCAGCCAATAAACAGCTACATTATCAGTTTAGTTTAGGCCTACAGAATACCAGTTGTAATTTGGACATCTGCAGACATGCACGTGGAATTTGAAATCATGGACACATCTCTGTAACCATTCCACAAATGCTGTTCGCAGATGTCTCCAGTACGAGGGACGTTCAAGTAAGCACGGGGATGTGGCAGGGGTATGTCTGGGCAGGTGCATGTTTATTCCTGCTCCAGGCATGAATAGGTATCAGAAAAAGGTTTGTTTTCACTTTAAAACATCCTGAGTGTAGAGGAGATGGAGAATTAAGTGAGTAGCTTTAGACCCACACTGGGATTTGAACTCTGGCCACCCAGCTCTTAAGTCACTACTCTCAACTATTATGCTAGTAGATGTTTTGGTTCTGAAATACTCTCCTGGGGATGTCTATATAGACACTTGCTACATGTGCATACTGGGCACGTCCACGATTGTGCCTGAACTTGCATGTGCCTGCCTTTCTTTTCAGACGTTCTGGCTGACATCGCAGATTGCACTTGGACGTCCCATTTGGCATGTGCCTCTGTGTGTATCCTAGAGGACTGCATTCATTAGTGTGCATTCATATCATTAGTGTGCCATAAATTTAATGTGCGCTAAATTGATTTAATGTGCACTAATGGACTTGCCTCTACTTAATCTATTGCATAGTGCATGTTAAATCTATTATATTAAATGTGTGAAATTAACTAAAGGGATACCCAAAAAAATCAGGAAAAAAAAACTTGTGATAATAAAAACAAATTCCCAAATTTTCATTTCCTGTGATCATCGCTAGTATCTTTGGCACCATTACCTATAGAGGTAGTAGCACGGAAGAGGCATATTAGGTTAAACACCTGCGCCATCACTTAAGTGAATGTGCCCGATCGAATATTAATGAAATCAAATTACCTTTGATTTTCTTTTTTTTATTGCTATTAAGTGTGTAGTTTGGAGGTTCATTTTATGCTGTGCTTTTAACTTTTGTGTTTCTTTATTTGTTTTACACTTACTTCTTGCTTCTGTTTTTCATTGCTCTCTCCTCCAGTGCCTTTCCCTTCTCAACATTCTCCTTGCCTCTTTCAGTTTCCTCCTGTCCCCTCCCCGAGTTTCCAGTTTTATCCACCCAGCTTCTTCCCCCGGTTTCCAGACCCTCCCCCTGTTCCATTTCACCTTGGTACTCTTCCTTTCCAGATTTTTCCCCTCTATTTAGTCACTCTCCCCCCTCCAATTACCCCTCACAGCAACTTCATCTTCCTCCACCCAGCCCAACTCCACTCCCTCGGCGTCCGGCACTCTTACCTCCCCTTCTAGGTAGTTCAATAGCACGGTGGACAGCAGCTCCCCCAGTGTCCAGGCCTCACCAGTCCTCTGCCAGGACTTTGTTGGCAGCTGTGACTACAGCTTTTGCAGGTCCAGGTGCTGACTGCAGAGGCAGTAGCCTCATCTCTTACGAGGTTTGTCCAGCAGCAGTAAATGCATCTCTTCTAGAGATTGCCACCAGTGTCCAACAGCAGCCACATTTCTTCCAGGCCCAGGGTAGCAGTAACCATGGTTATATCAAGTTACTTCTCCCCATATCTAATCAAGAAATGTGTTCAATATAGGGGTGCTAAGCACCAACTGCACCCACAGTACTGGCATCTATGGTTATGTCCCTCTCTGAATTTTGCTTGCAGCAGCAATCATCTCACCTCTCTCCAGCAGTGGAAGCAGAAGCAGCAGAGTCTCTTCCCAAGCCCAAGCAAGTGCTCAACATCCTTATAGGAAGTTCTTACCTCACTACTTTCCCCTGTTAGAATTTAAGCTCATGGCTTCTAGTCTCCCTCATTACAGATGGAGAACTGACCTCCATTTCCTCACCCCCTCCCCCAGCCGCCTCACACATCACTTGTGTGTTCATAATTGGTTTTTTGTAATTCATAACAAACTTGTCTAGAGGGATACTTCCACCATACTGTACAACATAATTGATTTCCAAACATCACGAGGGTTGCCTAGTGCAGGGCACGACAAATACTAGACACTAAGGCGGTCATTTTACTATTACTCCTACAACTTCTCATTTGTAAAGCCCTACAAGGCATATGCAGCACTGCACGTAAAGATGTAAGAGACAGTCTCTGCTTATCAGAGCTTACAATCTAATCAAGACGAACAACATCACAAAAATGGGGACTAGAGTATGGTAAGATACACATTAGTGGTGAACAAGAGAGAGATGGACATCCAGATCCAAAAGCAGCCTCAAAGCCTTGTTTGCGATTTGGACATCTGGAACCATGCATGCAGAAATCCAAATCACAAAGACATCCCCGGAGCCATATTACAAACCACGTTTGGAGATGTCCCTGGCATAGGGATCTCCAATGGGAAAGGGGTATGGTGGAGGCATATCTGGGGTGGCGAGAAGGACATACTGTCAATATCACCGGCCGATTTCAGAAACCTCAAGGACATCTGCGACCTCATCCAAATTTAAACCTGCTCCAGGCATAAATAAGCATCGCAAAAGTGCTCATTTGGGCCCTAAAACATCCGAAGAGTGTAGAGAAGATGACACTGCACTATCCTCAGTACGCTCCACAATCGCAAGGTTATTTTTTTAATGTAATTGATAAAAGTGTTTTGTGCTTGCACCACTGTTGATGTCCCTGGTCTTAGATACTATGCCAGGGGCATCTATGTAGATGCCCTGCAGATGTTCATATCAGGCACTTACATGTTTGTGAAATCCGCCTGAACTTTGACATTCCGACTTGGATGTCCCAGATTGCACTTGGATGCCTTTAAGTCACCACAGCAACCGGAAATTTCACCATGGCACCTGGGAATTTGTGCCCTGCTCTTGATACCACTGCAGCCTCCATTACCAGGACCATTGCTGCTTTCCAGTTGGCACCATGCTGCTCTCAGTAAATTTGAGCCATGTGGTGCCTCATCTTCCATGCTGGTCTCACAAGTTCAAGTCTTGTGAGACCGAGACCAGCACATGAGTTCAGAGATGGTGTGGCTAAAACTCACCAAGAGCTGTATGGTATTGACTGGAAAGGAGTAGCATCTTTGATGTTAGAGAAGCCAGGGGTTATCTCCCACTTCTACCACTAACAGCCCTTTTAACTTTGGGCAAGTTACTTCATCCTTCACAGCTTTGGGTATAAGCTTAGAGATTGTGAGTCCTCTGCATTTCCCGGGAAAGACCCCACTTCCTCCCGACAGGTCTAAAAACACTAAAAGTTATTTTAGATGCTCTATTCATGCTTTGGGTGTCTGAAAATGGGTATAGAGACGTTTCCAGAACTATTTTAGAAACAGAGTCTGTGAATGTCCCCAACATGAGGATGTCAAAGTCTGAAAGGGGGAGTGGTGAAGGCGTGTCCCATGCATTCCTAAGAACCTGGATATCACTGATCTCAGAAATGTCCTGGACATCTGGAGTCATGGAAAGGGCCTGCTCCAGGCAAGAATACGCATCAGTAAAGTGCCTATTTTGGCCATAAAACATCTAGAAGGTGTAGAGAAGTCGGTACTCTACCATCCCTAGTATTCTGCACATTCACAATGATAGCAGCAATGGGATTCGAACCCTGATCTTAGCCCACTCCTCTAACCATTAGGTTATTCTTAGATGTCCAGGTTCTGAAATACTATCCCAGGGATGTCTATATAGATGCCCCAGACATCCATAATCAGGCACATCCAGGTGTAGACACGATTTCACAAAAGTGGACGTGCCTGCTTTCCTTTTCCAGAGGTTTTGGCTTGGATGTCCCAGATTGCACTTGAATGTCATTTGCAAAATGCCACTTCACGGGGCTAATTTTATAAACTTTTTTCATATATAAAACCTTACTTTGCATATGTAAAAAGGACTTTTATAAAATTACCTCGGGGATTATTACGTAAAAGTATGCCTGGAACAAGGCAGCATGTATTTTTTGTGTGACCAGAGCGTAGGCCTGCTCTGGGACGAAGTTTGGATAGTGCTCAGGTGGAGTCACAATTTATGAACGTAGATTACAAAATATGCACGTGAGCATTTACACCCACACCTGGGCAGCCATAAAGTCCACGGCTTCAATCTAGCCATGATTTCTGCTAATTTCTCTCTAGTATTTTATAAAGACACATACTGTATGTGCCTATGGGTCACTATAAAAGAGCTAAGAATAGGCACCTTCTTGATCTCCAAACCTATGCTACCTGTTCTACAGTTATTCTCTAAACAATATAACACTGTATACTGGAAGCAGTCCTTAAGAAAACGAATCCTATGTTATGTCACTTCATTAGCTGGCAACTGTGTATTAATGCATCACTGAAATATTTGCTCTCCCTTCCTCTTCTCCTGTTGCTGGCATTATATCTTACCAGAAGTGCTCTGTATAGCACTGCATGCCGAGAGAAGGAAACTATGCTCCAAGAAGAAGAACAAACAGACAAAAAATATCCAGTGCTAGAAGGAACCAAAGAAAGGCATTTATGTGTCATTTAAGGTTTGTGCAGCAGACTTATACTAGTCTGCAATTATTCTCTTTATTGAGTCAGTGCTTACTTACATTTCCTTCCTATCTGGATTTGTGCGTACAACTGCAAAAAGCCAAGACATTAATAAGAAATCCTTTGCCTCCTTCCCCTTGCATCATTCATGTATCTACATATCCAGACAATTTCCTGGGCTGCTTAAGACATGTCCAAGGCAAAACTACTAACAAATGTTTCCATTCAGTCTGAATACTAAAGCAACTGCTGTGGCTTTAGTTTCAGGTTCTGATTTCAATTTACGGGCTATATTTTGGTTTTAGATTAAAGCAGCAGCATGAGCAAGATTCATGAAAATATCAGATCGCCTACTTCTTGGCTCTTCTGCTTCCTTTTTGGTCTTAGTCCAAACTCTCTTATCCAGTATTATATTTCTTGTATTTTTACATTCTGAAGGAATGTAACACTAATTATAATCAAATACTTCCCCGTTTTTAAAAATCTTCCCTCAGGTCTCTTTTTCAATTGTGCCATATTCATACATTACATGTGCCCGTGTGACCTCTGTGAGATTCTTAAGAATTAACAGGCATCACTCCGATTTACATAGGTGCTTGAGTACCCACAAAATTGAGCAAACTCAGTGCTTCACCAGGCTGCACAACTAAGGGGATGGGAGAAGGCAGGAAGCACCTGTCTCACAACTGCCCCGCCTCCTTCTGCCTATTGGCTGACCAATTGGGGCTGCAAGGGAAGGAGGGAAAGTGCAGTAAAGGAGAAACAGGCTTTCCAAGATGGGAGCTAAGAGAAGAGGGAAAGGGGCTATGAGATATGGGGGAGAGAATACTGCTGTGAGGAGGAGGGGGGATAGGAGCTAGAAGAGGAGTTGCTGTCTGGGAGAGCTTTGAAAGGGGAAGAAAAGCTACCTGACTGGGACAGAAGCTGAGTGATAAAGTGGTTTGGAAGTGGAGCTCCGATAGCAGCTGGAAAACATCCTAAGGCTTTGGTAACGAGCAGGACTGAGGAAGGAGATTTCATCTCTGTAAGGGGAAGAGGAGCTGAGAAAGAGCATATGGGCTGCGAGAGAAGTAAAGGAGCTGTGAGAGAAAGGGAGGAAGGGCCGTAGATGTTAGGAGCTGAGAGAAGGTAACGTATTTGCCGGAAGAGAAAAGGCTTCAGTTTGGAAAAACATGAATAAGAGGAAAAGAGGAGCAAGGAGGTTGGATACAGGCAGTTAGAGCACTGTGAAGGAGAGCTGGGTGGTGGGGATGAGAGGCTGTGAAGAGAATGGGAGAGGGAAGGAGGAGCTGGAAAAGCATAAAAACATAAGAAATGCCATCCTGGGTCCGACCAAGGTCCATCAAGCCCAGTATCCTGTTTCCAGCAGTAGCAAATCCAGCTCCCAAGTATCTAGCAGGTTCCCAAAAGGACAAACAGGTTCCATAATGCTTGTACTGGGGCAAGCAGTGGAACTCCCGGGTCATCTTTAATAATGGTTTATGGACCTTCACTTCATTTCATATAAACTATTATCTTTTCTCTCCCAACACGTCTCTAAGCTTACATCACCGACGGCCCTGTTCTCCCAGCTCTCTCATTACCAGAGGATGTAGTAAAAGCTGACAGTGAAGCTGGGACTTGTCCAGACTGTTTTGAAATCCAGCTACACTAACAGCTTTTACTACACTTAGAGAAGTGTTGGGAGAGGAAAGATGATCATGATGAAGGTGAAATTAGACCTTACCTGCTACATTTTCTCTTTCTTAGAGTCCCTCCAAGTCCTGTCCTGATGCATCTGTTATGCTTACCCACCAGCAGATGGAGACTGAGAAAAAACTGAGCTGAAAGCAGCCCTATAAGAAGTCTATGCACCCTCACTCAGCCAGTATGACCGTAACAAAAAGATATGGAGTCCCAAACCCCAAGTCTCCGCTAGCCCATACAGCATTAAAACAAAACATAGCATTAACATTCCTCCAACAATCCTCAGAGTAACAAACAGGAGCACATGAGGAAAACAAAACCACCTTTATATAAAAGTGAAAAACTGAAATAATGGTATAGTTAATACAAACCAAGAAGCTCATAGCAATGCAATAAAGCAGGACCCCAGCAAACAAAAGCCAGCACCCAGAACAGGATAGCCTCAATATGCACTAATAGCTTATTCGTTAAGTGGACGCCAGGACAAAACCAAGAAACTACTGTATAATCCTGGGTGGGTTCTGAACTGGACTGGAGGCACTCCAGGGAAGAAAGTTAGCAGATAAGGTCTATTTCACCTTCTTATTCTTCCCTCCAGTCCAGTCCAGACACGAGGGATGTATCAAAGCAGTACTAATGCTGAGCGGGACCAGAAACACCGGTCTGTAATACCCGAGCACCAAAAGCCATGTCCTGCCGGGCCTGCACATCCAACCAATAGTGACAGGCAAAACAACGAAGAGAAGACCAAGTCATGGCCTTATAAATATCCCAAGGTGGAACAAGGCCAAACTCCACCCAGGAAGAAGGCTGAGCTCAAGTGGAATGTGCCCATAAATCAGACGGGATGGACCAACCCTTCACTAAGTATGCCGACACAATGGCATCACGGATCCAGCAAGAAATGAAGGTCTTCGAGGCCGCCTCACCCTTCCACAAATTTCTAAACAGCACGAAAAACCAGTCCAACTTCTAAACTCCTGTGTGACCTTCAAGTATCATCTGAGAACCCTGCGCACATCCAGCAAATGCAAGAGTCCTGCATCCTGGAAAATACCGGCAAGGTAACTACTTGCTTAAGGTGGAAAACAGACACTACCTTCAGAAGAAAGGAAGGAACTGGACGAAGCATCACTTTTTCCTTAGACATACCAAATAAGGCTCCCTACAGGATGAAGCTTCCAATTCAGAAATCCGGCACACTGAACAGATCGCGACCAAACACACCACCTCCAGCGTCAAATCCTTGAGAGAGGCGGTCCATAAAGGCTTAAAAAGGGCTTCCACCAAGACAGAGAGGCAAATTCAGATCCCAGGATGGAACCATTGAGTGGCAAAGGGGCTGAAGATGCTCAGCTCCCGTGAGAAAACATGCATCTGCGGGCGCAACATGAGACACCCAGCTGCAACAGGCCAAAGCTGTTACTTGCACTCTCAAAGAAAATCAAGACCAAACTCTTCTCCATGCCCACCTGCAAAAAGGCTAAACTATCTGGAAGAGAGGATGAAAATGGCCATACCCTGCGCTCCTCACACCAAGCCTCAAAGAATCACCAAATGTGAATGTATGCTAGGGAAGTGGAATGCCGTTGTGCATGCAGCAATATAATCAACCACCTGTGGGGAATAGCCTCTGTGGCTCAAACATGCCCTCTCAAGGGCCAAGCCATAAGCAAAAAGCAAGCTACCACCGGCATTGAGACTAGGACTTGAGATAGAAGATCCCCCTCCTCCAAGAGGGGAAATGGATCTGCCACCAACAGATGCATGAGGTCTACTTATCAAGGCTGCCATTGACCAATTCAGGGCCACCAATAC
Source organism: Ichthyophis bannanicus (assembly GCA_033557465.1). Classification (NCBI taxonomy): domain Eukaryota; kingdom Metazoa; phylum Chordata; class Amphibia; order Gymnophiona; family Ichthyophiidae; genus Ichthyophis; species Ichthyophis bannanicus. The sequence continues at coordinate 701,125,445 of CM066036.1, forward strand.
TCCTAATTCCAGGATGTGCCACCACTCTCTGAAGCACTCTCCCAATCAATGTCTAGGGCAGAAACAAAGAAAAGCCCGATGCTAAGCCAAGACAGAACCAGAGCAGAACATCGATCCTTCTACCATGCACTCTCTGCACCGGCTGAAGAACCAGGAGGCCTTGGAATTGACCATAGTTGACATAAAATCTATTGAAGGCACTCCTCAATGCTTCACGATCAACCGGAATACTGATTCCAAGAGAGACCACTCCCCCGGGTCCAACAGATGCTGGCTCAGGTAATCCGCTTGAACATTCTCCTTTCCCACACATGGGCTGCCAAGAGCACCAACACGTGACATTCTGCCCACTGAAGAAGCGGGAGCACCTTTGCTGCCACTAACAAATTTCTGGTATCCCCATGCTGATTGATGTAAGTGTCCACTGTTGCATTGTCGGACAGGAGTCTCACCATCCTGCCCTGCACAAGGGGAAAAAAGAGCTGCAGGGCCAATAAACCATCTGAGTCTCCAATTGGTTGATGGACCACTAGCACTTTGCTGGGGACCAACAGCCCTGAGCCACCTGCAATTGACAATAGCTCCCCCCAGCTCACCAGTGGGGACATGTCAAAATGAGCCCCCAGATACTCCAGGGACAGAGCACCAGTCTTCTACTCACAAAGCTGACCACCCAGCCCAGCTCCTGCAGGTGCCAGACAATAAGCTTGGTGGCCTCAACTCTCTTGCAAGGACTTTTCTCAAATCAACCAATCGTCCAAGTATGGATGGACCAGGACCCCTGGCTTTTGCAGAGCAGCCACCACTATCACCTTGGAAAAAACATGCACAGTGCAGTGGTCAGGATGAAAGGGAGGGCCTAAAATTGGAAATGTCCCTTGGGACCACAAAACACAGGAAATACTGATGCTCAGGACGAATGGGAATATGAAGATAGGCCTCTGCGAGATCCACGAAGTGAGATATTCCAGCCCCTATCACCGAACGAAGGATCTTCATATAGAAACAGGGAACCTTCAGAGCCCTATTCACCCCTTTGAGATCTAGGATGGGCTGCCAGCTTCCCTCCTTTTTGGGAACCACAAAATAGATGGAGTACTGGCTGGCACCCCAATCAGATTTTGGCACCAGTATAATGGCCTCAAGTTGTAAGAGATGCTACAGGGTGACACACCACCTGCATTTTGCCAGGGACCCAACAGGGTGAATGCATAAAAACCATCTGCAAGGGGCCGCTCAAACCAGAGTGCATAACCTTCCCGAATGATTTCCAACACCCAAGCACTGGAAGCGATTTGAGCTCAAGTAATGTAAAATTGCTACAAATTGTCACTCACTGGCAGCACCCCTACCGGTGCCCCCAAACTTCAAAGGCTTGGGGGTTCCTGGACCTCTGACAGGCCCATCTTTGCCACCCCAGCAACCCCCTCGAAAGGGCTAGCTCTTAGGCAAAAACCTGGACCGTTGCGAGTTACCACCTCTAGCCATCCAGAACCTCTGACAATAATGACCCCCTTCCCCGGGAGGCAGACCCCTTCCTAGAGTCCTTGGGTCGATCCTCCATAAGCCCAAGGTCCTTGACCAGCTTCTCCAAATCTGTACCAAAACAATAACTGCCCTACAAAGGAGAATTTTCCAAGCCACATTTTAGAAGTGACATCCACCAATCAATTATGAAGTTACAAGAATTGCCAAGTGGCTACCACCATGGCCACGTTCTCTGCAGAGGCATGATTCAAGTCATAGAGAAGGTCTGCAAAAAAAGTAAGTACCAGACTCTAGCCAAGCTGCCTCAGCCAGTCCCACATACTCAACCAAAGAGCCCTCCGAGACACTTTATGACCATCGGAGACAAGCCCTGGTGACTTAGGCCCCGCACACTGACACCCACAGTGCTAGGACAGAGATTGCACCCAACGGCTGCCACACATTGCACAACTGCCACGGACTTCTGTTATATCACTCCCCCAATCGCTCACACCCCATCCAGTGCTGGCCCTGCTTACTGGGCAACCTCATCGAGAGGAAAGCTGCACCACCATTGCTCACTGAGCTTCCTGGTCTGCCTTACCTTCCTGTATTTTTTTATTATTTTTACAGACAAGGCAAGCCACAAAACCAAAAGTGCCTCAACCCTGGGCCCCCTGCCAAAATTTGGGGAGGAGGAACAGAGTAGCTCCAGATGCAGAATGGGGGAAGGAACCTGGACTACCAGGTTCTGCACCCCTGGGCCCATGCAAAAAAACCTCAAGCAGGCCCAACACCATCAAATAATCCAAGAAAATACTGGCTGAATGAGGTGCACAGGCTTCTTTATAGGGATGCTTTCAGCTCAGTTTTTTCTGTCTCCATCTGCTGGTGGGTGAACATAACCCATGCCTCTGGATTGGACTGGATGGACGAATATGAATGGAAGAGGCAGGGGAGTTGACATCCTGAGGAGATGAGGGAAAATAAAACAGTGTGGAGAATCAGGATGTGGATAAAATATATACCTACACACACATCTATATATACACACATACCTATATTTATTTATTTACCTACATATACATAAATGTCACCTTACTGTTTTTCCTTTTTTCTTCTTTAGCATTTTGTACTTCCCACACTGCAAATAGTACAAAATGCTAAAGAACAAAAAAAAGGAAAAACAGTAAGGTGACATTTTATTTACCAGTTAATGTCCTTTCCTTCAGTCCTGCTAGACCAGTCCAGACAAGTGGATTGTGTTCCCCTATCAGCAAATTGGTGGAGACAAAGAACGAATGAAAAGCCCAGGTTTCAATGACATCACTCCCATGGCTGTATTTGCCTCAGCCACCAGGTCTCTTCAGTATTTGTCCCAAAGCACATGGGAGAAACATGGTAAGCCTCACACAACCTCAATTTGGGCAACAATGAGTAACAATAGAGAACCTGTACAGGAATGCATAAACAGAAGGTCTTCAGTAGAAGATAAACCTGCAGAGCCAAGTATAAAATCATAGCGGATCCAAGGGTACCGCAGCAAAAGAACAGAGCAATACAGTTCCAGGGGTGGGCCCTGGACTGATCTAGCAGGACTCAAGATAAAGGATATTAACTGGTAAATAAAATGTCACCTTCCATATCGTCCTGCTAGACCAGACCAGACAAGTGGGATGTACCAAAGCTACAACTGCACTGGGCAAGAAGACACAGCTTCTTGCAAAACCCTTGAGCCAAAGGCCATGTCCACCTGCGCGTGGACATCCAAGCTGTAATGCTTGACAAAAATGGAAACAGATGTCCACACTGCTGCCTGACAAAATATCCACAGAGGGTACCGATCTCCGCTCTGCTCCACTCACAAGGACGCTTGTACTCGGGTAGAATGGGCATGCAAACCCTCTGTAACTGGCCGATTCCACAACAGATACGCAGAGGCAATGGCCTCCTTAACCATCACCCCAAAGTCAACTTAGCCACCTCCTCACCCTTGTGCAGGCTAGCAAACAGCACAAAAAGATGGTTGGACTTATGAAAGAAATTCATAACTGCCAATACCAGAGAAGCACCCTCTGGACAAGCTGAAGATCCTTATCCTTCCCCCAGCACTGCTCCTTAGAGAAGGGGGGCAGGCAAACCACCTGGTTCATGTGAAAGGGGAAAGCACCTTAGGCAAGAAGGAAGGCACAGGCTAAACAGAAATGGTCTTCTTTGAAAAAGACAGATAAGGATCACGGCAAGACAGAGCCTGCAGCTCAGAAATCCACCTTGCAGAGTAAATTGTGACCAAGACGACCATCTTGAGCATCAAATCCTTTGAAGTAGTGTACTTCAGCAGTTCAAAGGGCACCAATATCAGGGCCCTGAACACAAGACGCAGATCCCAGGAAGGGATCACAGACCAGAGGGGAGGACACAGACACCAAACCCCTGGAGACAGTATGAGATGTCCGAGTGCAGGGCTATAGATTTACCAGTCACCGGACCTCGAAAACTGGCCAGAGCTGCTATCTGAACTTTCAGGGATCTAAGGGAGAGGCCTTTTTCCAAGCCATCTTGTAGAAAGGCCAGCAGAAATGGCCTCAGGAGCCAACTGTTGAGTGCCACACCATCGCTCAAAGAGGCACCAAATCCACACGTATACTTGCTTGGTAGATCTCCTCCAGGCTCCATACAAAGTAGAGACCACCACCAAAAAGTAACCTTTATGCACTAGCCATCTACCTTTCAAGGGCCAAGCCATAAGCGAGACGAGAACTGGGTCTTCCAAGACTATCTGTCACTGCTGCAATAGGCCCTGAGATGGAGGCAACCAAATAGGAGGCACCTGCAGGAACCATATCAGATCTCTGAACCACTCTCCTCAGCCAATCCAGTGCCACCAATCCTGCCCAGGTGGGGCTCTATACACTGAATCACATTGTCCCCAACAAGGGACCATGGAGGAAACACGTACAGCAGACACTGACTTGGCCAAGGCTGTATCATGGCACCGACACTCTCAGACCCCATCTCCATGTGGTGACTGAAAGAGCGGCAAACTCTGGCATTAAAGCAGGTCACCATCACATCCATTTTGGAGCTACCCCAGCACAGCAGAATCAACTGAAATGCCCCCTGGCTCAACTCCCACTCTCCAGGGTCCAGAGTGCGCCGACTGAGGCAGTCTGCTTCCGTACTGTCCACTCTGGCAATGTGCTGAGCCGACAAGGCCAGGAAGTTGTTCCCTGCCCAGGCAAACAGAAGAGCCATCTCCAGAGCTACCCCAGCATTCCTCGTGCCACCTTACCAATTGACATAAGCCACCGCCGTGGCATCCAAAAACACTCAAATCACCTGGCCCTGGACCAGGGGCTGAAGATGCAGAAGAGCCAATCTGATGGCCTTCACCTCGAAAGACTGGCATCTGTCATTAGGAGGATCCAGGATAAATCATTCAGCAGCAGGCTCTTCTTCAGATAACAGGGCTTCTGATATCACTGCAGGTTGGACTTCACCATCAACGGGAGTGGGAGCCTGCACTAGAAACTCCTGAGAATTCAGGGACCACTGAGCCAGGAAGGACTGCTGGAGCGGTCGAATATGAGCACACACACCCATGTCACCACCTCTAGGTCACTGCCATCAATCTGAGCAGCTAAAGTTAATCCCCAGCTCTGGGAGCTTGCTGTGCACAAAACAGCACCAAGCAATCTAACAGTCTTGACTTTGTCTGGCAGGAAAACTCCACCCACTCATGTGTCAAAACATGTGCCCAGAAACTCCAGGGACTGAGAAGGCAGCAGTTGGCTCTTTCCTTGATTGATCACCCAGCTGAGGCTTTCAAAAAAAAAAAAAGGACACCACTCGGGACACCACCCAAGATGCTTTTGAAAGGGAAAGGGCCCAGACGAGCCAGTCATCCAGATAGAAATGGACACAGATCCCTTGGTGCCTTAGTGTCACATCATCCACCACGATGACCTTGGAGCAGGGACAGCCCATCCATTGTGCGATAATGTTCGCACAGAGCCCTGCGCTTCAGGGGGCCCCACACGAACACCATTATGGCACACCGGACGGCTTCAGAGGGAGCCAGGGAAGCCTGTGTGAGGCCCTGGCTCCCTCTGTACAGCCGCCAGCATGAAGATCCTTTTTCTTCATGCTGGCAGCTGTTTCTGTGAAGCCACGATGCCCTTTAACCTTTCCCAGCATTCATGGCTTCACAGAAACAGCCACCAGCATAAAGGAAAAGGATCTTCATGCTGGCGGCTGTACAGAGGGAGCTGGAACCTTGCGCAGGCTTCTCCAGCTCCCTCTGAAGCCCCTCAGACAGCCGCAGGGGGGGGGGGGAGGACTGGATAGGCTGTGATGGGGGGCCTAGGACTGCAAATGGGCTGATGAAGAGCTGGAATAGCACTGGAAGTGGGTTGATAAGGGGGCTAGGATTGGAAATGGGCTGATAGGGGAGCTTGGAGTGGAAATTGGCTGATGTGGGGCTGGAATGGAAATGGAAGAGCGTATATGTGGGGCTAGGACTGGAAATGGGCTGATGAGGCGCTGGAATACAGTAGGACTAGAAATGGGCTGATGGGGGGAGCTTGGACTGCAAATGGGTGATGGGCTAGAATAGGACTGGAAATGGGCTGATGTGGGGGCATGGGAGAATGGGACTAGAAGGGAGCGGTTGCTGGTTGGGTCCAGAACTATAAGGGAGCTGATTTTGGGAGAGGACTAGAAGGGTATGGGGAATGAGAATGGAGAGGGGAAAAGATATTGTGTGGAAGAAATGTCTACGATGGGTCGGGTATTGAGAGAGTCAGTGGGGATTGAGAATGGATGGGTGAAATTTGAGTGGATGATAAAGGAATAAGGAAAGAAATGGGGTAAAGAGGAAAAGGGAAACGATCAGTATGTTAAAGCAGATATAGAGAGAGAATGGAAAACATCTGAAAGAGAAGAAAGGACAAATGGATAGCTCGCAGAAGACAAAGAAACCAGGAAAAAAAGTGACTGGAGCAATTGCAACTGAAAAATAAAATGCCCAAACAGAAGGTAGAAAAATACTTTTTATTTTGAATTTATTAACTGGAATGTGTCTGGTCTGGGAAGTGTGTATTGCTAACATCTTTGCGTTTTTGTTTAGTGCAAGAGGAAATTACTTTATAGTTTTATTTCTCCAGTGTTCTACATTTCATGTTTGGCTTTTGGGGTTCCCAGTTTAATTATCATCCTATTTCTAAATTTTGATCCCTTGTTCTTTGTGTGGTGATGGTCTATGTTCTGTGTAACCGAGCTGAGGTGTTCTGTTCATGTAGTTTGAACGTCCACTTGTTCTCTTTCCTCCAGTGAGATGTATTGGTATTCTCTAAGATGTATTGGTTTAATATCTGCAGTGTTGCCTTTTGATAGATAGGGTGGGTTTGCTATGGGTTTTAAATGGTCAGTGTTTATAGTACTTCCTAATGGGCCTGGCGGTTGTCACTGCAATATAGTAATGTAGAAATCTGTTAGTCTTTCTTTATCCAGACGCTTATTAAGAAGCATGTTTACTAAAAGTGCATGTTAATATTATGCAAATATTTATGCAAAGTCTCCTTATGCAAATGAGGCCCCGCAATTACTCTCTGCACGTGGCCCCATACCCCCCTTGGGCCGCCCCTGCCTTGGAGAACATCCTTGGGGCGGTGGATAGCCCGAAAGGGAGAGCGGCGAACTGATAGTGAGAGCCAAGTAACCATCATGACCTTCACATCCACCTTGGGAATATCAAACTACACCATACATTCCTTCTCCAGGATAGTGTGCATCTTCTTACACTCTTAACCCCGGAGGCAGAGAGCCAGGCAAATCCCATTACAACCAGATCATAATCCTTGACCACCTCCAAAAACAGGAAAACAGTAGTGAATTTCTGCACCCCTTGCAGAAATGGGTGCACCTTCGGCTCCTGCTCAGTTCCTACAGCACCTGCCAAATTCAAGGCGCATGAACCTCTTTCCAGAACAGGTGTATCACCCTAGCCTCTTCAAAGTCCTCTGAGGATGACAGCACTTCATTATCCACATAAGAGTCCAGCACCAAGACATATGACTACAAGTCACAGTACAAATCCCGAACCAGTCCAAGATGACGCCCATCTCCAGGGACGTTTAAGAAAAGGCAGTCCAATAGAGCCTGCATTCTCAGCCTGGTACTTACAAAACTGCATTGGGGGCACCCAGGGGCCGCGGAGTCTGAATTTCCATGCCAGGACCAGGCCTACTGTAAAAAGGAAAAGAATTCTGGTGAGGACAATCCGGTATCTGGATGCTCACCTCTCAAAACAGACTCCCAACACCAGGAAGCATCACCGCTGCATATCCCCTAGAGGATGAGGAGCGGCCCACAGCCCAGTCGCTGGATCCTACAGTCGGCTGGATATCCTTACCCATAGCCCCATCCATCACCTTCTGCCCTGAGTCAGGCAAGGTCAGATTAACTGCATCCCCTGGCTGAGAGAGATGGAGCAAGCTCTCCAGGGATGACTCAGAGGCTGCCATATAGGAAGAGTGGAGTACAGAATCCAGAGATAACATCCTTCGCTTGCCACAGGTCAAACAACATTTCCTGGGAAAAAACAGAGTTAAGGGAACTATTATAACTTTGTGTGCTAAGGCCGCAGCAGCCCGAAGATGCACAGTAACTGTGCTTTTTAGAGCGCTATGAAAGGAACGTGCAATAGGACCACATGGCCACCAGGTGCACAATAGGTAAACAAAACGCTACTAACTTGTGCAGAAAATGGCAGGAAATCCCCCACATTGTGCCAACTATCCACAGCAGTCCACCCCAAACTGCATCCCAGTAAGACAGAATCAGGAGCCCCCAACAAGGACAGTGATGAGGTCAAGCTTTGGTACTCACCCCCTCAGAGCCCCAGGCCAAAAAAATAATAATTGTGCCAGGCTCAGCTCTACTCCCCAGGAACTGTTTCTATGGCTTTGTAGCACTGCATTTTTAGGTGGCTGTCAAGCATATCCCTCTGAAAGCCTTCTGCAATATTTGGGAGAGTGTTCTTCCCCCCCCCCCCCAACAGAGGAGGGAGGAGGCATTGAGGTTGTGTGAGGCAGTTGTATTCTTTCAGATCCTTCTAAGCCATTCTAATTTCTGGCTGCTCAATAGTTTCTTATTCAAGGTAAGAGTATGGAGCTGAACCAATTTTCCCTCCTCCTATGGCTACTGAAAAGACCACAGTCTAGTGGAGCATTCCATGTGTTCTAGTGAGAGATCAACCTGAAGGCTATCGTTCACAAGTGTTTCAAATCATTATTTTCCTCTCAAATCTTCAGAATTTTCTTCAGAGAGGAGAAAATCAATCCACCATCCGCTGGAGACAAAGAAATACTGAAGAGACCTCTGGTGGCTGAGGTGAAGAGGCATGTGAGTGATGTCATTGAAACCTGGGTTTTTCATTGGTTCTGTGTCTCCACCAATCTCCTGGTAGGGGAACACAGCCCACTTGTCTAGCAGGACAATATGGAAATAAGTTTTAAAAGAGAAAGTCCGAGGAAGTAGAGAGGAAATTAAGAGAAGCCTAAGAGCAGCAGCAATAGAGGATAGAAGTCAAAATATACATATTAAAAAAAAAAAAAAAAAAGTGTTTATGCTAAGATTGGTGAAGATTTTTGTTCTGTGTTGCGTCAAGGTTGGTGGCTAACAGACTGGTGGGATGTTCCGCTGTGCCCTACCTCTCTGAACCACATGAGTACACCCCAGGTTATGGCGCCTCCTCCATTGTAACATGAGCTGGCCAACTATGTCCAGAATCTGAAGTGCCTTTCTTTTTTTTTTTTTTTTTAAATTTGAAGACACCGCAGGTAATTTTTGTTGTATTTGATAACCCCCACTCAAAATCATACCAAGCTAGCAATGCACCCTGTGTGATTGTTTATCTTCACGCCCTCCACCCACCTCACTTTTGTTGGGCTTCTGAGAAGCCCAGTGACGGCATCAGTGCCCCTTCTGTACTTGCGCCCTGTGCAGCTGCACTGCTCACACAACCTTGGTGCAGCCCTGCTCATTTAGAAAAGTTGCATCCAATGTATCAAATTCATACTGCTGGGAACAGTGAAGTTAAATCAGATTTGGCTGGTTTTAACTGGTGAATAAATTTTTTGTTGGTTTTAAAAAGCCTAATCTTTCTTCTAGTTGAAAATGGACATTGATAGCTACAGTATTTACTGACTTTGTGTAACAGCGGTAAGATGAGTAATTTAGCATTATATAAAAGTGTGCCAATTGGAAAAGTGAAGAATGGCTGCAGTGTGCATGCAGGAGTTATGCAGCCTCTGAGTAGCATAACTTTAGAGGCTCTTTTCCCTTTAGTGCTTGGTATGCACCAAGAGAACCTCTTCACTCCCTAGCTGTGCTCCAGCCCAAAACAAACAGAGCCTATCACCTTCATAGTGACCTCCTGGAAGACTCAGAGGAAAGTTGGTAAAAAAAAAAAAAAAAAAAAAAAAAAAAGTATAAAAAAGTATAAAAAAAAGATAAAACTCAACCAAGAATAAAACCCAAAGATTACCAACAAAATTGAACAGTACCGTTTTAAAGGAATCACTCTTCCCCAGTTACTAATGCACGATTATCATACAGAAAACATTTATGTATGATTTAGTTGTATTTGATATACAGTGCCTTGTGAAAGTATTCATCCCCTTGTTTTTTGTCCCATTTTGTCACATTACGTACAACTTAATATGAAAAAGGTCCATTACCTAATATCCAAATGAACCTCCAAACAATACAGTCCAAATTGGTGAAGTTAAATGACAAAATACCATGTATATATATATAAAAAGGTAAAAACTGAAAAGTTGCGAGTGCAAATGTATTCATCCCTTTTGCTATGAAACCCCTAAATAAGATCTAGTCCAACCAATTAACCTCAGAAGTCACATAATTAGTTGATTGGGGTTCACCTGTGTGTGATCTGTCACATGATGCCTGTATAAATATACCTGTTCTTAAAGGCCCCAGACTCTGCAACACCACTAAACAAGCAACATAAAGACCAAGGAGCACTCCAAACAGGCCAGAGACAAAGTTGTGGAGACGTATAGATCAGGGCTGAGTTATAAAAAAATTATCCCAAATTCTCAATATCCCACAGAGCACCATTAAATCCATTATAAACAAAATAGAAAGAATATGGCACCACTACAAACCTGGCAAGAGAAGGCAGCCCACCAAAACTCACAGACCGGGCAAGGAGAGCATTAATAAGAGATGCCACAAAGACACCAAGGATAACACTGAAGGAGCTGCAAAGATCCACAGCGGAGTTGGGAGTATCTGTCCATAGGGCCACTTTAAGACATACACTCCACAGAATGGGGCTTTATGGATGAGTGGCCAGAAAAAAAGCCATTGCTTAAAGAAACAAATAAGACACGTTTGGAGTTTTTCACAAAAGCATGTGGCAGACCCCCAAACACATGGAAGAAGGTTCTCTGGTCAGATGAGACAAATTGAACTTTTTGGCCATCATGGGAAAAGCCAGGTGTGGCGCAAACCCAACACTTCCCATCACCCCGAGAACACCATCCGCACAGTGAAACATGGTGGTGGCAGCATCATGTTGTGGGGATGTTTTTCATTGGCAGGGACAGGAAAACTGGTCAGAATTGAAGGGGTGATGGATGGCACTAAATACAGGCCAATTCTTAAGGAAAACCTGTTTGTCTGCCAGAGATTTGATACTGGGACAAAGGTTCATCTTCCAGCAGGATAATGTCTCTAAACATACTACTAAAGCTGGTTTAAAGGGAAATATTTAGATGTCTTGGAATGACCTAGTCAAAGCCCACACCTCAATCCAATTGAGAATCTGTGGCATTACTTGAAGATAGATGGGTTGCATTGGTGTACAGCAAACCTGAAGGAGTTGGAGCAGTTTCGCCTTAAGGAATGGGTGAAAATCCCAGTGGCTGGATGTGCCAAGCTAATAGAGACATACCCCAAAAGACTTGCAGCTGTAATTGCAGCAAAAGGTGGCTCTACAACATATTGACTTTGGGGGGTGAATACATACACACTCCTGCTTTCAGTTTTTTTTGTCTTAATTGTTTGTGTCACAATAAAGGATATTTGTACCTTCAAAGTCATAGGCATGTTGTGTATAATCATATGGTGCTAACCCCCAAAACTCCATTTTAATTCCAGGTTGTAATGCGACAAAACAGGACAAACAGAGGGGATGAATACTTTTGCAATGTACTGTATCATTTTGATAATAAAATATCAAGGTAGTGTACAATTAATAAAATGTATAAAGGACAAAAACAAGAACTCCAATTATTTAATAAGAAAGAAAGCAGAACAGCCACCTCTCTGTTGGCCTCCCATCCCATTACTGATGATTGAATGTCAGCTGGAATAGGCGAGTTTTCAATCCAGTTTTACATTTTTGAAAATAAAATTCCAAATGTATTTGGAGAAGGAGATTGTTCCAGAGTCTAGGAGCTGCAAAAAGGAACACTGAGCATCAAGTGCCCTCTAATTTAGCCGGGGCATGAGGGAAACTAACAAGTGATTACCATGTTAAGAAGACAAAAATAGGTAAAGCTAAGTACATGGGGGTAGCCTTAAAGGGTTTTGTGAGCTAAAAATCTAGCAAAAAAAAACAAAACAGGAAGCCAATGTTCCTGTAAAATGAGCGGTATTTTCTAGCATGGGAACTCTAGAATTCTGGATAGTTTGTAAATATTTCCATGCTAATCATTACTTGAGTCTTTAAAATGAGCAAAATTTGTGATCTTCTGCTTACTTATAATCAATAGTTATCAAATGACCTATTAGTTTGTGTACTCCCGTACTCTACAGCTTCATGTCAGATAGTAAATATTATGAAGAAACATTACCAGATGGGAAAATATATCATAGCCATTCTGCTACCAACTGTGAATCTACATTTGTCATTTATTGTACAGTCTGCCCCATTCATTGATGTATGTCAGTCATACTAGGAAGGTCTGTCTTCAGTTGAATGAACATAAGAGCCGAATTTTGAATAAAGTACAAACAGCTCCATTGGTAACATTGGATGAGTAAGCAGCATACCACTGCGGACATTAAATGGCGAGTTACTGGTACAGTGCGTTAGTCCTGGAGAAGGGATGATTGTGTAAAATATTTGAATATGAAACATACCTAGATGTTTCAGTTTAAGATTACAGAACCTCATGGTCTCAAAGAAATTGATTGAAGGACTCTAATGAGGACAGTCAACTGTTTGGTGGTTACTGATCATGTGTTTGAAAAAGTGTGGTAATGCCATCTTTTTTTCCATTTTAACTTTTTATTAAGCATTTCAATGAAAGTTACAAGTCTCTGCAAACTCAACTTTATACACTCCCTTAACGTTGACATATGCAAACATATGTAGTCCCTTTATTTCTGCATACTCCCTTCCTATGTGCCCCTCCTTATATCTTCCCTCCCCCTCCCTCTCTCATCATCCTTCCACTCATCCCCCGCTCATCCATTCCCATGTTAGCATCCCCTCCCATTTCACCCAATCACCGTTAAGTCTTCCTGATGGCCTGTAGTTAGAGCCCCTCCTGCCTTCTTCCACTACTCTCCCCCTCTCTCATCCTTCCATGTTTCCAACCACTTACATACTCTCTTCCATTGTTCCTCACCTTTCCCCCTTTTCCCCCGCCGCATCTCCGTCAATCTATGCATCAAACACACCTCTGCCACCCTTCTAACAAAACCTGCCGGTTGCGGTGTGGTCGCTCCCACCCAATGCTGTGCTCTCTCACTTCGTGCTGCTACTATACAGTGCTGGAGCACTCCACTAACCCTCTTTGGAATGTCCTCCTCTAGTTGATGCAGTAAGCAAATCTCTGGCTTCCTTTGCAATCGATATCCTGTCATGTTATTAATCATCTCTAAAATCTCCATCCAGTACTCTTGTATCCATTCACGCTTCCACCACATATGCAACCAATCCCCTATCGCATGGCATCCCCTCCAACATTGATCAGTAAGTCTCCTTCCAGCTCTCTTTTTACGTACCGGAGTCCAATACCAGTGGAACAATACTTTATAAGCATTCTCCTTTATCTGTGTGGCAATAGAGATACTTGCCACCGTCTGTATTATCTTGTCCCATACCTCCTCAGACCATCTCACCCCCAGATCTTCTTCCCATTTTAACATATACCCCAATTTACTCTCTCCACCCTCCATTAAGCCTTTGTAAATTCTGGACAAAACTCCTTTTTTGCCCCAAGTTCCCTGTACACAGCACCTCAAACCACCCCTTATTTTCCCAGAGATCCTCACTTGTATATATGCATAGTAATCACCGTTCTTTAATCTATATAAATCTTTAATACCTTCAAACTCAAAAATGCCATCCTTGCTCGCTATTTGAGAGATGTGCGTTAGCCCCGCCTGTGCCCATCTATGCAGAATATGCACCCCTGGTCCTCGTCCACTGTCAAAACAGGCCTCCAATGTCATCACCTGTGTATATCTTTTATCTTGTACTAATAGTTTACTGCTTTGTTTCCACACTTGCAAATTAAGCGCTATTAGGGGATTCTGACATTTAGTTTCTAAACCAAGACTCCCCCTCCACACTAATTTGGCCAGGCTTTCTCCCCTTAAAGAATCTTCTTCCATTTGGACCCATTGTTTCTGTGTTCCTCGTTGCCACTCGTAGATCATTTTCAGTTGTGCTGCCCCATAGTATTTCCTAAAGTTAGGCATCCCTAACCCTCCCTCTCCTTTAGCTCTTTGCATTACGGCCATAGCTCCTCTTGCCCGTCTGTTTTGCCAGATAAACAGATTAACGATTCTTTGTAACCGTTTTAGCTTGCTAGGGCGTACCTTAATTGGTAGCATCTGAAACAAAAATAGGAATCATAGTAAGAGCATCATCTTTATTGTGGCAATCCGTCCGAACCATGAAAGGTATCCCCGCCCCCACCCATCCAACCATCTCTCTACCTGTCCAAATATTTTCTGATAATTCAGCTTATATAAGGCTTCTAACCTATTACGGATGTGAATGCCAAGATATCTAATACTCTTGCCCACATAAATTGATATTTCTCTTGTAGTATTCCCTGTGTGTCTCCGTGTATAGTTAAATTTAAGATTTCTGATTTGGTCCAGTTAATAGTAAAACCCGATAGTCTGCCAAATTCTTCTAATTCCCACATTAATAATGGAATTGAAACGCGAGGCCTGCCCACGCTCAAGATTATAAAATCTTGCTATTTGCAGATAACACATTCGCTCCACCCTATTTTTATTCCCTGTACATCATCCCTCTCCCTCACTCTCTCCGCAAACAGTTCCAGCGAGATGGCAAAAAGTAGCGGTGATAGTGGGCAACCCTACCTTGTTCCTCCCCTCCCCTGCCCAAAAAAATTCTGAATAAGCTCCATTCACCCTTACGCAGGCTTTCGGATTGTGGTATAATGCCTTTACCCTGCTTATGAATCCTGCCCACAAGCCCATTCTTTCCATTACCTCAAAGAGAAATGGCCAAGACACCTGGTCAAAAGCCTTTTCTGCATCGAGGGACAGCAATAAGGCTTCTTCCCCATTTTGTTCCGTGGACCAAATCATATTCAAGATCTTCCTGATAATGTCCGCTACCTGTCTACCGGGAACGAATTCCACTTGATCACGATGGATCAGCTTTCCTATCAACTTATTTAGAAGTGTAGCTAGCATTTTAGCTAATAATTTGGCATTAGGTTAAGCAGGGAGATAGGTCGATATGATGAACACTCTTGTGGATCCTTTCCCTCTTTGTGTATTATATATTCCCGCCCACCCCATAGTATCCACTAATTTCCCTCCCTCCCTTGGAAGATTGAAAAGCCGCACCAGTGGTTCTATTAGTATCCATCCAAAGTGTCTATAAAAGCACACTGTTAGCCCATCTAACCCTGGAGTCTTATCTACTTTTAACTGTTGTATCGCTCTCTGCACTTCGTCTACGTATGGCCTTATTTAATTCTTGTTGTTCCCCCCTCGTCTGATTTCGGCTTCATTGAGTCAAGATAACTTTGTATTCTCTCCCTCTGTGAAGAGTCCCTTGCTTTATATAATCCCATGTAATATCCCCTAAATGCTTCCCTAATCTCCCCATCCTTGTATACCAGCCCTCCTCCCTGATTCTGAATTTTCATTATATGGAAGCACAATGTCCTCTGCTTCAATCTCTGCACCATGTATCTCCCCGCTTTATTTCCTCCCTCAAAGAAGTCCTGTCTCAAAAGTTGCATTTGATACCTTATCTTGGCAGTCTGCATTTCATTTAACTGTGCTCTTACTGCTAGCACTTGCCCTCTATAGGCTCCTGGCTGCCCTTGAGTCAAATTGATGGAGCTGGAAGAATTAGATGCACAATTCCTTCTCTCTCCCCTCCCTTTCCCTTTTTTTCCACACCCCCCCCCCCCCATTTAAGTAAGATTCCTCTCACCACAGACTTATACCCATTCCATACTCCTCCCCATGCCACTTCCCCATTATTTATTTATTTAAACAATCATTTATATCCCGCATCTTCCAGAGTTCAGTTGCGGTTTACAACAAAACAACAATCCACAAAGCAAGAGCTTGGTTTTACATAGAACATCTTGTAACAAACAATATATTGGTTAACAGAATGAGTTAATACATGTCAAAACAAAACTGGCTTATAAACTATATACAATAAACTATATACAATTACAAGTTTGTGGGCACTTTAGAGTTGAATCATAGTGTTTTTTAGATCAGTGTATTATATGTTAAGTTGTAGGGTTTAGTATTACTCAGACAGTTGTCTTTTTAGCCTTTATCTGAGTAGATCAAGGGATTATCTGTGTTGCAGTAGTGCATGGAGAATAGATAGGTTTTTAGTTTTTTTCGGAATTCCATAATCTCGGTTATAGTTCGTAGGTCCTCTGGGAGGGAATTCCAAATGGGTGGGGCTGCGTGTGAAAAGACTTTATTTTTAGTAAATTTATTTGCTTTTATGAAATCATTAGGAGTCTTTAGTTTATTTGAGTGTCCTTTTCTGTGCGTGGTTTTTTGAGATTTCATGCTAATTAGGTTGCTTAGTGTGATTGGAGCCATGTCATTTACGGCTTTAAATGTAGTTATTGTAGTTTTATATATTATCCTGCTTTGAATTGGCAACCAGTGTAGTGAAGCTAATATTGGTGTTATGTGCTGGAATGAGTGTGCTTTCATTATAATTCTAGCTGCTGCATTTTGTGCTAATTGGATTCTTTTGATATTTTGTTTCGTTATACCTAATAGAATTAGGTTGGCAAAATCAAAGTGCGGGGTTATTGTAGCCTGGATTATATTAATGAAGTCTTGTAAGTGTACTAATGGGTGTAGTTGTTTAAGGACTTTGAGTTTGAAATAGATTTTCTTTATGGTGTTTCTAATGTGAGTGTTCATCGTCAGATGTGTATCTAGGATAACACCCAGGTATCTTATTTCATTTTTTATTTTAAAATGTCATGATTTTGTATTATGTGGGTTGGAGGGATATATGATTGGTTTTTTGTTACAATTAGTACTTCTGTTTTTGAATGATTAATGTGGAGGTTTTGAGCTTTTAGCCAAGTTGTGATTTCATTGAAACAATCTGATAGTAGTTTTATTGGTAAGTTAGGGATTGTGAATGGGATGTACATCATAATATCATCTGCGTATAGATGATAGTATACTCCGAATTTTTTTAAAATATTGCAGACCGGTTTTATGTATATATTGAACAGGAGGGCTGATAGCGCAGAGCCTTGTGGGAGTCCAATTTGTTTGTATATGGAGGATGTTTGGTTGCCTATTCTTACATTTTGCGTTCTATTATTTGAAATATTCCCTAGTTTCCCCTCTCTATTTCCTCCCTAACCGTCCCATCCTCTAATAAGTGTTCATTAAGGGGCTTGTTTACAAAGCCACGGTAGCGGTTCGCGGTCGTTATCGGAGCAGCGGCCCCATTGAAATCAATGGGGTCGCGGCTCCAATAACGATCGCGAACCGCTACCGCAGCTTTGTAAACAAGCCCCTAAGTCTCCAAAACTGTATACCTTTCCCCTCCCCTTCTATTGCCAATCGGATCTGCACTGGTGCATGATCTGACCATATAATTGACTCCATATCCGCCCCCTTGATCCGTCCCCTCATCTCCTTTGAAACCCAGATGGCATCTATTCTGGAATATGATCGATGTACTGGGAAAAATAAGAAAATTGTCTCTTCCCTGGGTAAAGGAATCTCCAAGCATCAAACAGTGTTGTGTGACAAAACTGCGGTAACGCATCCTATCCGCCCTTTTACCCTCTTTTACCTGTGGCATCTCTTGCAGGATTCCATGTTAAATTAAAATCCCCTCCACAGATTAGGTTTCCCTCCCCCAATTTCTCCACCTCTTCATTCAGTTTTGTCCAGAATTCACTTTGCACCCCTGTTGGCGCATATACATTTACAATACAATACCATTCATTCCCCACCTTTAACTGCATTAACACATAACTCCCCTCTTTATCCCTTACCACAGTGTGCAGTAAGTAACATCTTCAACTTTGCATCTATCAAAATAGACACCTCTCCTTTTTTCTTTTCCACAGTATTAGAAGTATGTGCACAAAGTCCATATCCCCTGGGTTTGACCAGGTACTCTGTCGCTCTTAAGTGTGTTTCTTGTCAAAGCACTACCGCTGCCCTTTGGCGTATTATTTCTTTATACAATTTGTCATTTAAATGGTGAATTGAGCCCTTTGACATTTATTTATTTATTTTCACTCTTATATACCGCGCTATTCTGCATCAGTGCGGTTTATGTTGAACAAACTGAAATTACATTGAACAGGGCATTATAACTTGGAGATAACGCTCCATATCCCATGTTCCCTCTAAAATAGTTAAGTGGCTTGCCCAAGACCACAAGGAGCACCTGTGGGACTAGCAACCCCAGTCCTTCCGGCCCAAGGTTGCTGTCCTCTAGTGGGATTTGAACCCCCGACCTTCCGGCCTGAAGTACCTTGCCCCAACCGCTAGGCCACTCCTCCACTCCTTTAGTAATACTATTGTTAACTCACCTTTGCTTTTTGTACCCCCTCTTCTCTCTTAGCCCTGTCCTCCCCCTACCCATTCCCCCTCTTCCCTCCCCTACCCTTCCCCCCAGAACTCCCTCCACCCTACCCCCTTCCCCTGCCGCCCGGAACCCCCTCCTCCCTACCCCCTCCGTGGAGACTCAACTTCCATAAATTGTGACAAACCATCCAGCCACCACCTACCTTACCCTTCTAACTTACCACCTCCCATTCCCCTACTGCCTTCCACTTGCTACCCTACCATTATACCCCCGCCCTCCCCTCCCCAAAATTACCTATATGCACGCCACATTCTTCAAACCCAAAAGCCACTCCCCCTCCTCCCCCTTCCTCCTATCCTTCTCATCTTACCGCACCCCTCCTCCCCATCAAGCAAAAGTTTCAGCAAATCATTAAACAACATCCTTCAACTCAGTTCAATTGTTTTGTCTTTTGTCAGGTGACGTGGATCCATCCTTCTCTGCCACTGGCCGTTGCTGCCACCTTTGGTCCCTGACCTTCCTTCGTCACTCTTGCTAGCCTCCGACCGTTGGCTGGTACTCTATGCCATTTCAAGCTGGTTGTCCTAGCTCCCGCCATCGTGACATTCTTCTGTCGTGCCTGGCCCTCAGGGCCTACAGGAAAATTAGTGAGTCCCAGGTCCTTGAGCACCCCCCCCCCCCCGGGCCTCCTCGCTGTTCACCCTTCTTGAACTGCCTTTTACCGTTATTAACAGGCCAAAAGGGTATAGCCACTTGTATTGCATCTCCTCCCTCCGCAAGTAGGCCGTCACCTCCTTCATCTCTCTACGATGCTGCAGGGTGCCCAGCGACAAATCCTGAAACAGCTCCACCAAGTGTCCCTCCCACAGAAAATGTCCCAATTTCCATGCAGCCCTCAAAAGGCTCTTTATCTCTGAATGATTGCAGGCACACCACAATGTCCCTTGGTCAATTATCTCTGATAGGCCCCAATCCTCTGTGGGCTCTCTCAATTTGCGGAGTTTCCTCTACCCCTCTCTTCTATGGCTGCTGCTTGCAACAGTGCTCCAAACACTTTTGTAATTACTTCATTGCAATCTTTATACCAAGGACCCTCTGGATACCTCGCACTCTTAGATTGCTTCTCCTTGATCGATCCTCCGGGTCCTCCGCTTTCTCTTTCAATTCGTCTTGGGCTTGCTTAATCTCCTCCCATCCTTTGTGGAACTCCATGGCTTCCCCCTGTTGTTCCAGCTGATCTTCGGAGTCTTCTACTCGGGCTCCTAGGTCTACTATATCCTGTCGAAACGATTGCAGCGTCTCTTAATTCAGTTTTTACCCCACTGATTTCCACCTTCAATTCTTCTTTCAACTCATTCAGCCACAACTTTATCTGTTCAGCTACTCCCGGAACCCCGAAATCCGCCATCTTCTCCTCTCATTCCTCCGTCTTTCTCTCCTTCTTTCCCTCCTCTCAATGGGGCATAGGAGGATCTGAATTCTGCCAGCTTTTTTTTTTTTTTTTCCCCCCTCGCTGAAAGCCCTCCTTTGGACTTCTCCATCTTCCTGCCTTCCTTCCCTGACACTTCTCTGGGGTCCGCTGAATTTTTCCACCACGCTATGGATGTTGCCACTTCCTCTCAAGGAGTTTGCCTGCTTTTTCAATCCACTATTGCCCTTTTTCCCCCCTCTTCTTTATTGCAGTGCCTCCCCACTCTTTGTTTTTTCTCTATGTGTGGCTTTGGGCTTGTGCTTCTTTATTTTTGTTTGTTTAATTCTTCTGTCCCTTCCAAATTCCCGTCGGTTTCACCTTCTTCCTGCCTACTCTGTTGTTACCTCAGCTCTACTCCAAGCGTGTCCGGGCCACTCACTCCCTTTTGTCCCAACCACACTTCTAGATGCCCACGTGCTCCTCGCTGCAGGCTACTCCACCTCTCGCTCATGTCCACTCTGCTGCGATCGGGGCTGCTCTCTCCTCCTCTCCCTCGCAGCCAGCGATCGCCGCGGTCGTCCAGCCGGTGACTTCCTTTTTATCTCTCCTCAGGTCCGTCCTCAAATCACCACGTGGCATCTCAGAGTCCGCACAACTTCCGGGCTCGTTTCTCTACTCTCCGGTGCTTTTATTTTTATGGCTCGCCGTGATCCTTTTGCTGGCTGATAGCCTTCAATGAGTGCCGCTATCGCCGCTCCTCAGCCTTCGTCTCACTGCTGCTCTGGTTCTCCCCGGCCCTCCTACTTTATTATTGTCTCCACAGTTCACTCTTCCGCCGCGGCTCTCAGTGCACGCTGTGCTCGTAGGGGGGGGGGTGATCCCGATCCACTCAACCGTCTTCTCGCTCTAGGAGGTTACCTCCACTCTCTCCCCTCCTTTGCACCACTGTACCTTTGCTTTTAGGGGTTCTTTTCCCCCTTTATTGTAGGCTTTGGTGGCGGAGCTCACAGCTACGCTGCCATGCAGTTCGAAGTCGTCACCGGAAGTCAATGCCATCTATTTTTAACTGCAGAAAAATACCAAGGTGAAGTAGGCCGGCTGTGCTTAATGGCATGAAATTTAAAAAAAAAAAAGAGGGGACCTCAAAGTTTGGAACCTCATCCATGATGCAGATAAGTCTTCAAAACACAGTATTGCATTGCAGGTTATTGAATACTGAGTAAATCGAAGAACTTGTTAACAATATATTTTTCATTGAATGAATTAAATTCTATAGTAGTATTGTTAAATGATCCAACATATAGCCATTGACTAGGTGGCACATGGAAAGGATATTATGAAATGTTACTCTATATATTGTGGTACTGCAGACCCTCTGCAGACAGGAGAAAATGCTTTAAGCTTAGGAAAAAAGAGGCAGACACCGGCTGCAGCATTACAAGGAGCCATATAAGGGGAGCAAGTAGGACCTCCGGAGGACTGAGGAGCCACGCCCCAGAGCCAGTGATGCAATACCGGCCTGTACCCAATCAGAGGAGGGAAGAGTTCCTCTTAAAAAAAAAGCCCAGATGACTGGAGAAGAGAGGCTTTCCAAGAGGGAGAGAAGGACCAGGAAATAGGAGTCCTGGGGAAAGGAACAGGCCCAGCAGACTCAGCAGAGCCATGTGAAGGAGTTCGCCTCAAGTATCCCAAGAGTGGAGAGGACACGCCTTCCAAGAGGGAGAGATACAGAAAGGAAGCTACCCCTGGAAGGAGGACGACTGTGCTGGAAAGTCCTGGACCCGAGTCTGGCAGAGGCCAGCAGCCATTGAAGGATATAACATGGAGTAACCAAGAAAAAGAGGAAAGACCTTCTTTAAAAGGTAACATTCTTGGCCCAGAGAGAGGGAAGCTGTGCTGTGAATGTGGTTTAACCCCAGCAGAAGGCCTACGGGAGAACCAAAAGCCTACCCTTGTGCAAGTAAGGCCAAACCCCGGCAGGAACCGGCCTCAATCCTCACCTTGCCGTGAGAAGCCAAGAAAGAAAGGTAATCACTGTTTTTCTGATTATAATTTCCTGAACGCTGTGACACAGGAGGAACAGGGAATAGAGGAACGCTGTCCTACTAGAACTGTTTATGCCTCAGGATACAAACCTATATCAAGTAAGAGACTCTCCAGTAAAAGAGCCATGTGCAAGAGAGACTGTTCTCAGTCTAGAGGTACACAAAACCAGGGCTTACCTTTGAACACAGAACATTGGGACATCGTGCAAACATTGTATAAAAAGCCTGAATGCAAGCTACCGGATATCGCTGACCTTGAACCAATGCAGGTGGACGTCGCTGACGCCCTTTCGGACCCTGAAATGGATTGCAGCTACTGCCAGGCGGAAGGCTTTGACCCTTTAGACAAGGAATAGAGCTGTAGCCTGGGGAATGTGTGAATCTTTGTTTTCTCATATTATTACTGTGAAGTTAACAGGTTTAATACAGTTTTTGTTTGTTTTCTTTCAACCTGAGATAAGGACAATTTCTGAGCTTTTGAACCATTTTGCAATTGAGGAAATAAAAGCCTTTATTCTCCCTTCACTCGGACTATTATGTTTCTTTGAGCATTTGGTTACCAGAAGGCTACTAGGACTACAAAGAAAACCTGGGCCCTGTCTTTTAGCCAAAACTCAGTTACAAATATTTGTGTCCACCCTCTCTACTGTGACGCTTCTTTGCCACTAGGGCGGCGTTGGGACAATATATAAAAATTGAAGGAGTTTAATGTGGACAAGGTCAAAATTACACACTTACAAATTACAACTCAAATTATGGTTCCACGAAGCAAAGTTCCGCATTAGGAATCACCTAGGGAAAGGATCTGGATCATACAATGAAACTCTCTGCCCAAGTGTGCAGACACAGCCAAGAATGATAAAGAATCATACAGAAAGGAATGGAAAATAAAACCAGGGATATTATGTTTCTGTATCGCTCCCTGGTGCGACTGCACCTCGAATATTGTGTGCAATTCTGGTTGCCATACTGTATCTTAAAAAGAATATGACGGAATTTGAAAAAGGATTAGCAACCAAATAAAGGGGATAAGAAGAATATCCCTACAAGAAAAGTCTTAAAGATTAGATCTCTTCCAAGTTGAAGAGCCCTACAAAATAATGAATGGAGTGGAATGGGTAAACGTTGATAGTCTTTCTACTTTTTGAAGGAATAAACAACTAAGGGGCATGCAATGAAGCAATAAGAGTAGCACATTTAAGACTAATCAGATAAAATATTTTTTCACTCGTTGCATAATCAAATTCTGGAATTCATTACTGGAAAATGTAATAGATGTCGTTAGCGTAGCTGGGTTTAAGAGACAGTTGGACAAGTTCCTGGAGGTCCATAAACCAGCATGAAATCTACCTTTTGGGTATCTGACAGTTGTGACCTAGATTGGCCACTGTTGGAAACAGCATATTGGGCTTGATAGACCTTTGGTCCGAGCCAGTATGGCATCTCTTATGTTCTAACCACTATGTGTGGGACCAATGATGATATGATACGATACAAGTCTGGCTAAGTAACTTGGTGTACTAGGCTTGGCTTGTCTGAAATTCGCTCAAATATGGAGGTCCTTCAAATAACTTTTTCATAAGGTTATTGATGTAAATTGGAAACTAATATTTGATGGACTATACTTTGTATATATATTTCCTGTAGTTGATGATTGTCTAATCTGATGATACAAGACTGGTATAAACAGTAGGGTGGTCCACAAACCAATGCAAAAAAGTTAAATGTTTGAATGAGAGTTAAATAGAACTATGATGGAAGATAAAGACCACACGGCAGTGACAAGATGAATATCCAGGTATATGAAATGAGTCTTGAGATCTATGGGTTGACCATTTAGAATAAGAGATGGTGGAAGCATCAGATAGATCAGATACATAAGGTTAAAATCTTGATGACAGGCATTACTGCTCACAGACATTCAAAGTAGTCTTAATTAAAGCCCCTGTATTCATGATAGCGCACAAATACTTTTTATGGTTTTATATGAAGACTTTCAGTACCAAAGATAGGAATTTTCACTTGGCGCTCACAAGATACCAGGCATTTCTGTGTGATTCTAGGGTTCACAACTACAAAGCTTAAAATAGAGAGAACTGAGCTTGGAGGAAAAACGTTAAATTATAAGATGATGTTTAGGCCAGGTGTCTGCCGACACTGTTTCCAATATTGAGCCTACACATGAAGGACAGATCCCCATTTTCATCATTCCTCCTCCCATGGACACTAATTACCACCAGCAGCCCTGAAAGTCATGCCATGCAGAGTCACTGATGGCACTTCAGTGAAATTTGTAGTATTTCTCTCAAATATTTATTTTAATTCTACCTGCTTTACAGTGAAGGATTTAGTCACATGAATACTGAATGCTATCATATGCATTTCCCTGCCCTAATTTATGTTTTATAACCTTTTATTGGTATTCTCTCATTTAGGTGTTATTTCTCATTAACCATCATTTTTTTATACTGGAAACTGCTGTGATATACCATCATTCACAAAAACAAATTATATCAAATGTTTTAAACAAACAACCCCCATAACTGGCACTCTCTCTCTGACAACAGCAAACTCATCTTGTGGTATCCAACGTATATATTAATACAAACTTTTGAGGTGATTAACAGATGCAAACAAACATTAAAGACTGTCTTGAGTAAAATCAAGCATCTAATTAAGCCAATAATAACCACCCTTAACAGATTTAATTATATACTTTCCCAGAAAACAAGACTTAAAAGATGCACAACACAATGTGAATGGAAACGTAGAATAGAATCATGGGTAAGCTCCTTAAGGCACATCTAGGCTGCCTGGTTTCATTGCTTTGCTCATTTAATTTTTTCATTGATACATGTTATCTAGATATAAACAGGAATTGTGCGTCAGAACGAAAGTAGACAAAGTGCCCCATAGGAATAAAATGGGCCATGCAGCAGATAGTAAACTGGTCCCTTAGTTCAAGCTAAGCCCCACACTAGTGACGTGGGCTTGGACCACCTTACTATATGGAGCACTGTTCTAGATGCCAGGGTGGGCGGGACAGCTGTCCCCCTGAATTTAGAGTGGCTTGCTGCAGTGCCGCCATGGGGAGAGAGTACTACCACCCATTATGCTAGCAGTAGTTGCTCCCCATCAAGCACCTGCAACACGGGCTTTCAAGGACTGTTAGTAGCATCTAAGCAGAACGCCCACACTCCACACGCACACTGCCTCCAGTCACATGGGGTTTTTTTTAGCACATAGCCCTGTGCTACTTTTTAACACAGTGCCAAAAATGCATGCGACACCCACACTACCTGGGTTGTGAGCTTTAGTAAACCAAGATGGACCATACTGGTCTTTATCTGCCGTCATTTACTATGTTACTATAACTCCTAAGTGTTAGTAAAAAGGAAGAGCGGTCTTTTCCTAGCATCTCATAAGAGATTAATCCACTAACTCAGATAGAAAATAATCCTCTTCCTACTCAAGCAATTAGCTTAATGAAACCAATTAGCTTTTATTTTCCAAAACCGTGATGCAGCGAATCCTTATTTGCAAAGAAGTGGAAGGAACATCAGACCTAAGCTGGTTTTCCCTACGCTTCTTCACAACTAGGGATCCTCCGTGTTTCTCAAAGGCTTTCTTAAGTTTCATTACTAGTTTGTTTCTCAACCATAGGCACTTGAAAGGCTCTTGCATCCTACTGAACTTGGGGTGTCATCTGCCCGTTATCCAATATGAACATGGAGCCAGATAGGTCAGCACCAGCGACTCACACTGCTAGAATAGCTAGCCACCAGAACTGAACATTAAACCTGGATATTCAATGCTGGGCAGCGGTGACATTGAGCCACTACCTGGTTAACGATACGCAGCAAATGTTAGGCCAGGGGTAGTCAGAGAGTAGGCATATCTGCAATGTGTAGTTAGCGTAAGCAACAGCAAGCAGCAACCATATATTTTGCAAACATCACATGTGCAGTAGCTGCAGGCTATGGTGTTTGCATTTTCCATGCATTATCTGCTAGAGGAATGCTGTGATCGGTTGTTTACGCCGTTAAAATGTAGAAAGACTAGAGGACATGCAATGAAGTTACAATGTAACCAATTTAAGAAAAATTATTTTTTCACTCCATGCGTAATCAAACTCTGGAATTCGTTACCAGAGGACGTAGTAAAAGCTGTTAGTGTAGCTGGGTTTAAAAAAAAGGTTTGGACAAGTTTCTGGAGGAAAGGTCCATAAACCATTATTAAAGAGGACCAGGGAAATCCACTGCTTGCCCCGGGACAAACATTATGTAACCTGTATGCCTTTTTGGGAACTGGATAGGTATTTGTGACCTGGATTGGCCACTGTGGGAAACAGGATACTGGGCTTGATGGACGTTGGGATGACCCGGTATGGCATAACATATGTCCTTATGCTGTGCATGTCCCCAACAGATAACACCCAGCTTTTGCAGCCATTGAGTCCATGCTGACTCTTGGTGACTCAGCAGTCCCTGGGTTTTCTTGGCAAGGCGTGACCAGAAGTAGATCGCCAGTCCTTTCCTTCACTGGCAATGGAGGGTAAAGCAACTTGCCAAGGCCACAAGGAGGGCCAGTGGGAAATGAACTCTGGTCTCTTGTTTACCGTGTGGGGCCAGGCGCTGCCATTTTTCAAGATGGTGGGGCAAGAACAGGAAAGCATGGGCAGCACTCCCGCTAGTTTCTGAAGGCACTGGGAGGGAGTGGGGAATTTGGAGCCTCTGGGCCACCAGGTTTATTTTTAGTTGGGGGGGGGGGGTGTCAGGGCCACTGGGCAACCAGGGATTTGTTTTCTGTTGGGTGTTGGGGGCACCGGCCCCCGATAGTATCTCGATGGCCTCAGGGGCTTTCCCCGATGCCTGGATCATCTTTGACATTTCTACTCAGATGATCCAGGCAACGGGGAAGGCCCCGAGGCCATCTAAGACCGATTCAAAATCCTCTACGTGTTTCTCTACATCAGGCATAGCCAATATTTGCATACCATTTCATTATGAGCTGCTCATTTGCCTGTAATTTAAATACTCTTGGCATTAATTGTGCACTAGTTTTTCCCTTTGCTGTTTACGCACTCGTCCGTCTCTCTTCTGCATTTGTCATTTGCATCAAGTATGCTTAAAAGTGGCGTTATCTGTGCTTAAAGGCTGCGCTAGTTTTCTGCATCAGCCCGTTTGTGTTAAAATCTCTTAACTTCTAGGTCTACTCTAGTTAACTCATTTTTCTTGCTATTGTTCTGCCCGGCTGCATCTTTCCTTCAGTCTGTCTTATTTTTCTGTAACCTCACTTCTACAATCTTAAATATTGTTTGGCTTACCTGCCTCTGTTGCTTACTCCGCACCTGAGGGGGAAGGGCTTGCCCCCTGCTGAGCCATTCAGCAGGACTTGTTTTCGGTCTGTACATTGGAATTTCTGTTTAAAGCACTATACTTCAGCTTTTGTGGCAGCTTTGTTTTTCCCTTTTTCATACCTCCTTCTCTGTTTGTTCAGAACTTTAAGATTGTTAGTGTTTATTTTTGTGTGTGAGTGTGCTGTTCTTACTTAATTGTATTTAACTGGTTGTAATCTTGTCCAGCTTTCTGCTCACTACAGCAATTTCCCTCTTCTCTCTGCAGTACTTGACTTGGTATCCTCCTTCCTCGATCTCCGACTTTCTATCCCTCCCACCCGCCCTCCCTGTGACTTAGCTGCCTCATTGCTCTGGTTGGATCATTGTCAGAATTACTCAGGTGCACATCATCCCTCTAGTACTCCTCTACTGCCTCTCCCTATATATATCTTCTTTAGTTTATCTTCTCCCCTCCCCTCCTTGTCCCATGGCTCCTCATCATATTAACTCTACTATTTTTTTACTCTCACCCTCACTGTCTCTTTGCTATCCTCAATTCTCTTCTCAAGGTGCCTCCGCCTCCAATATCTCCTTCCCTTTCCATGAACACTCTGGCTGGCTGACTATTTCCATGATAAAGTCCACAAGATTAGTCCTGTGTTCTCCACAGGGTCATCTCCACCCCCCCCCCCTTCCCCTTCTGCACTCCCAAATCTTTTCCTCAGCTTGTGTTACTCTTTTTTCCTTTTCTAAAATCACAAAGGAGGAAACCATTCATCTTTTCTCCTCCTCCAAACTTACTACCTGTTCCTTTGATCCCATTCCTAGCCATCTACTAAGTTCTCTCTCTTCTACTGTTATCCCTTCCATCCGTCCTATTCTCAACTTGTTGCTTTCCACTGCAACTGCTCTTGCAGCCTTCAAACATGTTGTGGTTACACCCCTCAAAAAACTTCACTAGACCCTCCCTATCCTAATTGTTGGCCCATATCCCTCCTCCCCTTTGCTTCTAAACTCATCGAACGTGCAGTTCACCACCATTATATGGACTTTGTCCTCTCAAGGCCCTTTGGATCCACTGCAATCTGGCTTTTGTCCTCTACATTCTACAGGAACTGCTCTTGCCAATGTCTCTAATGACTTGTTTCCTGCCAAATCCAAGGGCCTTTACTCAATCCTCATCCTTCTTGATCATAATCGTTTCCTCAATACCTTGTTCTCCCTTGGTTTTAGCGACGCTGTTCTGGCCTGGTTTTCTTCTCATCTCTCCCACCACCAGGGCCGTCCCGTCCATTGAGCGAGAATGTTTTTTGCGCGGGGCCCCCTGAAACGCGGGGCCCTGTGCAAAAAACATTCTGATCCTAAAGTAAAATGTAAAAAAAAAAAAAAAAAAAAAAAAAGCTGTCTTCTCCTGCTGCCGGGGCCGCCGCGGCAGAATCGAGTGTGCCGCGGGGCCCCCCCTGCCCAGCAGAGCCTGCCCTCCCCTGTATCCGCTCTCACAGCTTCAGTCACACGCGCCGGCTTTCAGAGCGCGAGGGGAGAGTTTCTCCCTCGCGGCTCTGTTAAGCCCGCGGGGGCTGATGGGAAGTTCCCATCAGCCCCCGCGGGCTTAACAGAGCCGCGAAAGGGAAACTAGTCCCTTCGCGCTCTGAAAGCCGG
Organism: Ichthyophis bannanicus; assembly: GCA_033557465.1. Classification (NCBI taxonomy): domain Eukaryota; kingdom Metazoa; phylum Chordata; class Amphibia; order Gymnophiona; family Ichthyophiidae; genus Ichthyophis; species Ichthyophis bannanicus. The sequence continues at coordinate 701,154,451 of CM066036.1, forward strand.
CGCATGTGACTGAAGCTACGAGAGCGGATACAGGGGAGGGCAGGCTCTGCTGGGCAGGGGGGGCCCCGCGGCACACTCGATTCTGCCGCGGCGGCCCCGGCAGCGGGAGAAGACAGCTTTTTTTTTAAAAAAAAATGTCCCTAGGCTGGGCTGGGCTGGGGGGGGGGATTAGGAGTGGTGATGGGCTATGGGGGAGCCAAGTCTGTATATGGGCTGATGGGATTAGGACTGGAAGTGGGTTGATGGGGGGTTAGGACTGGTAATGGGGTATGGGGTGGCTTAAACTGAAAATTGGGTGATGGACTGGAAATGGGCTGATGGGGGGGTTAAGACTGGTAATGGGCTGTTGGCTGATGTGGGCTGTCTGGTAATGGGCTATGGGGGGGGTTAGGACTGATAATGGGCTATGGGGGGGCTAGGACAGGAAATGGGCTGATGGGGAGGGGTTAGGACGAGGTGGGCTGATGGGGTTAGGACTGGTAATGGGCTGTGGGGTGATGGGGGGTTTAGGACTGGCAATGGGCTATGGGGGGCTGACTGGAAATGGGTTGATGGGGTTAGGACTGGAAGTGGGCTGATGGGGGGTTGCTAGGACTGGAAATGGGCTGATGCAGGGACTAGAAGGGAATGGATGCTGGGTGAGGCTGGAACTAGAAGGGAGCTGATGTTGGGGGAGGATTAGAATGGGATGGGGCTGGGAGAGTAAAATGGAGAGGGGAAAAATATTGTGTGGGAGGGATAAAAAATCTACAATTGGCCGGGTATTGGGAGAGTAAGTGGGGATTGAGGATGGAGGGGTAAAATGTGAGTGGATGAAATAGGAATGAGGAAAGAGCAAAAGGAGAAAGATTAGTATGTTAAAGCAGATGTAGAGAGAGAGAATGGAAAAAAAACTAGAAGAGAGAAGAAAGGACAAATGGACAGCAGATGATGGAGAGTTAGCAGAAAACATGAAGAAACCAGAAGAAAGTGGCTGGAGCAATTGCAACTGAAAAAAAATGCACAAAAGGTAGAAAGATCTCTCTTTATTTTGAATTTATTAATTGGAATATGAAAGCTCTGGGAAATGTGCATCATTAACGTCTGTGCTTTGTTTGGTACAAGAGGACATTAATTTATAGTTTTATTTCTACAGTGTTGTTGTACATTCCAAGTTTGGCTTTTGGGGTTCCCAGTTTAATTATTGCCTTCCTGTTTCTAAATTGTGATTCCTTGTTTGGTGATGGTCTATGTTCTGCATGTGTAACTGAGCTGAGGTATTCTATTTATGTAATTCCTATTTGACATTGCCACTTGTTCTCTTTCCCCAGTAGGTCATGTATTGCTGTTCTCTGACATGTATTGTTTTAATATTTGCAGTGTTGCCTTTTGATAGGTAGTTTATGGTGCTTTGTGAGTCCTGGTAGTGCTGTTAGGATACGGCGGGTTTGCTATGGGTTCTAAATGGGCAGTGTTTGTAGTAGTTCCTAATGTGCCTGGCGGTTGGCACTGGATTATAGTAATGTAGAAATCTTTTAGTCTGTCTTTATCCATACACTCATTAAGAGACATGTTTACTAAAAGTTAGTGTATGTTAGCATATTTATGCAAATAAGGCCACTTATGCAAATGAGGCCCCGCACCGAGTCTCCGCACATGGCCCCGCACCCCCCTTGGGCCGCCCCTGCCCATCACACCTTACATGTATGTTCTGTTGGATCCTCCTCTACCCTCATCCTGCTCTCAGTCAGGGTACCTCAGGGCTCTGTCTTGGGACTCTTCTCTCTCTACACTTGGTCCCTTGGTACACTCATCTCCTCCCATGGTTTTCAGTATCACCTTTATGCTGACTCTCAAATTAATTCTCTACCCCTGAAATCTTTCCAGGAATTCAGGCCTGTGTCTCGATGTCCCACCACTGTCTGACATTGAACATGGCTAAAAACAGAGCTCCTTATCCCTAAAGCCACTTCCCCCCTTCCTCCTCTTTCTATCTCTGTGGATAACACTCTACTTCTCCCCGTTTCCTCAGCTAGCAACCTTGGGGACATCTTTAACTCTTCTCTCTCCTTCTCTGAACACATTCAACAGATAGAAGTTAAAACTTGTCGTTTCTTCTAACACATCAGTAAAATTCATCCCTTTCAATCTGAACATACTACTAAGACTCTTATCCACTCTCTAGTCACCTCCCGTTTAGACTACTGCAACCTGCTGCTTTTTGGTCTCCCTCAGAAGCCTCTCCCTCCCCTTCAGTCTATTCCAAACTCAGCCAACACAGCTGATCTGCCGCCAGTCTCCCTATGCTCACATAAGCCCTCTTTGCAAGTCATTTCACTGGCTCCCTGTCGGTTTTTGCATTCAATTCAAATTTCTCCTTCTGACTTATAATTGTATTCATTCTGCAGCTCCTTTCTACCTTCCTTTTATCATTCCTTACATCCCTAACATAAGAATATAAAAGATATGCCATACTGGGTCAGACCAAGGTCCATCAAGCCCAGTATCCTGTTTCCAACAGTGGCCAATCTAGGTCATACGTACCTAGCAGTTTCCCCAAAAGACACAGGTTCCGCAATGCTTGTATTGGGTCAAGCATTGATATCCTGGGTCCCTTCTTAATAATGGTTTATGGATCTTTCCTCCAGGAACTTATCCAAACCTTTTTTAAACCCAGCTGCACTAACAGCCTTTACTATATCCTCCGGTAACAAATTCCAGAGTTTGATTACGCATTGAGTGAAAAATTATTTTCTTTTATTAGTCTTAAATAGTTTACCCTGTAGCTTCATTGCATGTCCCCTAGTCTTTCTATATTCTGATAATGTAAACAATCGATCTACGTTTACCCGTTCCACTCCGTTCATTAATTTATAGACTTCTATCATATCTCCCCTCAGCCGTCTCTTCAGAGACTCTGTTCCTCTGGCAGATTTCTGTACCCCTCTCTGCCACTGCCAACTCCAGACTTCGCTCATTCCGTCTTGCTGCTCCATATGCTTGGAACTACCTGAGTTAGTACACCAGGCTCCTTCTCTGGCCCTATTGAAATCCAGGCTGACGGAGTAGGGACGGTCTCTTAATTGTACATATACGGTGCTGCATATGCCTTGTAGCACTATACAAAAATGATAAATAGTAGTAGTCTTCTTCCTGCTGGCCTGGAGCATCAGGATGAAGGAGAATTGAGCCTCCTTTCAGACCAGTCTATATAAGGGATCATGGAGTGGTCGCATAGTGGTTCAGTAGTGGGCTCCAAACCAGAGTTCAAACACCGTTTCTTCCATCAATGCTCTTTGTGACCTCGGGCAAGTCGCTTCAAACTCCAATACTTCAGGTACAAATTAGATGTTGAGCCCATTTGGGCAGGGAAATAACTCATGCACTCAAACGTAATTCACCTTGAACTCAGTTGTGGAAAAGGCAATTAGTACATCTGAAATCGCGTAATATCAAAATTATAAACTGCTGGTGGGCCTGGTGATAGCATATAGTACAAGGTGGGCTGGTCTGGAGTTTAAACAGTACAGCCTGTTGAGCATGGAGTGTGTCTCACATCTATATGTACAGTGCTGCACGCACCTTGTAGCGCTATTTAAATGATCAGTAGTAGTAATGTTGCGGAACTTTCACTGCACAGCTCGACTGAAGCCAACTCCATTGGGCTACGCTGCCCTCAACCTTCATTCTCAACTATCCAGGGCTCCCCCCCCCACCCCCCCCATTCTGTTTGTTTTTTTTATACCCCCCTTCTAACTCATCCAGCCATTGCAATGAGAGTTCAGGGGGTCAAAATATGCAGTTCCCTCTGGAAGCCAGCTAACTTGGTCCCTTAATCGGATCATTAGACATCACCACTATGCAGTAGCTGAGGCCACCTTCTCCCTAGAGGCTGTGAGCAATGACTCTGCAGCATGCAGATTTTTTTGTTGTTTTTTTGTTTTATGTTTTATTTTTAGTACAGTTACTTCAGATATTACAGATCTAAAACTGGAGGATATGGTATTTGAAACAATTGCTAAATGACCCACAATTATAGACAATCTTATACTCCAAAACAGTAAACAAACAAATATCAAACTTCACAACCCAAAATGTGGACCAAAAAAATATATATATAAAACTTATCTGTACTTCTTTTAAACTTAAATCAGTTTTCACTTGTCTATTTGTATTTTACTATTTTCAATATCCAAATGTCCATCATACGTCAAAAAAATATATTGTTCAAAAATATTTTGTCAAAGTTCACATAGTGCACATATATGGCCACTGCCGATGTAGCAATGCAAATCCATAAAGAGACATCAAGTGGCTCAACGGGTGGTCTTACTGGTGACAAAACCTCAACCTTATATACTCATTAAGTCGTCATTGCCCCAAGTCTCAAACAATTCCATTATACACTAAATGTGTCTCTTGCAGCTCACCCCTTTATCAAGCAGTGAGGTTTACTTTGATGCTCTCAAACCGAATTATCTAATTCCAAGACAGCTTTCACTGTAGTGCACCCACTTGATAGATCCTCAACCAAATCTCTCAATACTCTGACATTGGCCGATTGTTTCGCTGACATCAGGCAGCCTCCTCAGAGAAATCTCTCATTGGGCATTAATTTTCATTCATAGCAACAAACTGATAGACATTAGATGCTGAAAAAAGCTAAATACGAGCAGGAAAAATGAAAACTGATTTAAAGTTTAAAAGAAGTGCATATACATTTTCTTTTTGTCTACAATTAATCAATGTCACTAGTTCATGGTTATTCTATTGTCTGATGACATAAGCTGTGTATGGGACACATTTCTCTCTTAAGCTAAAATGATTCTAGTTAATATACTAACCAAATCTGAACTGACAAAACAGAATAGCTTCATACAATTAATGCCTGAAGGATATCTCAAGCCACAGTGATTATCACCCATTTTTCTTTGTTACAGTAACTACCACTTGTCCGCTGTTTTGCACAGATGCAGTGCTGGGGCAAGGGTATTAGGCATCCTAGGTGAACAGTAAGTCAGTCTTATCCCCCTTATCACCTACCACAAGATTTTGATAATTAAACTCAATCATGATTGGAGTGGAGGAGCAGCATAATGGTTAGAGCTCTGGCTCGGGAACCAACAGACCAGAGTTTGATTCCCATTAGCATTCCTTCTGGCATTGGGCAAGCCACTTAACCCTCCATTGCCTCAGAAGAATCCAAGTTATCAATGTCCCTGTTTAGTGTACATTATCTGTTCAAGTTACAATGTAAACTGCTTTGACCAAAATGATAAAGCGGTATAAAAAACCTGTTAAATAAATCATCCCAACAGCATCCCTCCCACAATTCAGTGAAAAAAAAAAAGGTACTTGTCTTTGTATGTACATGTGTTCCTGCTCTCCCTGCAGGTGAAAGAATGCATTGATGGTTCTTTGAGTTTGTCTGGCTGTCAGGATCTGGTTTTGCTTTGACTGCTGCTGCTCTATGCTCTCCCTCAGAAGAGGCTGCCCTAGGTAACCTCCTAGCCTTGCCTGATGGTTGACCCAGCCCTGGACAGCAGGGAGATATAAAAAGATCATCTTTGCCTAGATGTAATTTTTCCTTTCCAAAACCTAGATTTTACTGCCCCAAACTGTAAAACGTTTTGAAAGAGCTCCAACGTCCATATGCTGAACCCCTCACAACAGATCCACTGCCATGTGGGTAATTCCTAGTTTGCAGCTTGTGGTTGCGCCTCACTGACAGATTATCCAGACAAATGTGTTGTGAAATGCAATATAGTAAATACCTCAGCCCTCCAGAAATAACTTTCCAAAACCCTGCAAGGGCAACAGCCGCTCTCTGCTATGGAACACAGTCACCAGATGGCTTTGTCTCCTGTCACGCTATGCATACCAAGGGTCAGATGTGCTGAGCCTAAATCTAATTCATTCTATTGTTGTGCTATGCTCTCAGAAAGGCAAGACACTTCTAAACGATTCCTGTGAAAGCCTCTCTGATGAAAAAAGGTCACTTTAAAGAGATCTAAATTAAAATAATCCACCATACACTTGTGTAACTCCTCCATTAATAATAGGACAGCCACCCGTTGACCGATGAAAAAGATCTAATCAATTAGAATGATTATTGTTCTATTGTTTCCAAAATACCTAGAATGGAACTCACACTATGGAATCTTCTCAGGATGGAATGGCACTTTTGGTGATATTTTGGGTCCACCAAGAAACAGCAAACTGCCACGTAGGCAACAGGAACCAGTCAGAAACCGTGGCAGGAGGTTCAAAATGACCTTTATTGATCCACGGATAAGGTGCGCCAAACCCAACACAGGCCGTGTTTCGTACACCACTTCCTCAGGGGTTATAGGCTCACTACAAATATACATACACATGAAAACAACAGCAAAAAGAAATTGTTGTGTAAACATGAATACCACAAGACATATCATATTATACCACATTAAAAAAATATAAACAACTAAGATAATTCATTAAAAAAAAATTTGTTAAAATAAACTGATTATAAAAATTATACAACTAGAACACTTTAATAATAAACCAATAATAAATAAATTAAAAAATTAAAAATAAAAAATAAAAAATAAACACTCATAATGCGATAACTCACTTGCTAAAACTATAAAACATCAAGAATATCTATAATAATGTTAATAATAACGACACAGACAAAAACCAATTTCTTCATTACACAAGTTTTCACAATCCCTCTCAAGACCAATTTACCTGTGGGGCAATTTCTCCGAGTCAAAAGAGTATGCTCCACTGCACAAGATTTTGAACGGCATGCACAAGATCTGTCCCAGCACTTTAAGACACGACAATATCCATCCCGTTGCATTGAAGCTGCCTACACGAGAGCACGAAGAGAGCCGCGTGACAATTTACTTCAAACACGAAAGGTCAACCAACAATCCACATTAGTTTGCCCCCTTTTATATTCTCTACAATCGCGGAGGATAGTACACATTCTCAAAAAAGAATGGCACCTTATCCAGTCGCTCCCTGGTTTTCATGACACCTCTCTCATTGTTGCCCACAAAAGAAATGTTAACCTTAGGAATTTGTTGGTCCCGTCAGCTTTTACCGAACGTAAGAGATTATCTAAATTTAAGGGCCAATTTCAGTGTGGTCACTGTTCGGTATGTCTTAATGTTTTGCCCGTAAGGGGGTTTTTTATGCATCCAGATACTCAAAAAAGTTTCACATTAATGATTTTTCAAATTGCGCAACAGCAAATGTAATATACGTGATACAGTGCCCTTGTGGTAAACTTTATGTAGGCAAGACCAACCGTTGCATACGGACACGTATAGTGGAACATAAAAGTTGCGTACGAAGAAAATTAACCGACAAACCCATTGTACAACATTGGCTAGATATGGGACATACTTTGGCTGACATAAAATTCTTTGTTTTGAAAAAAATACAATTGAACTGGAGAGGGGGAGATTTAGTCAAAACTACAGCAAGGTTAGAACAAAAATACATTTTCTTGTTAAATTCCATGGTACCACATGGATTAAACATGGATCAAGACTTATCAGTGTTTTTGTAGTCGGGATAGGTATGTTTTTATTTCTTCCTGTTTTTTTTATAATTATATTTTTTTAATATGCTGTTCTTGATATACCTCCAACGTTCAATGAATCCGTACCTTAGGTTTTATTTTAACAAATTTTTGTTTTAAATATATTTTTTAAAAAATGTTTTTTTAAGTATTATTTATTATTATTACTCTCAGAATTGGAATTATTGATTATTTATTTATTGGTTTTAAATATATGTCTACATTATGTTTTAATAGGATCCATATTTTAATCAATTAATTATTTAGGTTCAGTTTTTGTCCTTTAGGGGTCCTTAATATTATCGTTTACAATTTTATTTATATGTCATCCCCCTTTTTTTTAATTTTAAAAAATTTTCTTTGGGCAGTGCAAATCCTTTAAACAACAAAGAGCCGACGAGTTTTAAAAGCCTTTTTTTTCCCGCCAAAAATAGCGCTTTAAAAGAAGCACGCATGTGCAGTTTGACTGTAAGGCTATAATCAGTGCGAGGTGCCTGGTTTCATGACGGTTATGAGTGTACTTCAGGTTTGGATAACTGATTACATGCGGTATGTTTTTAGGGGCTATAGGGGTGTTTTACAATTGTCAATGTATTATTGATTTTAATTTGTCCCCTAAAAATAACGGGTATACGAGACTAGTACGCTATTTGTTGCAGCAAACGTTTTCAACAGTACTCCTAATATGGTGACTGTCTAGGATTGAATGCCTCCGGTTTTCCCGCCAAAAATGGCGTTTTAAAAGAAGTATATATGTGTAGTTTAACAGCGATATCAGTACTCTGTGTCTGTCTTATGGCGATTCCTTAGGTGGGACAACTTATCAGATGCGGCATTTTTATAGGTGACAGGGGCAATTCATAATTGTTAAAGTAAGTTTTTTGACTGGTACGGCTTCCCTCAAAACAACGGAGATACGGGGCAAGCACACGTTTTCATTCACATCCATCAGATGGCGACCAGTCTCTTTAATGTTTTCGGTACACAGGGTTCTCACTTCCACATATAATCCTGTCACAAGAACAATGATTTTACTAGATAGAGCAGGTTTAACAATTTTCTACGCTAACACATTTGAGCAATGCATGAGAGTATTTGTTTTCACTGTACTCCGCCGTTGTTGTCACGATCCTGCACTCTTCACGGCAAAAGTCATTTTCCAATATGTATTCCATTAGTAGTATTTTTAGTGCCAATCACATCACCATAGGTTAGTCTTTAATACATAGAGTACAAGGATGTAGAATTTTTTCTCATCCCCTACCTCTTATCTCTCTCCCCCCTTTTTTTGAGTTTTAAAGTGTTGGCTACTTACCTACGGCAGTTTGCACGTTTTAAATAACCAGTTTTGGTAAAACCACTAAACATTTTTGTTTTAAATTTAAGAAATTAACAACATCATTTTATCAGGACACATTTTACAATTTTTGCATCACAACCATCAGTCTCTCTAAAGACAGCAGAACACATAGTTTTGTATCACAGCACCCAATTGGTTGTATACAAATCTAGTTAGTTGAATACTGGGCTCTCCCCGTTCTATGATGCTCTTTAGGTTATGATTCCTTTGAAAGATAAATTTAATTTATATTGTCTTTGCCAATGTTTAACTTATTTATTGATTTTACTTATTTGTTTATTTGTTTAGTTTTTTTACACACGATCATAATTGCATCGTGCACTAGAGGCCGGTGATATCCGTGCCTCTGCTCTACAAAAGGTTTCTCTGAATTTAGCTTGGTGCAGTGGTAGGTCGTATTATTATTTATTTATTATATTTAATAGAAAATTCATTTTAGTTACATTTAACAATCATTGTTTTTATGTTTCTAAATTTTAGTGTAATTCGTTTTTATGGTTTTTTTAATTGTATAATGATATATATATATATATATATATATTTTTTTTTTTTTTTTTTTTTTTATATATTTATTATAAAAAAAATTTCTTAAATTATTTAATTTTATTTAATCCAATATCTTTAAATTTTAATTTTATTCATTATGTTTTAATTTATTTTGGACATTGGCATTAACAATTTATGTTTTTTAAGTCCTCCTCCTCCTCCTCCTTTTCTCTGTTTTTTCTCCTTTTTATTTTTGTTTTTGTGGTTATAGTCAAGTGGATTTATGAACATATATACACAGTTGACCCATCTTTCTTTATTATATTTCATTGTTATTATCGTTATTATTAACATTATTATAGATATTCTTGATGTTGTTTTATAGTTTTAGCAAGTGAGTTATCGCATTATGAGTGTTTATTTTTTATTTTTTATTTTTAATTTTTTAATTTATTTATTATTGGTTTATTATTAAAGTGTTCTAGTTGTATAATTTTTATAATCAGTTTATTTTAACAAAAAATTTTTTAATGAATTATCTTAGTTATTTATATTTTTTTAATGTGGTATAATATATGTCTTGTGGTATTCATGTTTACACAACAATTTCTTTTTGCTGTTGTTTTCATGTGTATGTATATTTGTAGTGAGCCTATAACCCCTGAGGAAGTGGTGTACGAAACACAGCCTGTGTTGGGTTTGGCGCACCTTATCCGTGGATCAATAAAGGTCATTTTGAACCTCCTGCCACGGTTTCTGACTGGTTACTTTTGGTGATATTTTACTTACCAGTTAAATGTCCTTTCCTTCAGTCCTGCTAGACCAGTCCAGACAAGTGGGTTGTGTTCCCCTACAAGCAGATTGGTGGAGCAAAGCACCAATAAAGAGCCTAGGTTTCAATGGCATCACTCCCATGCCTTTATTCACCTCAGCCACCTAGAGATCCCTTCAGTATTCATCCCAAAGCATACAGGAGAAACATGGCAAGCCTCACACAACCTCAATTGTGAGCAACAAAGGCGTAAGCAACAGTAGAGAACTATGTACAGGAAAGCATAAAACAGAAAGCCTTCCATAGAAGATGAACCTGCAGAGCCAAGTTTAAAAATCATAGTGGACCCAAGGGAACTGCAGCAGAAGAACAAAGCAAACAGTTGCAGGGGCAGGTCCTAGACTGGTCTAACAAGACTCAAGGAAAGGACATTTACTCACCAGTTAATGTCACCCTACATATTGTCCTGCTAGACCAGTCCAGACAAGTGGGATGTACCAAAGCCATAATTCCACTGGGCAGGAAGACACAGCAGCTCGCAAAACCTTAAGAGTCAAAGGCCGTGGACATCCAAACAGTAATGCTTGCAAAAAGTGGAAAGTGATGTCCACATTGCTGCCCAACAAATATCTGCAGGGGCTACTGCCCATGAGGACACTTGTGCTCGGGTATAATGGGCATGCAAACCCTCCAGAACCGTCCAGTTCCACAAGAGATACTGAGACAATGGCCTACTTAATTTAGCACCCTAAACCAACTTGGCCACTGTGTCACCCTTGCATGGGCCGGCTAACAGCACAAAAAAGATGGTCGGACTTACGAAGGAAATTTGTAACCTCCATGTAGTCGAGAAGCACCTTCTGGACATCCACAAGGCAAACATCCTTATCCTTCTCCCAACACTGCTCCTTAGAGAAGGAGGGCAGGCAAACCACCTGGTTCACATGAAAGGGAGACATTACCTTAGGTAAGAAGGAAAGCACAGACCAGATGGAAACAGCCTCCTTAGAAAAGACAGATTGGCTAGACAGAGCCTAAACTGGGAAATCCGCTTTGCAGCACAAATCACAATCAAGAAGACAGTCTTGAGTGTCAAATCCTTTAAGGTAGCGTGCCTCAGTGGCTCAAAAGGCGCCACCATCGGGGGCCATGAGTATAAGAGAAAACCCAGGAAGGGATCACACAGACGCCAAACCCCCTGGAGAAAGTGTGAGAGATGTCCAGGTGTAAGGCTAGAGACTTAACAGCTACCAGACCTCAGAAAATAGACCAAAGCTGCCACCTGAACTTTCAGGGGGCTAAAGGAAAGGCCCTTTCTCCAGGCCATCCTGTAAAAAGGCCAACAGAGGACGCCTTAGCCATCTCAGGAGCCAACTGTCAAGCACTCTACCATCGCTTAAAGAGGAACCAGATCCGCACGTATGCTAGCTTGGTAGACCTCCTCGGAGCTCCAAGCAGAGTAGAGACCACTGCTGGGGAAAAGTCCAAAAATGATAGCTGTCTCCTTCCAAAAACCAAGCCATAAGCAAGGAGTGAACTAGGTCCTCCAGGGTAATCTGCCCTGTTGCAATAGGCCCCCAGATGGAGGCAACCGAAAAGGAGGCATCTGCAGGAGTCACAGCAGGTCTCCAAACCACGCTCTCCTCGGCCAATCAAGTGTAAATAGAACAAATCTGGGTGGTATTTTATACATCGAAAACACTCACCCTCCAGGGGGCCACAGAGGAAACATGTACAGCATGACTTGGACAAGGCTGGGTCACGGCCTCAATGTCCTCGAACCTTACCTCCATGCAACAAATAAAGAAGTGGCAAACTTTGGCATTAGTGGGTCACCATCAGATACATGTCAGGGTGACTCCAGCAACGCAGAATCAACTGAAATTCCTTCTGACTCAACTCCCACTCTTCAGGATCCAGAGAGTGCTGGCTGATGAAGTCCACCTCCCCACTGTCCACCCTGGCAATGTGCTGAGCCGACAAGGCTAGGAGGCTCTTCATCACCCAGGCAAACAGAACAGCCATCTCCAGAGCTATCCTGGCACTCCTCATGCTGCCTTACCAATTGACATAAGCCACTGCCATACTGTTGTGTGAAAACACTCAAACCACCCAGCCCTCAAGCACGAGCCAGAAAAACAGAAGGACCAACTTGATAGAACATACCACTTCCCTGTGGTTCCAACAGCCCTGGACTGTATCGTCTTGGCAATAGGCTCCCAAGCCCAAGAGACTGGCATCAGTCATCAGGAGGATCCAGGAGAAATCATCCAGCGGTACACCCTCTTTTAGATGATAGGGCTGCTGCCACCATCAATGGGAGTGGGAGCCTGCACTCGAATTCCTGAGAACTCATTGGCTACCAAGCCAGCAAGGACCACTGGAGTGGTCACATGTGAGGATGCACCCACGGCACCATCTTTAGGTCGCCGCCATCAATTCAAGGAGCTGAAGATAATCCTAGACTCAGAGCCTGCTGCACACAGAAAAGTGCAAGGCAATCCAACAGTCTTTGACTTTCTTCTCTGGCAGCAAACCTCTGCCCACTCGTGTCAAAACACATTCCCAGAAACTCCAGGGACTGGGATGGCAACAGCTAGCTCTTTCCCCGATTGACCACCCAGCCAAAGTTTTCCAAAAAGACCACCACTCGGGATGCTACACAAGATGCCTCCAAAAGGAAACGGGCCCGGATGAACCAGTCATTGTGATAGGAATGGACAGAGATCCCTCGGTGCTGCAGCATTGCCGCTGCCACCACCATGACCTTGGAGAACGTTCTTGGAGCTGTGGATAGTCTGAAAGGGAGGGTGGCGAACTGATAGTGAAAGCGAAGCACAGCAAATCTCAGATACTTTGCTGATCCACCCGGATTGGGATATGAAACTACACCTCGGCCAGATCCAGAGAGGCCAAGAATTCCCCTCAGTGCACTGCTGGAATCACGGAGCACAAGGTTTCCATCCAGAAGTGAAGGACGTGCAAATGCTCATTGACCCCCTTGAGGTCCAGAATGGGCTGGAAGGAACAGTCTTTTTTTTACACCACAAAATAGACAGATTATCTGTCCTTGCCCCGCTCATCTGGCAGGATGGGCACCTCCAACTTTAGGCGCAACAATTTGTCCAAGGTGGTCCGCACAGCAGCACTTTCAATCGCAGGCCCACAAGGGGAGATGATGAAAGCATCTGGAATCAGCTCTTTGCAACCCATGCATAGCCAAACTGAATAGTGTCTAGCACCCAACAAGCCTTGGTATCTCAGGCCCACTTCCTGAAAAAAGGCAAAGCCTGCCTCCAACCAGAGGAACTGGGGAATGGACCCCCAAGCCTTCATCGTGCAGCCCAGGAGTGTCCTCCTCTGGGTGGGACCTAGTCCCTGGGCCCACACGCACCATGTAAGGACTAAGAATGAGCCCGAAGCACAGAAGCAGAGGGAAAGAAAGAGGAGAGGAGTGGCCTAGTGGTTGGGGCAAGGTACTTCAGGCCGGAAGGTCGGGGGTTGAAATCCCACTAGAGGACAGCAACCTTGGGCCGGAAGGACTGGGGTTTCTAGTCCCACAGGTGCTCCTTGTGGTCTTGGGCAAGCCACTTAACCCTCCATAGCCCATGTTCCCTGTAAAATAGTTTTCTCCAAGTTATAAATGCCCTGTTCAATGTAATTTCAGTTTGTTCAATGTAAACCGCACTGATGCAGAATAGTGCGGTATATAAGAGAATTAAATTAAAGAAAGAAAGAAAGATGTTTTTTAGGTTTGTTTGGTTTTTTTTAGGTTGGTGATGACGAGAATCCCAAGACCTCAAGGGATCCAGCCAACATGCCCTCAGTTGACAGGCAGGGGCTGACGAGAAAAGGTGCATCAGCCCATTTCACAAGACCCTTGGACCCGTCTTCCAGAAGGCGGTAAGATTGTCTTGCACACGTCCTTCACCAACTTCTCCAAATCGGCTTCAAAAAGAAGCCTTCCCCTTAAAAGACAGGTGGGCCAACAGGGCTTTGGAAGATGTATCTGCTGCCCAATGCCGGAGCCAAATCCAATGCCATGACACTTATCAGGTCACCATCCCTGGCTGCCAAAAGTAGCAGGTCATACATGGCATCAGAAAGTAAGGCCATGGCAGACTCCAAAAAGAGGGGTAGAAACATTTCATGGAAGAGACTGAATCCACTGGAGCAGGGCTTGAGACATCAGGCCTGCACATACCACAACTGAAGAACAGCAGCAACCGCAGTGAACAGTTTCTTTAATATGAATCCACCTTTCGGTCCAGAATATCCTTTAAGGCAAATCTGCCTTCCACAGGAATGGCAGTCTGTCTGATAATCGCCGTGCCCTGCATATCCACCTTGGAAATATCAACCATACAATGCACTCCCTCTCCAGGAGAGAGCGTGCATGTCTTATACACCCTTAGCTCCGTAAGTGTGGAGCTGGGGTAATCCCACTCCTGCCAAACAGGCCCTTGAGCACCTCCAGAAAGATAGTAGTGGATTTCTAAACCCTTTGCAGAGCAGATGCCTCTTCAGTTCCTGCTCCGTGACTGGAGCTTCTGCCAAGCTTGAAGTGGATAAGTCCCTGAGATCAACATCTCCAGTTACTACTCCTGAAACAAGCAATTAACCTCAGCCTCCTCACACTCCTCTGAAGGTGAGAGTACTTCTTTATCCACATCAGACATCTCAATCCAAGCCACAGTTGATCCCATCCATGGGGGAGGGGGTCACCCCTACCAGGAACGCTTTGCCATCAATCAAAGGCTGATTCCATTGTCAGCCAGCCCCCATGAGACTGCGCACAGGGGAAACAAAAAGCTACATGGTCTGCACATCCATGCAGAAATGGATGATCAGGCCTGCTGCAAACGGAAAGAATTTCAGGGAACACAATTCAGACTCTGAAAGCTCTCCTCATGGAAATGACCTCCCTACACAGGGGGCATAGTTGCTATTGATTCCCTAGAGGACAGGGAGAGGCCCCCAGCATGGATGTTGGATCCTCCGGCTGGCTGAATATCCTTACCCATAGTGCCATCCGCCACTTCCTGTCCTGAGGCAAGCAATGTCGGGCTAACAGCATCTCCTGGCTGAGAGAGGAGGGGTAGGCTCTCTAGAAATGATTCAGAAGCAGCCATGCAGGAAGAGCAGAATCCAGAAGCCGAAGATGAGGCACCATGCTTGACACAAGCCAATGTTACCTGGAAGAAGACAATTGTAAAGGCAAGTGTCACAACTGCGCACACTAAGGCTAGGGTAGGAGCGGAAAATGTGCAAGGACCGCGTGACCATCAGGCATACAATAGAGAAAACACTATTAACGCGTGCAGAAAATGACAAGAAACCCCCACCCAGTGCCAACGGTCACCAGCGATTTACCCCGAATTGCATCCCCCACAGAACACAAAGCCCCCAACAAGGACAATGATGATGTTAAGCCTTGGTATTCACCCACTGAGAGCCCCAGGCAGAGAATCCTTGCCAGACTCAGCTCTACTCCCCACAAACTGTTTGGCTGGCTTTGCAGCACTGCATGCAAGGTGGCAGGCAGGCAGGCAGATCCTTCTGAGAGTCTTCAAGAGAGAGCAGGGGGGGGGGGGGGACAAAGGAGGCATTGAGGTTGTGTGAGGCAGTCATACTCTTCCAGATCCTTCCAATTTCTGGCCGCTCAACAGGCCCTTATCCAGGGTAAGGGCATGAAGCTGAACCAAATTTTCCTTCCTCTTATGGCTACCGAAAAGACAGCAATCTAGTGGAGCCTCCCACGTTACGTTCTAGTGAGAGATCAACCCAAAGGCTGTCATTTATAAGTGTTTTAAATCAATGTTTTCCTCTCAAATCTTCAGAATTATCTTCAGAGAGCAGAAAATCCATCCACTATCTGCTGAAGACTAAGAAATACTGAAGGGATCTCTGGTGGCTGAGGCAAATAGAGGCATGGGAGAGATGTCATTGAAACTGGGCTTTTCACTGGTTCTTTATCTCCCCAATCTGCTGGTAGGGGAGCACAATCCACTTGTCTGGACTAGTCTAGAAGGACGATATGGAACTAGAGTTTCACTGAATCAACAGGTAATGCCCTGGCCATAGATGGCTTGAGCCTTGTGGGTCCCCAACTTGGTGATCCCATCTCCAAGGATCCAGTGCAGATATTTTAAACTACCGAATGATTTCCACTTAAGTCAATGGAAACTTTCACTTCACTGCTGGAGATTTTACTTCAGTTCTGGAGACAGAATAAAGTTTCAGAACTACTGGAGATGTAATAACTGCACTAAATTTATACTACAACTTTCTGCACTGGAAGTAATTCCATATGCAGCATATTAGCATGTGTTTGTAATGCATTTCCATAATTAAATAATTGTGCCAAGATAAGCGCAGCAATTCATGCCTGGTTTAGCACTGATTTTTGGTGCACTCCAATTGATCCTTGCTACATAGGACGTTATCAGCATGCACTAAACCTTAGTGCTAAATCAAAAGTGGCCACTGCACTGTGATCAGCATGCTTTATTAGCCTGGCCCCTTTGCACACTAATGCTGCTTTAACAAGCACTGAACACCTGCGATACTGCTCATGATCTTTAGTGAAGCTATAAGCCTCCATTCTGCACAATTTTTAATTCCCATGAAAAGCTTCATATTTGGAGATACTTGGCTCAAATGGTGGCAACATAGATGCGGGCAATAAGGGGGTGCATTTATTGTCTGTAGAGAATTTAAAAACAATAAAACCGATTAAAAGTCGGTCTGCTTTTTATTATCACCATACACTGGCAATTCTAAAAAAAAGGTCGGTGATAAAATACTCCTCCCCAAAAAACTCTTTTACTGGTCTAATTTCTAAACAATTGTTGCAGTCGTTTTTGGGATTCAATAATATATAAGCTTCAAATCAGCACAGTTTTATTACTTACCCTTTAGTAAACATTGTATTCTACGTGAAAGTTAATTTGGAGAACTCCCAGTTATACAGGCAGCCCCCCGACACACACAAACTTAGCTAAAAGCGTTTATTTCGAGAGTAAATTTCCAGTGGTTCACACTCATTCCAGCTCACTTCAGGCGCAGTCGATGTCTCCAAGCGTGCTGCAGTCAGCCATCTTCCAGCAAGTGCAATGAGAGTGCGAGGGGAGGTAAGAGGTAGGGAGCAGGGATGAGGCTGCATGGCTTCAAAGCAGAGCGCTCAGTGGGAGCCCTGAACCGGACAGCGGCTGCTGCTGGCAAAGCTGGTATTGGTACCTGCACCAGAACAGACTCATGGGGATGCTGCCAACTCAGCTACAAGCAAGAGCTCTCCTTCTTCGTGTTTAACTATCTGACCGGCAGCCTCGTGCAGGGAACAGGGAAGGGAGGTGCTGCGGAGATCCAACCTCTGTGGTACTACATAGTCCTCCATTTAAACAGCAAATTCAAAATTAACAGCGATAGCACAGTGATTGTAAAGATGAAGGAACACAGCTTGAGTTACTTCAATTCTGTTATCCTATGTGACCACTTGGATTTTTTATTTGTGTTTAAAATTTAAAACAGTGAAACAGAGTGTGAACTGAGAGATGTAATTTTCTGGCTATTATTATTATTCACTTCATGATTATTGCTGAAAATAATAGTGTTGTATAGAAGGAGGGGGGGGTGTTAATTATCTGCTCCAGGTGTCAAATATACTAGGTATACCACTGGATTCAAGGCATACATTTCTCATGCTGCAGAAAAAGTACTTGGGCCAACTCAGGAAGAAGATAATCATTTATTTCTTATGGAAGTGCATTCCCTTTTACACACAATCACATTACCTGGTTTTCACCAAATCATGATCTTTCCCTATATACTTTGCTGTAGGTGGTGCCTAAATGTAAATCAAAAGAGCAGCAGCCCATCGAGTAGATTTAAATGAGTATTTCTTCCCCAATTTGTGTGCAGGGGACGAAAACCATCATCTCATGCTTAAGGAGAAGCTTCATTTTCTATTCTCTCCTCATATTACACAGTCTCATTTGCTATAAATTTAAATGTTTCAGAGAGCTTCTTAACCAGAAGATTGGCTGATATTTTAAGAGTATTAGAAATTAGCTTTGATCATTCCAAGGCAGATTGCTTCCTTTGTTAAAGGGTAGGTACCACCTAATTACTATGCCACCGCAGTCATTAGCAGACTTCCTCTCGAATCCATCCAAGCGCTTCGATCCTTTTTTTTTTTTTTTTTTTTTTAAGCTGAACAATTGGAAAATAGCTCTGTACAAGTAGGCTGTGCCTGCTATTAGGGTCATTTCGATGACAGCATTAAACAGACTGAAAGTGCCTGAAAATATGAGCTCATAGATGATATTGTATTATGCATAGCTGCTCACTGGAAAGCTGGCGCCCAAAACTCAAAACAGAACCAAGACTTCCATTCACTGGTTTAAGCTGGGGGAGGGGATTTAGGGGGGGGGGGGCTCAACGTGGCTGTGAATAAAAGTCTACAGCACTTCACCTTGACTTCCCCCAAAAGCACAGTCGTATAAGCAGCTGGGGTAGAAATGAGGAAAGTGACCTAGCCAACACCAACTTACTTCTAATGGGAAAAAATTGTTTTTCTAATCTCTCTCCCTGGTGAATCAGTTAACTAACATGTTTCTCTAGTGCATTAGAAATTGTTTGCCGATCTAGACGCAACCTGTAGTATTCTATGTTACCGAGACTCAGAATATTAAGTGGAATCTCTTCTAGCAAATTAATTTTGTCAAACTAGCAGATATTATCAAACGCAACTGGCAAAATATGGGTCTTGAACTACAAAATGGAGTCAGCTGGATAAGCAGATTGACAGATAATCAAAATGGAGTCTCACTTTCTAGGGATCTTCTCAGGCATTCTTTATGAGGAACGCTGAAGATTGCCTTGCATTGATGCTGTTGTCTTATCTTTTTCAACTTATGCTATTAAGTTTTAAAGTTACATTTACAACTTCAATGGCATCAGAAAAAGGAGATGAATAATTTGACTATTTAAGATCCTGTGAGACGACACCCACAATGCACATAAATTCATGGCATAGGCAAAATATGCATTTAAGTGCACAAATTGACCAGCAATGGAAAGCTGCACATGAATGCTGAAAAAAAAATAACCTAAGGAAACACAGACACGCACATCCATTTCTTAACATGCGTAATCTCTTCACACACACACAAATCAGTACATACAGACAGCCTCAATTTCACACAAACAGCAGCATCTTCGTCACCAGTACAAACTCAAGTTGTCTCTCAGATATACGAAGCATCACTCTCACACTCACAAAAACAGCTTCCCAAAATGCTTGTCTTTCAGTCGGACACATGCACAGAAAAAACTGATTCTTCTCACACCAACACAAAATCAGCCTCTTCTCTCACACACAATCTCAATCTCACTCTCGCATACACACACACACACACACACACACCCTCATGATGTCTCTGGCACAGACACACACGCAAGCACAAACATGTTTTGGACTTCATGCTCCACTTAAAGAAAGCCTTTTGAAATGTTGTGTACGCCATGGAATACACCTTTCCAAGCCTGATATTTATTTTCCCCCCAACTCCACCTCAGATGTAAATACTGCCTTCTTTTTCATAAGAAGCGACAGATAAGTCAAAGTACACCACCTAACTCAGGCTCTACAAAAAAGACTTGCACTATAACTATGAACATCAAGAGTTTTAAATGTATAAAAACCAATGCAGAAAACAAATCGATTGCTACAACTACTCAGGTTGGCTGACCATCTGTAGGAAATTATACTGGAAGCAGAATAAGGGCTGCAGGTGGTGATCAGCAATTCTTTCATGCCGAGAAGCAAAGAGAATATTCAGCCCAAATGCATACACACTGTAAACACACAGGAAAGTATCTAAAATTGCAGGATTTATTTATGAAATATTTATAATCCACACAATCCACTCAGGTCATTCCGAGCAGATTTCATAAAAAAAAACTTTCACAAGACCCCCTGTTATATTGTAAGTTCAGTGCAGGTCCCCTGCACTGCACAATTATGTTACATGTAAACCGCACTGATATTAAAGAGTGAGGTATATAAGAAAGTTAAATAAAATAAAATAAATAAAATCCAATACAAACTAACAATAAAACCCAAAACCTCACACAGCCATCAGAAACTACCCTGCCCAAAGATTGCCTAGCCTAACCTCCAAATGCCTGCTCCCTAAACATTAGCAGATGCTTCTCTAGTCTAAGCTCCATTACGAGAGCATTCCACAAACATATCCATATATTTTTAGCCATTATACAGATAAAATCTGGATACTTACTGAGTTAAGCAGCCTGACTTTAAGGGTACAGCTTTAGGGAGGAGTAAAGGCGGAGCAGACCCTTATGCAATTTTTGACAATATTCAGCCGCTAAATGGATGTTATCCATTAATTTAGGCCTGCAAAATATCTGACGTAAATTAAACAGAAGCCGATACAGTCACCACGCACATGCACATTCAGTGATGCTATTTAAACAGATAGTGCTGCTGAATATATAGGCCATTTGAAGAACAGGTCTCAGACTTTAACTAGGCACTCTCCTGCAGACTGTGTCCATGGATGTGTGCCGTTTTTGCATCAATGACCTGTTTTCTCCCTTGATATTATTATGATCTTAGACAGGCAAGCTGACATTCCATTTTAAACATAAACAGATTAAGTTTCCTTATCTTGTGAGTCCCCGACGCCGTCTTTCGGCTGCCGTTTCGTGTTTCACAAGCAGATTAGTTTCTTCAGGGGGTTAAGCTTGAAACCTCTGTTGAATCTCAGCATATCCTCCTTGAAATTGTATGTGTCTCAAAACTGGCACTGTCAATATAAACAGTTACTGTAAAGCAAAATTTCATGCCATGCGCAGAAAGAACTAGTTTAGGAGAAGACATCTGCAAAAATAGCGTTCTAAAAGTCAGAAAAGAACCTTATTATTAACTCACCGATGATATTTTCAAGACTTGATGCCTGGCGTGTTAACTCTGAGCCAGTCAGCTTCCCCAAAAAACGCCGCGCATGCGGGCTCGTTAAAAAAGGAGGTTCTTATCTAATGGATTTGGAACTAAGAATGACGCAAAGGTCGTCTAGCCAATGGAATGCCCAGGGTAACCCTATGCAGTGAGGAAGAACCTTTTTGTCTATGTTGATTGAAACTAAACTCGTATTTGGTAGATCGTATGAACGAATCACAGGCATGCAGCCCAATCAATCACAGCGTTCATGCCTTGTGGACCCAATCTAGAAATGCCCTCACACTGCAGTGTAGATAGATTATGTATATAGTTAACCCAGTTATCCAAGTTTGTTCTCCTGTTCAATGTAAAACCTGACAGTTTGTCGTTATGGTCGTTGTTGTTATGATGTAAACCGCGCTGATTCTAAATAGCGCGGTATATAAGAAACTGTAATAAATAAATAAATAACTGTTTGTAAAGTATGAATCCAACGTTGTTCACGAATGATTAGTGTTTGTTCTCTTGTTTTACTGTTTTGTCCGACTTGCACCATATCAAGACAAAAACATTTAAGTTGTCTCTCAGAACAACATGTTTTTGAACAATGTGCTACCATAGGTGCTTCCAACACTTTACATTTAAGTCTGCTACGGTGTTCATTGATACGGATCCGAAACGGTCTTTCTGTCTTGCCTATATATAATACATCGCATGGGCATCTGATGCAATAAACATAACTGGACGTACACGTTGTTGACTGTTTTAGAATATAGTTTGTGCCCTTATATTGAAATTCTTTTAACGTCTCTGAAAGTTCACAGATGTTACATGTTCCACATATATTATGTCCTTGTGATTCTGCTTGGAAAGAGTCCATTGTCGATCTCAATACTGTTGGACTAAGTCTCTCCTTCAGGTTCTTGTGACGTGTCCAAACGCATCTGATCTGTTTCTGTGTTAACCCTGGGAGAGTGCTGATCACGTTCATATGTTTCTTTTAGAACGCTATTTTTGCAAATGTCTTCTCCTAAACTAGTTCTTTCTGCGCATGGCATGAAATTTTGCTTTACAGTAACTGTTTATATTGACAGTGCCAGTTTTGAGACGCATACAATTTCAAGGAGGATATGCTGAGATTCAGAGGTTTCAAGCTTAACCCCCTGAAGAAACTAATCAGCTTGTGAAACGCGAAACGGCAGCCAAAAGACGGCGTCGGGGACTCACAAGATAAGGAAACTTAATCTGTTTATGTTTAACATGGAATGTCAGCTTGCCTGTCTAAGATCATAATAATATCAAGGGAGAAAACAGGTCATTGATGCAAAAACGGCACACATCCATGGACACAGTCTGCAGGGGAGTGCCTAGTTAAAGTCTGAGACCTGTTCTTCAAAATGATTAAGAAATCATTAGTTACTAACGTGAAAATAGATCATAGCCGGAGTTTTTGGCTTTGAGGGATTCTCTACTTACTTTACATTTATATGTTTACCCTCTATAACAGTGATGGCTAACCTTTTTGAGCCCGAGTGCCCAAACTGCCGCACAAAACCAAAGAATTTCCTCAAAGTGCCAGCACGTCATTTGCATAAGTGGTCTTATTTGCATAAATATTTGCATAATGTTACCATACACTAACTTTTAGTAAACATGTCTCTTAATGAGTGTATGGATAAAGAAAGACTAAAAGATTTCTACATTACTATAATCCAGTGCCAACCGCCAGGCACATTAGGAACTACTACAAACGCTGCCCATTTAGAACCCATAGCAAACCCGCCGTATCCTGACAGCATTACCAGGACTCACAAAGCACCATACCCTACCTATCAAAAGGCAACACTGCAAATATTAAACCAATACATTTCAGTGAATACTGGGGAAAGAGAACAAGTGGCAACGTCAAATAGGAATTTCCTCTTGTACCAAACAAAGCGCAGATGTTAATGATGCACATTTCCCAGAGCTGACATATTCCAGTTAATAAATTCAAAATAAAGAGATATCTTTCTACCTTTTGTGCATTTTTTTTCAGTTGCAATTGGTCCAGCCATTTTCTTCTGGTTTCTTCATGTTTTCTGCTAACTCTCCATCGTCTGCTGTCCATTTGTCCTTTCTTCTCTCTTCTAGTTTTTTTTCCATTCTCTCTCTCTCTACATCTGCTTTAACATACTAATCTTTCTCCTTTTGCTCTTTCCTCATTCCTATTTCATCCACACAAATTTTACCCCTCCATCCTCAATCCCCAATTACTCTCCCAATACCTGGCCAATTGTAGATTTTTCATCCCTCCTACACAAAATATTTTTCCCCTCTCCATTTTACTCTCCCAGCCCCATCCCATTCTAATCCTCCCCCAACATCAGCTCCCTTCTAGTTCCAGTCTCACCCAGCATCCATTCCCTTCTTCAAGCCCCCCACTTCCCCTCAGCCCATTTCCATTCCAAGCCCCGTCCCCATCAGCTATTTGCCGTTCAAGCCCCCCACTTCCCCTCAGCCCATTTCCATTCCAAGCCCCATCCCCAACAGCTATTTGCAGTTCAAGCCCCCTTCCACTCAGCCCATTTCCAGTCCTAGCAACCCCCCAACCCATTACCAGTCCTAGACCCCCATAGCCCACTCCCAGTCCTAATCCCACCAGCCCATTTCCAGTCCTAACCTCCCCATCAGCCCACTCCCAGTCCTAATCCCCCATCACTCAATTTTTAGTTTAAGCCCCCCCAGCGCCTATCACCACTCCTAACCCCCCCCAGTGCCCATCACCACTCCTACCCCCCCAGCCCAGCGCCCATCACCACTCCTAACCCCCCCAGCCAGCCCAGTGCCCATCACCACTCCTAACCCCCCCACCCCAGCCCATCACTACTCCTAACACCCCCCAGCCCAGCCCAGCCCAGCCCATCACTACTCCTAACCCCCCCAGCCCAGCCCAGCCCATCACCACTCCTAACCCCCCCAGCCCAGCCCAGCCCATCACCACTCCTAACCCCCACCCCCCCCAGCCCAGCCCAGCCCAGCCCATCACCACTCCTAACCCCCACCCCCCCCCAGCCCAGCCCAGCCCAGCCCAGGGAAAATTTAAAAAAAAACCAACCCTGTCTGCTGCCGTTGTCGGGGCCGCCGCGGCAGAATCGAGCGTGCCGCGGGGCCCCCCTGTACCCGGCAGATGCTGCCCTCCCCGTAGCAGCTCTCTCTTTGGAGCTGCAGTCAGACGCGCCGGCTTGCAGAGCGCGAGGGAAGAGTTCCCTCGCTGCTCTGTTAAGCCCGCGGGGGCTGATGGGAAGTTCCCATCAGCCCCCGCGGGCTTAACAGAGTCGCGAAAGGGAAACTCTTCCCTTCGCGCTCTGCAAGCTGGCGCGTCTGACTGTAGCTCCAAAGAGAGAGCTGCTACGGGGAGGGCAGGATCTGCCGGGTACAGGGGGGCCCCGCGGCACGCTCGATTCTGCCGCGGCGGCCCCGACAACGGCAGCAGACAGGGTTGGTTTTTTTTTTTTCGATTGCGGACCTTCCCGCGTGCCAGCTGCAAGGCCTTCGCGTGCCACAGCTGGCACGCGTGCCATAGGTTCACCATCGCTGCTCTATAACATGACCCAATAATCTGAGTGCTGAATATATAGGGCCATGCTCAACTTTAAACAGTTCCAGACTGTTCCACCGGGACCCCAGTCTAATAGACTTCTCCAGAGGAAACAAACATTCATTTATTTGTTCCAACTGATTACAGTATCTGGGTTGGATAGTATATTTCCAAAGCATTTGTCTGAAAGCACTGTCTCAACTCGTTTAGCAATCAAGCATACACGTAGGGTATGTTTACTAAAGTAAGTGCGCTACCAGGGTAGCGCAGGGTTCGTGTGCAGTTTCAGCACTGACCTACAGAGTAACACGGGACTTGCACACTACAAGGGTAACGTGGGGATTTTAGTGTGTATCAGGGTGGAGGCTGGGTGGGACGGAGCGTTCACGGCACAGTGGCTAAACTCACTTGACACTAACACCACCTCAATGGGCGACATTAGCTGTGCTCATGGCCGGTGTGCAGCGTTAAAGTGTGGCATTCCTGTACTAACGGCAGGGGATGGATGTACATGTCCCCTTCAGTTAGCTCGAACCTCTGCACTGGTAATGCGGCCCAGACAAGTGTTACTGGCGGGGGGGTTTAGTAAACATGCCCCTTAGTCCATAAATATGATCCTAAAAGCTATCAGTAACCAGAGAAGGGCATAAGGTCTTGTAGTTATGTGCTCTCTAGGAGCACATCTAGTAAGAAACTTGAGTAGTGGCTGTCTGAACTAATTGTAGAGAACCGAAAATCACAGGTCCAGCCTTGATCTGATCTTTAAATTGAAGCCGAGGATTCCTCTGGACTCCTAGATTAGACAGACAAACAACTAATTCTAGATGTAACAGATTACCTATTAGAACCTCACTTACCCCTCGATTGGGGACAAGGAAGCTATCCAAAGTAAATCAGTCTTTGCCAAATTCAGGACTAGAGGACTTCCTGCAAGCCATCCAACTCATTCGCATCATCACCTGCACTAAAGATGATACAATACCCACAGCATAAATACGGAAGTGGACACCTAGCGAACATAAAAGGACAGCGAGTGACTATTATTTATTTATAGTTTTTCTATACTGCACTATTTACCATCAGCGCGGTTCACAGTCAACAAAAACTGTACAATGAGGAATGATCTACATCAAATTTACATTAAACAGGGTAAATAACTTGGAAAACAGGTTAACTATGTACAGAGAGGTAGACTATTTATGGATCGGTAACAGTAAACATTTGCATGTTTTGGGCTAGGAGATAGCTCAACAATAGCATGAGATAGCAGGAAGGGGGATTAACAGAGGGGAAGGAAGGCCTTGTGACGTGTGTTGGTTATGTGATGTCATCTGAGTTGGAGAAGTGCCGAAGAAACAGGTAGCGTTTCAGCGCTCTCCTGAACTGGGAGAGGTTGTTTATTGCACAAATGTTTTAAAATATTGAACAGTATGGCACATCTGATTATAGGCACTTCCATGATGGCAGGTTATTAGATTCCGTTTTAAATTCTCATTTTGTCAGGATAAGCTCCTATTTACTATATTTCAGGAAATAGAGAGTATAAGATTTTTTTTTTTTAAATGTCACCCAGTATGCATTTTTTGTAAGATCCGAAAACATGGGCCCAGAGAGAATCGAACACTGTAGATGCCAATGATAGCAAATAATGCATCTTGAGAAGTTCTTGTTTCTTCTGCTAATAAACTGAGTAATCCATATTAGCCCTTTCTGCACATATGCAGTCACCTAACAAAACTAGAAAAGTCATTCTTCGTCTAACTTATGACTGACAATAAATAGATCAGACCTGTTAAATATATCCTAACCTCGCCCCTAAACTCTCAGCCATGTATGCCACTCCATTTCTTGACTTATGTAAATATAAAAAAAAAAAGCAGACATTTCCTAGTATGCATTAATCATCTCAATCACAGCTGCACCACATAACACAGTTAAATAAATACGACTGGAGAGATGAACTATGTAGTGCACAAAGGTGTTCTTTACACTGAATGCAAAGGTCCAAAATGTGTGTGTGTGTAAGAATCACCGGGAGGCTATGTTTAGGCATGTGAGCGACAGTAAGACATACATGGGTGTGGACACAAAGGTAATAGCTGTAGGTTGTTTTCTGTGCATGAGGGAAGCGGTTTCTGTACTTGAAAGACATGTTGGTGATAGAGATGGTGACACTGCTTGTATGAACGAGAGAGGAGGCAGTATATGAGAAATGGGGGGGGGGGGGTAGGAGTGGAGGTGAGGGGGCAACTCCTTACTAATTTCCAGGTCCTTTTTCTTCAAGTTACGTGCGTAACTTATCATTGATGGTCAGTTTACACAGGTTAAGACACATGGCTTTGGAAAAAATATGCATTTATGTGGACTCAGATACAGGACCAGACGCCATTTTGCTGCATTTGATATAGCCAACTCACACATCTATTTGTCCATTGCCATGGAAGTTACATGCCTACGAAAGTTAAATGAGAAGATGAAAGAGACCACCAGCGGAAAGCAGCAATGACACAAGATGCTCCCCACGACTGCTTGTAAAGGTCACTGAATCATGAGCCGCTCAATAACTTTAGCTTGACGAGCTCTAATTAAGACCCAGTTTCTTATCTGATTTTTCACAGAAGGGTAATTCTGGAGCACACCTTTCAGAAAAACACAGCAAAGAACGTAACTGGGCATTCAGAGACTATGGTTCCCTTCCCAGGGTGCAATGGCATATCTAATACACATCACATAGCAAATACGTACAGCAGTTTTGCACAACTCAAAAAGAAAAGAAATGCAAAAATAGGGGGAAATAAATTGTCCTTCTTTAAACATTCAGTTTACTCTAATCTTCAAAACAGCTGCCTTTCCAGGGGTTAGAGCAGGACACCGACTACAGGGAAGCCAGGTTTCCAACCCTGCTTCTCCCACTGATGCAGGGCTGGTCCAACAATTAGGCAAAAGGCGGTCACCTAGGGTGGCAGCTTCTGACAGGCAGCAGAGTGTAGGGCAATCAAAGCTAAACAATAGATTCTGATGGGGGGGGGGGGAGGGGGGATAAGGCTTAAGGTTTGCCTACAGCACCAACCTTTTGAACCAACTTTGGGGCCAGTCCTGCATTGATATGTTTTCTGGCCATGGACAAGTCATTTTGACCTCCACTGCCCAGGTATGAACATCCATCCCTCTGATTCCACTTCTTTTTGCCTGGGGGTAGAAGCAGCTCGTCCAAGAAGTGGAAGCTGTGCCGGAGGTGAAGGCAAGCACTGTGGTGCCATTTTAAAATCATTGCCACTGCTACATGTCCCCGAGAAGGGTGTCAACGGCTGCAATGGGCCAACCTCCAACTATTGGTGCTCTCGGTGACCTCCTAGTTTGCCTAATGGTGACAGCAGCCCAGTGCCCTATCATAAAACATTCTAGAAGCAGAAGGCTTGTATGAACTAGAACAGGTCAGGTTATCTCCCATGCTTCTGTTTACCCAGCTCAAAGTTATTATAACATATGTATAATATATAATGTATAACATATAACATAATGTCTTGACGTAAGCAGTTTATCAAGTGTGGAAATAAAGATAAAGATATCTTTCGTTTTTGCAAATGCTCGCAGACCAAGCACTCCCAGACTTTTCACTAAAGAGGCATTAAAGACGCATATCCATATGAACTGGGATGCAGCTGGAGTACAACTCAATGTGAGTTCAAACTACTGTGTCTAATACTAAAAAAAAAAAAAAAAAAAACACCCACCACTAAAGGGCTTATTATTTGAGCAAGTAATTATAAAAAGCAGTCTCCCCAAAGATCGAGGTCAGCCTCAATAAAAACACTTACCACTAATAAAGCAAGAACATTTTAATAAAAAGAGGGAAAATATTTTTTCTTTATAAGATGAATTAAATATGCATCAATCCGTGCTCAGCTACAGAACAGCGAATTCACTTTTCATTCTTAATCAAAATAAAAGACAATACTACTTCCACGTCACATAACAAGACATAGAATCCTTTTTTCCTGACAAAATATCTCATTTCCCAGCCTTTGCAACACTGAGAAAAAGCAGCCACAGGTCTCCACACTCCAGCTCTGAAGATTCAGCGATCCTACTAAACTACTGTAGACACAAGACGGCCGAAAAAGTTCCGATCGTTGCGATTAATCACACTTGCAAGAGAGCAGCTATGCACAGCACACGCCGAAAGCCCACCTGATAGGGGTCGCAAGGGCGTGAGCCTGCCACCCGGGCCCGACCCGCACGCCGCTCTCGGCTGCAGCGTCCCAAGACTCCCAAACCCGCAGCGGGGCGCTGATCCGGTGAGCTCAGCGTGAGAAACCGGCGTCTGCGCCAAGGGGGCGGCTCCCTTTGAAAGCAGTGGGCGGGGTTTCCTCCGAGGGAGGGAGGGAGGGCGGGGCCAGCGCTGCCGCTCACCGGCGGCCGGTGTCCCTGGGCAGGAGGCGAGCGGCACGGTGCAGGCTGTTCCTCACCGCCTTGCGCTCCCTCCTAGATTTTCTTTACTAAACTCAATAGTAATCATCTCAGTACCGTCCCTCCCAGAACAATCCTAGGAAAAGCTAGATTTGGACTTCAGGCTTATAAATATTAAACTTTGTTTTATAACTATATACGTAAGAAGGGGGCTTTCAAAAAGTCACTTCTGAGGGTAAATGGACTGCTGGCAAATTGCCCATTCTTCTGCAGGTAAAAGTGCACACTGAGGACTCAGTGGGTGTGGCTGCCAGCACCTATTGCTTTACTTTGACTGCAGCAGTTCCCCAGTCGTTGTCGTCCCCCTACCCCCTAAGTTGTTCAGCAACCACCTAGTTTGCTTAGTGGTTGGGCCATCTTTGGCTGCCATCCTGCAGAATCTGAAAGATGCCTAAGCACACTGCAGTCCTTGCAAACCTGTCCGGTACACTTTAACAAATGCACAAATAAAGCGTGTAAGAGTGTAAAATAAAGGAGAGGGGGTCCTGTCCGCACCTGTCATCTCCATGCACAAAGAATGTGGCCTCCTCCTACAGGGTTAGGTGCAGCAATATAGAATTTTTTGCCAAAGACTTCATGCATTTTGCTAGAAAACAGACATATCCTGCAGCTTTTTCCAGCACTTGGTGAGGTATATTAATTCAGAAGGCAGCCCTCCGCGCCTCATCCTTGCATCATGCCTTACCAAGAAACGTGCACAATACACAGGCTTAGGCATAGGGCACATAGTCAACTGCCTAGGGTGTCAAATACCCAGCCAAAAAAGTGCCAATAGGCATGCGGTACTCAAAAAGGGACTTCTGTGACTTCCTCTGCTGCCTCTCCAATTTTTGGGGATCTACGAACTGCTCTGGGTTCTCTAGGATCTGCTGTCAGGTCTTGCCTGTGGGTGCTAAATGTTAAATCTGCCACTGCACATGCACACAAGGCCCCCCAACACATACATCCATTATCCAATCGCAAGTGTAGCCTGTGCAAGAGTGAAATCTGAGGAGTGGGGGGAATGCAGATTTTCTAGTGCCTAAATGCTGACACGCTTAATCACTTCAAGTGCTGCTATTGCCCATGGTGGCATCCCCCATCATTTGAACTGTTTATGTGTAGCATAGCAAGGACCCGAGGTTATTGTGGGTGGGTACTAGGCACACATCCCTAGCAGTAATCAGAGAAACCGCAGACCTCTCAGTGCTCCAGCTCTCAGTCTGGCTTCAGGGGCCGTTCCAGAATTCAGGATAAGCTCCTTAAAGCAGTGCTGTCAGTATGTAAGCTGAAGCCCTCACGTCTTGTGTGTATTTAAGCATATTTCCATTTTAGCAACATCCAATCATTTGTTAAACAGTAATTATGATAGCCCTGTACAATCATTTTCTACTTTAGATTTCACAGTGCTGGTGAGACCTCCAGTGGGAGCCTTGAGAGCACCACATACAGGGGTGGCCACGTAAAACACACCGCATGTTTAGAGAAGAGTACCTGGCTTTGACATACATTCCAGCGCCTCACCCAGGAAACACATGATGAGAGCATCTTACAGTAGCCAGGAGGTGCTATCGCTGTGCGTCCAAGTTTACAGTCCTTAGGAAACACATAAGTCTCTCCTGAAGATTTAACAGAGTTTGTTTATATCAGCGCCCTGGCAGGGGAAGCTGCGAGTCTCACTATAATGCAGTTCCCGACAACTCCACTGAAGCCTTCTGCCTATATGACAAACGTTCAGCTTCTTCAGTCCAAATAAGTCTGAACTACATGTGCCTCTCTACCTTTCCTCCCACTCATAAAGGTGGCAAGCAAGAGGCATTTTTAGACACTAAAGAAATGAATTAAAATGCTACATGAATTTGAATGTATGGGAAATATACCTTCACTTATTATCCTAACAGGCAAGAAGCTTTTGACAGCATCCAACATTCTTAGGTACATTTTTTTTGAAATCTGTAAAAAGCTTAGATTGATCAAGTACATCAAATTCACCATAAAAATGCAGCTGCTTAGCTTCATCATGCAGAGGGGGTATAATTTGTCAAGCCTACACAATGGAGCCAGGCCTATGTAAACAATATATCAAAAGATACATCACAACAAACCAGTAATTATAATGAATATCAAGGATCCTTTAATTCAATGCAATTAGACTGGGTTATGCTCGTAAACTTTGGGGCACTTGAAGCTGGAAGTAACTTTCTCATCATAAGCTCAACCAGCTCCATCCTTTCTGTCCTGTTATATAATCATAGTATCCCCCACTGAAATCACATCATAGCGCATAGGAGAAACGAGATGTGAGAGAGCTGCTGTAGTGTCAGCCACAGCTGTTGAGGAATAGTTCAAGGGGCATCAATGACCTTAAGCTGCTCTTTTTCTTTGAAACTCTAAGTGACAAGCTTGTGGAGCATGGCCTGCCCTAGGAGCACATAGAAGACATGTGCAGGCAGTTGCTGAACATGTATGGAAGATCAGTAGGCCCATGTGCTCAGACGAGAAAGCCCATGGAAGAAGGAGGATCTGAGCTGAAGGGAGAAAAGAGCCCCCCTCTCCCTCCATAGAGAAGGGCAGAGAAGACAGGAGAGGAGAGCAGGGCGATGCCTTGAGAGAAACTGAGAATCAATGGAAGCGCTGTGCTGAAGCACAGAATCAGAGTGACAAGAACAAACAGGAGCAGAAATTGGGAGTGGACTGCAGAAGGCAGAGGTGAAACCCAGCTCAGGGGGTGTGTGAAAGAGTCTGGCATGTTTTAAAAGCTGGGCTAAGGAAAAGTGGCGAGAGCTGCAGGTGTGACCAGAGGTAGCCAGGGTGCAGAGACAAGCGGCTAGTTTGTGGGACTCTGCAGGAAGTCCACACCATGGTAATCACAGTTTATGAGCCGGCTGAGGAATCTCAGATTGAGTGAGAGAGACCTGACCTGAGGTGCTGCTGTAAGAGAAAGATCGATCAGGGGGTGAGCAAAAGAGAATCAAAAAGCAGTGCAAGAGAAGATGCTATGTGACAACCAGCTGCAAAGAAAAAGAGACTGGAAGGAACCCGCTGCTTGTGCTACACCTAGCTACAGGCACAAGATGTTTCTTTCATTTTCCTGCTAGAATACCACCCCCCCCCCCCCCTCAACAAAAGTACACCAAGGTTCCTGTTTGTGGGACAGGGAACACTTACGCCTAGTCCCAATAATAAAGACCTAGTGAGAGTAGTTAGGGTTTTGCTTCCCTTGGATCTTGTTAAGGTAGGGAGACCAGTACTGGTGTGAAGCAAAAGGCTCAAGGAGAGCTACAGTGTTGGAGCCACTGAACCACACATCAGCACAAACCCATAACGTGAGCTCACACACTCCAAGTTACTCCAGTACACAGTTATTCTGGGAACGAGAGGAATGTCCTATATTTTGGGTACAGTGTTAATCTTAACTTTCGGTCAGAAACACTATGCCAGTGAACCCAAGGGACACTTTTTGCAAGTAAAGATTTTGCTTTGGGCATAAAAACTTAATCTCAAAAAGGGTGATGTCAAAATCTACAGTGTGGTAATAAGTGTAATGTTAAGTCGTTGCTTATGTTGCAAAATTCTAAAGTGCTGAAGTATTGCATTTTTTCCAGGTATTTGGTAATATTGTTCTTTTGCAGCACCAGCCCCTCACCCCTACTCCAGGTAACCATTCATGGTACTTCTAACCACGCTAAGGACAGGTGATATCTTTTTGTGCCCTGCCCTGTGGGAGGGTTGGTACCTAGTGCTGCTGGCTCAGCACCAGTGGCTCAAGGGGAGCCTGGACTATCAACCCCACCCATGCAGGTGGACAGGTTACATAATCATAATGCACCAAGCGTGGGGCATAGTGTGGATCAGGTGTGCCCTATTTTTGAGATGTAATGGCTGAATATACTTGAGAAAAATGTTATTATAAAATCTATATATATATATATATATATATTACTGTTTGCCCTTTATAAAAAGAAGCACTCAGACCAAGCAAACTCTAGAGATACTTTAAGCAATAGCATAACTGGAAAGGAGGGAGCCTGTGCATAGGTGCTTTCCAAAGCAATCATATAACCAGCTTTTTTTTTTTTTTCCCTGCAGGCTCCTGCTGCAAGGCTCAAGCTCTTTCTGACAATCCAATGGTGTGGCTACCTACACAAGGATAATTCACTGCTCAATAAGACTAAGGGGCAGCCATTGCTGCAGTTCTCTCAAGAAAATGTGACAAATTATGAAGACAAGCAGTTGCAGAGCACGAGATCCTGTGCCAGCCCGCTGTCCCCATTCTGCACAGGATGCGCTGGTTCAGGTTTCAAAGAAGGTAACCCCTTCCACAGGCTAATGCAGACCCTGAGAAGAGGAAGGCATGTCTGGCCTGTGAACCTCCAAGGAGCTAGAGCAACAAAGGAAAGTCCCGATCCTGCTCCTGTGAGTTTAGATCTCTTGGACCACCGCACGAAGAGGAGGTCTCTGTAATAGCATCGTGAGGCAAGGTGTAGCTTGTGTTCTCTGTTGAACTATCATGGCAAAGAGGAATTCTGAAGACAAACTCTCAACAGTATCAACAAAACACAAAGCAAAGCACTGATAAACTTAAAACAATGTCCAAAAATGCCCATTCTCTTTATAAGCAGTACGGACTCACCAGAACAAGACCAGAATGACTTTTAAAGGAACCCATTAGTTATACCATACGAACATGCTAGGGCATTTATAAGTAGCTCAAGAACCAAATTGTCAAAGGTGTTTAGAGTTTCTAAAGTGTGCATGCAATATGAAATCAAACACTACCTTTAATTTTACAAGCCAGTTTTAGAGCAATAAAATCATACTGAAACAGCTCATGTGCTAACAGCGTATTGAAATTAGAATCCTTCTCTAGCTACATTTATGTGTCAGCCTTTCTCCTCTCAAACCCAATATAAATTGAATCGGCTCCATGTTTGATCAACCTCTCTTTCACATTCAGATTCCTAATTGGGTTATGAACTAAACATGCTTTCCTATATACATAATCATTCATACAGCATTGTAGAAGATATGGTGCATTGTCAAGATTAAAATATATGTTACTCTGAAATAAACCATGGAAAGCCTTGTAACATACTGTTTATATTGAAGTTGATGGCCATATTTGTTTCCAATATAGTAGCCAAACTGACATCATCCATACCACATGACCAATAACCCAAATAAAATGTGAGGTGAGAGGCAAAGAGTACAACAGGAGGAGGATAGAAGGCAAAGCATGCAGTAAGAGGTCATGGGGGATAGGACCTGGAAAAGAATGGGGGAGGGGGACCTGAAAAGGCCTAGGAAGAGCCATAGGGGTGGGAGCCTGGAGGGAGACCATGTAGGAGAGCACTCAAAAAGGAGCCATGGGAGGTAGAGAAGAACTGAGCAGGAGTGAAGGCATGGAGGAATAGAGATGGGAGGGTGGCAGGAAGGGCCAAGGACATGGATGATGAGGGTTGGAGAAAGCTCTGGGGATCTGAGCACCTGGTCTCAAGATTCTACCCTGGTCCTCCCTGCATCTAAAACTGGCCCTCTTGAAAACTACCTCTGCCTTTTCTTCAAAAATAGATGGCTTTGTAAGAAATAACTTTTTACAGTCTTGGCATACTTATTTCTGTCTGCTGAATTATATTTTTTGAAGTATGATGATGTAAGAGTCAGTTGGACCATTAGATGATAGAGGAGTTAAAGGGGCACTAAGAGGCAACAAGATGATAGCAGAGAGACTGAATGAATTCTTTGCTTCGGTCTTTACTGAGAAAGATGTAGGGATGTTACCCATGACTGAAGTGGTACTTAAAGGTGCGGAAGAATTGAAGGAAATATCGATACATCGGGAAGATGTATTACAACTATTAGATAAACTGAAGAGTAGCAAATCACCTGGGCTGGATGGTATACATCCAAGGGTGTTGAAAGAACAAATATGAGATTGAAGACCTGCTATTAGTAATCTGTGAAATATCATTAAAATCATCTCTAATACCTGAAGATTAGCGGATCGCCAATGTAACACCAATTTTTAAAAAGGGTTCGAGGGGTGATCCGGGAAACTACAGACCGGTGAGCCTCACGTCAGTACTGGGAAAAATGGTAGAAACCATCATAAAGAATAAAATTACTCAGCATGTAGATAGTCATGGCCTAATGGAAGACAGCCAACATGGCTTTAGACAAGGAAGATCTTGTCCTACTAATCTGTTATGTTTTTTTGAAAGTGTGAATAAACAGGTGGACAAAGGTGAGTCGGTTGATATAGTGTATCTGGACTTTCAGAAAGCCTTTGACAAGGTCCCTCATCAGAGACTTTTGGCAAAACTAAGGAGTCATGGGATAGGAGGCAGTGTACTACTGTGGATCAGGAACTGGTTAAAAGATAGAAAGCAGAGGGTTGGGCTAAATGGCCAATTTTCCCAATGGAGAAAGGTGAATAGTGGTATACCCCAGGGATCTGTGCTGGGTCCGCTGTTTTTTGACATATTCATAAATGACCTGGAACGTGGAATAACGAGTGAGGTTATCAAATTTGCAGATGACACAAAACTATTTAAAGTTGTTAAAACCCAAGAGGATTGTGGAAAATTGTAAGAGGATCTTGATAAATTGGAAGACTGGGCATCAAAATGGCAGATGAAATTTAATGTGGACAAGTACAAAGTTATGCACCTAGGGAAGAACAACCCAAAGTATGGTTACACGATGCAAGGTTCCACATTAGGAACCACCACCCAGGAAAAAGATTTAGGCATCATTGTGGATAACATGTTAAAACCCTCGGCCCAGTGTGCAGCGGCAGCCAAGAGAGCAAATAGAATGCTAGGTATCATAAGGAAAGGAATGGAAATTAAAACAAAAGATATTATAATGCCTCTATACCGTTCCATGGTGAGACCGCACCTTGAATATTGTGTGCAATTCTGGTCACCGTATCTTAAAAAGGATGTAGCGTTATTAGAAACGGTTCAGAGAAGAGCCACCAAAATGGTAAAGGGGATGGAAGGATACTCCTATAAAGAAAGGCTAAAAAGTTTAGGGCTCTTTAACCTGGAAAAGAGACGGCTGAGGGGAGATATGATAGAAGTCTATAAATTAATGAACGGAGTGGAACGGGTAAACGTAGATTGACTGTTTACGTTATCAGAATATAGAAAGACTAGGGGACATGCAATGAAGCTACAGGGTAAACTATTTAAGACTAATAAAAGAAAATATTTTTCCACTCAGCGTGTAATCAAACTCTGGAATTTGTTACTGGAGGATGTAGTAAAGGCTGTTAGTGTAGCTGGGTTTAAAAAAGGTTTGGACAAGTTCCTGGAGGAAAGGTCCATAAACCATTATTAAGAAGAGACCCAGGATATCAATGCTTGACCTAGTACAAGCATTGCTGAACCTGTGTCTTTTGGGGAAACTGCTAGGTATGTATGACCTACATTGGCCACTGTTGGAAACAGGCTACTGGGCTTGATGGACCTTGGTCTGACCCAGTATGGCATGTTATGTTCTTATGTTGCAACTTTTATCTAGAATGGTTTTTAAGGATTATGGCTTGTTCTGGATAGTGGAAGTAAAATACCGATGAGGGGTAAAAGGGGTGCTCAGGAAGAATAAGTCAATAGCGGAAAGACAAAATAATTTAATTGTCCTTGCTCTTTATTGAGAGCATCGTTATACTGTAAGTCTAGAAGATATAATAGATCAAATTGACAAACTCAAGAGCAATAAATTGCAAGAACTGGATCATATTCATCCCAGAGTCCCAAGAGGGCTAAAACATGAAATTGTTAAACCTAATTGTTAAACTGTTATTAATAATCTGTAACCTTTCATTCAAAATGGCCACCTCCAGTCCTTAGGTAAAGGTATGATCTGACAAACTATAGACCGCTGAACCCAAGATCTGTGCTGTCCACAATTGTTGACAATACAGCTCAGCATAACTTAATGGGAATAAGAACATAAGACATGCTATACTGGGTCAGACCAAGGTCCATCAAGCCCAATATCCTGCTTCCAATCGTGACCAATCTAGGTCATAAGTACCTAGCAGTTTCCACAAAAGACACAGGTTCCTCAATGCTTGTATTGGGTCAAGCAGTGATAGCCCATGTCCCTTTTAATAATGATTTATGGACCTTTCCTCCAGGAACTTGTCCAAACCTTTTTTAAACCCAGCTGCACTAACAGCTTTTACTACATCCTCCGGTAACAAATTCCAGAGTTTGATTACACATTGAGTGAAAAAATATTTTCTCTTATTAGTCTTAAATAGGTTACCTTGTAGCTTCATTGCATGTCCCCTAGTCTTTCTACATTCTGATGATATAAACAATTGATCTACATTTACCCGTTCCACTCCATTCATTCATTCATAGATCTCTATCATATCTCCCCTCAGCATGGGCTCAGCAAATGCAAGTTTTGCCTTACCAATTTATTAGATTTGTTTTTAAGGTATAAACAAGTGGATAATGCTATATAGTGTATTTAGATTTTCAGAAAGTGTTTGACAAAGACCCTCATGAGAGGCTCTGTAGGAGATTAAATTGTCACAGGATAAAAGGCCATGCCCTTTTGTTAAATGAAACTGACTAAAAGACAGGAAACAGAATAGGACTAAGTGGTCAGTTATCCACATAAAAGAGTCCATAGTGGAGTGCCTTTGGTAATGGGACCTGAGCTGTTGAATACATTCATTAATGATTTGGACATAGCATTAAAGAGTGGCATGATCAAATTTGTGAATGACACAATGCAAAATACAGCGTGTGCCTTCAAGACAATGCTGAGCCCTGGCAACCCAGCAGCTCCTGGGTTTTCTTGGCAGTGTGACCAGAAATAGATTGTCACGCCTTTCTTCCAAGGCAATGGAAGGTTAAGCGGACTTGCCCAAGGCCACAGGGACTGCTAGTAGGAACTGAATCCTGGTCTTTTGGTTACCAAGCCAGTGCTCTAACCATTAACCACTTAACTATTCAAAATCAATGTTTGTGAGATTTGCAAAAGGATCTTGTGAGACTAGGAGACTGGGCATCCAAATGGCAGATGACAAATGACAAGTGCAAAGTGACGCACATAGGGAAAAATACCCCCAAATTATAGCTACACAATGCTGGGTTCCACATTAGGAGAACCACCTAGAAAAAGGATCTAGGAGTTATTGTGGATAGCACAGTTACTTACCTGTAACAGGTGATCTCTGGGAACAGCAGGAATAAGTCTTCACATATGGGTATCGTCGGTACCGATGGAGCCTGCGCGGGAACGCTCCCCAGCGTCCAAAATGAAAGCTTTTGGGAGCATCCCACAGCGCCTGCGCGCTGCCTTCCCGCCTTTCCTAACTGCCTCTCTCCAGTTCAAGTTTTAAAGCTGAGACAAAGAGAGAGAGAGAGGAAAGGAAAGATAGATAGAGAGATACAACTCCTAGGGGAGGTGGGTGGGTTGTGAAGACTTATTCCTGCTGTTCCCAGAGATCACCTATTACATGTAAGTAACTGTGCTATCTCCAGGAACAAGCAGGAATGAGTCTTCACATATGGGGACTCCCCAGCTAGAGATGCCTGGGAGATCACCCAGATTGTGAGTCCCTGGGAAGGGCTCCACCTGCACCCATGAATCTCAGGCATCCAGTCAGGGATGGAGGGTAGGAGTTGATTAGGTATGGAACAGGTGTTTGAGAACAGCCTGACCAAACAAGGCATCCCGGCGGGAGTCCTTGTCCAAGCAGTAATGGGCTGTGAAGGTATGAACCGATGCCCAGGTGGCTGCTCGACAGATTTCGTCATTGGACACAGAATTAAGATGAGCCATAGAGGCTGCCATGGCCCTCACATTATGAGCTGTGACATGGCCCTCCAGAGAAAGATTCTTGCTCTGGTAGGCGAAGGAAATACACTGAGCAATCCAATTAGACAGAGTTCTCTTGGAGACTGGAAGTCCTAAATGAGAAGGATCAAAAGCAACAAAAAGTTGAGAGGACTTTCTATGTTGCTGTGTCCTTTGTAAGTAGAAAGCAAGTGCTCTTTTACAATCCAGGGTATGAAGATTCCTCTCTGCACTTGATGCATGAGGTCCTGGAAAAAAGACAGGTAAATACACCTCCTGGTTCAGATGAAAAGGTGAGACCACTTTAGGCATAAAGTGTGGATTAGTTCTGAGGACTACCTTGTCATGATGGAACCTTGTATAAGGAGGATTAGCCACTAAAGCTTGCAGCTCACTGATACGGCGAGCTGAGGTGACTGCAATGAGAAAAATAACTTTCCAGGAAAGGAATTTCAAGGAGGTAGTGGCTAAGGGTGGCTTCATAAGCTGGCCAAGAACCAGATTCAAGTCCCATGCCACTGGAGGTGGTCTAATGGGAGGTTTAGTCAAAAGAAGGCCTCTCATGAATCTTGCTATAAGAGGATGAGAGGAAATAGGTTGTCCATTGAGAGGCTTAAGGGATGCTGCAATAGCACTCAAATGGACTCTGATTGAATTTGTTTTAAGGCCTGCATGGGATAAATGCAGCAAGTAGTCTTGTAAAGAATTCAAAAGGTATTGCAAGAGGGTTGAGACCCTTCTCTGCACACCAAATAGAAAGTCTTTTCCATTTAAAAGCATATGAACGTCTGGTGGAAGGCTTTCTGGAAGCATGAAGGATATCCTTCACTTGCTGAGAAAGGTGTAAATCTTGAAGGTCTAGGCCTTCAGCAACCAGGCCCTGAGATGAAGAGACTCAGGATTTGGGTGCCACAAGGTTCCCTCCTCCTGGGAGAGGAGATCTGGAGCAGACCCCAGGTCTAGGGAGGGAGCCTGAGAGAGATGCAGAAGTAGAGGGTACCACACTTGGCGTGGCCA
Organism: Ichthyophis bannanicus; assembly: GCA_033557465.1. NCBI lineage: Eukaryota > Metazoa > Chordata > Amphibia > Gymnophiona > Ichthyophiidae > Ichthyophis > Ichthyophis bannanicus. Next base: position 701,194,458 of record CM066036.1, read on the forward strand.
AAGTGGTGCTATGAGGATCATAGATCCCTTGTCTCTCTGAAGCTTGAACAGAGTTTTGGGGATGAGGGGAATAGGTGGAAAGGCATAAAGGAAGTCTTGCCCCCAATGAAGGAGGAAGGCATCCCTGGCCTGAACTCCCTGACATGGAATCCTGGAACAGAACCGGGGAAGTTTGGCATTCCACGGACTTGCAAACAGGTCTATGTCTGGGGTACCCCAAATCCGAAAAATCCTGGCTATCTGGTCCCCATAGATGGACCATTCGTGCGGAAGCAGAACTCGACTGAGTCTGTCTGCCCAAGAGTTTTGAACCCCTGGAAGATACACTGCCATGAGATGGATTTGATGCTCTCTGGCGAAGGCCCACAATATCAGAGCTTCATTGCAAAGCGACAGAGAGCCAGTCCCTCCCTGCTTGTTCACGTAGAACATGGCTACCTGGTTGTCCGTGTGGATGAGGACTGTCTTGTAGCTGAGCAGGGTGTGGAAGACTTTGAGAGCCAGAAAGATTGCTCTGAGCTCTAAGAGGTTGATATGAAGAGATGTCTCCTGTGGAGACCAGATGCCCTGGGTCGAGAGATCTTGTAGATGAGCTCCCCAACCCTTTGGAGAAGCATCTGTTGTAAGGGTTGCTTGGGGTAACACCTGTTGAAAGGGAGACCCCAGCAACAGATTCTGAGTGGACTTCCACCAGTGGAGGGACCAAAAAAGGCGACTGGAGGTTGCTATTTTGTCTGACAGGCAACCTGATGCCTGGGTCCATCGGGTGGATAGGGTCCACTGAGCTGCTCTCATGTGAAGGCGAGCATAGGGAACCACATGCACCGTGGATGCCATGTGGCTTAAGAGTTGCAACATCTCTCGAGCAGTTAAATGGGATTTTAACTGAATCTGGGAGGCTAACTGCACCAAGCGTAGGCAACGGGCCTGGGAAAGATAGGCCCTTGCAGTTGTGGTATCCAGTAAGGCCCCTATGAACTCTAGAGACTGAGTAGTGGTAAGATGGGATTTTGGAATGTTGATTACCAGTCCCAGATACTGAAGAACACGCCTTGTGCAGGCTAGGGAAGTCTGGGCCTCTGACTGGGATGGAGCTCGGATGAGCCAGTCGTCCAGATATGGGAATACGAATATTCCTAGAGTGGGTAGGAATGCAGCTACTACTGCCATGCATTTTGTGAACACTCTTGGAGCAGAGGCCAGACCGAAAGGAAGCACCTTGTATTGGTATTGCTTTCCTTGGTAAAGGAACCGAAGGAATCTTCTGTGTGTTGGATGGATGAGAACATGGGTGTACGCATCCTTGAGATCTAGAGAACAAAGACAGTCCTGACTCTGGAGGTATGGAAGGAGAGTTCCGAGAGAAGTCATCTTGAATTTCTCCTTGCATAGAAACTTGTTCAATTCTCTGAGATTTAATATGGGTCTGTAGCCCCCTGTTTTCTTTGGAACGAGAAAATAGGGGGAGTAGAACCCTGAGCCCTGTTGAAGAAGGGGTACTTCTTCTATTGCCCCTTGGGCAAGAAGGGTAGCAATCTCTTGACCTAGAAGGTTGAGGAGAGATGTTGGAGAATTGAACTGTTTCACCATGGTGTGAGGAGGAAGGTTTAAGAAATGAAGTTTGTACCCTTCCCTTATGATGGAGCGGGTCCACTGCTCTGCTGTGATTTGTTCCCATCTGGGAGCAAAGTGAGCTAACCTTCCTGGGATGGTGAGAGGATCTGGATGTTCTAGAGCCAGAAAGGCTAAGTTCTGTAGTGGAAAGTCAAAGGCCCTGAGGAGGCTGAGGCTGTTGGGCCGTAGCAGTCCTCGCAGCCTGGGTTTTGGCCTGTTTTGGTTGTTGCTGTCTCTTTGTAGCAAAACGACCTTGAAAAGAGGCCTGACCATAAGAAGGAAATTTCCCTTTCTTTGGGAAAGATCCCTTTTTGAACAACCTCTTTTTAAAAGGAGCAGTAGTAGACTTTGAAAGTCTATCTAAAGCAGAATTTTCAGCATCCATCTGGTTGGCCTTTGCTTGCCAATCTTTGCCAAACAGGTTTTCGCCTGTACAGGGAAGGTTACCTAGACCATCCTGTACCCAGGATTCCAAATCAGAGGCTTGCAACCAAGCAACTCTGCGTGCACCTATGGCAATAGCCGAGGCTCTACTGGCCCCCTCAAAAGAGTCAAAGGCTGCACGGTTGGAAAACTTGGATACATCCTGTGCATGTTTAAGCCAGGTGATATATTCCTCTCTCTTATCTTCTGACATAAAAGGAGATAAGGTTTGCAGATGATCTGTAACTTCTTTTAGAAACATCCCCATATAGAGACTATAGGAGTTGATTCTGGCTACAAGCATACTGGCCTGGAAGATTTTCCTGCCAAAGGCATCTAGGGTTCTGCATTCTCTTCCTGGAGGAGCAGAGGAGTGCCTTTTTGTACTCTTGATCTTTTTCATAGCAGACTCTACCACAATGGAGTGGTGAGGAAGCTGAGTTATGAAACCCAGGACAAGGAGGAACACGATACATGGTGTCCAACCTTCTGGAGTGAGGGGAGGTGGAAAGAGGAGTCTCCCATATGCCCAACATGTGATCAAAAAGAATCTCATGTATTGGTAAGGTGGCTGCCTCTTTAGGAGCCTTAGGATATTGTAGGATATCCAATTTTTTGGCTCTAGGTTCAGTTTCAGAGGTTACTGAGATGGACAGGCCTTTGGCCACCTCCCTAATGAAGTCCTAAAAAGACAAGTCTTCAGGAGGAGACATTCTCCTTTTTGGAGAAGAGGGTTCCTGAGGAAGGATCCCCGATGCTTCAATTGAGGCCTCTGAAGTATCGACTGTCTGGATGCTCTCGCAGAGCCCGATACACGTACTGGGAGGTATCGACATCGGGAGTAATCGGTACCGGGTCGGTACTGATGGGCATCACTGGATAGCGTACCGCTGCTGTCGATGCTGATGTCGATGCAAGCGGTACTGGTATCAGAACCGATATCGGGTCCGGTACCGGAATCGGTATAGGTACCGACAACGGGGTTTGTTGCGGTACCGTAGGCGTCGCAGCTTGTATGAATGCCGTGATGGCACGCTGCATGGTCAGGATATTCTGATCCATTGACGCCACCAATGTCTGGATGTCGGTACCGGTGGAGACCACCGGTACCCCAGAACATTGTAACAGGTGATCGGTCGAGGCCGAATCATCAATGTCAACATGTGACCCCATAGGTAGTGCTTTGGAAGCCGGAGCCTCCCGCCGGGGTAATTTTGCTGGTGTGGGTTCCTCAAGAGTAAGCCCGGGGGCATCTCGATACTTGGAGGGAGATGAACTCTTTGAGGACCAGCCAGATTTAAGTTTGGTTACCTGAGATCCATGGGATGAAGAAGCAGCCCTGGAAGACGTCGATGCCACAGAAGCTGCATCGGAGGGAAACAGGACACTGAGCTTGGCTGCCCGATTCTGTAACCCCCTCTTAGACATCATGGAACAGGACTCACAATCCGCAATGGAGTGGTCAGGACCTAAACATTTTAGACACCAGTCATGGGTGTCAGTGACAGAAATAGTGCTGCTGCACCTTGTGCATTTTTTAAACCCGGAGGCGGGTTTTTCCATGAGGGAAAAATATATCTGTAGGCCTAAGGCCCCAGAAGAAAAATGCACTGAAAAGAGTAGAAGATTTATTTTTTTTTTTTTAAAGAAAGAAAAAGGACCGGTGGTACCGGTGCGGAATCAAGAAGACAGACACGCGACTAAAGAAAAATAAAAGAAAATAAGAAATTCTTCAGCGGTGACAGGAAACACGACCTGCTGGCTCCGCGGAAAAGAAGAACTGGAGAGGCAGTTAGGAAAGGCGGGAAGGCAGCGCACAGGCGCTGTGGGATGCTCCCAAAAGCTTTCCTTTTGGACGCTGGGGAGCGTTCCCGCGCAGGCTCCGTCGGTACCGACGATACCCATATGTGAAGACTCATTCCTGCTTGTTCCTGGAGATAGCGTAGTTACTCACCTGTAACAGGTGTTCTCCAGGAGCAGCAGGAATCAGTCCTCACTTATGGGTGACGTCGGCGCCGACGGAGCCCTCGCGGAGCAATTTTCCCCAGCTTTCAAAGAAAGCCTTTGGGAATTGCAGCGCGCATGCGCGGTCCTCTTCCCGCCCAAGGGTGCCATCTTAGCCAGTCAGATGACATAGCTAAAAAAGACAGCATAAAAATTTGCAAAAAAAAAGTAAAGCAGACGATTGCAACTCCAAGGGGAGGAGGGAGGGTTGTGAGGACTGATTCCTGCTGCTCCTGGAAAACACCTGTTACAGGTGAGTAACTACGCTTTCTCCAGGACCAAGCAGGAAGTCAGTCCTCACTTATGGGACTCCCAAGCTTAAGGCTACCGGAGACCCTAAGCACAAAAATGAGCTCCCTCTAGCTCAGCAGCAGCACAGAAGGAAAGAATCTTCGCTGAATTATTACCCACCGGTAGCCCACATCCGGGATGGAGGGTAGGAGTTGCTCAGACCTCAAAGAGATTACGGAGGACTGCCTGTCCGAAAGCACTGTCCCTGCGGGACTCCCTCTCGAGACAGTAATGGACCGCAAAAGTCTGGCTCGAAGACCAAGTAGCGGCCCGGCAGATGTCTGCCAGCGGAACAGAGCGGAGGTAAGCCACTGACGTGGCCTTTGCCCGAACGCAATGAGCCGTGACTCGACCTTCCAAGGAGAGTCCGGCTGCCCCATAAGCCCAAGTGATACAGTCCGCAACCCAGATGGACAGAGTACGCTTGGAGACCGGGAGCCCCAATTTATTGGGGTCAAAAGACACAAAAAGCTGAGCAGCTTTACGGTGCTCCCGCGTACGGTCAAGGTAGAAGTTCAAAGCCCTTCTACAGTCCAGGGTATGGAGGACCGTTTCAGCTCGGCTGGAGTGTGGTCTGGGAAAGAAGGTTGGAAGTACCACCTCCTGATTGATATGAAAAGGGGAGACCACTTTTGGAAGAAATTTTGGGTGAGTCCGTAGGACTACCCTATTTTTGTAGAACCGAGTGTAAGGGGGATCAGACACGAGGGCCTGCAATTCACTTACGTGTCTAGCGGAAGTGAGGGCTATCAAGAACAGTGTTTTCCAAGAAAGAAAACGGAGAGAACAGGTAGCCATAGGTTCAAAAGGCGGGCAGGTGATCCGCTGTAAAACCACATTCAGGTCCCAGTCAGGCGCTGGCGGGCGCAGAGGTGGTTTAAGTAGAAGGAGACCTCTGAGAAACCTCGCTACGAGAGGGTCGTTGGAGAGAGGTCTGCCGTCCACCGGCACATGATGTGCTGAAAGAGCACTGAGGTGAACCTTGACGGAGTTGGACTTAAGTCCCAGATTACAGAGGTAAAGCAAGTACTGCAAGACCACCGACACCGGGCAGGAGAAGGGATCCTGAGACTGTCGGGTACACCAAACGGAAAACCGACGCCATTTAAGGGCGTAGCATTTGCGGGTAGAAGGTCGTCGCGAAGCTAGGACGACTTCCTCCACCTCTGCCGGCAGGAGAAGGGGAGCGAGGACTACCCTCTCAGCAGCCAGGCCATGAGGTTGAGAGACCTGAGGTTGGGGTGTAGCAGAGACCCCTGATCCTGAGTGAGGAGATCCGGTTGTAACCCCAGAGGGAATGGATCCTCCACCGCTAATTGCAGCAGGAGCGGAAACCACGGCTGTCTGGGCCAGCGAGGGGCCACCAGGATCATGAAGGCTTTGTCTTGGAGAGCCTTGAAAAGAGTCCGAGAGACTAGCGGGATGGGAGGGAAAGCGTACAGAAGGCTCCCCGACCATGATAGTAGAAAAGCGTCCGCCGCAACCCGAAGGGGGTGTGGCTGACGAGAGCAGAAGCGAGGAAGTTGCCGGTTGTGAGGACTGGCAAAGAGATCCACCGTGGGGAGGCCCCACTTTAGGAAGAGCTTCTGAACTACCAAGGGATCCAGACGCCACTCGTGCAGCTGGAGGATCCTGCTGAGTTTGTCCGCCAGGTAATTCTCTTGGCCTGGGAGATAAACTGCCTTGAGGAGAATGCCGTGACTGACGGCCCAAGAGCAGAGCTTCTGTGCCTCCCGGCAGAGGAGGAAGGAGCCCGTGCCCCCCTGCTTGTTCACGTAGAACATGGCAACTTGATTGTCCGTCTGGACAAGGACGGACTGGTGAGAAGTCAGGTGGGAGAAGGCCTTGAGAGCCAGGCGGATCGCCCTGAGCTCCAGGAAGTTGATCTGCTGAGCAGACTCCCACGTGGTCCAGAGGCCCTGAGTACGTGCCCCTTGGCAATGCGCTCCCCAGCCCAGGAGGGATGCATCTGTGGTCAGCACCCGGGCCGGCTGAGGTGACTGGAAAGGCATTCCGAATATCAGGTTCGGCTGCTGAAGCCACCACCGGAGAGACGAGATCAGCGGCTCGGAGACGCGCACTAGGTCCGCTAGGCCGCCTGTGGCTTGTCGCCACTGCTGGCGGAGACACCATTGAGCAGGCCGCATATTCAGGCGGGCATTGGGGGTCACATGGACGGTGGAAGCCATATGGCCGAGTAGTCTCAGGAAGCGCCTGGCGGAGACCAGGGGCTGGCTGCGAAAACGGTCGGCTAGGTCCATGAGCCGTTGAGCCCTGTCGAGCGGTAGGTACGCTCGTGCCTGAGGAGTGTGCAGCCTTGCGCCGATGAACTCGAGATCCTGTGAGGGGAGCAAAGTGGACTTTGCGAAGTTTATAACAAAGCCCAAGTACTGCAGAAGAGTCACCGTGCGGCGTGTGGCGTTGGTGACCTCCGGAGCGGATGCTGCTCTGATGAGCCAGTCGTCGAGGTACGGAAAGACATATAGGCCGTGAAGCCGGAGATGGGCCGCCACCACCGCGAGACATTTTGTGAAGACTCGCGGTGCGGAGGACAGGCCAAAGGGCAGTACTCTGTACTGGTAATGATTTCCTGCCACCACAAACCTTAGGTATTGGCGGTGGCTTGGGTGGATGAGGATGTGCGTATAGGCATCCTTTAGATCCAAGTGCTGGGAGGAACCAGCGGGGGGGGAGAGGCTATGCTTAAGGAGTCAAAAACCCCCACCCTGCTGAGCAGGGGCTGGTGGTGCAGGCTTGGGGGCTTGCTGCCTACGGGACCCGTTACCCCGTCCCTTGGCCTGCTGACCCTGTTGGGGAGCTGCAGGGGCCTGATAATGGGGGTATTGTTTGTAGGCAGCCGCCTTCCTCGGGTAAAAGGACTTTTTTCCCGCGCCCTTCTTTTTCTGGGAAGGGGCGGAGGTCTTCCTAGAAAGCCTGGTCCTGGTGAGAGTCTCCGTCTCAATTTGTGCAGCCTTTTCAGCCATGGGCTTGCCAAAGAGGTTTTCGCCTCGGCAGGGGACATCGACCAACTTGTCCTGCACCCAGGGCTCAAGGTCAGACGACTGAAGCCAAGCCTGTCGGCGGGCACTGATGCCGGCTGCGGCCACTCGAGCCGATGCTTCAAAGCCATCATAGGCTGCTCGGGATATGAATTTTGAGCATTCCCGAATGCCAGTGGACAAGGCCAGGAACCTCCGCAAGGGTTCCTCGGACAAACCAGCGGAGAATCCGGCTAGCTCTTTAGCCAGGTCTCGGAGATACATGCCCATGTATAGCTGGTAGGTCTGGACACGACACGCAAGCATAGAGCCCTGGAAACACTTCTTACCAAGGCCATCCAGGTTACGGGCCTCCCTGCCAGGAGGCACCGAGGAGTGCATCTTCTGGCTCTTAAGACGATGCATGGCCGATTCCACTACCATGGAATGGTGTGGTAGCTGTGCTTTTTGGAAGCCAGGGCTCTTGCGGACTCGATAGATAGAATCGACCCGCTTGCTCAGGACCGGCGAGGTGGCCGGACTCTCCCACATGCGGAAGAGTAGTCATTCCAGCATAGGAGGAACCGGTACAGTAAAGTGTTCCCTTGCGGGAGAGTCATACTGGAGGGCGTCGAGCTCTTCGGCTCGAGGCTCCTCCGCGGGGTCCGCAGGGAAGGCCAAAGCCTTGGCCATATCCCTGACGAAGTCCGAGAACCGGGCATCCTCCGGGGGGGACTGCTTCCGAGGTTCGGACTCTGGTGAGTCCGAGGGGACACACCGAGTCCGGAAAGAATCAGGCGACTCTTCCTCTTCAGACTCCCAGACCGACTCCGACGAGGACTCGGTGGGGTCGGCCCGGGCAGGGCGCGGCGCCTGCTGCCCCGACGCCTAGGGAGTCGGCGTCGGTGACCTTGGTCCCGAACGGGAGGCCGAGGGTGACCTCGACCGAGGATCGACTCGAGTTCGCATCGACTCGAGGATCGGCTCGGTCTCCGGGGTCGACTTGGACGTCGACGTCCCGGCGGTCGGGGCAGCGAAGCCAGCGAGCAGTGCCCGCTGCTGGTCCATGAAGGCAGACAGTCTGCTCTCCAAGGCCGTCAACCTGAGTCAGAGCTCAGGTGACCCAGCAGCCCCCGACTCGGGCCCCGACGGCGTCGGGCCCGACGTCGGCTGTCGCGGAGGCGAGTCCAGGAGGACCACAGGACTTACCCGAGCAGGCAGCTCCGACTCCAGGCGAGGTCGCTTCGGGAGGTGCTCCTTCTCCAAGGACCCGGGGCGGCTATCGGGGCTGTGCGACCCGGCCCTCGCGGAGCCAGGAGCGTCCACCGACGCCGCCCTCGCGGGTTTCACCTTACGTCGATGGTCCCCGGAGGGAGAACCCCTGTCGGAGGAACTCCGGCGACGGTCCAAGCTGGAACCTTTGGACGCGGAGGCCTCCGACGAGGTCCGGGTACGGCTGGGGTCAGCGAAGATCCTATCCCGCTGATGCCGCCGACTTCTCAACGCTTTGGAGGACATTTTGCCGCAGGGCCCACAGATCATTTCTTCATGATCCGGGCCCAGGCAGCGGAGGCAAAAGTCGTGTGTGTCAGTTAGTGACATATTTCGGTCACACTGACTACACCACTTGAAACCACTGGCAGCCATCGGGGGAAAAAGGGCCCCGGCGAGGTCAAAGGACCGGGCTGCCAGGGAAAAACCGAAAACGAAAACTGACTAAGTCAGAAAAACCGAAAAGAAGAAGAGGACTCGTGACCGGCGTCGCGAGTCCGGGCGGGAAAAAGACCGGCGTCGAACCGAAGGAAAAAGAATAAAATTATGAAGAAATATCAACTTTTTCGCGGGGACAAGACGGGGACGTCTGTAGGGCTCCGCGGAAAAAAGAAGACTGGCTAAGATGGCACCCTTGGGCGGGAAGAGGACCGCGCATGCGCGCTGCAATTCCCAAAGGCTTTCTTTGAAAGCTGGGGAAAATTGCTCCGCGAGGGCTCCGTCGGCGCCGACGTCACCCATAAGTGAGGACTGACTTCCTGCTTGGTCCTGGAGAAAATATGTTACAATCTTCTTTTCAATGTGCAGCAGCGGCTAAAAAATGTTAAGAATTATTAGGAAAGGATTAGAAAATAAAAATGATACAACCGCACCTTGAGTATTGTCTACAATTCTGATCTCCACATCTCACAAAGGATATAGCAGAATTAGAAAGGTACCGAGAAGGGTGACCAAAATATTGGGGATGGAACAAGTGCCATATGAGAAAGGCTAAAGAGGTTAGGGTTCTTCAGCATGGAGAAGACACAGGTGAGGGCAGATGTGATAGAGGTCTATAAAATCCTGAGGGAGTGGAACAACTACACCTGAATAGATTGTACTTTTCAAAGGAGTAAACAAAGACAATGAAGTTTCAAAGTAGTATATTTAAAACAAATAGGAGAAAATATTCATTAAATCAATGCATAATTAAGCTCTAGAACTTATTGCTGGAGAATATGATAAAATGCAGTTAGCATAACTGGTTTTAAAAAACGTTTGGACTAATTCCTGGATGAAAAGTCCTCAAACTGTTATTAAGGTGGACTTGGGAAAGCCACTGATTATCCCTAGGGGTAGGCAGCACAGAATTGTTTTGCTTTTAGGGAGTCTGCCAGGTACATGTGACCTTTGATTTAACACTGTTGGTTACTGGGCTTGATGGGTCTGAGATTAAAAAGCTGTTTGATTATTTTCATCTAATTTCCATGTATTTTGGTGTGCTGAAAACAAATAAAATATTGAAAAAACTCCTAGACGTCATGATTTGCCACAACATGCAAAATTGTCTTCAAATTTATCAAATTTTTTCAAATTACTATTAATTAATTCAAATTACTATTAATTAATTCACATACGTGCATTTAAGATATAAAATGCCAAAAAAACCTTAAGGGGTTGTCCGAGTTATGTAAAAAAAAAAATAGCACTGTAAATCTGATGGTCAGCAATATATACATAAGCTAAGCAAGTTTTAAGTCCGTGCTTCTAATGGTAGAAGGGGTTAATCTTTCCTGAAGAATCCAGTGGGAGGGAGACACAGGGCAGATAGCAGCAGCTCCGGTCAGTGCAGGGGGGCGTGGCCAGCACTGTGACGTCTCGGGTACAGACACAGAGCTGCTCTCTCCTGCATGCCACTTGTGCACGAATCATCATCGGGTTCTTGGTTCTAGGCTGTTCACACTTTTGCATCGCAATTTGTGTTAGCTCGTCATTCTTCAACCGTTGTTATGGCTCTGTGAAAGTGTATTAATTCGCCAGACAGTTTCTTTTTCATCTGTGGTGAATATACAGTGTTGAAGCAACAGCAGAATATTACAGACTTTGTGAAAAAAGTATACTGTGCATACTTTGGACTAAAAATTGGAAATCAAGATAAAGTCTGGGCGCCTCATAAAGTGTGCAAACGGTGTGTTGAGGACCTCTGAAACTGGTTCAAGGGTAAGAAAAAATCTTTCCGTTATGGGATTCCTATGGTATGGCGAGAGCAAAAGAACCATAATGACGACTGTTACTTTTGTTCATGTGATGTGAAAGGGTTTAATTCCAAATGGAAGCATTCCATTTCATACCCCAATCTTCACTCGGCAATTCGTCCCATCCCCCATGGCACAGATATACCAGTACCCAAGTCCCCTGCTACCTTGGAAGAGATACCTAGCTCCGATGAAGGTGAAGTCATACCTGATCAGATGACGAATCAAGTTCTGACTTTGAAGATGATACAAGACCAAAATTGTTTTCTCAGGAGGAGATGAATGATTTGGTAAGAGACTTGAATCTTCCCAAAGATGCCGCTGAGTTACTCGGATCAAGGCTGAAAAGCAGGAATTTATTGTTGCCAGGAGTGTCATCTTCATGGTTCAGACATCGTGAAAAGGAGTTCGTTCCTTACTTTGCCCAGGAAGACAAGTTGGTTTATTGCATCAATGTCGAAGGTCTGATGGGTCAATTTAAAATCCAATATGATTCAGAGCAATGTTGTCTTTTTATAGATTCTTCAAAAAGAAGTCTCAAAACAGTTTTACTCCACAACGTTTTTTGCGCTTCCATACCTGTAGGTAATTCCGTACACTTGAAGGAAACCTACGAGAACTTGGAATTGGTTCTTCGTAAACTTAAATATGAAGACCATGGTTGGGCAAGTGTGTGGGGACTTGAAGGTCTTGTGCATGTTGCTCGGGCAACAAGCTGGGTATACCAAATATCCTTGATTTCTGTGTCTGTGGGACAGTCGAGACCGACAAAATCACTGGACCAAGAAGAGTTGGCAGCCGAGGGTGCTAACAGTCGGTGATAAAATGTCCTCCGAGAAACTTGGGTACCTTCCCATAAAATTCTTCTACCACCTCTCCACATAAAATTGGGATTGATGAAGCAATTCGTAAAATCACTTCCAAGAGATGGAGAATGCTTCAAATACTTGGTCACCAAGTTTCCAGGCCTGTCAGAGGCAAAATTGAAGGAAGGTGTGTTCGTCGGACCAGACATTAGAAGGCTTATAGTTGATCAAGAGTTTGTCAATACCATGACAGATCCTCAAAAAGAAGGGTGGATTGAATTTAAAGAAGTCGTACAGAAATTTTTAGGCAATAACAAAGATCCTCACTACAAAAAGATCGTCGGACAAATGCTGAAAGCATTTCAAGCTTTAGGTTGCCTGATGAGTTTGAAAGTGCATTTCCTCCAGTCCCACCTTGACTACTTTCCTGAAAATTTGGGAGCTGTGAGTGAGGAACAAGGTGAACGATTCCACCAAGACATTAAAGAGATGGAAAGGAGATACCAGGGAAAATGGAGCATTACAATGATGGCAGACTACTGTTGGATGCTTCAGAGAGACATTCCAGATGCTACTCACAAGCGTAAATGCACCAAGAGGAGCCTCAAAAGGAAGAAGAATCGAGTTTAGTGTGTGTAGGTGAGCTCATTTCAGTTCAAAAAAGGATTTTCATGAAAATATTGTAATAAAACTTTAATTTTATAAGTCTATTTCCATTTATTTTGAGGTATTGCCTTATTTAACATAGTTACCTAAATTGTCAGGAAACGTGATGTCCTATGACAAAATGGAGGTAATTTTCGGATTCAGCGCACCAAAAAACAAAAGATTACGTGGAATAAGCAAAACAGCTCTCGAAAAAATTTTTTTTGCAGACCTGTGTTATTGGTCTGACCCAGTATGCCATATCTTATGTTCTTATGGAAAATGCCATCTTAAATTATGAAATATATTTTTGCCAGTCATGCCTGGCATTTTGGACACAGTCAGTAACATTACATGCCACAGGTAGAAAAGCCTCACACTCAATGGTTTTTATAAAGTACAATTTAATATAATACGGCTAATGAGTAAAACGAGCAATAGGTTGTTAGCAGTCCGAAGGAGCTGAAATGACTTTTGAGCTATCCCCAGATTGCATCACCAGGGCTTGTTTTCTTCCCAGCCACGGATACTGCATGCTCCCAAGCAATGTTCCCTCTTATTTTCTGTAGGCTGCGTGCACATAAAATATCAGCTGTGCAGCTTTTGAAGGAAGGTTCAATTTTTGTGCGCCACATAACGACACTCGGAGTTATATACTTTAAAATTTGACTACACGTCAGAATACAGTATGTACACCACATTGCTTTTAATCAAATTAAATGAAAATAGACGATTATTAAATGAAGCGGAAAATTTCTAGTAATTACAATCACAACTTTTCAATTTTAAGACGTCTGTGTTGTTTTCTATCAGAATCAGAACCGTAATTTTTGTGCGCTCTGTTGTAAAGTATGTGCGCTCGCTTGGCAAGGTGTGTGCGCGCGCACACGCGCACAGCTTAGAGGGAACAGTGCTCCCAAGTAAATACTGGATAGTTAGAAAACCTGAGAAGTAGGTTGGCACTTTCCAAAAAGCGGAGGTTAAGATGTTTGACATTCGGTTTGCAGATCATATGAAATTAAACCAGGTTCATTTTGTTCTTGTTTTCCTCCATAAACTCAAAAGCGAATACATGAAAGCTGGACCTCAAAAAGCATGCACCTTAAATTAACTCCTGTGGATGACCAACAGCTTTAAATAATGTAGAATTTGTGATTTAAATTTTCATTGCCTGAAGAGATTCTCTAGTCATTAATTTATATTACTGCATATTATGTCTGTCTTTTATAGGAGATAAATCAGTCAATGGCTTTCTCCTAGGGATAAAGTCCTGATACACAGCAAAATGACAAGATTTGAACTGGGCACCTTATGCCTTTTTCTTTTTTAGCACAAACATGCTAAGGACAGAAAGTAGATGTGCTGGAGCTATCCTGGTCCGTCTTTCCTTGGCATTAGCTTCTGGCAATATTCCTTACTAGGGAATCAAAAGCTAACGGATTTTAGACATTCAGGAAGACATGGTTGGTGAATGTCTAAAGAACAGTACTTCTGTTCGGTTGGTTTCAGCTGTCTCAAGAGAGTCAATCTGTAGATGGAAACTTGGCCTGCACACTAAATTGTTAAAGTCCTCCCATGTTGCCTTATTCACCTGAGGCCATCAGCCCCGGATACTCAGCAACAGTAGCAGCAAAAACTCCCATTGCTCTGAGGACATCAGCATCACCTAATCCCACTGTCCAATGGTGGGATCAGTGGCAGATGCATGATGGGCATGGCCCTTTCACTAAGGCTTTGTGCTCACCTATGTGCACTCACACATGCAAACGGATAGACAGATGCATGCCAACAGGCACTATTTATTTATTTATTTAGACAGTTTTGTATACTGCCTTATCCTTCAATCAAAGCGGTCACAACACAATTGGGGGATACATTTAACACGCGGGGATATGAGACACATACACTAATACTTACAGGGAACATGGGCAATGGAGGGTTAAGTGGCTTGCCCAAGACCACAAGGAGCATCTGTGGGACTAGAAACCCCAGTCCTTCCGGCCCAAGGTTGCTGTCCTCTAGTGGGATTTGAACCCCCGACCTTCCGGCCTGAAGTACCTTGCCCCAACCACTAGGCTACTCCTCCCTATTGTTTTGCAAAAATACAGTGACTCATCTAACAAACTGATGGCAGCAGGCCTCAAGCTTCCCAGCAGCAAAATATTGTGACGCACCATAAAATTTGTCAGGAAAGCGTAGTTACTCACCTGTAACAGGTGATCTCCGGGAACAGCAGGAATTAAGTCTTCACATATGGGTATTGTCGGTACCGGAACGCTCCCCAGCGTCCAATAGGAAAGCTTTTGGGAGCATTCCACAGCACCTGCGTGCTGCCTTCCCACCTTTCCAACTGTCCCTCTTCAGCTGAGTTTATAGTTGAGACAGAAGGAGAGAAAGAGAGAGAGAGAGAGAGAGACAACTCCTAGGGGAGGTGGGTGGGTTGTGAAGACTTAATTCCTGCTGTTCCCAGAGATCACCTGTTACAGGTGAGTAACTATGCTATCTCCAGGAACAAACAGGAATGTAGTCTTCACATATGGGGTCTCCCCAGCTGAGAGAGGCCAGGGGATGACCCCAGGAAGCTGCGAACCCATGGTGAGATGGGTCATGCTTCCTCCCCTGGATCTCTGGCATCCAAACCCGGGACAGAGGGTATGAGTTGTACTAAGTCTGAAAAAGATGCTGGAGAACAGCCTGGCCAAACGAGGCATCCCATGGGAGTCCTTGTCTAAACAATAGTGAGCTGTAAAGGTGTGTACCGAAGCCCAAGTGGCTGCTCTACAAATGTCGTCAATGGACACAGAACAAAGATTAGCCATAGAGGCTGCCATTGCTCTCACATTGTGAGCTGTGACATGGCCCTTGAGAGAAAGTCCCTTACTCTCATATGCAAAAGATATGCAATTTGCAATCCAACTAGAGAGAGTTCTTTTGGAGACTAGAAGTCCCAAATGGCTAGAATCAAAAGCAACAAAAAGCTGAGAAGATTTTCTATGTTGCTTAGTTCTTTGAAGGTAAAAATCTAAGGCTCTTTTACAATCTAAGGTATAAAGGCTCCTTTCTGCATTAGAGGCATGAGGCCTAGGAAAGAATACAGGAAGGTAAACCGCTTGGTTTAAATGAAAGGGCGAAACCACCTTTGGCATAAAGTGAGGATGAGTCCTAAGAACTACCTTATCATGGTGAAATCTTGTATAGGGAGGATCCGCCACTAAGGCCTGCAACTCACTGATGCGTCTGCAGAAGTGAGAGCAACTAGGAAGATGACCTTCCACGAAAGAAACTTTAGAGCTCCAAATCTCCTGCAACTTCCTTGAGGAATATTCCCATATAGAGAATGTAGGAGCTGATCCTGGCTGACAACATGGAAGATTGGAAGCATTGACGCCTAAAGGCATCGTGTGTCCTTGATTCATGGCCTGGAGGATTGGAAGAATGCATTTTAGCACTCTTAATCCTACACATCGCCGATTCCACTACCATTGAATGATGTGGTAACTAAGTCTTTTGAAAACCAGGACAGCTTGGAGCTCGGTACATGGTATCGAGTCATCGAGAGTGTGGAGACACCGTTAAAGGAGTTTCCCACATTCTTAGCATAAGATCATGCAAGATCCTATGAATAGGCAGGATAGCTGCCTCTTTAGGAGCCTTAGGGTATTGAAGAATTTCTAATTCTTCTGCTCTGGGTTCCTTCTCCGGAGTCACCGTGATTGAGAGGCCTCGAGCTAAATCACGTATGAAATCCTAGAAGGACATGTCTTCTGGAGGAGACATTCCGCGTTGAGGAGAAGGAGATGGGATCATCCGGAAGGATTGCTCTGGTACCGGCAGAGTCAGAGTCATCGGAATCGGAAGATTCAAAGTATCTCTGTGCCGGGTGTTCCTGCAACGCATGATACCAGTACCACTCGAAGTCGGTATTGGGATGTCTCGGTATCGGTCTGTCGATAACTGAGATACTCATGGCTCGGCATGGGGGGAAGCATACCGGCCGAGGCAGGTGCACTCAGTACCAGCACCGATGTCGGTACCGATACCTGTGGAACCCTCTGTAGCGGTCTTAGCGGTACAGAAGCTGCTAAGAGGGCTGCTAGACTGCGTTCGATAGCGAGGATTCTCTGATCCATCGCTCCTGCCGATACCTGGGTGTTGGTACTGGTGGAAGCGGCTACGACCCCAGAACATGGCACCAGTAGTTCTGCAGAGGTGGAAGCCTCTGGAACATTCTGGAGCCCCGTTAATGCTTTGGAGACCGAGGCCTCCCGCTGGGGCTGTTTTGCCGGTGAACTTTCCTCGAGGGCAACGCCAGTGGCATCTCGATACCTGGAAGGGGATCTACCCTTTGAGGACCGGCCAGTCTTAGAAGACTTAGGTTTAGTTACCCGAGATACATGGGAGGAAGATAAAGCCATGGAAGACGTTGATGCAATGGACATTGTATCTGTAGCAAAAAGGGTACCGAGTTTTGCAGCTCTATTCTGCAGGCCCCTCGTCATCTTTCTGCAGGAGAAACACTCCGATGGAGAATGGTCAGGACCTAAACACTTAAGACACCATTCATGGGTGTCGGTGACAGATATGGTACCACCACATTTAGAACATTTCTTGAAACCACTAACTGGTTTTTCCATGTTTGAAGAAAAATGGGCCTAGTGCCCAAAATGGCGCCTAGCACCGAGAGGGGAAAGACCCCTTAAGAAAAAAATCTTTTAGAAAGCTAGTTTTTTGTTTTTTTTTAAAAGAAGAGAGCTGGTGGTACCGGTAGGAGTCAAATGAAGGCAGACGCGACCACAAAAAACAAAAGAATAAGAATACATTTTCTGTGGTGACAGAGTATGCGTCCTGTCGGCTCCGCGGAAAACGAAGAACTCAAGAGGGAGAGTTGGAAAGGCGGGACAGCAGCACGCAGGCACTGTGGGATGCTCCCAAAAGCTTTCCTATTGGACGCTGGGAGCATTCCCGCGCAGGCTCCGTCGATACCGACGATACCCATATGTGAAGACTACATTCCTGCTTCTTCCTGGAGATAAGGATTATTTATCAAAGTGATTTACATACCAGACACATACAAAGCAAATATGATAAACTTTAATTCAATTTTATTTTCCACTTTAACATTTTCGAAGT
This sequence comes from Ichthyophis bannanicus, assembly GCA_033557465.1. NCBI lineage: Eukaryota > Metazoa > Chordata > Amphibia > Gymnophiona > Ichthyophiidae > Ichthyophis > Ichthyophis bannanicus. The sequence goes on from CM066036.1 coordinate 701,211,855, forward strand.
GTACATCATGCAGTCTGCCAGTGTATCCACACATCTTAAATGAACAGCAATTTGGAATTAAGATTTTCACAGATTTTTTTCGCCCTGTGGTTTCAGACCCACTTTCAAAACTTCGGTACAATAAGGCATCTGACAATGCAAGTATAAATTTGATTTTTCCTAATACCACCAAATGTTTCCACAATTTAATATCTGTCTTTCCTAAATTAAACACTACTGTACAGGCACAGACATCCAAGAGAATACATACCTGCTGTAGTACACATCGCACATGTTACTAACTAGAACATATACAATTCTACAAAACACTCCATTCTCACCCATCTTCTCCCATGAGGACAGCAGGTTTTCAATGAGCAGGCACAATATTTGTGATGAAAGGACAAACATTTCTAGTCTTTGAAGTGGGATACTTATGCCTGTATTTGCCAAAATGGCATCTTGTCCCCATTTTGTTAAGGAACTCATTATAGCGGGACACTAAATCTGGAGTAGATTAAACGCTATCCTGCTGTAAGAAGTCATAGCAACTATTCCAATAAAGGAAATCTCTTCTTTAAAAAAAGCACACACCATGTTTTTGTTGCTTCTGTTTCCGTGTGTGCTAAATAATGAATCAAACCATGCAGGATGCTTTCGGCCGATAATTTAGAAGTCAAAGCACTGTAATCTGGAACAGAAACATATTTGGCTGTACCCTGAATAATCTTCTCACTTTTATCCCCTTTTGAAGCTACCTATGTTTTTCATACCGTAAATCAACTCTAGTTCCTTTGCATGACTCAAGTATATTTTTGTACACATTAATATTGTTGGGTTTTAAATTGCTTTAGATTTGAAAAGCAAATCTAATGAGTTTCGATTTCGGTAATTCCTTGTAGAACCGACTCTATCAGGTTTCATTACCGTCATCTTCTAATACTATGGGACGCTAGAAAAGTTCTCATAGCTATGGGAAATAGTGGAGAGTCTCTAAAGGAGAGATAAAAATAAATTAATACCCAGCAGCTAAGTAGCAGCATTAAGAACATAAATAGCAAAACAAATTCTTTACAGGATCTCACCACCACAAGCATGGTTTATATTATTTCTTTGCATACAAATGTCAGCATAACTAAATCAATCTAAACATTACAGTATCATACCTTGCAAAATTAATCTCAAACCATCCTATCTGTAATAGGATAAATAACCAATATACAAACAAAAAAATGGATTTAAATATACAAATATTTTGCAGGTCTCAGTTTGGAATGAAATTCTATGGTGCAACCTTATCAATGGTTTTTGAAAAGTTATCTTGTGTGCTGTCTAAAAATCAGCTCGAAGTCCCCCTAGGATGTACAGTGCGCCAGACAAACTGACTGGCTGATCAGCTGCTAGCCTAAGCACCGTGTCACTAAGTGAAGTCAGAGCCAACTTATATGACTTAAGAGAACTATATCCCAGTCAAGGTGCTAGAACTAAAAGGTTGCATTTAATAGGGCTGTTCTCTCAAATTAACAGAATTACTGAAGATACAGTTGTTTTACAGAGCAAATAGAAACTGAGGGGGTTAAGAGTGATCCTTTGGTGGTACAAGCCACTGGGCAACATTCTTTCTACAATCCGTGAATGACGGATTGTCAGTGTCAGACCCTGAAAGGACTGTTTTTGGTTTCCTAATCCATTACATTGTGCAGCATCTGAATTTCGCACTAAAGTGATTTCAGCTGAATAGATGCTATATGAGCTGAAAATTAGTAAGCAGTAGAAACATCTTTTTGGAGATGACTCAGCATTGGGACCCACATTAAAGCAAATATACAGCATTTATGAAATTCTGCAACAGCTCATTTCTAAATTATCTGTGTATAATATATGCAATAAAATGACAGTAATTAATTGCCATCATCCCTGCACCTCCCTTCTATCTAAGGCAGGCCAACACGCTCCTCCTCTTACAAGTCTTAAGTGACACCATTTTGGCAGCACATGCTGACCAGAGGTAGCCCCGTTTTTGCAGACCTGCAGATATCACTATTGCAGTGCATTTGGTTGCATTTATTTCTGTGCCTAATCCATGAAAACCAATAAAGAAAACACATAAGAAAATAAATAATTAAATAGTAAAAGAACAAGTTTAACAAAAAAAATAATTTAACACTTTAATGTTCCACTAGGTCAAAACATACTTGCTACCAAAGATATGTTCAAATAGACCTTCACAGAAAATGTGCTAAGTATTTTCTGTGGGTGGGCACATTTGGTAATTCCTACCAACAGAACACATTCAGCAGTCAAATTTATCAGTGTGAGCAGCAGCAAACAGAACTGAAATTGTGCACATATTTAGCTTTAAAAATAGCACTGGATCTACTAGCAGGTTATTTCTGTTCACGCACTAGATCTAGCCCACACCATTTAATTTATCATAAGATACGCATTAAAACGTGGTGATTCACAAATGGGCAGCAACAGGCACGCCAAGTCATTCGTCTGTCTTCTCATCATCGGCATCCAGTAACACAATTTTAAGCGTCTGTGAACAGAATCTCATTTCAAGCACCTGAAATATCAATCTAGGCAAAAAAAGGACTATCAGCTATCAAAGCTGAAAGGGCTGATATATTACAGTATCTGATGAAAGAAACGATGGATTCTGAGGCTGTGTCTAAGTCTTGCATACATTCATAAGCTCTTATTACTGGCTTCCTTCAAGACTTCGGAAAAATAATTTCTACAACTCGTATTCTTGTAAATGTTGCCTACAAACTTAAAAAAATATATATTTTCTAGCTGAGAACCATTGGTGTATTTCTACATTCCGGTATTAGAAGATTAAGACTTGTCAACAGAATACGAGGAGAAACACAGAAAGCCTACTACTTCAGCAACTACATTCAGATAGTAGTTTGTAATTTACAGTACTGTTTGAATATGTTGTTTTTTTAATAATGGGATTCATACCATTTTTTAATCTATGCCAAAAAACAAAGACCATATTCAGCAGTTGATACAGACATGTTGAATCCCTTTTGGGGTTCCATCCATCAGTACTTATCAGGTCAGAGTTTTGATGGATTTACTTGAGTTTACATATCCTGTGAAAACTTGCTGGATAGGAATTGGAATAATGAAGGTCTTTAGGATGAAACATTTTCAGTCATGTCTACAAGCTAGTGGAGAACAAGTCTTTATAAGTTCAACAACAGAAGCATTAAATCAGGTCACAAAATTCCCATTGCCATGTGTGTTAACATGAATACTGAACTTCAAAATCAGAATATAAGGCAACAGAGTTTGAAAAAGAGAGGGCTGTTTGTTGCCATCATTGGTTTTCAATCTTTGCTCATGAATCCCTAGGCTTCAGTTCTTGAGATACAAGATCTTCCTGAATTATTTTTAAAATGCTTCTCCAGGGAACATTTTTCTTAAATATTTAAAAGTTAAACATTAACGTAAACACTACAGCAGCACATTGTTTTTGTTTTTTTTGTCCCCTAAAAATATAAAATAATGCTCATTATACAATAAATCAGATGGTCACGCAGAACAAAATCTCTTGCCCAAGGCAGCTCTTGGTCACCGAGTAGTGAAGTTGGACATCAGAAGTCAGAATTTCTGAGACGTGATGACACAAGAAGATACTGGTGCCGACCCAAACTTCAGCCTCTCCCAGCATCAGAGGCTTAGTAGACCAATAGAAGGACCCATAATTAAAGATCTACTGCTCTATACAGTAGCTAGATGTGTTAGATACATTGGATAGGTTTCTGAAGAAAAGCTGCATCAACCGCTTCTGTACAGAGAAATCCTACAAACCTCAAAAAATTGGAAACTAGTTTACTGTGAATGTCCATAGCGAGCGCATGGTAGATAAAATGCAGGAGGAGTGGAAAAAAAATCAAAGTTAAAGTCCGTTTTAACATGCTAAGTGGAGGAGTTACCTGTCAAAAGAAGAAAAATATCTGAAGTTAAATAGCAGTCTTTCAGCAAGATTTACACTACAGTAGTTTTTTGTTTAGAGAAAATGCCCGCTTTACATTTAAATATCCAAGCCTGAATACTGTATTTGACTTGAAAATGCATATTCCTAATTCAGTTCCTTGTGAGAATGGATAATTGAATAGATTTAAACATTTGATCCCATTTCAAGATGTTAATAACTGGAAGTTCACCACCTTATGTCACAGTTCATAACCACACTGGTGATTCTAATAGGAATTAAAAGCCGTGAACAGGCAGGAAGACTGAGGCAACCTCTGGGGTTTTGAGTGTATGGAGGGGGAGGAGTTCCTAACGCAGGGTGATCTGCCCCTTTAAAGATCCCAGAAACTACTTTTTAATAAATGCTGTGTTTTTAGGGAATCTTAAAATACATTTCAAAACCACTCTTTGGTTATAGGTCCTTAAGCAAGCTACTGTTTCGCTGTTAAGTAGAGGAAGCTTTGCTCACTTTAGTGCCATGATACATGCTTCTACAATAAATGGTTGGCCTGTACCACCAGCATCCTAAACAGTCATAATGAACATTTCACAGCCAAAGTAACATGCACTCCCTCGCACAATGCTTTGAAATGCTGCATGTGTGTATGCATATTCTGCAGTTTAGTTTCTTGTACACCACCTTGAGTGAATTTTCTCTCAAAAACGTGATTACTAGATCATTAAATACAACAATGAAGACAGATTTCTTGGAAGCCAACTGCAGAATAAACATTTCTAAATCATTTTAACATCTGTAAACTAGTCGCCTTAAAAACCTTTCAACTATTTCACACTTGTTTGGGGAGGGGGGAAGAATTTCAGAAAATCAGCATAAATCTCCTTAAGGCATGTAGATAATTCTGGTACAGTGATGAGGAAATTCATTTTTGAAGAATACACAAATGTGCCAACCGATCTAAACAAACCCCCCCAAAAAAACAAGAGGTCTCAATGTGGTATAACTTAAATGTCAATATGTCTGGTATATGAATAGCATACACTGTGCTGCTCATGCAATGGCAAGTAGGCTTTCAGAGGGACTTGTAGAGGTGAAAGGCACTTCCATCAGACAGAAGAAGATAGTACAGAGTAGATACCCTTTAAACCAGTGGGTTGGGACATTATCAATGGATGGGGTCATGAGAATAAGGCTGCTCCCCTTCTATCTAGACCTCCACTGTGATCTATGCCTAGTTGGCAGTCAGCACAGGGGCCTGTGAGTCTGCGAATATTCAAAGGTTCTGGCCCCTCCTTGTCTGTGGTTTTCTTATTAAGCACAGTTACTTACCTGTAACAGGTGATCTCTGGGAACAGCAGGAATAAGTCTTCATATAGGGGTTTCGTCGGTACCGACGGAGCCTGCTCGGGAACGCTCCCCAGCGTCCAATCAGAAAGCTTTTGGGAGCATCCCACAGCGCCTGCGTGCTGCCTTCCCACCTTTCCCAACTGTCTCTCCTCAGTTGAGTTTTAGAGCTGAGACAAAGAGAGAGAGAGGGAAAGGAAAAAGAGATAGAGAGAGAGAGACAACTCCTAGGGGAGGTGGGTGGGTTGTGAAGACTTATTCCTGCTGTTCCCAGAGATCACCTGTTACAGGTAAGTAACTGTGCTATCTCCAGGAACAAGCAGGAATGAGTCTTCACATATGGAGACTCCCTAGCTTTAGATGCCAGGGAGAGATCCCAGAAGTTGTGTGTCCCTGGGACAGGGCTGCACTTCCCCACATGGATCTCTGGCATCCCATGAGGGATGGTGGGTAGGAGTTGATTAAGTATGGAACAGGTGTTTAAGAACAGCCTGACCAAACAAGACATCCCGGTGGGAGTCCTTGTCCAAGCAGTAATGGGCTGTGAAGGTATGAACCGAGGCCCAAGTGGCTGCTCGACAGATGTCGTCGATAGACACAGAGTTCAGATGAGCCATTGAGGCTGCCATGGCTCTCACATTGTGAGCTGTGACATGGCCTTCCAGAGAAAGGTTCTTGCTCTGATAGGCGAAAGAAATACATTGGGCAATCCAGTTAGAAAGTGTTCTCTTGGAGACTGGTTGTCCGAGATGAGAAGGATCAAAGGCAACAAAGAGTTGGGAAGATTTTCTATGTTGCTGTGTCCTTTGTAAGTAAAAAGCTAGAGCTCTTTTACAGTCCAGGGTATGAAGATTCCTCTCTGCACTTGATGCATGAGGCCCTGGAAAAAAGACAGGTAGGTAGACCTCCTGGTTGAGGTGAAAAGGCGAGACCACCTTAGGCATAAGGTGTGGTTTAGTCCTAAGGACCACCTTGTCATGATGGAACCTTGTATAAGATGGATTAGCTACGAGTGCTTGCAATTCACTAATGCGACGTGCTGATGTGATTGCAATGAGAAAGATAACACAGGTACACGAAAAAAATTTTTTTTTAAACTGCCTCTAATGTTTCGATTGATTTTTACGTTTTTTGGTGCGCTGAATCCAAATCTGGTAACCAATTTGCTCCATCACGTACAGATTTTTTGCTACATTGGGTTAGCAGTTTGAGGTGAACGTTTCAGATTGAGTGCGATCGAGATAAAAGTTTCTTGGATGAATTCTTTATACTAATTGTTTAGTAGTTATTCAAATAAGAATAAAGAAAATTGTAACAAGGCAGCACATAAGAATAGAGTAATGTCAACAAAACACACTGTGATGGTAGCAAAATTGTCTGCACTTAAAACAGCCACATACATGTGCACAAACATTGAGCATATAAGAGCAAGGTTAGACACAAAGCAAAGCAAAGAAATGTGCAAAAAATGTTGTACAGGTATGTATGTAAGAATAGAAAACGCAAACCGCACCATTGCAATACATGAAGACAAACATCCGATGGTGTGAAAATAAAATTCTAATAAATGAGATCCGACACTGTGGTAATAACTAGCAAATTTTTATTTCAAAGTTTAGTAAAAACACGATATTTGTCAACACAGTTTAGATTTTAAAGTCATTCTTGGGTCAATCAATCTCCTGGTGGGCCCGTTTCTTCTTCCCCCGAATGCTTCTCTTGGTGCGCTACTTGGCGTATTTTTCATCTGGGGTTTCCCGCAGCAGCAACCAGCAGAAATCAGCCATCATAGTGGTGTTCCATCTTCCTTGGTACCTTCTCTCTGCGTCCTTGATGTCCTGGTGAAACCTTTCACCTTGTTCTTCACTGTACGCCCCCAAGGTTTCGGGAAAGTAGTTCACATGGGAGTGCAAGAAATGGACTTTCAGGCTCATGTTACAGCCTTGTTCTTTGAAGGCATTGAGCATCCTGGCAACAATATCCTTATAGTTCTCATCCCGCCTGTTCCCCAAGAATTTGAGAACATCATCCTTGAAGGAATCCCAGGCTTCTTTTTCCTTCTCAGACATCGTTTCAGCGAATGCTCCATCTGAAATGAGTTTCCTTATATCAGGGCCAACAAACACTCCTTCCTTTAGCTTTCCTTCAGAAAGTCGGGGGAACTTTGAGCAAAGGTACCGAAAGCACTCACCATCTTTTGGAAGGGACTTGATGAATTGCTTAATGAGACCCAACTTAATGTGGAGAGGTGGTAATAGAATTTTATCACGAGGTACCAAGCTCTCATGAAGAACATTTTTCTCACCGGGTCTCAAATACTCCCGAATTGGCCAGTCTTTTTTCCCCCAGTGTAGGTCGCGGGCCCGGCTATCCCACAAGCAAAGGAAGCAGGGATATTTGGTGAAACCGGATTGCTGCCCTAATAGCATGGATAGAATTTTAAAGTCTCCACAAATCATCCACTTATGCTCATCATAACGAATCTTCTGAAGAATCAGGGCCAAATTCTTGGAGAATAACAGAGTGAGCAATAGGAACTGAAGCGAATGTGTTGCCATTATGAAGAAGAACACCTTTTATGCTGTCTTTTGACGAATCAATGAACAGCCGCCATTCAGCAGGATCATACTTGAGTTTAAACTTTTCCATCACTCCGTATATATCGTTGCAAAATACCAAATCTTCCTCTTTGCTGAAATACTTCAAAAATTGTGTCTCGCGGTTGCGGTACCAATAAAAAGTTGTTCCTGGTGACAATAGATTTTTCTGTTTAAGCCGAGAACCTAGCAGTTGGGCAGCATCTTTTGGGAGTCCTAAATCCCGGACTAAATCATTCAATTCAGCTTCAGAGAAAAGTTCAGGTTTCGGATCTGGTTCAGTTTCAAACTCAGAAGTACTGGACTCATCGGGAAAAGCCATCTGATGAGTCTCATCATGATCAGAACCGTCCACACAAATATGATCCAAAGATTTTGGTGGTTCAGGCACAGGTACTTCGTTGCTATGAGGCATAGGCCTAATTGCTGAGGGAAGGTTGGGGTAACTTATTACATTCTTATTTTTTAAGTTGTATCCCTTCACAATGCAAGAGCAAAAATAGCAGTCACTGCTGTGGTCTCTTTGTTCACGCCACATCATAGGTATTCCGAAACGAAATGCTTGTTTTTTACCTTTCATCCATAAGCGTAGATCTTCCTCACATGTCTTGCACACTTTGTGAGGAGCCCACGGTTTGTCTTGATCGCCTAACTTCAAACCGAAATAGGCGAAATATACTTTTTTAATAAATGCAGAAATGTTCCTCTGCCGCTTTTTCACGGTATATTCCTCACAAATAAAACAAAGACTGTCCGGAGAGTTGACGCAACCTCTGGCTCTGTGAGCCATCACAAATACACAGCACTGCAAACTACAACTGTAGTGAACCACTTCGGAATAAAGCTGGATTATGACTGAGCAAACAAAAGGTAATAATGAACTTGCAAGAAACTGAAATTTGACAGGAACTTTCATGTCGCAACCACCGTGTTTGAGCGAGCGAACGAGGTGAGGCGAACAGGAAAGAACATGCCCCAGCGCGAGTACTGGATTTAGCCCCCCGCCTCCCAATTGTCCTGTTAATGTATAAAATGAATACAAAACACTCTAAAATATCATGAGGGAGTGTTTCTAGTTAGTTAACCATTACAACCTCTATTTTGGGCAAAGAAAATAAACTGCAGTCGGCTAAAAAGAAATTATGTGAACATTCCTTATATGGGTAAGAAATCTAATTTTGCAAGAAAACGTGACGTGATGGAACATTTTGGCTATTTTTCCTGGATTCAGCACCCCAAAATCTATAGGAATCAGTTGCAAAACTGGAGGCAGTTTTTTGGTAGTGTACCTGTGTAACCTTCCAAGAAAGGTATTTCAAGGAGGTGGTAGCTAAAGGTTCAAAAGGCGGCTTCATAAGCTGACCAAGAACCAAGTTTAAGTCCCATGCCACCGGGGGTGGTTTAATGGGAGGCTTTGTTAAAAGAAGGCCTCTCATGAATCTTGCTACAAGAGGATGAGAGGAAATAGGTTGTCCATTTAGAGGCTTAAGGGAAGCTGCAATAGCACTCAAATGGACTCTTACTGAATTTGTCTTAAGGCCTGCATTAGACAGATGAAGGAGATACTCCAGCAAAGATTCCAGAGGTATGGCAAGGGGGTTAAGACCCTTCCCAGAACACCAGATGGTAAACCTCTTCCACTTGAAAGCATAAGAACGTCTAGTGGAAGGTTTTCTGGAAGCATAAAGAACATCTTTCACTTGTTGAGAAAGATGCAGATCCTGGAGATCTAGGCCTTCAGCAACCAAGCCCTGAGATGCAGAGACTGGGGATTGGGATGCCATAACTTTCCATCCTCTTGAGAGAGGAGGTCTGGAGCAGACCCTAACTCCAGGGAGGGAGCTTGAGAGAGACGTAGAAGCAGAGGGTACCACACTTGCCATGGCCAATGTGGAGCTATGAGAATCATGTGGCCTCTGTCTCTCTGAAGCTTGAACAGGGTTTTGGGAATTAGGGGAATGGGTGGAAAGGCATAAAGGAAGTCTTGACCCCAGTGAAGGAGGAAAGCATCCCTTGCCTGAGCTCCCTGAGCCAGAGTTCTGGAACAGAACCGGGGAAGTTTGGCATTCCACGGACTTGCAAAGAGGTGTATGTTCGGGGTTTCCCAAATTTGAAAAATCTTGGATACCTGGTCCATATGTAGGGACCACTCGTGTGGAAGCAGAACTCGACTGAGTCTGTCTGCCCAAGAATTTTGAACCCCTGGAAGATAAACTGCCAGAAGATGAATGTGATGCTCTCTGGCGAGGGCCCACAGTCGCAAAGCTTCGTTGCAAAGTGACAGAGAGCCAGTTCCTCCCTGCTTGTTTACAAAGAACATGGCTACCTGATTGTCCGTATGGATAAGGACTGTCTTGTGGTTGAGCAGGGTGTGGAAAACTCGCAGAGCAAGGAAGATTGCTCTGAGTTCCAAGAGATTGATATGTAGACATGTCTCTTGGGGGGACCAGATGCCCTGGGTGGAGAGGTCTTGAAGATGAGCTCCCCACCCCATTGGAGAAGCATCTATTGTAGGAGTTGCTTGGGGCAGAGGTTGTTGAAAGGGGGACCCCAGCAACAGGTTTTGAGGGGACATCCACCACTGGAGGGACAAAATGAGGCGACTTGTCTTTGCTATTTTGTCTGACAGGCAGCCTAATGCCTGGGTCCATTGGGTGGATAAAGTCCACTGAGCTGCCCTCATGTGAAGGCGAGCATATGGTACCACATGTACGGTGGATGCTATGTGGCCTAACTGTAACATCTCTCGAGCAGTTAGCAGGGGCTTCAACTCTGCTTGAGAAGCTAACTGCACCAAGCGAAGGCAACGGGCCTGGGGAAGATAGGCCCTTGCCCTTGTAGTATCCAGCAATGCCCCTATAAACTCCAGGGACTGAGTAGGGATCAAATTGTATTTTGGGATGTTTATTACCAGCCCTAAATACTGAAGGATACGCATTGTGCAGTTTAGAGAAGTCTTGGCCTCTGATTGAGTGGGAGCTCGAATAAGCCAGTCATCCAGGTAAGGGAAGACGAATATTCCCAGGGTGTGCAGAAAAGCAGCTACCACTGCCATGCATTTCGTGAACACCCTTGGTGAGGAGGCCAGACCAAAAGGGAGCACTCTGTATTGATAGTGCTTCTCCTGAAAAAGGATCCGAAGGAACCTTCTGTGAGTTGGATGGATGAGAACATGAGTGCACGCATCCTTGAGATCTAGAGAACAAAGCCAATCCTGACTCTGAAGGTATGGCAGCAGAGTTCCTAGAGAAACCATCTTGAATTTTTCCTTGACTAGGAATCTGTTCAATTCTCTGAGATCTAAGATGGGTCTGAAGCCCCCTGTTTTCTTTGGAATAAGAAAATAGGGGGAGTAGAACCCTGTGCCCTGTTGTTGAAAAGGCACTTCCTCTATTGCCCCCTGGGCGAGAAGAGTGGCAACCTCCTGTTCCAACAGGCTGAGGAGGGAGGTTGGAGAATTGAACTGGTGCACTCTTGTGAGAGGGGGCAAGCTTGAGAAATGAAGTTTGTACCCCTCTCTTATGATGGAGAGTGTCCAATGCTCTACTGTAATTTGCCCCCACCTGGGAGCAAAGTGACATAACCTTCCTGGAATGGTGGAGGGCTCTGGTCCTTCTAGAGCCAGGAAGGCTAAGTTCTCTAGCAGAAAGTCAAAGGCCCTGAGGGGGCTGAGGCTGCTGGGCTGGAGCAGGCCTCGCAGCCTTTGCTTTGCTCTGTTTGGAGGATTGCTGACGTTTGGAAGGGAACTGAGCTGCAGAAGATGCCCGCTGACCATAAGCAGGATAGAATCCTCCCTTTTTAGAAAAAGGTGTTTTCTTGAACAACCTTTTCTTAGCAGGAGCAGCTGTGGATTTGGACAATCTATCCAAAGCAGAATTTTCAGCATCCATCTGATTGGCTTTTGCTTGCCAATCTTTACCAAACAGGTTCTCACCTGTACAAGGGATATTGCCCAATTCATCTTGAACCCAGATCTCCAAATCAGATGCTTGAAGCCAAGCAATCGTACGTGCACCTATGGCAATAGCTGAGGCTCTACTTACGCATTCAAAGGAATCGAAAGCTGCACGGTTGGAGAATTTGGAGATATCTTGGGCATGTTTAAGCCCAGTGAGAAAGTCTTGCCTTTTATCTTCAGACATAAGAACATAAGATATGCCATACTGGGTCAGACCGAGGTCCATCAAGCCCAGTATCCTGTTTCCAACAGTGGCCAATCTAGGTCATACGTACTTAGCAATATCCCCAAAAGACACAGGTTCCACAATGCTTGTACTGGGTCAAGCATTGATTATCCTGGGTCCCTTTTTAATAGTGGTTTATGGACCTTTCCTCCAGGAACTTGTCCAAACCTTTTTTAAACCCAGCTACACTAACAGCTCTTACTACATCCTCCGGTAACAAATTAAAAGGACTTAAAGTCTGCAAATGGTCAGTGACTTCTTTTAAGAACATTCCCATGTAGAGACTATAAGAATTAATTCTTGCAGCAAGCATGGAAGCTTGGAAGACTCTTCTTCCAAAAGCATCCAGGGTTCTACATTCACGTCCTGGAGGATTAGAAGGCATGTCTTTTGGCACTTCTAATCTTTCTCATTGCAGACTCAACCACAATAGAGTGGTGAGGAAGCTGAGTTTTATGGAAACCAGGACAAGGAGGGACACGATACATGGTATCCAACCTGCGAGAATGAGGAGAGGTGGTTAGAGGTGCTTCCCACATCCTCAACATGAGATCATACAGGATCTCATGGATAGGTAAGGTAGCTGCCTACTTAGGAGTTTTAGGATATTGTAAAATATCTAACTCCTTGGCTCTGGGCTCTGTCTCAGGGGCCACTGTAATAGAGAGGCCCCGAACCACCTCTCTGATAAAGTCTTGAAAAGACAAATCCTCTGGAGGAGACATCCTTTGTTTAGGAGAGGACTCCTCCTGTGGAAGAAGCATCACTGCATTGACCGACTCTTCAGAATCCTCAGAGGAATTGAAGTATCGTCTGTCCGGATGCTCTTGCAAAGCCCGATACCCATACCGACTGGGATCGGTATCGGGAATAACCGGTACCGGGGTATCGGTACCGGAGGGCTTCAGAGGACAGAGTACCGGCATAGCGGACACCGATGCCACCGGTACCAGGATCGGTACCGATGGCGATGCTAGAGCCGGTACCAGCGGAGTAGTCTGTTGCGGTACCACGGGCGTCGATGCCACAAGGAAAGCCGCCAGACTGCGTTCTATGGACAGAATCCTGTGATCCATCGATGCCGCCAATGCCTGAAAGTCGGTACCAGTGGAAGCCACCGGTACCCAAGAGCATGGCATCAGGAGATCTGTCGAGGCCACGCCATCGAGATCATCCTGGAACCCCAATGATGCTTTAGAGGCCGAAGCCTCCCGCCGGGGTAATTTTGCCGGTGCAGAATCCTCGAGGGCAAGGCCAGAGGCATCTCAATGCTTAGGAGATCCACCCTTCGAGGACCAGCTAGATTTATGTTTAGTTACCTGAGATCCATGTGAGGAAGCAGCAGCCCTGGATGACGTCTATGCCACCGAAGCCGCATCAGAGGGAAACAGGGTACTGAGCTTGGCAGCTCGGTTCTGCCGACCTCTTTTAGACATCATGGAACAGGACACACAATCCATTATGGAATGGTCAGGACCTAAACATTTTAGACACCAGTCATGGATGTCGGTGACAGAAATAGTACCGCCACATTTTGTGCACTTTTTAAATCCTGAGGCAGGCTTTTCCATATTGAAGGAAAAGAAGTTTTGGGCCTAAGGCCCAAAACTCAAGTGCACCTGAAGAAAAAGAACGGAAAAAAGGTTTATTTATTTATTTTTTTTACAAGAAGAAAAGAACAAAGACCGGCGGTACCGGTACAGCGTCGAAGAAGGCAGACGCGACACAAAAGAATAAAGAAAAAATAAGGAAATTCTTCTGCGGTGACAGGAACACGACCTGCTGGCTCCGTGGAAAAAGAAGAACTGAGGAGAGACAGTTGGGAAAGACGGGAAGGCAGCACGCAGGTGCTGTGGGATGCTCCCAAAAGCTTTCTGATTGGACGCTGGGGAGTGTTCCCGCGCAGGCTCCGTCGGTACCGACGAAACCCATATGTGAAGACTCATTCCTGCTTGTTCCTGGAGGTGACTAGATACACATGTACGCTACCGTAGTCTATGAGTGTATATTGACACATAGGGCTCTCTGCTGATTGCTGCCACAAGTGCTTCATACTTTGTCCGAGATAGTCTACTACTAAGGATTTTAGATTTAATTAGGATTACAGCTCAAGGTGAGTTACATTCAGGTACAGTAAGTATTTCCCTATCCCCAAAGGGCTTACACAATCTATGGCCCTCATTTACCAATTTACATTAAATTCAAATGCATAGTTAGTATATAAGCACCACTGAATGATGTTGCTTGGTTTATTTAACATGCATTATACTGCATTAATGCGTGTTAATAAATGAGGGCCTACGTTTCCACCTGAGGCAATAGAGGGCGAGGTAATTTGCCGAAGGTTACACAGTGCATCAGTGGGATCTAACCTTGTTTTCCATGATTCTCAGCACACTGCTCTAACCACTAGACTAGTCCTCCACACCAAAGCAGATGAATCACGTATTGTCTATTTTGTGCACACCATAAAAGTGAAAACAGAAAAAAAGGAAGAGACTGTTTGCTGCAAAGTTACTTATCCATTTCACTCTTTCCATCCCAACATAATGCCAAAAAGAAATTATACATAAGAGACTGACAATCTGAGGGCAAAATAACTATCCAGAAACTTGACTGAAGGAGACCAAATTTGGTTGGGAAGAAAACTCAGGGCAAAGACACACCAACTTTGAAAATGGGCCAGATCAGTCCAGGCGTTCCAGAGAAAAAAGAGATCCTATGTATTTCTATGGCAGAGAGGTCCAACAGCTGAAGTACAGAAATACTGATACCATGAAATATGACAATTAAAGTATTGCTCCTTTCAAATTTTCCCTTCCCTCTCCTGGTCACAGACACACACACATTCCAAGAGCCATGCTTCATACACTTTTCCCACCATGCACACCTGCCCCTCTTAGTGATTCAAATATGGACTTCATTTTCTTTGTTGTGAAATCTACTGAGAAACACGGTAAATTAATCTATATCTTTCTTAATGGTTGTTATATATGGTGGCATCCAGTGTTTGAACCATGTACCGTAGAGTTCACTACTAGTTGCTATGTGTACTGTCCCCTAGTGGTGGTGAAGCATGACAATATCTGATAGCAGCACTCTGGTTAAACTTTAAAATCCATCCTTTGAAGTCTGTTGACAGTAGCATTGTTAAAAACGGGTTGACATATTATCACACAATAGAATGTTTGGGAACTCCTCCATTCAATCATCCCTCTCCTCTCCCCTCCCCTTCCCTCCCTCCCTCCTCCAACAGATAGAAACACACACACACAGAATGGATGGAAAGAATTTCATGACCTATGAGCCATATGCTTTCCCTACTCGTTCTTAAAACTGAAGTTTAACTATTAAAAGCCTGAAATACTAAAGTGTTTTAACCATTTTGGGGGTGATTTTATAAAGCTTTATCCGCACGTAAAGCCTGTTTTACACACAAGAAAGGGCTGACAATCTGAGGGCAAAATAACATGTGTATGTGGCACACAAAATACATGCATGGAAAGTGTACGCTTACTTTTATGCAATCTGTGCACAGACATTTCTGGGAGTATAGGGGGCTGATCTGATGAAGAATGTGCAGAACGTTATGTGTGTAATTTCCTATTTTACAGAGCTTAGGCGCACACTTCAGGTAGTCGTCATTCTGTAAGCAGGCATGTAAGTCCAGTCACGTGTACTTTCAAAGTTTGGGTGTGCATAGGGATGAATCTGGGTGGAGCATAGGCAGAACCTAAATTTATGCACATAAGTTATAAATTATAACCTACGCATGTTTCTGAAAAATCTAGGTACAAGCACTGGCATAACTGCCGCGACTAGATAGGGTCATAAAGACGCTCCTCATTTTTATAAATTACTTGTGCAGTTCACTTTATAGAATAGGCCCCAAATGTACACATAGCAATGTGCATCAAATCCACGGGAGTTTATAAAATAATTACTTTCATAATGTGGGTAGAACAGAAACTAAATTGTGATGTACACACAAATGTTGTAAAATATGCAAGTACACGAGTACACACACAAAATTACAACGTCTTCAGAGTGGTTATAAATTTGTGTTATCAGTTTTTGCGAGTTATTTGAGGCCTATGTTGCCTTTATAAAATAGAAAAATCAAGGTCTCAAGTAGTCAGGAATTAAGTATCTAAAATAGCCAGCACAAATCCTGAAACACTTTGAAATAATAACTAATCCTTTTAACTTTTTCATTAATTTCTGTAGTTTGTCTCCTGCCACTCCGAGTCCATGAACATGTCCAACATGGCCACTATCTGTGACAGGGATGCTATCTACATCTGCAGTGTTGGCACTATAGCAAACACCATCGTTAGCCCTAAACTGTAAGCTATGGATGGGCACTTTATTTTATCCTGGGTGATGGGTGGCCAGTATGTATTTTTCTTTTTCTTTCCTACCATACTTTAATTGTAGTGTCACCTTGATGAGATTTAATATAGATGTTATACAGTGGGATCACCATGTGAAGGTACTCAGCGAGACTTAAGGAGAGAATTTTATTCTTTCCCTAAGAGATGCACAGCAACTTACTTACTACTGTTAGTGAATATTATATTGCGCTCCCTCGGACATGATGCATGTTCTTTCACTTATCTGTAATTGTTAAGTGGAAACAGTTCAAACGTGCATACAGAAGCAACAAGCTAACTCCCATCTCTTTCGTCTGCCAAGCTAAGTAGAGCTAGACATATTTCCAGTTGTTAGAAACTGAACAAAAACTACATTTTTAGTTGGTGAGGAGAGCAGGGAAGTAATTTGGTCTCATCATAGACCCTAGAATCCTATGGTATGTTCCTAACAACACAAGACATGCCCATGTTTACACAGCACACTTTATTTATATAGAAACTGCTACCAGTTACTTTATAACTTTTTCAGTAGACCATGGAACTGTATTATTCGTTCTGCAAAAGGTATGTTGTTTGCAGAAAGCTCAAATGTTTCATAGTGCAAGACTAAGCCAGAATTCAGCTTCAGTGAGGCATGACATCAGAGGCTCTTGGAGAGACCAGGTCCATCTCCTTTAATCTGGAGCTACAAAAGGTAGAAAGATTTTTCTAGCTCTTTGTTTGAAGAGGCAAAACAGAGCACTTCAGATTTCCAGACCTTCAGTAACTTCTGCTAGACAAATGGTTTCCAAACCAGTCTCAGACCCACCTAGTCAATCTGATTTTCAGAATCTTTGCAATGACTATATATGGCTATTTATGTATATTAAATTGTATGCAAATGTATTTCATGGATATTGTGGGGGCCCCTAGCCCAGGCCACGGCCTATAGGCATAGGGGTGCCACTATTTAGTCTTTGAATAAAGAATTATTTGTCCTCGTCCAGAGCTTGGGCTGCTGGGACTTGTAGTTGTGCTACCACTTAAAAAAAAAACAGTAGTATTGAGAACCGAGGGTTTTTTCCAAAAGACACACAGGAATTTATTTCCTTCTTTTCAAAAAGCATATAGCTCAAACAAAACAACAGGATTCTTCTCCAAAATAAATGATCCTCAGGAAAATCACACAAAAAACCAAACAGTGAAATTGTTTTAGCTGGCCTTCACAACATACGTAGCTGTTTCCCAAACATACAGCAATAAACACAGTTTCTTTTCTTCAAATCAAAGTAATTGTCTTTTTCTTCCTTCAACAGGGTACTTAACCATTCAGGCTAGAATCATTCTCCCTGTCTTACTCACTGCTTTTCAGGTTACAGACTTTTTCCTTTATCCAGCAGCTTCTATTCTGCCTTTTTACACCATGAACAGTCCATTAATAAATCCTCTGAGTCAGAATCAGGTTCAACAGATTCTACCTGAATTTCCTCCGGGTTTTCAACTGGTATGTCTGGCTCTAAGCCTTCATGCAATGCTTCTTTCTTGAAACTCTCTAAGAGCTCCTGAATTCTCCTCCACTGGGGCTTCTTACTAGGAAAAGGGTTTCCACCTGGAGTGAGAAGTTTCTTTTCCTGACTCAAACGCCAGAGTGCCTCTAACTGGCTTAGGTCACTTTAGGTATATTTTTATCCACCCACCTTCTGGGAACTGGAATCTTTTTAGCTGGTCCACATACTGGAGGAACTGCATCTTGCCCCTTGTCTGCAATTCTTCCAGCTACAGCTCTACTGGCTTCAGAAGCAATTGCAGTTTCCCTGCAAGCCTGGCTCTCTTTCTGGGTGCTGCTTTCACCTCTGAAATCCCCCTGGAAATCTCCACCGTTCTCCTCTTTTGTGAGTTCTCTGGGTCTTTCCCTGGTGCTTCTCCCTCCACAGAAGTCTGCAGTGTTCTCTCTAGTCAGCTCTCTCATGTGCTGCTCTCTCCCAGAGTACTGCTCTCTCGTGGAATCCTCTCTCCAGCTGGTGCTACTCTCACGTGTTTCTCTGGGTTTATAAGGCTGCCTTTTGCCTAACTTGCACTGTCCCTTACCCAGGTGTCTCTCATTATCCTCCAAGCCTGCTCTTAGATCAGCAGAGCTTGGGTGTGGCTTAGCTTCAGCAAGTTTGTGTTCTTTTCCTTTGCCTGCACCCTGGAAGCTACAGATATCTTGCCTGTCTCCTTCCTTAAAGGTAGATTTATAATTTTCCTCTGTTTGCATGGGCTCAGCCATGCTCTCCTCATCACATATCCCCCCCCCTTAAGATATTACGGGCTGGTGCTAAAGTACCCGCACAGCTCATAATTCTAGCTGGGATATTTGAGCTTGTCTGCCACTTTCCATTCTTACATTCTTTTGTGGCTAAATGGGCCAAGGCTATTCGCTCATGCCAGGGTCTCAGTATGTTTATGTGATAGACCTGCTGTCGACCCCTTCTGTTTTCTACTGAGTATGACACAGGACCCGACTTTTTGACTACCCTTATGGCCCTTTCTATTTACTTTCAAACTTAGGACCGGCTCCAGCCACCATTACTATTACTTTTTCTCCCACCTCCAGTTGGCGAGGCTTTGTACGCCGATCGTAATAATTTTTCTGGCACGACTGGCTAGTCTTTCAATTTTCCTCTGCCGCTTGGGAGGTTCAGTGTAGCCGTCCTCTTAGATCCCTCAAAAACTGGGGTATTCCTACTTCCTCTACCCCAGGCTCAACCCACTGCTCCCGCAGAATATCTAAGATGCCTCGTGGTGCCCGCCCATACATTAATTCATATGGTGAAGTGCCTAAGGAGGCTTGTTTCTGTAACCAAGAGAGTTCTTCCTCCATTCTCGGCTCAGGGTCTGTCTTGCAGTCCGATAACTGAGGACCCAAGTCCTCCTCTTCCTTTTCTTCAAAGGTTGCAGTCAATCCCTTTGCGTCTGCACATCCCGTGGATCCAAAGCCTCCGGTTCCTCGGATTGTAGTGGACATCATTGGAACTTTTTCAAGTGGCAGAAAACCCACCCTCTCACAGATGAGTTGGGCTATTCGATCCCCAAAATTCACCTTGAAGTCTTTTTCCCCGAAATTAAAAAGTAACACTTTTATGGCCCCTCTATAGTCCGGGTCGATGACACCGGCCCCTACATCTATAAAATATTTTAGAGCTAGCCCCGAGCGAGGTGCTATGCGGCCATAACAACCTAGCGGCATCTCCATTTGGAGGCCTGTGTCCACCAAGGCCCTCCCTTGCCCTGGAATAACCATGTCCACTGCGCTACACAAATCATAGCTGGCTGCTTGCTCTGAAGCACGCCTAGGGCTCCGTGCGTTAGGGGTTGTTCTGCAATATTTTAAGACAAATTTAGGCCTATCCTCAGAGTCTTCCTTTTGGGGTCATCCTCTGTCCCTGCTTCTGCACTTTCCCAAACAGCGGACCGGGAACTGAGCTTACCCTAGCCTCTGCCTTATGTTGTGACCCGCTCTGTCCCTTCCTACCCCTAGCCATCAGGGAAGCTTTCAAGTCTTTCTGGCAGGGTAGCCCCTTTTCTGACTTATCTGGGGGTCCCTCTTCCCCCTCTAGGGCCTTGGACTGTGCTCGGGTAGATACCATGCCTACCCTCGGATGTAGATCCTCTTCTAGTCCCTTTTTGAATTGGGGCCAGTCCCTCCCCAATACCAGAAGATGTGGTAACCTGGGCACAATTGCTACCGGAATCTCCTTCTTAATCCCTAAACCTTTCACTAAAACTCTACGTATGGGATAAAAGGATGACGCCCCATGGATACACCTGATTTTTACATTTCCTTCAGGTTGGGCTTGGACTCTATTGGAGCAGGATTCAATCTCTTGCCAGAGTTTCCTGGACATCATACTTTGATCTGCTCCTGAGTCTAACAAAGCTTCGGTGGGAATGCCTTGTACCTCTACCTATAGAAGAAAACCTTCCCTGGTCTCTTTTGAATGGGCAGTTATCAAAACAGTCCTCGCTTTACAATCCCTTTTCAGGTGTCCCTCACTACCACATGAAAAACATTTTTTCCTTATGGAATAGCACTTAAACATAGGCATACACATTTTCATCTCGTCCCCTTTCTGCCTTACCTTCCTTTCTGATGGTACAGAATCTGCCATTATGGAAGCACTCCTTTTTCCCTGTCCGGCCCATTCTGCTTCTATAAAGCGTTCAGCCAATAAGGTTGCTTCAGTAGTGTTCCAGCAGTTCTGTAAAATCAGGAAGGTTTGGAAGTCCTTCGGGACTGCGGCCATAAATTGCTCTAGAACAATGCTGTCAATGAGAGATTCTATTGTTTTGGCCTCCAGTGTTAGCCACTTTAATACCAAGCTCTTAATCCTTTGGCAAAGAGCTCTTGGCGTCTCACCCGGCTTCAACTCAGTATCTCTTAGCAAACGGTGATATACCCTGGGCGTTAGACCTAGGTGGTCTCTTATGGCACGCTTCAGCTCATCATAATCATTGGCAAGGTCTAGAGGCATGGCCCTGTACGCCGCCAATGCTTCCCCACTAAGTGATGAGGCCAGGCGTACAGCCCATTGTTCCTTTGGCCATCCGATTATGTGTGCCACCCTATCAAATGCTTCAATAAAGTCGTCAATATCATCATTTTCTGTTAACTGTCCAAACGAAAATGTCCCGCTAGAGTGTGGCCCTAGCTCACACGTATTTAAATGCTCCTCTGGAACCTCTGATTGTCCGTGCTGCTTCTGACACTTTCTCCTGTGCTCCCAGCCACGCTCCCATCATCTCTAGTAAAGGCTTCTGCTGTGCCTGCATTACTGCTGCGGTCTGCTCCTGGGCCTGTATGGGCATCTCTCACTGTTTTTCAAATTGTCCAGCCATCCATTGCAACAACTCCTTACATTCCATTGCTGCGGCCGTTCTGTAACAAGAAATACAGAAAAAAAACCCCACACCAAGTGCGGCACAAAAATACCAACTTCTTCTCTGGTTTAAACCAAATAACTGCTACACCCTTGTACCGGTATCCTTTTAAAACCCTCTTATTTACGGGTTACCTGGAACAGGTGTAGATTCCAGCTTCTCAGCAATGAGGGTCACCACTCCGTGACTCCGGCTTTTTTTTTACCTCGGCTGTGATTCAGCTTTGCACTCTTCAGCAGTGCTTCGGCCTTTAGCACTGGGTAAAAATCCTGGACATTTGTAAATCCTGGCGCATGCGTGAAAAGAAAAGATCCTAAAAACTACGCCACCTGTGGGGGCCCCTAGCCCAGGCCACGGCCTATAGGCATAGGGGTGCCACTATTTAGTCTTTGAATAAAGAATTATTTGTCCTCGTCCAGAGCTTGAGCTACTGGGACTTGTAGTTGTGCTACCACTTAAAAAAAAACAGTAGTATTGAGAACCGAGGGTTTTTTCCAAAAGACACACAGGAATTTATTTCCTTCTTTTCAAAAAGCATATAGCTCAAAAAAAACAACAGGATTCTTCTCCAAAATAAATGATCCTCAGGAAAATCACACAAAAAACCCCGACAGTGAAATTGTTTTAGCTGGCTTTCACAACATACGTAGCTGTTTCCCAAACATACAGCAATAAACACAGTTTCTTTTCTTCAAATCAAAGTAATTGTCTTTTTCTTCCTTCAACAGGGTACTTAACCATTCAGGCTAGAATCATTCTCCCTGTCTTACTCACTGCTTTTGGTGGTTTTCAGGTTACAGACTTTTTCCTTTATCCAGCAGCTTCTATTCTGCCTTTTTACACCATGAACAGTCCATTAATAAATCCTCTGAGTCAGAATCAGGTTCAACAGATTCTACCTGAATTTCCTCCGGGTTTTCAATCGGTATGTCTGGCTCTAAGCCTTCATGCAATGCTTCTTGCTTGAAACTCTTTAAGAGCTCCTGAATTCTCCTCCACTGGGGCTTCTTACTAGGAAAAGGGTTTCCACCTGGAGTGAGAAGGTTTTTTTTCCTGACTCAAACGCCAGAGTGCCTCTAACTGGCTTAGGTCACTCTTAGGTATATTTTTATCCACCCACCTTCTGGGAACTGGAATCTTTTTGGCTGGTCCACGTACTGGAGGAACTGCACCTTGCCCCTTGTCTGCAATTCTTCCAGTTACAGCTCTACTGGCTTCAGAAGCAATTGCAGTTTCCCTGCAAGCCTGGCTCTCTTTCTGGGTGCTGCTTTCACCTCTGAAATCCCCTGGAAATCTCCACCGTTCTCCTCTTTGGTGAGTTCTCTGGGTCTTTCCCTAGTGCTTCTCCCTCCACAGAAGTCTGCAGTGTTCTCTCTAGTCAGCTCTCTCGTGTGCTGCTCTTTCCCTGAGTACTGCTCTCTCATGGAATCCTCTCTCCAGCCGGTGTTACTCTCACGTGTTTCTCTGGGTTTATAAGGCTGCCTTTTGCCTAACTTGCACTGTCCCTTACCCAGGTGTCTCTCATCCTCCAAGCCTGACCTTAGATCAGCAGAGCTTGGGTGTGGCTTAGCTTCAGCAAATGCGTGTTTTTTTCCTTTGCCTGCACCCTGGAAGCTACAGATATCTTGCCTGTCTCCTTCCTTAAAGGTAGATCTATAATTTTCCTCTGTTTGCATGGGCTCAGCCATGCTCTCCTCATCACAATATTCATTACCAATACCCTAAAAAAAATTGATGGACTGTACTAGGTCACATGTCCTGCTATGAAGAATTACAAAACATCTTACATATAGCACAATACTAGCTGTCACTTTTTGAGGAAATGGCGCTATAGGAGCAAGAATTTGGGGGCAGGGAGAGGCTTCACAGTGCCATAGTCCTATACCTTTCCCTCGTAACTTTTAAAACTGGGAGGTTCATGTTCCTCCATTTTTTAAGAAAAAAAAAGTATTGTGGGTCTTAGGGGCTGTCAGGTCCCCCCCCCCCCCTTCCACTTCAGAAGGCTGCTTCTGACCCACACCATGGACATCATGGCTCCCAACTATCTGGGCAGTACGTAGTTAACATGGGAACTCATTATACCTTCATGTACTTAAGGGCCTACCTCCCACAGAGGGGAGCAGGGTCCTGTAAGTGTATATGGACTCAGTGAACCCCCACACTGTCTAATGCTGCCAAAACTACCGCACTTGTAAGTCATTAGGTATTGAGGCAAAGTTGAGAGAAAGGGAGTTTTGAGTTCCAGAGAGAAAGTGTAAGCAGGAGAGGGGCACCATGAAGAAGATACAGTGATACAGAGGATATGCCAACTCTCACCCAGATCTTCTGGCCATGACCCTACCTACTTTCTAAAGGTTATGGCATCCTTCAGAGGAAATACTTTCAGGGAGTGCTGGAAGCTGGTCATGTAGTAGGAGCAGCTGAAATATAATGGGGACCAGACAACATACATACAGGCTTTAATCTATCAAAACAAACATTAAAAAGGAGAGGAGGGAAGGGCAATCAACTTTCCTTTCCTTCCCTTCAAATATATTTCATACAGGAAGCTGCACAATGTCTAGAATTTTCCTTCCCGTAACCAATTTATTGCGCAGAGTTCTAGTACCTTTAGTTCGGGGAGAGGGTGTACTTTTTAAAAAGGACAAAAAAAAAGGAGTAAATGAGCTTTTTCAGACTTTATATGTTCCATTGGGTCCATTCTACTGGTATTCTGACCTTGATACAGACTACAAGAAAGATGTATTAATTTGCTACTGAAGAGGATACTAAAACCTGCAGACATCATACTAAATTAGCATTTTGGTATTCGCCAACTTCCATTCATTTATTTGACCCAGCAATTCTGTCTGGCTCCTCTTGGCTTTCATCTCAGTCAGAGCCAGCATCTACTGGGTTACAGCCAGAGGCAGATATAATCCTCTGACTTCATGTAGGCACTGGGACAGCCAGCTGTCCATCTCCAGCTTGGGGCGATGTGCCCCACCAAAATTTGATGCATTTTCTATAGTTATCATGATGATACTGAATACATTTCAGATAAGTCCATAATGGAATAGTTGAATCGCACAATGTCAGTGTTACTCAAAATGTCGCCTTGGTTCATTGCTTTTTTATATATTTTTATATACTTATCTTTTTTTATGTACTTATGTATTTATGATTGTTTTAATTTTTTTAAAATTTTATTCTTCTATTTCTTTAACTTATTTTTGAAATATCCAGCCAGGATAACATCTAGCAATACAAAGAAAGCAAACGGCAAAGCATAGTAGTAAACATAGCATAGTAGGTCAGGGGTTCAAATCCCACTAAAGGACAGCAACCTTGGGCCGGAAGGACTGGGGTTTCTAGTCCCACAGGTGCTCCTTGTGGTCTTGGGCAAGCCACTTAACCCTCCATAGCCCGTGTTCCCTGTAAAATAGTTATCTCCAAGTTATAATACCCTGTTCAATGTAATTTCAGTTTGTTCAATGTAAACCGCACTGATGCAGAATAGCGCAGTATATAAGAGAATGTAAATAAAATAAAATAAATAAACATTAAAGGTTACATTACATAAATCATCATATCACACAGAACAGTAATCATACAGGGAAACAAACAGGAAATTGCCGATCTGGCAGTGGGTGTAATTACACATGATGGTGCTAAGAGCAATTATGGTACAGTGTAATACAGTGGTCGATTGGAATGCAATGGTCCAGGGAGAAGAGAAACCCCAAAAAGAACAGGAAGAAAAGAAGCGGAAGCATCCAGCCATGGAACTCCCACCAACTATGGTTTCTCCCCCCCCCCCCCACCCCACAAAAGGAAAACTCGCAGCAGCAAAAGGGGGGAGGAACCCTTATAGGGGAGTACATATGAGTCAGAGGTGACAAACGTAATCATGAAGAAGTTGTATAACTACTAAACTATGAAGTTAGAAGAATTAACTTAGAACAGCAAACAAACTAAGGGCAGAGAGATAAAAACTCCTTTGAAGCTAAACCTATAGTGTGCCAATCTGGGCACCACTACGATCATCTCTATTCAAAACCCCAGGTATCACTCAGAGGGGGTCAGTATGACCATCACATGGCAAGGAGAGCTGGAAAGGGAAGGAGAGGACATCAGAAAAAGGGAAGTAAACCCTTACCAATAGAAGAAGAAGAAAAAAAAGCGTAATCCATCCCTGTTAGGCTGAGCTATGTGTCCCTCAGAGGCCACTGATAATAGGGGGCCCAAAGTTCCTCAAATGCATCCAACCTACCCCTCAGTATATAAAACAGCTTATCCACACTCATCGGTTCATCGCCAGATGAGCAACCCTGGGACCTTTTTAGCTTTCCAAAACCTGGCTACTACCATATGGGCAGCTAATAGCAATTCAATCAGCCACTTATCACCTTGCATACCACTCTCCAGCAGGTCCAAGTACCCCAACAGAGTGAGGCGTCTATCAAGAGAGACTCCCCGGTTCCCCGGTAATTTCATTAATAAGTTGTATAACCTGGGACCAAAACCCTTGTATTTTAGGGCATTCCCACCAGAGATGGTAGAAGGTATTGACATGCTCACACATTCTCCAGCATGTATCATCATTAGATACACCCAGCTGCACTAATCGCACCAGTCATACAGGCCTGCATAATTTTATATTGGGTTTGTCTACAGCTGGTGCTTCAGACACACCTATACCCTCTACAGTAAATGAACTTCCACATCAGCAGCGTTAAAGACTGCCCAAATAAACAATGCCATTTATCCATATGGAAATCAGGTTCTGGAAAGTAGAGCTCTATCAGCACCCTGCACAGTCTGGAGAGGAGCTCCTTACTCCTCCCTCCTTCTCCGAAAAATGTTTTTCCACCACAGAAGCCTCTGTGGTGAGGTGAAGCCAATTCTTCTCCCGCATTATAAAGAAGTGCAACTGAAAGTATTGGAAAAAGGGAACCCGTATCTCCCCCTCCCTTATGCTGTAACTCTTCCAAGCTCAAGAAAAAGTGTCCCTCAACCATATCCTTAAAGTAATGAGTGGTGTGGAGAAGAGTCTAATGGTTAGAGCAGTGGACTAGAACAAAGGTTTGAGTCCCACTGCAGCTCCTTGTGATCTTGGGCAAATCACTTAATCCTCCATTGCCTCAGGTACGAACAATGGGGACAGACAAAAATACCCACTGTACCTGAATGTAACTTTCCTTGAACGTCTGAGAAAAGAAGTGAGCTAAATCCAATTCCCTTTCCCTATCATTAGATCCCAATTCCCTACATAGCCCCTTAAATGCTGCTCTTCCAAAGGGGGCAAAGTTCACTATCTACACATCAGTAGAAAGATACCCAGATAGACTTCCTCATCGCCAAATCTGGAAATCAGTTCTAGCTAATAATACTAAAAGGGAATGTCCTCCCCTACCCCTATCCCCATACCTCAAAGAAGGACAAAAGGGCCAGCCAGCAGCGTTCCATATCCACTCAATGAACGTCCGGTGGTCTGGCATAGCAATAGCAAAACCCTCTCAGCATGGCTGCCTTATAATAAACCACCAACTTAAGACAGACTAACCCACCTTCTTCCACAAGTCATACCATACGCTGCCTTCCTATCCATGCTCCAGGTATCGCTACCATCTAGACGGCCGCCATCCTGTCTATCCAATTCAGAATAAAAGGACCCCCTCCTCTGCAACTCCTCCATAATAGAAGCTGCAAGGAGAGTATAATTCAAACGAAACAGATCCTCCACCTTTGATTAAATCTTCCCCCTAGATATTTAATGTGGGAGCTAGCCACCTGAAAAGGGCAACTCATAGGTGCAGATATACCTTGCTGCGCCATCTGCAAAATCTCAAATTTATTTAAATTAACCTTAAACCCAGATACCTTAGAAAACTCTTCCAGGAGGGTGACTAGCGGGATGCCCCAGGGTTCGGTCCTGGGCCCGGCACTGTTCAATGTATTTGTGAGTGATTTTGCTAAAGGACTGAATGGAAGGTTGTTTTTTTGCCGATGACACAAAAATTTGCAAGAGTGGACTCCCCTGAGGGAGTAGATAACATGAGGAAAGATCTACAAAAGCTGGAAGAATGGTCTAATGCTTGGCAGTTAAGATTTAATGCAAAGAAGTGCAGTGTCATGCACTTGGGAAGCAGAAATACAAGGAAAATGTACGCGATAGGGGGTGAGAGGTTGTTGGCATGGACCAGAAGAAGGACCTTGGTGTGATTATTTCCGAGGATCTCAAGATGGCAAAACAGTGCGACAAGGCAGTGGCAAAAGCCAGGAGGATGTTGGGTTGCATACAAAGAGGAATTACCAGCAGAAAGGAAGAGGTACTAATGACACTGTATAAGTCACTGGTAAGGCCTCACTTAGAATACTGTGTTCAGTTTTGGAGACCATGTCTTGCAAAGGATGTAAAAAGACTGGAAACTGTTCAGAGAAAGGCGACCAAAATGATTTGGAGCCTGCATCAGAAGCCTTATGAGAAGAGACTTGAAGACCTAAATATGTACACTCTGGAGGAGAGGAGGGATAGGGGAGATATGATTCAGACCTTTAAATACTTAAAAAGAATTAATGAAGAAACAAACCTCTTCCAAAGACAGGGAAGCTGTAATACTAGAGGGTATAACATGAAGCTGCAAGGGGGTAAATTGAAAGGCAATGTCAGGAAATACTTTTTCACAGAAAGGGTGGTGGATGCTTGGAATGCCCTCCCGATGGAAGTGGTGGGGGCAAATACAGTGACAGAATTCAAAATGGCATGGGACAGACACAGTGGATCCCTTTACAGCAACAGGATAAAATCAAAATAAGCTTAACTATCTAAATTCTCAACAAACAGGGCTGCCCTACAAGGAGCGGTGGGTTCACCCCTAAACAAAGACATGGGGAGGGGTGGCCTGCACAGAGCGGCAGGTGCACCTACTCTTGCCATCTTACTGGGCAGACCAGATGGACCATACTGGTCTTTATCTGCCATCATTTACTATGTTTCTATGTTACTATGTGGAGCAAGCCAAGGATAGATTCCTCCTATTCCTCTAAAAAATTAATGTATCATCAGAATACATTGACACCTGGTGAGGGATCACACCTATAAGCACAGGTTTAATGTCAGGTGAGGCCCTGAGAAGACAGGCCAACAGCTCGATGGCCAGAGCAAAATGTAGGGGGCCAAGGGAGCAACCCTGTCATATGCCCCTGTGAAACTGGAACTTCTCTGATCGCTGTCCACTGACCATGTGTGCCGTCGGTACAGCATAAAGGGCATGAAGCCACTTTACTAACTGGTCCCATTCGATGTGGTCTAATGCCTTTTTGGCATCAAGTGAAACACAACAACCAATTTTGTTATCTTTATGGACATTCATAAGAATATTCAGAAGGATCCTCACATTATCATAAATCTGCCTATTGCAGATAAAACCAGTTTGGTCTGGATGGATCAGAGTAGACATCACTCTGTCCAGCCGTTTGGCAAGCACCTCGGGAAAGATTTTAAAAGCACTATTCAGCAATGATATGGGTCTATAGTTACCGCACTCCAGAGACGATTGGCCCCTCTTTGGGATCAGGGAAATATCAGGCTCGTACATAACCAGGGGGAAGAGATCCTGACTGTAGTGCCTCATTGAAGACCAATTCCAACACAGGCGCTACAGAATTACTCATTCCCTTGTACCATTCAATAGGAAAGCCATCAGTGCCCACCGTCTTTCCCGAAGATAGGGACTTAATACCCACTACAATTTCAAACATGGAAGTCTCGGCACTTAACTCCCATTGCTGCTCACAGGACTCAGGCAACCCTATTTTGTTCAGAAAGGCAGAGAGCACCTTTGGCATCAAGCCAGAATAAAATTCCTGAAAGACGATTGATATCCCAGAGTTATCTTTCTGCAGAACCCTATGGTTATCATAGACCTCACTTATCAGTCGAGAGCTTCTTTTCTTACATAGATGCCAGGCTAGTAGCTTTCCATCCCTCCCATCATATTCCATAAAATTGCACTTAGACAAGTGAAGCAGGAATTCAATTCACTTCACTTCTACAACCTCAATCTTATGGCACACCTCAAGCAATTGATGGAACACTTTCCAACTTCCTGACTTCTTATGCAACTATCCTAGTTTATCCTGTAGATCCTCCAGGGCAGCCTCTCTAAGCCTCTTCTTCCTAAAGGACAATTGTAGCAACAGCCCCTGCATATAGGCTTTCCCAGCTTCCCATAACAACCCTGCAGATATATTGTCCTTATTCTTCAACAAAACAAAATCAGACCACTAGGGCCTCATGGAATCTTGCACTTCCCTGTTCTGCAGCAACTGAACATTAGTCCACCGCTTCCCCCTAGAATTCCTACCATCTCCCTTACTCAAGTTCACCAAGACATAAACCATAGCATGATCATTCACCATGATGGGTGAAATATGAGCCCCTTTGACCTTCAGCAAATCTGCCTCTCTCCTGCATAGAAGGTCCAAACAGGAGGACCTCTGGGTCTTAGCTGAACATTGCATGTAATCTCTTTCCCTCCAAATGGCTATCCACTCAACTTTACCCAGCACCTTGCACAGAGCAGTCCCTTCTGAAAGGGTCCCATCACATGCCCAAAGGCAAATCTATCATCCGAATGTAAAACACAGTTCATATCTCCACCCACCCAAATAGATCAGCCAGCCTTACCCTCAAATGCAGTGAAGGCTTGCTTAATGAAGTTCCCTTTAGAACCAGTGGGTGCATAGATGTTCAAGAAAGCACAGTTACTTACCTGTAACAGGTGATCTCTGGGAACAGCAGGAATAAGTCTTCACATATGGGTACGTCAGTACTGACAGAGCCTGCGCGGGAATGCTCCCCAGCGTCCAATCAGAAAGCTTTTGGGAGCATCCCTCAGTGCCTGCGTGCTGCCTTCCCGCCTTTCCAACTGTGTCTCCTCAGTTGAGTTTTATAGCTGAGATAAAAGAGAGAAAGAGGAAAGGAAGATAGATAGAGAGAGACAACTCCTAGGGGAGGTGGGTGGGTTGTGAAGACTTATTCCTGCTGTTCCCAGAGATCACCTGTTACAGGTAACTGTGCTATCTCCAGGAACAAGCAGGAATGAGTCTTCACATATGGGGACTCCCAAGCTAAGATGCCCGGAGCCCCAGCATGGTGAGGATGGGAACATGCAACACCTCATATGGCTAGGCATCCTGAGGATGGAGGGTAGGAGTTGAAAAGAGAGGAGCTGTAGGAAAACAGCTACCTAAGGACTACAGGTAAGGAGTCCTTGTATGTATGATAATACCATGAAAAATATTGACATGAACAAACACAATATGGACCTCACATACTGGATTGCAGGAAGTAGAGAGGCTGATGGAGTCTACTGGAGATCCAGCAGAGGAATGTTCAAGGTGATCTCACTGAAGTGAAAGCGAAGGTCCAAATCTGGAATTGACAGGTGACCCAGGTGTCACCTGGGGTAGTACCCAAACGTCAGATCTGTAGTGGAAGCTTTATGGAAAAAGCTGGGAACTCCTTTGGATACAGAGTTAGTAACATTTAGGAGCAAAGGAGGAAGACTGACTGATTTGGACAACTAGCCCAGTCCTGGAGGGAAGAAGGGGTATGGAAAAAAGCCCATATTCCCAAGGAGGACAGATGTCTGAATGGTTGAAACTTCAGATCTACTGAAGATCCAGCCTGTCTTTCCTATCTGTGGAGAGATAGAAAAGATAGCGAAGTATGGAGCTTCAGGGATATCTGGACCTAGGGTTAAAGTAGAAGCTGTAAGTACCACAGTAGTGGTTGTGTCATAATATCCAGACATACTGAGGGACAGTATGAAGATATGCAAACCCACTGTCTGGAACCTATAGAAAGGTAAAAACCTTTTATAAGCATAGACAGTTAGAGAGATAAGTATGGAAATACATATCTACCTCTAAGGAAGCATCTCGACAGATACACATATACATAGATCTCTCTCTATATATATATATATGTGTGTATAGTGAGAACTGGAGGGGCATAGATATGCATACGCAGCTTACAGACATATGTATCTATAGAGAAGTATATAGAAATATATACATACATGTATATAGATGTCTAAAGATAAATGTCTGCAACTAAGCAGATAGAAATATGCCCATAAGAACATTCACATGGGAGATGTGAAGGAGAAAGATTCATCTAATAACAAGAAGGTGGAACCTACTTGAGGAGATATAGAGAGAATCGATTCCCCCTGGTTAAGATGGTGCAGGAATGCCATCCAGTGGAGTAACCAGGATGGTTGCGTGAAAAACAGAGGATAATATGAGTCTGTAAACAGCAAGTCCTGAGTCCTATAGAACTCTCGCATGGTAAATGGACAGATAACGCATAGGATGAGATACCAGGTTGACCCACTTGAGGAACAAGGGGGGGGGGGGGGTATCATGCGTTGTTTAATTAAATATGTGCTGTCCATGAAGGATTAGGATACCATGAGGACAAGCTGCAAGGAAAAAGAGCATATTTCCTGTAGAAACTGGGTGACTCTTTAGACTGTCACATAGAAAAGGCTTAAGTCCTTTATTAAAAGGAAACAGAAGGGTATAAAGAACCCCTACAGTCATGAGGAATGACTGAGGAAGCCTTTTTCAACCATATAGGATAATAATTAGAGAAAAAAATCCTCATGCTCTCTAGCAAGGGCCCATAGTGGAAAGCTTCTCAGTAGGATTGCAGAGAGCACTATGCAGGAGAATTGGGAAATAAAAGTGGCTGCTGGAGGGAACCAGCTGCCACCTCAGTTATGCTGCCAACTCCAGGGATTTGGAGATGACAGAAAGAAGCAATAAGGATTTTCCAAGATAGATGAGCATTATCTTGGAAGCACTACTAAGATTAGAGAAAATAGTGGAAGACAAGACTGGAACTCGTAGAAAGTACCAGTAGTCAAATCACTGGAACTCCTGCATGGGTAGCTGCTGAATAGAACAGCAGAGAGATTCCTTCTGTTTGTAACAGAGAGAACAGACAGAACAAGAGGAGAAATCCTGAACATGTCTGATGAGCTGCCCAACGAAATCAGGGAGGTAACTCCAGAGAAAACTCTACACTGGAAAGGAAAGGAAGACTAGAAAGGCTAAGAAAGCCTTCCAGTGGCATGGTAGCACTCTTACAGGGGAGGCCCTGAAAAAGAGGGTAAAGAAAAAATATGAGCTGAAGGGAGACTTGCTATATGGTAAGTCTGTAGAAGGAAAAATTCATGGTGGTACAGGGAAACTATCATGAGATTGTTGGCAAACCTCTCTTCATGGTAGGAAGAGGAGGAAAACCTTGTGACCCACAGACATGAATCTCCTGACAGCTCAGCCTACTTGAGAGCAAGTGGATGTCCTGGAAACAGGAATCCAAGCGTAGAGTTTTAAATAAAAAAACAGTGAAAAAACTTCTGCTGAGAAGAAGTGAACTGTATGTTTTAAGAGATCAATTAGAACCCCATTGAGGGTTAATTTTCCTGGCTTGAGTTTGGATTCTTCAGACCAGGGTGAGGTTTCCCTTGTTTGGGAACATCTGTATGATGGGCAGGAGAAGAATAAAACCTTCTTCTTTTAGGGAAAGAAGGTTTGGTAGGGCATTTCCTACCTACTGGGGAAGGAGAAGGCTTAGGAGAGCCCTCAGAAACAGGGAAGTCAGTGGAGCAATGAGCAACCTGACGTAAAGACTCCCTATTGAAGAGATTTTCTCCAGTACAAGGAGTATTACCCAGTCTTTGTTGTGCCCATCTGTTCAAGTCTGAAGCTTGGAGCCAGGCTCTACGTCGTGCTCCTATGGCTATAGCAGAGGTTCTGCTAACAGACTCAAAAGAGTCAAGGGAAGCATGAGACAGAAACCAAGATATATTTTGGCTATGACTAAGAAGTAAGGAATAGTCTGCAGCCTTGGGCTCTGATAGAAAAGGAGTCAAAAGAGATAATTTCTTTGTGACTTCCTGAAGGGATAGACTCATATAAAAAATATATGAGAGAATCCTTGTTGCCAGCATAGATGTTTGGAAGGTTTGACGTCCAAAAACATCCAGTGTTCTAGAAGCACGACCTGGCGGATAAGAATGCTTCTTTTTGCTTTTTACCTTCCTCATTGCTGATTCCACTACAATGGAATGATGGGGAAGTTGAGTCCTTTGAAACCCTGGAGAGGGGGGCACCTGATACAGAAGATCAGTTGCTGTAGAAGGTGAGGAAACCCTTAAAGGTGTTTCCCATATTCTCAGAAGAAGATCCTGCAAAGAAGGATGTAAAGGAAGCATTATATTTTCCTTTTCCCCAGAAGAGCCTTGTGTAGGATCATAGCCAGGGATCGGAATAGCAAGGAATGAAGCCATGTCAAGGAGAAATTTCTGAAAAGAAGGATTTCCAATGGGGACCATCCCTGGACAGGCTAAAGTTGAAGAACCAATCTGTGCACCGGAGGATGTAGTGGTCCGGTGCAAAAAAGGAGCCCTAATGGATGGATACTGGTACTGGCGGTTATGACTTGAGACAGTCAGTACTGCATCGTCCATGCCAGGTATCGACTCCAAACTAGGCATAGAAAGGAGCAATCCTGGTGAAAAGGGCATGGAAGTAGTTGGTCCTGATGTTACTGCAGGAACCGGCATCTGTACCGATACCGGTAGCTGTGCCGGAATCGGAGGCGGTACCGACATCGAAGGCTGCTCAATCGGTACCGAGGCAACCAACAACTCTTGGTGAGTATCCTCGATACCGCGCATCCGGAATCGGTAAGCGTCGGTTCCGAGACGCGTCGGTACCCAGTCTTCCAGACTAGATATCGATTCCAGACTCGGCATCGAAGGAAGCAAGTCTATCGATGCATGTCTGGAGGGTACCGGCATCGGTGGTCGTATCGGCGATGCTGCCGATACTGGAAAGTCAATCTGGGACGTATCGATCGGTCCCGAAGGTACCGAGAACGCCAGATGACGATCCCTGGTGAAGAGTGGATCACTCAACACCAGTGCCGATGCCGGGGTATCGGTACCGCTCGAAGCGGATGCCACCCCCGAGCATGGCTCAGGTATGTTCTGTGAGGGGTGAGACCCAGGAACAACCTGAAACCCCTGAAAGACTTTGGAGACCGAAGACTCCCGCCGGGGTTTTGAAGCCAATAGGGTCTTGAGGGCAAGGCCGGAGCCGTCATCATGTTTGACATGAGACCTACCACTCAAGGATTGGCTAGTCTTAACAGACTGTTTGTGGGTTACCTGATCCTGAAGAGAAGAAATGGTCGGTGCCCTGACACTGGAAGGGAACTCGGTATCGAGGGAAACTCAAAATGGAGAATCTCTTCTCATAAAATTGTAGCCTAATGGCTCCGGAGGAAAAGGGTCAGGACCCAAACAGGTTAGACACCAGCTATTGGAGTCTAAAAAGAAAACGGAATTTCCACAGTTAAGGCACTTCGTAGGAGAAGGCGGCTCCATGATGGAGAGGCCTATACAGGCCCCAAAAAGTTAAGACAGAAACTGAGGGAAAAACTCTCCCTGAGTTTTAGAAAAGAAAAGAAAAAAACCCACCAGCGGTACCGGTGGAAGCGGGAAAAACAGTCGCGACCACAAGAAAACAAGAATTAAAGAAAAAAATTTTCTGCGGTGACAGGACGACGTCCTGCCGGCTCCGCGGAAAAACGAAAACTGAGGAGAGACAGTTGGAAAGGCAGCACGCAGGCGCTGAGGGATGCTCCCAAAAGCTTTCTGATTGGACGCTGGGGAGCGTTCCCGCGCAGGCTCTGTCGGTACCGACGTACCCATATGTGAAGACTCATTCCTGCTTGTTCCTGGAGATAGAAAGTTCTTGATTGTCGACTCTACCCACCACCCGCCCCTGGCTGTCCTCTCCTGAGTCATATAGAGTAAAGGGATTCTTTGAACTCACTAGGATCACCACCCCCTCCTCTTTTTGGAGTTATACACAGAGTAAAACACCTGCCCCTACTGCCCAGTCTGAAGCTTATCGATCTCAACAGGGATGAGTTTAACCTCCTGCAGTAAGGCAATATCCATCCGTTCCTTGTGTTGATAGGCCAACCCCCTCTTCCCTCTTAATGGTGTTGTTAAGCCCACCCACATTCAGTGTGGCAATCTTAAGAGTTATAACTGGTGACTATATATTATATTCAAAACGACCCTTCCAACCAATCTAAACACCCAATCCCCCACACGCTTTCTTTTACAATCACATCCTCACCCCCAGAGCATCCCCCAGACTCCCGAAAGCCCTTAAGTAACCTCTTGTGCCCAAATGTCCCAAAACAACAAAACCAATCAAATCTATATACAGAAAAAACAAATTCTCTTATTTTGTACCATTGGTCTCCACCTCCTCTGAAGGCGAGACCCAGGTCACAGCGAGAAGCCACAGATTCCCATAGCTCGTGCCAGTAGGGGTATCAGGCACAGAGCCTGGAACTCCTGGCCGCCCACCCTGCAATGGTACTAAAAGGTAAGGAAAAGATGAGAGGAGGGAAGACAAAAGGAGACAAAATTAATCTGGTACATAGGTGCACTACCCAATCTCCACAATCCCAACCCACTAATCACCTCCCTTCTGGCCAAAGAATAAAAATCTTGAGCAATGGTTAAAAAGTACCTTGTTCCTGTTTAAACCCCCTCATGCAGTGCACGTTCACCATCTACTCAATCTATAACACCCTCCCCCCATCCCAGAATAAAAAAAAAACCTGCAGAGACTCCAAGTGACTCCAGGCCACCTCCCAATCCCAATAGGGGGCCACCATCACCCAGAAGTGGGTGACACAGGAATAAAGTCCCAGACAAGAAAACAAACAGTTTTCTCTGCAAACTAGTCTTACAGCACTTTGAGGCCAAGTTGCTCAGAGGTCCACAGGTCAGATATCTTCCACAAAGGAGACTTGAAACCACCCAAAGTCTAGCTGGCGATGCCGTCTTTTTGGTGGGCTTCATTCCCCAGCCTGCAACTCTACAGGTGGGCAATCGTTCCCCGCAGTCGGTTCCATGGTCCTTGGTGTCACCCTCAGCTTGTCAACTTCTGCCCAAAAACTGGACTGCCACACTGCATCCCCGTGCATGGGCCACCATCACCTGCAGAGTCCTCCATACTAGCTAATGCCATGCTCCTCCCTGGTCGCGCCAAGCAAGGCCATGCTCCCTGGTCTTGGAGCTTTCGCTGCAGCTTTGGGATCCATCTGCCGATTTGCAGAAGCACTGGCAGCTCACCTCTCCGCTGCATAAGTTTGACCCTCCGAGGCCTTAATGTGCCTCTCCGCATTATGCAGCAATTCCTCCACTTCCTCTGGAGAGTGCAAAACTTGTGCTCTCCTTGATGCAACACTGTCAGTCAATTTGGCAAGCAATCAAATGCTGGCATGAAAACTGGCTTTCAAGGGTGTGTCGGTATTGCATAAGAGCCTTCCTCTTCCGGATTGTTTCTGTAGTTAGGTCAGGGAAAACAGAAATTTTCCAGTTATTATAGGTCACTACTCTAGATTTCCTTGCCTACAGAATCACATGTTCTTTCTCTTGGTACATAATAGTATGTGACTATTTCTCAGGTCTGGGCTTTGGTCAAGTCTCTCTGTGGGTCCGATTAATCTCATAAGGTGGCGTAGCTATCTCCTATGGGAAACAGGAGTTAAGGAGCTTCTTAACAAAGACCCACACATCTGTTAAGTCAGCACTTTCAGACACTCCAAAAATATGCACATTTTGTCTCCATTCCCTGTTCTCCTGATCCTCCGCCTTGTCTTCCAGCCACTGGACCGCTTTCCTCAGCCTGCTGGTTTTCTCCTTTGTGATCACACACCCATCCTCTAGGGTACCACCCTTCTCTTCCACTTCAGCAAATCTGCTCACCAGGGTACTGAAATGTTCCTCGAAACAAGTTAAAGTCTCCATAATTTCCCTAGTAACAGTGTCATATTCTCCTCAGCTTCCGGCTCGGTTTCCAGCACTATCAGACCACTCCATGCCAGACTCCTCCTTGGGAACAGGCTTCATTTTGGTGAGGAAGACTTTTTTAGCCTTTTCTGAATACAAATCCTGAATTGACTTTTCAGTTCTTGTCCACTTTGGCATTACGCAGAGACAATCCCTGCTATCAGGGTGAATATCAGGATTGTAAAATAAAAGTTTTTATAATAGAATAGCCTGCAGCCTCGCTACTTTTGTTCCTATCACATCCCCACCAGAACCAGAAGCCCATTATATTTCTATTTTTAATCTTATGTCATTTTTACACTGCATTTTTAAAGGATGTACAGACCCCTGATGTTGACACATGATCTTGTAGGGTGGTGACAGAATAAGCGAAGCAATTAAAATATATCTTACGTATCAATGACTGTGTTGTATCATTTGCCCACTACCTCACTCTTGTGGTTATTTTTGGATCTGTGTGTGCATGCACCCCTTTAATTTTGTTTCTGCCAAAATTTGATGTCATGTCAACTGGCTGGCCTAAATTAAAGAAGAGGCTGCATAGGAGCACCACTTCCAGTGACATGTGTTCTTACCCAGCTACCTACTCTGCCTACTGGGAAATCTGCCCTTGGCTATGACATTGTAAATCTTCATTCAGAACTACCCAGGAGTCCCTACCCCTCCTTTCATAATGCCTTCTCCCATCTAACCCAGCTTTCAATCACAGTTCTTGTCCATACCACAAACCACAGCTCCTTCCGGAACCAAATAAATATGTAGCCTAACATTGACCACTAGGCATCACTATTTGATGGCTGAGACTTCCTCCCACCAGGGGCTTTGGCAGTATTCCCTAGCCCATAGGTTTTCAACCCAGTCCTCGGGGAACCCTAGGCCAGTCAGGTTTTCAAGATTCCCACAATGAATATGCATAAGATAGATTTGCATACAATGAAGGCAGAACATGCAAATCTTTCTCATGCATATTCAGTCTGGGAATCCTGAAAACCTGATTGGCCTAGGGTTCCCCGAGGACTGGGTTAAAAACCGACCTAGCCTGACTAGCGTAACAAGCAGAAGACAGGTTATCCCATATGTTAACTAACACAATCACTGGCCACTAAATGGCCTATCCACCACTTTTAAAGCTTTTCTTTTGGGGAGATGGGGGGGGGGGGGGACTGGAAGTCCTCACAGTTCATTTGGAAGTAGACTACATTAATTAAGATGTCAGGAGTTATCACCCAATTACCTAAGATTATGTCCCCAGTTTTTATCCCTTCTTACCTAATTGTAGGCTACTCACTGCAGCTACAAAGTTTGGCTAGGGATCATGGACTGTGGCACCCCTACTTCCTTGAATCTAGTATGCCTGTGCTGGGCTCTGAATAGTAGATGATGCCATCAAGTAGTGGTGGGGATTTCCTCCTCTTCAGGGGCTGTGAACACTACCTCAGTAGCATACCCAAATCAAAGAGCAGAACACTACCCAATTCAGCCAACCCCACTTTTAAAAAGTTCACCTTTCACTCTCAAAATATACTGAAACATCTTGATTTGATAGATCAAATGCATCGTACGATGTATCTAAAAAGTTCTCTATTAAAGCAAAGTGACTTTGTTAACGAATATTCATCTCACAACTAATTTTCTAATTATTTATCCCCTATCATGCTGGGAATGAATTGCTAGTTTCATTTTTGACAGGTAGACAAATTGCTGATGTTCTAAAAGCTAAAATCTTGTGAAAACATATAGAAGTCGAGTTTATTAAGTCATTAAAGTCTGGCATGTTCTTGAGAAAATAACTGCATATTCTTGTCAAGAAAAGAGGAGGTGTAAACTCTAAAAGAACCACAGCATGAAGACAGAAGAGCCTAAAGTATATCCAATAAAATATAACAAAAAGACATCAGATAGACTAATCTGAGGAATTCATTATGAATTTTTCTCACACAAGAAAATAGTTCGAGATCACACAGTTTCAATACTGGCCTCAACTGTCCTGATTTCTTTTGAACTAAGAAATATCTAGAGTAGAAGCCCTTGTTTGATTATCCTGGAATATGCTCCATTACATTTTCCTGAAGAAGGAGGTCAACCTTCACCTGCCAAAGACCATGTTGGGAAGAGTTCAAACTGTTTTATTATTTTATTTATTTATTACAATCTTTTATATACTGCGCTATTTGATATCAGCGCGGTTCACATACAACAACATCAACAGAATAACAGGCTATTCCGTGTTTACAGCAAACAGGTATATAAACTTGGGTAACATAAGGTTAACTTATTACAAACATGATTATATAAAAGGTATCATGACAACACAAAAGTCCTAGTAATCTTACTGAGAAAGTGGGAGAAGCTATTTGAAGATAAGGTGTGTCTCTTATTTGGGGGAGCTTTTGCTGAGGGTAATGTTTGGTGGGTAGTATATGAGGAAAAGGTGATATTTAAGTGCTTTCCTAAATTGGGTTAAGTCGGTAATGGCACGAACGCTTGGTGGTAAGACGTTCCAGCATCTTGGGGCGTAGAATATAAAAGATCTGCTTGCCGTTATCTGGGTGCATTTTGTTACAGCCTTAGGAAGTGTTAGTGTGTTTATAGCCGCCGGTCTTCTGGATCTAGTAGATTCCATTGAAATCTCCATCTGATGGTAACAAATACAACAGATATTCTTTGCTCACTACTTAACACCCATTTGTCCTCCTGCCATTGATTGCCAAGGCTTGTTGAAGAGTTGCATTCGGCGTCTTACTGGATTGAGTGGTCACACTGTTTATCTGCAAAAACTTGAGTTAGTTGTAGGCTGCATTGTAATCTGGGTCTTGGGCTACCTTCTCTCTCTTTGTAGAGAATTTGGAAGCTGCTATTATCTTTGTCATTGGTGGTATATCTTCTGGAAAAATAACTGCCTCCTGCTGTATAGGGGAATGGCTTTTTTCAAGAAGAGGTGGCTTGCTCCACATGGTTGATGAGACTCTTCAGAAGATGGAACAGCCATCTTCTGTTAAAATCAACTGTTTCCTAAGCTTTATTGCTAAATAGGTTTTCATTGATGCATGGTTTATCTGTGGCGCATCTTCTCAGAGACCAGATGCCCCCAAGTCATGCACATCTATCACCTATCACTAGAGGAAGTCCTTGCCAAGATGTCAAAAGACTTATCCATCCAGTGCTACCTTCTCTCGTCCTGGTTGAATGACTGATTCAAAATTTAGACACTCATACCCTAGAATAAAATCTATGAAAATGGTTTGAGTATGTGTAGGCATTCATGCCTATATTGCACCATGTAATCTTGTGTACTGCTAGTCTTGTGCTTAAT
Organism: Ichthyophis bannanicus; assembly: GCA_033557465.1. NCBI lineage: Eukaryota > Metazoa > Chordata > Amphibia > Gymnophiona > Ichthyophiidae > Ichthyophis > Ichthyophis bannanicus. The sequence continues at coordinate 701,252,434 of CM066036.1, forward strand.
GGAGCTCTGAAAAATCTACTTTCCATTGAGCTCTAATGTCTTGTGATCGTTCCCAGACAGAATGTAATGTTTCTTTTAATTGCTCAGCCTTCTTTAAGGAGCACTGGAACATCACTTAATAGTGAGATAGCTACACCACATCAAATCATGGACTGGATTTGACCAGTTAAGTCCTGCTCCTGCTGCCAGCTCAGATGGGAGATTGAGGAGGAAGAAGAGAATAATGAGGGAAATGACTGCACTGTACATTAACGAGCCCTAAACAGGAAATGGAAAGGCATGTCAGGCCCACAGAATTACATTATAGCGTCTGGGATACAGGTAATTTCTATATAAATAAATCATGATTTTGGGACCCCTTGAATCAAGGGCACAGGACAAGGGTCCCATTTGCCCCACCCTAGTTCTGGCCTTGGCATTTTCCCATGAACTTGTTCCACACCACATTTAATTTGTCATATATACTCTTAGTTCAGCTTGGAGAATTCATTGATTAACTTATATTTCATTTCCATACTCTTGGTCTGGACTGAGTTGTTGACAAATGGTTGCTGCCAGTAGTGATGCTTTTTACACGAATACAACCAAAACAACCACATTTCTGGGTAATGCAGCTACCAGTGGCAAGCCAGTAGGTATTAAAAGAACAAGCTTTTTTTTTTCTTTTAGGAATACCCCCCCCCCCCCATCTTCATAGAAAGAAAGCAGTGCTCTCATTAAACAGAGCTATTCCAATACCCAGGGCTGGACATGAATGTTGCATCCTTTGCAGTTAATTCTAGATCAACACCAGACAACCATTTACTTATTTGCATTTGAATCTTATCCTCCAAAGCCCGAAGTTATGTAGGAAAGGTCTGATTATACGCTTCCTATTTCTCCACCCATGCCAGTCGCCATTCAGCCATCAACTTTGCTGACATACCTTTAGCAAGGAATGGATTTAAGAAAGACTTGTGCATACAGTAACAGCTCCCACACCCTATTTTCACCCAGACCAGTAACCTCAGGCACAAGAAATGGCACACAAGAACACGTAAGTGCAGCAAACCGACCAGAGCTGATATCACAGTGACATTACCAGGACTTCCCTTCCTTCTCCTTGTAGCCTCTATACTACAATCCATTACTATTTGTATTTTTGACTAAGCAGTATCCTTATACCCCACAACAGACCCAGCACGTAATTATTGAATCGAAAGCATTCAAACATTAATCACAACAGAGGTAAAAGCTAGCTAAATTCTAGGAGCCACCTAGAAGCCTGATGACTTTAGTTGGATAGGTCATCTGAAGTCCCACTGCGTTTACATATTTCATGGGTTAGGACCTACACAGAATATAACAATTAAACAACATTTAATAATAGCCCACCTAACTTGTTCGGTGCATATGCGTGTTGCACCAATTTTAAAAGGGAAATTATAGCCCACAGAAGTACATACATATTTTTCATCTGTTCTTCTGCTCTTTAAGACACACACAAACTGCTTAATTAACACCACGAATGAACATTTTCACAAACCGAGATTCCTCCTGTTAACACCTCCCCCCCCAAAAGCACAGTTACTTACCTGTAACAGGTGATCTCTGGGAACAGCAGGAATTAGTCCTCACATATGGATACGTCGGTACCGACGGAGCCTGCGCGGGAACGCTCCCCAGCTTCCCAAAAAGGAAAGCTTTTGGGAGCATCCCACAGCGCCTGCGCGCTGCCTTCCCGCCTTTCCTAACCAACTCTCCTCAGTTCGAGTTTAAAGCTGAGACAATAGAGAGAGAGAGGAAAGGAAAGAGAGAGAGAGAGAGAGATACAACTCCTAGGGGAGGTGGGAGGGTTGTGAGGACTAATTCCTGCTGTTCCCAGAGATCACCTGTTACAGGTAAGTAACTGTGCTATCTCCAGGAACAAGCAGGAATGAGTCCTCACATATGGGGACTCCCTAGCTAAGATGCCTGGGAGATCCCCAAGGGTATGAGACCCTTAAGGGTTCCTCGTCTTTCTATGGATCTCAGGCATCCATTCAGGGAAGGAGGGCAGGAGTTGTTCAAGAATGGAACAGGTGTTTGAGGACAGCCTGACCAAACAAGGCATCCCGGCGGGAGTCCTTGTCCAAACAGTAATGGGCTGTGAAGGTATGAACCGAGGCCCAGGTGGCTGCTCGACAGATCTGATCGATGGAGACAGAATGAAGATGAGCCATAGAGGTGGCCATGGCCCTCACATTGTGAGCTGTGACATGGCCCTCCAGAGAAAGGTTCTTACTCTGGTAAGCAAAAGAAATACACTGAGCAATCCAATTGGACAGTGTTCTTTTAGAGACTGGAAGTCTTAAATGAGAAGGATCAAAAGCAACAAAAAGCTGGGAAGACTTTCTATGTTGCTGTGTCCTGTGCAAGTAAAAAGCAAGAGCTCTTTTACAATCTAGAGTATGAAGGTTCCTCTCTGCACTGGATGCATGAGGAGCTGGAAAAAAGACAGGTAAATACACCTCTTGATTAAGATGAAAAGGTGAGACCACTTTAGGCATAAAGTGAGGATTTGTCCTAAGGACTACCTTATCATGATGGAACCTTGTATAAGGTGGATTAGCCACTAAGGCCTGCAGTTCACTGATGCGGCGAGCAGAAGTGACTGCAATAAGGAAAATAACCTTCCAGGAAAGAAATTTCAAGGAGGTAGTGGCTAAGGGTTCAAAAGGTGGCTTCATAAGCTGACCAAGAACCAAGTTTAAGTCCCATGCCACCGGGGGAGGTCGAATGGGAGGTTTTGTTAAAGTTAGGCCTCTCATGAATCTTGCAATAAGAGGATGAGAGGAAATAAGTTGTCCATTGAGGGGTTTAAGTGATGCTGCAATAGCACTCAAATGGACCCTTACTGAATTCGTTTTAAGACCTGCATTAGAGAGATGCAGGAGATATTCTAATAGAGAAGTCAGGGGAAGTGCCAAAGGGTCAAGACCCTTTTGAGAACACCAAATGGAAAATCTTTTCCACTTAAAAGCGTAGGAATGCCTAGTGGAAGGTTTTCTGGAAGCATGGAGGATATCCTTCACTTGCTGAGAAAGATTGAAGTCTTGAAGGTCTAGGCCTTCAGTAACCAAGCTCTGAGGTGAAGGGACTTGGGGTTTGGGTGCCACAAAGTCCCCTCCTCCTGAGACAGAAGGTCTGGAGCAGCTCCCAAGTCCAGGGAGGGGGCTTGGGAGAGATGCAGAAGTAGAGGGTACCACACTTGGCGTGGCCAACGTGGAGCTATGAGGATCATAGATCCTTGATCCCTCTGAAGTTTGAACAGAGTCTTGGGAATCAAAGGAATGGGTGGAAAGGCGTACAGGAAGTGCTGACCCCAATGAAGGAGGAAGGCTTCCTTGGCCAGAGCTCCCTGACACGGAATTCTGGAACAGAACCGGGGAAGTTTGGCATTCCACGGACTTGCAAAGCGGTCTATGTCCGGGGTCCCCCATTCCTGGAAGATTCCGAGTACCTGATCCATGTGCAGGGACCATTCGTGTGGAAGAAGAACTCGACTGAGTCTGTCTGCCCAAGAGTTTTGGATTCCTGGGAGGTATACTGCCAGGAGATGGATTTGATGCTCTCTGGCGAAGGCCCACAAACTTAGAGCTTCGTTGCAAAGCGACAGAGAGCCAGTTCCTCCTTGCTTGTTTATGTAAAACATGGCTACCTGATTGTCCGTATGAATGAGGACGGTCTTGTAGCTGAGGAGGGTATGAAAGACCTTGAGAACTAGGAACACTGCTCGCAGTTCCAAGTGGTCGATATGAAGAGAGGTCTCCTGTGGGGACCAAGTGCCTTGGGTGGAGAGGTCTTGTAGATGAGCTCCCCAACCTATTTGGGAAGCATCTGTTGTGAGGGTTGCTTGGGGTAACACAGGTTGGAAGGGGGACCCCAGCAACAGATTTTGAGTTGACATCCACCATTGGAGAGACCAAAAGAGACGTTTGGAGGTTGCTATTTGGTCTGAGAGAGCTCCTGATGCTTGAGTCCACTGTGTGGACAAAGTCCATTGAGCTGCTCTCATGTGTAGGCAAGCATAGGGCACCACATGCACTGTGGAAGCCATGTGGCCTAGTAGTTGTAGCATCTCCCGGGCAGTTAAGTGGCTCTTTGACTGAATCTGGGAGGCTAACTGCACTAGACGTTGGCAACGAGCCTGAGGAAGGTAGGCTCTTGCAGTAGTGGTGTCCAACCAGGCCCCTATGAATTCTAGGGACTGAGTAGGGGGGTGAACTGAGACGTTGGGAGGTTTACCACAAGTCCCAGATACTGGAGAATGCGCCTGGTGCGGTCCAGGGAAACTTGGGCTTCTGACTGAGATGGAGCTCGGATGAGCCAGTCGTCCAGGTATGGGAAGACAAATATTCCCAGAGTGCGTAGAAATGCAGCAACTATTGCCATGCAGTTGGTGAACACTCTTGGAGCAGAGGCTAGACCGAAAGGAAGCACTCTGTATTGGTAATGTTTTCCCTGGAACAGAAAACGTAGGAATTTTCTGTGGGATGGATGGATGAGTATATGAGTGTATGCATCCTTGAGATCTAGAGAACAAAGCCAATCCTGACTCTGCAGGTATGGAAGGAGAGTGCCTAAAGAAAGCATCTCGAACTTCTCCTTGCATAGGAATTTGTTCAATTCTCTGAGATCTAGATTGGGTCTGTATCCCCCTGTTTTCTTTGGGATGAGAAAATAGGGGGAGTAAAACCCTGTCCCTTGTTGAAGAAGCGGAACTGCTTCTATGGCCCTCTGGGCCAGAAGGGTAGTCACCTCCTGATCCAGAAGGTCGAGGGATGTGGGAGAATTGAAGTGTCTCACCCTGGTGTAGGGAGGAAGGTCTGAGAAATGAAGTTTGTAGCCCTCTCTTATGATAGAGAGGGTCCACTGCTCTGATGTGATTTGCTCCCATCTGGGAGCAAAATGAGCTAACCTTCCTGGAATGGTGAGAGGCTCTAGTTGTTGTAGAGCCAGAAAGGTTAAGTTCTCTAGTATCAAGTCAAAAACCCTGAGGGGGTTGGGACTACTGGGTTGTAGCAGCCCCTGCAGGTTTAGGCCTGGCCTGTTTAGGTTGCTGACGCTTAGTAGCAAAGCGACCTGTAGAAGACTGTTGACCAGAAGTGGAAGGAAATCTGCCCTTTTTGTAAAGACTTTTTAAAAGATTTTTTCTTGGCCGGAGTGGAGGTAGACTTAGAAAGTCTATCCAGAGCAGCATTTTCTGCATCCATTTGAGTGGCTTTAATGTGCCACTCTTTGCCAAATAGATTTTCACCTGTACAGGGCAGATTTCCTAAACCATCTTGAACCCAGGGTTCTAGATCAGAAGCCTGGAGCCAAGCAATTCTACGAGCAGCTATAGCAATGCCTGAGGCTCTGCTGGCACCTTCAAAAGAATCAAAGGCTGCCCTGTTGGAAAACTTTGAAATGTCTTGAGTATGCTTAAGCCAAAGAAGGAACTCATCCCTTTTATCCTCTGGAATAAAAGGGAGAAAGTTGTGCAGCTTTTCTGCAACTTCCTTCAGAAACATACCCATATAGAGGCTATATGAATTGATTCTGGCAATAAGCATGCTAGCTTGGAAGATTTTCCTACCAAAAGCATCCAAGGTCCTGCATTCTCTTCCTGGAGGAGTAGAAGAGTGTCTTTTGGTACTCTTTATCCTCTTCATAGCTGACTGCACCACAATGGAGTGGTGAGGAAGCTGAGTTTTTTGAAATCCAGGAGAAGGAGGGACACGGTACATAGTGTCCAATCTACGAGAATGAGGAGAAAGGGTGAGAGGAGTCTCCCATAATTCAATCAAATGTTCTTGAAGAATTTCATGAATTGGCAAGGTGACTGCCTCTCTGGGAACCTTAGAGTATCCCAAAATATCTAATTTTTTTGCTCTAGGTTCTTTTTCAGAGGTTACTGAAATAGAGAGTCCTTTAGCTACTTCTATTATGAAGTCTTGAAAGGACAAATCCTCTGGAGGAGACATTCTCGTTTTTGGAGAAGAGGGCTCCTCAGGAAGGGTGATAGATACTTCAGGAGACTCATCCGATGAATCAGAATCATCAGAAGAATCGAAGTATCGTCTGCTCGATTCCAAAGATCGATAGGCGTATCGATCGGTACCGACATCGGGTGTTCCCAGTACCGGATCGGTACCGAGAAAGAGCCCAGGACAGGGAGCTGGAATCGGTATCCTGGCCGTTGTCGATGCAGTCGGTACCGGTATCGAAGTTGGTACCGGTGCCGGCGCCGGTACCGACAACGGAGCTTGTTGCGGTACCGTCGGCGTTGCAGCCTTAATGAAAGCCAGTATAGCCTGCTGCATGGATTGCACAGTGTGATCCATGGACGCCACGACTGTCTGGATGTCGGTACTGGGAGATTGTGCCGGTACCCCAGAGCAGTCTAACAGGTGATCTGTCGAGGCCGTGCCATCGATGTCAACCTGTAACCCCATAGGAGGAGCTTTGGAAGCCGGAGCTTCCCGCCGGGGTTGTTTGGCTGGGGCAGGATACTCGAGGGCAAGCCCGGAGGCATCTCGATGCTTAGAGGGAGATTTGCCCTTCGAGGACCTGCTAAAAGTATGTTTGGTTACCTGAGACCCATCAGGAGAGGAAGACCTGGAAGATGTCGATGCCACCGCCGGTGCATCCGTGGGAAACAGCACATGGAGCTTGGCTGCCCGGTTCTGTAACCCTCGTTTAGACATTTGAGAACAGGACTGGCAATCCGGGATGGAGTGTTCAGGCCCCAAACATTTCAGACACCATTCATGGGTATCTGTGACAGAAATTGTACCGCTACACTTAGTGCATTTTTTGAACCCGGAGGCTGGTTTTTCCATGAGGGAAAAATTTCTTGTGGGCCTGGAGGCCTAAGAAGAAAAATACACCAAGTGAGGAAAAATAAATAGTTGTTTTTTTTTTTTTTTTTAAAGAAAAGAAAAGACCGGCTGTACCGGTCCGGCGTCGGGGAAGGCAGACACGCGACCAAAGAAATAAATTAAAATAAAGAACATCTTCAGCGCTGACAGGAACACGACCTGCTGGCTCCGCGGAAAAGAAGAACTGAGGAGAGTTGGTTAGGAAAGGCGGGAAGGCAGCGCGCAGGCGCTGTGGGATGCTCCCAAAAGCTTTCCTTTTTGGGAAGCTGGGGAGCGTTCCCGCGCAGGCTCCGTCGGTACCGACGTACCCATATGTGAGGGACTCATTCCTGCTTGTTCCTGGAGATATAATAATTAAGCTGTCACCTGCATGTGGAAGGGTAATTTTATAAGGGTCACCTAGATTTACGTATGTTTTAACACATGTATTTCAAGCCTATTTTATAAAAGTACACGCATACTTTACTTTATAAAATAGGGGTATAAAAGTGGTCAAAACTAGATGCAAGCACTTATACCTGCCTTACCACAAGCATAAGGGCCCGCAACTAGATTTTTCAAGACCATGTGGAAGTTATAGTATTTTATAACTTACACGCGTAAACTTACGCTCTGTCCAAACTCCACACTTGTACACACCCACAATGAAAGTACACACTATCAGAATGACGCACGTACTTACAGAATAACGATAGTCTACATTACACATGGAAATCACCAAGTATCATGCTTTCCATGGGCACATAAATCTAGACGACCCTTGCAAAATTACGCTCAATGGGGGTCATTCCGAGGCATGAATAGCAGGGATGGATGTTCTGTTGGGACGTCCATCCCCACTATTCAGGCCTTTTCCTGGTTCCATCTACCTTTCTCGCATGTTGTTTGGGGAAGGTAGATGGGGGCGGGAAAGGGGCGGATCGGGGGTAGCTTCAGGGCAGGCAGTGGGCAGCCCCAGACGTACAGGGCCGATTCCAATGTCGGGCCTGTACGTCCGGGGCTGGCGGCTTCCACAGGGAACTTATTCCACCTCCGAAGTGGATAAGTTCCCCTTGTCACCGGGAGACAGTGGGCCCGTGGCGTGGAAAGAGCAGGGGGGCTGAGGACATCCCCCGCAACCCTGGACTTAGGGAGCCAGATCAGGGGGCCGGGCTGCGGGGAAAGCAGCTATGCAGCAGGCGGCCAGGGATCGTGGCCTTTCAATGGAGCCATGGTGCCATTGGAACCAGACGCCATGGCGCCGTGGATCCATTGAAGAGCCCCAACTAAGCTAGTCAGGCAAGACCTGTACATGCAGGTTGGACAGAATCAGGGTCCCGGCCTGCACATACTGACCTGTTCGCGATTCTGATCCCACAGGGCTAGACGTGCTCCATGGAATCAGAATCCCGGCTCTCTGTGCATCTGGTTCCGACCAGATGCACAGAGGGCCTGGACGTCCACAATGGAATCGGACCCAATGTGTCTATTATACCCAGTGTAAACCATAAAGACACTGCCACAGTCCCTCCTCCCATTGCCGGCCTCCCCCTTACTCTCATCTGCAACACATCTCTCCATTTTTTTGGCATATCAGCTTCTTATAATCAGGTCAAGCCACCACATGTCCAGCAACTCAAAATGGGGCAAAGGTGCTGCCTTTCCTCTTGCTTTTTCCAGCTACTGCCACAATTTGTGGATTTCTTTAGTCACTTCGTGCTGTTTTCAGGACTGGGCCGCCCACTAGGTGAACTAGGAGGTCACCTAGGGTGGCAGACCCTGGAGGGCGACACGGCGATTCTCCCTTCTTTGAAGTGGCAGCTGAACTGCTGCTTTAGCTCCGCAGTGTGCCTTAAAACACCCATGCGCATGCACGTAGCCATGACTTGCAACTCCTACCCCTCCAACAGGAAGTTGTGTCAGGGGAGGCAGAAGAGGCAGGCCGTGAGTGTCGCAGGCGCTTTAATTTTTGCCACAGCGCTGAAGCAGCAGTTCAGGTGATGTTTCAAAAAAGGAAGGGATTGCTGCTGTCTCCCCTCTACCAGTTGAGATAATGGATACCAGGATATTGGGGGGGGGGGGGGCAGCAGCGGCATAGCAGGCATAGAAGCCTGCCTAGGGTGACAGAAATCCTTGGGCTATTTTGACAACTCTAGCCACATCTCCATGGGTCCTTTCCATGAAATCTCCACTTCAGTAATCCCCATGTCTATAAGGACCTTAGTTGCCTCTTCAGGCATATGTATACTCTAGTTGTGACCCCACTGACAGGCCAAATGGGAACAATCAGCAATACCTTTTATTTTCACTTATCTGCTTCAATGTCATCATGCAGAATTCATGCCACTTTCTTAGTGTGGAATGGGCAAAATCTGCACATACAGCAATTTTATGGTCATTGCCATTCAAAGCCCTCCAGCAACCGCATTCAGGTCTCGATCTCTTAGAAACAAAAACATAGAAAAATGACGACATAAAAAGATCACATGGCCTATCCAATCTGTCCTTCCATATCAACTACAACAGTCCCCTTTTTTTCTTTAGAGATCCTCTGTGTTTGTCTCATGCTTTTTTGAAATCAGATATCATTTATGCCATGGAGGAATTTAAACGTCTCAATCATATCACCTCTATCCCGCCTTTCCTCTAAGGTGTACATATTAAGATCCTTAAGTCTGTCCTCATATGCTTTATAATGAAGACCACTAACCATTTTGGTAGCCACCCTCTGTACTGACTCTATCCTGTTCACATCCTTTTGAAGGTGCGGTCTCCAGAATTGCACACAATACTCCAAATGTGGACGCACTAAAAACTTACACAGAGGCACTATCACCTCCTTTTTTCTGCTAGCCATTCCTCTCCATATGCACCCAAGCATCCTTCTAGCTTTTGCTGTCGCCTTTTCTACCTGTTTAGCTACTTTAAGATCATCTGACACAACCACGCCTAGGTCCCGCTCTTCTTTAAAGGACAAAAGTATTTCACCCCCTATACTATACTATATTGCTCCCTTGGATTGCTGCAGCCAAAATGCATGACTTTGCATTTTTTAACATTAAATCCCAGCTGCCAAATTCTAGACCATTCTTCAAGCTTAGGTAGATCCCTCCTCATGTTATCTACACCTTCCTGGGTGTCTACTCTATTGCAGATTTTGACATCATCCGCAAAGAGGCAAATCTTACCCAACAGCCCATCCGCTATATCACTATCAAAGATGTTAAAAAGAATCGGACCAAGGACAGACCACTGGTAACTTCCATCTCCTCAGAGTGAGCTCCATTTACTTGTACCCTTTGTTGCCTCCCACTCAACCAATTTATAACCTAAGCAGTAACTTTAGGGTCCATCTCTAGGGTGCTCATTTTGTTTATAAGTCGTCTGTGAGGAACGATGTCAAAGGCTTTACTGAAATCTAACTACACCACATCAAGGGCTCTCTTCCTTAACAGTGAACTCATGCAAAGAGATTACAATGTTCCTGGGTAGACTGGATCTCTGTATACCCAGCATATGGTGGGCTCTAGCCAGCTTCACCTCCAGGTCCCTGATAGGCCTTTCTGCAGATGCCAGAATGGTCTTACAAAAAGGCACTGCTGTATTATTGCAGTTCAGACTCTAGTAGCTCAGGTATCTCTAATATGCAGGTTCTTTCATTGGGTTCTATTGTCAAGATCTTTCCGTTTATCAAAAAGTTCTTGGTTCACTTTCCACATTCATCACCTGTTTTTTTTATGCTCAGTAACATCTCATTCTGTTCCTTCCTCAGTCTCAACATCCTCTACCTTCTGACATAGCTCCGAGATGTCCATTCTGATATCATTTATAAGATCCAGTGCTTATTGCTTCCCCTCAGCAATAGCAAGTTTAACCTGGAACTACTCTCTCAGTTCCTCTCGGGTGACTGGCAGACCAACTCTTCACTTGGAGCCTTCTCTCATGGAGATCAGTGGTCTCCATCATATGGACAGACCCTTCTGTGCCATGCTCTTCCCACTGTGGTCCCCAGGCCCAGCTCCCATGTACAAGTGTTCTCTCATATGAACTGTTTTACACCGGACTGACATAGCACTGCAGCAAATACTTGCTAAACCATGGGTTTCACGTTTGCTGGAAAGATGCGAAATTTCAGCAGTTGCCAGAAGCATTCATCTCAAGCAGACATCGTGGTAGATGACATTTCTTCAGAAATTGCTTAAAAAATTACCACAAAAGTAAATAAGAGCAGTAAAATATCAAAGAGACCCAGTTTACCCTGTTCTTTCCGACCACACTGCTGGCTATACAGTGTAATTCCTTGTAAGATCTCTCTCCTTAAGCAAGACAATTTTTGCTGTCTTCTTCCTCAGTATTCTACCATCTTAAGTAGATAAGTGTATAAGATCACCAGTTTGCAATCTCAACTAGCTGGGCACTCAGCAGCAGCACTTTAAGTCTTCTGTAATATCACAAGGGTCCACACTGCAAACAGATTGAAATGTGCCCAAAGTTTCTTTACTAGTTCCAGAGTTCCTTGGCTAAGGACCTGCCTCATTTGGCAAGCAATGCTTAATCTTATACAGCAGCGATGGCGAACCTATGGCACGCGTGCCAGCTGTGGCACGCGAAGGCCTTGCAGCTGGCACGCGTGAAGGTCCGCAAAAAAAGAAAAAGCGGGCTCTGGCTGCTGCCGCAGACGCGGCAGCATGCAGTGTCCCGCGGGGCCCCCTCCGCCCGATACGCCCCTCTGCATGGGCTTTAAGATTCGCGAGGGAGAAAGCGTCTCCCTCGCGTCTCTGTTAAGACCGTAGGGGTTAATGGGAAATTTCCCATCAGCCCCTTTAGACGCGAGGGACTGATGGGAAATTTCCCATTAGCCCCTGCGGGCTTAACAAGAGACGCGAGGGAGACGCTGTCTCCCTCGCGACTCTGAAAGCCCTTGCAGAGGGGCTTAGCGGGCGGAGGGGGCCCCGCGGGACACTGCATGCTGCCGCGTCCGCGGCAGCAGCCAGAGCCCGCTTTTTCTGTTTTTAAATTTGCCGGGGGGGGGGGGTGTTAGGACTGCTGATGGGCTAGGGGGGGGGGGTGGGAAGGCTAATGGGGGGGGGGGTTTGGACTGCTAATGGGCTGGGGGGGGGTTAGGACTGCTAATGGGCTAGGAGGGGGGGGTTAGAACTGCTAATGGGCTAGGAGGGGGGGGGGGGTTAGGACTGCTCAAGGGCTAGGGGGGGGGTTAGGACTGCTAATGGGCTGGGGGGGGGTTTGGACTGCTAATGGGCTAGGAGGGGGGGGGGTTTAGGACTGCTAATGGGCTAGGAGGGGGGGGGGTTAGGACTGCTAAAGGGCTAGGGGGGGTTAGGACTGCTAATGGGCTGTGGGCTGATGGGGGCTGTCTGGAAATGGGGTGATGGGGGGTTAGGACTGCTAAAGGGCTTGGGGGGGTTTGGAATGCTAATGGGCTGTGGGGGGTTAGGACTGCTAATGGGCTAGGAGGGGGGTTAGGACTGCTAATGGGCTAGGGGGGGTTAGGACTGCTAATGGGCTGTGGGCTGATGGGGGCTGTCTGGAAATGGGGTGATGGGGGGTTAGGACTGGTAATGGGCTATGGGGGGGGTTAGGACTGCTAATGGGCTAGAGAGGGGGGGGTTAGGACTGCTAATGGCTAGGGGGGGTTAGGACTGCTAATGGGCTAGGGGGGGTTAGGACTGCTAATGGGCTAGGAGGGGGGGGGTTAGGACTGCTAATGGGCTAGGAGGGGGGGTTAGGACTGCTAATGGGCTAGGGGGGGTTAGGACTGCTAATGGGCTAGGAGGGGGGTGGGGGTTAGGACTGCTAATGGGCTAGGAGGGGGGGGTTAGGACTGCTAAAGGGCAAGGGGGGGTTAGGACTGCTAATGGGGGGGGGTTTGGACTGCTAATGGGCTGGGGGGGGTTAGGACTGCTAATGGGCTGGTGGGGAGGGGTTAGGACTGCTAATGGGCTAGGGAGGGGGGGGGGTTAGGACTGCTAATGGGCTAGGAGGGGGGGGTTAGGACTGCTAATGGGCTAGGGGGGGGTTAGGACTGCTAATGGGCTGGGGGGGGGGGTTGGACTGCTAATGGGCTGGGGGGGGTTTGGACTGCTAATGGGCTAGGAGGGGGGGGGGTTAGGACTGCTAATGGGCTAGGAGGGGGGGGGAAAAGACAAATAATGGGCTAGGGGGGGTAAGGACTGCAAATGGGCTGTGGGCTGAGGGGGGCTGTATGGAAATGGGGTGATGGGGGGTTAGGACTGCTAATGGGCAGGGGGGGTTTGGACTGCTAATGGGCTGGGGGGGGTTAGGACTGCTAATGGGCTAGGAGGCGGGGTTAGGACTGCTAATGGGCTAGGGGGGTTAGGACTGCTAATGGGCTGTGGGCTGATGGGGGCTGTCTGGAAATGGGGTGATGGGGGGTTAGGACTGGTAATGGGCTATGGGGGGGTTAGGACTGCTAATGGGCTAGAGAGGGGGGGGGGTTAGGACTGCTAATGGGCTGGGGGGGGTTAGGACTGCTAATGGGCTAGGGGGGGGTTAGGACTGCTAATGGGCTAGGAGGGGGGGGTTAGGACCAATGTTCCCTCTAATTTTCTGTAGGCTGTGTGCGCATAAAATATCAGCTGTGTGCAGCTTTTGAAGAAAGGTTAAATTTTTGTGCGCCACATAACGACACTTGGAGTTATATCCTTTAAAATTTGACTACACGTCAGAATACAGTATGTACACCACATTGATTTTAATCAAATTAAATGAAAATAGATGATTACTAAATGAAATGGGAAATTTCTAGTAATTACAATCATAACTTTTAAATTTTAAGACGTCTGTGTTGTTTTCTATCAGAATCAGAGCTGTAATTTTTGTGCGCTCTGTTGTAAAGTATGTGCGCTCGCTTGGCGAGGTGTGTGCGCGCGCGCACACGCACAGCTTAGAGGGAACAGTGGTTAGGACTGCTAATGGGCTAGGGGGGGGTTAGGACTGCTAATGGGCTAGGGGGGGTTAGGGACTGCTAATGGGCTGTGGGCTGATGGGGGCTGTCTGGAAATGGGGTGATGGGGGTTAGGACTGGTAATGGGCTATGGGGGGGGGGGGTTAGGACTGCTAATGGGCTAGAGAGGGGGGGTTAGGACTGCTAATGGGCTAGGGGGGGGTTAGGACTGCTAATGGGCTGATGGGGAGGGGTTAGGACTTGAGGTGGGCTGTTGGGTGGGGTTAGGACTGGAAATGGGCTGATGGGGGGTTAACACTGGAGGTGGTCTGATGGGGTTAGGACTGGTAATGGGCTATGGGGGGGTTTAGGACTGATAATGGGCTATGGGGGGGCTGGGACAAGAAATGGGCTGATGGGGAGGGGTTAGGACTTGAGGTGGGCTGATGGGGTTAGGACTGGTAATGGACTGTGGGCTGATGGGGGGGTTAGGACTGGCAATGGGCTATGGGGGGCTGACTGGAAGTGGGGGGTTAGGACTGGTAATGGTTATAGGGGGGGGGGCTTAAACTGAAAATGGGGTGATGGGGGGTTAGGACTGGAAGTGGGTTGATGAGGGGGGGATAGGACTGGTATTGGGTTGGGGGGCTGCTAGGACTGGAAATGGGCTGATGCAGGGACTAGAAGGGAATGGATGCTGGGTGAGGCTGGAACTAGAAGGGAGCTGGTGTTGGGGGAGGATTAGAATGGGATGGGGCTGGGAGAGTAAAATGGAGAGGGGAAAAATATTTTGTGTGGGAGGGATAAAAAATCTACAATTGGCCGGGTATTGGGAGAGTAAGTGGGGATTGAGGATGGAGGGGTAAATTTTGAGTAGATGAAATAGGAATGAGGAAAGAGCCAAAGGAGAAAGATTAGTATGTTAAAGCAGATGTAGAGAGAGAATGGAAAAAAAAAACAAGAAGACAGAAGAAAGGACAAATGGACAGCAGATGGAGAGTTAGCAGAAGACACGAAGAAACCAGAAGAAAGTGGCTGGAACAATTGCAACTGAAAAAAAATGCACAAAAGGTAGAAAAATATCTCTTTATTTTGAATTTATTAACTGGAATATGTCAGCTCTGGGAAATGTGCATCATTAATTTTTGCGCTTTGTTTAGTACAAGAGGAAATTAATATATAGTTTTATTTCTACAGTGTTGTTGTATATTCCAAGTTTGGCTTTTGGGGTTCCCAGTTTAATTATTGTCTTCCTGTTTCTAAATTGTGATTCCTTGTTTGGTGATGGTCTGTTCTGCATGTGTAACTGAGCTGAGGTATTCTGTTTATATAATTCCTATTTGACATTGCCACTTGTTCTTTCCCCAGTAGGTCATGTATTGTTGTTCTCTGAGATGTATTGGTTTAATATTTGCAGTGTTGCCTTTTGATAGGTAGAGTATGGTGCTTTGTGAGTCCTGGTAGTGCTGTTAGGATACGGCGGGTTTGCTATGGGTTCTAAATGGGCAGCGTTTGTAGTAGTTCCTAATGTGCCTGGCGGTTGGTACTGGATTATAGTAATGTAGAAACCTTTTAGTCTTTCTTTATCCATATACTCATTAAGAGGCATGTTTACTAAAAGTTAGTGTATGGTAACATTATGCAAATATTTATGCAAATGAAGCACCTTATGCAAATGGGGCTTTAATTGACGTGCTGGCACTTTGAGGAAATTCTTTGGTTTTGTGCGGCAGTTTGGGCACTCGGGCTCAAAAAGGTTAGCCATCACTGTTATACAGTACATGTTGTTCTGCTTCTTTCAGTTATGGGACAGCTCCTTCAGGACTTAATAAGGGCAGAGGAAGATAGTCAAAACTTCAGTCTGAGCCTGCCAGTTCTAAATGGAGAGGTTCATAGTGATCCTCATTCCCTTCATCACCAGTTGCCTTAAGTAGTGTCATCATCGACCTTTCTGGGAGACAAACACAAGAGCCTAATCTTAAGGTTTCACACCTAGTAATTATCCCTTTTCATGTCAAATCACAAAGTTGTTGATTAATCCAGCCTTCTAGGTACCCTGGGTGTCATGTCAGGAACTTAAACAATAGTCAAAATTAGTTTTGATGTTTAAATCACTATGTTTATTTCACTTAGTTATCCAACCTTTAATAATATCAAGGCTGAATGCAATAAAATAGGAAAACAGAAACTATATATGAAATAGAAATACACTGTTAGATAGGAAAGTAGAATAGTACAAGTAGGCAGGGATAGAGAAAATGCTTGAAACCATCCTCAAGCTTCAGCCCACCAAATGCAAATTCATAAAAATAGGCTTTTAAACCTCTTCAATTTCTCTTCTGAGGCTTCCACTCTCAAATAATGGGGTGCTAAACTCTCATTCCAGAGAGTGGGTACTAAACAGAAGAATGCCAATTGATGGGTAGACTCATGGGGGAATCCGAGAAGGGGTGGGAATAGATAGTAAGCTATGTGTCGATCAAAAGGGTTCTAGTTGGAATGTAGGGAATGAGTAAATTTGCAAGGTAATCTGGAACTCTGTTTAATAAGGACCCGATTCTGTCCCGGACGTAGATCCCCTCTGTATGTCCGATCAGAATTGCGAACAGTCCTGCACGTGCAGGCCGGGACTGCATTCAGTCCAGCCTATATGTGCAGGACTGTCCCCAGCTAACTCAGTCAAGGTTCTTCAATGGAGCCGTGGCACCGCAGCTCCATTGAAGAGCCACGATCCCGGCCGCTGGAGATTAAAGCTAATTCCTTGCAGCCCGACCCCCGATCTGGCCTCTTGCCAGGGTCAGGCTGCGGGGAATGTCCTCCAGCCCCCCCCTTCCCCATCCGCACCCTGATGTTTCAATTAAAGCACGTCAAGGGAAATTATTCCACCTCGGGGGTGGAATAACTTCCCCGCCCATGTCACCGGCCCCAGACGTACAGGATCAACATTAGAATCAGTCCTGTACATCCAGGGCCGGCGACCGCCCACCGCAACTCTGCCCCTGTGCTGCCCCTCCCCCCCCCAACTTTCCCGCATAACCGGCGGGGAAGTTAGTCGTGGTCGGGTGAAGGTCCGAATAGCAGGGATGGATGTCCCGTCAGGCCATGCATCCCCGCTATTCATGGTACAGAATAACCGCCTAAGTGAGAAGCAAAACTTTAACCCTTTCGTGTCCATGACAGATTACATAACTTAAGGCACAATTAATACTTTTTTGGAAATAAAGTATTCTGGTGAAACATTTGGGGGAAAATTTGAAGTTTGCCATATGGCAACAACAGCCATGAAAGGGTTAAATTCAGTAGGAAATGGGACCCAGTATTTTGCCATCCCTAGCAGAGTAACATGATTGAATTCATGCTTATTGTAGAGCATTCTGATTGTGGTATTCTGTAAAAGCTGGAATCTAAGGAGGAAGAATTAATACCATTGTATAATGAGTTGCAATAGTCTGTATGTGCACATGTATAAACATATTTAGGTCCCTCAAGCAAAATGGGTGGAGAAATTTAATTCATTGTCAAAATGATAACCTAGGATAGAGAGGGATGCCTGACGGCATAGTCCCTAGATTGCTTGATCAGGAAGTAAGTGTGGGGTATCTGCTGTGCTTGTAAACCATGTGATTTTAGGGGGGTTAATTTTTAAATTTGTTCCAAGTCAGCCAGGTGACTGTAGCATCAAGACAGGCTTCCAAAGCAGAAAGAGCAGGTGTGAGGGGGGATCATTATTGGCAATCAATTGGATGTCATCTACATAGTAATACCATAGCATTGCATTAATGTGGGCAGTGGACTAATGAAGATGTTGGAGAGTTGGGGATAAGTTTGGGCTCTGGAGCACTTTGCAGCCCAAAATGTGGGCTGAGGATGAAGGTGCAGCTATTACGACACAGTCCTGAAGGAATGATCTTAATCACCTCGGAATAGCACCAAAAAGAAGAGAGACGTCTCATGAAATTCAAAGCTGATGGCTGACAAAGTCGAACACTGCTGTCAAGTCAAGAAATACAACCATTGCATATTTTTCATGATCGGAGAATTTGTTGGGTGTCACTGAGCAGAGGAAGGTTATAGCTTCTGTACTGTGTCCATTACGAAATCCTGCCTGCTTAGGATGCAGGGCTAATGATTTTTCAATGAAATTTCTTAGATGATTCTGGATAAAAATGACAGAATATAAATGGGCCTATAGTTCAAGACAACTGAAGGATCCAGGGAAGGCATCATGAGCAGGGGACTAACTTACAGCTTTTTTCCAAATTTGGGCCAGGCTCATGTTAATAATTGTATATATCAGGCATGTCCAACTTTGAACAGGTCGTGATCTACTTTTTCCAGCCAAAAGTGCCGGTGATCTACCACCGTGAAAATTAAGTTTCAAATTAGTTTCAAATTAAATTTTAACCCAATAAAGTTGGAGGACCCCACCCCCACACTTTTAATGAACCATCTGTCATTTACTTGGTTGTGATCAGCTGTTAAGCAAATTAAGCAAAAACAAAACAGAGAGACGAAGATCCAGTAAGAACTGCGAGGGGAAACGGAAAGTTCATTTTTTCTTAAAGTTTTATTGAGTAATAACTTTCTTTAACTTTTATTGGGTAATTTGTGTTAAATTTAGGTTGAGTATTGATCCAGGCTGATCTTGCACAATCTTTAATATTTCGCTCTTGCTCATTAGTGAGATGTCTGAGCCTGCATTTCATCCACCAGCTTTTTGAAGTTGGGTGAATGTTGCATGAGGGCCAGTCTCAGGGAATCCTGGAGATGTTCATCTGTCATGTTGGAACATTGTGTACTCTGTCATTTTTAGATGGGAAAACGCAGATTCACACAAATAAGTTGAACCGAAACAGGAGTGTACAGCTTCACTGCATCTTCTCAAGTTGGGAAATTTGTCTCTAGGCACTAGCTTCCAAAACGATTCTTGCTCAGCAAGGGTCTTGAGAAAAATGTCATTTTTAAGGGTTAATATTTTGTTTTCAAGAGATGGCTTGTTCAATGAGTAATTGTTACTGATAGTAGCTGCAGTTTCTTTAATGTCCACATCTACTTTGAATGACAAATACTCCACAACTGTTCCAATGTTTTGGAAGTCACAGAATCTATTTTCAAATTCCTGGATAACAGAACAGATTTCTGTCACATACTTCTCGTTCTGAAAAACAAAATTTGGATATTGTCCCAGATGGTCCTGCGTATTAGGAAAATGATCAAAAGTGGTGTTTGCAAGGTCAGTCATCATTAGCTCAAATTTGCTCTTGTAGGATGAAACTGTACTCATCATCTCGCCAATGTATTTGTTTTTCCTTGTAGTTCAAGGTTCATATCACTTAGTTTACCTGTAAAGTCAGTGAGAAATGCCAGATCACATAACCACTCCTCATCTTCCAACCTTGCTTGGTCATCTCCCCTCTCCTTCAAAAAACTTCTTATTTCATTCAGCAAATCACAAAATCTTTGCAGAAATTTGTGCCTACTTAGCCACCTTACATCTGTGTGCAAAATGATTTCCGCTGCCCCTTCATCAAGAGTAAGATTGAAAAGCCATCTTTGACGTGATCTTCCACGAACTGAATTTACAATTTTGAAAGTGATGTCCATGACAGTCTTTGTATTGATTCTCTTGCTTGCCAAAACTTGCTAGTGAATGATGCAGTGGTAAGAAAGGAAATCTGGGACGTCGTCATGCTGTCTACAGAGGGTTATGAAACCGTTAACCTCACCTGTCATTGCTCTTGCTCCATCAGTAGTGATGGAGACAAGTCTATGCAATGGAAGATTACACTGTCACAAAAGAATGGAAAAAACTGAACATTTCCTGACTGGTAGTCCTCCCTTTTAAAGAAATCATTCCAAGTAGTTCTTCTTTAACACTGAAGTCTTCAAAAACCATCCGGATAAAGACTAGTAATTGGGCTATGTCTTTTATGTCTGCAGATTTATCCAGCTGGAGTGACAAAGCAACACAATTTGAAAAATCCTCCAACAATTGTTCAGTTGTGTCTCCACACATCTTTTCTATTCGCCGCACAACGGTGTTTCTTGACAATTGTACATCTTGAATAGCAGCTATGATCTCTTTCTTATTTTTAAATCCTTCAAAAAAGATTGTCAGCTGCTTCAAGAAAACAATCTTTTACAAATTCCCCTTCAGTGAAAGGTTTGCATTTCTTTGCGATCAGGTTGCTGACCTTGAAGGATGCTATGGTTGCATTGACCAAATGTGACCTTGGCTTCGCCATCAACTGATTTAAGTTCTTTGAGCTTCAGTTTACGAATTTCACTTTTGGGTGGAAAATCAGCATCAAACTTATTGCTATGCAGAACCTTATAATGACGTTCCAGATTATCATTTTTGGGCAAGGATACTGGGGCGTTACAAATTAGACAACACTCGTCTTTCACCATGATGAAGTAGTCCATTTCCCATTCATCATGAAAGTGGTAGGTTTTGCTCTTCTTTGGAACACTCATCTTTGTTATACTGGGGTGGCTGGATGTAAGAAGGCCAAATCTGCTAAGTTAGTATAAACACTGGCTGAATCTGGTCCAAAACTGTCACTGTACCAAAGTATTAAAAATCAACAGGAACTGAAGACCTCTGGATGATGTGCAATACAAGGACTGGAGATGCCAAAACCACACATGCAGTTCTAAAAGTAAAAATAAGAATTCATCCTACTGGCACCAATAATCAAATACCACCAAACAATCATCAAAAAAACTCAAACACCTGTCCAGCAAACCAGATAAAATCAAATACCGCCAAACGAGTTCAAATACCACCACACACGATTTAATAAATTCTGCACACAGTGTAGAATCAACGCAAAGGCAAAGCGAAATAAAATTGTAGTGTAGAATCAACGAAAAGGCTAGGCAAAATAAAATTGCAGAGGCAAGCAAAAGTCACAGTGGTTTGAACCAATTCGAAGGCAAGGAGCCAAGTGGGGCTGGCGATCTACTTGTTGGACATGCCTGGTATATATGATCAGAAGCAGATAAGGCAGCATGGTTATCAGAAATTCAGTAGTTCTAGGATCAAGGCCAGATGATGTGGGATAATTTTATCTAAACTAAAGTTAGTGGGTAGATTAGAGGATTGTCAAATAGAAATGTCAATGGATGAATCATTAACATCCTTGGATCCGGTATTGGTGGAGTGGTCTCAGTCACATTGGATAATTTCAATTTTACTACAGAAATAAGAGGCCAGATCTTCTACAGGGGGTAGGTTGACTATGTGTGTGGCGAGGAGTAGAAAGGGAGTAAAATACAGTGAATAATATCTTAGATATGTTACTTATGGAGTGAAGGAGGAATGAATAGTATTTTGTTCTTGGTAAGCTCGATACCTTTCAGGTAGTCAGCATGAGACTCATGACAAAAAGAGAGACTGGCCTCAGTTTTATTTTTCTTTCCTGAAGTGTCCCGCTCTTCATGTCTTATAAGTAGTACACTATGGTGAGATTGCACAAAAATATTATTGTTTAAGTAGAGTGGAATAAATGTCAGTTGTCTCATTTGCAGAATGATTGATAGATCATTAGGGAATGCTATCTTATCAAGGAGTCACTAATTTCCTAGCCAAACAAGTAAGTTGATATTTTAAGTTACCAAGCTAAATATTATCTAGAAATTAAATTCCAGTTTGCTAATATTTAATGGAAATGCTCAATAGACTGTTTTACTGCTTAATTAATGATACTTTACTGCAGTATGCACTCTGTCTTTATTTCATCTTTGTATGGAATTTAAGCTTCTTTAATAATACTGTGTTGCCCTTACTCAGGTTAACATAATCATAGTTATTATATTTTACCTCTGGAAACAGTTTGAATTACTCCATAGAAATTAACAAGGTTGTTATATCTTTAAATTAAAGAGTCTTTAAGCCACATTGATAATGGCTTTCCTAAGTTTCCTTCACTATGCACCCAGAAAAGCAAAAAAAAAAAAGGCTAATACTTTATTTAAAGTGTATCTCAGAAACAGCATAGGATGTGTAGTTTGCAGGGCTATGCAGGAAAAAAATATGTTTTTGTCATTCTGTTCTTCGGGTATTATATAGTTATCAATTATGCTCTTTCCCCGAAAGCCGAACAAGAAAGTAGATGGCATGCTATTTTTGCCCATAGCACTGTAGTTATCCCTCCCGTTTTTTATGAAACTTGCAGTCATTGAAGTGCCCTCCATAAAGATCACTGTAGGTATCAAGTGAGAAGGCCAGTGCAAACAGGAGAGGCAGTATGGAGGAGGTCTGCATAGATTACTGATGGGGCAAAGCAGCAGCTGCAGATGCATCAATTCCTCCAGCTGTAGCATCAGCACTCCAAGGCGATGAGTGAGGAAAAGAACAAAGACAGTGTGGTCTCGACTACCTATGGAGCCAAAGAGCAGCAGAGGCATCAATGCTCAAAAGTGCCAAGAAAGAGAAAGAGCAGCAGCATCAACACCCTGAGTCAAATGTGTTTTCAGTTGATGGTGAAGGGAAGTCGGAAAGGGTTACGCAGTGTGCAGATCCCTCAGGAACGGTTTTAAAGTGGTGCTCTGTACGGTTTCTCTTAGAAAAACTAATCTTAGCTGTGCGTTACATTAATGTCGTAAATAAGGCTATACTAAAGCTGTCACTC
Organism: Ichthyophis bannanicus; assembly: GCA_033557465.1. Classification (NCBI taxonomy): domain Eukaryota; kingdom Metazoa; phylum Chordata; class Amphibia; order Gymnophiona; family Ichthyophiidae; genus Ichthyophis; species Ichthyophis bannanicus. The sequence goes on from CM066036.1 coordinate 701,274,858, forward strand.
TCTATCTGAAACCTCAAGTGACAAAAAGGCAAGACTAGCAGGTTCAAACGTGCTTGCTTAGGCTTTGTCCTGCTCTTTCCCCCTCCCTCCTGGCTAGCTCAGTTGAACACCACAGCTCTGCAAATTAAAAGCAAAGTAGCTCTTGCATGAAACAAAACATATCTTTATGGAGAGTCTTTTGACCTTTCAGATGGCAGATAAACTATATTGTAAACAACCCAAGCGATCTCCACAAATTTTTTTTTTTTATTCTTTATTCTTTAGGTTTATGGGTTGATTTCCAGTTTACATAGCACATGAAGAACAATCCACGCGAACAGTTCCTGCTTACATTATGTCCTGCATTCAATCTATACATAAACATTCTCGACATAAAGCATACGCTAAACGGATCCCCATATAACTACCCCAATTCCCTAGACAAAGAATCCGTTGTGTTACCCCCTAGTACTCTCTGCTCTAAACACATTCCACACCTAGACACAGCTTGTAACACATCTAACCAAACCCTTCAACTTTACAATCAAAACCCCCTCCCACCCCCAACTCAGGATCGTTCCAGAGCCCCTTCCACCTACCTACTCCTCCTCGGGGGGGGGGGGGGGAGGGAAGGACCTATTCAGGCCCTCTGTCTGCCTTCCTCCCCCATCCGACTACCTCCCATCCACCCCTCTCCCCTTCACCTCCGTCAACTACACCACTAGGCCACTACTTCCACCCTAGCCCACCCTCTCCCATCCCCACCTCTTAACATACTCTTGAAAGGGGGCCCATATGCTATGGTACTCCTCCAATCTGCCCTTGCTCAGCGCTACTCCCCTCTCCAGTTCCATAATGTGTGCCACCTTCTTATACCACGCTATCATACTGGGGGCCTCCGTGTTCTTCCATTATGCTGCTATAGTTAACCGAGCCGCCAGATACAGGAAGCTGACCAGTGACTTCCTATTCAGACACACCACAGAGGGTCCCTCCGTGTATCCCAGTAGCAGGAGCGCAGGATCTGCCCCTAGGGCCTCACCTGTCACCTCACTGCACACCTGTTGCACCCCCTCCCAAACTACATGTAGCAAGGTCCCCTTTTTGGAGCACACCTGCCAGCACTCAGCTGTGTCTTTAAGGTGCATGGCATAAAGCCGGCTGGGGGTAAGGTACATTAAAAAAAAGCCATTTATACTGGGTGTTCATATGCGCAAGGCATATCAACATTCTAGGAGTATTATTCCAAATTGCCTCCCAGTGTTCCTCTGTCCACTCCCTCCCTAAATCCCTAGCCCACTCGCTCTGATATAGATAGCTGCCCTGTATCTCCCCCTGCAGCAACCTATACAGCTGGGCCACCAAACCCTGCCCCCTCTGGGGCCGAATGAAAAAAGATTCGATCCAATGCGGTGGCCCCAGAAATCTGTCTCTGTGGGCTGCCAAAAAATGCTCCATCTGGAGGAGGCAGAAAACTCTCGGTGGACAAAGTTGGCACTTAGCAAGGATTTCATGCCTCGTCAGAAATCGCTGTTCTACAATAAAATCCAACACCTTTTCCATACCATTCTCCTTAAGCCAGCAAAATCTACCCGGATCCATTGCAAAGGGCGGGAACAAATCCCCCTGTGTCAAGAACGCCAATCTCGACTCAGCCCACTCAAAAGCCACCCGTTTGCTAACTTTTCTCCAAACATCCACTGTCGCACCAACTATCGGATGCGTCCATCCCCCCTCCCCCCCCCCCCTGGCCTACCCAGTTCTCTTGAAAAGGCCACAGCTCCGATATGATCTACCGATACCTGAGCCACCTCTAAGGCAATCCAATGTTGATGCGGGGACTCTTTCCACCAATAATACACTGCCCGTACCTGCGCCGCCCAGTAATACAATTTAAAATTAGGGAGCGACAAGCCTCCTGCCGCCCTTGGGGCCATAAACATTTTAAGGGCTATCCGTCCTCTCTTCCCACTCTATATAAACTCCGCTATCATCCTATTCAAATCTTTAAAGAACGCATCAGGGATACGACACGGCAGCATCAGGAATAGGTACATAAGTCTCAGAAGCACACTCATTTTTACCACGTTGATCCTTACTAACAGAGAAGATGCCAAATGTGACCAAGCATGCATCTCCTCATGGAGTCTCTTCAGCAGCGGGGGAAAATGTAACTGGTATAACTGTGCCACCTGTACTGGAATTTTCACCCCCAAATATCCTAGCGAATTCATTGCCCACTTATAGGGGTACCCCACCTCCAGACCCCTCCTCAATTCCTCAGGTACATGAAAAGGGAGAAGAATTGATTTACAGACATTCAACTTATACCCTGAAACCCTAGCAAACATCTGGTATTCCCCTTGGAAAGCTGCCAATGAACCCTCCAAACTGGATAAGAATAAAAGCGTATCGTCTGCATACATCGCCACCTTATGTTCCACTCCACCCACCCTTATACCTTGAATCTCTGGGTTCATCCGGATCACCTGCGTGAATGGCTCCAGCAAGAGCACAAACAACAAGGGGGATAAAGGGCAGCCCTGACGCGTGCCCCTGCCCAATGCAAAACGCAAAGTCAGTTGCCCATTTATCTGCAACCTCGCAGAAGGCTGACTGTACAATGCTTGGATCACCCGAAGGAAACCTCCCCCAAAGTTCAAGGCTCCTAGGACCTTCAATAAATAGGGCCACTCGACCCGGTCAAAGGCCTTTTCGGTGTCTAAGGCAAGGAACGCCGTTGGGAGATGCCCCATCTGCTCACAGTAATGTGCCAGGCCCAGCACATTGTCAGACCCATTTCTCCCCGCTATGAAGCCAGTTTGATCTATATGAATAAGCTCTGGGACTAGCGCGTTCAACCGGAGCGCATAACCTTTTTCCAAAAGCTTTGCATCAGTGTTGAGCAGCGAGATCGGCCTATAGGACCCTGGGTGATAAGGGTCCTTCCCTTTCTTATGTATCACCGTTACATGTGCTTCCAAAAACGACTCCGGTACTCTACCTGTCTCTCGCACCGTATTAAAAACCTTGCACAGAAGCAGCACCAAACACTCACTATAGGCTTTATAAAACTCAGGCGGGTAGCCATCCGGCCCTGCCACTTTATGAAGGGGCAGACTCTGAATGGCCCGTCCAACCTCTTCTGCTGACACCGGGCTGTCCATCGCCCGCTGTTGCTCCTCCGTCAGCACCTGGCCAACCTTCCCCTGTAGAAATTCCTCCGCTATCTCATCTGCCTCCCCAAGTTCCGACTTATATAAATCTGCATAGAACCTTACAAATACCTCCTCAAAATCTTTCTGATCCTGCCTCAACTGGCCCTGTCCATCCCTAATCTGCAGGATAGCATTCTGCTCCCTCCACTGTTTCAATTGGTGTGCTAATAGACGGTCTATCTTCTCTCCTCTCGCATAATATGTGCAATTGGACCGCCGAACCATCACCTCAATCCCTTCCCTCAGGAAACTATTTAGCTCCCCCCCACACTTTTTACCACCAATAAATTAGCGGTCTCCTCGGAGGGGGACCAAGCCAGCTCCACCTCTAAGCCCTTAATTTCCTCCTCTAACTCCTGCCTGTTTTTGCCCCTTTCTTTCTCTCGCCGCGCCCCCCATTCAATGAAGAAGCCCCTCAGAACCGCCTTCAAAGCATCCCAGAGAATCAAGGGTGACATGTCCTCAGTATCATTATGAAGCACATATTCCTTTACAGCTGCCAGCATCTCCCTATCCCCACCCCCTTTCGCCACCAGTGCCAAATTTAGCCTCCAGGTCAATCCTACGTGCATTACCCCACCAGCCATCCTCAGCCATAGGTGTATTGGCACGTGGTCTGACCACGTAACCCTGCCAATTTCACAGCGGTTCACCCGAGGGCAAGCCGATCTTTCCCCAAGGAAATGATCAATTCAAGAATAAGAACCACACCCTGCTGAGAAACAGGTAAAACCTCTCATTCCGGGGTTTCTCCATCTCCAAATATCCACCAGCTTGGTCTTCCCTAAAAGTGCTCTTAAGGCTATCCCCCCACTCCCTCGGCCCCTTTGCAGTAGATGATCCTCGTTCCGGTCTACCACTGCATTGAAATCCCCTCCATAAATTATCAGGTAGGTGGTCTAGCCACTAAGCTTCTGAATTAACTGTGACAGAAAACGCCTCTGACCCGTATTAGGGGCCTATACGCTGACCAAGCAGACCTGCAAACCTGGCAGCTGCAGCTCCACCGCCAACCCCCTCCCCTGTGTGTCTCTCCACTGGCGTTGTATCTGAAACTGGAGGCCCCGCTTTATTAACACCGCCACTCCCGCACTGTTAGATTTCCCTGGAGAGTGGAGCAGCGCCGCCGCCCATCTGACATTCAGTCTCGCTGTGTCCCTCTTAGTCAAATAGGTTTCCTGCAATAAATAAATGTCTGCAAGATAGTTGGGCAGTTCCTGAAGCACCAATCTCCTTCTCTCGGACATTTAAGGAAGCTCTCTTAACACTCATTGCCTTGAGTGATAACTACCTTTGCCAAACACAGCACCCCCTCACCACTCCCCCCCTCCCTGTCGGGTGTGGGTGCCCGAAATGATCCTCAACCCAGTAACATCAAAACCCAAACAAAACAGTGCAACAAAAACAGCAAAAACAAAAACCTGGACCCGTACTCGGGGGCATCCTCCAGGAGGCGCCAGGGAGCCAGCCCCACCGAAGTGGGGGGGGGGGGGTCTCCTGCAGCTCTCCCCACCGCTCCTGGCCTCCTCCTGGGGTGATGCTGACTTTATCCTCCGCCAGTGGCATAAGAGCTCAAACATGGCTCCCCCCACCATCTCCAGGCCCAGGGTCCTACCTCGAGGGTCACTTATCCTCGGCAGGGTCTCCCCCGAGCCCCCAGCCCCCCCCAATCAGCCTCCGCTATCCCTCAGGGTTGTACCCCTATTTCCCATCACCCTTTTACAACAGAGAAGGCCACACTCTAACACAATACATTTTACACATTTCAGTCCTCTGCAGACAATGCGTTTTCTGTCTCCTCCTCATCACTCTGAGCGAAGGCCTCCACCACTCTCCACTCTCCAGTGATTCCTCTCATAGCTCTTCATAAGGCCCTTAGCATTTAAGTTCCAGAGCCTCCCTCCGGCAGGCCGCTGCCTCTCCCCTGACAGCGGGGGATCATCCGGAAAGTGTAGACGTAAGAATTCTTTTGCCTTGCTCAGCTCCTCAAAGAAGATCCGCTCCCCATTCCAGTCCACCCGTAGGCGAGCAGAGTATAGCAAAGCTTGTGGTATGTTATGAGTGGACAAACGCTTCTTCACCTCTCTGAAGGCTTGCCGCTTTTTATCCAGTTCAGCACTGTAAGCCGGAAAAATCCACACCTTCGCTTTCCGATAAGAAATTGCTCCAAGCTTCCGGACCTGTTGCAAAATCCAGTCCCGATGTCTAAAATTCAAAATCTTGACTAGTACTGGCCTCGGCTGGTCCCGTGAGAGGCCTCTACTTGTACATGTGGTCTTTTTCTGTCGTCATATTTCTATGTTTCTATGTTTCTACCCCCCGGGACTCTATGCGCCCGCTCCACCACCAGGCCCGCAGGGAGGGGAGGATCCTGAAACCAGCTCTGCAGCAAATGTTCCATGCATTCGGGCATATTTAACTCTACCTCCCCCTCGGGAAGGCCCAGGATCCTCAGGTTAGATCTTTGCGAGCGATTCTCCAAATCATCTACTTTGGCCCATAATCTTTCCAGTTGCTCCGAGTGGCTGGCGTCATCCCTTTTGAGCATCTGCACTTCATTCTCAGCATCCAAGATCCGCTGCTCGGCTTGTCCAATTCTGCCTACCGCCGCCTGCAATTCCGCATGCACTGCCTGCAGTTCTCCCTGTATGCTAGACAGTCTGCCAGCCAAGTCAGTGCTGCTTTCTCTGATAGCAGCCAGCACCACGGCCGTTTCAGGGGGTATTGCTTCAAGCCCTCTCAATTCCATCCCGCTCACCTCCGGTCTCCCCGGTGTGGTCAGGCCTTCAGGCCTTCCGCCAGCCGCATTTCACCGCCATCTTGCCCCATGAGACACTCAGCCATCGTAGGTTGTCGCGACATTCTCGCCGCTTTCGGAGCAGTCGTTTGGCTTTTGCCTGCTTTTTTTGCCTCCACTCTCGTCGCTTCTCGCAGCCTCTGACCACTTTATCTGGGGTAGGTACTGCCGTTTTCAAGCACTATGGAGCTCAGGAACCCAGGAGAGCCTCCGCCGCATGTCTCACCCTCAGCTCCGCATCACATGACCCCCCCCACAAAATTATTTTTGTTGGACTTATAACTAACTACATGGGTATAACTTCCTAGCAGCTCATCATATGTCCAGTTCATTTTCTGTATAAAATCCATGCAACAGTTTATTATTCATTCTATTCATCAAAATACTTTAATATTAATTAAAAAAGGTTTCTGCCCAGCACACTGCTATTATTTCTGGCTCTTACTGTCCAAAAGTCTTGCATCAGGTGCTACTTATCTGCATAATTGTTCAAACTTTTAAGCTGGGGGTTTTCAATGACTGCTAGTCTAATTCCTCATTGAGGCCATCTGGGGCTACAGTTGCCAATAAAAAAAAAATCCACCATTGTTTCAAATAATTCAATCTCCTTTTTTGATCTCCTCCTTCAACAGAGGAACCCAATCAATTATCCTCCATTGGCAATATAACTGCTTGAGCAACACTTGTGGTGGTCTTCTCCAAGGAAAGGGATAAAATGATGATTTTAAAATCTTACTTCAAGAACAAAGTTTCCCCTTTCTGTAGGCAACCAATTCAATTATTTCCAGATGTCTCTTGCCCCACTCAAGTGAGGGAAAAGAATTTTCTTCTTTAAAGCCTAAGGTGTTGGCTCTTGGTGGATCTTTCTTCCTATGTTTTCCTGGTAAATGTTTGGTTGCCATTGCTGGTGTTAGAATATATTTACAGATCCTTCTCATTTGGAGAGGCTGTCTGAGAAATCTGATTCTCTATAGATGAATCCTAAGTGACTGTGATTTGTTATTCGGTTCATTTTTCTATTTGTAATGCCTGAAGTGCAACTTATGTAATAGAGAGTGTCTGAAGGAGGCTACTGAACTATGCTCCGTCCATGAGGACGCTTGTGCCCGAGTAGAATGGGTGCGCAAACTCTCCGGAACTATTCTATTTCTTTTTGAGGGTTTTTTGGTCCTTAGTTTTGGAGCCACTCTCCTCTTGGGTTTCAAATGTGCTTTTTTGTTTTCTTTTATATTTTTTCTTATATTTGGTTTTATGGTCTGTTTCCTTGTTACCTTTGGAAGTGTAAATCTCAATAAATCTCAATCACCCTTCATTGGAATTGATTAAAAAAAAAAGTGTCCCTTCTCCATACAATGCTGGGATACCAGAACAGTTACTTTCCAGTTATTAATACAGGACTTGTGCTCCATCAACCTAGTCTTACAGAAACATTTTGTACATCCCACATAAACTAAATTACAGGGATAACGCATATATCTGGACCAGCAGTATCTGAGCCTTTCCACCAAAGACAAGGTGTTCAAGGGTCATCCCTATCATCCCTCATGTTTAACATTTACATACAACCCATCTGCAATATCATCAGGTCTTTCAAGGTTCAATGTCTAATATACGCTGATGACATCCTTCTCTTCATGCCATTCTCCACAATACAAATGGACCTCTCACCACTGATTGCATGTTTTGATGCAGTGTCCGAATGGCTTCTGTCTCAAAACCTCCGTATTCAACACAAGAAAACAGAGGTGCTCTTTATCACAAGAGACCAGAGTTTCACCCCGCCACCTCATATAAAAGTGAAAGAAGCCGAGCTCCAAACTAAATCCACAATTCGATATTTAGGGGTCACCTTGGATCAACGTCTGGACATGAAGCTACACATATCCAACACAGTTAGAGCCATATACTTCAAAATCCGGACACTCAGACACCTTCGCTCCTTATTAGACCCAGACGTCTATCGGACTATATACCAAGCCCTAATCTTACCTCACTTCGATTTTGCTAATGCCATTCTTCAAGGTCTCCCACAGTCTACGTTGAATCCTCTGCAACTTGCCATGAACGCCGCTGCCAGAGTCCTAGTTGGAGCATCGAGATTCGACCACGTAACGCCTATCTTAATGCAGCTCCACTGGCTACCCACACATGGAAGACTTTTGTTCAAAACCTTGTTACTCACATTCAAAGCCATCAATGGCCTCACTGCCTCTTCATTAATTGACCTCATTCAGTCCACCCTGCCTAACAGAATTAGAAGACCTACATCAACTAACATTCTAGTAATCCCAAGGGCCTCAACAAAATGCACACTAGCAACATCAAACAGGGCTTTCAGCCTTTATGCCCCTAAATGTTGGAACACATTACCACCAGATATTCGTGCTGTTACCAATCTAGCGCAATTCAAAAAGGCACTCAAATACCACTTATTCCTCCATTACTACCAAGACAGCCAGACTCCAACATAATTGCATCTCCTCCATACTAGCCCACCATTTAGATAGTACCTAATCTGTAGCACAAGCTTACTGTACATATGTAAATAGTTGCATTCATACTTCCCTATGTTATCCAAGTTGCTTTCCCTGTTCTCTGTAAAACCAAACAGTTTGTTGTTATGGTACCTTGTTTTATGTAAACCGCGCTGATGATAAATAGTGCGGTATATAAAAGACTGTAATAAATAAATAAATAAAATATAAATTTCAAAAAACAGAGATGCAAGTTGTCTGGAATCAGGACTTTAACTCCCATGGAATATGTGGGTGTTTCCTTCATGTCTCTCCACTCAAAGTTGATTGCAAAAACAGCATGAGCCACACAAAAAAAACTTGCCATTCTGCGTCTCCTTCGTCCAAGATTCTATACCTCTTTTTATGATGTAATTACCAATATTGTGACCTCTTTTAAATCCTATTATTGGACAGTCTCACAAACAATTATGTATAGACAGTATATCCCACCAGGCTGGACCGATCGGGAGCCCTGCAGGGAGCAAGGAGGTAAGCCGCTCCCCACCGAGACCTCCAATCAGCCCAGCGCTACAGCAGCCTGCTCACCTTTAAAAACCTGAGCCACACTCACCATTGGCCTCTTCCCACCATGCTGGACTGATCAGGAGCCCTGCAGGGAGCAAAGAGGTAAGCTCCTCCCAGTTTCCCACCGAGAGCTCCAATCAGCCCGGCGTTACAGCAGCCTGCTCAACTGTAAAAAAACTGAGACGAGCTTAGGCGTGCCCGTGCCTGGTGGACCTACACTTGAGGGCCTCACCAGAGGGCTCTTTGGTGTGGCCCTTAGGCCAGGGACCTCTCAGGACCAAAACAGACCATCCAAGACCACCAGAAATCATCCCTAAGAGCTGAAGCAAAGAGGAGCAAGATCGGCAGCAAACATCTACCCCTCAGTCAGAACAGTCACCAAGACTCCATCAAGCCAATCAGCGTTGGGGAGGTGAGTGCGAAGAGGAGTCCATCCACGATGGACTCCCCCTCTCTCTTGCCACTGCAAGATCAATCAACTGCTATCCTCTTGAAATGTAAATGCTGGCACCTCTAGGCACACCCGCGTTTCACACTGTTGCAAGCACCTAACAACCTGACTCATCCAGACCTGTAAGTTTCATCATTGTTCTGTATAGAAGACTAATGCTTGTATTACACATGTGGCTTCCATAATATGCCTCAGCAGTACTTCCTGCTCCCTGTACTAGTTCATGTGCAATATACTCTAGTTATGTGTATGTATACTGTTAAATGTATGCCTCGTCCTTTGAGCACACATACTTATTCACACTGACTTTACCATGCCTTTCCCTTAGCTACCAGTCCAACTTTTCCAAATTACGACAGCGCCTCACACTACCACCATTCACCTCAGTTTAGGAGAGACAACATAGACACACTAACTAAATCTCCCCTCCAACCAGATATCCACCTGTGCCTAATACCTAATATCTTAAATAAGTATCCAACAGGGAAAGCATAGTTACTCACCTGTAGCAGGTTATCTCCGGGAACAGCAGGAATTTAGTCCTCACATAATGGGTATCGTTGGTACCGACAGAGCCTGCGCAGGAACGCTCCCCAGCGTCCAATTAGAAAGCTTTTGGGAGCATCCCACAGCGCCTGCGTGCTGCCTTCCCACCTTTCCCAACTGCCTCTCTCCAGTTGAGTTTTAAAGCTGAGACAAAGAGAGAGAGAGAGGAAAAGGGAAAGAGAGAGATACAACTCCTAGGGGAGGTGGGTGGGTTGTGAGGACTAAATTCCTGCTGTTCCCGGAGATCACCTGTTACAGGTGAGTAACTATGCTATCTCCAGGAACAAGCAGGAATGTAGTCATCACATATGGGGTCTCCCTAGCTTTAGGTGCCAGGGAGAAACCCCAGAAGTTGTGTGCCCCTGAACAGGGCTCCACTTCCCCCCATGGATCTCTGGCATCCTATCAGGGATGGTGGGTAGGAGTTGATTAGGTATTGAACAGGTGTTGGAGAACAGCCTGACCAAACAAGGCATCCCAGCGTGAGTCCTTGTCCAAGCAGTAATGGGCTGTGAAGGTATGAACCGAGGCCCAGGTGACTGCTCGACAGATGTCGTCGATAGACACAGAGTGCAGATGAGCCATTGAGGCTGCCATGGCTCTCACATTGTGAGCTGTGACATGGCCCTACAGAGAAAGGTTCTTACTCTGATAGGCGAAGGAAATACACTGAGAAATCCAGTTAGACAGTGTTCTCTTGGAGACTGGAAGTCCCAAATGAGAAGGATCAAAAGCAACAAAGAGTTGATAGGACTTTCTATGTTGCTGTGTTCTTTGTAAGTAAAAGGCTAAAGCTCTTTTACAGTCCAAGGTATGAAGATTCCTCTCTGCATTTGAAGCATGAGGCCTTGGAAAAAACACAGGTAGGTAGACTGCTTGGTTCAGATGAAAATGCGAGACCACCTTTGGCATAAAGTGTGGATGAGTCCTAAGGACTACCTTGTCATGATGGAACCTTGTAAAAGGTGGATCAGCTACTAGCGCTTGCAACTCACTAATGCGACGTGCTGATGTGAATGTAATGAGAAAGATAACTTTCCAAGAAAGGAATTTCAAGGAGGTATTTATTTATTTATTTACATTCTCTTATATACCGCGCTATTCTGCATCAGTGCAGTTTACATTGAACAAACTGAAATTACATTGAACAGGGCATTATAACTGGAGATAACTATTTTACAGGGAACATGGGCTATGGAGGGTTAAGTGGCTTGCCCAAGACCACAAGGAGCACCTGTGAGACTAGAAACCCCAGTCCTTCTGGCCCAAGGTTGCTGTCCTCTAGTGGGATTTGAACCCTCAATGTTCCGGCCTGAAGTACCTTGCCCCAACCACTAGGCCACTCCTCCACTCCAGTGTAGCTAAAGGTTCAAAAGGTGGCTTCATGAGCTGCCCAAGAACCAGGTTTAAGTCCCATGCCACCTGTGGTGGCCTAATGGGAGGCTTAGATAGAAGGCGGCCTCTCATAAATCTTGCTATAAGAGGATGTGAGGAAATAGGCTGTCCATTTAGAGGCTTAAAGGAAGATGCAATAGCACTCAAATGGACTCTTACTGAGTTAGTCTTAAGTCCTGCATTGGATAAATGAAGAAGATACTCCAGCAATGATTCCAGAGGTATCGCAAGGGGGTTAAGACCCTTTTGCGAACACCATATGGTAAACCTTTTCCACTTGAAAGCATATGAGCGTCTTGTGGAAGGGTTCCTGGAAGCAGAAAGAATATCTTTTACTTGCTGAGGGAGATTAAGATCATGGAGATCTAGGACTTCAGCAACCAAGCCCTGAGATGCAGAGACTGGGGATTGGGATGCCATAACATTCCGTCCTCCTGAGATAAGAGATCTGGAGCAGACCCTAACTCCAGGGAGGGAGCTTGAGAGAGATGTAGAAGCAGAGGATACCACGCTTGCCGTGGCCAATGTGGAGCTATGAGAATCATATGGCCTCTGTCTCTCTGAAGCTTGAACAGGGTTTTGGGAATTAGGGGAATGGGTGGAAAGGCATACAGGAAGTCTTGACCCCAATAAAGGAGGAAAGCATCCCTGGCCTGAGCCCTCTGAGCTGGAATTCTGGAACAGAACCGGGGAAGTTTGGCATTCCACGGACTTGCAAAGAGGTCTATGTCCGGGGTTCCCCAAAATTTGAAAAATCTTGGCCACCTGGTCTGCATGCAGAGACCACTCCTGTGGAAGCAGAATTCGACTGAGTCTGTCTGCCCAAGAGTTTTGTGTGCCTGGAAGATACACTGCCAGGAGATGAATCTGATGCTCTCTGGCGAGGGCCCATAGTCGCAAAGCTTCGTTGCAAAGCGACAGAGAGCCTGTTCTCCCCTGCTTGTTCACGTAGAACATGGCTACTTGATTATCCGTCTGAATGAGGACTGTCTTGCAGCTGAGCAGCGTGTGGAACACTCGAAGAGCAAGGAAGATTGCTCTGAGCTCCAAGAGATTGATATGTAGATGAGTCTCCTGTGGAGACCAGGTGCCTTGGGTTGAGAGGTCTTGCAGATGAGCTCCCCAACCCATCGGAGAAGCATCTGTTGTTAGAGTTGCTTGGGGTAAGGGTTGTTGAAAAGGGGACCCCAGCAACAGGTTTTGAGTGGACTTCCACCACTGGAGGGACAAAATAAGGCAACTTGTTTTTGCTATTTTGTCTGACAGGCATCCTGATGCCTGGGTCCATTGAGTGGATAAAGTCCACTGGGCTGCCCTCATATGGAGGCGAGCATAGGGAACCACATGCACAGTAGATGCCATGTGGCCTAGTAGTTGTAGCATTTCTCGGGCAGTGAGATGAGACTTTAGCACTGCTTGAGAAGCTAACTGCACCATGCGAAGGCAGCGGGCCTGGGGGAGATAGGCCCTTGCCTTTCTGGTATCCAGCAAAGCCCCTATGAACTCTAAAGACTGAGTGGGAGTTAGACTGGATTTTGGGATGTTTATTATCAGCCCCAAATACTGAAGGATACGCATTGTGCAGGATAGAGAAGTCCTGGCCTCTGACTCTGATGGGGCTCGAATGAGCCAGTCGTCTAAGTAGGGGAAGACGAATATCCCTAGAGTGCGGAGAAATGCTGCTACTACAGCCATGCATTTCGTGAACACCCTTGGTGCTGAGGCCAGGCCAAAAGGAAGCACCCTGTATTGGTAGTGCTTTCCTTGAAAAAGGAACCAAAGGAACCTTCTGTGAGTTGGATGGATGAGAAAATGGGTGTACGCATCCTTGAGGTCTAGAGAACAAAGCCAATCCTGACTCTGAAGGTATGGCAGCAGAGTTCCGAGAGAAATCATCTTGAATTTCTCTTTGACAAGAAATTTGTTCAATTCTCTGAGGTCCAAGATAAGCCTGTATCCCCCTGTTTTCTTTGGGATAAGGAAATAGGGGGATGTAAAAACCTGTACCCTGCTGATGGATGGGTACTTCTTCTATTGCCCCTTGGGCAAGAAGCATAGTGACCTCCTGACCTAACAGGTTGATGAGAGAGGTCGGAGAATTGAACTGCCTTATTATTGTGGAAGGGGGCATGCTTGAAAAATGAAGCTTGTACCCCCCTCCTTTATGATGGAGAGTGTCCAATGCTCTGCTGTTATCTGCCCCCATCTGGGGGCAAAGTGACATAACCTTCCCGGAATGGTGGAAGGCTCTGGTCCCACGAGAGCCAGGAAGGCTAAGTTCTCTAGCTGAAAGTCAAAGGCCTTGTGGAGGCTGAGACTGCTGAGGCTTAGCAGTCTTTGCTTTCTTCTGTTTGGGTGGTTGCTGACCTTTCCTGACAAGCTGACCTGCAGAACATTCCTGCTGAGCATAAGCAGGATATTATCTTTCCTTCTTAGAAAAGAATGGTTTCTTGAAAGATTTCTTTCTAGCAGGATCAGCTGTGGACTTGGATAATCTATCCAAGGTAGAGTTGTCAGCATCCAACTCATTGGCCTTTTCCTGCCAGTCTCTACCAAACAGGTTCTCACCAGTACAAGGGATATTTCCCAATTTGTCTTGTACCCAGAGCTCCAGGTCAGATGCCTGGAGCCAAGCTATTCTACGTGCACCTATGGCAATGGCAGAGGTTCTGCTAATGCACTCAAAGCAGTCAAAAGCTGCACGGTTGACACATTTAGAAACATCTTGGGCATGTTTGATCAATGTGAGAAAATCCTGTCTTCTATCCTCAGGAAGAATAGGACTCAAAGCCTGTAAATCACCTGTGACCTCCTTCAGGAACATTCCCATGTATAGACTATAGGAACTGATTCTGGCAGAAAGCATGGAAGCTTGGAAGACACGACGTCCAAAAGCATCCAGGGTTCTGCACTCACGTCCTGGAGAAGAAGCATGCCTCTTTGCACTCTTGATCCTTCTCATAGCTGATTCCACTACAACAGAGTTGTGAGGAAGCTGCGTTTTTTTGGAAACCAGGACAAGGAGGGACTCGATACAGAGTATCTAGTCTGTGAGAATGAGGAGAGGTGGTAAGAGGTGTCTCCCACATTCTTAACATGAGATCATGCAAAAATATCTTGAATGGGCAAGGTAGCTGCCTCCTTAGGAGTTTTGGGATATTGTAAAATTTCCAACTCCTTAGCTCTGGGCTCTGTTTCAGGGGCCACAGTAATGGACAGACCCCGAGTCACCTCCCTGATAAAATCCTGGAAGGAAATATCCTCTGGAGGAGACATCCTGCACTTAGGGGAGGAGGGCTCCTCTGGGAGAAGCATTCCTGCATCGACAGAACTGTCAGAATCCTCAGAATCTTCTGAGAACTCGAAGTAGAAACATAGAAACATAGAAATATGACGACAGAAAAAGACCACATGGCCTATCTAGTCTGTCCTTCCATAACAACTACAACAGTCCACTTTTTGCCTTTAGAGATCCTCTGTGTTGGTCCCATGCTTTCTTGAATTCAGTTACTGTCCTCATCTCTACCACCTCCACTGGGAGACTATTCCACGGATCCACTACTCTTTCCGTAAAGAAATATTTCCGCATATCACTCCTGAATCTATCTCCCTTCACCCTCATCCCATGTCCCCTCGTAGCAGAACTTGCTTTCAATTGAAAGAGGCTCTCTCCCTGAACATTTATGCCACGGAGGTATTTAAACATCTCGATCATATCACCTCTATCCCGCCTTTCCTCTAAGGTGTACATATTAAGATCCTTAAGTCTGTTCTCATATGCTTTATAATGAAGCCCATTAATCATTTTGGTAGCAACCCTCTGCACCGACTCCATCCTGTTCACATCCTTTTGAAGGTGCGGTCTCCAGAATTGCACACCATACTCCAAATGAGGTCGCACCAAAGACTTATACAGAGGCATTATCACCTCCTTTTTTCTGCTAGCCATTCCTCTCCGTATGCACCCAAGCATCCTTCTAGCTTTTGCCGTCGCCTTTTCCACCTGTTTAGCTACTTTAAGATCATCAGACACAACCACGCCTAGGTCCCGTTCTTCTTTAGTGGACAAAAGTACTTCACCTCCTATACTGTATTGCTCCGTCTGTCCAGATGCTCTTGAAGAGCCTGATACCCGTACCGAGCTAAGTCGGTACCGGGAGTAGTCGGTACCGGGGTATCGATACCGGAAGGCATCGGATGACTGGGTACCGGCAATGCAGACACTGATACTGATGTCGATGCCATCGGTACTGGTACCGATACCGGCGTCGGGGTCGGGGCCGGTACTGGCTGGATTGTCTGTCGCGGTTCCGAGGGCGTCGATGCCGCAAGGAGAGCCGCTAGACTGCGCTCAATAGCCAGGACTCTCTGGTCTATCGACGCTGCCAATGCCTGGATGTCGGTACCGGAGAAGACCGCCGGTACCCCAGAGCATGGCACCACTAGTTCTGCCGAGGTCAAGGCCTCGAGAACATCCTGGAGCCCCGATAATGCTTTGGAAGCCGAAGCCTCCCACCGGGGCAATTTTGCCGGTGCAGAATCCTCAAGGGCAACGCCAGAGGCATCTCAATGCTTAGAAGGAGATCTACCCTTTGAGGACCGGCTAGACTTATGTTTAGT
The DNA here is from genome assembly GCA_033557465.1 of Ichthyophis bannanicus. NCBI lineage: Eukaryota > Metazoa > Chordata > Amphibia > Gymnophiona > Ichthyophiidae > Ichthyophis > Ichthyophis bannanicus. Next base: position 701,290,905 of record CM066036.1, read on the forward strand.
TACCTGAGATCCACGGGAGGAAGACGAAGCCCTGGAAGATGTCGATGCCACCGAAGTTGCATCAGAGAGAAACAGGGTACTGAGCTTGGCAGCTCGGTTCTGTCGACCTCTCTTGGACATCATGGCACAGGCCATACATTCCAAGATGGAATGGTCAGGACCTAAACATTTCAGACACCAGTCATGGGTGTCGGTGACAGAGATAGTACCGCCACACTTGGTGCACTTTTTAAACCCAGAGGAGGGTTTTTCCATCATGGAAAAAATCCTGAGCCTAAGGTCCAAAAAGGCGCGTGCACCTGGAAAAAAAAACGGGAAAGTATCAAAAAGTGTTTTTATTTTTTTTTTAAGAAAAGAAAGAAAGAAGAAAAAAATAGTGGTACCAGTAAAGCATCGAGGAAGGCAGGCGCGACCACATAAAAGAAGAAAAATTTTCTGCGGTGACAGGAACACGACCTGCTGGCTCCGCGGAAAACGAAGAACTGGAAAGAGGCTGTTGGGAAAGGCAGGAAGGCAGCACGCAGGCGCTGTGGGATGCTCCCAAAAGCTTTCTAATTGGACGCTGGGGAGCGTTCCCGCGCAGGCTCTGTCGGTACCGACGATACCCATATTTGATGACTACATTCCTGCTTGTTCCTGGAGATACCCAGTGACAGGAACAGAGAACAGTGCATATCTAATTACCATCTCTACCAACAATCATGTTTGCAGCCTCCAGCCTAATCTTAGTTCTTCTGTCACTACTAGTCTATCGCTCAGCAACTTTGACCTACAATGGACATCCCATCACAATCATTCGATGTAGCTCCTCAAATGTCATCACAATCGCCCTACAATACACCCTAGACATAGGCACACAAAATCTCTAATCTGGATCAAACCTAATGATCTCTTTACCTTACAACCTAACATACAATATACCACACCTACCCACTTGAGGTGTGTGCTTATCAATGCTCGTTCCATGAAGAATAAAATCCTAATCATATCAGACTACTTCCTTGATAATGACTTAGACCTCATATGCATCACTGAGGCGTGGCTCTCAAATACAGATTCTGCACTAATGAAACAACTACTGCCACCAGACTGTGACCTATTCCACTCACAAAGAGCGGACTGTAAAGGATTATAGCTAAACAACACTTATGACTCCGTCAGAGTGCCACAGACACTTCACATGACTTGGATCTACTTACTGTCTCTAATAAGCTCCTGACCATCTGCCTAATATACAGATCACCCACCCCTATAGGTGACCAACTCCCCACCTTACTTCAATCAACCTGTGGTACATCAACCCTTAGCAAACATGCTATCCTCCTCGGAGATTTCAATCTACTATCATCTCAGTGTAGAACAGAAAATGCTTTCCTGGAAGTGATGGAAGCCCTTCTTTACCACCAAATTCTAGAAAAGCCCACGCATGAAAAAGGAGGGAGGCTGGACCTCATCTTCACCAACAAGCAACCTGATCCCTCCCACCAACTTCCTCCACCTACCATACATAGAGTCCCCTGGTCAGACCACATGATCCTCAACTTCACCAGACCTATATCCCATGAGCAAGCACAATCTCTCAAACCCCCACTCCCACCAAGACGATTCAAGAGCTGGAACAAGGAAACATTCCTTAACACTATCCTTCCTAGTGGACCATGACCTGCAATGACCTGGACACATTAGTGGAGAATTGGCATAACACCGTATCTCATGCTGCTTTAGCCCCACCCTCCCCTAGTACCATCACACGATACTGTCGGGCTGCATGGTACACAACAGATCTGAGGTACTTAAAGCATAAGCTTCGAAAGACTGAAAGAAAATGGCAACGTTCCAAATCCTCATCAGACCATGAGGCATACATGAGCATGCTGCAAGAATACCAGGATACCATCAACTGAACCAGAAAAGAATATCACACAAAGCTAATATTTAAATCAATTAATTGTCCATGGGAACTCTTCAACATAGTAAATGCAACAATGAAGAATCCTACAACAGGGACCAACTCTGACTCCCCCTCACCACAAGGATTTGCAAATCACTTTCAGGCCACTATCTCACAAGCTAAGAACCCTATGCCCTTTATACTTCTGACTACATATGAGAGCCCTTCGCCTTGCCTCTGGAGCGAGTTTAGCCCCATATTGGAAAGCCAGCTTAAAATATTATTACAGGCCTTAATACAACTTCCCAGCTTGACCCAAGCCTGGTACAATGGATCAAATCAACCGCCATGGAGCTAGCCCCAATTATTCTACTAATCATAAACAGCTCCCTCTCCCAAGTCTACCTACCAAAATGCCTTAAACATGCATCCATACGCCCAAGACTGGACCCAACACTACCAAGCTCATACAGGCCCATCTCTAGCTTACCCTTCCTAGCCAAGATAATTGAAAAAGCAGTCCAGATGCAGCTGCAAGATCACATTGATACACATGCCCCTCTTGACCAACAACAGCATGGTTTTAGAACTAACCATGGGGTTGAATATCTTATCACCATACTCATGAACAAGATCATCCTGGGCACTGGGAAACCCCAATCAAGGATTTGCCCTCATTTTCCTTGTTGTAAAAGCTGCCTTTGACTCAGTACCCCACAATTCAAGCAATTGGCCTATGCAACACTACCCTCAAATGGTTCTCTTCTTACCTTCCCTCGAGGCAACAAGTATTATTAATGGGATAGCCGCTACTCCTTCCAACATAACCCAAGGGGTACCTCAAGGATCTGCATTGTCTGCACTTCTCTTTAACCTATTCATTCAATCAATCTGTAATATCATCCACTCTCATAATGTCCTGTAACACTTATATGCGGATGACATGTTGTATATCTCTATCTCCACCCTTACTCCAGTATACACCCTTCTGATAGACTGTTTCAACGCTGTCTCACAATGGCTTAAAACACATAACCTTAATTTAAACTACCAAAAGACTGAGCTACTTCATGTCACCAGAGATCCCTGCTTCTCACCTCCACCATATATAGATATGGGTGGAGAAAAGATCCACATTAAATCTAATGTAAGATGCCTTGGGGTCGCACTAGATCAGGGTCTTATTCTAATTCAGCACATAAACTCCACTATAAGCCTCTTCTACCAGAAAATCAGAACAATCAAAGCTCTCAAACCACTCCGGGACCAAACCCACTTTTGGACAGTTTTCCAAGCCTTAACTCTGCCTCATCTTGATTTCTGTTATATCCTACTACAGGGATTACCAGCCTCATCAATCCACCTGCTGCAGATGGCCATGAACACCGCTGCAAGAATATTAACTGGCACCCTCAAACGTGAGCATATTACCCCGATACTCAGTAACCTCCATTGACTTCCAATAAGAGCCCGTGTTAAGTACAAAGCATTGCTCACTACCTTCAAAGCGTTCCACCATCTATCACCAGATCTTCTAGAAACACTTACAGAAAGATCGCCTGGCAACTGACCCAGAAGAACCAGCACCCAAACTACTCGTTTTATCCCTAGACAACCAGAAATACACTGCTTGAACATCAAGTAGGACTTTCTCCCTGTTCGCCCCGAGAATCTGGAATGCTCTACCAGATGACATTCACACAGTACAAGATCTCAAAGATTTCCAAAAGGAAAGAAAAAGGTACCTGTTCTATGAGCATTTCTCCAAGGCACCAGACTAACCATCCCCCCAACCTAATCTCCACCTGAGTCCCAAGCCTATTCCTCATCTCACATTTATATTATTGCACATTTTACTGTACTGTATATAGTTACCTATGTTCATGTTGCCATGAAGGTTTGATGTTACAACTATGGTCTAATGTACAATATGTTCTCTACTGTTTGCTGTATTTATAGTTGCTGGTTTTATGTATGCACTCGTCTGTTCAATGTAAACCAAGTTATTGTTCAATGTAAACTGCCTTGATGTGCCGAAAGGCAGTATATAAAACCGGTTAAATAAATAAATCCCAATATTGGAATAACTTGGAGATCAAGGCTTTAGATAAAGAATGAAGTAAGAGCAAGAAGATGGAGAGCATTAGAAACAAAGAGATCACGAATAAGGGCAAGATTATTTGAAATAGAGTGTGCATTCCATATTTACTTTCATATTTCAGTACTTTTTGCGTATTTGGAGCTGATGCTGCTGTCTGCAGTAGCTGGAGGACCTGGACCAGTGACTGAGCCTGAGCCTGGGTTCTATCCCTGGCTGGTAGTGTCTTCATGACCGTAACAGAAGGCTGTGTATTATCCGGTTCACATTCTTACAGATGCAGTTTCCCTGGCTGCGGACTGAGCTTGGTCACACCAGCAGCCTGGTAGGAGCTGTTATAATAAACGGAAAACTAAGACTGTTCAATGCAGCTGAGGTCGTGCTCAATACATGCTGAGAAGAGATAGTGCTGTTTTACTGTCTGCGTTCGAGATGGATCCTGCTGTTTCATTTGCTTCATTGTGCCTGCATTTGGTTCTGAAGCCTATTGGCAGTGTGTGTGTGTGTGGTGGCCAGGCGCATAGGAGGCTACCACATGGTCTGGCACGTGAGACTGGTGGAATTATCTTGACGGTTATCATGCTGAGAGAGCAGAACTCTAGCAGAGCATGACAACAAACTAAAGGCTGCTAGCTGGTGCATAAACTTGCTTACTGAGACCCAGTTGTATTTTATACAACCTTACACACCATTTATATGTATCAGGTAACATGAGCAGAACAGACTGCACAGAAATAGTACAGAATTTTATTTACTTGATCTCATTATCTTACAAACTAAGTATTTTCAATTATTTTGATTAGCTACTCATTGCTTTTACATATCATCTGAATTTTTTCTTTCACCCTCTCCTCTCTCTCTATTTCCGTCATTATCCCCCATCTTAGATTGCACTTTCACCTCCATTTCTTATGGCTCCATACCCTTTTTCTGACACTCCCTAACCTTCTCCCCTCCTTCTTATCACCCTCTCTCTACCTTTTCCATTTCTTCTCCTATTTTGTCTTCCTCCCTTTCCTCAGCTCTTGAACTTCACCTTTTTCTTCCTCTCATTCATCCCTCTCCCATCTCTCAAACAACCGCCATTCCATTTCCTTTCTGCCTCACACTCTTCTCCTTCTTTCATCTGGTAATGTTAATGCTAACCCTGGCCCCCCCAAGACTTCTCTCACTCCTGCTCCTCAACTCAACCGCTCTAACCTCATCCATATTCCTCTCCTTTATCCCTCCTCTCTCCCGTTTTCTTATGCCTTTTGGAATGCTCATTCCATAACTAATAAATTCCCCTTTACCCATGATCTCTTCATTTCTAACTCTCTTCAGCTTCTAGTTCTTACTGAAACATGGCTCCTCCCTAATAACGCTGCTTCATTCACTGCTTTCTCTCACGGCGCTACCAATTTTCGCACACTCTTGTGCCACTGGCCGGGTTGGTGGTGTGGGGTTTCTGCTTTTTTCTTCCTGTCAATTTCAACCCCTCCCTCTACCTCAGTCTCACTCCTTTTCTTCCTTCAAAGTCCACTCCATCTGCCTTTTTAATCCCTTACCTCTCCAGATAGCCGCTATCTATAGACCACCTGACAAGTTCACCTCTACCTTTCTCTCTGACTCATGGCTTTCCTTATTTGTCGATTCTTCTTCCCCTTCCCTTATTATTGGTGACTATCATGCATGTTGATTACATTTCTGACCCCTATGCTTCCAAACTCCTTTCCCTTACCCTCCTCATTTAACCTTCAGCTTTGCTCTTCTGCCCCCACTCATCAGCACGGCCATTGCCTTGCCTTGTTTACTTCTCTAATTGTTTACCCTCTAATTTCCATATCTCAGCTCTTCTGATCATCACTTGGTTAGCTTTACTCTTCATCACTCCCCACCTTAATCTCACCATGTCTCCTCCTACATTTCTGCGAATCTTCATGCTATCAGTCCATTAGCTCTCTCCACTACTGTCTCATCACCTCTCTCTTCCACTTTGTTTTCAATCTCGGTTGATGAAGCTAGAGTTTTCTATATTACTGCTCTCTCCTCTGCTCTGGATTCTCTTGCTCCCCTTATCCTACATCTTCTAAGGCACACTATACCTCAGCCCTGGCTGTCTTCAGCTACCCACTACCTTCGCTCCTGTGCCCATTCAAGTAAGCGCATTTGGCTCAAATCCTGCTCCCTTTCTGATTTTCTTTACTTCAATGACTTTGTTTACTTCAAATTCATGCTTACTTCCTTCCAATCTGCCATAGCACTTGCCAAGCAAAACTGCTATGTCCATCTAACTCTCTTGCCTCTGACCCCCATCGTCTCTTCTCTACTCTCAACTCTCTCCTCAAGGTACCTCTGCCTTCAACCCTCCGCCTTTTCTTTCTGCCAAAACCCTTGCTGACTATTTCCATGACAAAGTCCATAAGATTACACTCCAATTCCCCTCAAGATCAGCTTCATCCCCTCTTCAATACCAACCTTTTCCAATGGAGGATGATTGAGATTTACAATTCCAAAAAGTAACAAGGAAAAGAGACCATAAAACCAAATATAAGAAAAATATAAAAGAAAACAAAAAGGCACATTTGAAGCCCAAGAGGAGAGTGGCTCCAAAACCAAGGGTCAAAAAACCCTCAAAAAGAAATAGAATAGTTCCGGAGGGTTTGCGTGCCTATTCTACTCAGGCACAAGCATCCTCATGGACGGAGCATAGCTCAGTAGCCTCTTTCAGACACTGTCGGATGGCAATGTGGGCCTCACTTACCACTTTTTGTCAAGCATTACTGCTTGGATGTCCATGCTGGGGTGGATACAGCTTTTGGCTCAAAGACTGATGAGCTGCTGTGACTTCATCCCACCCAGTGGAGGCGTAGCTTTGGTAATCCCATTTGTCTGAACTGGTCTAGCAGGACGATATGGAAGATGACATTTTACTTACCACATAATGTCCTTTCCTTGAGTCCCGCTAGACCAGTCCAGAACCCACTACTGGACCTGTGTTTGATCTGTTAGGTTCCGGCAGTACCTTGGTCCACTATGATTTATATGCTTGACTCTGCAGGTCCATATCCTACTGACAGCCTGCTGTTCAATCTCTACTATTTGATTCATCATTGTTGCCCATATTGAGATTGTGTGAGGTTTGCCATGCTTTCCCATATGTTTTGGATGAATACAGAGGTGCCCCTCTAGTGGCTAGGCTGATAAAGGCATAGGAGTGATGTCATGGAAACCCGGGCATTTCATTGGCAATCTGTGTCCAACAATCTGCTGGTAGGGGAACACAACCCTCTTGTGTCTGGCAGATCTCAAGGAAAGGACATTATCTGGTAAGTAAAATGTCTTCTTTGGGTTCAGCAAATTTAACCATTCATGAAGTCAGTACTAGAGGAGATCAAACCTAAGTTTTCCTTAGAAGCTCAGATGACAAGACTTCAACTTTCTACTTTCAACACATCATGCGAAGAGAGAGATCACTAGAAAAAGACATCATGCTTGGCAAAGTAGAAGGTCAACAAAAAAGAGGAAGGCCAGCAATGAGATGGATCAATACAATAAAAGCAGCTCTGGATGCTACTCTGTCAACAATGAACCCGCTTGACTAAAGACCGAACACAGTTTAGGACAACTATCTAGAGTGTCGCCATGAGTCGACAGACTTGATGGCACTTAACAACAAAATTCCAGCAACTCTGATTCTATATCCTTCCAGATTGATAAAATATTATCCAGAAATGTAGCCAAGTTTTAATCTTTAACATCCAATTTGATGTATGTGTATGTATATATATCTAGATCTCAACTTTTCTTCCATGTGCGCTATATATATGGTGGCCATGATGGAGCTACTGTGGCATTCATAGCCACTCCAAATATTTGTTAATGAAACATCTGCTCATATAGAAAATAATTATCATTCAACACAAATTCCAAGAGTCAACATAAACTGCTTTGGAACACAGAGGCAAAATATTCCCCAATGAATAATTCTCCAATATTTCAAAAACTTCAGGCTGGGAAATGTTAGCATAAAGTGCCGGTACATCTCCTGTAAAATCTTCAGTACTTGTGTTGTATCCTTCACAAATTATTTTACTCGTCAAGCTGACCCACAAATCTGGATAAAAGGTTCCAAAACTGAGTTTTTGCCAGACACTATCGGTCTGCTTGGAGCTTGCTGTCATGTTTTGTGGATTTTTGGCACTGTATAAAAAACATCGGAATTTGTGGGTTTTTATTTGTCAAAAGACCTCACATTCTTTCTTTGTGATACAATATTCTCATGTCGATTTAACTTCATATTTTATCTTCACCATGAAACTCTGAATTGGATCGTCCAATGACATTTTATAGGATTTCTCACTTAACAACTGAAGCATTACTTCTCAGTGGCAACTCCTGCTTCGATGGGACAACAGCCGAGCCTCCTTTATCAATTCTCTTTATTACCCAATCTGTTTTCTTCTTTAATTCAGTTAGCACTTTCCATTAAGCTCCCAGCAAATTTTTAAAGACTGAACCGATGTCCGATTCCAAAGGTATCAACTCACATAAAAGCAAGTTTTCAAAGGTCTCCACCATTGGATCATTCTTCGGGGAAGGGAGGGGGGATGGGACATTTTGATGACAATTTTATCAAAGAATCATCTACATCAAGCACATGTTCCATTCCATTTATTTTAAATTGAAAATTCCAAACAAAGCTCTTTAAATAAATCCGCATTTCAAAAGGTTTATAATCAAGAGTTGGAACAAATGATAATCCTAGTTCCAAAACATGAACTTGTCCCTTGACTGATTTCTCTGATGTGCTGTAACCATGTCAGGGGACCCATCCCCACAATGTTGTATGCTGATCCTGATCTTTGTAGAAACTGTCTTCCGTCTATAAAACTAGTCTCATCTCTTGCCTTCTAAAAATGACCTTGTTGTCTTCTAACTGAACCACCCTATATACCATGTATCTCCGATGTTTTTGTTTCATTTTTAAATTACAATACATTGCTACAGCCTTCCGATTCTTCCAAGATGATAGGTAGCCCAGTTAATGGAACTCTCCTGTGCACGCATGATGATCCCATGCATCTATGTGACTTTTATTTTCTAACTACATAGTGAAAATCTTATCCATGCAAGATTCCTAATTATATGACCACATGGATCACGGCCTCAGGGCCGGCCCGTCCATTGAGCAAGAATGTTTTTTGCACAGGGCCCCGCGTTTCAGGGGGCCCTGCGCAAAGAACATTCTGCTTTTTTAAAAATTTAATTTAAAAAAAAAAAAAAGCTGGCTGCTGCCGCCGCCGCCACAGCAGCGGCAGAATGGAGTGTCCCGCGGGGCCCCCTCTGCCCGGCTGAGCTCTGACTACCCGGCTGAGCCCCTCTGCACTGGCTTTCAGATACGCGAAGGGAGAGTATCTCCCTCGCGTCTCTGTTAAGCCCACAGGGGCTGATGGGAAGCAGGGGCTGATGGGAAATTTCCCATCTGCCCCTGCGGGCTTAACAGACGCGAGGGAGACACTCTCCCTTCGCGTATCTGAAAGTCGGTGCAGAGGGGCTCAGCCGTGCCGGGAGAGCTCAGCCGGGCAGAGGGGGCCCCGCGGGACACTCCATTCTGCCAAGGCGGCAGCAGCCAGCTTTTTTTTTTTTTTAAATTTTCCATGAGCCGATGGGGGTTAGGACTGGTAATGGGCTATGGAGGGGGTTAGGATTTGACTTGAGGTGGGCTGTGGTCTGTTGGGGGGGGGGTTAGGACTGGTAATGGGCTATGGGGGGTATTTTTTTTATTTATTTAGCTGTATTTATATCCCGCTTTTCACCGGGTCAAAGACTGGTAATGGGCTGTGGGCTGATGGGGGCTGTCTAGAAATGGGGTGATGGGGGGTTAGGACTGGTAATGGGCTATGGTGGGGTTAGGACTGATAATGGGCTATGGGGGGGCTAGGACAGGAAATGGGCTGATGGGGAGGGGTTAGGACTTGAGGTGGGCTGATGGGGTTAGGACTGATAATGGGCTGTGGGCTGATGGGGGGGTTAGGACTGGCAATGGGCTATGGGGGGCTGACTGAAAATGGGCTGATGGGGTTAGGACTGGAAGTGGGCTGATGGGGGGTTAGGACTGGTAATGGGTTATAGGGGGGGGCTTAAACTGAAAATGGGGTGATGGGGGGTTAGGATGGAAGTGGGTTGATGGGGGGCTCGGACTGGAAATGGGCTGAGTGGAAGGGGAGGCTTGAACTGCAAATAGCTGATGGGGAGGGGGCTTGGAATGGAAATGGGCTGTGAGGGAAGGTAGCTAGGACTGAAAATGGGCTGATGGAGCAGCTAGGATAGGACTGGAAATGGGCTGTTGGGGGGAGCTAAGATTGGAAATGGGCTGTGGTGGGGGCTTGAATTGAAATGGACTCATGGAGGGGCTAGAACTGGAAGTCGGCTCATGGGGGGGCTTGGACTGGAATTGGGCTGAGTGGAGGGGAGCTAGGATTTGACATGGGCTGATGGTGGGGCTAGGAAATGACTAGAAATGGGCTGATGGGGGGCTAGGATTGGAAATGAGCTGATGAAGGGACTCGGACTGGAAATGGATGGGGGAGCTAGGACTGGAAATGGGCTGATGGGGGGCTAGGACTGGAAATGGGCTGATGCAGGGATTAGAAGGGAATGGATGCTGGGTGAGACTGGAACTAGAAGGGAGCTGATGTTGGGGGAGGATTAGAATGGGATGGGGCTGGGAGAGTAAAATGGAGAGGGGAAAAATATTTTGTGTGGGAGGGATGAAAAATCTACAATTGGCCGGGTATTGGGAGAGTAAGTGGGGATTGAGGATGGAGGGGTAAAATTTGTGTGGATGAAATAAGAATGAGGAAAGAGCAAAAGGAGAAAGATTAGTATGTTAAAGCAGATGTAGAGAGAGAGAATGGAAAAAAAACTAGAAGAGAGAAGAAAGGACAAATGGACAGCAGACGATGGAGAGTTAGCAGAAAACATGAAGAAACCAGAAGAAAGTGGCTGGAGCAATTGCAACTGAAAAAAATGCACAAAAGGTAAAAAGATATCTCTTTATTTTGAATTTATTAACTGGAATATGAAAGCTACAGTACAAGCATTGTGGAACTTGTGTCTCTTGGGGAAACTGCTAGGTACATATGACCTAGATTGGCCACTGTTGGAAACAGAATACTGGGCTTGGACCTTGGTCTGACCCAGTATGGCATATCTTATGTTCTTATGTAAAGCTCTGGGAAATGTGCATCATTAACGTCTTCGCTTTGTTTGGTACAAGAGGAAATTAATTTATAGTTTTATTTCTACAGTGTTGTTGTACATTCCAAGTTTGGCTTTTGGGGTTCCCAGTTTAATTATTGCCTTCCTGTTTCTAAATTGTGATTCCTTGTTTGGTGATGGTCTATGTTCTGCATGTGTAACTGAGCTGAGGTATTCTGTTTATGTAATTCCTATTTGACATTGCCACTTGTTCTCTTTCCCCAGTATTCTCTGAAATGTATTGGTTTAATATTTGCAGTGTTGCCTTTTGATAGGTAGGGTATGGTGCTTTGTGAGTCCTGGTAATGCTGTCAGGATACGGCGGGTTTGCTATGGGTTCTAAATGGGCAGCGTTTGTAGTAGTTCCTAATGTGCCTGGCGGTTGGCACTGGATTATAGTAATGTAGAAATCTTTTAGCCTTTCTTTATCCATACACTCATTAAGAGACATGTTTACTAAAAGTTAGTGTATGGTAACATTATGCAAATATTTATGCAAATAAGGTCACTTATGCAAATGAGGCCCCACACCGAGTCTCCGCACATGGCCCCGCACCCCCCTTGGGCCGCCCCTGTATGGCCTCACAAAGAAAATCTTACCAACCTAACTCTATTTATTGTAGTGTTTGAAATTTCTGAAAGTTCCTGGACATGCCCACCACTATAAATAGATGTCGTTTTTAGAAAAATGAGAGGGAAAGATGCAGTTAGGGTCTTAAGTTCAAAATAAAATGTACAGGGCCTGATAAAAAAAAAGAAGGGGACACCATACGATTTTCTGGATGCTACCTTCCTCTGTGATTGCAACTGGCTAATGAGAGGAATCTCGCTTTAACCTTCCTAAAATCTCTCTTTTCCAATAAGAATGAAATAGTGTTCCCTCAGCCTCCAGTTATCAGCTCAAGGTCCTATCAAGAGGTACAGACACACCAAGTCGAAGCCTGTTCATTTATATACAAGATAGATGCAAAGGGGGTCATTTGCCCCCCTGCCGGCCCTGGCAAAATCCTCCCTGCATAAACACTGGGTTTGTACGGAGAGGTATAGATGGGGGCAGGAAGGGGAGTTCTAGAGGTGGAGCGAAGGCGGGGCATGGGCAGGCTGTGGAATAAGTCCCCCTGGACATCATGGGATCCCTGAACTGGGCCACTAGAAGCAGATGAAGGAGGGTGCAAGGGGTTCCCCGCAGCCTGACCCTGTCCATGGAAGGCCAGATCGGGCTGTGGGGAAAGAGGTTTGTTTTCCACAGCAAGGGATCGTGGCTCCTGAGTGGCTGGGCCTGCAGGCCAATCAAAATCGTGGCCCAGCCTGCACATCCAGGCCATAGACCCGGTTCCGATCCCATGGGCACATCTAGCCCCCAAGGGATCAGAATCGGGCCTACCTCTGTGCACCCTGCTTCTGATCAGCCGCACAGGGGGCTGAACGGCCTGAATGGAATAGGCCTCAAAGTGTTTTAAAGTCAAGTACTGATGGTTAATTTTGTTTGAGAATGTTAGGATCTGACATTCTTACGGAGTTATTGCAGAGTTGCCACTCTGGGAGGAAGAGGAAAAAAAAGCTAGAAACAGTAAATGCCTGTGACGGAAGAGAGAGAGAAAGAGTGCTAGACAAAGGGAAGAAAGTTTAGCAGAAAGAAGAGGCAGAGAGATGAAAGGAAAAGGAGAGAAACTGCTAAGAAGAAAAAAAAACAAACGGAAGGAGAATAGACAGAGAAAATTTTAAAAGATACAAACAGAAAAGTGGACAGAGATTGAAAAAGCCAAAAAGAAGGGCAAAAAATAAAATAGGACAACAAGAGAAAGCAGGAGGCTGGAATGGGGAGAGAAAATTTGTTCTATCCTGAAAGAGAATATTTTGCCAGCTAAGAGGAAAGATCTCGGAGTAAAGAGGGATAATCAAAATTATCTGATCCAGCCTTACACTGGAGAAGTGAGTCTGATACATTCAAGACCTATAAAAGCATATTTTAGCCCCCTTTTGGTTTGAATTGCTAGAGGCACTGACCAGAGAACCGATTCTGCTTTGGAGAACAGAAACCCAGGTTTGAGGGCTTACCAGGTAGTTAGGGACTTCCAGCTGTGGAGTGTTTTGTTGAATTCACAACAGCATCAGACAATGGAGTGAATTTGGCAGCTGTATTGACTTGGTCCATTTGTCTAGACAAAATCATATTTGCTGCCAGTAAATCTAGCTGCAAGAAAAAAAATGTATGGAAGTCTTAACCAACTGAAGTGTGTGCTGACAGTTACACTGGCTAGGTAATGTGCATCTTACCAAGGAGCTAAAGACTGCACCTGAATTACTAATTAAGTTACAAGAGAAGTCTTGTTTCTTAGTAGCACAGTGGGTTGGAGTCTGGTTTACTATATATACACCTTATCCATTTTAATAACTGCTTTCTCTAACTCTGTTGCTATTTACACAATTTGCATTCTTATTCTGATCTGATCCACTTAAGATTATATACATGTTTATTTAATGCTAACCGAGTTCTGGTGCCTGCCTTATTTTTCAACACTCAATTAAACCTATATTTTATTCCCTACATATATATTAATCTATCAAAGGAAATAAAGCTATCCTATTAGACTACATTTTTGTCGGACCTATCGCCATGAAGATGAAGGAAACATCTTTCTGCTGCTGATTGTTCCTTTTTATTCTTTATACAGGGACACAACCCTAAACATTCCTCTAAGGGAAAAAAAACCTTTAGCTGAACGACACCGTTAAAAGACGTCAGTCTACCAATATTATTCACTTAGCTGTCCAGAGATTCCTTTGTAAAGCCAGGAGTCAACGATTCTCAAAAATTCTTCTTGAGGTTAATAGTTGGATATCATCTCTCACTCCGTCAATTCGGAAGATACCGCCATAACACGCTGTAACACTTCCCCCATGCTGTTCTCAACCGATCTTAACAGCTAATCATCCTCACTTGAAACGCAAACAAATGTAGTAACCCAATGTTGTGTTTCGGGTCATAGAACCTCCTGACCCTTCTTCAAATTTTGTTGCATTTATCAAGACCAGAAACCATCTTCCGGTTATATCCTCTATTTCAATCACATGACCGGTTGACATCTAATAGTTATTCGGATAACGGGCAAATACATAAACTCTCTATGCTTAATCAGAGCATTCTCCACCAGTCCAATGGAGAACTTAAGCCACATGGTCCAATCAAATTCAAAGTATAAATCCAGAATTGTTCCCGATATTGTAGACGGCATATGCAGTCCCCTCCTCTCACTCTCTCTGGGATATGATCCAAAATTCTCCAACGTAAATCCTTAAATTCATGATGATTTTCATGACAATGCATAGCCACCGGGGCTGACAGAATCTTTGTGGTAAAGCGTGAGCGATGTTCCTGTAACCTTTTCTTCACAGTTCTTGACATTCTGCCTATATAAATTTTATTACATGGGCAAAGCAACATATAGACCACAAAGGTAGTCTGACATGTAGTGTAAAATTTACTAAATATCTGTCGATGTAATGTAGGATGTTCCCAAACTGGACCTTCTATTGTTAACTCACAAAAATCACAATTAGTGCAGCTATAAGGTCCCTTCCTATCAGACAATGGCACTTCATCTACTGTATGTGTTACCCAATCTGCAATATTGCGGCCCCGTTGAAAAGCCATCATCGGGGGTTTATTAAAGCATGAATGTAATAAGATTGACCAATGTTTTTTAAGGATGTGCATAACATTAACCAAATGTGGCATATAGGGCAAAACACCCACAAAGGCTTGCAATTCTCTCGACGTCATAGATGAATCCACTGCTGTGGTATGCCACCATTCAGCATGGTTATACCGTGCTCTTTTGTATGCTTTATTAATTATGGTCATCGGATATCCTCTTTCTTTTAAACGGAGCTTGAGGTCATGTGCCTGTCTCCAAAATTCATCAATTGTTGATGGAGGAAGGAGGCGTGGCCTAGTGGTTGGGGCAAGGTACTACAGGCCGGAAGGTCAGTGGTTCAAATCCCACTAGAGGACAGCAACCTTGGGCCGGAAGGACTGGGGTTTCTAGTCCCACAGGTGCTCCTTGTGGTCTTGGGCAAGCCACTTAACCTTCCATTGCCCATGTTCCCTGTAAGTATTAGTGTATGTGTCTCATATCCCCTCGTGTTAAATGTATCCCCCAACCGCTTTGACCCGGTGAAAAGCGGGATATAAATGCAGCTAAATAAATAAATAAATAATCGAATGAATTGACCCACCGGCAAACCTCGTCAAAGAGGTCCCGGATGATAACTAGTATAGTGCAATAAAGTATTTCTTTGGACCTCTTTGTGATACAATGTAGACCTTACTGTGGAATGTTCTTTAATTAATCTCAAATCTAAAAAGTCAAAAGTATCTTTATGATATTAAGGCTTATAATTTGAGATCCGCAGATAAGGTATTAATCCACTCAAAAAAATCATTTAGCTGCACTTCAGTACTGGTCCAAAAGAAAAAGATATCATCCAGATATCTTGTCCACATGCGAATATGGCCAAACCAATTAGAAGGATAAATGAACTGTGTTTCAAACTGGGCCATATAAAATGTTGCTATTGATGGGGCAATTGTAGCTCCCATCGCTATAACATGTATTTGTTGGTAATCGACACCTTCAAATTGAAAAAAAAATTTTTAAGCACTAATGACAATAACTGTAATATAATTTCTTTAGGCAAACGATTAGGTAGTGAAAGAGGCACTAATGTTGCCATCTCTAATGCATCATTCTGACTGATGCTTGTGTATAATGCCTGCACATCCATGGCCACAAAAAACAATTGGACATGTTATCTTGTTGATGTAATATTGACAGCAATTGAAAGAGGCCTTTACATAAGACTCTATTGTTGGTAAAAGTGGACGAAAAAATAAATCGCAAAACTGCGAAAGAGGTTCTAACACAGAGAATCAACAAGAAACAATGGGACAACCCAGAGGATCTACCAGGCTTTTATATACTTTAGGTACCATGTACAGTATAAAATCTGGAGGGTTGGATATAGTTTATTCAAAAAAGCATGCTCTTTCATCGTAATCCAACCATGTTGTAAAGCATTGTCAGTGCAAATAGTAATTTCCTTTTGAATATCTTTTATGGGATCCAAATTTAATACTTTATAGTATTTAGTGTCTAAAAGATGATTATTTACTGTAATTTTATATCGAGCACTGTCCTGTATTACCATTGCACCTCCCTTTTCTGCACGATGTATGTGAATATTTCTCCGATTACATAAAGATTGAAACACTAGATGTTGACGCTGTGAGATGTTGGAAAATGGAGTTCTTGAGGTACATTCTTCCATAGCTTGCACATCTCGCAATACTAATTTTTGAAAAGTATCAATAGAAGAGTCTACTAAACCAGGTGGTAGCCATTTAGAAGGATTTCTAACCAAAAAGCTGTCTGTCGACATAATCGAGTTATCACCCGTTTGGAAAAATTGAGTTACCTGTAACTTTCTAAAAAAACGATACAAGGCAACACACATACAAAATGGATCATAACAGGGTGAAGGAACAAAAGATAAACCTAATGCTAACACTTATTGTTGATCCTCCATTAATACATTTGTTGATAAATTACTGTTGTTTTGTATGGGATCTGGTGGTTGGTCCCCTCTGACCTTCCTCTGAATAATATGGCCGGTGTGATCGAAGGCGGCCTCTGTAAAAAGACCATTGAGGGGGAACTCCTCTCAATTGATCTTGATCATTAGAAGTAATTGCAACAGATGAATCACTACTTTCATCCATGGTATCTTCAAAAGTAACCTGTCTTCGTTGATTTCTAAAGGAGCGTAAATGTTGTTTCCAAGTGTATACCTGGTTCTTTTCATAATCCCCAATGTCACGCTTAAATTTCTTAATTTTCAACTGTTTAACTGAATCCCTAAATTGCTGTAGTTGGGATTTCAAACTCCTTCCAATCAGTTTGAAATCTATTCTGTGTTAAAGACTCCTTTAATTACACAGGTACACTACCAAAAAACTGCCTCCAGTTTTGCAACTGATTCCTATAGATTTTGGGGTGCTGAATCCAGGAAAAATAGCCAAAATGTTCCATCACGTCACGTTTTCTTGCAAAATTAGATTTCTTACCCATATAAGGAATGTTCACATAATTTCTTTTTAGCCGACTGCAGTTTATTTTCTTGGCCCAAAATAGAGGTTGTAATGGTTAACTAACTAGAAACACTCCCTCATGTTATTTTAGAGTGTTTTGTATTCATTTTATACATTAACAGGACAATTGGGAGGCGGGGGGCTAAATCCAGTACTCGCGCTGGCGCATGTTCTTTCCTGTTCGCCTCGCCTCGTTCACTTGCTCAAACACGGTGGTTGCGACATGAAAGTTCCTGTCAAATTTCAGTTTCTTGCAAGTTCATTATTACCTTTTGTTTGCTCAGTCGTAATCCAGCTTTATTCCGAAGTGGTTCACTACAGTTGTAGTTTGCAGTGCTATGTATTTGTGATGGCTCACAGAGCCAGAGGTTGCGTCAACTCTCCGGACAGTTTTTGTTTTATTTGTGGGGAATATACCGTGAAAAAGCGGCAGAGGAACATTTCTGCATTTATTAAAAAAGTATATTTCGCCTATTTTGGTTTGAAGTTAGGCGATCAAGACAAACCGTGGGCTCCTCACAAAGTGTGCAAGACATGTGAGGAAGATCTACGCTTATGGATGAAAGGTAAAAAACAAGCATTTCGTTTCGGAATACCTATGATGTGGCGTGAACAAAGAGACCACAGCAGTGACTGCTATTTTTGCTCTTGCATTGTGAAGGGATACAACTTAAAAAATAAGAACGTAATAAGTTACCCCAACCTTCCCTCAGCAATTAGGCCTATGCCTCATAGCAACGAAGTACCTGTGCCTGAACCACCAAAATCTTTGGATCATATTTGTGTGGACGGTTCTGATCATGATGAGACTCATCAGATGGCTTTTCCCGATGAGTCCAGTACTTCCGAGTTTGAAACTGAACCAGATCCGAAACCTGAACTTTTCTCTCAAGCTGAATTGAATGATTTAGTCCGGGATTTAGGACTCCCAAAAGATGCTGCCCAACTGCTAGGTTCTCGGCTTAAACAGAAAAATCTATTGTCACCAGGAACAACTTTTTATTGGTACCGCAACCGCGAGACACAATTTTTGAAGTATTTCAGCAAAGAGGAAGATTTGGTATTTTGCAACGATATATACGGAGTGATGGAAAAATTTAAACTCAAGTATGATCCTGCTGAATGGCGGCTGTTCATTGATTCGTCAAAAGACAGCATAAAAGGTGTTCTTCTTCATAATGGCAACACATTCACTTCAGTTCCTATTGTTCACTCTGTTATTCTCCAAGAAAAATACGAGAATTTGTCCCTGATTCTTCAGAAGATTCGTTATGATGAGCATAAGTGGATGATTTGTGGAGACTTTAAAATTCTATCCATGCTATTAGGGCAGCAATCCGGTTTCACCAAATATCCCTGCTTCCTTTGCTTGTGGGATAGCCGGGCCCGCGACCTACACTGGGGGAAAAAAGACTGGCCAATTCGGGAGTATTTGAGACCCGGTGAGAAAAATGTTCTTCATGAGAGCTTGGTACCTCGTGATAAAATTCTATTACCACCTCTCCACATTAAGTTGGGTCTCATTAAGCAATTCATCAAGTCCCTTCCAAAAGATGGTGAGTGCTTTCGGTACCTTTGCTCAAAGTTCCCCCGACTTTCTGAAGCAAAGCTAAAGGAAGGAGTGTTTGTTGGCCCTGATATAAGGAAACTCATTTCAGATGGAGCATTTGCTGAAACGATGTCTGAGAAGGAAAAAGAAGCCTGGGATTCCTTCAAGGATGTTGTTCTCAAATTCTTGGGGAACAGGCGGGATGAGAACTATAAGGATATTGTTGCCAGGATGCTCAATGCCTTCAAAGAACAAGGCTGTAACATGAGTCTGAAAGTCCATTTCTTGCACTCCCATGTGAACTACTTTCCCGAAAACTTGGGGGCGTACAGTGAAGAACAAGGTGAAAGGTTTCACCAGGACATCAAGGACGCAGAGAGAAGGTACCAAGGAAGATGGAACACCACTATGATGGCTGATTTCTGCTGGTTGCTGCTGCGGGAAACCCCAGATGAAAAATACGCCAAGCAGCGCACCAAGAGAAGCATTCGGGGGAAGAAGAAACGGGCCCACCAGGAGATTGATTGACCCAAGAATGACTTTAAAATCTAAACTGTGTTGACAAATATCGTGTTTTTACTAAACTTTGAAATAAAAATTTGCTAGTTATTACCACAGTGTCGGATCTCATTTATTAGAATTTTATTTTCACACCATCGGGTGTTTGTCTTCATGTATTGCAATGGTGCGGTTTGCGTTTTCTATTCTTACATACATACCTGTACAACATTTTTTGCACATTTCTTTGCTTTGCTTTGTGTCTAACCTCGCTCTTATATGCTCAATGTTTGTGCACATGTATGTGGCTGTTTTAAGTGCAGACAATTTTGCTACCATCACAGTGTGTTTTGTTGACATTACTCTATTCTTATGTGCTGCCTTGTTACAATTTTCTTTATTCTTATTTGAATAACTACTAAACAATTAGTATAAAGAATTCATCCAAGAAACTTTTATCTCGATCGCACTCAATCTGAAACGTTCACCTCAAACTGCTAACCCAATGTAGCAAAAAATCTGTACGTGATGGAGCAAATTGGTTATCAGATTTGGATTCAGCGCACCAAAAAACGTAAAAATCAATCGAAACATTAGAGGCAGTTTAAAAAAAAATTATTTTTAGTGTACCTGTGTTATTTTTCTAACATGCTCACCTGTTCCTTCACTAATAATTCTTCAGCAGTTAATCGTTCAATTAATAATGCAATCAAATCGAGTCCACATTTGTTCAAGATACTATTCCAAGTATTATAAAAAATTTTATCGTCTTGAAACATATGTGGCAGCTTCAAAAGTCGTAATCCTCTTGGAATCATCCTTTGTTTCAAATACTAAGCCATTGTAGCTGCATGTAATTGCATCCTAAATTGCTTTTTATGAAGATTTTTAAAGTTTGTCCATGAGGAGGAAGTATCATCCCCTGAATGCTCTTCATCTATTTCAAATAATAATGGCCACTGTACTGAGTAATTTTATCTTCTGTATAAGCATAAGTAGTTCATTTATCCTTCTAATTGGTTTGGCCATATACGTATATGGACAAGATATCTGGATGACATCTTTTTCTTTTGGACCAGTACTGAAGTGCAGCTAAGTGATTTTTTTGAGTGGATCAATACCTTATCTGCGGATCTCAAATTTACGCCTAAATATCATAAAGATGCTATTGACTATTTAGATTTGAGATTAATTAAAGAACATTCCACAGTAATGTCTACATTGTATCACAAAGAGGTCCAAAGAAATACTTTATTGCACTATACTAGTTCTCATCCGGGACCTCTTTGACGAGGTTTGCCGGTGGGTCAATTCATTTGATTGCGACGATTGTGTTCAACAATTGATGAATTTCGGAGACAGGCACATGACCTCAAGCTCCGTTTAAAAGAGAGGATACCCGATGACCATAATTAATAAAGCATACAAAAGAGCACGGTATAACCATGCTGAATGGTGGCATACCACAGCAGTGGATTCATCTATGACGTCGAGAGAATTACAAGCCTTTGTGGGTTTTTTGCCCTATATGCCACATTCGGTTAATGTTATGCACATTCTTAAAAAACATTGGTCAATCTTATCATTACATTCATGCTTTAATAAACCCCTGATGATGGCTTTTCAATGGGGTCGCAATATTGCAGATTGGGTAACACATACAGTGGATGAAGTGCCATTGTCTGATAGGAAAGGACATTATGGCTTCACTAATTGTGATTTTTATGGGTTAACAATAGAAGGTCCAGTTTGGGAACATCCTACATTACATTGTCAGATATATAGTAAATTTTACACTACGTGTCAGACTACGTTTGTGGTCTATATGTTGCTTTGCCCATTTAATAAAATTTCTATAGGCAAAATGTCAAGAACTGTGAAAAGATTACAGGAACATCGTTCATGCATTACCACAAAGATTCTGTCAGCCCAAGTGGCTATGCATTGTCATGAAAATCATCATGAATTTAAGGACTTACATTGGAGAATTTTGGATCATATCCCAGAGAGAGTGAGAGGAGGGGACTGCATATCCCATCTACAATATCGGGAACACTTCTGGATTTATACTTTGAATTCAACTGCACCATGTGGCTTACATTCTTCATTGGACTGGTGGAGTATGTTCTGAATAAGCATAGAGAGAGTTTATGTATTTTCCCATTATCCAAATACCTATTGGACGTCAACCGGTCATATGACTGAAATAGAGGATATAACTGGAAGATGGTTTCTGGTCTTGATAAATTTTATTTATTTATTTTTATTTATTTAGACAGTTTTTGTATACCGCCTTATCCTTCAATCAAAGCGGTCACAACACAATTGGGGGATACATTTAACACGTGGGGATATGAGACACATACACTAATACTTACAGGGAACATGGGCAATGGAGGGTTAAGTGGCTTGCCCAAGACCACAAGGAGCATCTGTGGGACTAGAAACCCCAGTCCTTCCGGCCCAAGGTTGCTGTCCTCTAGTGGGATTTGAACCCCCGACCTTCCACCCTGAAGTACCTTGCCCCAACCACTAGGCTACTCCTCCCTCCCTGCAACGAAGTTTGAAGAAGGGCAGGAGGTTCTATGACTCGAAACACAACATTGGGTTACTACATTTGGTTGCTTTTCAAGTGAGGATGATTAGCTGTTAAGATCGGTTGAGAACAGCATGGGGGAAGTGTTACAGCGTGTTATGGCGGTATCTTCCGAACTGACAGAGTGAGAGATGATATACAACTATTAACCGCAAGAAGAATTTTTGAGAATCGCTGACTCCTGGCTTACAAAAGGAATTTCTGGACAGCTAAGTGAATAATTTTGGTAGACTAACGTCTTTTACCAGTGTCTTTCAACTAAAGGGTTTTTTTTCCCTTAGAGGAATGTTTAGGGGTGTGTCCCTGTATAAAGAATAAAAAGGAACAATCAGCTACGGGAAGATGTGGCGATAGTTCAGACAAAAATTTAGTCTAATAGGATACCTTTATTTCCTTTGATAGATTAAATTATTTTTCAACACAGCACTGAAGAATTAAAAATGTTGGATGAAGTTAAGCACTGCATTGAAAGGTGTGAGATTTGTCTCAGTTGGGACCCTCTGGTTAAAAGATCCCTTTGCAATGCTGGCTCTGTGCTTCAGCTGCCTTCTCTGTAAGGCGTTGCGACCCCAGGTTATATGTATTCTGAGACAAATTTGGTAAATCCTTTGCAAGGGGAGACTTCCCCATATCCACTATAAATTGCTTACACTACTAGAACCATCTACTTATCTAACACTTATATACTGCTAATTTACCATGGCAACAAGTAACTCAAATTTGCTTGCCAAACATATGGTCACCAAGAGAAAACATAGTGATAAGCTGCCAGGCTCTTCTGCACCACATGTAAGTCAGCTAGTAAGAGAGGTCTGAATCCACCTTTCCCTGTGGCACATAGATGGGCAACTTTCTATGTGACTGGAAGCATAGATCATCAAGAAGAATATAAGGAAATATGTAAAAAGGATGGATTTACAACAGCATCAAGAAGCAAGAGAAACAGAGGTTGTTCAGCTAATACGGGAGCTGGTAGATCATTTCTTCTTTATTCTATAGCAGTGGTTCTCAACCCAGTCCTCTGGGACCCTCAGGCCAGTCAAGTTTTCAAGATATCCACACTGAATATGCATGAGATTCATCTGCATGCACTGTTTCCATTGTATGCAGAGCTATCTCATGTATATTCATTGTGGATACCCTGAGAACCCAACTGGACTACAGGTCCCAGAGAGCTGGGTTGAGAAACATTGTTTTATAGTTTGGCCTTTCTTGATTAGTATCCTACTAGAAACTATTCCAGTCATATAGCTGCAAAACGTTTGCAAAAATAAAAGTAGGCTCCCAAGCTCCATCTCAGTATGTTTTAGACATGCATGAAGGTGTGCGCTTTCTAGAGATTTTAAAATTGCTGAATTAGCACAAAATGAAAATGTTGAAAGATTTAAGCCGTTTATAATCTACATTACAACTACTCCGAGTTACAGCACAGTTCAGGACTCTCAGCCCCTGGGCACATTTGCTTATTACAAGCTACATCAAAGTGACCTATTTAAAGTCAAATGTTGGCAAACATATTTGACTAAACACTGCTTTAAACTTGAAAAAAGATTTCTGAAATTACAATTTCTGTTCTAAACCAGAATGTTCTACTCAAAGATTTTTATAGTCTACATACACTTCATAGTAACTATTTTAAGCCTAAGATTTTCTTTATTTAGCGGATCCTTGCTTGCAAAATCTGATTTAGGGATGGCAAGAACCTGGATTTTATTGCAGTACCAAAGAAAATCAACCCTAGGACAATGAAAAAGATCTCTTCAACAACCATCCTGGCAGTAGTGGCACGAGAAACAGAGAAAAAGCATGGCATGCATATGAAAGACCAGTCAGTGATGAGGTACAGCTCTCAAAACATGTTTCAAGGGCAGATAACCCGCATGAGAGAGTGTGCTGTCCAAAGTTATCCAAAGTCACTTATCACTTCATTTATCTCAAATTATGAGCGCCATGACACTTAAAACCTATAAGATGTGCCAGTAAAACACTCTGGAAGTTCTCCTCAAAAACAGATTACAGAGCAAAACAGTTATCTAAAAACACATTGTGTTGATGGTAGTAGAAATAAGGAATCGAAGGGGGGTGGAGGGAGGGAGGGGGAGGGATAGAGGGGGAGAGGGAGTAGTTAAGGGGGGGGAAAGGGGGGAGGGGGGATAGGGGGAGGGAGGGGGGAGACAGAATGCTGAACTTTTGGGGACCAGTTGAGGTAGGGACGGGCCGAGGACTATATCTGAAGGGTTATGGGGGAGGACCCCAGGCGGGGGGGGGTCTCTTCCCTATATTCGGTATGGTACATAACAGACACTTCTGAGCCCAGTTTAATAATACATGCCACTTAAGATCGTCTCCTGGAATGTTTGTGGCCTGGGCAGTCCGATCAAACGGGCAAAAATTTTACAGGCCCTGGCTAGGCAGGGAGCATACATCGCTATGCTTCAGGAAACCCACCAGACTGCCGACGAACACCGTAAACTCTGCCGGGAATGGGTGGGGCAGGTCTGGGGGGCCCCAGCTCTTGGTAAGAAGGGGGGGGTAGTGCTTTTGATACACAAACGTGTAAGGATGGAGGTGGTGAAAGACCTCGCTGATCCGATGGGTAGATATGTACTGGTGCAGGGAGTCCTTGAGGGGAGGCCTGTAGTTCTTGGTAGCGTGTACTGTCCCAATGTACTCGATTTGTCCCTGTATGCGCGCATTGCCTCCACACTTGAGACGTGGCCGGAGATCCCCGTTATTTTGGGGGGGGACTTCAACGGGGTCATGGACGTTGATCTTGATACCTCTAAAGAGGGGGAGCAAAGAGAAAGAATGGCGACGGTTCGGGCAATGCGACGTTTCTGTTCCAGGCTGGGGCTAGTGGATCCATGGCGGTTACTACATCCGGTCGAGCAGGACTACACACACCAATCCCGGGCCCATGGCACAAGTGCACGTATAGACTACTTGTTGTTGTCCGCTGGGCTGTTTACCAAGGTGGGGGACGCCCAGATAGGGCCTGTGGAGATATCTGACCATGCATTTGTGTGGATGGAAGTCTTCTGGGGTGGGAGTACTTCACGGGCCTTTCAATGGCGTTTTCCTTTGGAATTATATAGAGACGCCCAATTTCGTTCCTTTATTCAGCGACGGTGGCAGGAATTCGAAGCCGACCATAGGGGTCATCAGGATGACCCAGAGTTGATCTGGGAAACAGCAAAGGTCGTACTGAGGGGTGATATAATTGGGTTTCTTGCCAGAAAAAGACGATTAAGGGCCGAACGTATTATGGTCTTAGAGAGATTGGTGACGAAAATGCGACGCCGCTGGGCTCACACTCCCACTGCGGGGTTAAAAAAGCAGCTGTGGGACTCTCAAATGGAATTAAACGAACTTCTACACCAGAGGGCAAAGAAGTCAGTATTGTATTATCGCTATCAATTGTACCGCTATGGGGACAAGCCTGGGAAGTTATTGGCTCGGTGCCTTCGTGGACCCCGGGGCTCTAAATTGGTTCCCGCCTTGCGAGATGATCTTGGGACCTTACACAGGGAAAGCCCGGCGATAGTGCGTGTTTTTCGCTCCTTCTTTCAGAATCTTTATGCTGCGGAGGCGACTTCTCCCACGCAGATGGCGGATTATGTGAGGGGACTGGACTTGCCTCGCCTCTCAATGGAGCAAAGAGCACAGTTAGATCAACCGATCACGGTGGCTGAGCTGCAAGGGGCTGTAAATAGCCCACCCTGTATATAGCTCAAACAAATCAAGCACCCAACACATCCCTCACACAACTAAGTTTTATCCTCACTGCATGTACAACACACACACTTTACCTGATTGCTTGCTGTGATACCACCTTGATTATTAAGATAAGGCGGTTTAGAAATACTGTTAAATAAATAAATAAATAAATAAATTTTCAAAGCCAGTTGCTACAAATCCCCAGGCTCCGATGGGCTAGGCGCCGAATTCTATAAAATTCTCAATGAACAGATCTCCCCAACGCTGGCTGCCGTACATAATCGGAGAGCACAGCAGGGCTCTTTTCGGTGGGGGGCTAACCATGCTCATATTGTTCTTATCCCCAAACCGGCAAAAGACCCTCTTTCTGCGGCCTCGTATCATCCAATTTCCTTACTTAATTTCGACCTTAAATTAATGGCTAAGATCTTGGCGGACCGCTTGGCGGAGTTCTTGGGGCAGCTGGTCCATGAGTCCCAGGTCGGTTTTGTTAAGGGGCGATATGCGGTCCGTAACTTACGCAAGATCATCGCGTCCTTAGAATGGGTTCAGCATAGACACCTGTCCTCTCTCTTGATCAGCTTTGACGCAGAAAAAACTTTTGACAGGGTGGATTGGCAATACCTGAAATTCATCCTCCCTCATTATGGATTGGGGCCGTCGTTTTGTAACATGGTCGACAGTTTGTATGCCAATCCTACCGCAGCGATACTCTGTAATGGGGTCATATCAGAGCCTTTTTCGCTGCAGAGGGGGACCCGTCAGGGCTGCCCCCTCTCTCCTCTCCTCTTTGTTCTTTCTTTGGACCCTCTTCTACGCCGTGTGTTGGGTATGCGGACAATCCAGGGAGTAGGTATTGGACCTCAGGTATTTAAGATTTCGGCTTTTGCCGATGATTTGTTGGTGCACTTGCTTTCTCCCGGAGACTCCCTACCCCTTCTTTTGCAGGAGTTTTGCGCCTTCGGGCAGTTTGCAGGGTTTAGTATCAATAGGGATAAATCTGAAGCCCTTGATGTCTCTGGACGACTTCGGGACAGCTGGGTGGGCGAGTTTCCCCTTCGATGGGCTGAACACCAGTTCCTATACCTGGGGATTGTACTGTCCTGTCATCCAGGTCACCTATATAGGACTAACTTGCGACGGATGTTGAACAAGGTGAGGAATCAGCTGCAGGCGTGGCTACCCCTCCCCTTATCCCTTATGGGGAGAATTGCGGCGATTAAATTGGTCATCCTGCCGCGGATCTTATATTGGCTGCAGACCCTCCCGGTTTGGATCCTTCGACGGGATATTAGGCGCTTTGAGGCGGAGTTTCGGGGATTTCTATGGAGGGGGTCGAGAGCTCGTATCTCTTATCGTAGACTAATGGGGAGGATCCATGGGGGGTGGGGGGCTCCCAGATCTTGGTGCTTATGTACTGGCTTGTCAAGCCCGCCATTTGGGGGACTGGCTCGGGGATAACGATCTTTATACCCCTAGGGCATTTGAGGAGGCCTACGTGGCGCCCCACTCCCTAAGGGCCCTTTTGCACCTGGAGGTCAGTAGGTGGCCTACGCATTTGGCGGACAGCATGTTACTGGCCCCGGTTTATAAAACCTGGCGGAAATTGAATGCCTATTGGGGCCGTCGGTGGCAGGTGTCGAGCTGGCTACCTATTCGGGGCAATGCCAATTTTACCCCAGGCACTGAAACCACAGCATTTCGTCTGTGGGGGGAGAGAGGAGTGCATACTCTGGGTCATGTGGTGGACCTGGCGGGCAAACCTAAGTCCATTCCCATGCTATCCCGCGAATATGAATTGGGGCCCCTACACTTCTTTGCATATATGCAAGTGGCCCACTACGTGGCTTCTCTTTCAAAGTCGGAACTCTGTGGCGACCGCTCGGCCCAGATAATAGCGTTCTTTGGGTTTGGCGAAGCCGAACGGCCGTCTATTCGGACCTTTCATCTTCGGTTGGAGCAGATTCGACCACAGCCAGACTACAGCGGTGTGGAACGAGCCTGGGGGGCGGAACTGGGTCGGGAGATTCCCCATGGCACTATTCTGGTAGCTCTCCAGAGAGTGGCGAGCCTGGCGGATGGTGCCCGCTGGCGAGAGATTCAGATTAAGTGCCTAACCAGGGTTCACTTCTCTCCGCGGCGAGCCCTTCGCTGCCATTTGACTGCGGATGGTAGCTGTCCACGCTGTGCGGAGCCCCTGGCGACCTTGTACCATATGTGGTGGGGCTGCCGGCGCATACGCCCCTACTGGCACAGAATTGCCCTATTTATGGCCGATCTCCTTGGACAACCTGTTCACTGGGATGCGGCCTTGATCGTCCTGGATCTCCTGGGTCTCACCTCTCCAAGGGGGAAATGGAGTTGCTGGCTGGTGCGGAAGGCATGTCTGGTGGGTAAGGGCCCAATTCTACGTGGGTGGAGGGACAGCCACCCTCCCTCCTTTTGGGAGTGGCGGAATTCCTTCCATCAACTTATGCTCCTGGAGTGTAGGGCTGCGCGAGGTCATGTGAAGCGATGGTCTGCTTTCTGGTTACTGTGGGAGCCCTATATTCAAAAATTGAGTCCTCGTGCACGTAATGTAACCCTGCAATTAGGCTGTTGATAGCCCTGTTTGTATGTAGAGACCTACTGAGGTTCGGTAATGTTATATATGCTGGTCCGGGTGGGCACTGCCTTCGGGAGGAGGGGGGGGGAAGGGTTTATTGGGGGGGAGGTTGGGTGGGGGAGGGGGGGAGTAGGGGTACTATCCTAAAAGCTATGTAACCATCTATGTATCTTGCACCTTGGGGATCAGAGTCCACCCCAGGGAGCGATTGTCCTCTGTTGTGTATTTGCTGTTTTGTTTGATGGTTCAAAATAAAATATTGAAAAAAAAACAAAACACATTGTGTTGTTGTTAAGTGCCGTCGAGTCGGAGTCGACTCATGGCGACCCTCTGGATAGCTATCCTAAATTGTGTTCGGTCTTCAGTCAGGCAGCTCATTGTTGACATACTCGTACCCGTAGCTGCTGTTATTGTATCGATCCATTTCATTGCTGGCCTTCCTCTTTTGCGTTGACCTTCTATCTTGCCAAGCATGATGTCTTTCTCTAATGATCTCTCTCTTCGCATGATGTATCCAAAGTATGAAAGTCAAAGTCTTGTCATCTGAGCTTCTAAAGAAAGCTTAGGTTTGATCTCCTCTAGCACCGACTGGTTTGTTCTTCGGGCAGTCCATGGTATACACAGTATTCGCCGCCAGTACCATAATTCAAAGGCATCAATTTTCTTCCTGTCTGTCTTTTTCACTGTCCAGCTTTCACAGCCATATGATGTTATTGAAAATACCATGGCTTGAACAAGTCGAATCTTTGTATGGAGAGAGACATCTCTGCTCTTGAGAATCTTATCTAGGTCTTTCATAGCCATTCTGCCAAGAGCAATCTGATTTCTTGACTGCTTGTTGCTTCTTTATTGATAGTTAATCCAAGTAGGTTAAAGTTGTTCACAATTCCAATTTCTTCTCCTTCAACGATGAACCTGTTGATTATGCCAGTTGTCATGATCTTTGTCTTCTTTACATTATTTTATTTTATTTATTTTATTACATTCTCTTATATAACGCGCTATTTTCCATCAGTGCTGTTTATATAGAACCAGTTAAATACACATTTCAAAACCGTTGATTTGTGTTCACAATTAACAGGGAACAGAACTTGGATAGAAATGTGGGTAACTATTTACAACTGTACAGAGCGAACTGGCTGAACATCTGTTTGACTTGGCTAGTTTACTGATGAGGCATTTGAGGAGCTGTCATCCAGGTAATGTACGAGAAAAAGGTAATATTTCAGAGCTTTCCTAAACTAAGTTAAATTAGTGATTGCACGTAAACTGAGTGGGAGGGTGTTCCAGCATTATTGTGCAGAGAATTTGAAAGCCCTGTTCACTGTTGTCTGGCGGCACTTGGTCGTTTCTCTTGGGACTATTAGTTTATTGGCTGCAGGAGATCTTCTGGATCTGTTCGGGGGGGGGGGGGGTTATCTGTATGAGGTCCTTTAGGGCTGGTGGGTCAAGCCTATTTATGATCTTGAAGGTCAAAATTATGGTTTTGAAAGTGATTCTACCTTTTATGGGAAGCCAGTGGAGCTGTTTAAGGATGGGTGTCATGTGTTCCCACTTGGATGCACCCTGGAGCACTCTCGCAGCTGCGTTCATTGCAAGCTGTAAAGGGTGCAGCGTAAATTGAGGGAGACCCTGGAGTATGGCATTTGCATAGTCAAAATGAGGTATGATCAATGCTTGGTACACTGTCCGGAAGTCATCTGGTTCCAGTAATGTACATAGGTGTCTAAGTGATCGGATTTTTTGATATACAGCTCTTGCTACATTGCCTATATGGATCTTCATGTCCAGTCTCTGGTCAAGTATGACACCCAGATATCTAATAGAGGGTTTGGTGAGAGGTTCTGCATCTAGGACCTTCAAGCAAGGTGGTGTGATGAATTTTGGATCCCTTGTGATGAAAAGGACTTCCGTTTTCTTATGTTGAATTCGAAGGTTTTGCGATTGGAGCCATCTGGCTACTGCGTTGAAACAGTCCGTGAGCTGTGAAAGGTCGGGGTTCTCTGT
The DNA here is from genome assembly GCA_033557465.1 of Ichthyophis bannanicus. Lineage (NCBI taxonomy): Eukaryota > Metazoa > Chordata > Amphibia > Gymnophiona > Ichthyophiidae > Ichthyophis > Ichthyophis bannanicus. The sequence goes on from CM066036.1 coordinate 701,321,259, forward strand.
TGCAAAAGGCATATATAGGAGAACATCATCTGCGTATAACAGGCACTTCACCTTGAAGGACTGGATGATCTCGCAGATAGGTTGCATATATATATTAAACATCAGAGCAGAGAGAGAAGATCCTTGTGGGACCCCTTGGCTCTGGTGGAAAGGTTCTGATGTTGCTTCATCTGATCTTACGTGTTGCCATCTATCCGAGAGATATGACTTGCACCATTCAAGTGCTAAGTCACAAATCCCCTTCTCCTTGAGGCGGTGTAGGAGGAGGTCGTGGGAGACAGAATCAAAGGCCGCCGCTATATCCAAGAATATGAGCACGTATCCTTGGCGTATATGTTGTCAATTCCCGCTATTATGGTACTAAAGAGGATGGTGAGGAGGATTTAAACCCCATGTGCGGCTCTGAAGCCATGCTGACACGGATCAAGTGGGGCGGAGGCATCAATATGATCTTGATTTTGTCTTTGGACATCTTTCTCGACGATTTTCGCTAAGAGTGGTATGCTTGATATCGGTCTATACGAGTCAGGCTTCTTAGGGTCAAGTTTGTTGTTTTTGAGGAGCGGCCTGATTGAGGTACATTTGAGGGATTGGGGAAAGGTGCCTGTCGTGTATGAGCAATCCATTAGCTTTGCTATAAAAGGGCTGACAGTCGATCGTAACTCTTTTATCCAGGATACCGGGCAAGGGTCGGTTTGTGTGGTCGTTGTGTTTATTCCAGCAATTATGTCCTCAATGAGTTTCGCAGATGGCTTAGAGAAAGTGGACAGTGGGGCTGAGGATCTCAGCTTGAGTACCATGGTAGGTGTAGGGGACTTATTAGTCTGGCACAGTTTTGCTTTTAGGTAGTCAGCGAAGGCTTGAGGGTGGATCTGACTAGGTTGCTCTGGTACTGGCTCTTTTGCTAGGTTCTTTACCATGGTGAGCAGGTCGTGTGGTTTCTTTAAGGATCGCTTTAGAGTGTCAGTGTGGAATCTCCTCATGCTTTCAGATATTGCTTGGCGGTGTTTTTAGTTGAGTATTGTATGTCTTTAGGTCATCAGTGGCATGAGTTTGGCGCCAGCGTCTTTCCAGTTTTCTCAGGCAGGAGAGTGATGATCTAAGTTCTGTGGAGTACCAAACTGCAGAAGTTCTTTTCTTGGTAGGCTTGTTTGGTGGTGGTCGTAATGCAATGGAACTGAAGTTTTCATTCCAGGTGGAAACCAACTCTTCAGGGTCGCGGGATGTTAGGGCAAAGAGTGCATGGGTTCGGTCTAAGATTAGGTCTTTGTCAAAGGCTCGGAACTTGCGTGGAGCTGATTTGGGGCTGCTGGAGTTATCAACACTCTTCTGAAGTTTGTTGGGTAGAGATATTTGGAACATAATTAGCATGTGGTCTGACCAGGGGACTGCAGTAGTGGACAGTATAGTGGTGTTCATTGTGTTAAAGTTGGTTAGAGGGGCAAAAACAAGGTCCAATTTCCTTCCTTTTGCATGGGTGGGCTCATCGACAAGTTGTCTGTATCCTAATTCTTCTAAAGCATCCAGGAACGATGAGGCCTGTGCGTCTTGCAAAGATGGTAAATTGAAGTCACATACAACCCAGCTTGGTGTGCTTGGCGATTGTTAGTTGGATGCGAGCTCAATTAATGTTGTAAGGGTATTGGAGTCTGTGGATGGGGCCCTGTATATCAGGTTGAAAGAGCAGTGTTTGTTGGTAATGGTGATTGCGTCTATGTGTGTTGCGTTGGTTGTATTGCTCAGGTGGAAATGGAGATCAGTTTTGGTGATTGCGAGAACACCTCCCCCTCTTTTGCCGCTTCTGTGACCTGTGTGTATTGAGAAGCCATTAGGTAGGAGCTGATTGATGAGTACGTTATCATCATTTGATAGCCATGGCTCAGTTATAAAGAGTATGTCTAGGCAATGGAGGGAAATTATGTCTGATATGACTGGCCATTTCTTACGTATTGACCGTGCGTTTATGAGAGCGCATTTAATCTTCTGCTGGTAGGGGGATATTTCTTTCTTAATTTTCGAATTACTTTGTAATGCTATATGTAGTAAGCGGGGTTGGTGAGGGTGTGCATCCCCACCAAATGGGTGGTGAGGAGTGCTTGTCCACCTCCTCCTGTGGCTTTGAAGGATGGGAATTTGATTATGGTGTGGGGCAAATGCTGCGGCATTGCCTAGCCAACCTGTTAGGAGATATATGGCAGCTATGTAAATGCTTGTGAGTGCCATGTTGTGTCTCGACTCTGGCGTAGTAGATTCAAAAATCTTGGTGCTTTGCTTACTTGTGAAATGAGTGTAGCAGTAGTATAACGGTACGGTGCGAAAGTGATGTCACAATGTGAGTAAAGGAGGCAATACTGGGATTGCTAGCAGTATAGCAGAGTAGGCGGTATAGTAGTCTCAAAGCTGGACAAAGCTGTATATCAATCTGAGCAGCACCATCATGAGTAAAGCAGTATAGCAGTCTAAGCAGCACAATCATGGGCAATGCAGTATAGCAGTCTAAGCATCACAATCATGGGCAAGTAGTATAGCACAGTCATGGGCAAAAACATAATAGCTAATGCAGCACAATCATGCGTGGTTAAAGGTAATGCTATGAGTATGGGACAATACGGTAGTATAATGCTATAGAGATACAGCAATGTATGGTAACAATGGATGGGAGGAGTTGCTATTTGGTAGCAAGTGAGTTAGGAATTAGAGAATAGATAAAGTAGTGAGTGTGTGGTGCATTAAGGTGCAGGCCCATTTTGTGACTATGTTCTCTGTGAGAAGCAAATGTTTGAGATCATCTTCACTTTCAGCCAGTAATATGGTATCATCAGCATAGCAAAGGTTGTTGAGTCTTCCACCAATCTTCACACCTCTGTTGTCTTCATACAATCCTGCTTCTCTGATTTGTTCTCCATATAAATTGAACAGGTAGGGGGAAAGTATGCAGCCTTGTCTTACACCTTTGCTTATTTTAAACCATTTTGTTTCTCCTTATTCCATTCGAACTGTTGCTTCTTGATCAATGTACAGATTGCGCAAGAGAACAATCAGGTGTTCTGGTATACCCATGCTTCTTAAACATATCGCCGTGACATTGTGGACACATTCACAAGAGGTCAATATTGAAAAGCCTGCAGAGGAGGTAAGTGAATTTAATCTGGCTATCTTTATCTGGTCATTCAGGGGCACTTAGCCAGCTGAGACTGTTGCTAAATATTTATTTTGAAATTACCTCATGGTGAGTTACATTCAAGTGCTGTAGGTACTTCCCTTTCCCAGAGCCCCGGCTTCTTTATGGATGGAGCCAAACAATACAAAAGTCAACACATCATGGGGCCTACCCACGCTCTTTCTTAATCATCATCTAGCATTACTAACGTATGCTAACACCATTAAGGTTGTATTTTCACCCAGTTCCTATCTTATGCAGCATGCATCAACAGCGTTAGTGTGCCCTAGAGCAGTAGTGCGTGTTAGTAACACAACTGTTAATACGGTGACTGTGAATGGGCCTGTACTTATATCCCTTCAACTGAATCTCTCTTTAGGAACTTAGCCATGTGGGTTTTCTTTAACCAGACAGCAAGATCAGAAATGGTCCTAATAAGATCACTCTAGAAAAAGACCTTATGAGATCAAGCAACTGAAGAATAAGTGGCTTTCAGAAGTAGATTTTTCTTTATGCTCAAGTGTCGAGGATATAATAAAGAGGTAGCAGGACATATCAGAAGGAACACTAGATTTAGCCCCAGTTAAAAAGAAGAATTTAAAAATTTTCCATTAAGGTAGCAAATCATGTGCCATGGCTTACAAGCCGCCTGAAAGATGAGAGATTGCTGTGCAAAGCCAAAAGAGGCTGGCATATGTTACAAACTCTTAATGCCTCAGCAGTTTCCCTTGACCCCTCCTCACTGGCTAACTGGCGCCCCATCTCAAATCTTCCTTTTCTATCTAAGGTCCTAGAGAAACTAGTCTTTGCACAGCTGTCCTCACAGCTTGAAGCCTCCCTTGCACTCCCATCCCCGGCAATCTGGTTTTCGTCCCGGTCACAGTACTGAATCCATTCTCCTTTCCTTTCTTAACGAATTGCATACATCACATGACCGGGGTCTCATCTCTATTGCTATTTCTCTGGATCTATCTGCTGCTTTTGACCTAGTGGATCACTGCAACCTTCTTGCACACCTTCACAATACTGGGCTTTCTGGCTCTGTCCTGCAGTGGTTTCATTCTTTTCTCTCTTCTAGATCCTTCTCTGTTCTCTCTGGTTCTCCCTCCATCCCCCTTCTCTGTGGGGTACCCCAAGGCTCCGTCCTTGCCCCTCTCTTATTTAACGTCTTTTTAGCACCTCTTGCACTCTTAATTCAGCAGCACAGTGTCTCAGCTTATTTCTATAGTGATGATATCTTTCTTCTCTATCACACAGACTCAGCCACCCCCGATATCACTCCTCTTAATTCCTGCTTAGCTTCTGTCGCATCCTGGCTCGTTTCTAATTTTCTACATATCGATCTTTCTAAAACCTTCGCCATCTGGTTTGCTTTTGGAAATCCAGTCCCCCCCCCCCCCTTGTTCCCCTCCTCTCTTCTGCTCCTATCCCAGTTGTTCCATCTCTGCGCTATCTTGGGGTTACCCTGGATTCTTCTCTGTCCTTCAAAGAGCACATCTCCTCAGTGGTAAGACGGTCCTTTCTCATTTTAAGACAGCTTTGTGCGGTCCATCCTTTCCTCTCAGTCCCATCCATGACCACCCTCCTCTTGTCATTAGTAATATCATGTTTAGATTATTGCAATTCCTCCCTTGCCGGTCTTCCCCAATCCCAATTACAAAGATTACAACTTGTTCATCACACCGCTGCCCGTATTTTGACCAATGCCACATGTTTTGACCATATCACCCCTATTCTGATTCATCTCCACTGGCTACCAGTCCCATACAGAATTCAATACAAAATACTCATTTTCGTTCACAAGTCTATTCACTCTGGTTCCCCACTTTATTTAGCAGACCCAATTCACCTCCACACTCATCGTCTCCTTAGGTCCATCCATGCTAACCGCCTATATCTCCCCTCCCCATCCCAGGTTCATCTTGAATCAATATGCTCTTCTGCCTTTTTCTTTCTGGGCCCCCGGCTCTGGAATTCGCTCCCCCTTGCCCTCTGCCTAGAACTCTCCCACAAAACATTTAAAACAAGGCTCATAACCCACCTATTCTGTAATGCCTATGACCTCCCTCCCCCCACTTCTCCCCTCTCTACGCCCCCTCGTTGATACTGGCTGTCTCTCCTCCACCTTGGTTCCCTAAATTTCCCTATTTGTCTCTGCTCTTACTTTCCTGTCTTTTTATTTGGCGTTCTTTTTAATTTCCCAGCAGACTCACAATTTGTTTGTAAACCGCTCTATTGCCTACGGTAAGAGCGGTATATTAAATCCTCAATAAAGATAACGATAAAGTTTACATCACCTATTGATAAAGATTTCACAAATAGTTAAAAAGTGGCATTTTTACTGGCAATCTGGATTGTAGTGATCAACCTTATGCACTATTCGCCACAGTGAAACAGCCGATACAATTTGATAAACAGGAAAATGCCAATTTCCTATATAACTTCAAATATTTACTGACACACTTCAAAAAAAATACACGAAGCATGCCACTAGCTTATGTGAGCTGCAGGAAGGAAATCCTGGAGGCATAGTTTGGGCAGAAGAGGCGGAGCTGCAATGTACATGCATATTTATTTAAAGAAAAAAGAAAAAAAAACCTTACGTACAGAGTACATGCATATATTTAAACCTTTTTTCAGAGCAGGTATATATTTGTGCATCTGCTTTTGTGCATTACTGATGTTGGATCTGGGCACCAATTTTATTAAAGGCACATAGGTGCCCAGGCTGCCTTTACAGGACTTCTCATAAAGCATTCTGGTATAAAATTAAGCCCATACAGTACGAGTCAGCTATTTAAGGGGCTCACATCTTTATTATGAAATTGATGAAAAGTGGTTCCCAGTCTTTGGTCCATGAGACCATTAGAGGGGGTCCACAGGACAAAGAAAACAGCAAGGACGACAAAGGCACTGAGTGTGGGGGGGGGGGGCATAAGAGACTAGAGGGAACTGACTGGGGGGTGGGGGAGAGAAAGAGACTGGGACTGGTAAGGATTGGCTGGAGGGAGAGAGAAATTGGTGGAGACAAGAAGGGAAAGGAAGATAATGAGGGCTAGTGAGAAAGTGCTTGGCACTAAGGGGAGGGGGGGGGGGGTCTGGAAGAGTGGAAGGGATGAACTGGGGAACTTTCTGGATTTTAACAAGGGGTCCAACCAACTAAGAAGGTTGGGATCCTCTGATTTATGGAATTACTGCGAGTCAAACTGCCTTCCAAAAGTTGTTATTTTTACAAGATTACACTCAGATAGGGTGGGGAGAGTCCGTACAGCTATTCTCAAATAGCCACCTGACAGATTGCTCTCAAGTTTAAAGGATGGCTGAACACTAACTTAGCTTAGATTCTCTTTCATGTCCCCAAAGTTTCACTTCTAACTTCTCATTAATGCCCTTTAATGCCATTTGTTAATATATAGGTTGCAAAGGGCTCAGGAGGGCAGAGTGATTTTTTTGTATCCTAATGAAGCAATACAGGGAAGTTAATTATTCTAGTCCTACTGCCCCTTTGCAAAAACAGGAGACTTTCAGTGATCCTTCACTGCACAACCACGATCCAAAGCAAAAGAAAGAGCTTTATGACTGCAGGCTCAGCGTGCACAAGAGGCAGGCCTGCCAGAATGGGACAGAGTCAAAGACTAGGTTCAGCTTTCCGCATTTTCCCCTCGATGGTGCTATGATCAAGGACCTCAGTTTTTTCTTTTAGGTTACTGCTTCAGACTCTGCCCTCTGCTTCAGAATCTTTCCTAACCAAAAATGTTTGGTCCAAATATTCAAAGCGATTAACCTGCTAACCATATTAATCCCCTTGTCCGAGAAATTCAGCAGCACTAACATGGTTAGTGTCGCTGAATATCTGCAGGTGCCACAGCTGCACGTTCCAGTTAGCGCGGGAGCATTCTGGGGCCGGCGCCTGGTGTAACTGGGCAGAGATGATATTGAGCCGCTGCCTGGCTATCGTTAAGCGGTGGAAGTCACACTGGCCTAACTTTTGCTGCTGAAACTAACAGGGCAGCAGCCGGATATTAGTGCCGCCCAGTTAGCGTCACGGCAATCTAAGCAACCCAGATATGGCTTCAGAATGGAATAGCTGGCTCTAAAGGTCAGTGGTGGCAGCTAGCCGATGCAGATGAATATCCAGCCCTTCGTATTTTAACTTAATTGGCTGAAAGAAATAAAAATGGCTGAAAATAGAAAATAATGTTTCTTCTGCAGAAATCAATTCGGAATTCTTAGACTTCTACAGGTACATTTAGCATGGCACTAGGCAACAAGACTAATGAGCAGCATTTCAAAATGAAAAAAAAATCAGTTTCTTATATGAAACAAACCATAAATCAGCGGTGAAGGCGGCCCTGCAGGAGTGTGGTATCCATGATAAGACGCTCTATCCAGTCCAGCTGAGGGTCTTCAGTGATGGAAAGGCACAGATCTTCTCCTCTGTTTCTGCAGCTGAGCAATTTGTTTGGGTATTGTGGGAGGTCCTCCCATGACTGAGATGGGCACCATATTTGCATGGGGGCCTTTCTATCACTGCAGACTGAAACAGTGACTGTTGCCCAAGTGTAGTCTGGTTTTGCCTTTTGTCTCTGATGCTTGCCCCTACCTTTTAGGTTTCTGATCACTTGCCTTTAGAAACATAGAAACATGATGGCAGGAAAAGACCATATGGTCAATCTAGTCTGCTCTTCCATATCAACTACAATAGTCCCCTTTTTCCCTTTATAGAAACAAGATGGCAGAAAAAGACCATATGGATCTTGTGGTTCAGGGAGCGCAGGGAGCATCAAGAATCAGTGGACTTTCTGTTTTTTAAAATTGATTATGAGTTTGTTCATTTGTTGTTATTGTTTTTGCAATGGGGGCACTAGTGAGGGGTGAGGGATAGGGTTAGTTTGCATGTGGGAAGTTATATGGTGCTGATTAGGGTTTGTGTTGAGAGTGAGTGTGGGATGGATATATGGGGTGGGGAGTGGTGCTTGCAAGATGTGTGTTAGATCTGGGGAGGAGGGAAAGAGGAGTTAGAGGTTCACAAAGTGAGAGGAGTGGAAGTGGTGCAGTGATTGTATGGATGTTTGGATGAGCATTGGCTAATAGTGGCGGTGTTGGTGCAGGCTTTGTTGAGTAACATGACATTTTACTTTCCAGATAATATCCTTTTCCTTGAGTCCTGCTAAACCATTCCAGACAAGTGAAGTAAGAGAGAAGTAAATAAATAAATAATAAATAAGTGGGTTGTGTCCCCCTACCAGCAGAATGGTGGATACAAAGAACCAATGAAAAGCTCAAGTCAATGATATCACTCCCATGCCTCTATCCGACTCAGCCAACAGAGGTCTTCAGTATTCATCCCAAAACATCTGGGAGAACATGGAAAGCCTCACACAACCTCAACATGACAACAATGAGTAAACAAACAGTAAAGAACTATGTACAGGAATGCATAAAAAAAGGCTGTCCATAGAAGATGGACCTGCAGAGCCAAGTATATAAATCATAGCGGACCCAAGGATACCACCACAGAAGAACAGAGCAAACACAGTTCCAGGGGGTGGGCCCTGGACTGGTCTAGCAGGACTCCAGGAAAGGACATTATCTGGTAAGTAAAATGTCATCTTCCATATCATCCTGCTGGACCAGTCCAGACAAGTAGGTCATACCAAAGCTATGCCTCTACTGTGCGGGATGAAGACACAGCAGCTCGTAAAAGCCTTACAGCCGAAGGCCATGTCTGCCCGAGCATGGACAAAAGTGGAAAGTGAGGTCCACACTGCCGCCTGACAATTATCTACAGGGGCTATTGAGCTCCACTCTGTCCACAAGGATGCTTGCGCTTGGGTAGAATTGGTGCGCAAACCCTCTGTAATTGGCCGGTTGCACAACAGAGCCACCGAAACAATAGACTCCTTAATCCAGAACCCTAATGTAGATCTAGTCGCCATGTTCCCCTGCACAGGCCAGCAAACAGCACAAGTAGAAGGCCTGACTTACAAAAAGAATTTGTAATCTCCAAGAACTGGAGAAGCACCCTCCAGACATCCACAAGGCGAAAATCTTTACCATTCCCCCGACACTGCCCCTTAGAGAAGGTGGGCAGGCAAACCACCTGGTTCACATGAAAGGGAAAAATCACCTCAGGGAAGAAGGAAGGTACAGGTCAAATTAAAACTGCTTCCTCAGAAAAAGATAAGAAAGGATCTTGGCAAGACAAGCCGGCAGCTCAGAATCTTCCTTGCGGGGCAAATCGCAACCAAGAAAACCATCTTGGGCGTCAAATCCTTCAGAATAGCGCGCTTCAATGACTCAAAGGGCTCCAACATCAGGGCCCTGAGTAACAGACACAGATTCCAGGAAGGGATCACAGACCGGAGGGGAGGATGCAGACACTGAAACCCCTAAAGAAAACAAAACATCCGGGCGTAAGGCTAGAGGCTTACCAGCCAATGGACATCTGAAATAGGCCAAAGCTGCCACTTTTCTCTTAGCTCAGGGAGCTAAGAGAAAGACCCTTCTACAGACCATTGTGCAGAAAAGGCACCTTGGCCACCTCAAGAGCCAGCTGTTGTGCATCACACCAACACTCAAGGCACAAGACCCACACTTATGCCAGGTTGGTAGATTTCATTCAGGCTCTGAGCAGAGTGGAAAACCACCACCAGAGAGTAGCCCATACCTGCTAACTGTCTCTTTCCAGGAGCCAAGTCATCAGAGAGAAGGGAGCCGGGTCCACCAGGACAAGTGGCCCCCAACACAATAGGCCTGAGACGGAGGCAGCCAAAGAGGTGGCGCTTGCAGAAGCCATATTAGATGTCTGAATCATGCTCTCCTCAGCTAACTCAGCACCACCAGAATAATCCTTCCTGGGTGGTGTTCCATATGCTAAATTACATGCCCCCCACCAGGGGCCACAGAGGGGAACACACACAGCAAGTAATGATTTGGTCAAAGTTGAGACAGGGCGCCAAAACTCTCAGACCCCATCTCCATGCGGCAACTGAAGAAGTGGTACATTTTGGCATTGAAGCAGGTCACCATCAAATCCCTCTTGGGGTGACCCCAGCAGCACAGAAACAACTGAAAAGCCTGCTGACTAAACTCCCACTCTCCTAGAACCAGAGAGTGGTGGCTGAGAAAATCCATTTCTACAGTGTCCACCCTGGCAATGTGCAGAGCTGACAAACTAGGAGGTTCTTTGCCACTCAAACAAGAAAGCCATCTCCAGGGCTACCCCAGCACTTCTTGTGCTACCTTGCCGATGGACATAAGGCACCACTATGGCATTGTCCGAGAACACTCAAGCTGGCTGGCCCTTGACTGGGGGCCGGAAAAGCTGAACATCCAACCTAATGGCCTTCGCCTCAAAGGAGTTAATGGACCACTCCGCTTCTGTGCATTTCCAAAAGCCCTGGGCCATCTGGCCTTGGCAATGGGCTCTCCAGCCTGAGAGACTGACATCCTTTGCCAGAAGGCGCCATGAGCAATCGCCCATCAGCACACCCTTCCTCAGAAGACTGAGCTGCTGCCACCACCATCTCTGGGAGTGGGAGCCAAAGTTCAAATCACTGAGAACTTGGGGACCACCGAGTCAGTAAGGACCATTGGGGCGGCTGCATATGAGCACCTGCCCATGGCACCATCTCGATTGTCATCACCATCAATCCAAGGAGCTGAAGATAAACCCAGACTTTGGGAATCTGCTGCAAACAGAACACTAGGCAATCCAACAGCCTTTGATTCTCTCCTCTGGCATGAAGGCTCTGCACACTTGAGTATCAAAACATGCTCCCAGGAACTCCAGGGACAGGGAATGCAATAACTGGCTCTTTCCCCAGTTGATCACCTAGCCAAGGTTTACCAGAAAGGACACCACTTGGGGAGCTGCCCAAGATGCCTCTGAAAGAGAATGGGCTCTAATGAACCAGTAGTCCAGATATAGGTGCACACAATTCCTACATTAAACAAACACGCGTTAACTGTAGTGTATCTCAGTAACCCTATCAGAGAAGCAACAATTAACTGTGTTATATGTTGGTTGATGTCACAAATGTATGGTATCAGTACAACGCATACATTTTATCTCAAAACTCTTTGGACAAGACAAGATAATTACTATATACAGAATGCTACAGTAAAGTGACTTGCCCAGTGAGAATCAAATCCAGATCTTGGAGTGGAGGAGTGGCCTAGTGGTTGGGGCAAGGTACTTCAGGCTGGAAGGTCGGGGGTTCAAATCCCACTAGAGGACAGCAACCTTGGGCCGGAAGGACTGGGGTTTCTAGTCCCACAGGTGCTCCTTGTGGTCTTGGGCAAGCCACTTAACCCTCCATAGCCCATGTTCCCTGTAAAATAGTTATCTCCAAGTTATAATGCCCTGTTCAATGTAATTTCAGTTTGTTCAATGTAAACCGCACTGATGCAGAATAGCGCGGTATATAAGAGAATGTAAATAAATAAAAATAAATAAATAAATCTCCTGGGTGCTAGGCTGTTGCTCTAACCACTAGGCTACTCCTCCACATATACCATATTAATATCTTTAAGTCTGTCCTCATATGCTTTATAATGAAGGCCACTGACCATTTCAGTAGCCATCCTCTGTACCGACTCCATCCTGTTTATATCCTTTTAAATATATGGTCTCCAGAACTGCACACAATAATCCAAATGAGGTTGCACCAGAGACTTATACAGAGACACTATTACTTCTTTGTTTCTGCTGGCCATTCCTCTCCTTATGCACCCAAGCATCCTTCTGGCGTTTGCTGTTGCCTTTTCTACCTGTTTAGTCACTTTAAGATCAGAAACAATGACACCAAGGTCCTGCTCTTCTTTCGTGGACAGAAGTACTTCGCCCCATACACTGTACTGCTCCCTTGGATTTCTGTAGCCCAAATGCATGACCCTGCATTTTTTAGCATTAAATCTTATCTGACAAATTCTTGACCATTCTTCAAGCTTAGCTAGATCCTTCCTCAAAGGGAAAGAGAAGGGCTAGAGTTCAAGCACCCCAAAGTTGCAGAATCAGTGACCACAAGGAAGCTAAGGGTAGTGGTGGTTGGTGACTCTCTTCTGAGGGGTACTGAAAAATGTCTTATCCTCCCCATTTTATTGCAAATGCTATTTCACTGGCTATTTGCATCTTTGCTTTCCTGACTACTTTGCTAGATTCTCTAAGTTTTTCCAAATATAGATGCTTGTCTTCTTCTCACTGTGATCGCTTGCATTTTGTGAAGGCCACTCTCTTTTTCTTCTCCTTTTTAGCTACCTCTTTTGAGAATCATAGTAGCCTCCTTTTCCTTTTACACTTACACACAGCAATGTGCATTATGGGTGCTTAGGTTGGAATGCACGTTGGAGCTGCCCAGGCAGAACACACACCAATCGTGCAATCATCGGGCGCACAATAGTAAAGGATACCACTAACGTGTACAGAAAACGGCGGGAAACCCCACACCATGCCAACGGCTGCTAGCGGTCCACCCCGAATTGCACTCTAGATGGACGGAATCAGGAGCCCCCAAGAAGGACAATGACGAGGTTAAGCCTTGATACTCACCCCATGAGCGCCCCAGGCAGAAATCCGCGCCGGGCTCAGGTCTATTCCCTTGAAACTGTTGTTCTGCTTTGCAGGCACTGCATTTAAGGTGGCTGGCAGGCGGTTTTCTCTGAGAGCCTTCTGCAATCTTTGGGGGAGAGCAGGTGGGAACAGAGGAGGAGGAAGGGGGGCATTGAGGTTGTGTGAGGCTGGTGAACTCTTCCAGATCCTTCCAATTTTCTGGCTGCTCAACAGGCCCTAAACAAGAGTAAGAGTGCAGCTGAACCAATTTTCCCTCCTCCTATGACTACCATAGAAGTCACAGTCTAGAGGAGCCTCCCACGTCATGCTCAAGTGAGAAGAGTCACCCTCAATGTGGTCATTCACTAGCATTTAAATTAATCTGTTCCTCTCAATTATTCAGATTTTCTTCATAATGTAGAAAATTCATCCACCATCTGATGGAGAAAAAGAAATACTGAACAGATCTCTAGTGGCTGAGGAGGATAGAGACATGGGAGTGATGTCATTGAAACCTGGGCTTTCATTGGTTCTTTGTCTCCACCAATCTGCTGGTAGGGGAACACAATCCACTTGTCTGAACTAGTCTAGAAGGATGATATGGAAGAGTGGGCTGAGAGGCACAGCCTTTTGGTATGACTGGGGGGTCTAGAGAGGGGATGGAGATGAGGAGGGGTATAGGCTGGGGGTATGGGATCAGGGGGTTGGAAGGTCATAGGGGGTTGGGAATGACAGTCACTTGTGGTCAAATGAATGCACACATTTTCACAGTAGCCTGCATTTTATGTGATGACTTTTGCATGAAAATGACTAAAATACTGACATTTACATTCATTCTTACTGCCTAAAGCTATGCAGCTCCTTAGAAAATTACCCTCTGTACTGTATACTTTAAGCTTTCAAGCTGCATCCAATATTTTGTGGTGGCTGAGCACTGAAGAATTTCATTAGCCAGAGCAGTTGCTCTTATGAAACAACAGAGGCAAAATCGTTCTTTATGTTTTGTTGAAGCAATATTTCAGCACACCCAGGACAAAGTCTATCATACTATGCAACATACCCTATTTGAAAAGTTATTTCCTTAGAAAGTAATTTTATAGGCGACTTCAGTGTATAGGACATTTCATATGCTCACATAGGTCCTAATAAAATTGTAGGGGGTATTTTTTTTTTTTAGTGCCATCAAGTCAGTGTTGACTCATAGCGACCCAGCTACCTCTGGGATTTCTTGGTAATGTATCACTGGAAGTAGATTGCCAGCCTTTTCTTCTGAGGCAATGGAGGGTAAAGTGACTTGCCCAAGGTCACAAGGAGTGCCAGTGGGAATTGAACCCTTGATCTTCTGGGTACTAGGCAGTTGCTCTAACCACTAGGCTACTCCTCCACTCCTGTAGGGGGGGTATACATGTATATAAGTAGGTGTTCCAACAGTATATTTCTCCAACTTATTTCCCCTGTTCACTGTAAAGTTGTTGTAACGTAAATCGCCCTGAATGGAAGAGAGGGTGGTATAAAAGACCTGTTAAAAATAAATAATACCTACTTTTGTGCAACATGTATAGGCATTCCCGGGGCAATAGCAGGACTTAAGCGTGCATTTTATAAAATACATACAATGTGTCTTGATTTCTGCTTGTGTCAGAGCAAGTGTAACTTTGCACAGGAGTTTTCAGGGAGACTGTTTTATAAAAAGCACACAGGTACTTAACTGCCTTTGTAAAATAGGTACAACATTTGTGCCCTTCTTGCCTGTGGACCGTCATAAATATTATCCTCCCTGTCTCTTCTGGGGAGTGGTTTGTCAGCTGCACTTCTGCTAGGCTCTGACCTTGTGGATACTGGTCATATATTGAATTCTCAGTTGGGCCTAGTGTGAGGTTAGAAAGCTGCATTTTCCCTTCTGAAATTCTATGCCCCTGTAAGATTATAAACCAGTCCTGCAGCTGAAGGCTGAACAGACATGCTTTTTAATTTTAAAGATTTGGTTCAGGGTGCCTCCCTCCCCCAAATGTTGCAAACACTAATGGTGAACTTGTCCACCTGCCCCTACTGCCAGTATGACGTCCTTACCCTTTGCCCCCAATATAAGGCATCAAACTACACCAATGTGTTAGTGAAACCCTAGAGCAAACAAGCAGAGGGCTCATCTTACTTCTGACCTAGAAAATCTCTCTTAACCACAGGTCACAAAAGAAAGGCCGGCAGTAGAAAAATCACTATGGGTCATCAGAAGCGTGAACATGAGGTGACAGGAGACAAGAGCGCTCTCTGTGTGTGTATGAAACATAATAAACAAGCAATCTGCCCAAGAGAAAAATGTTCATCAACACTACAGAGCCTACAACAGTAATAACAATTTTTTTTATCCCATTTTAGCAATTTTAACACTTAAATTCATGCAAACCTCAAATAATGATTAAATTAAAACAGCAGACCTCCTTCCACCCTCCCCTACCTCCTCTTATCCAAAGCATGAAGGCACGCAGAGACAGTCAGCAAGGACGCTGTGTGTTAGTTCCTTCAAAGATCCCAGTATTCTGATGGTTTCCAGTTTAACAGGAAGCATGCTAGAGGAGGGGCAAGGCCTATGAACATTTGCTGACTCACAGGCCTCCGTTCTACCTGCCACTATTAGTCAAGGATCAGAGTGGAGGTCCGTGGGAAGAGGGGGGCAGGGGAGCAGTCATGTTCTGAAACCCCCATCTACTAATGATATACCCTTGTAGGGTTCCAACCCACAGTTTCGGAACCACTGACCAACAGAGGAGGACGGATAGATATCCTCATCACATGGAAAGAACCAGATGTTCTGTCAAAAAACAAATCTAAATTAATAGCCTAGTCAACATTCAGATCCGCGACACCTATAACTGTATTTCTGATTTTTTTTTCCTGCAGGGTGCTCTTGGCTGATATTCTGCACACCTAGAACCTCCCTGCCTGCAGCTTCTGGGGGGTCTGTTGCAAGAGGTATCCCTAGCCAAAATAAGTCAGCAGCAAGCTCAAAGAGCAGTTGATAACTTTTAGTTTTGAAGGCCTTCCAGGTGTTAATGGTTAGATATTATTCAGTAGCATAAAAGGTACCAGGTCAGGGTCAGTTGGGAGATGCTGGCAATATGCTACAATAGGAGAAAAAAAGCATTTTCAAAAAGCAGAAAAACACCAATGCGTGCATTAATTCGTCTGGCATAAAAGTGTTTTATCTTGCCCTTGTACTATTAAACATGACAGGGAGCATATTTTTTTTCACACTGATCCAGTCAACTGGGGTCATAGGGGATGAAAAGCTGAGGTACTTTGCAGTGGCCTTGAGTCCATTGCAGATAGAAAGACAGGGTCCTTTTACAATCCAAAGTATGGAGGACAGTCTCCGCCTTGCTGGCATGAGGCCTTGGAAAGAAGGTGGGGAGTACCCCCTTCTGGTTGAGATGGAATGGGGACATCACCTTTGGCAGAAACGGGGTGTGTACGGAGCACCGCCCTGTTCTTGTAGAATTTCATGTAGGGGGGCTAAGCCATCAAAGCCTGGAACTTGCTGACCCTGTGAGCTGATGCGAGGGCAATGAGGAAGAAGACCTTCCAGGAGAGGTATCACAAGTAGCAGGTAGCCAGGGGCTCAAAAAGCAGCTTAGTAAGCTGTGAGAGCACCACGTTGAGATTCCATTCTGCAGCTTGTAGGCGGACGGGGGCTTGGATAGCATGAGGCCCCATAGGAAATGCAATACAAGGGGATGGGCTGAGAGAGGTTTTCCCTGAAGGGCATGGTGATGCGCTGAGATAGCACACATGTGCACTCTGAATGAGATGGACTTTAGTGCCACCTGCGACAGGTGGAATAGGTACTTAAGCACCATCTGAACAGAGCAAGAGAACGGGTTCACCCGCTTCTCGGCACACCAGGCCAAGAAGCAATGCACTTGAAGGCATATACACTTCTCGTGGAGGCCTTGCAGGAAGCCAGAAGGGCTCTTCCACTTCCCACAGAAGGTTGAAGGGAGCCAGGGCTACCCTTTCAGCTGCCAAGCCATAAGAGACAGGGATCCCAAGTTGGAGTGCAGGAGACAGCCCTTCTCCTGAGTTAGCAGTCCTCGGGCATGGCCCAGGAAAACTGGCGATACCACCGACAGGTGGAGAACATAAGAAAATAAGATATGCCATACTGGGTCGGACCAATGTCCATCAAGCCCAGTATCCTGTTTCCAACAGTGGCCAATCTAGGTCATAAGTACCTAGTAGTTTCCCCAAAAGACACAGCAGTGGGCCAGCATGGGGCTATCAGTATCAGTGATGCCCCATCATGCTGGATGTTGAAGAGGGTCTTCGCGACCAGTGGAGTCGGAAGGAGGGCATAAAGGCCTTCTGTCCCTGGAATCAGGAATACATCTGCTGACACCCAGGACAGGTGCGGTTGGCAGGAGCAGAAGTTGGGCAACTGTGTGTTGTCCGGGCTGGCGAACAAGTCCACTAGAGGGATGCCCCAGAGTCGAAACAGCCAGAAGGCCACCCTGGGATCCAGGCATCACTCGTGCGGCTGGAGGACTCTGCTCAGCTTGTCTGCCAAGGCACTGTCCTGGCCCAGGAGGTAGACAGCCCTTAGGAGCATCCCGTTGCATGTTGCATATGAGCAGAAGGCTACCGCCTCCTGGCATAGGGAGTATGACATAGTGCCCCCTTACTTGTTCACGAAGAACATTGCGACATAGTTTTGGTCTGAACTAGCACAGACTGGTGCTGCAACTGGTGGCAAAAGGCTCCGAGAACCAGGAAATTTGCCCGGAGCTCCAGAAGGTTGATCTGCAGCTGCCATTCCATCTGGGACCAGCTGCCTTGTGTGCGAAGGTCCTCACAATGAGCTCCATAGCCCAGGAGGGAAGCATATGTGGTGAGGACCCTCTGGGAGGGAGGGTGCCTGGAAGGGTATCCTGGCCTGCAGGTGGCAGGGCATCTGCCACCAGTTGAGGGAGTCTGTCAGCTGGAAGGCCACTCTCACCCTGTCCCGGATCCTGCCCATAGCTTGTGTCCACTGAGAATGAAGGCACCACTGAGCCACCCTCATATGTAAGTGGGTGTATGGGGTCACGTGGACAGTAGAGGTCATGTGGCCCAGAAGGCAGAGGAGAAGATGGATGGGTAGCAACTGGTGGTGCTGTACCTCTGTGGATAGCCCTCAGACATTCTGTTCTTTCCTGAGGGAGGAAGGCCTTTGCCTTGAGGGTGTCTAGCTGAGCCCCTATGAACTCCAGCCACAGAGTTGGAGAGAGGTAGGACTTGGGGTAGTTGATGACAAACCCCAGGATGTGGATGGCATGCTTGGTGGCATGGTACACCTCTGCAGTTGTGCCTCCCCTTATGAGCCAGTCATCCAGGTAGGGAAAGACGAAGCCTTGGGCAGCGACCACCGCCAGGCACTTGGTGAAAACCCTTGGTGATGAGGCTAGCTCGAAGGGCAGCACCCTGTATTGATAGTAACCTCCTCCCACCACGAACCGGAGGTATTTGTGGTGGCTGGGATGAATCAGGATGTGTGTGTAGGTATCCTTCAGGTCTAAGGAGCATAGTCAATCTCCCTGCCGGAGGTATGGCAGCAGTGTTACAAGGGAAGAGCAACTTGAACTTCTCCCTTACCAGGAATCTGTTCAGGTCCCACAGGTCCAATATTGGCCTGAGGACCCCTGTTTGCTTGGGAATGAGGAAATACCTGGAGTAGAAGATGGTGCCCAGAGATGATTGGGCATTGGTTCCACCGTCTTGTCCTCGAGGAGACCTGTGAGCTCGGTGAGGAGCAGAGTCTGGTGGAGGAGAGGTCTTACAGGCTCTCCTGGAAAGTATGAGGGTAGTGCCCATTGCAGGTGGAGGAGGTAGCCCTCCTTGACCACTTGCAGTACCCAGGAATTGGCAGTGATGGTGGACCACCTGGGGGAGAGGAAGTCATGCCCAAGGAGTCAAAAGCTCCCCCTAGGTTGGGCCAGAGCTGGCGCCTGGGACTTGGGGGGTCTTTTGCTTGCAGGGGCCATACCCTTGTCTCTTGTGGTGTTGGCCTTGCTGCACGGCTGAGGTGCTTTGGAACTGTGAGGTACTGCCAAAACCTCCCTTTTCCCTCAGGAAGTAGGGCGTCTTCCCCAGGGCCTTTTTATGGGGCTGTACTAAGTTCTTTTTTGAGAATCTGGTTCTTGTCAGGAACTCAATCTCTATTTCAACTGCCTTGTCTGCCATGGGTTTCCTGAAGAGATTCTCTCAGATACAGGGGATATCGATAAGTTTGTCCTTAACCCATTGCTCGAGGTCAGATGACTGTAGCCATGCCTGACATCGGGCCCAGGTGCCCGCGGCGGGTACTCTGGCTGAGGACTCAAAGCCGTTGTAGGCTGCTTGGGATAAAAACCTCAAGCATTCCTTGACTGCCAAGGCCAGAGACTTGAACCACTGAAGGGGTTCCCCTTCAAGGCTTGCCGAGAAACCTGCAAGCTCCTTTGCCAGCTCTTTGAGGTACATGCGGATTATAGTTGGTAGGATTGGACTCAGCATGCAAGCATCGAGCCCTGAAAGACCTTTTGGCTGAGGGTGTCGAGAGTCCGGGCCTCTTTGCTGTGGGGCACCAAGAAATGGGTCTTTTGGAGTTTGCACATGGCCAACTCAACAACCATCGAGTTTTGGGGAAGTTAAGTCTTCTAGAACCCCGGACTTCAGTGGACTCGGTACACAGTTGAGTCGCCTACTGACAATGGGCACAGATGCCGGTGTCTGCACATATGGAGAAGGAGGTGCTTGAGGAGTGGAGGGACATGCACCTTTAGGGCTTCCTTAGGGGGACCTCATACAGGAGAATCTCCAGTTTCTCCTCAGTCTCAGTCTTGGCCCACACAAAGTCGAGGAAGGCAATGTCCTTGGGTGGGGAACAGCATCAGGACACCAGGGGAGACGCACCCGAGGGCATGTCTCGGTGCCACTGAGTGTCCGGAGACTCATCCTCAGTCTCCCACTCAGACTCGAAGTTCAAGGACAAGTATGAGGCCCCACAGTCAAGGCATTCGCCAGAGAGGACTGGTTCCCCTTAGGAACAGGACCCGGACCTCGTCTGATGCCGAAGGGTCACTTGACGCTAGTGGCGCTCGAGGATCGGCGCGATGTCCGGGGAAGCCCTCAATGTCAAGGGTCCCATTGTTGGGGCGGAGGAACCAGAGGAACCGGACAAATGCCCGCTGCATGGCCATGAGGGCAGAAACACTGTTGTCTAAGGCCGCCATCCTGGTCGCAATGAAAGTAGGTTCCGCAGCCTCCAACATGGGCACTGAGGACTTCTATTGCAGCATTAGTTCTGTCAAGGGGGAGTCCTCAATGAGGATGGCCTCGGGTGTTCAAGGTCGGTCACCAGGTATCGACTCCTCCTTCCGGGGCAACTTGTGGCGTCGCTCCCGCACCGACCCCTCTGACTCGTATCGGGGACTGCGGGGCCTGGAATGGGATTTTCCCTTCTTCCCAGATCTGTCCTCCAATGCAGTCTTCGAGGGTTTCAACTTCTTGGAATCCACCTCCAGGGATTTCCTCTCGAAGGACCCATGGCCGCAGGACTCCAAGGTAGCCCAGGCCTTCTGGCACTTTGGTACCAGAGGGGGCCCTGGAGCACAATGTCATCGGAGACTCTGGTGCAGAGTCAGACTTGTGAAAGAACTGTTCTTGCTGCAGCTGATGGCTCTTGATGGCCTTTGTGGTCGTGGTCCTGCAGAGTTCACAGTCTGAGCTGTCGTGCTCTGGCCCAAGGCAGCAGAGGCAGCAGTCGTGTGGGACTTCATTTTACCACACTGATCACATTTCTTAAAGCCGCTGGAGGCCATCAGGAAAAAGGGGGCCCTGCCACCCAGCAAGGGTCTGAGGCCTGCAGCAAAAATATGGCGCAAAGCACCGGTCGAGGGATATCACGATTAAAAAACAGAAAACAAAGGAATGAGCACAAGGAGCAAAGATGAGGCGAGCTGGCTCAGGGGCAGGAAAGGAACCGGTACGTGTACCATATAAAAACAGGATAAAGAAAAAACACTTTTTCCGGGGGAAACTGGACAGACATCAGGAGGGCTCCATAGAAAAAAGGAGACAAAGGCAAGATGGCACCCTTGAGCCGGAAGGCGACCACGCTTACGTGGTGCATATCCCAAAGACTTTCTTTGAAAACTGGAGAGCTGCTTCCGTGCAGGCTCCGTCGGCACAGATGTCACCCATATGTGAGGACTAACTTCCTTCTTGTTCCCGGAGAAACTATGCTTTTGCTACTGTTTTTCCAGATTAGGTCTCTCCCTTCCCATTTTCCACCTTGCACTGCTTATACATTTTCTATTCTTGCAGTCTGCATTGGTTAATTATTGCATTTTTATGAATTTTGCAACTGATGATTTAACACAAACAATTAGGAACTGCTTCCCCGTATTATTAAACCACCACCGTATCCCTGAATGAGTAGGCAGAAAGGCCTTTACAGCTTATATTAGGAGTCCATCTTGTGGGAAAGTAAAAGAATTACATTAGACTGCTTATTTTTTTTATGTCGACAGAGACCTTTTTCACCACCATACACTTCTGATGAAATTAAGAGAATTTATTTTTCAAGCATGGAATTAAAATAAGAAAAACAATAGTCTCGTACTGGGGAGAAAGAGACTGCTAAGCATGACTGGTATGCTTTAATCAGCTTCAAATTGGGTATTTTAGAACACCTTTTCTATTCAAGGCCAAGTCCAAAAAAAAATCTGGCACTGAAGGCGGCACATCTTCCTGGAGGTCACAGAGCTCTAGGAACTAAAACTTTCATTTAAAAACAGGATTTCTGTTCTACTCAAATGTGCAAGCTTTCTAAAACTCACCAAAGTCTCCAAAAATAAAATGAGAGAATCTGATATTTAGTTGCTCTCGTTTCTTCAAAATAAAATAAAAACCTGTGGCACTACTGGGTTCGCTATCAAAAAATGAATGATTACCAACAAGTTTTGATACATAAAGCGCTTTTTTGATTTTCAAAGATTACAATGTAGCTGAACCCCTGACGTTGGTATAAGAAGAATTCTTTCACTTTGGTCTTATTCATTCAGGGTGTGTTGACAATGGCCAGCATATGAACATGTATAACACCCATCAACTGAGTTTATAAACAGAAGCCACCTCCCTTCCCATGAGATTTTTGATGCATGATGCAGATGTTGATAGATCTCCGAAAGTCAGGCTTTCAAAAAGCTAAAGAACTGATCACACATGCTGGCTGGAATGTCTCTCCAAATCTTAATTTCATCTTGATGCGCTAAAAAGATAAAAAGGCCTTCCCGTATAGCGTGCTGCACAATTAGCTCAGCTGCCTTCTCTTCTTTGGGGGCAGAAGCACTGTCTAATCTACAGCTTGCTGACTCCCCTCACATAATCTGCCTCTCAGCATCTTTAAATGCTCTGCAAAAATGAACTCTGTCTCTTCTCCGCGTACCTTCGGGCAACACTAAGCCAACCCAAGCAATATAATTCCATCAAGAAACTGAAGAGAAAGCCTGGACAGAAGAGCAGATAGGAGACCCTGTACATCATCATCTTTAACTGGAGGAAGCTCTCTGGAACTTACTTTGTTTATTTCAGGTTCTGGTAGGTGGAATGTGATGAGCTGCCGCCACCTCCTCCTCGGACAGTGTGAACTGCTGTCGGAGATGAGGCTGGGTAATGGCCGGGGCGGATAGGCTTAGCTGAAACACAAAATGAAAGAACTTTAAGTATTATTACTTTTAAAAAGCACAAATCAAACATCCCTACCTCCACCCACCAAAACCAACCATGTTCCTCGGAAATCTAATTACCTATTAATGCACACGATCAGGGCTGTACCGAGGGTTGTGCTTGTGGTGTGGCCGAACAGGGCACAAGCACAGAAGGGGGCTCTGATATCATCACTGGGCTCCCAGGAATCTCAAAAAGAGTGAGTTGCTTAATGTGGCTGGGTGAAGAGGGGGCACTAGATTCGTTGGTCACCCAGGGTGCATTTCAAGCACATGATCGTGCCCCCTTAAGATCCTGCTCTAGTTTAGGCTTTTGTGGTTCTGGGGGAAACAGCAGTGGTTGGGTTTCTCCTGGAGGTGACTCGGGTGAGAAGTATGATCAGATACAGAAGCAGAAGCCAACAGATTGATATTTCAGGATATTTCAGGAACTGTTTGGCCTTTGCTTGGTGTATGAAGCTTAATGACTACAGCGACCAGGCATTGTTGGCCCAATGAAGTCTTGGCTGCAAGCTTCAGTTGGTCTTGAAGACCATCACCTAGTCAAGCCATAGAAATTAGAGAGCATATCAAATACTCTGACAACTCTAGAAAATGCAAGTTAATCTCTAGTCTTTATGACTTTTAGACATTCACAATAGTAAGCTGCCCTAGGGAGAAAAGTCAAGCTCGCAGGGCGAGAAGATTAAGAGTCTTAATCAAAACCTTCTTAAGTACTGTCTGTACATTCAAGATTGGTCCAGGACAAAAATGTTCTTTTCCATAAGAAGGAAAACTTTAAAAGTAATGAAGTGTTTCTGAAAAATTGATATCTGCAACAGCCAATATCAAAGTAGACAATAAAATAAAATCATCATCCCATATACAAACACAAACGTTTGCAAGCTATTAAAACTCATCCTTCCTTCCACACACACGCACAAAAAAAAATCCATCAGTTCAATGGCTTCATCTCATCTTGATTTTACTTCTTTCCATTTTTCCTATTATTGCTTTGCGTACAAAAGTAAATAAAATAAGCTGAAAAAAAGAAAAAGGTCTTCACTAGCTTATGATACTTCAGACAAGATGTCTCAGTATGAAGAGACAGCAGCAATGTGTTCCATACTGGGTTAGACCAACGGTCCATCGAGCCCAGTATGCTGTCTCCAGCAGTGACCAATCCAGGTCGCAAGTATCTGTCAGGTTCCCAATAGGGTAGACAGATTTCATGCTGCTTATCCCAGGGATGAGCAATAGATTTCCAGGAACTGATCCGGACCTCTTTTAAACCCATCTACACTAATAGCTTTAATACATCCTCCAGTAACAAATTCCAGAATTTGATTGTGCATTGAGTGAAAAAATACTTTCTCCGATTAGTTTTAAATGTGCTACACTATAACTTCATTGCATGTCCCATAGCATTTCTAGTTTTTGAAGGCGTAAACAACTGATCTACGTTTACCTGTTCCACTTCAGTCATTTTATAGACCTCAGTCTTCTCTTTCCCATGCTGAAGAGTCCTAACCTTTTAAGCCTTTCCTCAAAAGGGTATTCTTCCTTCCCCTTAATCACTTGGTCGCCCTTCTGTATACCCTTTCAATCTTTTTTTTTTTTTCTTTTTTTTTTTAGAACTACACACAATACTCAAAGTACGAATGTACCACCACAGAGAGATACAAAGCCATTATGATATCCTTGTTGTATTCTCCATGCTTTTCCTTATAATTCCTACCATTTTATTCTCTCTCTTGGCTGTTGCTGCACACTGAGCAGAGAATTTCACTGTATTATCCATCATGACACTCAGATCCTTCTCCTTGGTGGTGACTCCTAATGCTTACAACATGTAACCATTGTTTGGGTTGTTCTTCCCCAAGTATATAACTATGCACTTCTCCACATTAAACTTCATCTGCCATTTAGATGCCCAGTCTCCCAATTTTTCAAGGTCCTTTTGCAATTTTTCACAATCTTCTTGTGATTTTACAACTTTGAATAATTTTGCATAATTTATTTATTTATTTAGCAATGCTTATGTACCGCTTTTCACCAGGTCAAAGCAGTGTACATTTAGGTACAGTATATATTTTCCTAAAGGGCTCACAATCTACATTTTGTACCTGAGGCAATGGAGGGTTAAGTGATTTTTCTAAGTCCACAAGGAGCACCTGTGGGACAAGAAACCCCAGTCCCTCTGGCCCAAGGTTGTAACATAGTAACATAGTATATGATGGCAGATAAAGACCAGTATGGTCCATCTAGTCTGCCCAGCAAGCAGGCAAGAGTAGGTGCACCTGCCGCTCCGTGAAGGTCACCCCTCCCCATGACTTTGTTTAGGGATGTATCCACCGCTCCATGTAGGTCGCCCCTATTTGTTGAGATATAAGAGATCGTTATGTTTATTCTGATTTTATCCTATTGCTATAAAGGGATCCACTGTGTCTGTCCCATGCCAATTTGAATTCTGTCATTGTTGCTGTTCTCCAATGGAATTCAAACCCCCAGCCCTCTGGCCCGAGGCAACTTGCCCCAATCACTAGGCCACTCACTAGGCCACCTCACTTGTTCCCATTTCCAGTTATTTATAAATATTTTAAAGAGCAGTGGGCTCAGCACAGATCCCTGCGAAAGTCCAACATTCACCTTCCTTAGTTGAAAAGATTAACCATTTAGCCCTACTCTCTGTATTCTAATTTTAACCTGTTTCAATCCAGCCTGTAAACCGTGTAAATGTCCTTCGAATATCGGGACCAGTGTAGCTACACCTTCAATAAACATAGGATGTTGGTGAGGTACGATTTGCCTTTGCTAAATCCATGTTGGCTTTATCCTATTAAACCATGGCCATCTATATATGTTCAGTAATTTTGTTCTTTATAATGGTTTCTACCATTTTGCCTGGCACAGATATCAGTCTCACTGATATGAGAAGAAAAAGCATAGTTACTTACCTGTAACAGGTGATCTCCGGGAACAGCAGGAATTAAGTCTTCACATATGGATATCGCCGGTACCAACGGAGCCCGCGCAGGAACGCTCCCCAGCGTCCAAAAGGAAAGCTTTTGGGAGCATCCCACAGCACATGCATGTTGCCTTCCCGTCTTACTGCCTCTCTCTCACTTCAGTTGAGTTTAAAGCTGAGCCAAGGAGAGAGACAGAGAGAGAGATAGAGAGACAATTCCTAGGGGAGGTGGGTGGGTTGTGAAGACTTAATTCCTGCTGTTACCGCAGATCACCTGTTACAGGTGAGTAACTACGCTATCTCCAAGAACAAGCAGGAATGTAGTCTTCACATATGGGGACTCCCCCAGCTGAAGGATGCCAGAGGGATGACCCCAGCGAGCTGTGAACCCATGTGAACGGGGTCATACTTCCTCCCATAGATCGCTGGCATCCTACCGGGACAGAGGGTAGGAGTTGCATTAAGTCTGAAAGAGATGTTGTAGAACAGCCTGGCCAAACGAGGCATCCCGACGGGAGTCTTTATCCAGACAGTAGTGGGCTGTGAAGGTATGTACCGAAGCCCAAGTAGCTGCTCTACAGATATCATCTATAGACACAGAGCGGAAATTAGCAACCGAGTCTGCCATTGCTCTGACATTATGAGCTGTAACATGGCCTTCGAAGGAAAGACCTTTACTATCGTATGTGAAGGATATGCAGTTTGCAATCCATTTAGATAGAGTTTGTTTGGAAACTGGAAGTCCCAAATGACTAGAATCAAAAGCAACAAAGAGTTGAGTAGACCTCCTATGTTGCACAGTTCTTTGAAGGTAACAGTCTAACGCTCTTTTACAATCTAAGGTATGAAGGTTCCTTTCTGCACTGGAGGCGTGAGGCCTAGGGAAGAATACAGGAAGGTAAACCGACTGGTTTAAATGAAAAGGCAAGACCACCTTTGGCATAAAGTGTGGATGAGTTCTGAGGACTACTTTATCATGGTGGAACCTTGAATAAGGAGGGTCAGCCACTAAAGCTTGCAGTTCACTAATGTGTCTAGCAGAAGTTATTGCAATTAGGAAAATGACCTTCAAGGAAAGGAACTGTAAAGTTGTAGTGGCTAAGGGTTTAAAAGGCAGCTTCATAAGCTGCCCAAGAACAAGATTCAAGTCCCATGCCACCGGTGATGGCTTTATGGGAGGCTTTGTCAATAGAAGACCTCTCATGAATCTTGATACAAGAGAATGAGAAGAGATTGGTTGTCCATCTTGGGGCTTGTGAAAAGCTGCAATAGCAATGAGATGGACTCGCACTGAATTTGTCTTAAGACCAGAATTTGAAAGATAGAGGATATACTCCAGAAGCGACTCCATGGGCATGGAAAGGGGGTTAAGTCCCCTTTTTGAACACCATATAGAAAACCTTTTCCATTTAGAAGTGTAGGAACGCCTTGTGGACGGTTTTCTTGAAACTTGAAGGATATCCTTCACTTGCTGAGAGAGGTGGATATCTAAAAATTCAATGCCTTCAGCAGCCAGGCCAGGTGCAGGGACTGAGGATTGGGATGCAAGAGCTTCCTGTTCTCCTGAGAAAGGAGATCTGGAGCATATCCCAACTCTAGAGGAGTTGCTTGAAAGAGACGCAGACACAGAGGGTACCACGATTGCCTTGGCCAACGTGGAGCTATGAGAATCATATGACCCCTGTCTCTCTGAAGCTTGAAAAGAGTTTTGGGAATTAGGGGAAAGGGTGGGAAGGCATAGAGGAAGTCCTGACCCCAATGGAGCTTCCCTTGTTGGACAGTGTTGAGCCGGAATTCTGGACAAGAACCGGGGAAGTTTGACATTCTGTGGACTTGCAAAGAGGTCTATATCTTGTGTTCCCCAGATCTGGAACACTCGAGACAGTTGGTCTGACTGGAGAGACCGCTCGTGTGGCAGCAGTATTCGACTGAGTTTGTCTGCCCACAAGTTTTGAATGCCTGGAAGGTATACCACTAGAAGGTGAATTTGGAGCTCTCTGGAGAGGGCCCATAGTCGCAAAGCTTCGTTGCATAGCGACAGAGAGCCCGTTCCGCCCTTCTTGTTTATGTAAAACATGGCAAACTGATTGTCGGTTTGGACCAGAACTGTCCTTTGACTGAGGTGGGCCTGAAATGCTATTATAGCATTGTAAATGGCTCTGAGCTCTAAGAGGTTTATTTGAAGAGAGGCCTCTTGAGAGATCCAGAGACCCTGAGTGGAAAGATCATGCAAGTGGGCTCCCCAACCCAGCTTGGACGCATCTGTTGTCAGGGTGATTTGGGCCAGTAGCTGCTGGAAGGGGGAGCCTACTAGGAGGTTTTCGAGAGATTGCCACCACTGCAGGGACAAAATGAGACGTGCCGAGTTTTTGATTTTGTCGGTTAGGCGACCTGTGGCCTGTGTCCACTGAGAAGAGAGGGTCCACTGAGCCGCTCGCATGTGTAGGCGGGCATAAGTGATCACGTGTACAGTGGATGCCATATGCCCTAAGCAGTTGAAGAATTTCCTGAGCAGTCAGGAGGGTTTTCTCTACTGCTTGGGAAGCCAGTTCTATTATTCGTAGACAGTGTGGTTCTGGCAGGAATGCCTTTGACTGCTGCGTGTCTAGGCGAGCCCCTATGAACTCTAGGGATTGAGAAGGGGGAGGTGAGACTTTGGGTGGTTGATTACCAGACCCAAATATTGGAGAATTCTCATGGCACGAGAAATAGCTCGTTCTGTTTCTGGAGCTGTTGGTGCTCTGATGAGCCAATCGTCTAAGTAGGGGAAGACGAATATCCCCAGAGTTCTCAGGAACGCTGCTACTACAGCCATGCATTTTGTGAAGACTCTTGGGGCAGAGGCCAGACCGAATGGAAGGACTCTGTATTGGAAGTGGTTTCCTTGAAAAAGAAATCAAAGGTACTTCCTGTGATTTACATGGATGAGAATATGCGTGTACGCATCTCTTAAATCTAGAGAACATAACCAATCCTGATTCTGAAGGTATGGTAAAAGTGTTCCGAGGGAGATCATCTTGAACTTTTCTCGGAACAAATATTGGTTCAATTCTCTGAGGTCCAGGATAGGTCTGTATCCCCCTGTCTTCTTTGGGATGAGAAAATAGAGGGAGTAGAATCCCCTCCCCTGTTGGGATATGGGCACCTCTTCTATTGCTCCTTGAGCAAGACGTGAGGAGACCTCCTGACACAAGATGTCGGTGACAGGGCCTTGAGAATTGAATTGTTTTATGACTGTAGGCGGGGTCATACTGAGAAAGTGAAGTTTGTACCCCTGTCGTACAATGTACAGAGTTCAGTTTTCTGATGTTATTTGTTGCCATCTTTTGGCAAAATGGAATAATCTGCCCGGAACGGTCAAGGGCTCTAGACCTTTCAGAGGCAGAATGGTTAAGTTCTCCAGGTAGAAGTCAAAGCCCCTGCGGAGGCTGTACCTGCTGAGCCGGTTGAGCTCTTTGAGCTTGCAGCTTTCTTTGTTGTCTAGATTGCTGCCCTTTCTTGGGAGCATGAACTGGACAGTGAATTGGATGGGAATAAGAATGGTAAGATCTTTTCTTTTTGTTAAAGAAAAATTTCTTGCCCGTCTTTTTCTTTGATGGGTTGGCTGTAGACTTTGATAGTCTATTCAAGGTGGTATTGTCAGATTCAATCTGATTAGCCTTGCTCTGCCAATCCTTCCCAAATAAGTTTTCTCCTGTGCAAGGAATGTTTCCTAACTTCTCTTATTATTTATTTTATTTTATTTTCATTCTCTTATATACCGCGCTATTCTGCATCAGTGCGGTCTACATTGAACAAACTGAAATTACATTGAACAGGGCATTATAACTTGGAGATAACTATTTTACAGGGAACATGGGCTATGGAGGTTAAGTGGCTTGCCCAAGACCACAAGGAGCACCTGTGGGACTAGAAACCCCAGTCCTTCTGGCCCAAGGTTGCTGTCCTCTAGTGGGATTTGAACCCCCAACCTTCTGTCCTGAAGTACCTTGCCCCAACCACTAGGCCACTCCTCCACTCCACTCTTGCACCCACTCCTCGAAGTCTGATGCCTGGAGCCAGGCAATGTGCCATGCTCCGATAGCAATAGCAGAGGTTCTGCTAATAGCCTCAAAGCAGTCAGAAGCTGCATGGTTCACGAATTTGGAGACATTCTGAGCGTGCTTGAGCAGAGTGAGGTATTGAACCCATTTATCTTCGGGAAGAAGGGGGCTCATGCATTCTAAATCCGCTGTAACCTCTAGAAACATTCCCATGTAAAGGGAATATGAGCTAATCCTAGCTGATAGCATGGAGGATTGAAAACATTGATGCCCAAAGGCATCGAGTGTTCTCGATTCACGGCCTGGTGGGTTGGAAGAATGCATTTTAGCACTCTTTATCCTCTGCATGGCTGATTCCACTACCATGGAATGGTGTGGTAACTGAGTCTTCTGAAAACCTGGAGAAGGTGGGACTCAGTACATGGTATCGAGGAGTCAAGAATGCGGTGACACCGTTAAGGGACTTTCCCACATTCTGAATATAAGATCTTGAAGGATCTGATGTATAGGCAGCATTGCTGCCTCTTTGGGAGCCATAGGGTATTGCAGAATTCTTAGTTCTTCTGCCCTAGGTTCCTTCTCAGGAGTAACCGTGATTGAAAGCCCTTTAGCTACATCACGTATAAAATCCTGAAAAGACATGTCTTCTGGAGGAGACATTCTGCACTCAGGAGAAGGAGATGGATCCTTCAACAGCACTGCTCTTGTATTGGTAGAGCATCGGAATCGGAAGACTCATCGGAGCTTTGCATCAACTGATGCTGCATCGATCGATGCTGGTACCGATGAATATCAGTACTGTGGCGTTTCGGTTCCAGCCCCTCGATGCCGGAGAAACTCTCGAGGCTCGGCATGGGAGGAAGCCGTGCCACTGGAGCCGGTATCGGTATTGGTACCGAGCTCATTTGAACCATCTGTAGCGGTCTTAGCGGTACCGAGGCAGCTAAGAGGGATGCTAGCCTGCGTTCAACAGGGAGGATTCTCTTATCCATCGCTAATGCTGATGCCTGGTCGGTACTGGTGGAAGCGGCTACGACCCCAGAACATGGAAGCAGAAGTTCTGCAGAGGTGGAGGCCTCTGGAACATTCTGAGACCCCGTTTGTGCTTTGGAGACCGAAGACTCCTGCCGGGGAAATTTTGCCGGTGTACTTTCCTCGAGGGTAGTGCCAGTGGAATCTCGATGCTTTGCAGAAGATTTATCCTTCAAGGACCGGCTAGTCTTTACAGACTTTTGTTTAGTTACCTGAGATCCATGAGAGGAAGATGAAGCCCTGGAGGACGTCAATGCAATTGACATCGTATCAGCAGTGAAAAGGGAACCGGCCTCTGCAGATCTGTTCTGCAGGCCCCTTTTGGTCATCTTTCTACAGGAGAGACACTCTGCTGGACAATGTTCAGGACCTAAACATTTGAGACACCATTCGTGGATGTCGGTGACGGAAATAGTACCGCCACAGTTTGAACATTTTTTAAAACCACTAGTTGACTTCTCCATGTCTGGAGATTTTTGGGCCTAGTGCCCAAAATGGTGCCTAAACCCAGGAGGGGTGAGGCACCGAAGAAAAGAAAGAAAAGCTTCCTTTTTTTTTTTTTTTTTTTGAAGAAAATAAGAAAAGAGAACCGGCGGTACCGGTAGGTGTCAAATAAAGGCAGACGTGACCACAAAAAACAAGAAAGAAGATAAAGTTTTCTGTGGTGACAGGAGAGACGTCCTGTCGGCTCCACGGAAAACGAAGAACTGAAGTGAGAGAGGCAGTAAGGCGGGAAGGCAGCATGCATGCGCTGTGGGATGCTCCCAAAAGCTTTCCTTTTGGACGCTGGGGAGCGTTCCTGCGCGGGCTCCGTCGGTACCAATGATACCCATATGTAAAGACTACATCCCTGCTTGTTCCTGGAGATAACGTTTTTCCAAATGGATTCTAGGTAATTCCCAGTTCATCTGAGATCTACCAAAGAAATTTAATCTGAACATTCAGCCCAGCACGCTGGCTAGCCAGGTACAAAACCCTTAAATACTAATGCAAAAATTTAGAAAAATAAAATGACTCCATAGGGATCCAATGTAATTGAAATAAAATAGGTGTGAGAAAGTCTAAATTCTTTTCCCCATTATCAGTCTTGAGGTGTTATTATGCACCATTTTAGGGTATCTAAGTTGTATTCCAGGGATCTTCTGGTACATTACATTAGTCCAGTTTAGGAGCTACCAAAGTAAGAGGGCAGTTGACCAATGTATCTTAAAGCACCTAAAAGAAAGATTGTATGACCGATGAAATCTGCAATTTCATCATATGACTGAACTCTGAATTTTATAAACGTGCTTCTATCCTCAGCCATTTATTGGTTGAAAGCCTACCTCCTAGAAGATCTGAAGGTGCCAAAAGATAGGGTCCCCTCTGCTAATAAGGCTTTCCTTTTATTATTCAGAAGGAAGCTGAAGGTAGCAGTATATGATGGAAGGGGACAACCTCATAGTGGACACCTTAGATTTCTCAGGCCTGATACTCAAAGGCATTGACATGGTTTACAGAGCAGTAACCTTCCTTAACTCCCCCTTTTTTTTACAAATATCAATTGTTATATCCAATCAACAATTCAATAAAGGCAAACAGGCCTCAGAGAAATCTTCCCCAACACTTGGCGAAACGAGTCACCATAGGGGTAGATGGTAAATTCCACATCACGGGCCCCAAGCCTTTTTATAATTTATTATTCCAATTAAATATCACTAATTCTTATCAAATTATATCTTTATTAAAAATTCACACAATCACCTAAAAGTACTTTTTCGGGATTTCAAAAAATTCTAATATACTCAATATATTCCAAGTGTGTATGGATATCCAAGGCAGCACTAACCAGCCCCGTAGAGGCTATTCAACCTACAAAGAAACAATAAAGGAGTTTTATAAAATGAAGTATAACAACATCTCCAATGTAAATAGTATACTCAACTTTGAGGTTTTGTTGAAAATTCTCACGCCGTCACAGGACCACACACACTTTTGACAGTTTCCAAATACAAATCCGACAGCCAGAGAAGCAGAGTCAATGCCGAGACAGTTCTTAATAGTCCAACAAAAGCTTTCGTTTCGCCTTAACTGGCTTCCTCAGGGACAATGAACTCGAGCATAGTAACTACATCTCTATAACAGTAAGAAGTTATTAGTGCGGGCAACAAGTGCCTCCGACCTAAAAAAGCGATCAGGTCGGAGGCACTTGTTGCCCGCACTAATAACTTCTTACTGTTATAGAGATGTAGTTACTATGCTCGAGTTCATTGTCCCTGAGGAAGCCAGTTAAGGCGAAACGAAAGCTTTTGTTGGACTATTAAGAACTGTCTCGGCATTGACTCTGCTTCTCTGGCTGTCGGATTTGTATTTGGAAACTGTCAAAAGTGTGTGTGGTCCTGTGACGGCGTGAGAATTTTCAACAAAACCTCAAAGTTGAGTATACTATTTACATTGGAGATGTTGTTATACTTCATTTTATAAAACTCCTTTATTGTTTCTTTGTAGGTTGAATAGCCTCTACGGGGCTGGTTAGTGCTGCCTTGGATATCCATACACACTTGGAATATATTGAGTATATTAGAATTTTTTGAAATCCCGAAAAAGTACTTTTAGGTGATTGTGTGAATTTTTAATAAAGATATAATTTGATAAAAATTAGTGATATTTAATGGAATAATAAATTATAAAAAGGCTTGGGGCCCGTGATGTGGAATTTACCATCTACCCCTATGGTGACTCGTTTCGCCAAGTGTTGGGGAAGATTTCTCTGAGGCCTGTTTGCCTTTATTGAATTGTTGATTGGATATAACAATTGATATTTGTAAAAAAAAGGGGGAGTTAAGGAAGGTTGGTGTTTGGTAGTTTGTCTTATTTCCCTTCCTTGCAGTTCTTTGGTGTGGTTACAGAGCAGTAAACCATGTAAATGCTGCTGAATATCTCCGATTAACGCCACTATGCTTAGCATTGGGGCCATTCCGGGGCGGCACCAGTCACTAACCAGGCAGCGACAATATTGCACCACTGCCCAGTTAGCGACCCATGGGTAAAGATGAGCATAGCAAAAGCTGGCCTCTTTGTACCCGTGGGAGCTAACTGGAAAGCGGCGCAATATCACCACTGCCTGGTTAGCCTCTGCAGTGTCTTAGGCTGTGCAGTGACCCCAGATATTCCATGCAGGGGCCGCATATGACTCCAGCATTGAATAACCAGGGTTAAAGTTTGGCGGCGACGGCTATGCGCCATAGAGGCGCATAACTGTCAAAATGAATATCAGGCTTTTCATGTTTATTTGAGATATCTGAGTTAGACGAATGAAATAAGGCCACCTTGCTGGTTACCTTTGTTATTTTGCAGGATTCTTGGGTCAATACTAAGATTCCGGTTTTGGCATTTAAATATTTTGGGCATATTCAGTACCGCTATCTGGATAGTGAGCAGCATTAAAAGTTCATATAGCAGTGACCACCACCAGATCTTCAAATAGTGGTAACATTAGCTTTTTAAAAGGGCTCCAGGGATGATCCGGGAAACTACAAATCGGTGATAATGATGTCCAGGCTAGATAAAATGGTAGAACACATAGATAGTCCGGGTTTAATCAGACCAAGCCAACATGGATTTAGCCAAGGAAAGTCTTGCCTCACTAATCTGCTATACTTTTAAGAAAATGTGAATAAAATAAGTATATAACGGTGAGTCAGTTCTTATAGTGTATCTAGATTTTCAAAAAGCCTTTAATAAGGTCTCCCATGAGAGATTCTTGAGGAAATTAAAAAATCAGCATAAGAGACAATCTACTATTGTGGATTAGGAACTGGTTAAAAGACAAAAAACAGAGGGCTAAATGGCCAATTTTCTCAATAGTGAAAGGTGACTAGTGGAGTACTCCAGAGATCTGTGCTGGGCCCACTTTTCTTTTTTTTTTTTTTTTTAACATATTCATAAATGGGAACAAGTGAGGTGATCAAATCTGCAGATGACACAAAATTATTCAAAATTGTTAAAACACAAGAGGATTGTGAAAATCGCAAGAGGATCATGAGAAATTGGGAGACGGAGTCCAAATGGCAGATGAAATTTAATGTTGGCAAGTGCATAGTTATGCATTTAGGGACGAACAACTCAAACTATAGTTACATGATGCAAAGTTCTACAATAGAAACCACTACCCAGGAAAAGGATCTGGCTGTTATAATGGATAATACATTGAAACCCTCCGACCAGTGTGCAGCAGCAGCCAAGAAAGCAAACAGAATGCTAGGAATCATAAGGAAAGGAATAGAGAATAAAACCAAGGATATTATAATGCCTCTGTATTGCCCCATGGGGCGACCACACTTTGAATATTGTTTACAGTTCTGGTCACCACATCTAAAAAGGGATATAGTGGAATTAGAAAAGGTACAGAGAAGAGCGACAAAAAATTAAAGGGGATGGAAGGATACCCCTACAAAGAAAAGCTTAAAAGATAAGGACCCTTAGGCTTAAAAAAAGAGACAGCTGAGGGGAGATAAGATAGAGATCTATAAAATAATGACTGAAGTGGAACAAGTAAATGTGTATCATTTGTTTACTCCTTCAAAAAGTAGAAAGACTAGGGGACTCGCAATGAAGCTACAATGTTGCATATTGAAGACTAATCAGAGAAAATACTTTTTTATTCAATACATAATCAAACTTTGAAAGATGTAGTAAAAGCAGTTAGTGTAGCTGGATTTAAATGACGTTTAGACAAGTTCGTGGAGGAAAAGTCTATAAAGCATTATTAAAGTGGATTGGGAAAATCCACTGCCTGCCCCTGGGATAAGCCACATGCATTGGGAACCTGACAGGTACTTGTGACCAGCCATTGTTGGCAACTTGATGGGCTTGATGGACTTTAGGTCTGACCCATTATGACATATTTCATGTTCTATATATTCTTATTCAGCCACTATCCATATAGCTATGCAGTAGAAGATAGGACAGGCTTTTTGCTGTCCTAAACTAAACTGCATAGATATATGAATTGCAGATGAATATCACCGACTAGCCATAAAGCCCACACTCCACCCTGGCACTATTCAGAGGGTGCTGGGGTGGCCTATAAGAAATTTCACTGGCACTATCCGGATAGTGGTGATGAAAACTCAAGGATAGTATACTTAGCCATACAGGAGTTGCTGGTGCTTTTGAATATCGGGCCATTTATTCTTCAATTACATTTTCAGAACTGTAATGTTCTGCTTACGGGATATTAAGTCCGGTGGTTTCCTGATATTTCCAGAAGTACCAGGGAAGCTCCCTGCTATGAGTGAGGAGCTGCCTACATTGGGAGTCTCCTTTATGGTTGGATTGCCTTGCAAATATTTACTGGATGTTGGTTAATGTGAAATATGTGTTTTATGAACCAGTCTATTCATCCATGAGAACTATTAAGCTCTATAATCCCTTTCCCTCATGAGAACATAAGAACATAAGATATGCCATACTGGGTCAGACCAAGGTCCATCAAGCCCAGTATCCTGTTTCCAACAGTGGCCAATCTAGGTCATACGTACCTAGCAGTTTCCCCAAAAGACACAGGTTCTGCAATGCTTGTACTAGGTCAAGCATTGATATCCTGGGTCCCTTCTTAATAATGGTTTATGGATCTTTCCTCCCTCAGAGTTCTTTTTATTTGTCCAATGCTTTTTGAATTCAAATACATTTCTCATCTCCATCACCTACATATCTACCATCCTTTTCCATAAAGAAATAGTTCCTCAGAATACTCCTAAGTCTATCCCCTTTCACCTTCATCCTATGATTCCTTGTTCTAGAGCCTCCTTTCATTCCTCTGCATTTATAACATGGAGGTATTTCAGTTTGTCTACCATATCACCCCTCTCCTGCCTTTTCTTCATAGTATACCTATTGAGATCTTTAAGTCTATCTTCAATGCCGTATGAAGAAGGCCACTGACCATTTTAGTAGGCACCCTATGAACAGACTCCATCTCGTTTATATCCGTTTGATATCCCAAATACCATTTTTTAGACCCTAAAAAGCTAGAAACTTTGTATTTTGCTTTTCATTCTGCAGCCTGGCTGTAGGGTTATTTTATTGGAGGGGGGTAGAGGGAAGGGGATTTATAGGTTTCAGTTGAAAGGGAAATTGTCAGGATTTGTGAAGGGAAGAAATTTTTTTTTACAATTTGTTTCTTATTTTATGGGTATTTTTTGACTAGTTACACACATTTGCTTTAACTGAAAACTTTGTGTGTTACACATTGATTTAATGCGTACTAATCATATTCATATAGCACACCTTAATTTGTGCGGTTTAAATTTAGATGCAGTGTGCACTAAATATTTTAAAGCATACTAGGAACCGAATGCACGATCATGACTGCACACCCCCTAGAAGCTGTGCCACTATTGCTAATTGCACCCAGCTCTCAGGGTTTTCTTTGCTACCTCCTCCCCCCCCCCCCCCCCCACCACACCTCTTTCCTGTGGGCTTAATTGAAATGCATATTTTTTTCTTTAGTGTTACACTCTTCGAGCTACATTTCTATAAGTTTATACCTGAGGTTCATTTGGAACTAGAGTAGCCAGCCATCTGGTTTTCTGAAAGGAAGGCTGGCAAGACAGAAAACCAGACAATGTATACGCCAACCGCCAGACTCCTGCATCTTTCACTCTACTTTTCTGTACCCTGGTTCCCCTGCTCTCATGCATTCCACCTCTCTCTCAGGCTGGCAGCGGGCGCAGCACTTAAGCCCACATCACCCCCTGCTGCTGCAGAACAGATTTGTAATAAGCCCTGTAGCAGCAGGAAATGACCTGTGCTTAAGCACTGCTCCTGCTGCCAGCCCAAGAAAGGGCTGGAATACATGGCAAAGATGAAGCTGCGTGACACATTTGGTTCTTCTGCCAGGTGGGCCCTGCAAAGACAATCAAGCTGACTTGAAGGAAGGCTGGCGTGCCACCGATTCCACACACTATATCCCAGGGTGGTGGGGCTACAGGAGAACACTGGAGGGAAGATGAATGAGGCTCTAGGGCACATAAGGGATTCGCTAGAGGAAACACTGGAAGAGGGACAGGATAAGTGGGTGAGTGAGAAGAGGAGTGAAGCTTGGGGCTGAATACTGAGGAAAGGATGAACAAGGCTTGGGAAAGGATAAATGAAACTTGAGGACAAACTGGTGGGTAAGAAGTTCAGAAATCTGGAGATGGAGCACCGAGAGAGGGAGATAAGAGACCGATAAGGAGAAATGGTAAAAAAAGAAGGCGGGCAGATGGGTTTTCTGACAGCAGAGGCCCCCGACCTTCTGACAAGAAAGGTAACAATGAACATTTCAAAGTTTAGAGATGGCTGAAGGCCTCCCTCGAAGAGTTTGCTGAACAGGAAGCAAGGAGGGAGGGAAGTTGAAGAGGGGCCCAGGAAAGGATGAAAGGGTATGAAGGAGAAGAGAGGAACAGGGAGAGGACGTGGAAGAGTGAGGGAAGGGGAGGTGTGGAGGAGAAAAGAGGTGAGGAATGTGTGATAGGAGCAGAGCAGAGCACTATATGAGTAGTAAGGAAGATGGTTGCTGGCCATTGAAGTGTACGTTTAAGAAGGAGAACTGCATAGGGTTGGGTAATATGGCTGGGCTCACAGAACGGAGGCAGCAAGAGGAGACAGCTACAAGCTGATTAAGTAACAGACTATAAAAGAAAAGCCATCAGGCTCAGGACCAGGGCTGGCCCATCCACTAGACAAACTAGGCAGTTGCCTAGGGTGGCAGGCCCAGCGGGCAGCATCGGTCCCCCTCTTCCCAGCGAAGCAGCAGTTCATCACCGCCCGGCCTGCCATGCTGCATCCATCTTCTCACCTGGGGAACGGGGGTACCATGGCAATTCCTCCACTGTGTCAAGCTTTAAAGTGCCTGTGCTAGCTTGCTCATGACCTGCTGCTCCTGTCCCCCTCTGATGCAACTTCCTGTCACTCCTGCCCTCTCCAAAGGAAGTTGCATCGAGGGGGGCACAGGCCATGAGCAGGCTAGCGTGGGCACTTTAAAGCCCGATGCAGTGGAGGCATCATTATGCTGCTCCCTCCCCTAGGCGAGAAGATGAATGCCAGGAGGGAAGTGGCATGGAGGGGGTCTGCCTAGGGAGGCAGAAACCTTCGGGCAGCTTCAGGACCCTCCCCCACCTCCTTCACCTAGGAGGCTGGAGCCAGGCCAGGAGTCCAGAAGGAGAAGAGCCGCTAGTAGGTAAGTAGAGGCGGTTAGTGGGGGTTTTGAATAGATAACTATTGTGGTGGGGCCTGAGGACTACTGAAGGGACTTTATTATGTGGGGATAAGGGACAACCTATTACAGACCCCACGATACGATACGATCCTGGTTTTTGCTGAATACACATATGGAGTTCTATTTCTAATTATCCCATTCATTTCTCTTCATTAGAGTTACTAATCCATGAATTCACTGTGGGAAACCTAGAACTGGATCAACCTGTTTGGGTTACCGAGTGAGTTGGAAAGCCCAGATATTAGAAGAGTGAGAAAGCTGTGGATGGGCTTTTAGGCACACGCTGCACCCTGCAAAGTATGTATATGTGCTTGTTTCCACTTATATACCGCACATATGAAACAGCTAAGTGCAGTTTACAAAAGATACTCTACGGGGGAGGAACTACATTTGAAGGATCATGTCTGCGGGTGGGGCAGAGGAAGTGATGTGGTGGGGGCTGAGGAGTACAACCACTCATATCCCCCTCCCCTCTTTGGTGTGGACCGCTGCCATCACTACAGTTCTCGGTTGCAGAGGAGAGGGGAGGGACGGGGCAGAGGGTTGGGTTTTTCTTTTTCAAAAAGTCAACAACCCTATTTGAAATTAAAAATTGTTACCTATATATAAGCATCACCATGTTCAGAAAGACAGACAGCAATTCTTACTGCCCCTGATCATCCTAGCGCAGTGTCACTATGCACAGGGAGCACAGAAGGAAAGCAAGGAGTCTGGAGAGTAGTAGTAGATGTATTTTGGCACATACCACCTGCATCAGGGGTTGAAAGCAAACCATACAGTCCATAATCAAACTTAGGAAAGTTAAAAATTTGAAATACATAACAGGTGTGTATACCATGTAGTATAGAGCAAGTAGTAAATCTGTGAGAAAAAAAACAGCCTGAATAAAATTTTCACACATCTACTATTACTCTCGGGAATCCTTGCTTCCCTACTGCGTCCCCTATGCCTTGTGCTTATTGCGCCGCCATCTGTTTGGTGTTCTACAGTATCACTATGGCCATCAGTTTGGGATACAAACTGAAAACAAGCACCTTGGATACTTATTTACAAAGAAATGTGCTGGAGCAAAGGTTCTAGTTTTCACATCAGAGAAAATCAAGAAACGTTCAGCCAAATGATGCCATCCCATAGCTTCTGTGAACAAAATTAGAAATCGCTCTCTTTATACTGCATCCGGAGATTCCAGACTTCTCCAGGGAGCAACGTGCATGAAGAAGAGAGGGCACAGGATAAAGAGAAGGCTGGCCCATGGCTGCATGGGGTTAAAGTGAATAGCAAGTACTGTTCATATGACCCATAGTGATCCATAAGCAAGCAGACTCTGAATAATCTAACAAATACACGAAGGCAAGGGGACGTTCAGTCACACACATAGTAGGCAAAATGCCTTTCTAAATCTTCATATAGGATGCTATCTGGAAAATTATCAACATGTGCAGTGGTACCATTGAATGCAATATATAGATTAATGCTGCCCTGTGAATGTTTTACTACTATGCTATTTTAGTTGCACCGTGATGTCATCTTGCACCGGAAAACATACGCACCAATTTGGGCTGAGTGTGCTCTCCTTGCCATATTTTTGGCTCGCACGGCCTCCTTGATGCGATCGACCTCTTGCTGGTACCGCTTTCGGTCCCGCATGGCATTCTCCTTGGCTTCCTTCAATGCACTCTCCAGGGCCTTGACCCTCTCAGCTGTAGCTCTAAGTCGTTTTTCCAACTTTGGAAGCTCACAGCGAAGATCTGCATTGTCACGTACCAGCTATGATACAACAGAGAACCGTGTTATTACAGCGAACCATTTTTTAGGGATGTCTGTGATTTTTTTTAAACTGACAAAAAATTACACAAAACCCAAATATGTAGTTATTGCTCGGTTACAAATGGTTCTCATCGTATCTACCCGTTGAAAGGGAAAGGCCAACTTGACTGTTCTTGGCTTTCAACCCAGTATTTCTCTACCTAGACGAAGCAGTGCAGTTGCCATATTAGTCCACTTGAATATGTGGAAATATGAAAAAATAAAGTGGAAACCCTTTATTAGACCAAGGTGATTCATTTTTTGATTAGCTTTGGGAGTTGCACTCCCTTCATTGAGTCAAAAGAAAACAAGCAGATCAAGACAAAGCAGATGTTACCTGAATGTGGAAGTGAACAATCGATTAGATCACAATGATGATGTTAAGGGGAAGAGAGGAAAGAGGGAGCCAAGAGACAGATGAAACTGCCCGTTACGACCTCTGGTTAAAATGCTATAGGCACATGGTAAAGAAACAGAGCAAGTGTATTTTACATTGTAGTACATTGCTACTACATATTTAAATAGGAACATTTGTATTTCTGCTTTTGAAATATTTGTAATTTATATCCTGCTTTATTAAGCTGCTTTATTAACTTTAGTGCATGAATTTAGCTAGCTTCACTGTAACCCATCTTCAACTCCGTTGAGTGGGATAGAAGTACTCAAATTACATTTTTGGTCTTGATCTGCTCATTTTGTTTTGACCCAGTAAGGGGGTGTCATACCCCAAAACTGGTCAGGAATAAGACAATTTTCAGGACCCGAGTACCTTCACAATCCACAAGTACTTTAATCTATGGACGTGCATATTTTCCCTCTGAGAGATGCCCATGGAAAAAGGAGCCTCAGAGATTTGTATCTTTGTGTATGGCTAGGTATTCATGAAAAATATCCCCACCCCATCTCCACCCCTTGGAATGCTTCTGCTGAATCTGGGTCAAAGCGGCCGTCTGGCTTTCCTTCGGGGAAGCTATTGAAAAAGTAGTGACTACAATGGATTGTTATTCACAGTTTGCTAGCCTGCCGGCATTACAGAAATAAAACCATGGATGTAATGCTACTAAGTGGCTAGCATAGTTTAACAAAAGCGGTAGGTTAACTACTACCAAAAAGACACGAGCTAAATAAAAACAGCTGAGGTCACCGTCTGATGTGACCACTCACTTGATGTCTATTTAATGGTATCCTTTAGGTCTCTAGTAACCTAAATTATCAAGTTTGGGAGAACTTTTAAGAACAATTCTGAGGAAAACTGAATGCATTCCTTCCTGCATTCTGTGGCTACGCCAACATGGAAAATTTGGCACAAACACTGTGCAGATGAGTGCAGCGAACGATTCTGCATTGGGCTATACAGTAAGTTTGTACCTGAGGCACTGGAAGGTTATGCGACTTCTCCAAGATCACAAGGAGTGGCAGTGAAATACGAACCCTGGCTTGCCTTGTTCTCAGCCCACTGCTTTAACCTCTAGACTCCACTCCACTGCAAGGACAGAAAGAAAGGCAGCTGGCAGAGACAGCAATCCTTCAGAAGTCCTCCAGCAACTCAAGCATATTCCAAAAATATAGCAAAAGGAGTAGCCTAGTGGTTAGAGCAACTGCCTAGTACCCAATGAGATCAAGGGTTCAGTTCCCACTAGGGAATCCTGCAGGAGACAAAGTGACCTTTGGGCAAGTCACTTTACCCTCCATTGCCTTGGAAGAAAAGGCCTGGCAATCTACCTCTGGTCATACACTGCCAAGAAAACCCAGAGGCAGCTGGTTTGCCAGGAGTCAGCACTGACTTGACGGCACTAAAAAAAAAAAAATAGCAAAAGGAAATCATTATTCTCTTGTTGCAAATATAATGGATCCTCACTTTGACGGGGCTGAGGGTGATCCCAGAGGATATACAAACAAGATTTTAGACAGGTGCTGGTGGCTAAAAATCACACTCTTCTCCACCACTCCCCTCCCCAGCACACAAAAGATAAAGGGCTTCCAGTGGGGCAAAAAACCTCTTACTATTCACCAGGCAACAACATACCACCCACCAGATAAGGAAAATATAGGAGCCCAGGCACTGTCCATATGCAAACACTCCCCAGTCAAATAAAAACATATAAAAGCAGGGCAATAAAAGGTGCTTTAAACCCTTCCTTTAGTCTCCCCTCCAGATTCACTACTGGCACCCTAGCTGGGCATTCTCCTTCTTTCCAGTAATTCACAATTGAGGACCCGGAATGGGCCCTTGTCACCTCTCCTCAGTATGGTCACACGAATACAGCCACCACTACCCTTTAGGCTTCCTGGCCATGGATATATTCCTTTAGAGTCCTAGCCCATCCTTCATTACTTTTGAGTGACACTACTCTGGAGCAGGGGACCCTGAATGTTCGTTTGTTTACTCAAAGCAGTGACACAAAGAAATTCATCTTTGCAGCACTGTGAAGGAAACCGATTCTGAACAGTCATTATATTTGGAGAGAGCCCAAGGAAACGAGGAGCCTTATGGTCATATAAATAATTAAATAAAAAACAAACAAACAAATTAAGGATACCTTATCTAATTGACACCACAATGTACTACATCTGTGGTTCCTAAACCTGTCTTACAGGACCCCCCCCCCTCCCCAGTCAGTTAAGTTTATGAGGAATCCACAATGAATGGTCAAGGGATAAATCTGCATGCAACAAAAGGTGTATGCAAATCTCTCCTACAAATTTATTGCACATATCCTGAAAATCTGATTGCCCAGGGGCCCCCAGGGCAAATTTGGGAATCGCTGAACTATAGCAAGAAATATTAGGGATTACTTACTAAACCACAAAGGTATAAAGGTTAGGCACTTAGAATGTGCGACATGCAAAACCTCCATGGTAATGAACTTGGGGGAAAGCAATTGAGCTGCTTGAATAGGACAATGGTTGCCACAATGAATTAAAAAGACAATTGATTTTGGAATGATAATGGGGAGATGGGGGTGGGCTGCTATCTGATGTATAAAAGGCGGTGGTCCATGGGAAACTGGTGGGGTGGGAGGCAAGAAAAAAAAAAAAAGAGGGAAAGGGGGAGATGGTAAAGAGACTAAAGGCAGAGATTGCTAGGTTGAAGGTATTGGATCAGCGAGACATTCAAGAGTGGAGACTGACGGTACTGGCAGGTTTAAGGGGACAGTTGCAGGGGGGGAACTGGTAGCTACAATTGATTGGGAACTGTTGCAAATGAGGCAAACTTTCTTTGAACAGGATAATCAGGCGGGGCGGATGTTGGCGAATAGGTTGCGAAGATGTCAGGAAGTCTGCCAGAGTGGGCGGATAAGGGGCAAGAGGGGGAGGTTATGTTTCAGGGTGAGGGGATTAAGGAGTGTTTTCAGCATTAGAACCATATGCTCATCGATAGGGAGCACTGCTTAAGGCCATCAATAGCTACTTGAATTCTATGGAGTTGTCGGGATTAGGGGAGGAGTCTCAGGCAGAGCTAGACAGAGATAATATGGAAGAGTAGGTGGAGCGATTGATTAGGGGGCTAAAGTTGGGTAAGGCCCCCAGATTAGATGGTTTTACGAGCAAG
The DNA here is from genome assembly GCA_033557465.1 of Ichthyophis bannanicus. NCBI lineage: Eukaryota > Metazoa > Chordata > Amphibia > Gymnophiona > Ichthyophiidae > Ichthyophis > Ichthyophis bannanicus. Next base: position 701,365,335 of record CM066036.1, read on the forward strand.
TTTTATAGAATGTTTGGGGATCTACTCAAGCATCTTCTGGCGACTTTACTTAATCAGATGAAGGGGGGAGGGGGTTGGTGGACACGATGGGGTGGACTGGGATTTCGGTGCTGCTCAAAGAAGGAAAGATCCTAAAGGATATGAGTCTTATAGGCTGAAATAGTTATTAAACCTAGATGTAAAAATTCTAGCAAAGATCCTGGTGGATAGGCTGAATGCAGTGATTGCTAAGTTGGTGCATCTGAACCAGTCTGGGTTTATTGTGGGGAAGCAAGCAGGGGTACGTCTGTAAGATCTTAAGATTGGTCTGGGGGGGGTGCGGCAGGGGACAAAGCCACATCTCTTGGTCAGTTGACGCCGAAAAAGTCTTTGACCAGGTTTGTTGGCCTTTTCTTTTTCAAACTCTGGAACGGATGGGGTTTAAAGGCCGGCTTACCAGAGGTGGATAAAAACAATGTACTTGTGACTGCGGGCTTTCATTACAGTTAATGGGGTATATTTGCTATTCTTTGACATTCAGCGAGTGACCTGACAGGGATTGTTATTTGCATTATACATTGAACCACTGGCTGCTCGAATCTGAGAAAGTGCAGATTTAAGGGGTATAGACGCCGGAAGGCAGGATTACTGAATCAGTGTTTTCGTGGATGCTTACAATGAAGGGGGAAGGGGCACAGATTTCCCTACCCATTCTGGCATGGGAACTGGAGGAATTTGGGGGCTTGGTGGAATTTAAAATCAATATGCAAAAGTCAGAAATTCTAGGACTGGATGTACCAGTTGGTTTGGAACAAAGGTCGAAGAAGAAGTTCTCCTTTAATTGGGCTAAAGACTGTGTGCAATATTTAGGGGTGTGGATTACGGGGGCTCTGCAAAATTGTATCAGGAGAATTATGGGGAGATGCGGGGACAGGTGGGAAGATCCCTGGATTAATGGGAGGGTTATAATCTGTCTAGGTTAGGCTGCACAACAACCTTGAATATAGTGTTATTACCTCAGCTGTTGCTGGTGGCTATACCACTGGGGGTCTGGCGGAAGTTGGTTAGGAGGGTGTTCCAGTATATTTGGCAGGGACAACCACCATAGGTATTCAGGGAGGTTTTGGGGCTGAGGGAGAGAAGGGGGTTTAGAGGTTTAGAATTGCAAAAGATGTTACCTGGCCGCCCAATTATGGGCAGTATGGGAATGGATACGGAATCCTGGGAAACTGTGGATAATTATTGAGCAGGAGCTTCTGGGGCGAGGGTGCTTGGGGATGTGGGTGTGGCTACCCACAGGACTGAAGGGAGGAGGGGATATAGGTAATCTGTTTAAAAGGTAGATTGTGGAAATTTGGGGAAGGTGGCAGGGAACGTTGTTGGAGGAGGGGGGGAAAGGACATCATATTTGATGACCATTAGTCAGAATGCTGATTTCCCACCTGGACTGGGGGAGAGTCAGGTTTTCAGTGAACGAGACAGGAGGGGGTTGGGGCAGTTGTAGGAAGGGGAGCTCCTGTCCTTTGAAAACTTGAGGGAAAAGTATGGGTTAGATGGGAGAGGGAAGTTTGGGTACTTTCAGCTCTGACATTATGTAAAATCGGGTCAGGAAGCTAGGGATTTGGGGGAGGGGAAGACTTATTTCTGAAGTTCTTTGTGAGGGTCAGTGGGGGAATAAAGGGATCACATCTAGGATACATCGAGTTTTAGGGGGGGCGGGAAGTATAGAGGGTCTTCTAGGGTTTATGCAGCCATTGGAATGGGACCTGGGGAAGGTTTTGGAACAGACAGAGCGGGGAAAAGTTGTTTGTACATGTACGTAGGATTTTAGTGGCTACCAATTTAGTTGAGAATAGACTTGTATAAGTGGTACCTTACTCCTCAACGGCTGGGGAAAATAAGGGGCAGGGGGATTTGTGTTGGAACGGGTATGGTGGGAGTGTGATAAAATTAAAGAATATTAGGGTTATGGAGGAGGTAATTGGGTTTTCTTTGGATAGAGACCCCAAGAATCTTCTGTTTCATAAGTATACAGTAACGATACAGTTTAAGTACTGAGATTTTTTGAAATACGCAATGGTGGTGGGCCCATTGTGAAATAGCGGCTCATTGGAAACAGCGGGGCCTGAATCCTTTGGAGTGTATTTATTGTAGGCTGTTTATTATGAGTTGCAATAACTGCTATGTGCCAGAGGAAGAGAGAGTTTTGATGATTTGGGGGGGAGGGAGGGGGGAGAACAGGCTTGGCCTGGTGGAAGAAGAAGTGGTGTGTGAGTGAGTTAAACGGGGGAGTAAGGGGGAAAGGAAGGTTTTCTTAGGGATGTGTAAATTGTGGGTTCTAGTGTGGTCACTATTTGGTTATTGTATTATGTCCTTTATTTGGAAAGTACTAATAAAATTTCAATTACCAAAAAAAGAATACAGCTGCTTATGCCAAAAGCATTTTTTTTTTAAATTTTAAATTAGCTCATGCCTTTTAGTGGTAGCTCAAGAAGAGTTACATTCAGGTACAGCAAATATTTTGCTGTCCGCAGAGGGTTTCCAATTTAAATTTGTAACCGAGGCAATGAAAGGCAAAGCGACTTGGCCAAGGTTGCAAGGAGCGTCAGTAGGTTTCGAACCCTGGTTTGCCTTGCTCTCTCCGCTCAGCTGCTCTCTTCCACTCCAGATATAGTTACCTGTTCCACGTTACTTTTCATCTTAGCAGTAACGTGTTTTACCACCACCCACATTAACTGTAAGGCACACACCCTACTCCTTAATGCACATCCATTAATATATGCCATTTTCACATCATGTCAGCTGATTTGGGAGACATCACTAAAAGCCACTTTCTGCAGTTTAGTCTCACCTGTTTGTGAACTTTTGTAAGCTGTTCCAGGTTATTTTCAAGAAAGGAAATTTTCTGCTTCTGGGCAGCGCTTCCCCCTCCATCATCACTGTCCAACTCCATACACTGTGAAAACATCAGAGAACACTTATAACCGCCAAGCATGAGGCGATATGAAAGACTTCAATATAGTGATTTCAAAAGATGATGCTTGATTTGCCTTGTCTGTTTGGCACTCAAAATCAGTTCAGCAATTTTCTACCAAGCTAACGCAGACATCTGGGCCATGCATGATGTGGTTTGCTATAGACGTCTTCTAACAAACCAGGTGAAAAATTCAATAGATCAGGCATGTCCTTCCTTGTGGATTATATGCACATAGTAACATAGTAAATGACGGCAGATGAAGACCAGCATGGTCCATCTAATCTGCCCAGTAAGATGGCAAGCGTAGGTGCACCTGCCGCTCCGTGAGGCCACTCCTCCCCATGTCTTTGTTTAGGGGTGAACCCACATGTCTATTTACTTTCATGTCTGCTTTCAGGGGAACAGGCAGCTTCTCTAGCAGTTTGTTTACATTTTACATATTTCGTTAATGTTCCATCGGTTCAGAGGGCATATGCAATAATGCAACTGAGCAAGGGCCCCAGATTAATCACCCTGCCAAGTTTTCTAGGAGTGCCGCATAGGCAACAATCACAGCCTCTGCAGTGAAGAAGTGGGAGTTGTGGTCATTGCTCAAGGGTGATATTTAGTGATTACGTTTTGGGTCCATAATTGCTGGGATCTGGAGTAAGCCGTGCTGCATAGCCCCCATTTGAAGGGCTAATACTGAAATGACCACACTAAGACTTGAAAGTTAGTTTTATAAAAGTAAGTCAAAATTTTGTGAATGGCGGCTTATGGTACCAGGATCCGGGCCTTGGCTCCAATAGATCTAGAGGCCCAAAGGAGGAGGAGGAGGAGGAAAGTCGCTGGGTGCATTAGAAGAAATAATGCAATAATATGTTCAAGGTCAACAAAATCAACTTTTTTATGGAATGATTATTTAAATCGACAAGATTAAAAACAAAAAACACACTTTTTTAACCCTTGCAGTAAGGTCTTGAACAAAGAGTTTGCGCAAGTTGTGGAGGGTCTGGAGTTCTTTGGCCTGAAACAAGAAGGAAAGAGAAAGGTTTTAAGGAGTGTACCAGTGTCCAAGGCACACAACCCAAGATAAACCATACACGCACACCAATTGCTTACCCGCACATGAAATATGTTGACTCTAGGTCCCTCCCCCTGGTGATTAATGCATGAAAAAAGACCTTCTCCCCCATTACCAGATCCCAGAGCTTCTTAAAACATTCCAACACCCCCCCCCCCAAAGTCTTACCCCATAGCCAGGGTCCAAATAAGAACATAAGAACATAAGATATGCCATACTGGGTCAGACCAAGGTCCATCAAGCCCAGTATTCTGTTTCCAACAGTGGCCAATCTAGGTCATATGTACCTAGCAGTTTCCCCAAGAGACACAAGTTCCACAATGCTTGTACTGGGTCAAGCATTGATATCTTCGGTCACTTCTTAATAATGGTTTATGGACCTTTCCTCCAGGAACTTGTCCAAACCTTTTTTAAACCCAGCTACACTAACAGCCTTTACTACATCCTCCGGTAACAAATTCCAGAGTTTGATTACACGTTGAGTGAAAAAATATTTTCTTTATTAGTCTTAAATAGTTTACCCTGTAGCTTTATTGCATGTCCCCTAGTCTTTCTATATTCTGATAACGTAAACAATCGATCTACGTTTACCCGTTCCACTCCGTTCATTAATTTATAGACTTCTATCATATCTCCCCTCAGCCGTCTCTTTTCCAGGTTAAAGAGCCCTAACCTTTTTAGCCTTTCTTCATAGGAGTATCCTTCCATCCCCTTTACCATTTTGGTGGCTCTTCTCTGAACCTTTTCTAAAATCGCTATATTCTTTTTAAGATACGGCGACCAGAATTGCACACAATATTCAAGGTGTGGTCTCACCATGGAACGATACAGAGGCATTATAATATCTTTTGTTTTATTTTCCATTCCTTTCCTTATCATACCTAGCATTCTATTTGCTCTCTTGGCCGCCGCTGCACACTGGGCCAAGGGTTTTAACATGGTATCCACAATGATGCCTAAATCTTTTTCCTGGGTGGTGATTCCTAATGTGGAACCTTGCATCGTGTAACCATAGTTTGGGTTGTTCTTCCCTAGGTGCATAACCTTGCACTTGTCCACATTAAATTTCATCTGCCATTTTGATGCCCAGTCTTCCAATTTATCAAGATCCTCTTGCAATTTTCCACAATCCTCTTGGGTTTTAACAACTTTAAATAGTTTTGTGTCATCTGCAAATTTGATAACCTCACTCGTTATTCCACTTTCCAGGTCATTTATGAATATGTCAAAAAGCAGCGGACCCAGCACAGATCCCTGGGGTACACCACTATTCACCTTTCTCCATTGGGAAAATTGGCCATTTAGCCCTACCCTCTGCTTTCTATCTTTTAACCAGTTCCTGATCCACAATAGTACACTGCCTCCTATCCCATGACTCTTTAGTTTTGCCAAACGTCTCTCATGAGGGACCTTGTCAAAGGCTTTCTGAAAGTCCAGATACACAATATCAACCGACTCACCTTTGTCCACCTGTTTATTCACTCCTTCAAAAAAACATAACAGATTAGTAAGACAAGATCTTCCTTGTCTAAAGCCATGTTGGCTGTCTCCCATTAGGTTGTGACTATCTACATGCTGAGTAATTTTATTCTTTATGATGGTTTCTACCATTTTTTCCCCGGTACTGACGTCAGGCTCACCGGTCTGTAGTTTCCCGGATCACCCCTGGAACCTTTTTTAAAAATTGGTGTTACATTGGCGATCCTCCAATCTTCAGGTATTAGAGATGATTTTAATGATAGTTCACAGATTACTGATAGCAGGTCTGCAATCTCATATTTCAGTTCTTTCAACACCCTTGGATGTATACCATCCGGCCCAGGTGATTTGCTACTCTTCAGTTTATCTAATAGTTGTAAGACATCTTCCCAATGTATCGATATTTCCTTCAATTCTTCCGCACCTTTATGTTTAAATCTTTTTTATTATTATTCAAACCACACAACAAACACATAGGATAGTACAGACCACTTAACACTTTACAAGGGCAGCAGCACTGTAGTGGAACATACAAGAGAACAATGGTGCAACACAGCAGAGCATCAGTGCAATATCATAATACAACAATTTGCCATACCGAACCCTCAGGCCCCCAACAACGTATTTCAGTATGGGTAGCAGAAAGCCTGCCACCATACAGGCATATAGATAACATAAATAACATGGGTCCACCAAACTCGAAGCCCCAGCAAGGAATGCATCCTCCAAGTACCAAAAGAATACGGTCGAGACATGCAGGCACAAATACCTGTAGAAGAAGATATAGAACCATCCCCAGTGGGGTCAACCTGCAAACCCGCACCGTCGCCCGGGGGCCCACCTCAGTGTGTGTGGTCCACATGACGAAGAAGCCCCCAAGCCTACAGAAAAGACCAGGGAAAAAGAAAGAAAGATAGAAGAGAAGAAAGCAAAGAAAGCAAGTAGGAAAAAGAGACGGAGTACCCAGCAAGACAGCATCACAAGGCCCTAGGCCTCCGTAAGAGTCGCCCCGAGAGGCCACCCAACCACCAGTCTATTCAGGGACCCCCCAGTATCAGCGCCCCAAGCCGATCCCCTAGCACCCTCCCCCACCCCCCCCGGCCTGCCAGGGAGGTCCCCCCTGACCACCCATTTGTCACCTATTCAAAGAACAGTGGACCCAGGGGTGTGTCTTTAAATACCACTTCAGTCATGGGTAACATCCCTACATCTTCCTCAGTAAAGACCGAAGCAAAGAATTCATTCAGTCTCTCCGCTATCGCCTTGTCGCTTCTTAGTGCTCCTTTAACCCCTTTATCATCTAATGGACCAACTGACTCTCTCACAGGTTTTTTGCTATGAATGTACTTGAAAAGGTCTTTATTTCGCGTTTTTGCTTCCGCAGCAAGCTTCTTCTCAAATTCTCTCTTTGCCTGCCTTATCAATGCCTTGCATTTGACTTGCCAGTGCTTGTGCTGTTTCCAGGTTTCGTCGTTTGGCTCTTTTTTCCATTTCCTGAAAGATGCTTTTTTGGCAACAGAAGCCTCTCTGACCTCACCTTTAAACCATGCTGGCAAATGGAGAAGGTATGACCCAATTGCTCCTTTCCTATCATTGCAGTATTTACATGTGCACACAAAAATGCTTTACTTGCTTTCCAAGTTTTAATTTGTGCATTTGCTACAAATTCTTTTTAAAATTAAGTTAGTCTGCAAAAAGTTTTGAATAAATGTATTCTAATAAACATACTTAGAATATCCTCAGAAACTTTTTTACTCTGGAAAACTCTCTCAAATTCTCCACCTGCATTCATCTAGTTTCCCTGGAAGTTTTGGCCAGGAGCCCAGGAAGTTTTGGCCATGGACAGTGTGCCATAACTGACTTCATAAAAAATGCTACCCAATTAAGCTATAAGTGACATCACAGCATGTGTGAATATAATTTATGGCATTGCTCCAGATCTAACAACTTATACTTGTAAAGGGAACTACAAAGAGGAGCTTAAAGCTTTAAAAAATAAACAACCTATAAGCAGCATTTTAATTGATAAATGGTCTGTAGTACTTTGTGGCATATGGATTTCCAAATCCTTAGGGTTGGTATGTAGTTTTATTTTAAAGTAGTATTTCCACACAGTTTGGCACACCTCGAAATTCAGCTATATTGGAAAAACCTGCTGAGAGCGTATAATGCTATTTAACAATATTGAAACAAATCTTTTAGCAAAAATAGTTTTCCACAGGCATGAGATCTGCCCTGCAAACCCCCTAGTGGAGAGGCCAGAGTCATACTTCACCTTGCGCTTATAAGGAAAAGTTTGCTTTTTCTCTATCAATACATATAAAAGGGATTTTTCCGTGCTAAGTTACAAACACCCAGGAGAATCTTCCCCACCTCCCCCAAAGACCCATGATTCAGCTATGCTGGTGTGCTCCTTGGAGGAAATTTAATCTAAATTTATTTTATAAAAAAGGCCTATATCCTGCATTTTACAGTTCATTCGATCATCCAAAAGTGGGTTAGAAACATTAATACAATCAATATAAGAACTATATATTGTCCTTCCATTACCTTTCAGCACTACCATTAACCTCCATATCATGTACCTTCCCTCATAAAAATATATTTTTTAAATTCAGAGAGATGTAGACATTCTTATCTAGAAAGAGAAGCTGCAACCTTCAACCTTCCCCCCCCAAAAATGAACTACTGCCATACGGCTGTTTATACTATAAACATCACCAAACCGGTGCTCGGCGGAGTAAAAGTGTTAACAGACTATAAACGACTGGAAACCAAAGAGGTTCTCAGTGATATCACTTCCCAGAGGGTCCTGTAACAACAAAATAACATGACCCCAAATAGCATGAATGGTTGCATCAGGGTGCTTAAATCAAGGACTTATTTGCTTATTTAACAGGTTTTTTAAACCACTTTATCATTTTAGTCAAAGCAGTTAAATTGTAACTTAAACTTAACAATGTACATACATTAAATAGGGACATTTGGATTCTTCTGAGGCAATGAAGTGACTTGCCCAAGGCCAGAAGGAGTGCTATTGGGAATTGAACTCTAGTATCTTGGTTCCCAAACTAGTGCTTTAACCATTAGGCTACTCCTCCAAAGGACGTATTTGATGAAAATAGAATCTAATGTTATACTTAGGACCTGAATGTCAAGTGCATTTCCCATAGGCAGTGAAGGAGACAAAACAGCAATTGAACTAGACCCTTCACAGCTTATCCCATCTTGCAAATTTGGATGCTGTAAGATTGATCATCATTTTCCTTCCACTGGTAAGCTGAACATGAGGGCTTCTGTATAAAGCACTTTCCCTAGAGAGAAAATGGGGAACACTCCCATAGCCACCTACCTTCTCTGTTCATACACCTAAGTCCTAATGGGACAAGAGCAATCTCTAGTTCCCTGCCGAAATCATAATATAAAATAGCTCTGTCAACTTGCATCATTTTGGATCATAGTCATAATGCAAAATGGCATCAGTTGGTATAGGTAGTACCACTTTGCATTATTTCATTCCAGTTCAAACTTCTCCTTCTGACCTATAAGTGCATTCACTCAGCAGTTCCTCACTACCTTTCCTCTCCTATCTCTCCCTACCCCCCTCCTTGGGAACTCAACTCTTCTGGGAGATCCCTTCTATCTGTGCCTCTGCCAACGCCAGACTTCAATCCTTTCACCTTGCTGCTCCTTATGCCCAGAACAAACTAACCGAGGCAGTACGTCATCTCTGGCCCTATTCAAATCCAGGCTAAAAACCCACCACTTCAAGGCTGCTTTTGGATCCTGATCTACTTATTCTCCTGTTACAACCTATGTGTATCCTGACTATTCCCTAGATGTACCCTAGTCCCCAGTTATTGCGTTGTCGGTCTTGATTATAGTGTAAGCTCTGTTGAACAGGGACCGTCTCTTACATGTGCCTGGACAGCACTGCAGATGCCTTGTACTGCTATACAAATGATAAGTAGTAATAGTAGTACAGCAAGAGCAATTAGAGATCAACTCCTGCCCCATTAGCACCAGAGGGCATGAGCAGATGCTGGCAAGTAGGCGAGTTAGATCATGGATGGGTGCAGAGGCGGCACTATCATTGGTCAGAGGAAGGCTGGGGAAAGCAGGAAGGCCAAGAAAGTGAACAGTCTCTCGAGGAAGGGGTTGATGGCGTTTTAGCAGGTATGTAATATGAAGACAAAAACAAATCAAAATATTAACAAAATGAAATATATTAAGAAAAAAAAAAAAGACACCCTCAAACAAACTGAAATCCAAAAACAAAACACCCCTCAGGCCACTTAAAAAAAAAAGCAATCTAGAAACAAGCTCCAATTTTGATAAGGAATATACAAGACATTTGTTTTCCACTTACCACGGTCTCCTCCAGTCCTTTAAGGTCTTCCCTTGCTTGATCCCTTTTATCATTAAGCAGCCTGGAAAAAAACGTTGCATTGAAAACTATATCCCGTGGCCACATATTACATAGAGGCAATAAAATGCAGCTCAATGAAATAAAGGTCAGCACTGCACGTCAACACAATTGGTTTTGCAATTAGAAAGCACTGCACAATAATGAAGAGCAATTGGATATATCTAGGACTTTTCATCTAAATATCATGGAGTAGCAAAGCAGCAGAGTGATATTACCTATTAGAGCAACAGAACTTAAGTGAGATGCGCTTTTGCTACTTACTGTAGCCAGCAAGAATACGGATCAGCTATAAGGAGAAAACCAAAGTAACTCTTTTTGACCACAGAACTGACTGTAGGGTTGCTCTGCTCTAATGCTTAAAAACCACCCTCTCTTTTAGTGTTAGTGCTTTGGAAAGAAATGGATAAAGAAGCCCGCACTAGCAAAAAAACTGTGGCAGACATAAGGAAAAAGGTGGTCCAAATAACTAAGCAATTTTGACCTTTTTGGGGTCAACAATATATACAGGGCGGCCCAAAAAAAGTGAGAACATCTCGTAGAAAATAAGTTATTTAAAAATTCAAAAAGACAGATGTAAACGATTGGCAAATTTAAAAAAAAGATGGCAACCGGAAATTGTCAAAATAAAGACGTTATATAGCTAGAAAAGGTAAATAAGTAAAGCATAGTTACTCACCTGTAACAGGTGATCTCCGGGAACAGCAGGAATTTAGTCTTCACATATGGGTATCATCGGTACCGACGGAGCCTGCATGGGAACGCTCCCCAGCATCCAATAGGAAAGGTTTTGGGAGCATCCCACAGCACCTGCGTGCTGCCTTCCCGCCTTTCCCAACTGTCCCTCTCCAGTTGAGTTTAAAGCTGAGACAAAAGAGAGGGAAAGAGAGAAAGAGAGGAAAAGAGAGAAAGAGAGAGATAGAGAGATACAACTCCTAGGGGAGGTGGGTGGGTTGTGAAGACTAAATTCCTGCTGTTCCCGGAGATCACCTGTTACAGGTGAGTAACTATGCTATCTCCAGGAACAACCAGGAATGTAATCTTCACCTATAGGGACTCCCTAGCTGCAGATGCCAGGGAGAAGGCCCCAAAAGTTGTGTGCCCCTGTTAAAGGGCTCCACTTCCCCCAATGGATCTCTGGCATCCTACCAGGGATGGTGGGTAGGAGTTGATTAAGTATGGAACAGGTGTTGAAGAACAGCCTGACCAAACAAGGCATCCCGGCGGGAGTCCTTGTCTAAGTAGTAATGGGCTGTGACAGTATGAACCGAAGCCCAAGTAGCTGCTCGACAGATGTCATCGATAGGACACATAGTGAAGATGAGCCATTGAGGCTGCCATGGCTCTCACATTGTGAGCTGTGACATGGCCTTCAAGAGGAAGGTTCTTACTCTCATAGGCAAAAGATATACACTGAGCAATCCAGCTGGACAGTGTTCTTTTGGATACTGGAAGTCCCAAATAACTAGGATCAAAAGCAACAAAGAGTTGAGAGGACTTTCTATGTTGCTGTGTCCTTTGCAAGTAAAAGGCCAAAGCCCTTTTACAGTCCAAAGTATGAAGGTTCCTTTCTGCATTTGAGGCGTGAGGCCTTGGGAAGAACACAGGAAGGTAAACCGCTTGGTTTAAATGAAAAGATGATACCACCTTTGGCATAAAATGTGGATGAGTCCTAAGGACTACCTTATGATGAAACCTTGTATAAGGAGGATCAGCCACCGCTTGCAATTCACTGATGCGATGTGCTGATGTGATTGCAATAAGAAAGATGACCTTCCAGGAAAGGAATTTCAAAGAGGTAGTGGCTAATGGTTCAAAAGGCGGTTTCATGAGCTGCCCAAGAACCAGATTTAAGTCCCATGCCACCGGTGGTGGCTTAATGGGAGGCTTAGTTAAAAGAAGGCCTCTCATAAATCTCGCTATGAGAGGATGAGAGGAAATAGGTTGTCCATTTAGAGGCTTGAAAGAAGCTGCAAAAGCACTCAAATGAAATCTCACTGAATTGGTCTTAAGCCCTGCATTAGATAAATGAAGGAGATACTCCAGTAATGATTCCAGAGGTATCGCAAGAGGGTTAAGACCCTTCTGCGAGCACCATATGGTAAACCTTTTCCACTTGAAAGCATAAGAGCGTCTTGTGGAAGGCTTCCTGGAAGCATAAAGAATATCCTTTACCTGCTGAGAAAGGTTAAGACCGTGAAGTTCTAGGCTTTCAGCAACCAGGCCCTGAGATGTAGAGACTGGGGATTGGGATGCCACAACATCCCGTCCTCCTGAGAAAGGAGATATGGAGCAGATCCTAACGCCAGAGGCAGAGCTTGAGAGAGATGTAGGAGCAGAGGGTACCACATTTGCCGTGGCCAGTGTGGAGCTGTGAGAATCATATGACCTCTGTCTCTCTGAAGCTTGAACAGGGATTTGGGAATTAGGGGAATGGGTGGAAAGGCATACAGGAAAGTCTTGGCCCCAATGGAGGAGATAAGCATTCCTGGCCTGACAACCCTGAGCCGGAATTCTGGAACAGAACCGGGGAAGTCTGGCATTCAGCGGACTTGCGTAGAGATCTATGTCCGGGGTTCCCCAAATTTGGAAAATTTTGGTCATCCGGTCTGCATGGAGAGACCATTCGTGTGGAAGCAGAACTCGACTGAGTCTGTCTACCCAAGAGTTTTGAATGCCTGGAAGATACACCGCAAGGAGATGAATCTGATGCTCTCTGGTGAGGGCCCATAGTCGCAAAGCTTCGTTGCATAGCGACAGAGAGCCTGTTCCACCCTGCTTGTTCACATAGAACATGGCTACTTGATTGTCCGTTTGAACTAGGACTGTATTGTAGCTGAGCTGGGAGTGGAATACTCGAAGAGCAAGGAAGATTGCTCTGAGCTCCAGGAGATTGATATGTAGATAGGTCTCCTGTGGAGTCCAGGTACCCTGGGTAGAGAGGCCTTGCAGGTGGGCTCCCCATCACACCTGTGAAGCATCTGTTGTTAGAGTGGCTTGGGGTGGAGGTTGATGAAAAGGGGACCCCACCAAAAGTTTTTGGGGTGATTGCCACCATTGGAGGGACAAAATAAGGCGATCTGAGTTTGCTATTTTGTCTGACAGGAAACCTGACGCCTGAGTCCACTGGGTGGATAAAGTCCACTGGGCTGCCCTCATATGGAGGCGAGCATAAGGAACCAAATGCACGGTGGATGCCATCTGGCCTAGCAACTGTAACATTTCCCGAGCAGTGAGGTGAGGTTTTATCACTGCTTGGGAAGCTAACTGCACAATGCGAAGGCAGCGGAGCTGAGAAAGGTAAGCCCTTGTTTGTCTGGTATCCAGCAGAGCTCCTATAAACTCTAGGGACTGAGTGGGAGCAAGGTTGGATTTTGGGAAGTTTATGACAAATCCCAAATACTGAAGGATGTGCATTGTGTGAGAGAGAGCAACCCTGGCCTCTGGCTTTGAAGGGGCTCGAATGAGCCAGTCGTCTAAGTAAGGGAAGACGAATATTCCTAGGGTGCGAAGAAATGCTGCCACCACAGCCATGCATTTTGTGAACACCCTTGGTGCTGAGGCCAGGCCAAAAGGAAGAACCCTGTATTGGTAGTGCTTCCCTTGAAAAAGAAAGCGAAGGAACTTTTGATGAGTTGGATGGATGAGAACATGAGTGTACGCATCCTTGAGATCTAGAGAACAAAGCCAATCCTGACTCTGAAAGTATGGCAGCAGAGTTCCTAGAGAAATCATGTTGAACTTCTCTTTGAACAGGAATTTGTTCAATTCTCTGAGGTCTAAAATGGGCCTGTGTCCTCCTGTTTTCTTTGGAATAAGGAAATAGGGGGAGTAGAACCCTGTACCCTGTTGGAGAATGGGTACCTCTTCTATTGCCCCTTGGGCAAGAAGCACAGTGACATCTTGACCTAACTGGTCGTTGAGAGAGGTCTGATAATTGAACAGTCTTACCATTGTAGGAGGGCACATGCTGAGGAAATGAAGCTTGTACCCCTCTCTTACAATAGACAGAATCCAATTTTCTGCTGTTATCTGACTCCATCTGGGGGCAAAATGACACAACCTTCCTGGGATGGTGGAGGGTTCTGGGCCATTCAGGGCCAGGAAGGCCAAGTTCTCTAGATAGGAGTCAAAGCCCCTGTGGAGGCTGAGCCTGCTGAGCCGTTTGAGGCTTAGCAGCTTTTGTTTTTCTTTGCCTAAGTTGTTGCTGCTGTCCCTTTTGGGCAGACTGACCTAAACGATGCCCCTGCTGGGTATAGGAGGGATAAAACCTCTTCTTCTTACTGAAGAATGGTTTCTTGTAGGATTTATTTCCTTGCAGGATCAGCTGTAGATTTAGACAATATATCCAAAGGATATTGTCAGCATCTATCTCATTAGCTTTTTCCTGCCGATTCTTGCCAAAGGGATGCTCTCCTGTGCAAGGAATATTCCCTAGTTTATCCTGTACGCAAAGTTCCAAGTCAGATGCCTGGAGCCAGGCAATCCTACGTGCACCTATGGCAATAGCAGAGGTTCTGCTTATGCACTCAAAGCAGTCAAAGGCTGCATGATTCACAAACTTGGAAACATCCTGAGCATGTTTGACAAAGGCGAGGTAATCCTGCCTCTTATCATCAGGAAGGAGAGGGCTCAAGCTCTAAATCTCCTGTGACCTCCTTAAGGAACATTCCCATATATAATATATAGGAACTGATCCTAGCAGAAAGTATGGAAGCCTGGAAGGTTCGACGTCCAAAGGCGTCAAGAGTCCTATACTTACGTCCTGGAGGATTAGATGCATTCCTTTTTGTACTCTTGATCCTTCTCATAGCTAATTCCACACCATGGAATAGTATGGTAGCTGAGTCTTCTGAAACCCAGGACAAGGAGGAACTCGATACATGGTGTTGAGTCTTCGAGAGTGAGGAGATGTAGTTAGAGGTGTTTCCCACATCCTTAACATGAAATCATGCAAGATCTCATGAATAGGTAGGGTAGCTGCCTCCTTGGGAGCTTTAGGGTATTGTAGGATTTCTAATTCCTTTGCTCTAGGCTCTTTTTCAGGAGCCACTGTGATGGAAAGACCTCGAGACACATCTCGGATAAAATCCTGAAAGGACATATCCTCTGGTGGAGACATCCTAAGCTGAGGAGAAGAATCATCCTCAGGAAGAAATACTCTAGTATCGGCAGAGCTTTCAAAGTCTTCAGACTCATCTGAGGATTCAAAGTATCTCCAATCCGGGTAATCGTGCAAGGCACGGTACCGGTACCGATACCGATCAAAGTCGGCATCGGAGGGGTCTGGTACCGACTTGTCGATACCGGATGGATAAGCATGACTCGGTCCCGGTAGAATACCTGCCGATGTCAATGCAGTCGGTACTGGTATCGGAGTCGGTGCCGATACCGGTTGAATTGTCTGAAGCGGTTTCAGGGGTATCGAGGCTGTGAGAAGAGCCGCCAGACCGTGTTCAACAGCCAAGAATCTCTGGTCTATTGACGCTGCCGATGCTTGGGTATTGGTACCAGATGAAGCAGCCGGTACCCCAGAGCATGGCACCAGTAGTTCTGCCGAGGTTGAGGCCTCGAGAACATCCTGGTGCCCCGTTAGTGCTTTGGAAGCCGAAGCCTCCCGCCGGGGCAATTTTGCCGGTGAAAGTCCCTCAAGGGCAATGCCAGAGGCATCTCGATGCTTAGAGGGAGATCTACCCTTTGAGGACCGGTTAGATTTATGTTTAGTTACCTGAGATCCATGGGAGGAAGACGAAGCCCTGGTAGACGTCGATGCCACAGAGGCTGCATCGGAGGGAAAAAGGGTGCTAAGTTTAGCAGCTCAGTTCTGCCGGCCCCTTTTCGACATCATCCCACAGGCAACATACTCCGAAATAGAGTGGTCAGGACCTAAACATTTGAGGCACCATTCATGGGTGTCGGTGACGGAGATGGTACCGCCACACTTGGAACACTTTTTAAAACCCGAAGCGGGTTTTTTTATTTTAAAGGAAAAAGTTGGGCCTAGTGCCCAAAATGGCACATGGCACCTGAGGAGAAAATAACTGGAAAAGACTCCAGAAGAAAGGGGGTGGGGGGGAGTTTGGAAAAAAAGAAAGAAGAATCGGCGGTACCGGTGTAGTGTCGAAGGAAGGCAGACGTGACCACAAAAAAGAAGAATAGAAGGGAATTATTTTCTGCGGTGGCAGGATGTGCGACCTGTCGGCTCCGTGGAAAACGAAGAACTGAAGAGGGACAGCTGGGAAAGGCAGGAAGGCAGCACGCAGGCACTGTGGGATGCTCCCAAAAGCTTTCCTATTGGATGCTGGGGAGCGTTCCCGTGCAGGCTCCGTCGGTACCGACGATACCCATATGTGAAGACTATATTCCTGCTTGTTCCTGGAGATTTATTTATTTATTTTATTTATTTTAGTTTCTTATATACCGCACTATTTAGTATCAGCGCGGTTTACATGGAACAGTGAAACATAATGAACAAACGTTAGTTTTACAGAGAACAAGGAAATACAACTTGGATAACTTAGGGAAACATGCACATCAACTATTTACATATGTAGCAGTAAGCTTTGCATAGTGGGTTATGAACCTACAGAAAGATATTAAGTATAGGGACTAATATGTAGAGGTTTCTGGAAGGAAGATGTGGCTATGGTGGAGTATGGTTGATCTGGTAATGTTGTATAAATAAGTAATGTTTTAGTGTTTTCCTGAATTGTGTGAGATCGGTGATGGCTCGGATTGCTGGTGGTAATATGTTCCAACACTTGGGAGCATAAAGACTGAAAGCCCTGTTTGACGTTGTTAGTGTGCATTTTGTTGATGCACTTGGGATAGTTAGAGTGTTTGCTGATGTGGATCTTCTGGATCTGTTAGGTGGGGTGGGCTGAATTAGATCCACTAGTTGTGAAGCGGTTATGCCGTTGATGGCTTTAAAGGTAAGCGTCAGAGTCTTGAATAGTATTCTTCCGTGTGTTGGGAGCCAGTGGAGTTGAATTAAGATGGGTGTGATGTGGTCAAATCTCGATGCTCCAGAAAGAACTCTAGCAGCGGCGTTCATGGCTAGCTGAAGGGGGTTCAAAGTAGACTGTGGGAGGCCTTGGAGAATGGCGTTGGCGAAATCAAAGTGGGGTAGGATAAGAGCTTGGTATACAGTCCGGAAGTCACTTGGGTCCAATAAAGATCTGAGGTGTTTGAGTGTCCGGATCTTGAAATATACGGCTCTGACAATGTAGGATATGTGAAGCTTCATGTCCAAGTGTTGATCTAGAGTAACTCCTAAGTATCGAATTGTAGACTTTGTTTGGAGTTCAGCTTCTCTCACTTTTATATGAGGTGGTGGGGTAAAATTCGGATTTCTTGTGATGAAGAGTACCTCCGTTTTCTTATGTTGAATACGGAGGTTTTGAGATAGAAACCATTCTGATACTGCATCAAAACATTCAATGAGAGGTGAGAGGTCCATTTGCTTTGTGGAGAATGGCATGTAAAGAAGGATATCATCGGCGTATATCTGACATTGGACATTGAAAGATCTGATGATGTTGCAGACAGGTTGTACGTAAATGTTAAACATGAGAGATGATAATGATGAGCCTTGAGGAACACCCTGATCTTGGTGGAAGGGCTCCGATTTTGTTGATCTTGATCTTACTTGTTGCCATCTTCCTTCAAGGTATGATTTGCACCAATCAAGGGCGAGGCCATTAATGCCTTTTTCTTTTAGGCGTTCTATGAGCAGGCCGTGGTGTACCGAATCGAAGGCTGCAGCTATGTCTATGAATATAAGTACACAACCTTGGTGGATGTTGTCAATACATGTGATGATATTATTGAGAAGGGAGATAAGAAGGGTTTCCACGCCATGGAACTCCCTGAAGCCATGTTGATGGGGGTCTAGTGGGAATGCAGTGTCGATATGGTCTTGTATTTGTCGTTGTGCTTCCTTTTCAAATATTTTAGCTAGAAATGGTATGCTAGCTATGGGTCTGTACGATTCCACTTTACTAGGGTCAAGCTTGGGGTTTTTTAGAAGTGGTCTAATTGATGTTTGTTTGAGTGCTGAGGGGAAGGATCCAGTTGTGAACGATAGTCTTATCATTCTTGTGATTAATGGACTGATATCACTGCGTATATTTTTTATCCAGTAAGCTGGACAAGGGTCAGTATGAGCAGTGGTAGTGTTGATGGCGGCAATGGTATCTTCCACATGTTTCTTGGGTGGTGTGGAAAACATTGAGAGATAGTTTAGGCAGGTGGTGTCTTGAGGCTTGAAGGCAGTGATTTTGTTTGTTTGTAATAGTTTAGATTGTAGATGGTCCGCGAAGGCTTGTGGGTGGATCTCCTCAGGAGGACATGGTGACGGTTCCTTCGATAGGGATTTGACTAGGCTGAAAAGATCCCGTGGTTTGTTTAGGGATCTTTTGAGTGAATCAGTGTGGAATTGTTTCATTCTTGTCAGGACAGCTTTTCTGTGGGCCGCAAGTTGTATGTTGTAGGCTGTCTGGTCATCTGTGCAGCGAGATCGACGCCATCGTTTCTCGAGTTTTCGAAGGTATAAAAGGGAGGTCCGCAGATCAGGAGAGAACCATGGTGTATGTTTTCTGTTGCTTGCGGTCTTGCTATCGTGTGAGTTTTGTGCAATAGAGCTGAGGTTGTTGTTCCATGATGCAATCAGGTTATCAAGATTGAGAGTAGAGTCATTGTAGAGAGGGTTGGTTTGTGCAAGTATGAGTTCTTTGTTGAAGGGTTGGAAACTTCGAGATGTTGTCTTTGTGGGGTTGTTAGAGGATCTGTTACGGGGGGTGTTGGAGTTTAAGGGAATGATGAAGTTAATTAATTTGTGATCTGACCATGGTACTGGGATCAGTGCTGTTACAAGATCGTTGTTTGATTCACATGCTGATAGGGGAGCAAAAATCATGTCAAGGGTGTTCCCTTTTGTATGGGTGGGACTTCTGATTAATTGCCTGTATCCTAGTTCATCCATTGCTTCTAGGAGGGCTGAGGCATGGCTGGAGTGCAGAGAAGGGAGATTAAAGTCTCCTAGTAACCAATTTGGTTTGGTGTGTTGGACCGAGTTGGCTGCTAAGTCTAATATGTTGGGAAGATCATCAGAGGAGGGTGAGGGTGCTCTATAAAGAAGATTGATGGAACATTGATCATTGGCGATGGAAAGAATGTCTAGGTTGTTTGAGCTTGTAGAGTCTATTGTGCAAAACTGCAGGTCGGTCCTTGTTAGTATGAGGGCTCCTCCTCCTCTTTTATTCTCTCTATGGCGGGAGTGGATGGAGAAGTTGTCGGGTATGAGTTGGTTGATGATTATGTTATCTGTGTCAGATAACCAGGTTTCAGTTATCATGAGGATATCCAGGTTATAAGCAGATATTAAATCAGTAACGATTGGCCATTTCTTACGGACTGACCGAGCATTGATGAGAGCACAGTTTAGTGCTTGAGGGGGTTCTAGTTGCTTGGTTTTCTTGGTATTTTGGAGAGCTATGTGTAATAGGTGTGAATGTCGGGGTTGCGTATCAACTCTTAAGGGAGGATATGGGGCTTCAGCCCGTCTATGAGTGTGTCTTTGTAGGATTGGAATTTGCTGTGGTGCGTGTGATAATGCCAGGGATTCAGTTATCCATCCTAGAATGAGAAGTAGGATGCTGATTGAGGCCGTGATAGTGGGAGACATTTTAACTTGCTGTTGAATTTGGGGTAGCGGGTTTCTGAGGGATGTCTTCAGGCTGAACTTTTTGCTATGGTATATAAGGATATCTTGTAAGACAATCTGAGAGGTATCAGTGGTAGTCTGAGCAGTTGTGAGAATGCAACACAGTGAGTAAAACACTTACATAGAGATACTATTTAAGCTTTTAATTTACGAGATGTTCTCACTTTTTTTGGGCCACCCTGTATATATGTACAGTAAATCTAAATTCCAAATCCACTTATTCCCCAGAAGTGCACCAAGTTTGAAATATAAATGAGAAGCAAGACAATGGATAACAGTTTGATTAATCTAAATGTTGAAATTTGTTATCTTTTGTCTAATCATGCTTGCAATCTTAGGAAAACAACAGTTGTATGTACATAGTTAAGATATTTGTTGAATATACTGACTGTTAAAACCTTGTTCTATGTAATGTTGTTGTTCAATTGTAAACTACCCTTGATCTCAGGTAGGGGCGGTATAAAAGAAACGCCAAATAAATAAATAAAATAAAATTAAAAACCTGAGGACAAAAAACTGTGGTAGACTTGTTCACTCGTGTAATCACTGAACTTGAGTGATGAAGGGATTCCTCTTATGTTCTCTCTCTAAAACAGAAGCCTAGTGGGTCAACGAAAGGAGCCGAAAAATATTATTCTGCTGAACTAAAGAAACCCCAGGAAACAGCAAAGTTGAGGCTCATATTGAACCCACAACTGCAGACTTACGTGAGCTTTTCCAGTTTCCTTTCTCGCTCCTCTTCCTCAGTTTTCAACTTCTCGTAGTCCAGGGTTAGTTTTTCCTGTTGCAGTTTGAATTTCTGATTCAGGCTGAAATTAAAGGAGGGAAAGAACTATAAGCGAGAGCCAGCAAAGTGGCCTCTTACCATAGAACTTGTGGTAAAGTTCCCTCCCAGAATCCTTCAGTAACCGCTACTGTCAATGCAGTACCGCCTGCTTCAACAAGGTCTGTTGTTGCTTTTCTCACAGATTCCTCTCCCCCTCCCCAACCCGATCTGCATGTGCTCTTCCCCCCATGCCCATTGGTGCTCTCAACCTCCCTCTCGTCCACTGCTTCTCTCCTGCCCTCTGCCAATCCTTAGAACTGGGTTTCTTCCAGTCTTTCCATTGCTCCTTCATTTATTGACTACAGGTTTTAAAAGACAGAACTGTGTATTCAGCAATAGAAAAAGAACATTAACTGGGGGTGGGGGGGGGAGAGAAATAGTACATCTGTAAAGCTGCAGCACAGAAGCGTAAATAAAGTGAGTCAGAGGGTGATGGTAGCAAATCAGCCTGTCATGAGCACAAGGGGATGGGCATCAGAGGGCAGAGGAAGAGAGAAAATGAGCCAAAAGCGCGCCTAGTTTTAGGCGCGGATCGCTAACCAGGTAGCAGTCCAATTATCACTGCTATCCGGTTACTGGCAATCTCTGCCCCTGCTATGCCTTGGAATACCCCAATCCGCCCTCATGCTAATCGGATAGCATCGGGACTCGTAGGAGACAGAGCCGGGGATATATTCAATGGCATTAACTGTGTAGGTGCCATTGAATATTCCCATTTAAGGTATTTGCACGGTTTACTGGGCTGTAAACAGTGTAAATGCCTTTTGAGTATCGGGTCCATAAGATTTGCCGTACAGTGTCAGAACAGCGGTCCACTGAGCCCAGTATCCTGTTTCCAACAGTGGCCAATCCAAGTCGCAATTACAACCCTCACTAGATTCTCACTGCACCTGCATTAGGCCTAAGTTTCAAAACTGCTGATACTCAAATGCCACGGCAGTGGGCTATGGCACTTAAATACTAGCAGGATATTCAACGACAATGTCCGGTTATAAGGTGCTGCCGTGCTTACCTGGCGTGCAAGTTAGGCTGCATGAAAAGCAAGCCTACGTTGTCCAGGCATGGGCCGCTGAAAAACCTGCTACCAGGTAAGTGTCAGCACTTTCACGGCTAATGCTGGTACCACCCCCGCTCTGCCACTGCATCAACTGGATAGTGTCAGGGCAACTGTGAAGCTAGTCAGTGGCACTCTCTGGATAGTGCTGCAGGATACGGCAGTCTGCCCCCTTAGCTGGACGGCATCCCATTAGCCAGCCAGCTAAGAACTTTGAATATCGCCCCGATAATATGTATCGTCATATAAATCTTTTAATGATGATCTTAACTATCTACTTTATGTTTGTTTGTTTTTTTATTTATTTATTTATTTTTTTTAGAGAGTGTGAAGTCTAGTTCTAATATAAAGGAGCGAATTACCTCCTGCTGTAGGAAGCAGGAAACACTTTCTGAAAGGAACTTACTCTTTGAGCTCATCAATGGTCTTCTGCTTCTCCTCTATCTCATCACGCAGCCGGGACAGCTGCTTCTGGTGGACCTCCCTGTGGTTCTCCATCTGCTGCTCCAGCGTTTTCTGCAATTGCATCATCACCAGAGATAAGAAAGGTCGTTACTTAGACCTACTTCGTAGAATGCATTTCACACACTCACTGCCTGAGTAAAACCAACCGCTTTACCATCTTCTGCTTTACATAATCAGAAATAAAGATCTATAAAGTAACTGCAGGGTTTTATTGGGCTCATTTAATCCATGTGTCAATACTGATGATTTTTTTAAAATTTAATCTTTATTAGCATTTTATATATAATAACACTCAGGTATTCACATGAATGAAACAAGAAATATGGGAACTCCACAATAAGCAAATACATTAATATATATGAAAAATAAAAGAAAAAAAAGCATCTTGTCCCAAACATTAGCCCACATAAAAGACAAGAAAAACAGTAGGGGGGCTACAGGAAATTACCCCATTGACCTTAATTTACAATCCCTTCCCGAATGTAAACAGGGCCTTAAGAAAAAGACATCTTTTTCGGCAGGATAAGACTTGTGTCAGCCGTGTGAGGACCCACCTTCCACCCTGGCCTCCTCCCTTGCACACAAAAATTCTAGAAGCTGCTTAGGTTCAAAAAACAGGAAAGTCTTTCCTTGATAGGAAATATAACATTGAGATGGATATTTTAACACAAAAGTACCACCCAAGGAGATGGTCCTGGCCCGATATGTCAGAAACTCCTTCCTCCTTAACTGGGTTGCACGAGACAAATCAGGAAATATACGTACATATGAACCTAGAAACTTCTCATTGATATTTTTGAAAAAAAGATCGAAGAATCAATGCCTTATCGGCCTCTAAGACCAGAGTCACAAGCATAGTAGTTCTTTCCATTATCACGTCCATGGAACTTTCTAGGAAATCCGTCAGGTCCCCAATTCCACTCACTGATGCCTCCAAATGAACCTTCCGAACTCCCAAGGTGTTAACAGAAAGGTACTGAGCCCTAGTTACAGGAGGAAGGTGCTCAGCTGGAATTTTAAGCACCTCACCAAAATACTTCCACACCATTTCCAAAGGGTACATGAGCAGGAGAGCTAGGAAAGTTCCAAAGACGGAGATTATTCCATCGGGCAAGATTTTCAAGGTGCTCAGTTTTCTGCGTCAGCACAGCCCTTTCCTTCATCAAAGCCACATGCTCCTCCTGGAGACGACTCACATCGTCTTTCACCTGTGATAAGAATCCAGCTTGCACATCCTGGCTCTTAGAAGCCTCCAACACCTCCAATTTCATAACTGATAATACAGTACTTACAGCACCCACAACAGTTGATAGGGTGGTAGTCATAGCAGAAATGGCATCCCACAGCGCGTCCAATATCACCACAGTCTTCTCCAAAACCCGACTCACATGAAAACAGCCCTCCTCCAGGCTCCGACAGCCATGGATCCACCACAGCAGGAGGCCATCTACACCGCCTCCCTTCAGCTGACTCCCCCTTCTGGACAGTAGGGCAAAGCCTTGCAGCAGTTGCCCCTCACCACCGGGCTCTGGAGTACTCGCCTGTAAGCCGGGCGAAGGAGGAAAACAAACGCCATCGGCAGATGACACACTTCCTGGTTGTGTCGGGGGCGCTCGCTGATCTGGGGAAAGACTCACTCCAGATGCACCCAGCACAGACAACAGCTCTTCATGCTGTGCTGGCGAAGACGCCGCTCCAGACCTGACAGCCGCAAACCCACGGAGTTCCAAGGTCCTCTGGCCAGCAGCAGAAGGCAGCGAGGGAGCTCCAGGTAGACCCGCTTGCTTCCTTTTCCTCTGCCCCATTTCCAACAGAGCAGAGTGCACAGCCGGTACAGAAACGCAGAGCTTACTGCAGGGCAGCCGCCGACAGTCCACTTCCTGCTGCCATCTTGCCCCCCCCCCCCCCTCCAATACTGATGATTTTTTGACCGTTTAGGAAATATGTGATGTCTCAGGCTCTGTCAAGGCTTTTGTGCCTAGCTGGCGTGGCACACTATCTCAGGTACTCAAACCTATAGCTCATGGAAAAGTTTGTCAGATTAGTCAACAGAGTGCTTTCCCCTGGTTAAAGCAGTGAGTTTCATACAGAATGGACACAGTGGGAGACAGATAAATTAAACCTTTTAACCTACATGAAATGATTACAAGGTAGAGATTTTAAGGATAAAATGCGCTCATTTCTAAACAAAAATTGAAACTGCATTCATTAACCAGAAAACTGTTTGCTACATTCAATAGTGTGAATGGTCATGGAAATTCTTCCTTGTCACAGGCTGGCCATTTTTAAGGGGCTCATTGTCTTTTATAAGTGCTTTGCCTGATATTTTGTTATATCTTTTATAGTGCAGGTTAAGTTGCTGGGTTATTTTTTGTAGCTTTTAGAGAAGGGGACTTTTTTAAAATAATTTTTTGTTGTTGTTGGGGTTTAGTCATGGGAATAGTTTAGGAAGGGTGAGGAGGAGCATGGCCCCAACCTCCCCAAAATGCTGCAGTCTGGCACTGGAAAGAGAAAAGGTCACATGGGCCCTAGTCCTTCTAAATTTTAACCCCCTTCCCTTTGCTGCTGCTGCTGCTGTCACTACTTTTTATTCCTTACTCCCCAGCCTGTTCCCTGGTCCCGTAGCTCTTCCCCCCTCAAACCTGCCATCATTTGGGGGGTCATTCTCAGTGGAGCAGTGACAGCAGAATTAAACGGTAATGAACCATGCAGAGTCTTTGTACTCCTTTGCTGTATCCTGCCCCCAACAGGAAGTCCACATAAGAGGAAGCAAGAAGCCACAGAGCCTTCAGCGGCACAGGAGCACAGAGGATCTTGTGCTGCTTTGTAGTTTGCTGTTGCTGTCCTGGCAGAAAGTCAGATTTGAGGGGAAGATATAATGGACTTGCGAATGGGACGTGTCTGTTGAGAGAGGGAGGAAAAAGGAGTGTGCACCTGGGGGAAGAAGAGAGAGTCAAGGTGTGCCCCAAGAGAGGGGAGAGTGTGCCAGGGGGAGATGAAGTGGGAGAGAACATGTGTGCTAGAAGAAAGGAGAGAAACAAAGCGTGGGGGGATAGAAGGGAGGGAGAAGATGAGAGATATGGGGGGAGAGATGCGTAAAAGGCAAAAGGAGAGGGAGGATGAGGAAGAGAGGAAAAGAGAAAGATAAGAGGAGAAGAGAAGAGAAGAGAAGAGAAGAGAAGAGCCGCCACATAAGCTGGAGGTGGAGAGATGAGTGGTAAGAGGAGACCACACCTTCAAAAAGATATATACTGGATGGAGTCCATCCAGAGATCAGCTACTAAAATGGTTTACAGTCTTCATCATAAAGACTATGGGGTCAGACTTAAAGATCCAAGCACATACGCTCTGAAGAAGAGGTGGGAAAGGGGAGATATGGGGGATTACTCTTTTAGCGACATCCATCATGGGAGGGCTTCTGGACTCTAGTCTTAATTTTCAGTAGCACATTCAATATCCAGAAAGCCTACTCCAGTTTGCATATGACCTTATTTCAATGCTTCTCAACCTCTCCTGTAGGCACATCTAGCCAGTTATGTTTTCAGGATTACCATAAAGAATATGCATGAAATATATTATATACAAATCAAATCTCATGCATATTCATTATGGTAATCCTGAAACCGGCCTAGCTAGGTTTGCCTGCAGGAGAGGATTGAGAGGCACTACCTTTTTTGATAGAGTCACAACTCAAGAGTTGTGTTGCAAGCCTTAGTTCTCTCAGAATCAATTACAACAACTCTTTCTGGGTCTTCTGTGACCATTCTTTAAGCACTACATTTGATTCAGGTTAATTTCAGGCACTTTTTTGGAAAGGAGTAGCCTAGTGTTTAGAGCACTGGCTTGGTAATCAAGAAACCAGGGTTCAATTCCCACTAGTACTCTTTGTGGCCTTGGGCAAGCCACTTACCCCTCCATTGCCTTGGAAGAAAGGCCTGGCAATCTACTTCTGGTCACGCCTTGCCAAGAAAACCCAGGGGCTGCTGGGTTGCCAGGAGTCAACATTGACTCGAAGGCACACACTGCACTGAATTTTGGGAACATTATTCTGGTCTTATCTTTCACTGCTTTAAAATGTACCATTCCCTTAGGTATTTACAGCTCAAATTGGCCTAATGTACCAGGATGACACCCATGAGAGAATCAATACGTCTTCATTTTGTTGTGTTCTTTCTGAATTGAAACAACTTTACTGAATACTAAATAATGACCATCATGCTCCTCCCTGTGTCCCCTCCCAAAACTGCACCCTGTCTTCAAGTGAGATTTTTAAAATTAACTTTTAAACCCAAATGCTCTAAACTACTTGGACATTGTTATGATCTGTGATATATCAAATAAAAATGAAAAACTTTAAAGTTTTGTGTTTAATTTTCAATGTAGATGTATGATATAGGGCCAGAATACTTAAGGCCCTTTAACTAAGGCGTAGTAAGTTTTTTCACTTACTATGCGTTTTGAATAAAAATGGACATGTAGTAAGTGTAACAGTAATGCACTGTCAAGAGTGTGGTCAGCACGTTCCAGGCAGTTACACTGAAAAGTAACCCAGCTTTTGCAAATAACATAGTGTGAACTTAACGCCACTCACTGAGGTGAAGTTATGTGCACTCATGCTAACTGCAAAATTGACAATTAGCACATTATGTGCACACATGCTAACTGCAATGTACACTCCACGCCCTCTCTCGGGCCCCAACCCGCCTACTTACTGCCCCACTGAACAATGTACAGTTCAAGCAGGAATTAGCACGTCACAACTGTCGTGCCAGTGAATTAATGGTGCAGGCCTGCACTAACAATTATTGCATGCTAATACCCGAGTTAAAGGTTTAGAGTACTTTAGTAGAAGGGCTCCTTAGTAACTAAAGCGAACTCTTGAGTGCTAAAGCTACCCCTTAGATCAGACCAAGTTTTATGTCTTTGTTTCGTTTCTCCAAGGGAATATAAAGCCTGTTCATAGGAAGAGGCATGTTCACTAAACCGCACTGTTAGCACGGGAGCCTATGGTAAAAACCCAGTGCTAACCGGTTAGTGTGCAATCGGGTGGGGACTGGATGAGTTAGGGGGCATAATATGAACATTGACAGCGAATTACAGTTAGTATGGGTATTATGGGCACACTTACCATGAAAGTTTCCATTAGCTTGGATGCACTTACCACCAACTCAAGGGTGCAGGTAATTACAGCACATTGGTAATACATTCACATGCCAGTTAGCGCAATCTACTAAAGGCAGGGGGATGGGCACACCTCATCCCCCCCCAAAAAAAGTTAACACTCTAGATTTTGCAGCTCAAATGCTTGCCAACAGCATGCCCTTAAGTAAAGAACACCCCTAAGTCTTCTTTCTTTAAACTAACTGTACCATTTTTTTTAGAAATCTCTTTCTACTGGTCTTCATATGGAAAGTGATCATCTAGGATCTTGTAAACCTTTGAAAGCACATATATACACAAGCATTATCATAAGTTTTTATTTTGTATCTATGATTTTTGCTTTAATTGTAATTTATTTGGGTTGAATTTTCTTTCGTATTTTTTGTGATGCTTTTTAATTTGATTTTTTAAAGCTTTGATTTATTGATTGGGAGCTTTTATTTTGTACATCACCTATAGACTTTATTGAGATGATTAAAAAGCTATTATTTTTTCAATTTAATTTGAGTTAAGCTCCCTTATAAAACATTATTTTACTAAATGGGCATAGAAGTCTATTGGGGCCTTACTCAAATGAGACATTGTAAGCAATGTTCCCTCTAATTTTCTGTAGGCTGTGTGCGCATAAAATATCAGCTGTGCAGCTTTTGAAGGAAGGTTAAATTTTTGTGCGCCACATAATGACACTCAGAGTTATATACTTTAAAATTTGACTACACGTCAGAATACAGTATGTACACCACATTGATTTTAATCAAATTAAATGAAAATAGACGATTACTAAATGAAGCATGAAATTTCTAGTAATTACAATCATAACTTTTAAATTTTAAGACGTCTGTGTTGTTTTCTATCAGAATCAGAGCCGTAATTTTTGTGCGCTCTGTTGTAAAATATGTGCGCTCGCTTGGCGAGGTGTGTGCGCGCGCACACGCGCACAGCTTAGAGGGAACAGTGATTGTAAGCTATTTAATTACAGACTATGAAAGAAGATGCCTTTTGTTTTCTCTTTCATGTTCTGAATTTTTACCCATAGAGAGACAGACAAAATATATAAGTAATGTCTACCCATATGACTCGGGGAAAAAAAACCCAAACATTTTGCATTCAGCAGTTTAATATATTTTATTTTATTTATTTAATAAGTTTTCTATACCACCTTATCCTATATTCAAAGTGGTTTACAATATAACAACTGGAACTTTACATTGAAAAGGGAAGTTAAACTTGGGAGCTTAAGCAGGGTACAATAGAGATATTTTATGTATCTCAGACTAGGAGAGTTCAGGTATGGGCTACAGTAAATAGCGCAGCAATACCTTGAATGAATATGTTGGAGACCATAAAGTTGTTAGTGTATGAAAGAGCTAGGATTAGAGTTGTAATAGAGAGTCAACGAAGACCTTCTTTTGGTTAGAAGGCAAGAGTGGGAGTGGGAGGGAAACATAAAAGCACAGTTGAGTTAGAAAGATCAGGGGGGAGGTGGGGGGAAGTAGAGAATTGAACAGTGACTTGAAGAAATGGCTCACGGATTTAGGCCATTTTTTTCCTTTAAGTGCCATCAAGTCAGTGCTGACTCCTGGAGACCATGCTGCCTCTGCGTTTTCTTGGCAATGTATCACCAGAAGTAGATTGCCAGGCCTTTTCTTCCGAGGCAATGAAGGGTAAAGTGACTTGCCCAAGGTCACAAGGAGTGCCGGTGATCTTCTGGGTACTAGGCAGTTGCTCTAACCACTAGGCTACTCCTCCACTAAAATCCCACAAGTCTTTAATAGCTCTTATGTTCTCAGGGAGTGCGTTACAAAGTGACAGGGCATAGAGTGAAAACACCCTATTACATATTACTTGCTTAGCCTTGATTTTGGAGGTAGGGTTGGGCAGTAAGTTCTTGTTGGAAGTTAGTCGAGCTCTCTTTTCCGGGTCCTTACTGATAAGTGGTTGAAGTGTTATTGGTGATAGTTGGTGGATGGTTTTAAAGATTATGAGGAGTGTTTTGAATTTCGAACAGATAGATACAGATAACCAGTGTAGTTGTTTCAGTGTAGGAGCTATGTGGCTGGTTGTTGTTCCTGAGATTATTCATGTGGCTCTGTTCTGCACTAAGTTTAGGGGTTATGTAGTTTGTTTGGGAAGGCCTTGGTAAATAACATTACAGTAGTCTAGCATGGGCATAACCACGGCTTGACAACTGTGCAAAAGTTGTTAATGTCAAGCAATAGTTTGAGCTTTTGAATTATTCTTAATTTATGATAAACTGATCGTATTGTTTTGTTTATGTGGGAATGGAAATTTAAATTCTGATCTAAGTACACCTTAGGTACTTCACTTGCTGTTTGACTTCAATGTCATTGTAGAGAATTTTCAAGCTCTCCAGTGGGGTGAACGTTATAAAGAGAGCTTCAAAATTTTGTAGTTTATGGCGAGATGTTGCTTGTGAAGCCAGTTTGCCATAGCTTCATAAGAACATAAGTGACATACTGGATCAGACCAAGGTCCATCAAACCCAGTAAACTGTTTCCAACAGTGGCCAATACAGGTCACAAGTACCTGGAAGTTTCCCAAAAAGACACACAGGTTCCACAATGCTTGCATTGGAGCAAGCAGTGGCTTTCCCAAGTCCTCTTTAATAATGATTTATGGACCTTTCCTCCAGGAATTTGTCAAAACCTTTGTAAACACAGCTACACTAACAGCTTTTACTACATCCTCGGGTAACAAATTCCAGTGTTTGATTACGTGTTGAGTGAAAAAAATATATTCTCTTGTTAGTCTTAAAATGGGTTACACTGTAGCTTCAATACATGTCCCCTGGTCTTTCTACATTTTTATGGCAAACAATCGATCTACGTTTTCCCAGTTCCACTCCATTCATTAATTTATAGACCTCTCTCATATCTCCTCTCAGCCATCTCTTTTCCAAGTTGAAAAGCCCTAACCTTTTAAGCCTCTCCTCTTAGGAGTATCCTTCCATCCCGTTTACCATTTTGGGGGCTCTTCTCTGTACCTTTTCTAATTCCGCTATATCCTTTTTAAGATAGGGCAACCAAAATTGCACAGAATATTCAATGTGGGGTCACACCATGGACCAATGCATTATAATATCCTTTGTTTTATTCTCCATTCCTTTCCTTATGATTCCTAGCATTCTATTTGCCTTCTTGACTACCGCTGCAGACTGGGCGGAAGGTTTCAATGTGTTATCCATGACACATTAAAACCATTGTCTAAGCCCTTTAGTATGCTGTCCAGTAAAGAGGTGGTGAATGTCTTTACACTATGGTTAGGCTTAAAGCCATGATGGTGGGGGTCGAGTAGGGCACTGTTATGAATGTGCTCTTGTAGCAGATTTTGTACCACTTTTTCAATAATCTTTGTTATAAACAGCAGACTTGAGATAGGACGATATGAGCTGGACACTCTGGCACTTAAGTTAGGATTTTTTAATATTGGTCCATCTATTGCTTGTTTGAGGCTGGGGGCACATGACCTTGAGTGAGCGATAGCTGTGTGATATTAAGACCCAATCTAGAAATGCCCTCACACTGCAGTGTAGATAGATTATGTATATAGTTAACCCAGTTATCCAAGTTTGTACTCCTGTTCAATGTAAAACCTGACAGTTTGTCGTTATGGTCGTTGTTGTTATGATGTAAACCGTGCTGATTCTAAATAGCGCGGTATATAAGAAACTGTAATAAATAAATAAAGTAGTGTAGGGCCCAGCTGCTTCACCATCATCTTAATCAAGGAGACTGGGCAAGGATCAAGGGGTGAAGTAGAAGTGTTGATATTGTTTATGCATTCAGAGAGGAATTACCAGCCGAAAGGAAGAGGTACTAATGCCACTGTAGAAGTCGCTGGTGAGGTCTCACTTGGAATATTGTGTTCAGTTGTGGAAACTGTATCTCAAAGGATATAAAAATGCTGGGAACGGTTCAGAGGAAGGCAACCAAAATGATTTGGAGCCTGCATCAGAAGACTTATGAGAAGAGACTTGAAGACCTAAATATGTACACTCTGGAGGAGAGGAGGGACAGGGGAGATATGATTCAGACCTTCAAATACTTAAAGAGTATTAATGAACAAACAAACCCCTTCCAAAGATGGGGAAGCTGTAAAACTAGAGGGCATAACATGAAGCTGCAAGGGGGTAAACTGAAGGCAATGTCAGGAAATGCTTTCACTGAAAGGGTGGTGGATGCTTGGAATGCCCTCCCGATGGAAGTGGTGGGGGCAAATACTGTGACAGAATTCAAAATGGCATGGGACAGACACGGTGGATCCCCTTATAGAAACAGGATAAAATCAACATATACATAACTCTCTCTTATATTTCAACAACAGGGATGACATACACGAGGATGGATATATCCCTAAACAAAGGCATGGGCAGGGGTGACCTGCACAGAGCGGCAAGTGCACCTACTCTTGTCGCCTTGCTGGGGCAGACTAGATGGACCTTACTAGTCTTTATCTGCCATCATATACTATGTTACTAGGTTTTCCAGGTGTTCCATGGAGGGAATGTCTTTATTTTAAGCTCATTTTTTCTTTTTAAATGTCTAAAAGCTGAAGTTTTAAAAGGACTCCACTAAAAAAAAAAGGTTCTGCAATAATATTACATTTGTAAATTAGATTTTCTACATTGGCATGCATTTTCTTTGCTATTCAAGTGAGAAAAGGAAAGATCCCCGATTATCTGTCAAAGTTTAAATTAATATGAAATGAAAAAGAAATTTACAAAATGAGAAGAGATGGGGTAATTCTGCTGAAAGGCAAACCAATTTTTTAAAAATAAACTAAGAATATTATATCCCAATTGTAAGATGGGCTTTTATTACTAAAATAATCTATGCAACACCC
Source organism: Ichthyophis bannanicus (assembly GCA_033557465.1). Classification (NCBI taxonomy): domain Eukaryota; kingdom Metazoa; phylum Chordata; class Amphibia; order Gymnophiona; family Ichthyophiidae; genus Ichthyophis; species Ichthyophis bannanicus. Next base: position 701,397,351 of record CM066036.1, read on the forward strand.
CTTGCTTCAGAAAAGAGTATCCTATGGGTGACCCCCTAGCTCAGATGGGAAGCACCACTTTTCAAAAAGGATCCTTTGAAAGTGAAGTCTAAAAATTCCAGAGCTTTTTCTCAAATGGTATATGGTTATTCCCTACCAAGTACAGCAAAAGAAAAGCTAAGACTCTGCTAACGTGATTCTATATATTAAAATCCCAGATAGTTATTCACATTGCAAAAATAGTTCCTTTGGAAAGTTTTGTGGATTTAGTAATTATCAAAAGCATGGTGTTTTTTTAAATAAAAAGAAACCCAATTCTGCACAATACTCACTCACACCAGCTTATTGACCACCCTCACCCTGGGAGAAAAGAATTTATTGGCAAGTCTACCAACCACATACAGGGCAAACCAGACTGAAGATGACTGAATAATACACATTGAGGGCAAAAAATAAATTCTAGACAAATCCTGCATAAATCACACCTAAATTCCTGGCAGACATTATGCCTACTCTTAAGCAGACAAACAGCAGTCTGCGCTTCAAGCACATATTTTATAAAATATGCATGTAAATCATGACTTTGTCCAAACTCCATCTTGTGCAGACCCTACCGTACACGTACGCGCTGGCTTGCATCATGCATGCTTTTAAGAAGTCAGTGTACTTTTTATATGCGCCTACGTTTTACATAAGTATACTCTCACACAATTTTATGAGAGCCCTTTTTTGCATGTAAAAAGCATAGTTACTCACTTGTAGCAGTGTTCTCCGGGAACAGCAGGAATCAGTCCTCTCATGTAAAACCATGTTCATTATATGTTCATTATTCCATGTAAAACCATGTTCATTATATGTTAAGTGTAAACCGCCTTTGATCTCTGGAAAAAGCGGTATAGAAGAAAAGCATAAATAAATAAATAAAAAAATATGGGCGACATCAGCACTGATGGAGCGGGCACAGTAACCTCTCCCCAGCTTTGAAAGAAAGCCTTTGGGAGATCCATCAAGTCTGCGTGCTCACCTTCGCGCCCGAGGGTGCCATCTTGTCTCAGTATGATGATATAGCTCAAGATGGCAAAAAGAAAAGCAACTCCATGAGGAGGAGGGTGGGTTGTAGGACTAATTCCTGCTGTTCCCAGAGAACTCCTGCTACAGGTAAGTAATTACACTTTCTCAGAGAACAAGCAGGAAGCCAAACCTCTTATAAGGGACTCCCCAGCTACAGGTTACCGAACAAACTTGTAAGCCACAGGCAACCCAAAAAGCAAACCGTGAGGAAAAGCAGAAAGTACAGTTCGGTTGCAAGACCTCAGCAGCGACCACAGCGTCAACCTGGAAAACCAGTTCTCCAGTAGCTTGGAGACACAGAATGGATGGAGAGTGGGAGTTGCCTTAAACCCCGAACAGATGGAGTACCACTTGGCTGAAGGCACTGTCCTGCCAGGACTCCTCCTCTAGGCAGTAATGCACTGCGAAGGTGTGGCCCGGCAGATCTCCAGCAAGAGAACTGAACGAGGCTTCGCCACAGATGCAGCTATGGCTCTAATGCTGTGCACTGTGATGTGTGCTCCAGTGAAAGATCAGCCTACCCTGCCCATAGGTGAAGGCAATGCAGTCCGCCACCTAGGTGGACAGAGTACGCTTGGAGACAGCTAAGCCTAGGCAATTAGGGTCATAGAAAATGAAAAGCTGTGAGGAGCGGCGATGAGGCTTGGTTCGCTCCAGATAGCAGGCCAAAATCTGCTTACAGTCCAGAGTAGCCTCTGCCTTGTTAGCGTGAGGCCACAGAAAAAAAGGTGGGAAGCACCACCTCCTGGTCGAAGTGGAAGAGAGAAAGCACCTTAGGGAGGAACTTAGGATGTGTGTCTGAAACATCACCCTATTCTTGTGGAACCTGGTGTAGGAAGCATGAGCCACCAGAGCATGGAGCTCACTGACTCTGCGTGCAGATGTAGATGCCACAAGAAAGACCACCTTCCATGACAGATGCTTGAGGTGGCAGGAAGCCAGCGGTTCAAAGGGTGGAGCGATAAGATTCAAAAGGACCGCACTGAGATCCCACGTCACCACTGCCGCTGCCAGCAGGTGGGTGGGTACCTAAGAGAGCAGGAGGCCTCTCAAGAAGTGAGCCATGAGAGGCTGGCCAACAAGGAGCTTTCCCTTGATGAGGTGATGGTGTGCCAGCAGCACACTGAGGTGTACCCTCTTGGAGTTAGACTTCAGACCAGTGTTGGACAGGTGCAGCAAAGTAGTGCAGCACTAGCTGGACAGAACAGGAGAAGAGGTTGGCATACCTCTCCACACACCAAACAGAGAACATAAGAACATAGCATATAACATAATGGATCAGACCAAGGTCCATCAAGTCCAGTATCCTGTTTTCAACAGTGGCCAATCCAGATTAAAAGTACTTAGCAGTTTCCCAAAATGACACAAAGATTCCACAATGCTTATATTAGGCAAGCAGTGGATTTCCCAGGTCCTCTTGAATAATGGCTTATGGATCTTTCCTCCAGGAAGCTGTCCAAACCTTTTTTAAACCCAACTACACAAACAGCTTTCACTACATCTTCTGGTAACAAATTCCAGAGTTTGATTACATGTTGCATGAAAAATTACTCTCTCTTATTGGTCAACAGGTTACACCGTAGCTTCATTGCATGTCTCCTAGTCTTTCTACTTTTTGATTGCGTAAACAATCCATCTACGTTTACCCATTCCACTCCATTCATTAATTTATAGACCTCTTTTGTTTCTCCCCTCAGCCGTCTCTTTTCCAGGTTGAAGAGCTCTAACCTATAAGCATCTTCTCATAGGGGAATCCTTCCATCGCCTTTATCATTTTGGCGGCTCTTCCTTGTACCTTTTCTAATTCCACTATATCCTTTTTAAGATAACGTGATCAGAATTGCACACAATATTCAAGGTACGGTCTCACCATGGAACGATACAGAGGCATTATAATATCCTTTGTTTTATTCTCCATTCCTTTCCTTATGATTCCTAGTATTCTATTTGCTTTCTTGGTGGCTGCTGCATACTGGGCGGAGGGTTTTAACATGTTATCCACGATGACTCCTAAATCTTTTTCCTGAGTGGTAGTTCCTAAAGTGGAACCTTGCATTGTGTAACCATAGTTTGGGTTGTTCTTTCCTAGATGCATAACTTTGCACTTGTCCACATTAAATTTCATCTGCCATTTGAATGTCCCAGTCTTCCAATTTATCAAGGTCCTCTTGAAATTTTTCACAATCTTCTTGGGTTAACAACTTTGAATATTTTTGTCTCATCTGCAAATTTGATTACCTCACTCATTATTCCCTTTTCCAAGTCATTTATAAACATATTAAAAAGCAGCAGATCCAGTACAGATCCTTTCACCTTTCTCCATTGGGAAAACCCTCTGCTTTCTATTTTTTAACCAGTTCCTAATCAACAATAGTACACTGCCTCCTATCCCATGACTTTTTTAATTCATCAGGAGTCTCTCATGAGGGACCTTGCCAAAGGCTTTCTGAAAATCCAAATACACTATATCGACCGGCTCAACTTTGTCTACGTGTTTATTCACACCTTCAAAAACAGATAAATTAGTAAAAGAAGACCTTCCTTGGCTAAAGCCATGTTGGCTTCCTCCCATTAAATCATGACTATTTCAATATGTTCAGTAATTTTGTTCTTTATAATGATTTCTACCATTTTGCCCAGTACGGACATCAGGCTCACCGGTCTGTAGTTTCCTGGCTCACCCCTGGAACCCTTTTTAAAAACTGCCATTACATTGGCCATTCGTCAGTCTTCAGGTATTTCAGATGATTGTAATGATAGTTCATAGATTACTTATTACTAATTTTTACTACATCTAAGTTTCACAGACATCTTTTTTGTTGTATACCTTTGAACATACTATTAAACTATTGACGACATACAGTTTGAATATTTCCAATTATTTCTGAAGATATTGTACACAACATACCTAAAATGCAAGGGTGCTAATAATGTTAACCACAACTGTAAGCAAAACTGCTTGCCAAATTGAAAGACAGCATTTGGAAACAGCAGCCCTAGCTTATTAGGGTCAAAAGAAACAAAAAGCTGGATGGACTTTCTATAAGCTTTTGGCCACTGCAAGTAGGCGGCTAAGGCTCGCTTGCAGTCCAACATGTACAACACAGCTTTCCCTTTGGGGCATGAGGTCTTGGGAAAAATGTTGGAAGGAAAATTGATTATTAAGGTGGAACTCAGATACCACTTTTGAAAGAAATGAGAATGGAGGACCACTCTATTATGGTGGAATTTGGTGCAAGGCAAATGAACTATTAGGGCCTGAAGCTCACTTATTCTGCATGCTGAAGTGACCACCACCAGAAAAAATACCTTCTAGGTCAAGAACCTCACAGAACAGGAACTGAGCCACTGAAATGGAGCTTTCATGAGCTGCACAAGAACCACAATGAAGTCCCAAGACACTGTAAGAGGCTTGTAGGGAGGCTTCAAGAGAAGCAACCCCCACACAAAGCAAATAACTAAACGCTGTACCGAGATGGACTTTCCTTCCACACCTCGATAAGCTCCAAATGCACTGAGGTGGACCCTGACAGAGTTGGACTTGTCCAGACTTGAAGAGGTGTAGAAGATATTCAAGCAGTTTTTGTGTGGAAAAGATGAAAGGATCTAGGGTCTGACTCTCATACTAAACAGCAAATCTCTTCCATTTGCAAGAGTGACTTTCTTGTAGAGGCCCTCTTGGAGACCAAAAGGACTTCAGTCACACCTTCCAGCAGGTTGAGCTCAGACAACATTAGCCTCTCAACATCCATGTCATAAGGGCCAAGGACCGGACGTTGGGGTGCAACATCATCCCGCCATCCTGCGATATCAAATCTGGAGCATGGCTGAACATGAGTGACTCCCGAATGCTGTAGCATGAGGCAAAACCAAGGCTGTCTGGGCCAGTAGGGAGCGATGAGAATCATCATGCCTCAGTCTGTTTTGAGATTCAGGAGGGTCTTTGCAATGAGGATATGTGTACAGAAGACCCTGCCCCCAATGGAGGAGGAAAGCATCCGATGCTAGTCTGCTGTGTTATCTTATTTTGGAGCAGAACTGTTCCACTTGGGCATTCTGTGGAATAGCAAACAGATCTATTGTGGAGATGCCCCACTCTTGAAAGATGCAAGTCGCAACCTTCCTGTCCAGTGTCCACTGGAAAACCCGACTCAGTCTGTCTGCCAGAATGTTTTGCTCGCCTGGCAGGTGGCATGGCTCTCAAGTCCATCCCATGCACGATGGTGAACTTCGACAACCTGACTGATTCCCAATACAGCAGTACAAACCCATTCTGCCTTGCTGGTTGATGAAAAACATGGAAATATAATTGTCGGTCTGAATCAAAACAATTTGGTTGGCCTTTAGAGCATTTGCTATTTTATTATTTATTTATTTTATTTATTTATTATGGCTATGGCTCTAAATTCCAAGAAATTGATCTGATGGAAACTTTCTTGAATGGACCAATCACCCTGGGTGTGCAACCCATCAAAATGATCTGCCCTCCTCAGCTTGGATACATCAATCATCAGAACCTTTTGGGGTAGAGTAATTTGGAAAGAAAGACTTTTGAGCAAATTGTGGTGGACTATCCACCAATGCAATGACTGAACAAGAGGGGCGGTGACATACAGATGATCCCTGAGATGACCCATGGCCTGGATCCACTGAGTCCTCAGAGTGCACTAAGCTTGCCTCATTTGGAGACAGGCCAAGGTTGTGACATGCACTGTAGAGGCCATGTAGCCTAGTACAATCAACATCCTGTGAGCTGATACCTGCTGGCTCAATTGAGTTTCTCACACAAGTGCTGTCAATCTGCGACGTCAGTTGTGCAAAAGGAAGGCTCTTGCCTGAGTTGTATTGAGCAGGGCTCCTATGAATTTAAATTGCTGGGTGGGCTGAAGGTGGGGTAATTTATAACAAATTCTACAAGTTCCTATAACCGAATGGGCAACCATGTGATTCTTGAACTCCTTCCAGAGTAGTATTCTTGATCAGCCAATCATCCAGATAGAAAAAGCAAAATGCTACCAGTATCTGGAGGTAAGCTGCTTCTACTACCATGCGGCATATTTTTTTAACACTTAACATAAGAAAATAAGATATGCCATACTGGGTCAGACCAAGGTCCATCAAGTCCAGTATCCTGTTTCCAACAGTGGCCAATCTAGGTCACAAATACCTAGCAGTTTCCCCAAAAGACACAAGTTCCACAATGCTTGTATTGGGGCAAGCAATGGATTTCCCAAGTCCCCTTTAATAATGGTTTATGGACCTTTCCTCCAGGAACTTGTCCAAACCTTTTTTAAACCCAGCTACACTAACAGCTTTTACTAAATCCCCTGGTAACAAATTCCAGAGTTTGATTACACGTTGAGTGAAATAATATTTTCTCTTATTAGTCTAAAATAGATTACCCTGTAGCTTCATTGCATGCCCCCTAGTCTTTCTATATTTTGATGGCGTAAACAATCGATCTACATTTACCCATTACACTCCATTCATTCATTTATAGATCTCCATCTTATCTCCCCTCAGCCGTCTCTTTTCTAGGTTGAAGAGCCCTAACCTTTTTAACCTCTCTTCATAGGAGTAGCCTTCCATCCCCTTTATCAATTTGGTGACTCTTCTCTGTACCTTTTCTAATAATGCTATATCCTTTTTAGGATACGGCAAACAGAATTGCACACAATATTCAAGGTGCAGTCGCACCATGTAACGATACAGAGGCATTATAATATCCTTTGTTTTATTCTCCATTCCTTTCCTTATGATACCTAGCATTCTATTTGCTCTCTTGGCTGCCACCGCACACTGGGCGGAGGGTTTTAACATGTTATCCACGATGAAGCCTAAATCTTTTTCCTAGGTTTTGGTTCCTAATGTGGAACCTTGCATCGTGTAACCATAGTTTGGGTTGTTCTTTCCTAGGTGCATAACTTTGCACTTGTCCACAATAAATTTCATCTGCCATTTGAATGCCCAGTCTTCCAGTTTATCAAGATCCTCTTGTAATTTTCCACAATCCTCTTGGGTTTTAACAACTTTGAATAGTTTTGTGTCATCTCCAAATATGATAAACCTCACTCATTATTCCCATTTCCAGGTCATTTATGAATATGTTAAGAAGCAGCGGACCCAGCACAGATCCCTGGGGTACTCCACTATTCACCTTTCTCCACTGGGAAAATTGGCCATTTAGCCCTAGCCTCTGCTTTCTATCTTTTAACCAGTTCCTGATCCACAATAGTACACTGCCTCCTATCCCACGACTTTTTAATTTTGCCAAAAGTCTCTCATGAGGGACCTTGTCAATGGCTTTCTGAAAGTCCAGATACACTATATCAACTGACTCACCTTTGTCTACCTGTTTATTCACACCTTCAAAAAAACATAACCGACTTTCCCTGGGTAAAGCCATGTTGGCTGTCTCCCATTAAACCATGACAATCTATATTTTCAGTAATTTTGTTCTTTATGATGGTTTCCACCATTTTTCCTGGTACTGATGCCAGGATCACCAGTCTGTAGTTTCCCGGATCACCCCTGGAGCCCTTTTTAAAAATTGGCATTACATTGGCCATTCTCCAATCTTCAGGTATTACAGATGATTTTAATGATAGTTCACAGATTACTAATAGCAGGTCTGCAATCTCATATTTCAGTTCTTTCAACATTCTTTGATATATACTATGCGGTCCAGGTGATTTGCTACTCTTCAGTTTATCAAATAGTTGTAATACATCTTCCCAGTGTAGCGATATTTCTTTCAATTCTTTTGCAGCATCTCCTTTAAATACCATTTCAGTCATAGGCAACATTCCTACATCTTCCTCAGTAAAGACCGAAGCAAAGAATTCATTCAGTCTGTCCACTACGGCCTTGCTGCCTCTTAGTGCCCCTTTTACCCCTCTATCATCTAATGGTCAAACTGACTCTCTCACAGGTTTTTTGCTACAAATGTACTTGAAAAAGTCTTTATTATGAGTTTTTGCTTCTATAGCAAGCTTCTTCTCAAATTCTATCTTTGCCTGCCTTATCAATGTCTTGCATCTAACTTGCCAGTGTTTGTGTTGTATCCAGTTTTCATCATTTGGCTCCTTTTTCCATTTCCTGAAAGATGCTTTTTTGGCGGCAACAGCCTCTCTGACCTCATCTTTAAGCCATGCTGGCAGTTTTTTGGACGTCCTTCCACTTTTCTTAAAGTGTTGAATTCAGCCGGTCTGGGCTTTCTAAGATAGTGTTTTTAAGGTGCTGAGGCTAGGCCAAAAGGCAACACTCAGAATCTGAGATACCTCCTGTGAGTGTGAGATGTATCTGTATGTGGGTATAAGCATCCTTCAGATCCAGGGAGCATAGCCAATCTCCTTTTTGAATTAAGGAAGCAGGATGACTAGAGAAAACATTCTGAACTTTTCTCTTACCAAGTACATGTTCAGATCACTTAGGGAAGAAGTGGATACCGTCCCATCCTAGACCTGTTTTTCTTGGGGGATCAGGAAATACCTGAAATAAAACACCCAACTTCTTTGCTCTGGTGGCATGAGCTCCATCGCGAGATCCGACAAGAGGATGGTGATTTCTCTCTGAAGCTGTTTCTGATGCAGAAGGTCAAGGTGATGCACCCTCGGGGGGGGGGGGGGGATTTGGTGTCAGTTCCAATAAATGTATTTATAACCGCTTTGAATGCTCTGTAGAACCCAAGTGTCTAAGGTTTGGACAAAAAGAGTGAGGTTTCCTCTGACCAGAGGGTTTCCTACTGTGGTTATTAGTAGAGTGGCTATGCTCCGACGAACAGTAAAACAAAGGAAATGAGGATGAAAATCAAAAGAGACAGAGAAACTCGGGGGTACAGAACACCCACCCCTATTTCTTTTAATTGATATTCTTGTATCTACAAGACAGAAACATGTTAGCGTTACATTGCATGTTCTACCACCATTGTTGCATCCGGTAAGATACTCATGGGTCCTGAAACCAGACATGTATATACAAAATCAAAAGAGCAATGCGATAATGCTATTTGTTAATAATTAGAACAATCCTCAACCTTTTGACTACAGTAGACTGCATCATTCTAAAGAGTTGACACGCTCTCCCTCCCATCCCTCCACAAGCTTCAGGTCCAAAAAGGTCTGGTTACCTTTTTGGCAGTCTCAAGAGCATAAGAAGCAAGTCTGATATTAAATGCAAGATAAGCAGCACAAGAATGTAGCATTAAACTACAGAATTTACAGTGTTCATCATAAAACTATGTTTTTAAAATTATTCAAATTATTCTCAAAGCACTTTACTTAAAATCTAGAGACTCTGCCATTATGCAGATCAACAAAACACCTCCAAAATTTGCTTTGATATGGGGAAGCATACCAGTTTTCTTTCCGCTTTCTAGTTTTGTTAGCTGACTCACCACATCTGATCTGGTCCCTTAATAAGGCCTGATCTTATTTTCGAAATGGTAATGGGCATTCTCACGAACATGCATCTCCCCCTAGCATCAACAGTTGAAAAAGCCAGACAAACAAAATCACCTCTGAGAGAGGATGACCTATAATTATATTATATTATTACCTTCATTTCCTCTGCATCCTGGAGTCTGGTCAAATGTTCCTTTTCTTTATCTTTAAAAGAGACTTCATGCATTTTTTCTGTTTACAGAAAAAAAAAATCCACGTATCCATTCAATACATTTTTTAAAACTTGGAATAGCTGTTCTTCTGAAAAACAAATAAATGAACGCTGCTACTGCACATGGACTTTGGAATGAGGAAAGCATTAATAGTCTTTGGATACATAACTGAAAGAAATGCCTTCCCCAAAAGGCAGTTTATTTGTTAAAACACATAGGAACTGCTGCTATTTCCAGAACTCTATGCTAATGATGCATGCAGCCATAATAGTTAACAACAAAATAACGTAAGGTTTTGATGAGAAAAGAGTTTTTAAAGATTCCAAGATAAAGAGATACAACCATTGGTTTCTGTGGAAGAAAAGGAACAGAGGTGGCCCTGCGTCATGATGTGGGCGCAGGAGATCCCCCACACCATGGGGTTCACTTTATAATCTGCCTTTTGATAAAACAAGCTGGTGAACAATAAAAAAAAATTACAACATCATCTTAAAACGTAACTACAAGTTAAGAGGAGGAAGGGTAGAAAGAGAAAAAAGGGGGAGAGGGGATCACAGTTCACTAAGAGAAAATAGAAAGCAAGGACAACAGATGACAATTAAGTTGACCAATGAAACAACCAGAGCACTAAGTCGTGCCACTTACATGCGAAAAGACCTGATTAAAAATAGGGCTTTGAGAGTCACCATAATCTTTGGGAGCGAGGACTCACTCCTAAGTTAAGACGAAAGCTAGCACCACAGAAGGGAGCTATAAATTAAAAAGCGAACTGTTGAGTACACACCAGACGAAAAGAAGGGGATGGCACAACTAATAAATTACCAACTGATATCAAAGGGTTCTAGAAGGGTGAAAAGGAATCAAGAGCTTTGAGAGATACAAAGGGGTCTCAGTATGAAGTGCCCTATGCACTAATACCAAGATTTTGAACCTAGCACAACAGAATAGAGGAAGATAATACTTGGTCATTAAAAGCAGAGCGATCCACTCATATTTATATGCCCTGTGACTAATATGAATGGCAGTGTTCTGCACAAACTACAGTCTTCTGATTGATGAAAGCTTTACACCATTAAGAAGGGAAGAGAATCACAGTAATTGAGACAGCTTAATACAAATGCATTGGTCAAAGTTTGATGTTTTTAGCGTTCAAAGTATTCCCAAGTAAGCAAATTTGGTGGAGAGAAGAAAAACATGAGCATTGAACAAATAGAAACACAAACATGAAGGCAAAAAAAGACCACATGGCCTATCTAGTCTGTCCTTCCATATTAATTACTATAGTCCCCTCTTTTCCTTTAGAGATCCTCTGTGTTCGTCTCATGCTTGTTTGAATTCAGATACTGTTCTTGTCTCTACTATCTCTACTGGGAGACTATTCCGCACATCTACCACTCTTTCCGTAAAAAAATATTTCTGCATATTATTTCTGAGTCAATCCCATTTCACCCTCATCCTATGTCCCCTCATAGTAGAGCTTGCTTTTAATTAAAAAGGCTCTCCTCCTGTGCATTTATGCCACAGAGGTATTTAAATGTCTCTATCATATCTCCTCTATCCTGTCTTTCTTCTATCATATACATATTAAGATCTTTAGGTCTGTCCTCAAATGCTTTATAACAAGGACCATTAACCATTTTAGTAGCCAGCCTCTGCAGCGATTCCATCCTGTTTATGTCCTTTTGAAGGTGTGGTCTCTAGAATTGCACAGAGTACTGCAAATGAGGTCGCACCAAAAACTTATACAAAGGCACTATCGCCTCATTTTTTCAATGTCATCCTTACTTCCGCTTTTGTGTAAAGGGACCATAATATGCCTTTTTCCAGTCTTCTGGAACCACTCCTGACTATTTGATGAAATATGATCATCAAATGTAAGAAGCTGATCAAATCGTACCCCTGATATCCTAATGGATTCACGTAGGCATATAGCAGCATCATGGATCGCATGTTGAATTTGAGGAGGCAGAAGCTTTCTAGAAAACCAACTGATTTATTTGGGTTCAGCTTAAAGGCGATTTGTGGAAAGCCAAGAGGTCACAGCAGCAAGAGAATTACTTAGGGAGACCAAACATGGATTTGTAAAGTTGGTGTAGACAACAAATCTGGAGACCTGCAAAGTAAAAGCCGCTCAAGCCAGGTTTTGTACCAACGCAGCTGAGACAAGATGATGCTAAACAAAACTGGGCCAAGCACAGAACCCTGCAGAACACCACAGAAACAAATAGATTCTGAAGAGGATGAGCCCAAACAAGCATAAAAAGCATGGGACTGGATATATAATGTGAGCCAACTAAGAACGATGTCTCCTATTCCGATATTAGACAAATGTGAGATTTGAAACTGGTGACTGATTAAACTGAAAGCCACTCTAAGGTCAAAGACACCAAAATAGCAGACTTGCCAGCATTCAATGCACACCTTGTCTTGTTGGTCATACACAACAGTAGGTTTCAGTACTGAGCCCTGGGCAAAACCCTGCTTGACAGGGATGTAAAACTTGAGTATTGTCTAAGAACATACATAGCTGCTCATGCACAACCTTCTCTGTAACTTTAGAAAGAAAAGGGAAGTTTGAGACTGGGCAAAAATTAGAAAGATCAGAAGGGTTGGCATTTACCTTTTAAAGAAGTGGATGAACCACAGCATGTTTCCAGACTGTAGGAAACAAACCAGTACTGAGACTTGTATTGATCAAACACTATCATAAAGAGATAAAGATAGAGATCAAACACTATCAAAGTGGTAGAGATGAGGACAGTAACTGAATTCAAAGAAGCATGGAACACAGAGGATCTCTAAAGGTAAAAAGGGGACTGTTGTAGTTGTTATGGAAGGACAGACTAGATAGGCCATGTGGTCTTTTTCTGTCGTCATATTTCTAAGTTTCTATAAAAAGCAGTAGACCTAAATCAGGATTATGAACCAAAGAAACAGGTAAGGGATTTAAAGAGGTACAAGCATTCATAGTGGGGAGAAGCTTCAGTAAGGCAAATGCTGAATTCATGTTAATCATCATAATAGGCTTACAGAACCAAGGGGAAATAATGAAGAGGGCAGCATATCAACTATGGCTAAGATAACTGCTGGTGAACAAAGAGTCCAGAAGGGTAGAATTGATCATCATCATATAGTTCCACAACCTTAGAAACAATTTTGCTCAGAATTTCTTACTGCTGAACCAAGATGGTGTCCCTAGAGAGCCATGGTGATGCAGAGCTTTGAGGTCACACTGCAGAGGGAGTGATGGTAAAGGAAAGCGTATCAGGAAGCATGAAAGCTTTTCGACTACCCCTCAAAGTCACAGATTTCCTCCCCTTTCCAAAATGGACTATACCTGAGCTTGCTTCCCGTGTAACTAAGTCACTGCTGGGAAGAACTCCATGGTTGGTGTGCAAGAAGTAGCAGCCTTCTGAGAATATGACATCATTTAGCCTCTATTGCCCCCACCAAATCCAGCAATTGCGTTTCTGGAATCAGTGGAGCATAGAGGGCATAGCAGTGCAGTTACAATACATTGTCAGAGTGGAGCCCCCTGAATTTCCCAAAGTTGCTAGGGGAGGTATACCAGCATATATGCCTGTTGGAAAGCCCTGCGAGTACTTCAGAAGCGGCAGAACAGGATTGAGGTGAGTAAGCCATCAGTTCTTTGAAAGACTTGTTGTTAAAACCCAAAAGGATTGTGAAAAATTGCAAGAGGACTTCAATAAATTGGAAGGCTGGATGTTCAAATGGCAGATGAAATTTAATGTGGAAAAGTGCAAAGTTATGCACCTAGGAAAGAACAACCCAAACTATGGTTACACGATGCAAGGTTCCACATTAAGAACCATCACCCAGGAAAAAGATTTAGGCGTCATCGTGGACAACACGTTGAAACCCTCGGCCCAGTGTGCAGTGGCAGCCAAGAAAGCAAATAGAATGCTAGGAATCATAAGGATAGGAATGGAGAATAAAACAAAGAATATTATAATGCCTCTGCATTGTTCCATGGTGCGACTGCACCTCAAATACTGTGTGCAATTCTGGTCAACGAATCTTAAAAACGATATAGCGTTATTAGAAAAGGTACAGAGAAGAGACACCAAAATGGTAAAGGGGAAGGAAGGATACCCCTATGAGGTTAGGGCTCTTCAACCTGGAAAAGAGATGGCTGAGGGGAGATATGATAGAGGTCTATAAATTAATGGATGGAATGGAACAGGTAAACATAGATCGACTGTTTATGCCATCAAAATGTAGAAAGACTAGGGGACATGCAATGAAGCTACAATGTAACCCATATAAGACATAGAAACATAGTAAATGACGGCAGATAAAGACCAGTATGGTCCATCTAGTCTGCCCAGTAAGATGGCAGGAGTAGGTGCACCTGCCACTCTGTGCAGGCCACCCCTCCCGATGTCCTTGTTTAGGGATCCATGTAGGACACCCCTATTTGTTGAGAAATCAGATGGTTCAGTTTATTTGATTTTCTCCTGTTGCTGTAAAGGGATCCACTGTATCTGTCCCATGCCATTTTGAATTCCGTCACTGTGTTTGCCCCCACCACTTCCATCGGGAGGGCATTCCAAGCATCCATCACCCTTTCAGTGAAAAAGTATTTCCTGACATTGCCTTTCAATTTACCACCTTGCAGCTTCATGTTATGCCCTCTGGTTTTACAGCTTCCCCATCTTTGGAAGAGCTTGTTTGTTCATTATTTCTCTTTAAGTATTTAAAGGTCTGAATCATATCTCCCCTATCCCTCCTCTCCTCCAGAGTGTACACATTTAGGCTTCAAGTCTCTTCTCATAAGGCTTCTGATGCATGCTCCAAATCATTTTGGTCACCTTCCTCTGAACAGTTTCCAGTCTTTTTACATCCTTTGCAAGATAGGGTCTCCAAAACTGAACACAGTATTCCAAGTGAGGCCTCACCAGTGACTTATACAGTGGCATTAGTACCTCTTCCTTTCTGCTGGTAATTCCTCTTTGTATGCAGCCCAACATCCTCCTGGCTTTTGCCACCGCCTTGTCGCACTGTTTTGCCACCTTGAGATCTACAAAAATAATCACACCAAGGTCTTTCTCCTGATCTGTGCACACCTACCTCTTGCCCCCTATCGCGTATATTTCCCTTGGATTTCTGCTACCCAAGTGCATGACACTGCACTTCTTTGCATTAAATCTTAATTGCCAAGCATTAGACCATTCTTCCAGCTTTTGTAGATCTTTCCTCATGTTAACCACTCCCTCGGGGGAGTCCACTCTGTTGCAAATTTTCATGTCATCTGCAAAAAGACAGACTTTTCCATTCAGTCTTTCAGCAATATCACTCACAAATACATTGAACAGGGCCAGGCCCAGGACCGAACCCTGGGGGACCCCGCTAATCACCTTCCTTTCATCCGAGTGAGCTCCATTTACCATCACCTTCTGTCGTCTGTCAGTCAACCAATTTCTGATCCAGTTTACCACCCTGGGACCCATCCCCAAACTACTGAGTTTATTGATAAGCCTCCTATGAGGAACAGTATCAAAGGCTTTGCTGAAATCCAGGTAGATGACATCCATCGCATGCCCCTGATCTAGTTCTCCGGTCACCCAGTCAAAGAATTTAATCAGACTTGTTTGGCAAGATCGTCCTTCGGTAAAACCATGTTGCCTCAAATCTTGCAACCTGTTGGTTTTGAGAAAGTCCACTATTCGCTCTTTCAGGAGTGCCTCCATTACTTTTCCTGCCACCTAGGTAAGGCTCACGGGCCTGTAGTTTGTCACTTCTTCCCTGTCACCACTTTTGTGTAGAGGTACCACATCAGCCATTCTCCAGTCCTGAGGAACTTCTCCTGTTTCCAAGGATTTGTTGAAAACATCCTTTAACGGCCCTGCAAGAACCTCTCTGAGCTCTTCCAGTATCCTGGGATGTATCCCATCCGGTCCCATGGCCTTGTCCACTTTCAGTTTTGCAAGTTGTTCTAACACATCATCTTCTGTGAATGGTGTGTTTTCTACTTCATTCCCATTTTTATATTTGGGAGTCACAGGTTGTCCTTCTCCAGGATTTTCTTTAGTAAAACCAGAGCAGAAGTATTTGTTTAGCAATTCCGCTTTTTCAATGTCACTTTCCACGAATCCGTTCCCAGCACTTCTGAGTCCTGCAATTCCACCTCTGATCTTTTTCCTTTCCCGAATATACCTGAAGAAAGTTTTGTCACCACACTTAACATCTTTAGCCATCTTTTCCTCTGCCTTTGATTTTGCTTTCCTTATTTCTCTTTTTGTCTCTGAGTTTGATCCTGTATTCCTTTCTGTGTTCCTCTGTTTGCAAGCTTTTGAATTTTGCGAAACTGTGTTTTTTGCCTTTATTTGAGCAGCCACTTCTTTGGAAAACCAAATAGGTTTCCTTCTCCTCTTGTTTTTATTTACTTTTCTTACATATTTATCTGTTGCCCCTTTTATTGCCACCTTTAGTTTAGCCCATTTCTATTCCACTTCCCTTATCCCTTTCCACCCTGCCACCTCCTCCTTTAGGTACTTGGCCATTTTACTGAAGTCAGTGTTTTTGAAGTTTAGGACTTTGAGCTTGCTATGATTGGACTGCACCCTTGGCTTTTATCTCAAACCACACCGTGTGATGATCGCTGCTGCTCACAGGGGCACCCACCCAAACATTCAACACGCTATCACCATTGGTGAGCACTAAATCCAGCTTTCCCTGGTTGGTTCCATCACCATTTGTCTAAGTAATGCATCTTGGAAAGCATCCACAATTCTTTTGCTTCTTTCCAGATTTGCAGAAGGAGCAATCCAATCCACATCAGGTAGATTAAAGTCACCCAATATGATTGCTTCCCCTTTGTGGCTATCTTGGCAATATCTATAATCAATTCGTTATCTATCTCTTCGATTTGAGTTGGAGGTCTGTAGACTACAGCAGTATAGATGACAGTGCCATCTCCTCTTTCCAACACAATCCAGAGCGCTTCTTCTTTTCCCCATGCCCCCTGCATTTCAGTAGCTTTAATATTGCTTTTGACATACAAGGCTACTCCTCCTCCTCTTCCATTTTCTCTGTCTCTTCTGAATAGATTATAGCCAGCTATGGCTATATCCCAATCATGCGATTCATTAAACCATGTTTCAGTAATGGCCACAATGTCCAAGTCCATTTCCACCATTAGGGCTTCCAGGTCTGGAACTTTGTTGGCTAAGCTTCGAGCATTTGTGCTCATTGCTTTCCAGCATTTAACTGACTTGCGTGTATTTTGCATCGATTGTGTTCTGCCCAGTTCTTCCCACTTGCTTTTGATGTGTGGTTTAAAAGTGTGGCTGTTGCTGATGTTATTCTGCTTTTGCAGGGAGTGATGTCCTGAACCTGACCTTCCCCATCCGTCACCCCCTTTTTATAGTTTAAATGCATATCCACATACTGCCTGAATTTTTCAGTTAGGATTCTTTGCCTGTGACAGAGAGATGTAGTCCATCAGCACATTATAGTCTCTTGTTGGTCCATCTGTTTCCCCAGTCGCTTATAAATCTGAATCCTTCTTCTTTGCACCAGGTCTGAAGCCATGTGTTAAAGCTGTTTATGTGATGTAGCCTTTCTGCCCCCTTACCAAGAACAGGTAGAACTTCTGAGAATGCTATAGTGTTAACAATGGGTTTCAGTTTCTCTCCCAGAGTTTGGAAGTCCCTTTGAACTAATAAGAAAATATTTTTTCAGTCAATGCACAATCAAACTCTGGATTTCATTACCAGAGGATGTAGTAAAAGCTTTTAGTGTAGCTGGGTTAAAAAAAGGTTTGAACAAGTTCCTGGAGGAAAGATCCATAAACCATTATTAAAGGGAACCCGGGAAATCCACTGCTTTTCCCAATACATGCATTGTGGAACCTGTGTCTTCTGGGGAAACTGCTAGGTACTTGTGACCTAGACTGGCCACTGTTGGAAACAGGATCCTAGGCTTGATGAACCTTGGTCTGACCCAGTATGGCATATCTTATGTTCTTATGACTTGGTGGCAGACAGGAGGAAAGTGGTGGCTGTTATTTCCCCACTGGAGACGCCTGTTCAAATTATCCTCAAATTTATTTGGGAGGCATTGGCTAGTGTTCACAAATTTATTTATTTGCGCATTAACTTCTATAGTGCTTGATACCCAGCAGAGGTCTATGGCTCAATCTGAGTTTTATTGATAATTGCCAGGATTGGGTAAAGTGGAAACTAACTGAAAATACAAAAAAGGTTCAATTGGACCTTAAAGATAGACAACACACACGAAACTGGATAGAGTGCAAAATTCTGAGAGGAGCCTGTAATGATTCCAAAGGTATCGCAAGGGGGTTGAGACCCTTCTGCAAGCACCATATGGTTAACCTTTTCCACTTGAAAGCATATGAGCGTCTTGTGGAAGGCTTCCTGGAAGCATAAAGGATATCCTTTACTTGCTGAGGGAGGTTAAGGTCATGAAGATCTAGGCCTTCAGCAACCAAGCCCTGAGATGCAGAGATTGGGGACTGGGATGCCATAACATTCCGTTCTCCTGGGACAGTTGATCTGGAGCAGATTCTAACTCCAGGGAGGGAGCTTGAGAGAGATGTAGAAGCAGAGGGTACCACACTTGCCGTGGCCAATGTGGAGCTATGAGAATCATACGGGCTCTGTCTCTCTGAAGCTTGAACAGGGTTTTGGGAATCAGGGGAATGGGTGGAAAGGCATGCAGGAAGTCTTGACCCCAATGAAGGAGGAAAGCATCTGAGCTGAGCTGAGCTGAGCTCTGAGCTGGAATTCTGGAACAGAACCGGGGAAGTTTGGCATTCAACGGACTTGCAAAGAGGTCTATGTCCGGGGTTCCCCAAATTTGAAAAATCTTGGCCACCTGATCTGCATGGAGAGACCATTTGTGTGGAAGCAGAACTCGACTAAGTCTGTCTGCCCAAGAGTTTTGTATGCCGGGAAGATACACTGCCAGGAGATGAATCTGATGCCCTCTGGCGAGGGCCCATAGTCGCAAAGCTTCGTTGCAAAGCAATAGAGAGCCTGTTCCATCCTGCTTGTTCACACAGAACATGGCTACTTGACTGTCTGTATGAATGAGGACTGTCTTGTAGCTGAGCAGGGTGTGGAACACTCAAAGAGCAAGGAAGATTGCTCTGAGCTCCAAGAGATTGATAAGTAGATGAGTCTCCTGCGGAGTCCAGGTGCCTTGGGTGGAGAGGTTTTGCAGATGAGCTTCCCGACCCATTGGTGAAGCATCTGTCGTGAGGGTTGCCTGGGGTAAGGGTTGTTGAAATGGGGACCCCAGCAACAGGTTCTGAGTGGACCGCCACCATTGGAGGGTCAAAATAAGGTGATTTCTGTTTGCTATTTTGTCTGACAGGAACCCTGATGACTGGGTCCACTGAGTGGATAAAGTCCACTGGGCTGCTCTAATATGGAGGCGAGCAATAAGGAATCACATGCACAGTAGATGCCATGTGCCCTAGTAGTTGTAGCATTTCTCAGGCAGTGAGATGGGCTTCAGCACTGCTTGAGAAGCTAACTGCACCATGCGAAGGCAACGAACCTGAGGAAGATAGGCCCTTGCTTTTCTGATATCCAGCAAAGCTCCTATGAACTCTAGAGACTGAGTGGGAGTTAGACTGGATTTTGGGATGTTTATGACCAGACCCAAATACTGAAGGATACGCATTGTGCAAGATAGAGAAGTCCTGGCCTCTGACTCTGATGGGGCTCGAATGAGCCAGTCGTCTAAGTAAGGGAAGACAAATATCCCTAGAGTGCGGAGAAATGCTGCTACCACAGTCATGCATTTCGTGAACACCCTTGGTGCTGAGGCCACGCCAAAAGGAAGCACCCTGTATTGGTAGTGCTTTCCTTGAAAAAGGAACCGAAGGAACCTTCTGTGAGTTGGATGGATGAGAACATGGGTGTACGCATCCTTGAGATCTAGAGAACAAAGCCAATTCTGACCATGAAGGTATGGAAGCAGAGTTCCTAGAGAAATCATCTTGAATTTCTCTTTGAACAGGAATTTGTTCAATTCTCTGAGGTCCAAGATAGGTCTGTATCCCCCTGTTTTCTTTTGGATAAGGAAATAGGGGGAGTAAAACCCTGTACCCTGTTGGTGGATGGGTACTTCTTCTATTGCCCCTTGGGCAAGAAGCATAGTGACCTCTTGATCTAACAGGTTGATAAGAGAGGTCTGATAATTGAACTGTCTTACCATTGTGTGAGGGGGCATGCACAGAAAGTGCAGCTTGTACCCCTCTCTTATAATGGAGAGTGTCCAATGCTCTGCTGTTATCTGCTCCCACCTGGGGGCAAAGTGACATAACCTTCCTGGAATGGTGGAAGGCTCTGGTCCATTGAGGGCCAGGAAGGCTAAGTTCTCTAGATGACAGTCAAAGGCCTTGTGGAGGCTGAGACTGCTGAGACGGTTGATGCTTAGCAATCTTTGCTTTCCTTTGTTTAGGTGGTTGCTGACTTTTCCGGGCAGGCTGACCTGCAGAACATCCCTGCTGGGAATAAGAGGTATAAAACACCTCTTCTTTTCTGAGAAGAAAGAAGTCTTTCAAGAAGCCTTTCTCGCAGGATCAGCTGTGCCTTTGGATAGCCTATCCAAAGTGGAGTTGTCAGCATCTAATTCATTGGCTTTTTCTTGCCAATTTTTGCCAAATAGATTCTTCACCTGTACAAGGGATATTGCCCAGTTTGACCTGCACCCAGAGCTCCAAATCGGATGCCTGGAGCCAGGCAATTCTACATGCACCTATGGCAATGACAGAGGTTCTGCTTATGCACTCAAAACAGTCACAAGCTGCACGGTTGACAAACTTAGACACATCCTGGGCATGTTTGACCAGTGTGAGAAAATCCTGCCTTCTATCCTCAGGAAGAAGAGGGCTCAAAACCTCTAAATCACCTGTGACTTCTTTAAGGAACGTTCCCATATATAAAATATAGGAACTGATCCTGGCAGAAAACATGGAAGCCTGGAAAGTACGACGTCCAAAGGCATGCAAAAGTTCTACACTCACGTCCTCTTTGCACTTCTGATCCTTCTCATAGCTGATTCCACTACAATAGAGTGGTGAGGAAGCCGAGTTTTCTGGAATCCAGGACAAGGGGGGACTCGATACATGGTATCCAGTCTGCGCGAGTGAGGAGAGGTGGTGAGAGTTGTCTCCCACATTCTCAACATGAGATCATGTAAGATCTTATGGATAGGCAAAGTAGCTGCCTCCTTAGGAGCTTTGGGATACTGTAAAATCTCCAACTCCTGAGACAGAGCCCAGAGCTAAGGAGTCACAGTAATGGACAACCCACGAGCCACCTCCCTGATGAAATCTTGAAAAGAGATATCTTCTGGAGGAGACATCCTACGTTTAGGAGAGGAAGGCTCCTCCAGGAGAAGTATCCCGGTACCAGCAGAGCTATCAGAATCCTCGGAGTCCTCCGAGGATTCGAAGTATCATCTGTCCAGATGCTCTTGAAGAGCCCGATACCCGTACCGACCAAAGTCGGTTCAAATCCCACTAGAGGACAGCAACTTTGGGCCGGAAGGACTGGGGTTTCTAGTCCCACAGGTGCTCCTTGTGGTCTTGGGCAAGCCACTTAACCCTCCATAGCCCACGTTCCCTGTAAAATAGTTATCTCCAAGTTATAATGCCCTGTTCAATGTAATTTCAGTTTGTTCAATGTAAACCGCACTGATGCAGAATAGCGCGGTATATAAGAGAATTAAAATAAATAAATAAATAATAAATAATTAAATACAGAAGAGGTGGTCTTTTTTTATCCGGCACTGCCTTCCAAATTACTTCCAGAATGCCAAGAATTTAGTGAAACTGGGGGCAGAGAACTTCAATATACCACACAAGAAAGCTTTTAGAAACATAGCACTTGAAAGCAAGTCCACAAAGGTAGAAAGTTAGTCCAATAAAAAAAAACCACATACATATCATCTTTTCTGTTTTGTTTTTCCCACATATTCAAAAGGACTCATGGATCAGCCACATTATTGAAGTAGCCTAACAGTTGGGGCAACATGCTGAAAATCAGCAAAGCCCAGGTTCAATTCCCACCGCTGCTTTTTGTGATCTCAAGGAAGTCACTTTAACCCTCTATACAAAAAACTTAGGTTGCAAGCCCTCCAAGGGTCTGGAACACTCACACAGTACCCAAATGTAACTTGCCTTGAGCTGTTACAGCTAAATCCAAATCCCACGGTATTGCACAAGGTGCTAACCCTCAAACTCCCCCCACAGGGTGAATTCATTTTTCCATGACGGAAATAAAGGGCCTGATATTCAAAGGATTTATGTTCCTATAACTGGCCTCTTTGAAAATTTACTAGGGCTGAGTGCCTAAATATTTTCTAAAAATGTATTTAAACTCCTAAATTTAGGAGTATAAAAAGTGGGAGGCAACGGGGGCAGATTTAGGGAAGGAAAAAAGAAGCTTAATACTTATTTTCAGCACTACTGTAGGTAGCTAAATTGGGCTCGTAAATCTAGGAAATTAACGGCAGGCCTAACTTAGGATGAATTTTCAGCGCCTTTAGTGTGGCTGAAAATAGGGCACAAAGTTAGGATCCTAAATTTAGGAGTTCATCTTTTCTTTTTTTAAAATATATATTGGGCCCAAAGGATTTATTCTGCTTTCCTTTTCTATTTAAAAAATGTCTCTTGCAAATCTGGATTCAATCAATAAGAGAACAAGTCTTGCAATCCATTTACCTCTCATAAAACTGCTTTGCAGACTTTGGCTTGTTTATGGGCTATCTTTGCAAAGCTTATTGAATGTATACATACTATAGTATCATACAGGAACGGAGCTTTAAAAAAAAAGGTAACTTCTGCCTGTGCTCAGAGATCTAGTGCCATCATCCCGCCTTTTAACTTGGATTTTACACATACCGGGCCTAACAAAGGTAATTACATGTTTGCTGGCAGTTAGCAAATGCATAATTACCATATCTGTGAATAACACGTGGCTAAATAAATCACTACATGGACTGATGCTATCTGTATATTTGTGGGCTGGAGTTGAGGTGGGATGAGCTAAAACGTTATCCAGACTGTGGCAATATTCAGCCAGTATCTAGGCAATTTACATGTTTAGTTTTAGGCCTGACCTGCACAGTGACTGTACTACCCATATACTCAGCATTGCTACTTATAAGGATAGCGACACTAAGGACATGTCATGGTGGTAGCGGCTGCAGTGCTCCAGTGCCCAGGGATGTGTGTGCACCCATATCTGGCTCATTCGTGCCCATTCTCCTTCCAAGGCATCTCGGGTAGCTCCCCGAGTCGTGTCCTTTCTGATATGCCTTGGCACTTGGGAAAAGAGCCAGTTGTTGCATTCCCAGTCCCTAGAGTTCCTGGGAGCACCTTTTGATTTTCAAGTGTGCATAGTCTTTCTGCCAAAGGAGAAAGTCCAAGGCTATTGAATTGCCTAGTGCTGTCTGTTTGCGGCAGGCTCCCAGAATCCGTGTTGATCTTCAGCTCCTTGGATTGATGGCAGCGACAATCAAGATGGTGTGCTGCTGAGTGCTCATAGGCGGCCGCTCCAATTATCCTTACTGGCTTGGCGGTCCCTGTGTTCTCAGCCGTTCGAGCTCAGGCTCCCATTCCCAATGGTGGTGATGGCCAGCCTGCAGTGGTGGCGACAGCCTAGTTTTCCGAGATAGGGTGTACTGCTGAAGGATTGCTCATGGATCCTTCTGACAATGGATGCCAGTCTCTCAGGCTGGTTAAATCATTGCCAAGGCTGAGTGACCCATGGCCACTGGAACCAAAGGTAGGTGGAGTGGTCCATCAACTGCCTTGAGGCGAGGGCTATCAGGTTGGCTCTTCTGTGTTTCCAGCCCCCAGTCAAGGGCTGGGCATTTTGAATGTTCTTGGGCAATGCCACGGTGGTGGTTTGGGTTAATCTGCAAGGCAGCATGAGGAGTGCCAGTGTAGCCCTGGAGATAGTGCTCCTGTTTGCCTGTGCAGTGAACATCCTAGTTTGTCAGCTCTGCACATTGCCTGGGTTGATATTGTAGAAACAGATTTTATCAGCTGGCACTCTCTGGCTCCAGGAGAGTGGGAGTTAAGTGAGGAGGTGTTTCAGTTGACTCTGCGCCACTAGGGTTGAAAAAGGATCTTCCAGCAACCTGCTCCAATGCCAGGTGTGCCACTTTTCAGTCGCCACACAGAGATGGGGTCTAAGGGCGTTGGTGCCCTGACCCAGTCTGGACCAAGTCAGCATCTGCTGTACGTATTTCTTCCATGGCCCCTGGTGGAAGCGTGTGTTTTGGCGTATAGAATGCCACCCAGGCAGGATTGTTCTGGTGGTACTGGATGGACCATGGAGAGTGTGGTTCAGAGACCTGATGTGGCTCCTGCAGGTGCCTCCTCTTCGGTTGCCTTTGTCTCAAGGCCTATTGCAGCAGGGACTGATCATCCTAGAGAACCCGGTTCCCATCTCGCTTACACCTTGGCTTTTGAAAGTAGATGACTAGCATGTAAGTGCTACTTCTCCAGCAGTGGTCTCTACTCCGATCGAAGCAAGGAGGGGGTCTACCAGGATAGCATACGTACAGATCTGGTGCCTCTTGAGCGACAGCGAGTTCGCTGTCTCCTGATGTGGTCAAGGTGCCATCTCTGTTGGGCTCTCTACAGGATTGCCTGAAGAAGGGCCTTTCCTTTAGCTCCCTAAACGTTCAGGTGGTAGCTCTGGCCTGTTTCCAAAGTCCAGTGGCTGGTAAGTCTCTAGCCTTGCACCCAGATGTCTTGCGCTTTCTCCAGGGGGTTTGGCATCTGCGTTCTCTCCTCCGGTCTGTGATCCCTTCCTGGGATCTGTCTCTGGTGCTCAGGGCACTAATGACAGCACTCTGAGCCATTGAAGTGCGCTACTTTGAAGGATTTGACACTTTGTGCTACTTTGCACAGGTATGGTGGTATTATTGCTCTTACCTGCTAGGAGTGTCTATTATGATCTAACACTAATGAACTAAATGCATATGCAACAAGTGGGAGCATTAGGATAACAGTAATTCTGAAGCAATAGCTTCTTCTTAGTAAAGCAGACTGAGATGGCCCATTTAGTCTGTCAGAAGGTTAGACAGGAAAATATCATAAATGCTTCTGGAATTGAAAGTGTCCACCTCCAGTGTTGATGCCCCTTGTTCAACTGAAGAATGAAATTGCATGCTGTTGGATGCTTATCCTGTTGCTTCAAATGTAAAGGTAGATCTGTGTGGAAGATGCTCTCTTAGTATGCTCCATGGTTTAGTCATGATTTAGTGTTACTAAAGCGGGAACGCCAGCAGCTTTTTAAAATACAAATAAGGAGGTGCAGAGGTGCACGCGGATGTGGCACTTTGTGAAACCAGAGGACCCATTTTACAAACGTACACATGGGAACAAACAGGGCAAACTCGGCAACTTCCCCTTGAAAGTGCCAGCACGTCCATGTGTATGTTGACCATTTTGAGGTGGGGTGAGCTAAAACATCCAGAATGTGGCAACATTCAGCCAGTATCCAGACAATTTACATGATTAGGTTAGGCCTGACCAGCACAGTGACCGCACTGCTACCTATATGGATGGCAACACTAAGTATACACACTCGGGTACATGTTTGCGGTTAACTTAGGATGGTCACCATGCCGGCTGAAAAGCCAGTATTTGCTCCTAATGGGATGTAACAGCGAACAGTAAACAATGTCCTAACAAAAAAAGAGCATGGTTATTGCTCACAACTCAGTAGAGACTGAGGTTACAGCTCATGACAGTGCCCTCCGTAGCAGGCATCCAGAGACTCCCTCCCTGCTTCCCGGGGGAGGGGGAGGATGTGAATTTTGCCTCTGCATAAGCTTCAGGCCCAAGTCCACCCAATATGCAAGAATCAACCACAGGATAAGAATCTGGTTTGGGCAGATTAGGGCTACATCTGTAAGACAGAATTTTGACCAGAAAGTGACTCTTGAATTATGGAAGAGATAAAGCTGGAACTCTTGTATTAACATAGAGAGCAAAGCAATGGAATATCATAAATACTTAATTATAACTGGATAAGCTGAGAAATATGGAGAGAAATGGATTCATACACAGCCCTACTATGGTCAGTATAAAAGACAACACTAAATAGGAAGCCACCATAACTCTGTTCTTGGCTCTCATTCCAAGGCGCCAACCATGAAGTGAATGTATTAGCATTACTAAAATTGTACTGTGTCATGACATTAAATTTCATCCAGATGACTTACAAATACCATGTGTGCTTTAAATAAGATTCAATTAATCAAATTTTAAGTATATATCCCCCTTGTCTTACATTTACAATTTTCCATGGACAGAGGAGAGCATCAGTAAGTCACTTAATATAGTCTTCAATAGAGCATAGATGATTTTTTTCACTACGTGGTAACAACAAATTTGGCCAAGATTGAGAGGTCAAGCTAAACAGGTACCTTGAGCATGGAGTTTGGCCAACTCTTCGTTGAGGGCATCCTGAGACTCTTCCAACTGTCTTCTCTTCTGCTCCAAATTCTGCATGTAGTCCGTTAGCGACTTGATCTTTGCCTCATGCTTTGCAACAAAATAATCAGAAGAACACACAAGGTTAAGAGGCTCCATTTGTGCAGAGTTTCACTGGCATATTTTTCTGTATCTAGGACTAATTCTCCCAAGAAAATTGATTAAGGAAAACACAAAAACAAAAAAATTGTAGAAAATAAGAGTTTATAATTTTAAGCATGAATGTGTTACTTCCAAGTTCTCAGTATAATATGTAGTACTAAATAGAATAACTTGGAACTCAAACATATGCCAACGACGTATTTGAGCCATGTTATATTTAAATGAAATATTTATACATATTATCTTTGCTCCGCAGATCTAAAGGTTAAGGTTTAATGGAGCAAAGGAGTAGCCTAATGGTTAGAGCACTGGCTTGAGAACCAAAAGATCAGGGTTCAATTTCCACTAGCACTCCTTGTGGCCTTGGGCAAGTCACTTAACCCTCCATTGTCTCAGAAGAATCCAAGTGATCAATGTCCCTGTTTAATGTACATTACCAAAGTTTAGGTTACAATGTAAACTGCTTTGACTAAAATGATAAAAAAAACAGTTAAATAAAATAATTAATGACAGATCTGAGTTATCACCATTGATTTTCTAATTAAATGCTTCACTTCTCATAAGCAGAAAGAAATATGGAATTTATTAGATAGAATTTCCATTGCATACAAAGCGTTCCCAATGCTAGGCAGCTCCATTTAACTAATATGGATCATGCCCACAGTAAGAGGCCCATGGCCAGAGCTGTCATTAGCCAAGGATTGGTTGCTTCATGCACCTGGACACTGTATAAATGGACAATGCCCCCAATAAAGTTACTTCCTCCATTTTCATATCTATATGTGAATCACTGCATGAACCCTGTAGAACAAAGCATGACAGCTAAAATGAAGACAGAATAAGCTATATCATTATGGATACAATGCTGGTGTATGCTATTGCTGTTGATGCGCATTATTAATAAATAGATGCAAGGTGCAAGGTTATTAGACATCTTAAGTAAATCTTCAGCCTTGTACCACCCCAAGGACCCCCTGTTCTGCCACCATAGCTTGTGTGTGTATGTTTGCATTATGCTTTGTGTTGTATTAAGAGCCTGTAAGAAGACAGAGCAAGCCAGTTTCCTAAAGAGGATATGTATTCTTTATTCTTACTTATAGGTTGAATGTTGCATGTGACCCATTTCCTTCTGTTAAATTAAATTCAAAAAGACCTTAAAGAGATCTGGATGACAAATACAAACCAACTAGCAATACCAGATCAATAACTTAATGGAAAATGGAATAAAAAAGGACCTCAAACATACATGAGCTTATCCAGGCCTGAAAAGACCCTCTAGTACGAAAGCCTCACAGTGCCATTATTAGTTATGCTCTAAAATCATCATAGGTCCATATAATCTTTTATGAATATTACTTCATGAAAAATATCAGCAAATAGGTTTATATAATATTTAGTATATACAGTAAATCCAGTGTACCCAACACAATATTGTGTTGCAATAAGGAAAAAGACTTATCTGCATCAGGGAAAAAGAGAGCCCAAAAACAGAAATCCCGGGAGCAAAACTCCAGCCGGCTGAATGCTCCCAACAACGCATCAAGTTCTGAAGAAATTATAAAAGGCATCAAACAGTCACATGGAAAGGCTAGCCAATCAGAGAAAAAGAAGTCCAATTGACAGCCTGATAAAGACCAGATGGCTCAATAGAGTTAAGATGAAACATCGAAGCACATTCACGGAGATCCAATTGCTTCAGTCTATTGTCTCTACGCCACGTTAATGGGATGTGATCTAAAATCTGCCAAAGGAGGCTAGATAGTTGATGATGAGATTGATGCCAGTGTGAAACAAGTGGAGCACGCTCAGAATGGGTATTAATCCAGCTTTCATGTTCATTCAGTCGTAAACGTATCTTTCTCTTTGTTCGCCCCGCATAAACTAGAGAGTAGGGGCAAATAATTATATATATTATCCATTCAGTATCACAGGTAGTGTAATGTCTTGAAAAATAATTCTTCCCATTCGAATGAGTCCAACTATCCCCTGTGAGGGCACACTGACACCAATTACAATGGTTACAAGGATAGTGACCTACAGGGCAATTTGTATCCACTATTGGAGAGACAGGTAAGTAAAAGTTAGTCAACATCTCACTCAAATTCTTACCCCATTTAAAAGCAATCTGGGGAGGATCTATTAAACAAGGATGAAGACTCTAAACATTCCAATGTGTGTGTACGGATCGAACCACCTGACGGGAACCCGTTGCATACGGTAAAAAACATGCTAGCGTGTCATCAAATGTAGGTTGTTTATATTCCAACGAAAGGTCACATTGAGCAAACTTTGCTCTATAGTAAGCCTGTTTAATAGTAGAGACTGGATATCCCTTTGTAAGAAACCGTGACTTCAGGAGCTGAGCTTCTACTTTGAACTGAGAATCCATGGAGCAAATACGATGAGTACGTAAAAACTGGCTGATAGGGAAACTGGATTTTAATCTGTAAAGGTGACAGCTATTGAACTGCAAGTAGGCATTGCTATCCACTGGTTTATGATAGACAAAAGTACAGAAAACAGTGAAAGTTCTCTCCACCCACACATCTAAAACATCCATTACTGAAGCATGGTGATTCAAAGAACATTGTAAATTGTCTTCTAATGTATTTAGCCAATAATAGAATGAAAGCAATTTAGCCTCTGAACCCGACCAAAGAACAAATAGATAGTCTAAATATCTTTTCCACAAGCATGCATTCAATGAAAAAAGAGAATTGGATAAATAATGTTGCTCAAAAATAGCTATATATAGCGAAGCCATAGAAGACATGGTCACCCTTATAGCGACACCATGGTTCTGCTGATAAAAAACCTCATTAAACCCAAAATAATTCTTTCGTAAAACCAGCTTTACCAGCTCATAAAAGAAATCTTGAGGTATACAGGCTGCTAGGGTATGTCAATTTTGGAAATGTCACAATTTTAAAAAGCACTAGTGAAAAATGGTATAATTTCATGTGGCAAAACAACAACTAGCTTTAAATTTTGTGTAATATATTATTTACCTACCTGTATGCAAATTACACAAAAATACACAAATTGTTGGAAATAGGACCTGTGTAATATAGCAGATGGCTTACAACAACTCTAAGGTTCATGAGAATATGGATGTCCAAACATAAATCTGAAAGAATCTGAAAAATATAAGAATGATTGTAGAGTTCTGTGTTGGGGTTTACATGGTGAACTGGTTCAATATAAAAATAAATAGCAATTGGACACAAGGTCCCAGGCATCTCCTTTTCCAGCTGCAACTGTTGAAAGAACAGTATGAAGAGGTAAGGAAGATAGTCATGCCTGCAGTGAGAAGATCAGCTTGGTATGGTTACAGCGAGCTGACCTTCTATGCGAGCTCTGTTGTGCAGTGAAGAGGAACAGGAGAGAGGAGATGCAGTGGAGAAGAAATTGACGATCAGAGGTGAAAGAGATGGGCGACTCAGCTTGAAGAGAGCAGTGTGAGACCCAGGAAAGCACAGTTACTTACCTGTAACAGGTGATCTCTGGGAACAGCAGGAATAAGTTTTCACATATGGGTACGTCGGTACCGACGGAGCCCGCGCGGGAACGCTCCCCAGTGTCCAATCAGAAAGCTTTTGGGAGCATCCCACAGCGCCTGCGTGCTGCCTTCCCGCCTTTCCAACTGTCTCTCCTCAGTTGAGTTTTATAGCTGAGACAAAGAGAGAGAGAGAGGAAAGGAAAGATAGAGAGATACCACTCCTAGGGGGGGTGAGTGGGTTGTGAAGACTTATTCCTGCTGTTCCCAGAGATCACCTGTTACAGGTAAGTAACTGTTCTATCTCCAGGAACAAGCAGGGATGAGTCTTCACATATGGGGACTCCCAAGCTAAGATGCCTGGAGCCCTAGCATGCTGGAGATTGAAACATGCTACATCTGATATGGCCAGGCATCCTGAGGATGGAGGGTAGGAGTTGAAAAAGAGAGGAGCTGTAGAAAACAGCTAACCTAAGATAGGACTACAGGCAAGGAGTCCTTATATGTATGAAAATTATCATGAAATATATTGAAATGAACAATCAGAATATGGACCTCACCTACTGGATTGCATGAAGTAGAGAGGCTGATGGAGTCTACTGAGGATGCAGTAGAGGAATCTTCAAGGTGACCTCACTGAAGTGAAGGTGAAGGTCAAATCTGGAAGTGACAGGTGACCCCAGGATGCAACTGGGGTAGTACAAAAATGGTAGGTCTTTAGTGGGAAGCTTTATGGAAAAAGCTGAAAACTCTTTTGGCTACAGAGGTATTCACAGTTAGGAGCAAAAGAGGAAGACTGACCGATTTGGACAAATTGGCCTAGTCCTTGAGGGAAGAAGGGGTATGGGAAAAAACCCCGTATTCCCAAAGGAAGGACAGACGTCTGAGGAGTTGAAACCTCAGATCTACTGAAGATCCACCATGTCTTTCTTAACTGGTGAAAGGTAGGAAGATATTGGAGCATGGAGCTTCAGGGATACCTAAACCTAGGGTTATGGTAGGAGCTGTCAGTACCACAGCAGTGGTTGTGTGCATAATACCCCAAGCATACTGTGGAACAGTAAGAACATGTGCAAAGCCCACTGTCTGGAATATATAGGAAGGTAAAACCTTTATCAGCATAGACAGTTAGGGAGATAAGTATGTAAATACACATCTACCCATAACGAAGGATCTCAACAGATACATACATATATATATATAAAGTGATATCTAGAGGGGCATAACATATGCACACACAGCTGACAGACATATGTATCTATAGGAATGTATATAGATACAGATACATATATAAATATATAGGTCTAAAGATAAATGTCTGCAATTAAGCAGACAAAGATAGGTCTATAGGAAACTTCACAGGGGAAATGTGAAGAGGAACGATTCATCTAATAACAAGAAGGTGGAACCTACTTGAGAAGATATAGAGAATCTGTTCCCTCTGGTTAAGATGCAGTAGGAATGCTACCCAGTGAAATAACCAGGACGGTTGCGTGGAAAAACAGAGGATAATATCAGTCTGTAAACAGCAAGTCCTGAGTCCAGTAGAACTCTAACATGGTGAATGGACAGAAAACGCAGAGGATGAGATACCAGGTTGACCCACTTGAGGAACAAGGGGAGGGGGGGTATCATGCGTTGTAGTAGTTAAATATGTGCTGTCCATGAAGGATTAGGATACGATGAGGACAAGCTGCAAGGAAAAAGAGCATATTTCCTGTAGGAATTGGGTAACTCCTTAGACTGTCACGTAGAGAAGGCTTATGTCCTTTATTAAAAGGACATAGAAGGGTGTAAAGAACCCTTACAGTCATGAGGAATGACTGAGGAAGCCTTTTTCAACCATATAGGATAGTAATTAGAGAAAAAATCCCCATGCTCTCTAGCAAGGGCCCATAGTGGAAAGCTTCTCAGCAGAATTGCAGAGAGCATTATGCAGGAGAAATGGGAAATAAAATTGGCTGTTGGAGAAAACCAGCTGCCACTGCAACTATGCTGCCAACTCCAGGGATTTGGAGATGGCAGAAAAGAAGTGATAAGGATTACCAAAGATAGATGAAGCACTATCTTGGAAGCACTACTAAGGCTAGACAAAAAGTAGTGGAAGACAAGACTGGAACTTGTAGAGAATTACTAGTAGTCCAATCACTGGAACTCCTGCATGGGCAGCTGCTGAATAGAACAGCAGAGAAAAAACTTTCTGTTTTTAACAGAGAGAACAGACAGAACAAGGAGATAAAATCCTGATCATGTCTGAGGAGCTGCCCAATGAAAGAAGGGAGGTTACTCCAGAGAAAACTCTAAACTGGAAAGGAAAGGAAGACTAGAAAGGCTAAGAAAGCCTTCCAGTTGTATGATACCACTCGTACAGGGGAAGCCCTGGAAAAGAGGGTAAAGAAAAAATAGGAGCTGAAGGGAGACTTGCTATATGGTAAGTCTGTAGAAGGAAAAATTCATGGTGGTACAGGGAAACTATCATGAGATAGTTGGCAAACCTCTCTTCATGGTAGGAAGAGGAGGAAAACCCTGTGACCCATAGACATGAATCTCCTGACAGCTCAGCCTACCTAAGAGCAAGTGGATGTCCTGGAAACAGGAATCCATGTGTAGAGTTTTAAATGAAAAAAAAACAGTGAAAAAACTTCTGCTGAGAAGAAGTGAACTGTATGTTATAAGAGATTAATTAGAACCCCATTGAGGGTTAATTTTCCTGGCTTGAGTTTGGATTCTGCAGACCAGGGCGAGGTTTCCCTTGTTTGGGAACATCTGTATGAGGGGCAGGAGAAGAATAAAACCTTCTTCTTTTAGGGAAAGAAGGTTTGGTAGGGAATTTCCTACCCCCTGGGGAAGGAGAAGGCTTAGCCACAGAGACAGGGAAGTCAGTGGAGCAGTGAGCAACCTGACGTAAAGACTCCTTATTGAAGAGATTTTCTCCAGTACAAGGAGTATTACCCAGTCTTTGTTGTGCCCATCTGTTTAAGTCTGAAGCTTGGAGCCAGGCTCTACGTCGTGCTCCTATGGCTATAGCAGAGGTCCTGCTAACAGACTCAAAAGAGTCTAGAGAAGCATGAGTAAGAAACCAAGAGATATTTTGACTATGACTAAGTAGTAAGGAATAGTCTGCAGTCTTGGGCTCTGAAAGAAAGGGAGTTAGAAGAGACAACTGCTTTGTGACCTCCTCAAGGGATAGACTCATATAAAAGATATATGAGAGAATCCTTGTTGATAGCATAGATGTCTGGAAGGTTTGACGTCCAAAGGCATCTAGTGTTCTAGACTCACGACCTGGTGGATAAGAAGAGTGCTTCTTCTTACTTTTCACCTTCCTCATTGCTGATTCTACCACAATAGAATGATGGGGAAGTTGAGTCTTTTGAAACCCTGGAGAAGGGGGCACCTGATACAAAAGATCAGTTGCTGTAGAAGGTGAGGAAACCCTCAAAGGTGTTTCCCATATTTTCAGAAGAAGATCCTGCAAAGAATGATGTAAAGGAAGCATTATATTTTCCTTTTCCCCAGAAGAGCCTTGTGTAGGATCATAGGCAGGGATAGGAATAGCAAGGAATGTTGCCATGTCAAGGAGAAAATTCTGAAAAGAAGGATCTCCAATGGGAACCATCCCTGGACAGGCTAGACTTGAAGAAGTAGCCTGGGCACCGGAGGATGTACTTGTCCGGTGCAGAAAAGGATCCTTTATGGATGAATACTGGTACCGGCGGTTATGACCTGAATCCGTCAGTACTGCATCGTCCATGCCAGGTATCGACTCCAAACTAGGTATAGAGAGGAGCGACCCTGGTGAAAAAAGCATGGAAGGAGCTGGTCCCGATGTTACTGCCGGTACCGGCACCGATACCGATACCGGAAGCTGAAACGGAATCGAAGGCGATAGCGACATCGAAGCAGTCATCGGAGGCTGCACAAGCGGTACCGAGGTAACCAAAAACTCTTGGTGATCACCCTCAGTACCGCGCAACTGGAATCGGTAAGCGTCGGTTCCGAGACGCATCGGTACCCAGTCCTCCAGACTAGATATCGATTCCAGACTCGGCATCGAAGGAAGCGAGTCTATCGATGCATGTCTAGAGGATACCGACGGCAGTGGTCGTATCGGCGGTGCTGCCGATACTGGAAAGTCAATCTGGGACGTATCGATTGGGCCCAAAGGTACCGAGAATGCCAGATGACGATCCCTGGTGAGGAGTGATTCGCTCAACACCAGTGCCGATGCCGGGGTATCGGTACCGCTCGAAGCGGATGCCACCACCGAGCATGGCTCAGGTATGTTCTGTGAGGGGTGAGCCCCAGGAACAACCTGAAACCCCTGAAAGGCTTTAGAGACCGAAGACTCCCACCGGGGTTTTAAAGCCAATAGGGTCTTGAGGGCAAGGCCGGAGCCGTCATCATGCTTGGCATGAGACCTACCACACAAGGATTGGCTAGTCTTAACAGACTGTTTGTGGGTTACCTGATCCTGTAGAGAAGAAATGGCCGGTGCCCTGACAGTGGAAGGGAACTCGGTATCGAGAGAAACTTGAAATGGAAAATCTCTTCTCATGAAATTGTAGCCTGATGGCTCCGGAGGAAAAGGGTCAGGACCCAGACAGGTTAGACACCAGTTATTGGAGTCTAAAAAGAAAACTGTACTTCCACAGTTAAGGCAGTTCTTAGGAGAAGGCGGCTCCATAATGGAGAGGCCTTACAGGCCCAAATTTTAAACAGAAACTGAGGGAAAAAAACTCCCTGAGTTAGGAAAAAGAAAAGAAAAAAAACCACCGGCGGTACCGGTGGAGTCGGGGAAACAGCCGCGACCACAAGAAAACAAGAATTAAAGAAAATATTTTCTGCGGTGATAGGAAGACGTCCTGCCGGCTCCGCGGAAAAACGAAAACTGAGGAGACACAGTTGGAAAGGCGGGAAGGCAGCACGCAGGCGCTGTGGGATGCTCCCAAAAGCTTTCTGATTGGACGCTGGGGAGCGTTCCCGCGCGGGCTCCGTCGGTACCGACGTACCCATATGTGAAGACTCATTCCTGCTTGTTCCTGGAGATAACACCATCCATCAACACTGAGGCAACTACATTCACCCAATTATTTGAGTCTCTAAGCCTCCTCTTACCTGTTACATGACAACAGCAGAGACGAAGGCATTTCTGAGCAAGCCCATGGTGGTTCCAAACTGGCCATCACACACCCAGTCCATAGAAAGGTGTGTAAATATGACAACTGAGGCTGCTGGTCATGTGTACAATCAGGAGAGGCGGGAACATTATATTAGGGGTCAAATGGTTATATGGCTATAGGTGTTGTTCAGACTGTACATTCAAATAAATATTACTTAATTTCCACATATTTCAAATGTGATTTGATGAAGGTAAGACTCACTTTAAGCAGTTTCTGAAGATAGCTTTAGATTCAGCACGCAAAACTGCATAATTTGGTCACTAGTAGTTTGGAAAGTTTGGAAAAATAAAAATCTACCCCTAAAATTGACACGTCCTAACGGGTCGCTGACGTTCTGGTAGACAACGTGCTCATGATCACCTCCAAAGCTCTATTCTGAGGGATATTGGTATACAAATTTGTAATATCCATGGAAATCAGAAAGGATATCAGTGACCATGCAGAATATTCTTGAAGCAGTCATAAAAAATGAGCTGTGTCCTGAATATACGATGGAATATCTTCAAGAGATGGTCACAGAAAGGTGTCAAAAAAAATCATGATAGAGGTTTTTCGGTGTGACTGTTTGATGCCTTTTATAATTTCTTCAGAATCTGATGCATTGGTAGGAGCATTTAGCCAGCTGGTGTTTTGCTCCCAGGACTTCAGTTTTTGGACTCTCTTTTTCCCTGATGCAGATAAAGCACAGTTACTTACCTGTAACAGGTGATCTCTGGGAACAGCAGGAATACGTCTTCACATATGGGTACGTCGGTACCGACGGAGTCTGCGCAGGAACGCTTCCCAGCGTCCAATCAAGAGCTTTTGGAAGCATCCCAGCACGCCTGCGTGCTGCCTTCCCGCCTTTCCCAACTGCCTCTCCTCAGTTAAGTTTTAAAGCTGAGAGAAAGAGAGAGAGAAAGGAAAGGAAAGATAGATAGAGATACAACTCCTGGGGAGGTGGGTGGGTTGTGAAGACTTATTCCTGCTGTTCCCAGAGATCACCTGTTACAGGTAAGTAACTGTGCTATCTCCAGGAACAAGCAGGAATGAGTCTTCACATATGGGGACTCCCAAGCTGAGATGCCTGGAGTCCCAGCATGTCATAGGTTGGAACATGCTATCTCCCAGAACACCAGGCATCCTGAGGATGGAGGGTAGGAGTTGAAGAAAGAAAAAATGCTGTTGAACAGCTAACCTAGCATAGGACTGCAGAGAAGGAGTCCATGTGTGGATGATGATTGTCATCAATGATGTTGCAGAAGATTGCAACAGAGACCTCACCTAACAGGATTTCACAGAAGTATGGAGGTTCATGGATCTACTGGGAACCCAGTAGAGGAACCTTGGAGAGGACCTCACTTTAAAGTGGAGGTAATAAACCTGTAGGAAAAAGAGTGGAGGTCAGAATCCTGAAAGGAATAGGCAACCCCAGTAGGAAAAACTGGGGTAGTACAAAAAACGGTGGGCCTTCAGAGGAAGGGTTTATGACAAAAACCTAACTCTTTTGGCGGGAGCGTGGCTCACTCTTAGGAGCAAAAAGAGAAAGGCTAACCGATTTGGACAAACAGGCATAGTCCTTGTGGGGAGAAAGGGTATGGGGACCCCTTGTATCCCAAGAAGAGAGGACAAATGCCGGAGGCGTTAAAAGCCTGTGATTAACTGAAGATCCACAATGTCTCTCCTAACTGGGGTAAGCTAGGAGAGATATTGAGTATGGAGAGCTTCAGAGGTACCTGAACCGTTAGGTTATGGTATAAAAATTGTTGACTACCATAGGAGCGGGTGTGTGTGTAAAACCCCAAACCTGCTAGATAGCATAGGTATGGGTAAAAGCCCTCTGTCAGAATCATATAGGTATATGAGAATAGACAGGGAGATAGATAAGTATGTGGATACATATCTATCTATAAGAAAATATCTCAACAGATTATATATATATATGTATATATATATATAAATATATATATATATATATATATATATATATATATATATATATATATATATAGAGAGAGAGAGAGAGAGAGAGAGAGAGAGAGAGAGACATATAAGAATATATCTATAGTGAGACATGGCAGGGCATAAAATACACACAAAAAATAAATATGGATATGTAGGCTTACATATGGATGTCTGCAGGTAACAGACAGAGATATGCCTACAGTACGGTGATCACATAGGCTATGTGGAGAGGAAAGATTCATCTAATCACAAGGAGGTGGAACCTACTTGAGAAGATATATAGAGAATCTATTCCTCCTGGTTATAATCTGCAAGAATGCTAGTTAGTGCAAAAGAACCAGGATTGTTACATGAAAAACCAAGGACAATGTCAATGTGCAGCCAGGAAGTCCCGAGTCTTCCAGGACTCTGGCATGGTAAGTAGACAGAAGACGCCTAGAGATGAGATACCATATTGACCTGCTTAAGGGCAAAGGTATCATGCGTTCTTACCATGAGGACGAGCATATCCCCGATTGGGAATACTATGGACCAAAGCAGGGAACTGGCAACTCTTGAGCCTTCACGTAAGAGAAGGCCTATGTCCTTTATATCAAAAAAGGAGATAGAAAAGAAGGGGGACCCTTCTAGTCATGGGAGACATGACTGAAAAGCCTTTTCTAACCAGCTAGGATAGCTGTTGGAGAACCACCCCCCCCCCCCATGCTCTCTAGCAAGGGCCCATAGTGGAAAGCTTCTCTGTAGATTGCAGAGAGCATGATGCAGGAGAATGAGGGGATAGAACTGGCTGGTAGAGAGCCAGTATCTCAGTCAACTATGCTGCCAAACTCAGGAAATAAAGATGGCAGAATAGAAGACAATCTAGAAAGCTTGTAGTGAGATGATCTCTAAGAGAGATGAAGTACTGACTTGGAGCCACTACGAAGATTAGACAGAATGTTAGTGGAGGACAATCTGGTAGTTTGTGAATAAGAACCAGTGGTCCAAAGATTAAAGCTCCTGCATGGGCAGCTGGTGGCAAGACAGCAGAAGAATCTTACTGTTCAAAAAACAGAAAGAACAGACAGAACAGGAGTAGGAACTCTGGACATGTCTGATAAGCTGCCCCAAAGCAAGATTAAAACAGAGGAGGTAACTCAGAGAGGAAACACCGCACTGGAAAGTGAGAAAACTAGGGAGGCTGAAGAGAAAGCCTCCCAGTAAGTAATTCCGCTCTTACAGAGGAAAAACTTGGTAAGAGGGTGAAGAGAATGGAGCTGAAGACGACTTACAAAGTAGTAAGTCTATAGAAAGGAAAAATACATGCTGGCACAGGAACTATCATCTGATAGTGGTTAGACCTCTTTCCCTAGCAGGAAAAAGAGGAGAAACCTGTGACTTATAGGCATGAACATCCTGACAGCTCATAGAAATATAGAAAAAATGGATATCTTTTGGAAAGAGATCCCTGTGTAGGGGTTAGAATAAAGCGGTGGATTGCCTCTATTGAGAAGAAGCAACTGTAGATTCTAACCCCAAGAGTCACAAGCATCTGATGATGAATGATCAGAAACCCTGGAGGTGCTGGGTTTGCTGAGCCTGGTGAGAGGTTGGATTCTTTAGACCAGGACGATGCTTTCCCTGTTGGGGAACATCTGTATGATGGGCAAGTGATGAATAAAACCTTCTTCTCCTGTGGGAAGAAAGTTTGGTAGGACATTTCCTACGTACTGGGACAGAGGAAGGGGTAGAACAACCCTTAGGAACAGGTAAATCAGTGGACAACTGAGTAACCTGACGTAAAGACTCCTTGTTGAAAAGATTTTCTCCAGTGCAAGGAGTATGTCCCAGCCTTTGTTGTGCCCATTTGTCCAAGTCTGAAGCTTGGAGCCAGGCTCTACGTTGTGCCCCTATAGCTATAGCTGAAGTCCTGCTAACAGACTCAAAAGAGTCTAGGGAAGCACGAGAAAGAAACCAAGAGATATTCTGGATATGCTTAAGCAGTGAGGAATAGTCTGTACTCCTGGAATCTGAAAGGAAAGGAGACAAAAGATGTAATTGCTTTGTGACCTCCTCAAGAGATAGACTCATATAAAAAATATATGAGAGAATTCTTGCAGAAAGCATAGATGTCTGGAAGGTTTGATGTCCAAAGTCATCTAGTGTTTTAGACTCACGACCTGGCGGATAGGAAGAGTGCTTTTTCTTACTCTTTACCCGCCTCATTGCTGATTCCACTACTAGGGAATGATGAGGAAGTTGAGTCTTTTGAAACCCTGGAGAGGGGGGCACCTGATATAACAGATCAGTTGCCCTGGGAGGTGGGGGTACCCGGAGAGGTGTTTCCCACATTCCTAGAAGGAGATCCTGCAAGGAATGATGCAAAGGAAGCATTATGTTCACCTTTGCTTTGGTAGAAAGAGAGCCTTGTGCCGGATCATGTCCTGGGATAGGAATGGCAAGACAAAGACCATTAACCATTTTAGTAGCTACCCTCTGCACCAACTCCTAAGAACATAAGACATACCATACTGGGTCAGACCAAGGTCCATCAAGCCCAATATCCTGTTTCGAAAAGTGGCCAATCTAGGTCACAAGTACCTAGCAATTTCCCCAGAAGACACTGGTTCTACAATTCTTGTATTGGGAAAAGCAGTGGATTTCCTGGATCCCCTTTAATAATGTTTTATGGGCCTTTCCTCTAGGAACTTGTCCAAACTTATTTAAACCCAGCTACACTAACAGCTTTTACTACATCCTCCGGTAATGAATTCCAGTGTTTGATTACGCATTGACTGAAAAAATAATTTTCTTATTAGTCTTATATGGGTTACACTGTAGTTTCATTGCATGTCTCCTAGTCTTCCTACATTTTGATGGCATAAACAATCAATCTATGTTTACCCATTCCACTCCATTCATTAATTTATAGACCTCTATCATATCTCCCCTCAGTTGTCTCTTTTCCAGGTTGAAGAGCCCTAACCTTTTTAGCCTCTCTTCATAGAGGTATCCTTTCATCCCCTTTACCATAATTGGTGGCTCTTCTCTGTACCTTTTATAATTCTGCTATATCCTTTTTAAGATACGGTGACCAGAATTGCACACAATATTCAAGATGGATCACACCATGGAACGATAAAGAGACATTATAATATCCTTTGTTTTATTCTCTATTCCTTTCCTTATGATTCCTAGCATTCCATTTGCTTTCTTGGATACCGCTGTACACTGGGCA
Source organism: Ichthyophis bannanicus (assembly GCA_033557465.1). NCBI lineage: Eukaryota > Metazoa > Chordata > Amphibia > Gymnophiona > Ichthyophiidae > Ichthyophis > Ichthyophis bannanicus. The sequence goes on from CM066036.1 coordinate 701,437,470, forward strand.
GAAGGTTTCAACGTGTTATCCACGATGATGCCTAAATCTTTTTCCTGGGTGATGGTTCCTAATGTGGAACCTTACATCTTCTAACCATATTTTGGCTGTTCTTTCCTAAGTGCATAACTTTGCACTTGTCCACATTAAATTTCATCTGCCATTTGAACGTCGAGTCTTCCAATTTATGCAGTTTTTCACAATCCTCTTGGGTTTTAACAACTTAGAATAATTTTGTGTCATCTGCAAATTTGATTTCCTCACTTGTTATTCCTATTTCCAGGGCATTTACGAATATGTTAAAAAGTAGCAGACCCAGCACAGATCCCTGGGGTACTCCACTATTCACCTTTCTCCATTGGGAAAATTGGCCATTTAGCCTTACTCGCTGTTTTCTATCTTTTAACAAGTTCCTGATCCACAATAGTACACTGCCTCCTATCCCCATGACCTGTTTATAACCTTTTGAAGGCGTGGTCTCCAGAAGTGCACACAATACTCCAAATGAGGTTGCACCAAAGACTTATACAGAGGCACTATCACCTCCTTTTCTCTGCTAGCCATTCCTCTCCCTATGCATCCAAGCCTCCTTCTAGCTTTCGCTGTCACCTTTTCTACCTGTCTAGCTATTTTAAGATAGTCAGACACAATCATGCCCAGGTCCTGCTCTTCTTATATGGACAGACGTACGTCACTCCCTACACTATACTGCTCCCTTGGATTTTTGCAGCCCAAATGCATGACTCTGCATTTTTTAGCATTAAATCTCAGCTGCCAAATTCTAGACCATTCTTCAAGCTTAGCTAGATCCCTCCTCAAGTTATCTACTCCTTGCTGGGTGTCTACTGTAATGCAGATTTTGGTATCATCTGCAAAGTGGCAAACCTTCCCAGACAGCTCTTCTGCAATATCACTAAACAAAGATGTTAAAAAGAATTGGACCAAGGACAGATCCCTGGGGCATACCACTGGTAACCTCCTTCTCCTCAGAGTGAGCTCCATTTACTTGTACCCTTTGTCACGTCCCACTCAACCAATTTCTAAACCCAATCAGTAACTTTAGAGTCCATCCCTAGGGTGCTCAGTTTGATTATAAGTCGCCTGTGTGGAACGGTGTCAAAGGCTTTACTAAAATCAAAGTACACCACATCTAATGAATGCCGCAGCCAGAATCTTAGTAGGAGCAGCAAGATGCGACCATATAACGCCTATCCTAATACAACTTCATTGGCTCCCCGTTCAAGGAAGGCTTACATTCAAATCTTTGTTACTCACCTTCAAATCTATCCATGGCATCACCTCCCCCTCTTTAACCAACATCATCCAGCCAGCTCCTCCCAACAGAACAAGGAGAACCCCATCTACAAATGTGCTAGTAATTCCAAAGGCTTCAACAAAGTACACAACCGCAACATCTAACAGGGCATTTAGTATCTATGCCCCAAAATGTTGGAACGCATTACCACCAGGCATCCGTGCAATTACTGACCTATCACAATTCAGAAAGGCTCTCAAATCCCATTTATTTACTCAATACTACCAGATTAACCCTACCACTACATAAGTGCCTCTCCCTCACCCCCTCAAGTTAATATATCAACTCCATTGTACACATGTTCACACTGAATTCCCAATACTCGGTCTCATTGTACATATGTAAGTAGTTTAGTTTGCATTCCCCGTTTATCCAAGTTATTACTCCTGTTCTATGTAAAGCATAAACATGTTATCCAAGTTGTTTTCTCCTGTTCTATGTGAAGCCAAACAGTTTGTTATGGTCATTTTGTTGTATGTAAACCGCGCTGACAATAGTGCGGTATATAAGAAATTGTAATAAATAAATAAATAAATAATAAATCTAGGGCTCTCCCTGTGTTTGTATTATAGACACGGTTAGAATGCAAACATAAGGGCCCTTTTTACTTAAGCATGGTAAATGTTTGCACTTGTCACACAGCAACTGAGTAATTTTAACATAGACTGCCTATGCATGAAAGCCAAGTAGGTGCCTATTGAGCTCTTTATAAGGCCACATAGGCACCTATGTGTCATTATAAAATATTAGGGGCAAATCAGCAAAACTTATAGCTAGGCTAAAACCACAGATATTTGTTCCCGCTTGGAAGGAGGTGTAAATGTTAGCATGTTAAGTACATGAGTATTGAGGTATTTTATGAACACCACATGTAAATCATGATTCTGCTCATGTCGGGCAAAGGTATGCACCTTTTTCTATGCATGCAACACCCGGGTTCATTTTGTAAAAGCTCTTTTACGTGCATAAAAAGGAATTTATGCAAGAAAACTCTTTTATAAAATTACCCCCAGTTGCCAAAATTAGTATGCAGTAACTGCAAAGCCCCTACATTAACTCTTAGGACTGTTCCCAGCATTTGCCCATGCACTTAATGCAGAGAAAATACACTGAGTGTTAATTGCACGGAGGCGGCTTTAAATGTTCTCTTGCATTGACGGTTTATTTATTTATATTATTTCTATACCACACTCTTAAAATCAGCGCGGTTTACATGACTCAAAGAAATTGCACAAAGCAGCAGGCATGCAGTGTACATTCCAGAGAACAGGTTTTTAAACTTGGATTCAACAGGGGCAATTATTTACATGTCTGTCACAGGCACTCTCTGAGCTGATTACATATTAGGTTATATACAAGTTAATGTGTGATACCGTACTGCACGTTAAATGTAAGACACTTTCTCTGCCCTTTGCCCTCCCTTGTTTGTCAGTTCATTGTGGAAAAGAGCATAGACCAAGCATAAACCACTGCTAGGGGTGCTAATTCCTGCATTAAGTGCCTGATGCAGCTTAGCAAAATGGTGATAAAGGAGACAATGGTCAACGTACCTGTGAGATGAGGAGCTGGCAGGCAGCAAGTTCTCTCTCGCTGGCGTTCATCTTTCTATTGGAATCCACCTGTGCAGTTTCCAGCTGCTTGCTGCGATTCACCAGAGACTTCACCTCAGACTTCATCTTACTAATATAGAGACGAGCCACGGTGAACTCTTCCTCAATCACACCATTCACATCTGTCAACTACAAAGACGAACAATAAACTCTACAGCAAATGAGACCTTTCCGTGCTGCACTAATAGGGAACAAGACTGTGTGTATTATATTCCGCACAAGAAGCGAGCGCAAAGGTCCATGAAAAACACGTGTCTCGTGTCTCTCGGAAATGCAGTACAAAGCCCGCAGATAAAAAAAAAAAGGTAGCCACACAGACTTTGCCTCAAAGTGAGCAGGCCGAATACAATGTGTGTGTTTATTTATTTATTTTACAGTAGCCAATATCTATGCCTCAACATTGTGAGGGATCTATATCAAGCAGGAACGTCTCATTTTCTATGAAGATTCTAATTAGGAACATTTCATCATGGCAAAGTGCCTACTGCTGTTGCTCACTGCCTCTCAATAGAACTGTTGTTGGTTTTAGCCTCGGAAGAATTGGCAATAATTTGTTAGGAGAATCTCTTACTTGAGTTTCCAACATACCTAACCAAAACTTCATCCAGATGCATTCAGAGAGAAATCCCGTAATAGCGATGCTGGAGAATGGCACCTATCACACAAGAGACGTATGCTCTTTGTGTTACACTAGAAGCAAACACTTCTCTAACTTGTTAATGAAAACTTTGGCTATATTTTCCTTCCTATATTTGGCCTCTTTCCTGTTATTGCAGGACAGGTCCTTTGGTTTCCTTCTGCTATGTCTTGTAAAAGCCATCCATCCAAATTTCTACCTAGTCACATGCCACATGTGCTTAGTAGTGCAATACTCTTCCTGTGCAAATCAAATCCAATATACAAATGTCAGTATGCAAAAGCAGCGAGCAACAAATGTGTCTGAATGTCAAAAGGACTTCTGATGAAAACTTGTGGATTAGTAGCCTAATGTTAGAACAGCAGACTGAGAACCAGGGAAGCAGTTTTGAATCCCACTGCCGCTCCTCAGGATCTTAGGAAAGTCACTTAACCCTCCATTGCCTCAGGTAGAAACATACTGTAAGCCCTCAGTGGACAGGAGACTATCTACCGTATCTGAATGTAGCTCGTCTTGAGTTATCAGTGAAAACGTTGTGAGCTAAATCTAAAATTCCTTCACTTATGCAGCCACTAGAGGGCACTGTGACATCTCAACAAAGGCCACAAGCTCATTCTTGCTTAAGTTAAAATGCATATAAGAAATAATATTAATTCAGCTCAATCCCCAACCCTGAGTTCAAACTTTTTATATTGCTACTTGGATGGATGGCTTTTACAAGACATAAAAGTTTGAACTCAGGGTTGGGGATTGAGCTGAATTAATATTATTTCTTATATCGATATATAAGCTCAAAGACGTGACCGTAGATAGTGCTTGTAAGTTAAAATGCAGCCATTAGCAGTAGAAGACATGAAGCTCAGAATGTAGACAGACAGTTTTATTTAAATCATTTCAGGAATTTTAGTTAATTGCATGTGCCAGCCCCAACATAAGAATCTATCTGTAATACATGTTAACATCAAATTTCTAAAGAGAGATGCACCACTGTAAAACTGCAATATAATAGGAATTAAACCGTTCCATATTTTACATCCCAAAATGAAAGATTTTATTTTCATTTATTAAAATTTATAGGCTGTAATATCTCACAAAAGTGTACTATACAGTGTATAATATAGCATACACAATTAAATGAATACAAACAAAGCAGACCTGGTCCCACTTCCCCTAAAATGCACCTTTAATTAAACATATAAAATGACAGTTTTTCCTATGCTTCTATCCTATTATGCCTCCGCTGTATTAAAAGCTTTCATACATAAAAACCCTTCCACCTGCTTAGAAAATTTTAAATGATCAGTTTCAAAACACAGTTCAACTGACAGTGAATTCCAAAACAGCGGCCCTGTCAGTAAAGCACAGTTACTTACCTGTAACAGGTGATCTCTGGGAACAGCAGGAATTAGTCCTCACATATGGGTACGTCGGAACCGACGGAGCCTGCGCGGGAAAGCTCCCCAGCTTCCCAGAAGGAAGCTTTTGGGGCCTCCCACTGCACATGCGCGCTGCCTTCCCGCCTTCCTGACCAGCTCTCCTCAGCTCGAGTTTATAGCTGAGACAATAGAGAGAGGAAAGGAAGATAGATAGAAGATACAACTCCTAGGGGAGGTGGGTGGGTTGTGAGGACTAATTCCTGCTGTTCCCAGAGATCACCTGTTACAGGTAAGTAACTGTGCTATCTCCAGGAACAAGCAGGAATAAGTCCTCACATATGGGGACTCCCTAGCTGAGATGCCTGGGAGATCCCCTTCCAAGGGTTCGCCATCTTCGTATGGATCTCAGGCATCCATCCTGGGAAGATGGGCAGGAGTTGTTCAAGTATGGAACAGGTGTTTGAGGACAGCCTGACCAAACAAGGCATCCCGGCGGGAGTCCTTGTCCAAACAGTAATGGGCTGTGAAGGTATGAACCGAGGCCCATGTGGCGGCTCGACAGATCTGATCTATGGATACAGAGTGAAGATGAGCCATAGAAGTGGCCATGGCTCTCACATTGTGAGCTGTGACATGGCCTTCCAGAGAAATATTTCTACTCTGGTAAGCAAAGGAAATACACTGAGCAATCCAATTGGAAAGTGTACGTTTGGAGACTGGAAGTCCCAAATGAGAAGGATCAAAAGCCACGAAAAGCTGGGAAGACTTTCGATGTGGCTGAGTCCTGTTGAGGTAAAAGGCAAGAGCTCTTTTACAATCTAAAGTATGAAGGTTCCTCTCTGCACTGGATGCATGAGGAGCTGGAAAAAAGACAGGTAGATATACCTCTTGATTAAGATGAAAAGGCGAGACCACTTTGGGCATAAAGTGGGGATTCGTCCTAAGGACCACCTTATCATGATGAAACCTGGTATAAGGTGGATGAGCCACTAAGGCCTGTAGTTCACTGATGCGGCGAGCCGAAGTGACTGCAATAAGGAAAAGGACCTTCCAGGAAAGAAATTTCAAGGAGGTAGAAACCAACAGTTCAAAAGGTGGCTTCATAAGCTGACCCAGAACTAGGTTCAAGTCCCATGCTACCGGAGGAGGTCGGATGGGAGGCTTAGTTAGAGTCAGGCCTCTCATGAACCGTGCAACAAGCGGATGAGAGGAGACAGGTTGTCCATTTATAGGTTTTAAGGATGCTGCAATAGCACTCAAATGGACTCTTACTGAATTCGTCTTAAGGCCTGCATTAGAAAGATGCAGGAGATAGTCTAGTAGAGAATTCAAACGAAGTGCTAGAGGGTCAAGACCCTGTTGAGCACACCAAATGGAAAAGCGTTTCCATTTGAAAGCATAGGAACGCCTCGTGGAGGGTTTCCTAGAGGCATGAAGGATATCTTTCACTGGTTGAGAAAGATTGAAGTCATGAAGGCTTAGGCCTTCAGTAACCAAGCTCGGAGGTGTAGGGACTTGGGGTTTGGGTGCCACAAAGTCCCTTCCTCCTGAGAGAGAAGGTCTGGCGCAGCTCCCCGGTCCAGGGAGGGTCCCTGGGAGAGATGCAGAAGTAGAGGGAACCACACTTGGCGTGGCCAGCGTGGAGCTATGAGGATCATAGATCCGTGATCCCTCTGGAGTTTGAACAGAGTCTTGGGAATCAAAGGAATGGGTGGAAAGGCATATAGGAATTCCTGACCCCAATGTAGGAGAAAGGCGTCGGTGGCCTGAGCTCCCCGACACGGAGTCCTGGAACAGAACCGGGGAAGTTTGGCATTCCACGGACTTGCAAAGAGGTCTATGTCCGGAGTTCCCCATTCCTGAAAGATTCTGCTTATCTGGTCCATATGTAGGGACCATTCGTGTGGAAGCAGAACTCGACTGAGTCTGTCTGCCCAAGAGTTTTGAACCCCTGGAAGATACACTGCCAGAAGATGAATTTGATGCTCTCTGGCGAAGGCCCATAATCTGAGAGCTTCGTTGCAAAGCGACAGAGAGCCTGTCCCTCCTTATTTGTTTACGTAGAACATGGCCACCTGATTGTCTGTTTGAACTAGGACGGTCAGGTTGACAAGGAGGGTATGGAAGACTTTGAGGGCAAAGAAGATTGCTCGCAGTTCCAGGAGGTTGATGTGAAGGGTGGTCTCCTGTGGAGACCAAGTACCCTGAGTGGAGAGGGATTGTAGATGGGCTCCCCACCCTGTTTGGGAGGCATCTGTTGTGAGGGTTGCTTGGGGCAACAAAGGTTGGAAGGGGGCCCCCAACAACAGATTCTTGGAGGACTTCCACCATTGGAGGGACCAAAACAGACTCTTTGAGGTGAGTATTTGGTCGGAGAGCGCTCCTGATGCTTGAGTCCACTGGGTGGCCAAGGTCCATTGAGCTGCTCTCATATGAAGACGAGCGTAGGGCACCACGTGTACCGTGGAGGCCATGTGGCCCAGAAGTCGCAGCATTCCTCTGGCTGTCAAGTGACTGCTGGACTGAGCTTGGGAGGCCAAGCACACCAGACGTTGGCCCCGGACTTGAGGTAGGTAGGCCCTTGCAGTGGTGGTGTCCAACTGGGCCCCTATGAATTCCAGAGACTGAGTAGGGGTAAGTTGAGACTTGGGAAGGTTTACCACCAGTCCCAGATACTGCAGAAGGTGCCTTGTGCGGTCCAGGGAAATCTGGGCCTCTGACTGAGATGGAGCTCGGATGAGCCAGTCGTCCAGATATGGGAATACAAAAATTCCCAGACCTCTTAGAAATGCGGCAACAACTGCCATGCATTTGATGAACACTCTTGGAGCAGAGGCTAAACCGAAGGGAAGTACTCTGTACTGGAAATGCTTTCCCTGAAACAGAAATCTTAGATATTTTCTGTGGGATGGGTGGATGAGTATATGTGTGTACGCATCCTTGAGATCTAGAGAACAAAGCCAATCCTGACTCTGAAGGTATGGAAGGAGAATGCCTAGAGAAAGCATTTTGAATTTCTCCTTGTACAGAAATTTGTTCAATTCTCTCAGATCTAGGATAGGTCTGAATCCCCCTGTCTTCTTTGTTATGAGAAAATAAGGGGAGTAGAATCCTGTCCCTTGTTGAAGAAGAGGAACCTCTTCTATTGCCCCTTGGGCAAGGAGAGAAGAGACTTCCTGATCCAACAGGCCCAGGAGAGATGGGGGAGAATTGAAGTGCCTCACCATGGTATATGGAGGAAGGTTGGAAAAAATGAAGTTTGTAGCCCTCTCTGATGATAGAGAGGGTCCAGTGCTCTGATGTAATTTTCCCCCATCTGGGAGCAAAGTGAGCTAACCTTCCGGGAATGGTGAGGGGCTCTGGTTGTTCTAGAGCCAGAAAGGTTAAGTTCTCTAGGGGCAAGTCAAAACCCCTGCGGGGGTTGAGCCTGCTGAGGAGTGGCAGACGCTGCAGGCTTTGACCTTGCCTGTTTAGGTTGCTGACGTTTAGCAGCAAAGCGAGGCTGAGAAGATTGTTGGCCAGTATTTGTGGAAAATCTGGCCTTCTTGTAGTAAGGCCTCTTGAAAGACTTTTTCTTGGCAGGAGTAGAGGTAGACTTAGAAAGTCTATCTAATGTAGCATTTTCTGCGTCCATTTGAGTGGCTTTAATTTGCCAGTCCTTACCAAATAAGTTCTCACCTGTACAGGGCAGATTCCGTAAGCCATCCAGGACCCAGGGTTCTAGGTCAGAGGCCTGGAGCCAAGCAAGTCGTCGGGCTGCAATAGCAATGCCCGAAGCTCTACCGGCACCCTCAAAGGAATCAAAAGCTGCTCTGTTGGAGAACTTAGAAACATCTAGAAGCTGTTTCACCAGAGAAATGAACTCCTCCTTTCTATCCTCAGGGATAAAGGAGGCAAAATGCCGTATCTTTAGGGCAAGTTCCCTGAGAAACATGCCCATATACAGACTGTAAGAATTAATCTTGGCTATAAGCATACTAGCCTGGAAAATTTTCCTGCCAAAAGAGTCTAGGGTCTTACATTCTCGCCCTGGAGGGGTAGAAGAGTGCCTTTTGGTGCTCTTAATCTTTTTCAGCGCAGACTTCACCACAATGGAATGGTGAGGCAGCTGAGTCTTTTGAAATCCAGGAGAAGGAGGGACCCGGTACATGGTGTCCAACCTACGAGAGTAAGGAGACAACGTTAGAGGAGCCTCCCATAAGTCCATCAAGTGTTCTTGAAGGATTTCATGGATAGGCAGGGTGACTGCCTCTTTAGGAACCTTAGGGTATCCTAAAATATCCAATTTCTTTGACCTAGGTTCTTTTTCAGAGGATGTGGTAATAGAAAGTCCTTTAGCTAGTTCTATAATGAAGTCTTGAAAGGACAAATCCTCTGGTGGAGACATTCTCCTCTTTGGGGAAGAGGGGTCTTCATGAAGAACTAGAGACAGCTCATCAGAGTCCTCAGAGGAGTCAAAATCCTCAGAAGAATCAGAGTATTCTCTATTTGCTTCCAACGCACGATACGCATACCGATCGGTATCGACATCGGCGTACCGGGTATGGGATCGGTATCGGGTGAAAACCCGGATCCGGCATGCGGAACCGATCTGCGTTTGGAAGTCGATGGTCTCGGTTCCGGTATGGGAGACGATACCGGAACCGGACCCGGTACCGCTGAACGCGGTACCGAGGGCGTCGCAGCATTAATAAAAGCCAGCATGGCCTGCTGCATGGTCTGAACAGTATTGCTCATAGACGCCACTGCTGCCTGGATGTCGGTACCAGTATGGGCCGGTACCCCAGAGCAGTCTAACAGGTGATCAGTCGAGGCCGTGCCATCGATGTCAACCTGTAACCCCATAGATGGTGCTTTGGAAGCCAGAGCTTCCCGCCGGGGTTGTTTGGCTGGGGCAAGATCCTCAGATTCAAAAGTGAGAGCCTCTCGATGCTTTGAAGGAGATTTGCTCTTTGAGGACCTGCCCGAAGAAGGTTTGGTTACCTGAGTTCCATCCGGAGAGGAAGACCTGGATGACTGTGATGCTGGATTATCTGAAGCAAACAGCACATGGAATTTGTTGGCCCGGTTCTGCAAACCACGTTTAGACATCTGGGAGCAGGATGGGCAGTCCGGAATGGAGTGGTCAGGTCCCAAACATTTAAGACACCATTCATGGGTGTCTGTGACAGAAATAACAGCACTACACTTGGTACACTTCTTAAAACCAGGGGCTGGTTTCTCCATGAGGAGAATTTGTGTAGGCCTGAGGCCTAACTGAAGTCACCAAGTTGTGCAAGATAAAGATTTTTTATTTTTTTTAAAAGAAAAGAAAAGAGAGACCGGCGGTACCGGTTTCGGTATGGGGAAGGCAGGTACGCGGTCTAAAGAAACAAACTAAAACAATAATTTCTTCAGCGGTGACAGGAACACGACCTGCTGGCTCCGCGGAAAAAGAGAAACTGAGGAGAGCTGGTCAGGAAGGCGGGAAGGCAGCGCGCATGTGCAGTGGGAGGCCCCAAAAGCTTCCTTTCTGGGAAGCTGGGGAGCTTTCCCGCGCAGGCTCCGTCGGTTCCGACGTACCCATATGTGAGGACTTATTCCTGCTTGTTCCTGGAGATAAGATGACCGCACATCCTCTACTCATTCACATCTCAGAGGGAATCACCAAATGCCTAGTTCCCAAAAGCACAAAGTCACTGGTGTGTTATTTAAATCAGTCAGCATCATAGGCCGAACATACTATATTTATTTCTTGACCTTCCATTTAGGCCAATGTGTTCTGCAAGTTCTATTTGGACCTGTGGCGTGAAATAAACAAAAGGAAAACAAAATCAACAAAGCTCAATTTACCCCCAGAGTCCAAGGTCTCTGTTAGGTGAGCTGAAGTGGAATAAGGTCTTCCTGAACATCTAATTTCATAAAAGGGAACATTCAGTCAATGTTTGTATTGCTTGCAGACACTTGGATTTACTTGGAAGAGTCCCTTCTAATCGTCATTTCAAAAGCAATATTCGAAGCAGGCATGCGATGAAGCCACTCGATACTCTTCATTATTAGGCTCTGCACGAATGTCAGCCCCGTCTCCTCAGCTTGGAGTCGGCTGGGTACCGCATGAGTCACTATTCAAGCATCACCCAAATGACAACCATTCGGCCTCCAGTGTGGCCTCTCTTTCAGCTTTGAAGTGACCGAGGAGGGGGCTGTGTTTCTTTCTAGTGTTTAAAACCACATAAAAGGCAACAAATATGACTTTTGGAAGTTTGCTCCTTTGAGCCCTGGCCGTGCAAGTTTAGCAAAATCCACTACTTAAGTGTTCCCCCAGATCTTGTTTTGTACTCCATGTTTGTTGCCCTTGTTCTCATGTAACCTTTGAGTTGATGTTATAATATAAACCACTTTGACTTAAAGATAAATCGGTATAAAACCCATTAAATAAATGAATAAAATAAATAGTGCTTAGATGTACAGGGAGCAAAATCTGCTACTTACATGTGCAAAGCCCCAAGCGATGCCGCTCTTTTTATGCACATGTTCCTTTCTAAAACAGCCATTCCTGCTCCATGTGCTGCTCCATGCATGTATTTTTCCACCACCTTAAACCGCGGGAACACTGATACCAGGACAGAAATTATATCACAATGATAGGATGGATCAGATTGGTGGAGGGGTGGGCACTACATGTTAAAGAAAGCATTGAGCCAAATAGAAGAAACGTTCTGCAGGAAACAAACTGCGCCATTGGATCCTTATGGAAAGTCATTCCATTGTGAAGGGGAAGAAGGGGTTTGCTACCGTCCGCCTGGACAGAACGAGCAGACAGATGGCATGGGAGGAAGTGTCCTAGTGGCTGGGGCAAGTTACCTTGGGCGCGAGGGCCAGAGGTTCGAAACCTGCTAGAGGACAGCAACCTTGGGCCAGAAGGACTGGGGTTTCTAGTCCCACAAGAGCTCCTTGTGGCCTTGGGCAAGCCACTTAACCCTCTGTTGCCTCAGGTACAAAAAACAGATTGTGAGCCCTTCAGGGACAAGGGAAAAATATACATACAGTACCTGAATCTACACCGTTTTGACTAGTAAAAAAGCAGTATATAAACCTAGTTAAATAAATAAATAAATAAAAATAAAATAAAAATGAAATGTTAGCAGAAAGTAGAAAAGCTAGTAAAATTGTCAAAACACTAATCATGAGTGATTTTGATTACCTCAGTACTGATTGGAAAAATATCATGTCAAGAAATGCTAGGGAGGAAAGTTCCTCAATGAAATAAATGATTGCTTCAGGCAGCAGCTGCTTAATGAACCTACTAGAGAAGGAACTATTTTATACTTAGTCCTTTGTGGAATACAGAATTTGGTACAAGAATTAACCGTGTTTGGATCACTTGACACTATTGATCATAATGTGATCACATTTGGGCTCAATCACTGGAGCCAGAAAGCAAAGGAAATCTACTGTCAGTGTATAATTTTCACAAGGGAGACTACAATAAAATGAGGAAAATGCACTAGCTGCAGAGGTTAAAGCTTTTACCTCAGGTGTGGACGTTGTTTAAAAATATAATTTTGGAAGCCCAAATGTATTTCACACATTAGGACAGTTGGAAGGGAGGCCAAATGACAGCCAGCTTAAAAGGTGAGGTAAACGAGGCTATTAGAGCCAAAAAAAAAAAAAAGATATTTCAAAAAATGGAAAAAGGAACCAAATGAAGAAAATAGGAAACATAAGTACTGGCAAGTTAAATGCAAGGTACTGATAAGGAAGGCAAAAAGAATTTGAAAAGAAGCTTGTCACAGAGGTATAAACTCACAATTAAAAAATTTTCAGATACATACAAATCAAAGAGCAAGGGAAGGAGTCAGTTGGACCATTAGATGATCAAACGGTGAAAGGAGCACTTGGAGGAAAAGACCATAGCTGAGAGATTAATTGAATTCTCTGCTTCGGTCTCTACTGAGGTAGATGCAAGGAAGCCACCCATGACAAAAAGGGTATTTAACTGTGATAAGTCAGAAGAGCTGAATGAAATCTCAGTGAACCTGTAAGATGTAATAGAACAAATTGATAAACTAAAAAGCAGAAAATCACCTGGACTGGATGTTATACACCCAAGAGCGCTGAAAGAATTAAAAAATGAAATTGCAAAGCTACCCTTAATAATTTTGAAACTATCATTACAATAGTCTATGGTACCAGAAGATTGCAGGGCGACCAATGCAATGCCTATTTTTAAAAAGGGTTCCAGATGCGATACGGGAAACTACAGCCCGGTGAGCCTAATATCAGGGCTGGGCAAAATGGTGGAAACCATCGTTAAGAACAAAGTTACTGGATATTTGGACTGACATGGTTTAATGGGACAAACTGAACATGGATTTAACCAAGGGAAGTCTTGCCTCACCAATCTGTCCCATTGCTTTGAAGGCATGGATAAAGGTGAACGTGTTGATACACAGTAATATATTTAGACTTTCAGAAAGTGTTTGACAAAGTCCCACATCAAACACCTGAAGAACTTAAAAACTCAAGGCATAGGATGCAGTATCCTAGTGTGAGTTGAAAACTGGCTGATAGAAAAGAGAGTAGAGATAAATGGGCAACTTTCTCAATGGAGGAAAGTGAATAGTGGAGTGCCTCAAGGATATGTATTGGAACCTGTGCTTTTTAACATATTTATAATGATCTGGAGTTGGGAACAAGCAGAGAGTTGAAAATATTTGCAGATGACACCGAATTATCCAGAATTGCTAAATGGTTTGTGAAAAACTACAGGAGATCCTTGTGAAACTGGGAGATTAAGCATCCAAACGGCAGATGAAATTTAATGTGAACAAGTGCAAAGTGATGCATGCCAGATTCCACATCAGGAGTCACTACTAAAGAAAAGGATGGGTATGATTGTAGAAATACACTGAATTCTGTTCACTGTGCAATGCAGCCAAGAAAGCAAACAAAATGCACGGAATCATAAGGAAAGGAATGGAGAATGAAACTAAGGATATTATAATGCCTCTGTAGTGCTCCATGATGTGACTGCACCTTGACTAGTCTGTGCAGTTTTGGTCTCCATGTCTTAAAAAAAAAAAAAAAAAAAAAAAGGATATAGCAGAACTAGAAAAGGTACAGAGAAGACCAACCAAAATGATAAAGGGGATGTAAGGATATCCCTATGAGGAAAGCCTTAAAAGGTTAGGACACTCTAGCTTGGAAAAGAAGGCTGAAGGGAAATATGATAGAGGTTTATAAAATAACAAGTGGAGTGGAATGAGTAAAACAGATTACTTGTTTACTCCTTCAAAAGTAGAAAGACTAGGGGGACACGCAATGAAGCTATAATGTAGCTTATTTAAGACTAATTGGAGAGAACATTTCTTCATTTAACACATAATCAAACTCTGGAATTCACTGCCAGAGGATGTAGTAAAAGCGGATAGTGTAGCTGGGATTAAGAGAAGTTTGGACAAGTTCCTGGAAGAAAAGTCGATAAACCATTCTTAATGTGGACTGGCAAAACCCACTGTTTACCCCTGGGATAAGCAGCATGGAATCTGTTTACCTTTTAGGAACCTGATAGATACCTGTGACTTGGATTGGCCAATGTTCAAAACCCTTGGGTCTGATCCCGTATGGCAGGACTCAACAAATCCCGGGCACCAGGTCAACATGGTGCCTAGAATTTTCGCCCTGGTGCCTGGGATTTCATGCCTCCAAAGGTTTTGGCGTGCCGTTGGTGCAGCAGCGAAAACAGCACGTTGTGGACTTCACTTCCGCAATCAGTTCTCTCTTCAGGTAGCTTCAGCTGCGCAGTACAGGAAGTTCAAGTAGATCTCGTTGTTTCAAGTCTCGCAGGATTTGAAACCATGAAATCTATTTAAGCTTCCTTCACTGCACGGCTCAAGCTGTTTGAAGACAGAGACGATCACGGGGAAGTGAAGTTTCGCAGTGTACCATTTTTGCTGCGACTAGAAAAATTAAGCTGGCATAAATGGTGAGTGAAAGTGGGTGAATGCTGTGAGGGAGAGATACCCCAGAAGGAGGCTGGGGGACTGTGAGAGAGAGAAAGACTGGATGAAGGTTGAGGGAAGCTATGAGAGACGGACCAGAGAAGGCGGGGGGGGGGGGGTTATGAGAGAGGGAGACTCCAGATGAAGACTTGGGGGGCCATGAGAGGCAGGGTGAAAGGTTGGAGGGGAGGCTATGAAGAGAAAGAGAGAGAGAGACTGGATAAAAGGCTGGAGGGGAGCTATAGGGACGGTGAGAGAGACTGGGAGAAAGACAGCAAGACTGGGTGAAGGCAGTGTGTGGGCTTATAAAGAGATTTCCTTGCTTCAGATATTACCAGGCCATAGTGATCCATGAAGCAAACAAAGTTTCATCAGGTGCAGCTATAAAGGGTCACCAATAAGCTGCTGACAGTGTTCTCATTGAGTGGGGTGCGGAAGGAACAGTAGAAGCATTTCTGTTGGCACTGTGCAATGTCACATTAAGCCTTAATGTACCATTGCACAGTGCCAACAGAACTACTCCTCCTCCTGCCCCCCAAGCATTCTGTCAGCAGCTTATTGGTGACCCTTAATGATTAAGGGCCTTATTACATTTTTCCCCCATAGAAAATGTGAAAACATTAAATCAGGCCCCAAAAAAGGAGCTGCAATATACCTTTGTGGGGGAGGGGCCATTATGACCTACATCTCAGCAGCTGGCCCCTAATAATTTACGCGGGCTCCTAGATTCTGAGAAAATCTGTCAAGGCCCCCCCCCCCCCCCCCGCCGCTGCCTGATCCCAGCCATAGTAGGCCTCTCCGGGGGATGGGCAGTGTAGAAACGGGACATCTGTTGGCATGCGGGCAATTGGGGCCCCTGCATGGTGCCCCGGTGCCATGGCAATGGGACATCACAGCACCAGGCTCCATGCAGGAGCCTCGGCTGATTTGTATGGGGAACAGGCCAGACGTCTTGCCCATCCAGGCCTGTTGCACCCGATTCTGTGCTCCCGCAGGAGCCGAATCAGGTGCACTACCAGCCCGTCCAGATTCTGGACGTCTGGACAGGTGGGATGTGTCCTGTGTGAAATTGGCCTCCACAGGGCATGTTTATTAAAAGGCCATGAGTAGCATGGGACTAGCACGTGGTTAGTGTGTGTTTTTACTGCAGCAAAGCCTAGCGGCCATGGTAGATGCAAGGGGTGCAACCACAGCATCCTACTACCGCCGCCCTAGTTACATCACTAGCACAGTAGTTAGGATGTGCTGCCATAGCACTTGCGCACTATGAAGGCTACCTGAACCTTTAAAGGTAAGTTGTAACACAGTCTTAGAGCAGCAGTGGGCAACAGAACCACTACTAACCGTAATAAATGTGCCCCAACCACACCTACAGGAAAGTAGCAACTGGCCAGGGTAGAATAGAGAAGGATGACATGGGAAAAGGCACAACTGGCTGCAAAGCTCAGAGCACTGGGGCTAAGTACAAGAGGGAGCAGTATGCATACCAGGGAAAAAGCCACATGCAGAATGTCTGTGCTGCTTCCCTAACTGTGGGAGATAGGGTGCAAGTTTGGCATCGGCAGATGCAGGAGGGGGGCCTTGTATGGGATCAGGCTGGGTGTCCACACTGTCCATCATGTAGGTCAGGTACATGAACCTCACTCACCCCGAGATACCCAGGGTGCCTGTTCACCTAGGCTGCAGGGCACACAGTACAAGGCCTCTGGTGTGTGGGTAGGGAATCCCCCCTCAGTCACTTCTCTCATATAACTTGGACAGCATCGTAGTCACTGTGGAATGTGTCTGCCATGTGTGGAGGTGCTAGAGCCAACTGGAAAGAGCTCTGGGGGAACACCGCATGGAGGTGGTCAAACCCAGGCAGCCCCCAGGCTCAGTACCCCAACTCTCAGGGAATCAAAGGCCCATAGGACCTTGGAAGCTCACAAGAGCTCACTAGGTCCATGGAATACCTCATCCCCCTGGGCATAGGGACCAGGAAGGGGAGACTGATCACTGATCTCCAACAAAGCAAGCCCATGTTCAGTGCCAGAAATGTTAAAATAGCAGCTCCGAGCCGGTGGGCCTCAGCCATCTCCTCCCATGGTCAGGGTGATGGTCATTTGTCAGAGGAACATGGGTCACAGCAGCAGCATGATTTCCCGCACCCCCAGGTACACATCTGCAATGCTACATGTCCCCCATCCAGGGAAGGTAGGGGTTGGACAGTACCTTTAGGTGCCACACCCTCGTGTTGCCAGTATATGAAACACCTCATTTGCATATCCCACTCCCTGCTGTCCTCTGCTGGCTCTAACTCTGGCTTTGTGGTCAGAATTGGCTGAAGCACAGAGCACAATCCCCATCTCCTGACACCTCCACAGCACACAACAGTAGACATGAACTGCAGCCTGTCAGGACAGCTGTCGATGTGTCTATGGACGGTTGCCCATTGCCCCTGCAGGACCTGGTTTTCGGGCTGTCAGGCTGCTGTGGTGCACTACCATGGCAGCTGCACCATGCAGGGCCCTCCTGACCTCGGTAGCCTAAGAGGGTGTCTAGTTGTCCAGCTAGCATTGCCTCTCTGCCTTTTTTTATTCAATGTATTTTCCCTGTTTCTGCCTTTCCTATTTTATAACACACACATACAATCCATGTGCTTCTGACAAGCTGGCAGGGCAAGTGCAACTCCCACTGGTCAGAGGCAGGCATTAGTTGCGCTCGCACTGACTGCACCTTTGTGTAGCTAGCATGCAACTAGCGCACCCGCCCCAGCCACGCGCCATGTCTCCGCCCACTCTCCTCCTTAGTTCCACCTATTCATGAACTACTTAGCAAGCACAACATCTTTTTTAGCACAGTCACCTTTTGGCCACACGCTGCTGTCTACAGTGCAGACTAAAACGTGTGTTGTCCCTGCACTAAACCCCACACTCTAACAAACATGCACCTTAGCTACCGTGCTGTGGAAAGAATAAAAATGAATGAAACAGCTGCTCTGTCTCAGTGTCACGGTAAACACATAATCCCCTCTAAAATAAGCTGCATTGCAAATACGTTAAGACCTCCAACTTTCAACACTCTAAATCAATAAAGACTTTTCCCCCTTTTTTAAAAATATCCAAATAAAAGATATTACCGTTTTCACGTCATTTGTGCCTATGAGGCCGCCAATTTCTCCCAGATCCTTCAAGAGTAAGTTTAATATCTCAGTAGCCCTTTTCTTCTGGTGGTTACTGAGTTCTTGCAGCTGATTTAATTCTCTCTGTGTGGCTATTAAGCTAGTCTGCAAACAGGCAATAGGAACATTAGTACTAGTTTGACATTAAGTTAAAGAAAAACACATTGTCAACTATCTTGCATCAAATTAATAAATATTGCGCATTACTTGTGGGCAGCCTCACTATAATATGAAACTATACAGCTTCGTAAGGCTCATCAAATTACTTTTTGGTGATTTAGAAGATTAAAAAAAGAAAAATATAACTTCCACATTGGGTTTTGGCTTTGCCTCATGATCAGTTGTCCAGATACAAATAGGCTGCAGCCTACCCCAAGCATCAGAGTATAGTGTTGATTACTATCATGCAGAAATGAGGGTTCAGATTCTCTGTCCATTAGGGACAGATCCAAAAACTGGCCAAGGAAGGATTGGAAATTAACTACTGCTATTCTGACCAGTAACAGGGTGTGGGGGGGGGGGGGGGGAGATGCACCTCAGAGAAGGTAGCCCTCTAGCCCTGACTATCAAGAGTTCCTGCAAAGGAAGGGGGCAGGGGGAAGAAGCCACAACACACAGAGATCAAAATAAGGAACAGGCCAAAAGAAAGGAGACAGACTAGATGTGGCTAAATTTGATGACCTTATGTCTTCATGCAACCAAACTGAATTATAGAGCTTTCAGAATTTTACCTTAGCAATCTCGGGCTACAAACTTGTCTCTAGCTCAGAAGAACTCCATTACTGTAATGAAATTTAATGAAGCTGCATGCAACATATTCTATTATAGAAGCAACTAAACTATAAGACCTCTGAACATCCTAAATCAATTACAACTGCTACAGATAGCCCGGAACCTTCTTCCCTGTACACTTATTAATGCAGTTCCAATCTCCTCTCTCGAAATCCAATTGAACGCGACTACCACCAAGAGTGAAGCACAGCAAGTGAGGGAGAAATGTGTTTAGAAAACAGCTGTCAATACAAGATTCCCCACTCAAAAACATCTTTTTCTTCATAAACCAATTTCATTTTCAGAAAAAGATTTAAAAAAAAAAAACCATACCAAGTAGGTTGTAACCTATCTAGCACAGCTGCTTGTTTAATCAGCCCTTACGGCATCCTGCTGCCTCTCCCGCTTTTCATTACTCTGTAGGCCAAGAAAAGCTAGGCCCAGGATAGTGCCGCAGCCCCTGCACCCTTTATCACAATCTCTCCACATAAAATATGATGAATACGGAGGTCAAACGTTCACGTGGTCCCCACCACAAAGGTATTCATTTCATCAAGTCAGCGACCACATATTTTTTTAAATAAGAAAAGCATACTGTAAATCCTCTCCGAGTGGGTCAGGAAAAGCAGTAAAAGCAACCAACACACGTCAAATATTAGGGACAGATACCACGTGAATGCCAAAAAAAGAAAAGCAACATAATTCATTCCATTTGAGGGCAGAAAAATGAACAGGGTTACCCAGATTTTATAAGGCAAAGAGAAACCTTTGAAGACAAAAAAAAATAAATAAAAAGGCCAAGTTGATCCCCATAGCTGACTTAGTAGACAAAAAAATGAAAAGTGACACTCGCTCTATCTGCTTCACATCGAGGAGCCTTGGCCATTTCAAAAGAAATTATACAGCCCATGCGCAATTATGTAGGGCCAACGTAACCATTAGACTAGATTAGACTGTTGCCTAGGGCGGCTGCTTCTAAGAAGCGGCAGAGAGCACCACCCCTCCAACAACAATTCTAATACAATGCATAAATGGGCATCATGCTTTTAAATATTAAGCTTTGTTTTGAGGGGTGGTCATAACTGTTGAGTTTAATTAGCAAAATCTCATATATGGGGGGGCAGAGGAACCTGAAAGATAACTGAACGGGGTACGAGGATGAAGAGAGCACCTAATACCCTTAGCACCAGCCCTGCAGTTGAGCACTGGTAGGATAACTTAACAGCAAAAGTAGAACCAGCCAATGGGCTGGACCTCTTACGCCTTTCCAGCACATAAGCCCTTAATAGGTGGCTCCATAGGTATTTAGGGAAAATCCTAGCCACTTAATAAAAAAATAAAGCAGCATTAAGGTATCATAATGGCTTTCAGCTCAGGTTGATATTTAAACTCTGCGGTCAGTGTTTAATTTAAACACGGATATTCAGTGTCACTATCCAGACAGCGCTGAATATAATGTACACCGCTCAGCAGCGGAGCTATCCAGATAGCAGCAATATTGAGTCTGCTCTCCAGACAACTACCGGGATAAATTTAGGACAACTGTTTTCCTATCCTAAATTTCTCTCTACAGTTACATGGAGAGTGGACTCAATATCACTAGATGCCGTTATCCGAATATTTCCTTTTTCTTATTTTCCGAGGAAAACAGGCCAGTTCCATTCGGTTAAAATCTCAGGGAAATGAGACCACATTGTGATACTGCAGAATATTACTAAAGCTGCCCCGACACTGGTTAATGTCCATGGTTATGTGAAATTCCTTGCTGAGCTTTCTATAGTGTAAATCTCTCCATCTGTAATGTTTAATGATGTACTTAATTACATAGAAATTCATACAATAAAAGTCAAAAATCATATGTATGGATATTTCTATACCAACAAAACAAGTTAGGCATCCTGGAAAATTCATATATCTCCTTGTTTTAAGAGTAAAGCACAGTTACTTACCTGTAACAGGTGATCTCTGGGAACAGCAGGAATAAGTCTTCACATATGGGTATCGTCGGTACCGACGGAGCCTGCACGGGAACGCTCCCCAGCATTCAGTAAGAAAGCTTTTGGGAGCATCCCACAGCGCCTGCGCGCTGCCTTCCCGCCTTTCCCAACCGCCTCTCTCCAGTTCGAGTTTTAAAGCTGAGACAAAGAGAGAGAGAGGAAAGGAAAGATAGATAGAGAGATACAACTCCTAGGGGAGGTGGGTGGGTTGTGAAGACTTATTCCTGCTGTTCCCAGAGATCACCCTGTTACAGGTAAGTAACTGTGCTATCTCCAGGAACAAGCAGGAATGAGTCTTCACATATGGGGACTCCCTAGCTGCAGATGCCAGGGGAAGACCCCAGGTTGTGTGTCCTTGAAAAGGACTCTACCTCCCCCCATGGATCTCTGGCATCCAACCAGGGTAGGTGGGTAGGAGTTGATTAGGAATGGAACAGGTGTTTGAGAACAGCTGTTCCAAACGAGGCATCCCGGCAGGAGTCCTTGTCCAAAAAGTAATGGGCTGTGAAGGTATGAACCGAGGCCCAGGTGGCCGCTCGACAGATTTGGTCGATGGACACAGAGTTTAGATGAGCCATTGAAGCTGCCATGGCTCTCACATTGTGAGCTGTGACATGGCCCTCCAGAGAAATGTTCCTACTCTGGTAGGCGAAAGAAATACACTGAGCAATCCAGTTGGACAGTGTTCTCTTAGAAACTGGAAGTCCTAAATGAGAAGGATCAAAAGCAACAAAGAGTTGAGAAGACTTCCTATGTTGCTGTGTTCTTTGTAAGTAAAAAGCGAGAGCACTCTTACAATCCAAGGTATGAAGATTCCTCTCTGCACTTGATGCATGAGGTCCTGGAAAAAAGACAGGTAAATATACCTCTTGGTTCAGATGAAAAGGCGAGACCACTTTAGGCATAAAGTGTGGATTGGTCCTCAGGACTTCCTTATCATGATGGAACCTTGTATAAGGTGGATTAGCCACCAAAGCTTGCAACTCACTGATGCGGCGTGCTGAGGTGACTGCAATGAGAAAAACAACTTTCCAAGAAAGAAATTTCAAGGAGGTGGTGGCTAAAGGTTCAAAGGGTGGCTTCATAAGCTGGCCAAGAACCAGGTTTAAGTCCCATGCCACTGGAGGTGGTCTAATGGGAGGTTTAGTTAAACGAAGGCCTCTCATGAATCTTGCTATAAGAGGATAAGAGGAAATAGGTTGTCCATTGAGAGGCTTGAGGGACGCTGCAATAGCACTCAAATGGACTCTTACTGAATTTGTTTTCAGACCTGCATGGGATAGATGCAGGAGATACTCTAGTAGAGAATTCAGAGGTATTGCAAGAGGGTTTAGACCCTTCCCTGAACACTAAATGGTAAATCCTTTCCATTTGAAAGCATAGGAACGTCTAGTAGAAGGCTTTCTAGAGGCATGAATAACATATCTGACTTGCTGAGAGAGATGAAAATCTTGAAGGTCTAGGCCCTCAGCAACCAAGCCCTGAGATGGAGCGACTGGGGGTTTGGATGCCACAACGTTCCCTCTTCCTGGGACAGAAGGTCTGGTGCAGAGCCCAAGTCCAGGGAAGGAGCTTGAGAGAGATGCAGAAGTAGAGGGTACCACACTTGGCGTGTCCAATGTGGTGCTATGAGGATCATGGTCCCTCGATCTCTTTGAAGCTTAAACAGTGTTTTGGGAATTAGGGGAATTGGTGGAAAGGCATAAAGGAAATCTTGACCCCAGTGAAGGAGGAAGGCATCCTTGGCCTGATCTCCCTGACACGGAATTCTGGAACAGAACCGGGGAAGTTTGGCATTCCACGGACTTGCAAAGAGTTCTATGTCCGGGGTTCCCCAAATTCGAAAGATCCTGGCTACCTGGTTCATGTGGAGGGACCACTCGTGTGGAAGCAGAACTCGACTGAGTCTGTCCGCCCAAGAGTTTTGAACGCCTGGAAGATATACTGCCAGAAGATGGATGTGATGCTCTCTGGCGAAGGCCCACAGTCGCAAAGCTTCGTTGCAAAGCGACAGAGAGCCAGTCCCGCCCTGCTTGTTTACATAGAACATGGCTACTTGGTTGTCCGTATGGATGAGGACTGTCCTGTAGCTGAGCAGGGAATGGAACACTCAGAGCTAAGAATATTGCTGAGTTCCAAGAGATTGATATGCAGAGAAGTCTCTTGTGGAGACCAGATGCCCTGGGTGGAGAGATCCTGCAGATGAGCTCCCCAACCCATTGGAGAAGCATCTGTTGTCAGAGTTGCTTGGGGTAGCGACTGCTGAAAAGGGAACCCCAGCAACAGATTTGGAGGGGACTTCCACCACTGGAGAGACCAAAATAGGCAACTGGAGTTTGCTATTTTGTCTGACAGGCAACCTGATGCCTGAGTCCATTGGGTGGACAAAGTCCATTGAGCTGCCCTCATGTGAAGGTGAACATATGGAACCACATGCACGGTGGATACCATGTGGCCTAATAGTTGTAACATTTCTCGAGCAGTTAAATGGGACTTTAACTGTATCTGGGAGGCTAACTGCACCAAGCGTAGGCAACGGGCCTGAGGGAGATAGGCCCTTGCAGTTGTGGTATCCAGCAAGGCCCCTATAAACTCCAGAGACTGAGTAGGGGTGAGATGGGATTTTGGGATATTTATTACAAGTCCCAAATATTGAAGGACACGCATTGTGCAGGTTAGGCAAATCTGGGCCTCTGACTGGGATGGAGCTCGAATGAGCCAGTCGTCCAGATATGGGAAAACGAATATTCCTAGAGTGAGTAGAAATGCAGCTACTACTGCCATGCATTTCGTGAACACCCTTGGTGCAGAGGTCAGACCGAAAGGAAGCACCCTGTATTGGTAGTGCTTTCCTTGAAAAAGGAACCAAAGGAACCTCCTGTGTGTTGGATGGATGAGGACATGGGTGTACGCATCCTTGAGATCTAGAGAACAAAGCCAGTCCTGACTCTGAAGGTATGGCAGCAGAGTACCGAGAGAAATCATCTTGAATTTCTCTTTGAATAGAAACTTGTTCAATTCTCTGAGATCTAATATGGGTCTGTAGCCCCCTGTTTTCTTTGGAATAAGAAAATAAGGGGAGTAGAACCCTGAGCCCTGTTGAAGAAGAGGTACTTCTTCTATTGCCCCTTGGGCAAGAAGGGTAGCAATCTCCTGACCCAGAAGGTTGAGGAGAGATGTTGGAGAATTGAACTGTTTCACCATGGTGTGGGGAGGACGGTTTAAGAAATGAAGCTTGTACCCCTCCCTTATAATGGAGAGGGTCCATTGCTCTGCTGTGATTTGCTCCCATTTGGGAGCAAAGTAAGCCAACCTTCCTGGAACGGTGAGGGGCTCTGGTTCTTCCAGAGCTAGAAAGGCTAAGTTCTCTAGTTGCAAGCCAAAGGCCCTGAGGAGGCTGAGGCTGCTGGGCCGTGGGAGGCCTGGCAGCCTTTGACTTGGCCTGTTTAGGTGGTTGCTGACGCTTTGCCGCAAAACGACCTGCAGAAGATGCCTGCTGACCATAAGCAGGCTAATATCTTCCCTTTTTAGAAAAAGGTGTCTTTTCGAACAATCTTTTCTTAACAGGAGCAGAGGTAGACTTTGAAAGTCGATCCAAAGCAAAGTTCTCAGCATCCATTTGAGTGGCCTTTGCTTGCCAATCCCTGCCAAAAAGGTTTTCACCTGTACAAGGAAGATTTCCCAGTTCATCTTGGACCCAGAGTTCCAAATCAGAGGCTTGTAACCAAGCAATTCTGCATGCACCTATGGCAATAGCCGAGGCTCTGCTTACACACTCAAAAGAGTCAAAGGCTGCACGGTTGGAAAATTTGGAAACATCTTGGGCATGTTTAAGCCAAGTGAAAAATTCCTGCCTTTTATCTTCTGAAATAAAAGGGGCTAAAGTCTGCAGATGATCTGTGACTTCTTTTAGAAACATCCCCATATAGAGACTATAGGAGTTGATTCTGGCAGCAAGCATATTAGCTTGGAAAACCCTTCGGCCAAAAGCATCAAGGGTCCTGCATTCACGTCCTGGAGGATTAGATGAGTGTCTCTTTGCACTCTTTATTTTCCTCATGGCAGACTCTACCACAATAGAGTGGTGAGGAAGCTGAGACTTATGAAAGCCAGGACAAGGAGGGACACGGTACATGGTGTCTAACCTACGAGAATGAGGAGAGGTGGTAAGAGGAGTCTCCCACATGCTCAACATGAGATTATAAAGAATCTCATGAATAGGTAAGGTATCTGCTTCTTTAGGAGCCTTAGGATATTGCAAAATATCTAATTGCTTGGCTCTAGGCTCTGACTCAGGGGCCACTGTAATGGAGAGGCCCCTAGCCACTTCCCTAATGAAGTCTTGAAAAGACAAGTCTTCTGGAGGAGACATTCTTCGTTTTGGAGAAGCAGGCTCCTGAGGAAGAAGTACCGGTGCCTCGACAGAAGCCTCCGACTCATCAGAGTCTTCGGAGGAATCGAAGTATCGCCTGTTCGGATGCTCCTGTAAAGCCCGATACGCGTACCGAGTGGGATCGACATCAGGAGTAAGCGGTACCGGTTCGGTACCAATAGGCATCATAGGACAGGGTACCGTTGCAGTCAACACCAAGGCCGATGTCGATGCAATCGGTACCGGCACCAGAAACGATGCCGGTGCCGGAGTCGGTACCGGCAATGGAGATTGTTGCGGTACCGGAGGCGTCGAAGCCTGCATAAACGCCGTTAGGGTGCGCTGCATGGACAGAATCTTCTGATCCATCGACGCCACCAGATTCTGGATGTCGGTGCCAGTGGAGGCCACCGGTACCCCAGAACACGGCAACAGGTGATCGGTCGAGGCCGAGCCATCAATGTCAACCTGTGACCCCATAGACAATGCTTTGGAAGTCGGAACTTCCCGCCGGGGTAATTTTGCCGGTGCGGAATCCTCGAGGACAAGGCCAGAGGCATCTCGATGCTTAGGAGATTTGCCCTTCGAGGACCGGCTAGATTTATGTTTGGTTACCTGAGATCCATGGGAGGAAGAAGCAGCCCTGGAAGACGTCGATGCCACCGAGGCTGCATCAGAGGGAAACAGGGTACTGAGCTTGGCTGCTTGGTTCTGCCGACCTCTTTTAGACATCATGGTACAGGACACACAATCCGTGATGGAATGGTCAGGACCCAAACATTTTAGACACCAATCATGGGTGTCAGTGACAGAAATAGTACCGCCACATTTCGTGCACATTTTGAACCCGGAAGCGAGCTTCTCCATGAGGAGAAAAATATTCAGGCCTAAGGCCCAAACTGAAAATGCACAGTTTAAGAAAGAAAAGTATGTTTTTTGGGAGTTTTTTAAAGAAAGAAAAGAAAAGACCGGCTGTACCGGTCTGACGTCGAAGAAGGCAGACGCGAGACAGAAAAATAAAGAAAAAAATAAAGAAATTCTTCTGCGGTGACAAGAACGCGACCTGCTGGCTCCGCGGAAAAGAAGAACTGGAGAGAGGCTGTTGGGAAAGGCGGGAAGGCAGCGCGCAGGCGCTGTGGGATGCTCCCAAAAGCTTTCTTACTGGACGCTGGGGAGTGTTCCCGCGCAGGCTCCGTCGGTACCGACGATACCCATATGTGAAGACTCATTCCTGCTTGTTCCTGGAGATAATATTTATAACTATATTTGCATGTTTCTACTTATTAAAGGTCCTTTAAGGACTAGTTTATATAGCATCTCTAAAATATTTGTAGCAGACTCCTCTAAAGTTCTTCTTACAACTGAATGCAAACTCTAAAAGTTAAAGAACATTATATTAAAAAAAAGAAAGAAAGAAAGAAAATATTAAACAAATGCAAAAGCTTTCATACTGTTTTCTGGGTGAGCTCATCAGTCAGCTGTTCATTGACTTTGGTCTTGTCTTCTACTTCCTGCGACTTCTGGTCATAGTTGACGGCGAGTTCCTCGAGCGCCTGAAGCACCTCTTTGACTTCTTCTTTTGCAGCATCATTCTCAATCTGAAGGCGAGTCAGCTCTTCCTGGATCTTCTCATAGTCTCTTCTGGTAGAGGCCAAAAGCTGGAAACAAATGGTGGGTTTCAGCAGGTGTCTGACACTGCTTGTTCACAGACTCCACGGAAAATATTTTAAGGTTTTAACTGTTTAATAAAACTAGAGTCGAGATTACACCTTTTCACCGGGAATCTCTTTTTCCAACCATCATTATCCACAAGCTCTTTGTAGATGCCCACAAGAAACCTCAACGGAGTGAAAGAATCAGGACTTCTTACCACACACGATTCTAATGATTTCAAAGCTGCATAGTAGCAGCTAATTTTTTTTAAATTAATCAAACAACAGTGGCTGACACTGGCAGAGCAACTAATAAAGACAATAATCCTAGCATTATAAACAAAGGAAAGAGTGACCCATTTCAACTTTATCATAATATCTACCTCTTGGAATAGGGGGCTCCTCTGCTATAACGTTTTGCCTTGCTGCATCAGCTACTGGGGAGATCAAAGAGATCAACAGGGTTGTTTACTTTATGAAACCCATAAGTAGCAGATTAGAATTGTTCTCACTTTCAACCATAGTAACATTAGAATCCCGTGTGCAGAGAGGTTCTGAAGGAGAACCAATGAGAATTGTTGCCTGGGCTTATTTTTGCTGCATCCTTTTAAGGTTTTAGCATTTGTAATATAGATGAATGACTTTATAATCACAAAATTACAATGTCCAAGAAAACAAAAAGTGAACTAGGAATACATACAGGGACAGCTCCCAGTTCCTCCCGTAGCAGCAGGAGACTACATAATTAGTATCTTACCAGAAAATAAACAAACTGCTGCAATATGCACATGCCAGCTGGATCCACAACTGTGGAAGCAATTAAATTGTCAAGTAATGTGCTGAAAACTACTGTTCCTCCATTTCTGCAGTGCCAGCAGCCATACTATGCTATACACCAATTGGCACTCTCTCAGCCAAGCAGATTCCCACAAGTAGCATCAAAAGGGTTAGCTAGGGCAGAAAAGACTGCTGACATCTAGTGGCCACAGGAGAAAACTACAAGCTTTCATTACTGCTACTAATCTACCCGACACAGATCTCATAAGAACATAAGAACATAAGATATGCCATACTGGGTCAGACCAAGGTCCATCAAGCCCAGTATTCTGTTTCCAACAGTGGCCAATCTAGGTCATATGTACCTAGCAGTTTCCCCAAGGGACACAGGTTCCACAATGCTTGTATTGGTTCAAGCATTGATATCCTGGGTCCCTTCTTAATAATGGTTTATGGACCTTTCCTCCAGGAACTTGTCCAAACCTTTTTTAAACCCAGCTACACTAACAGCCTTTACTACATCCTCCGGTAACAAATTCCAGAGTTTGATTACACGTTGAGTGAAAAAATATTTTCTTTTATTAGTATTAAATAGTTTACCCTGTAGCTTCATTGCATGTCCCCTAGTCTTTCTATATTCTGATAAGGTAAACAATCGATCTACGTTTACCCGTTCCACTCCGTTCATTAATTTATAGACTTCTATCATATCTCCCCTCAGCCGTCTCTTTTCCAGGTTAAAGAGCCCTAACCTTTTTAGCCTTTCTTCATAGGAGTATCCTTCCATCCCCTTTACCATTTTGGTGGCTCTTCTCTGCATATTATTTTTGCCACTATTGTGTTTTGGCTATTTAAAATTATATTTAACTACACACAAACATGTATTTTAATGCACTGTATTTTTTAATGTTTATTTTTATTAATTTAATTTCCATACAAGCACAAATAATAGGAAACCAATAATTACAAAGCATTACTGGAATAAGAGTGGAGGAGTAGCCTAATGGTTAGCACTGGCTTGGTAACCAAGAGACCAGGGTTCAATTCCCACTAGCACTCCTTGTAGCCTTGGGAAAGTCACTTTACCCTCTCTATTGCCTCGGAAGAAAGGCCTGGCAATCTACTTCCGGTCACACTGTCAAGAAAACCCAGCAACTGCTGAGTCACCAGGAATCAGCATTGACTCGAAGGCACACATTTCACTGCATTTTTACTGGAAGACGACATATAAAGGAGTGGGGTATGCATTATTTTCCCCTGCATAGCACTCCTACTCTTAATACCATATGGTCCAGCCAACTGAGAACAATATGCATTTTTTTTATTTGACTTTTTCCTCTGTTTTCTCAGCCATCATTGCCACCCCTTCATTACCCCAGAGTGTGCATCTGAGAGACTCGAAAGGCCTTTACCTACCCAAGGACTAGACAGATTCTTCCTTTAAGATGCACACTTTCTGCCATAGTTAGTTGGCAGGGGTGTCCACAATAATAAAGGGAATATTCCCTCTCTTCCTGGGTCTTAACATAACCACCTATGTATATCGCAGCCTATTTTACTGCAGACTTGTTCAATAGTTAGGGTCATGGTAAAATCTGTACTTGTACAGAGGTTAAAATATTAACCATAATGAGAAAGATTTTAATAAAAACTGTTTAGTGCTATAAAGACTAGGAATGTGTAGGCAAAAATTTCAGAATTTTTCCCTCATTTTTTAGTGTCTTTATTTCTTTCATACATTCATTTTAATCTTAATTTAATGCACACTAATTGACTTAGCACCCTTAATTCATAGGTTATTGTGCTTTAAATCAATTTAGTTAAGCAAATGTTAAGGTATAGTATGTGCAAAGTCTGTGCGGTAAATGCATTTACTATGCAGGGCTGACGCTGACTGCACTACCTGCCGAGGCAAAGAACATAGGCCCTGCTCCCAAAAAGTTGGCAACAAACAATTGGCCGTGACCATGATATTTTAACTTCCCCTGATCCACCCCCCACCCCAGCATAGAGCCCTCGTACCAACTGTAACCGCCATGGGCACATAAACCATCCTCCCAAGACAATCCACCCCAACACAGCACCCACCCCCATGAAAAACAAAGGCAAGGTCTGAAGCCCGTGGCCCCCCCCCCCCCATACATCCCCACCCTGTAGAAGCCTCATCCCAACCTCCTCTTCTCTGGGGCCTTACTCAGATGATCCCTGGTAGACTATATGTCATCAGTAGATCGGAAGTCCCCCTTCACTCCTGCCCTGGGGCTGCAGAGGCTGTCCAAATGGCAACTATCACCCCTAGAGTCAGTCTTATGGAAGTACTGCTAAAATGTGCAGTAACTGTTAGTACACTATAGCAAACATGTCCCTAAATGGAATGAACACTACCAAATGTGCATCCCTAATTTAAAATAAAAACCAAAGTATATTGCTAAAATTGCCACATCATGACTTCTGTTCCATTCAAGCTATAATGTAAATCTGTTCCATGTAAAATTGTTCCATGTAATGTTGAAGTTCTATTCTCTATAAATCGCATTGATCCTCAGAAATGTGGTATATAAGAATAGATTAAATAAATTTGTTGTACTAGGCTTCTGAACATGTAAATGAAATGGCATATCATCAAATAAATTACCATTACGCTGAGGAAAATTCAGGTTGCCACTTCAGTGCTTTCCAGAAGGCTAATATGCTGAAATTACAAAGTGCAGATAGATGGAACTGCCAAGGTGAAAACTCAAGATTCTAATTCCTTCACCTATGGCCACACCCCTTGGGTCTGTAATCTACAATAACCTGCTAGAACTAAACTTGGCTTTATGGGAGAAATGCTTTTCCCTAGTTGGCTTTTGTTTTGGTTCCTTATGGTGGTACTTCTCAACCCTCTATTGGAGGCACACCTTGACAGTCAGGTTTTCAGGACTATGTATGAGACAAATGAGCATAAATAGGTCTGTGCTATATGCAAATCTGTCTCATGCATATTCTTCACAATAATCCCAAAGAACAGACTGGCTGGGTGTACCTCCAGGAGAGGGTGGAGAAGCACTGCCTTATGACACTACATGGACCTGACCAAATCAGCAGTTCCAGGAAGGCATACTCAACTACTGAGATTCCAAAAGGATCTGGGCTCTGGAGGGGGGCATCCAATAAAACCTTTAGTAGTAGCAGCAGAGCGAAAAAGGATGCTTTTGCATAAATCTACAAATATGAACCAGTCAAGTTTTGTAATACAGAAGTTCCAGCAATTAACAGTTCTGTTACTTTAACTAAAAATTGCTTAGCTGCACAGCTTTTATCCAGCTGAAGCACAACATACAGTAGAGACATTTAGAGATATAGATAAGCTTTGGGTTAGGAAAGTGGTGCTTGGTAGAGAC
This sequence comes from Ichthyophis bannanicus, assembly GCA_033557465.1. Lineage (NCBI taxonomy): Eukaryota > Metazoa > Chordata > Amphibia > Gymnophiona > Ichthyophiidae > Ichthyophis > Ichthyophis bannanicus. The sequence goes on from CM066036.1 coordinate 701,468,491, forward strand.
CAAAGGGGTATGCGCACACGTGCACCAGCATACCCAGCCGCAAGATTCCAGCTATGGCAGGGACTGCCAAGGTCTATCAGAGGAGAGCAGACTCTATAGACTGGCAGAGGGAGAGCAACTGTCTGCGATGGCTTCACTGGCCCAATACCACACAGAGAATAGATGAGGCTGTAGCAGGGTTGACCCATCCACTAGGCAAACTAGGCAGCCATGCCCCCCCCCCCCAGCTGCTGCCGATTGCATCTCAGGAGGTGGAGGTGGGCAGTGGTGGCGGCAGCAGCAGTATTTCCAGAAGAGGCTGCTTTTGTAGAAGCAGCAGAAGCTTGGGGGGGGGGGGGCAGTGCGGATGGGGTTTCTCCTAGGGTGGCAAAAACCCTTGGGCCGGCCCTGAGCTGCAGGAGTGAGATTGTGTGGAGAGGGTGGGAGAAGCAATTAGTCTGTGGGTGAGGCCTGGGCAGGGAGCATGAGGATAGACAGATGGGAGGATGAGAAAAAAGGTGTTGGGTTGCAGCGCTGCGTATGTCTTGTAGCAGTAGGGTCAGACAGTGGCCGAGTGGGATGAGGGAGCCCATCTAGCAAATTCCACCAGATGCCACTTAGTGATTGTAAGCTGCAAATATTCCCAGTAGGGATGCCATTTGTTAAAAATGTGGTCAGGAGTATTTATATCCTGCCTAACGCTCTAGTGACTATCACTCATTTGCTTTACAGATATAACATATTTAATTAATTCAAGGAAGGACATTCAAAGTAGACCTGCTACCCACGTTAATCACGCTGACCAGGATATTCAGCGGCACTAACATGGCGCTGCCGTTGCATGCCCCAGCGCTAGCCAGCTGCCATACTAAGCCACTGCCTGGTTATCACAAAGCGCCAGAAGTTAGGCACATGAAAGGCTGGCCTAAACTTTGCCGCAGAAGCTAAACGGGTGGCGGCTAAATATCACCGCTGCCCAGTTACCTTCTTTGCTATCTAGCTGTCCCAAATATTCAATGCCTATGGCGGATACGACCCCAGCGTTGAAACAGTTTTCCCAACAGCTTATTGTAAAATAGTTCCAACAGCTTTAATGTAAGTAAATTAATGTAAATAGCTTTAATGTAAGTGGATTGATTACATGTTTGTACAATTCATATTGTAAACCCAACAGTTTAATGGAAATAGCTCCAACAGTTATAATGTAAGTGAATTGCGTACTTGTTTGTACAGTTCATATTGTTGTTCCTTGTAAACCGCGTTTGATACTTGGGAAAACACGGTATAGAAATGTATATTAAATAAATAAATAAAAATATCCGGGTTTACGTTTCAGAGGCAACAGCCAACCTCTGAAACCATGTCACCCACTGCTAAATATCCCCCCTAGATCTATAAAAGTTATGCTTCATAAAGGATTTGTGCCCAGAGGAAAAGCATTATAAATAAGGCCCCAGCATTTTCTACACACCCTGAAGTGCACAGTGGTAGCCTTTAATCCAGCCTCACTGCTTCTGAAGGACAGCCACCAAGTAAAATCTGAGAATGACATAGGTCAAACCAGGTTTCCGAAGAGAAACACAGAATCACAAGTAGCATGTCTTCAGAATAGGAACCAGAAGGAATTATAGGGAGAAAAATCTGTTTTGTAAAATATGCATCATTTGTTTCACATGCAAAAAACTTTCCCTCCAAGTACAAATGCAAAAAACATTGTGATTTGATTGTTTAAAATAGGGATTTTGTTTTGTTTACCTCTTCCTGGTCCAACATCTGTTGTTTTAGCTTTTCAGCTAGCTGACTTTGTTGGTTAATTTCATCGTCCTATAATGACAAAGAGCAATTTTAGCTTTTTTTTTCTTATAATGTTGACATGACAACTGCTGTATAACTCAGATAATCAACAAACTCAGGCTTGACTTGTAGACACAGTAGACGGTTTTCCATGAGCACACATACTGCACACCCCCTTACACGCAACAACTAAAACAAAATCCTACCTTCAGTTTGTGATTTCTTATCACTAAGGGCAAGGATTAATTTGGGCAAAAAACTCTGCAAGGCAGCTTTGTTGAAGAATGAAAGTTTCTCCAACTTACATAGAAGAAAACAACTCGCTTTTAGGGCTCTTTGTACTTACCAGCCCTACTTTTACCCAAACCATAACATCGATGACAAAAAAAGCCAGCTTTGCAAATTACTGCATATGACCAATGCAAAAAATCTAAGTGAATTATCAAATCCAATACTGTCGCACAGAGAGTGATAATGTTGTGTATGATCGCTACCTCTCAGTTACCTTAGCCTATAACGTACTAGTATGACAATCCATTTAAAGTGATATTATCTAATATGTAGAACCACCTAATCCTATCTATGGTACATATTAAAAATCACCTTAAAAAGCACTAATTCACTCGATTTATAAGCTACTATTCCAGAGCACATCAAAAGAAAGTGGTGAACAATTTAAAATATGACCAATACAGTTTAAAACCTTTAAATAAATCCTGTTTGAAACCTTTGCCTCTGACACAGCACTTCGACTGTACGCCCTCCAGGGGCAGAGAAATACCCAGTGTACCCAAATGTAACGCGCCCTGAGCTACTACTGAAAAAAAGTGTGAGCAAAATGAAAAAAAAAAGACGACATGTGGACATTTCTCTCTAAAATAAAGGTGGCAAACGTCAAAGGAGTTTATGCCGACTCTCCTGTGATAGGTTGGCTGAAGTGCCACAGAGTTCGAGAATACAAGTTGCCCAATTGCACAAAAAGGTTGGACAACGATATTGCAACTGGGCTACAGAATTCTATACTTTTTCATCAATTGTAATGTTTAGATCCCATTAGCAGATGCTCATAGAGAAAAGTGCAGACATCACTGCTGGGAGGATGGGGGGGGGGGGGTTGGTGAGGGGATATTAAGAGGTTTGGTGCAAACGGCATAAATACATTTTTCTTCAAATTACTGAACAAAGAGGGTATTAACAGGGAGGGCATAGTGTGCTGAGCTCTCTCCATTATCAGCCTGCAGATGTACCAAGAGAGATTACGTTTTATTTAAAAAAAAAAATGTTAGAAGGCACTGAAATAGCACTTACCCAAAGAAACATTTAAGATTATCTATATTGAAAAAAACCTCACTACTGCTTACATATACCTTTTGAATTTAATTTTTATGTGAGCCAAAACAATTATGAATATGGTTGCCTTTCTGGCTCACTGGCTAAGAAAACATTTAGCTGAAATTCAACCTCTCTATCTTTCTTAGGACCATGCAACCCCGATCAAGAACAAGGCAGGAATGTTTTTAGTAACACGGCAGCTTTTCATTGTCAGACTACCATTAGCAATTAGAATTGATCTTTGTTTAATCTAGACTCTAATGGAGTACACGCCTTGTTTTTTCATGTGATAAAAGCTTCTATTACCAGGGCAACCTACAGCAAGCTTCATTTTCTGTGCCTTTTCTTCAAATGTCTCTTAACTATTTGAATATAGCTTCCTCTTATTTAAGAGCATAAAAGGGAGATCCCTTCAATTAAACTGGACAGCTACAATCAAGAAAATATGAGACAGTCCATCATCCTCTTCCTCTATTCTTTTCAAGATTTATATGCCATTCTCATCTTAATTTTTCTGATATTGTTTAGATCAATTAAAGTTTACGATCAACTAACCGACTCACAGTCCTTTGCTAAGCTTGACTTCTCCCAATCTTTTTATCTAAAATACTGCTTCTACCATCAATCTTAACTTTATTTATCTCAGATCAACTTTAGAACTAAACCAATAGTGATTGTCGTGCTAGAAAGTCTCCCCCCATCAGGACCCTTCTCTGATCTCCTTTATCTCATTTTGCATGGACTTGATAAAGGACTATGATTCTGAAAATCGCAAATGTACTAAGTTAATCTAATAACAGGTAGGAAAGATAACACAGAGATATATGGTGGCACACGCATGTATGAAGCCTTCCAATGTGTTTCTTTTGCATATACCATGACAAGAATAAACCTCCCTCTTAAACTATGGTATGTTGGATGCAAACTCAACCTCTCACTTTACTGCTGGTGCTCTTTGGAATGCTCGCATTGTGCCCAAGGGAGCTTCCTTCTGCAGCTCATAGGGTTTTGGATTCTTATTGTTTGGATTTCGACCCAAGCACAGTACAGAGTCTTTGTTGATGTCTTGGCTAGATACTGTTTTAAAGTGTTTTGATCATGGAATATATTTCATTTTAAATTTTGCAAGCTATGATAGATTAGATCATGATATCTTATTACAGCAGTTGGCCACTATTGGAGTGTCATGACAGGTATTTCCTTGGTTTCGATCTTTGAGAAATAGAGAGCAGCAAACGAGGTATGTCATCAAAATGAGCATTTTGCAACAATCCACCCGGTCTGCTGTGTTATTTAATTGATATCTACAGCCTTTGGGTAAAATCTTAGCAGGATTGGGCCTACATTATTTTGTTTGTGCTGATGATATTCAAGTGCTTATACCCATTGATTGGTGGTTTTTCTACAGCTGTTCAATTAGTCCAGTCCACAGTTGCAGTAGTGTTGGAATGGATGTTTAATGCCAGGATGATGTTACATGCTAATAAAACCAAAACTTTGTTATTATCTGGATCTTCTGCAGAGCTAAGGCCAGACAGTATTACCTTGGATGGCTTGTTAATTTTAGTAACTAATCACATTTGAAATTTAGGCATTTTGCTATATTCAAGACTAACTTTAAAGCCACAAGATTGCACTCTATCAGGCTGATGCAGAAAGCCAGTGCTAGACATGCATTGAATCAACTTTTTACATGCCCGATGCAGCAAGGACAGGGTATGCAAATGAATGATTCGGTAACCGTGTGCATGCAAATGAGCCACCGCAGCATTAAACTGGGAGAGAAAGCCAAACACATGCGCACAAGAAGTCGGCACTAGTTTGGCTTGCTCTCTCAGAGAAACGGGCACCATATGACTAATTTGCATATCAGCCTTGACAGTATTTTGATGGCATCGAGGAAGATTGCGGCATCAGGAACAGCCCCCAATGCCATCAAAATACTGTTGGAGGCTGGTTCCAGACAGAAGGTGACTACCTGGTGGTCTAGTGGCCCCTGTACCCCCAACCCAAAGTAAAATAATATAACTTGGTGGTCTAGCAGCCCCTGAAACCCCCATGCCCCACCCCAAATTAAAATAAAATAATCTGGTGGTCTAGTGGCCCCTAAATAAACCACCACCCACCCAGTAACTTAAAATAAGTGGGAGAGCTGCCTACGTGCTCCTGCTCTAAGTCCGCCATCTTGAAAAAATGGTGGTGCCTGGCCCAACGCAGTGTATCCTGGGATGCACTGGGTGAGATCAGACTGCCATATAAGGTAGACTATATGCCTTATATGGCAGTCTAACCTTGCCTGGTGCATCCCAGGATGCACCGCGTGAGGCCAGGTGCTGCCATCTTTTTAAGGTACTGGGTGGAAGGTGATGGATTTAGGGCCACAAGACCACCGGGTTATTTTATTTTAATTTGGGGTGGAAGGTTTCAGGGGCCACTAGACCACCAGGTTATTTTAATTTACTTTGGAGTGGGGCATGGTGGGTACAGGGGCTACTAGACTATCAGGTAGTCACTTTGTCGGGGCACCAGCCCCTGAAAGTATTTTGATGGCAACAGGGGCTTTTTCCGATGCCGCGATCATCCCCGATGCCATCAAAATATTGGTCGGGTGGGAGGGGGAATAGGGGCCGCTGGGCCACCAGGGACTTGATTTCACTATTTTGATGGCATTGAGGGCTTTGCCCAATGCCTGATCATCTGAGAAGATGATGATCTAGGCATCAGGGAAAGCACCCAGTGCCATCAAAATACTGTCCAGGGCACGGGTTAGAGGTTTAAGTCCCTCAGACTCTGCAGTAAAAATACTGGTGCTATGGCTGCTTGTGAAACCTTCTATGTCTGTCTCTGCATCGGTTGTAGCCATGATTTGCATACCAGACTATTATGTGCAGCTCATTTAAATACATGTGGCATTTACTGGACGCTAGTTTTTCTGTCGGTGTTTTACATCTGTTTTCTGTATTTAAAAAGTGCTTAAAGTGTACTTAAACGTGGCATTATTGCTGCTTAAAGGCTGCACTAGCTTTCTGCATCAGCCTGTATGATAGAAAGGGCGTTGAGTCACACAGCATTAAAGTTTTGCAGGAAACAAAATACATCGTATAATCTCTATGGATTGAAATTCCGTGTAAAAAGAGGAATGTGATGACAGTGGGGGTGTACTACCATCAGGGCTGGCCCGTCCATTGAGCAAGAATGTTGTTTGCACAGGGCCCCGTGTTTCAGGAGGCCCCGCGCAAACAACATTCTGCATCAGCCCAGGTAGATTTTTTTAAAAAAAAGTCTGCTGCTGCCGCAGCCGCAGCAACAGAATCAAGCGTCCCACGGGGCCCCCCTGCAGCATTAGCTCCCTCAGCGCGGGCTTTTCAGAGCCGCGAAGAGAGAATTTCTCTCTCGCGGCTCTGTTAAGCCCTCCAGGTCTGATGGAAAACTATTTCCCATTAGCCCTGGCGGGCTTAACAGAGCCACGAGAAAGGGAAACTCTCCCTTTGCGGCTCTGAAAAGCCCGTGCTGAGGGAGCTGATGCTGTAGGGAGGGCTCTGCCGGGCAGGGGGGCCCCGTGGGACGCTTGATTCTGCTGCTGCCATGGCGGCAACAGCAGCAGCTGGTTTGTTTTTGTTTTGTTTTTTAAAGGGCTATGGGGGAGGGGGATTAGGACTGGTAATGGGCTATGGGGGGGCTAAGACTGGAAGTGGGCTGATGGGGGTGGTTAGGACTAGTAATTTATTTATTTTATTTATTTATTTTAGACAGACTTGTATTCCACCTTATCCTACAATCAAAGTGGTTACATCACATCACAATTGGGGTTACATTTAACATGAGGGTATTTAACAACATTAAGACAGCACAATTTGAGGGTTATATTTATCATGAGGGCGTCGTGAGTCTAGTTGGGTTGAATGGGTATTGAGTTTGTGGGGATATTTACATTACAACACCGCTCGGGTGGGGACTGTTGTCTATCTGCTCTTGAGTTGGTGGGGGTGGTTGCAATACCGCTTGGGTGGGGACTGTTGTCTATCTGCTCATAGGTTTCTGTAAAGAGCAGGGTTTTAATGGGCTGTGGGGGGGGGAGGCTAGGACTGGAAATGGGCTGATGGGGGGGTTTAGGACTGGAGGTGGGCCGATGGGGGGGTTAGGACTGGTAATGGGCTATGGGGGGGGGGCTAAGACTGGAAATGGGCTTGGTGGGGGGGTTAGGACTTGAAGTGGGCTGATCGGGGGGTTAGGACTGGTAATGGGCTATGGGGGGGCTAAGACTGAAAATGGGGTGATGGGGGGTTAGGACTGGAAGTGGGCTGATGGGGAGCTTAGGACTGGTAATGGGCTATGGTGGGGATAGGACTGGTAATGGGCTGGGGGGGTTGCTAGGACTGGAAATGGGCTGAGTGGAAGGGGGGCTTGAACTGAAAATAGCTAATGGGGACGGGGGCTTGGAATGGAAATGGGCTGAGTGGAGGGGAGCTAGGATTTGACATGGGCTGATGGCGGGGCTAGGAAAGGACTAGAAACGGGCTGATGGGGGGCTGGGATTGGAAATGAGATGGAGGGACTCGGATTGGAAATGAGATGGAGGGACTCGGATAGGACTGGAAATGGATGGTGTGGCTAGGATAGGATTGGAAATGGGCTGATGGTGTGGCTAGGATAGGATTGGAAATGGGCTTATTGGGTCTAGGACTGGAAATGGGCTGATGCGGTGACTAGAAGGAAGCGGGTGCTGGGTGGGGCTGAAACTAGAAGGGAGCTGATGTTGGGGGAGGATTAGAATGGGATGGAGCTGGGAGAGTGAAATGGAGAGGGGAAAAATATTTTGTGTGGGAGGGAAGACAAATCTACAGTTGTCCGGGTATTGGGAGAGTAAGTGGGGATTGAGGATGGAGGGGTAAAATTTAGTGGATGAAATAGGAATAAGGAAAGAGCAAAAGGAGAAAAATTAATATGTTAAAGCAGATGTAGAGAGAGAATGGGGAAAAAAAAACCCTAGAAGAAAGAATGAACAAATGGATGATGAAATGCTAAAAGAAAAATCGGGAAAGCTAAAAGTTACAATGGCGATTTCAATTACACCGTTATAGACTGGGTCAATGTCACAGCAGAACATACTAGAAAGATAAAGTATCTAAATGAAATAAATGACTGCTTCTTGGAGCAGCTGGTTCATGAACAGACAAGAGGGGAAGCTATTCTGCGACCTAGTCCTTAGTGGAACACAGGCTGTGGTGCAAGAGATAAGGATGTTGGGGCCACTTGCAAATAGCACGAATGCATTTGATTTAATAAATGGAAGGAAGACAGCAAGGAAATCCACAGTACTACATTTTAACTTTCAAAAGGAAAACTATGATGAAATAAGGAAAATAGTTAAGAAAAAAAACTAAAAAAAAAAAGAGTAGCTGCAAAGGTTACAGATTTGCATTAAGAATGGACGTCGTTTAAAAAAACTATCTTTGAAGTGCAGAACAGATGTATTCCACGCTTTACAAAAAGTGGAAGGAATGAAGGAAGGATGAAAATCTACCAGTATGGTTTAAAAGTGAGGTCAATGAGGCTGTTGTAGCCAAAAAAAGCATCTTTCAGGAAATGGAAAAAGGAGCCAAATGATGAAAAAAAGGAAACATAAGCACTGACAAGTTACTGTAGATGCAAGGCATTGATAAGGCAGGCAAAGAGAATTTTTAAAAAGCTTGCAGTGGAAGTAAAAATGCATAATAAAAATGTTTACAAGTACATTTGTAGCAAAAACCTATGATAGAGGGGTAAAAAGGAGTAGAAAGGGCAAGGCCATAAGTGGAGAGACTGAATGAATTCTTTGCTTCAGTTTTTAATGAAGATGATGTAGGGAGGTAACCCATACCTGAAATGATATTTAAATGTGATGTATCAGAAGACGTGAAAGAAATATCGATAAAATGGACAAAATGTATCAGAACTATTTGATAAACTAAAGAATAGCAAATCACCTGGATTGAATGGTATACATCAGAGTGTGTTGAAAGAACCGAAATATGAGATTTATTAATTTTATTTAACAGGATTTTTTTATACACTTTATCATTTAGTCAAAGCAGTTTACATTGTAACTTAAACTTGGTAATGTACATTAAACAGGGACATTGATAACTTACTATTAGTAATCTGTGAACTACCATTAAAATAATCTCTAGAACCTGATGATTGGAGAATGGCCAATGTAACGCTAATTTTTAAAAAGGGTTCCAGGGGGAGATCCAGGAAATTACAGACCAGTGAGCCTGATGACAGAACTAAGTAAAATGGTCGAAACAATTATAAAGAAAAAAAACAACTTACTGAACATGTAGATAGTTAAGGTTTAATGGGAGAAAGTCAATATGGATTTAGCTAAGGAAGGTCTTGAAAGCAGCGAGAGTAGAGCTAAATGACCAATTTTCTCAATGGAGAAAGGTGAATAATAGAATACCCCAGGGATCTCTGGTGGGCCAGCTGCTTTTTAACATTTATAAATGATCTGGAAATGGGAATAACGAGTGAGGTGATCAAATTTGCAGATGACACAAAATTATTAAAAATTATTAAAAAACACAAGAGAATTGTGAAAAATTGCAAGAGGACCTAGGTAGATTGGAACTGTATGCCCAAATGGCAGATGAAATTTAATGTGAACAAGTGCAACGTTATGCACCTACGAAAGACCACCACAAACTACAGTTATATGATGCAAGGTTCCACATTAGGAACCACCACCCTGGAAAAGGATTTAGGCGTCATTGTGGATAATATGTTGAAACCCTCTGCCCAGTGTGTAGCCATGGCCAAGAAAGCAAATAGAATGCTATGAATCACAAGGAAAGGAATGGAGAACAAAGCCAAGGATATTATGATGTGTCTGTATCGTTCCATGGTGTGACTGCACCTTGAATATTGTGCACAATTGTTGTTGCCATATCTTAAAAAGGATATAACAGAATTAGAAAAGGTAACAGAAAACAGACATCAAAATGGTAAAGGGGATGGAAGGATACTGCTATGAGGAAAGGCTTAAAAGGTTAGGGTTCTTCAACCTAGAAAAGAGACGGCTGAGGGGAGATATGACAGAGGTCTATAAATTAATGAATGGAGTGGAACGGGTAAACGTAGATCAATTGTTTACGCCATCAAAATATAGAAAGACTAGGGGACATACAATGAAGCTACAATGTAACCCATTTAAGACTAATAAGAGAAAATATTTTTTTCACTCAAGGCGCAATCAAACTCTGGAATTCATTACCAGAGGATGTACTAAAAACTGTTAGAATAGCTCTGTTTAAAAAAAGCTTGGATAAGTTCCTGGAGGAAAGGTCCACAAACCATTATTAAAGAAGACCCGGGACAAGCATTATGGAACCAATGTACATTTTTGGGAACTTGTCAGGTACTTGTGACCTGGATTGGACACTGTTGGAAACAGGATGTTGGGCGTGATGGACCTTGGTCTGACCCAATATGGCATTTCTTATGTTCTTATTTTGTAATCAGGTTGGCTTTTTTAAATTGAAGTTGAAGTTGATTTGTCATCTTAAGCCTTTTTGGACTACAAGGATTTTCGTACAGTTTTGCAGTTTTTAGTGCTGATATGTTTTGATTACTATAATGGCCCTTTATTTAGGGTTACCTACATGCTCCATTTGAGATTTACAGATTGTTCAAAATGCGGCAGCCCGTTTGTTGTCATAGGCTAAATTGTTATGAGTATATAGCTCTTATTTTGTCATCTTTGCACTGGCTTCCAGTTTTGTGAAAAGCGAGATTTAAAGTTTTGGTAATAGTTTTTCAAGCTCCACATCACATCTCTTCAGTCTTGCAATGTTATGCCCCCGGACATGGTTCACTGTTAAGCCAGTCAGTCTTTTTTGATCGTCCCTTCTTTACGCGAGCTTCTTTCAACTGAAGTACGTGCTTGTACACTTTCTATTGCTGTCCTCCAATTATGGAACTCTAACTTCTGAATTAAGAAATCTTACTCATGTACTTGCATCTATGAAATTAAAAGCTTAATTTTTTTTTAAACCATGGCCTTTGCTGAGTGATGTAGAATGTAGTTAGTAGATGTGTCAGGTAGCCTAATGTTGGAAATACTTAAGAATGGACTGGTTTGTATTGTATGTTTTGTGAATTTTTATGTAGGTTCTGTTGTACCCCGCCTAGGCTATAAATGTTTTAATTAATAAACATATAAAATAATACGTACAAGAAACATATTAAGGTACACTTGGAAGTTCTTTTTAAATCAGGCCAGTAGTACCCAAAACAACCAGGACTATTTCTGTATCTTTCTGCCACACTGCATTGATCTCTGATGGTAATCTTAGTATCAGGAGATGCAAAGTCTGTATCTCGCTTCGTACTGACACTACTAACAATGTTCTTCTTATATTTTTCTCATTTTCCACTGCAAGTCTCAGAAACCTATTTTGCCTTGCTTATGCACATGTGCTAAAGGATAAAATGTAGCCAAGGAAGGGGGAAACCGTACAATAGATAAAACAGACTTTAGAAGGACACAATTATTTCTTTGCCATGCCACATTAAAACCAGAGAAACCTTATCATCCATCTGTCTGTAAAGGCTGGTAATCTCCTTTTCATATTTTGTCTTCTCTTCGGTTGAAATATTGGCAACAGCAGGTACAATGTTGTCAATGATAGGCGTATTATCACAGGGCTCCAGGTTCTTTTGATCTTTTGCAGAGACCTGCTCCTCTTCAGGTACAGCTTCCCCTGCAAATGAAAAAAAATAGTTTTGGAAGAAAATGTTCCAGTGCATTCCAGGGACATGAGTGTTAAAGTTACCTCTCCTAAGGCAGCCCTTTAACATAAAGGTCAAGTCTATACAATAAGCATATACAAAAAAACAAAAACACACAAAAACAAAAAACACCACCATCTGATACATCAAGAGGTTTTGTGTTGCGTTATCTAGTATGGTTTTCTCATTCCCTCTTATGTGTATACACACAAGATTTAAATTTTTAAAGTTTGCTTTGCCTCTTTTTTTGTTTTAATTTGTTGCTTGTATTTTCCTCATTATTGCTTGTGCAATTTGTAAAAAGGTCTAATAAAAACAGAAGATTTAATCTAATCTAGCCATTCATATTCCACCTATACTAATTAATTCTAAACGGATTACAATCCAGGATGTACAAAGCCCACAAGTGTGCAATCGTTTCAAAATACAAAAATAAGGTCATTTCAAATTATGAAACCTAATTAAACTCAGTTGTACAAGTAGAGCCTTAAACCAGTAAACACTTTTTAAACAAGGTAGATTTTAAATAAAATTGCATGATCGATAGTTTCTTTAAGATCAACTGGAAGCAGGGGGGGGGGGTTTGAGGGGGTACGCAGTGGTTCAGAATACCGGCACCTTTTTCATTGCTTGCTAAAATTGACCCCTGATCCTCATATATTAATGAAAAAGCCCCGCATATGAGTACCGGCATCTTTTTTTTTCTAAGAAAAACGGATTGACTGCAAGTATATTCCATTCCATAGCAGCTTTATAACAAAATCACTGATCAGCAATATGCTTGTAAACAAATGTTTGTGCAGGAAGGAATTGTTACTAACTTTTTATCCACCAATGTAAAACCCTTGAAGATACATAAGGCCTCAAAAGATGACATATAATGGAATTTATCATATTAGATCATAAAGGCAACATACATAGCATATAGCACAAACACAGTATGTAGCATACTTCAAAAGTCACTTGTTGGGACGTGACTGCACCCAAGGAGGTCACATAGATGCTGTACTCCATGGATATATTATGGTTGATTTATGGTATAACGGTGGCTAATGTGGTGTACCAGTGCCCCAGACTGAAACTAAACAGCTGCTCTCCACTTAAACACTGGCACAGAAGAAATTGGAGGTGTTTAAATCTACTCGTGCAACACTGGGAACTGGCTCCATACGCATTCTGAATCAGATTCTGATTTGTAGGGGCTTGGAGGAGGGAGGACTCTTCACTAAGGCAGAAATGAAGGCCTCGCTTGCTGAGGGCCCAGAAATGGAGACGTTTAGAGACTGTGCTGCAGTGATGTGAGATATCTGAACTGCTGCTGACTGAAGTCGGTCAGTCAGTCATGATTTGCAGGGAAAGGAGCTGCAGATAGAAAGAGGTCACAGGAGTTTGGGCCCATGGTGGAGTGAGGCCCTAAGAGAATTATAGCATGTTTTCACTCTTATGTGGATAAGCAATTAATTTTGCTAAGGGCCCGAAAGAACGGCAAGTTCCAGTGGGAGAATTCATCAAAATTACAGTGCCAGATCATTGCAGATTTCAATGGAGGCAAAGGTGTGAGATGAGAGATATTACAGTCCATTTGCACGAGGACAGTGTGCACTATAAGTGGCTTTACCCTTCTGGACTTTCTTTCACAGTCAAGGGGAGAACTAGGAAGGTGAGCACTCCAGAGGAGGCCCTGCGTGTGCTGGAGGATTTTGAATTGGCAGATATAATATGCTCTCAAAGGAAACCAGAGGACCTTCAAGACAAGGCCGGTGACAAATGGAAGTAGCAGCATATGGTAGAACACGTGAAAAGGCTGAAGACCAACTCCACTGCTAGACGAGACAGCCCGGTTAAGGATGATGGACATCGGATATGACTTTTAATTTGGAGATATTCATATGATATTTTAGCTGTGTAAGTACAACATTGTGGCACAGTGGGGGGGGGGGGCTGCACTACAGCAGTATGCGTGGGAGGTTTTGCAGGGATGGTTGAGTGTGTGTGGCTGATACAGTGGAAAAAGGGGCAGCATGAGGTGCTCTTAGTTGTGGAGGGGGAGCTTGAAGATGAGAGTTGCAATCATGGAGGAGGGTATACTGATAGTGGGGAGGGGCTGGCTATATGCGGCCTAATCCTGGATGGGATTTCTTCTTAGAGAACCCTTGGGCAGATTGTGTTTTCCCCAATAGGCTCAGAGTGAAGGGAGGATGGTGAAGGAGAAGTGCAGTAGTAGAAGGTATGGGGGAGTAAGGGCGTTTAGTTACTCTGATCATTAGTATGTGTATAGTAACCCTTAATGTTAATGGTTTCAACTCACCTTATAAGCAAAAATTCCTCTTTTATTTATAGTGACGAGGGTTGTCTCAGGAATAAAAGTGTGAGAATGTGCATTTTCACTAACGGGCCCTGTAATAAGGAACTCTTTGCCCCTAGACATCTGACAGACATGTGGATTGATTATGTTTTAGAAAATGGCTAGAGACTCATTTTTTCGCATTGATATAGATGAGACCTGTTTTTTTAATGGAGAGTTAAGTGTTGTAACAGTTGTTCATCTGTATACAAATTATTATGTATGTTTTTATTGCAACTTGCCCAATAAATGATGTGATGGGCAGGAAAGAAATGTTAATAAATTAAATTTAAAAAAAAAGAGTGGTTTTTGCATCTAAGACTGTTGCACAGAAAAAGAAAGGGGTGTGAATATTCATCTCTGCTTGTCATTAAGTATATATATGATTTTGAAAGTAAGGATAAATCTGAGGATTTTGTTTTGGTGAATCTTTATTCGTTAACAGTCATCAAGAGGTAGAATAAGACAGCGACTCCATTTCCATCCTAGGTCTTCGGATAGAATCATAGTGTGATTCTCACTGGATGTTCTAAATGTCCTACTATTTATGACATGAATCTTGTATATACACATTGAGAGTTAAGATGTTTGTTTATAATGAATATCTATTGGTACTGAGGAAGACGCTATAAGAGACTGGTTTTAGTATTTGCAAGTGGCATGACGACACAACACAAGCTTGTTAATTTAAGGTTTTGTTAAGTGGCGTTCCTCACAAGCTTGTCACTACGATTATACTTATCGCATTTGCCATCCATTGGTTTCTTTGTTTGACAGTACAATAGTCTCACTCCACCTTTAGCAGAAACAGCATTACGCGGAATCCATGGCATATCTTCATTTACACGGTGCTTTCTGCAAAATAATTTAGTCGCACCCCCACGCTTCATAAATGTACACTTGTGAAAGAATACCATTCTTGCTCAGATTATGTGTTCAGTGTTTTCTGAGACATGGTATTGTGCCATTGTTTCATACAATTTGTTTTTATAAATATTTTTTTTTATTATTATATACATTGTTTCATGCATTAAGAGCCCGTTTTTATTAACTTGTTTTCCATTTTTACTTCTTTTTTCAAATTTTAGAGAGCAGCGTTTATTTATTATATTACTAGAGGATACCTACGGTTTCCATTGTCCTGTATTCTCCGAGGGTGTGCTCCTCCCTCCTCCTCCTCTACAGCACACATGGGGTCACTGTTTTAAGATTTGGACATAATGGGTAAGCATTCACATTCCATTTTTATCACAAGGATTTGTTATTTTATCTGTTCTGTTTTTTTATCCGATCTTTTAGTAAGCGACTACCCACTTACTTATTTATTCATTCATTCATTTCTCATGTGTGATGTGGGTTTTAATGTCCGCCTTTTTATGATTCAGTTATATATTATATTATTTATTTGCTTTTAAATGTTATTGTTTATATATACATATTCATAATGTCATCATTTTTTAACTTAAGTTTTTTAGATATCATTTATTATCATTTGTTTTATGCACAATGGGCCAAATTCTGGGATGCAGGTTGTGGGGCTGCACATTCCAGCAGGACATGCAGTCCCTCAAACTGTCTGGGTCCAATTCCCCCTCCGGCTCTCCCCGTACATCCTGAGCATCAGGACGGGGAGACCTGGTGGGGGGTGGGAGGGGGCAAGCCCAGCAGGACGTACAGGACTGATTCAGGTCACAGGCCTGTAAGTTCTGCCAGGGCCCTTGGGGACATACTGCTTATTCCATCTCAAAAGGTAGAATAAGCAGCACAAAACCAGCAATCGGGCCAGAGGATCCCCCCTGGGGCCGGGTGCAGGGGGAGCCCCGCCATCCTATCCAGGCTACAGAAGACCAGCTGTAGGTTGGGCAGTGCTGAAAGGGGGGCCAAAGCCACGGGAGTCGGGGGTGCCTGCGGGGAGGATGTCCCCTCAGGGGGCAGAGCATGCCAGGCTGTCCTTGGGCCTGATTCTGGTTACTGCAGGAACATTTTGTTCCCGCAATCTAGAATTGGGTCCAAATGGGCCCATTTTCCTCAGGGCCGTCCAGATGGCCCAGGCATCCCCCTACCTGAATTGGGCTCCACATGTTTTATGATCTTTTTTTATTTTTGATTTACGGTTCTTTTTGAGGTATCACCTGAAAAGGCTCAGCCAATACGCGGCTGTTTTACAGAAGTTACTGTGATGAAGCAGAGGCCAGTGAACCTATGGAGATAGGAAAAATCACTGATCCCTTTAAAAAAAGTGACAGACCTAAAGTGCAGTTACTGCACAGCGCAGCCAGAGGGAGCAAGCACAAAGAATCAGAGGGTAGGCTGACACACCCAAGCTTGGATGATGCAATAACTAACTCAAGGGATAATCAGACACACCTGGTCAGGGTGAGAGAAACCCTAACTGGAAGCAGCTTTATAAGCATGGCTTAGACAGGACAGAAAGGGCAGCAGCAGCAGCAGCAGACGCAGAAGAGAGAGGAAGGAGATGGCTCCGAGGAGAGAAGGAGAGGCAGTTGGATTTGCGGTCCTTACAGAGAAGGAACAAGTTCCAAGAGAAACAGTTCCACACTGAAAAGCTCCAGGGAGAAGTCTTCAAGGAAGACAGAGAAAGGAGAGGGACCTGGAAAGTGCCGGGTAAAGAAAGTACCAGAGAAGCACAGCTCAGAGAGCAGAGGTACCGGCATACTTCCTTTCCTGACCGTGAGCTACAAGGAGCTCAGAGGTGGGTGCACAAGACTCAGCCCAGGAGTCTGAAAAACACAACACTGAACCAGGAACTGTGGCCAAGCCCTAGAAAGGCATGGAAGCCAGAGAGCGGTAGGTGCAGTAAACACAGCTGGAGAGAGGTTTGGGAACCTGTACAAAAAAACTAAAAGTCCTGTTACCTGTTTTCTGGACCAGGTAGAGCAAGGCTGGAGAGTTTTAGAGAGAAACTCTGAAGTGAAGCCAGAATTACATGAGGAAAGCTCAGGGCCAGCAGATATATCGTCAGAACAGGAGGAGATGCAAATAGACCCTGCTGGACCCGATTCATTGCTACCTGACTGTCTCATGGATTGTACACTTTGTCTAGCCGGGAGTTTGGAATCCTTGGCAGAAGTATAGCTCGCAGGGTATACGTTACAATACAGTTTTGATAAGCTAAAAGAAGCAGCTTGCTTTTGTTTCCATGAACTAGTTTGTTCTAACACCTGCATAGCTAATAAGACTGTGAAGCACGTCTAACTTTTGAATTCTGTAAATACCTTTTTGAAAATCCTGAATGAGGTGAGAATCCTGTTTTCCTTCGTTGAACCTTTGTGCATTATGGGAATAAACCTTACCCGTTACCTTACACATGGCTTTCACAACTAATTATTTCAAGAAAGGGACTACTAGTACCAGCATGCATCTGGGCTAAGAAAAGTTTCACCCTTGGATGAAAACAATAATGTCCACCCTGACCCTTTAAGCACGTGGCTCGGGGGCTGGGGTTGCGACATTACCCATGTATGAAATGGTATTTAGAGGTGATGTATTGGAAGAACAGACATATTTTGATAAACCGGGAAGATGTATTACAACTATTTGATAAATTAAAGAGCAGCAAATCCACTGGAGGGTGCTGAAAGAAGTGAAATATGAAATTGCAGACCTACTATTAATAATCTGTGAACTATCATTAAAATCATCTGTAGTACCTGAAGACTGGAGAATGGCTAATGTAACACCAGCTTTTAAAAAGGGTTCCAGGGGTGAACTACAGACTGGTGAGCCCGACATCCACCCTATGGAATGATCTTCCTGCATCTTTGCGTTCATGTACACATTATCTAGGGTTTCATAAGTGGGTGAAACCCTATTCTTTCCAAAGGGCTTATTTGTGATTTTGTTTATATTACTGGGAGGGTTTTGACTTCTTTGGCTGTATAATGTCTTGTTTTCAGGTTGTAGATTATGTATGTTTTATCATACCCGCTTAGACGTTTTGATAGGCAGTGAATTTCTTAAATAAAGAATAAAATTACAGAGCATGTAGATAGTCATGGTTTAATGTGAGAAAATACCTTCCTCGGCTAAATCCATGTTGGCTGTCTTACTAATCTATTCCTACCTTTAAAAAGATATAACAAAAAGGATAGAAAAGGTGAGCTGGTTGATAGCATATCTGTATTTCCGAAAGCCTTTAACAAAGGTCTCTCATTACAGTCTCTTGGCAAAATTAAAAAGTCATGGGATAAGAAGCAGTGTACTATTGTGGATCAGGAATTGGTTAAAAGATATACAACAAAGAGTGGGACTAAATGGCCAATTTCTCAATGGAGAAAGTTGAATAGTGGAGTACCCCGGAGTACCCCAGGGATCTGTGGTGGGTCTGCTGCTTTTTAGCATATTCATAAATGACCTGGAAATGGGAATAATGAGTGTGGTGATCAAACTTACAGATGACACAAAATTATTCAAAGTTATTAAAGCACAAGAGGATTGTGAAAAATTGCAAGAGGAGTGGAGGAGCAGCCTAATGGTTGAGAACACTGGCTTGGGAACCCACAGACCAGGGTTCGATTCCCACTAGCACTCCTTGTGGCCTTAACCCTCCATTGCCTCAGAAAAATCCAAGTTATCAATGTTTAATGTGCATTACCAAGTTTAAGTTTCAATTTATACCGCTTTGATTGAAATGAAAAAGCGGTATATAAAACCTGTTAAATAAATAAAATAAAAATCATGATAAATTGAAAGACTGGACGTCCATATGGCAGATGAAAGCTAATGTGGTCAGGTACAAAGTTATGCACTTAGGAAAGACCACCACAAACTACAGTTACACGATGCAAGGTTCAACATGAGGAACCAACACCCAGGAAAAGGATTTAGGCATCGTCATGGATAATATGATGAAACCCTCTGCCCAGTGTGCAGCAGTGGCCAAGAAAGCAAATAGAATGCTAAGAATCCTAAGGAAAGGTATGGAGAACAAAACCAAGGATATTATAATGTCTCTGTACCATTTCATGGTGTGACCACACCTTGAATATTGTGTGCAGTTCTGGTTGCCATATCTTAAAAAGGATATAGTAAAATTAGAAAAGGTATAGAGAAGAGCCACGAAAATGGTAAAGGAGATGTAAGGATACTGCTATGAGGAAAGGCTTAAAAGGATAGGGCTCTTCAACCTGGAAAAGAGACGGCTGAGGGGAGTTATGATAGAGTTCTATAAATGAATGAATGGAGTGGAAAGAGTAAACATAGACTGGTTGTCTAATCCATCAAAAAATAGAAAGACTAGAGGATATGCAATGAAGCTACAATGTAACCCTTGTAAGACTAATTGGAGAAAATATTTTTTCATGCAACATATAATCAAACTCTGGAATTCATTACCAGAGGATGTAGTAAAAGATGTTCATATAGCTGGGTTTAAAAAAGGTTTGGAAAAGTTCCTGGAGGAAAGGTCCATAAACCATTAAGAGGACCAATGAAATACACGGCTTACCCAAGGACAAGCATTGTGGAACCTGTGTCTTTTGGGGAAACTACTAGGTACTTGTGACCTAGATTGTCCACTGTTGGAAACAGGATACTGGGCTTGATGGACCTTGGTCTGACCCAGTATGGCATATCTTATGTTCTTAAGGATAAAAATGCCCCTGTTTAATGTACATCACCAAATTTAAGTTACAATGTAAACAGCTTTGACTGAAATGATAAAGTGGTATAAAAAAACCCTGTTAAATAAATAAGCTTTGCTCTTTGATATTGTACGCCACCGGTATGCAAAATTGTGTGCAAATTGTCTGCTTTAAAGGAGGAGAGTAAGCAAGGTGCAGGCACACACGGGTCTGCGTTAGCAGCACTCATAAGTTGCACATAAAGAACCGTTCAGAAATTGTGCACAGTACTGGAAAGCTAACCCTTTACACCTCCGCAGACCTTGTGTTAAAAGCCCGGCACCGAGCTCATCCTTCTCGTCTTCTGCA
Source organism: Ichthyophis bannanicus (assembly GCA_033557465.1). NCBI lineage: Eukaryota > Metazoa > Chordata > Amphibia > Gymnophiona > Ichthyophiidae > Ichthyophis > Ichthyophis bannanicus. The sequence goes on from CM066036.1 coordinate 701,488,663, forward strand.
AACTTCTTTTCATTCACACTGAACAGCTAATTGATTTATTACCATGGATTCAAATGTACGCAAAGGTTGGCAACAAAGAAGAAGACAAAGTAGTTGGAAAATATGGACTTGGCAACAGAAATGAAGCTGGAGAAAGACTGATAGAATTCTGCAAGACCAACGATCTATTAATCTCGAACACCTTCTTCCAGCAACACAAGCGGCGACTGTACACATGGACTTCACCCAATGGATTGTATAAAAATCAAATTGACTACATCTGTGGAAGTCAACGATGGAAAAGCTCTATAACATCAACAAAGACAAAACCTGGAGCTGACTGTGGTACAGATCATCAACTACTAGTATGCAAACTCAAGCTAAAGCTGAAAAAGAGCAAACCACTCATGAATGCAGCAAAATATGACCTTGAGAATATACCACTGGAATTTAAAGACTGCCTGCAAAATCGATTTGCTGCTTTAGATACAAATGATAGAGTTCCAGAAGAGTTATGGAGTAACATCAAGAACGTTGTGTTGGAAGAAAGCAAGAAGTCTCTACAAAAGGTAAAAAAGAAAAAACGACCAAAATTGATGACGGAAGAAACTCTGAAAATTGCCCAGAAATGCAGAGAAGCTAAAGCCAGAGGAGAAAGAAAGACAATCACAGAACTCAACAGAGATTTCCAACGTGCAGCAAGACAGGACAAGGAAAAGTACTACAATGACGCATGCAAGGAAATAGAAGCAGAAACTATTAGAGGAAGAACAAGATCAGCTTTCCTAAAGCTACGAGAGTTAAAGAAAAAGTTCCAGCCTCGAATTGGAATGTTACAAGATGCTCAAGGTTCTATGTTGAATGATGCTGAGAAGATCAAGAAAAGATGGAAGGAATATACAGAGTTTTTATATGATAAAGATCAAGTGGACCAACAGCCGTTTCAACCTGTACCTTATGATCTGGAACCATTGGTGATGAAAGAAGAAGTTGAAGCAGCATTGAAAGCCTTATCAAAGAACAAAGCACCAGGCATTGATTGCATTCCCATAGAAGTATTACAGCAATCTGATGCAGCTGTTACCATACTTACAAGGCTCTGCCAAGAAATATGGAAGACAGCATCATGGCCAACTGACTGGAAAAGATCTGTGTTAGCGTAGTTACTCACCTGTAACAGGTGTTCTCCAGGAGCAGCAGGAATCAGTCCTCACTTATGGGTGACGTCGGCGCCGACGGAGCCCTCGCGGAGCAATTTTCCCCAGCTTTCAAAGAAAGCCTTTGGGAATTGCAGCGCGCATGCGCGGTCGTCTTCCCGCCCGAAGGTGCCATCTTAGCCAGTCAGATGACATAGCTAAAAAGACAGCATAAAATTTGCAAAAAAGAACATAAGCAGACGATTGCAACTCCAAGGGGAGGAGGGAGGGTAGTGAGGACTGATTCCTGCTGCTCCTGGAGAACACCTGTTACAGGTGAGTAACTACGCTTTCTCCAGGACCAAGCAGGAAGTCAGTCCTCACTTATGGGACTCCCAAGCTCAAGGCTACCGGAGACCCTAAGCACAAAAATGAGCTCCCTCTAGCTCAGCAGCACAGAAGGATAGAATCTTCGCTGAATTATCACCCACCGGTAGCCCACATCCGGGATGGAGGGTAGGAGTTGCTCAGACCTCAAAGAGATTTCGGAGGACTGCCTGTCCGAAAGCACTGTCCCTACGGGACTCCCTCTCGAGACAGTAATGGACCGCAAAGGTCTGGCTCGAAGACCAAGTAGCGGCCCGGCAGATGTCTGCCAGCGGAACAGAGCGGAGGTAAGCCACTGACGTGGCCTTTGCCCGAACGCAATGAGCCGTGACTCGACTTTCTAAGGCGAGTCCGGCTGCCCCATAAGCCCAAGAGATACAGTCCGCAACCCAGATGGACAGAGTACGCTTGGAGACCGGGAGACCCAATTTATTGGGGTCAAAAGACACAAAAAGCTGAGCAGCTTTACGGTGCTCCCGCGTACGGTCAAGGTAGAAGTTCAATGCCCTTCTACAGTCCAGGGTATGGAGGACCGTCTCAGCTCGGCTGGAGTGTGGTCTGGGAAAGAAGGTTGGAAGTACCACCTCCTGATTGATGTGAAAAGGGGAGACCACTTTAGGCAGAAACTTTGGGTGAGTCCGTAGGACTACCCTATTCTTGTAGAACCGAGTGTAGGGGGGATCAGACACGAGGGCCTGCAATTCACTTACGCGCCTAGCGGAAGTGAGGGCTATCAAGAACAGAGTTTTCCAAGACAGAAAACGGAGAGAACATGTAGCCATAGGTTCAAAAGGCGGACAGGTGATCCGCTGCAAAACCACATTCAGGTCCCAGTCCGGCGCTGGCGGGCGCAGAGGTGGTTTAAGTAGAAGAAGACCTCGGAGAAACCTCGCTACGAGAGGGTCGCTGGAGAGAGGTCTACCGTCCACCGGCACATGATGTGCCGAGAGAGCACTGAGGTGAACTTTGACGGAGTTGGACTTAAGTCCCAGATTAGAGAGGTGTAGCAAGTACTGCAAGATCACCGACACCGGGCAGGAGAAGGGATCCTGCGACTGTTGGGCACACCAGACCGCAAAGCGACGCCATTTAAGGGCGTAGCATTGGCGGGTAGAAGGGCGTCGCGAAGCCAGGACGACCTCCTCCACCTCCGCCGGCAGGAGAAGGGGAGCAAGGACTACCCTCTCAGCAGCCAGGCCATGAGGTTGAGAGACCTGAGGTTGGGGTGCAGTAGGGACCCCTGATCCTGAGTGAGGAGATCCGGTTGTACTCCCAGAGGGACCGGACCCTCCACCGCCAGTTGCAGCAGGAGCGGAAACCACGGCTGTCTGGGCCAGCGAGGGGCCACCAGGATCAAAAAGGCTTTGTCTCGGAGAACCTTGAAAAGAGTCCGAGAGACCAGCGGGATGGGAGGGAAAGCGTACAGAAGGCTCCCCGACCATGAGATCAGAAAGGCGTCCGCCGCAACCCGAAGGGGGTGTGGCTGACGAGAGCAGAAGCGAGGAAGCTGCCGGTTGCGAGGACTGGCAAAGAGATCCATCGTGGGGAGGCCCCACTTGAGGAAGAGCTTCTGAACTACCAAGGGATCCAGACGCCACTCGTGCGGCTGGAGGACCCTGCTGAGTTTGTCCGCAAGGCAATTGTCCTGGCCCGGGAGATAAACTGCCTTGAGGAGAATGCCGTGACTGACGGCCCAAGAGCAGAGCTTCTGAGCCTCCCGGCAGAGGAGAAAGGAGCCCGTGCCCCCCTGTTTGTTCACGTAGAACATGGCAACTTGATTGTCCGTCTGGACAAGGACGGACTGTTGGGAAGTCAGGTGGGAGAAGGCCCTGAGAGCTAGGCGGATCGCCCGGAGCTCCAGGAAGTTGATCTGCTGAGCAGACTCCCACGTGGTCCAGAGGCCCTGAGTACGCGCCCCTTGGCAATGCGCTCCCCAGCCCAGGAGGGATGCATCGGTGGTCAGCACCCGGGTCGGCTGAGGTGACTGGAAAGGCATACCGAATGTCAGGTTCGGCTGCCGGAGCCACCACCGGAGAGACGAGATCAGCGGCTCGGAAACGCGCACTAGGTCTGCGAGGCCGCCCGTGGCCTGTCGCCACTGCCGGCGGAGACACCATTGAGCAGACCGCATATTCAGGCGGGCATTGGGGGTCACATGGACGGTGGAAGCCATATGGCCGAGCAGTCTCAGGAAGCGCCTGGCGGAGACCAGGGGCTGGCTGCGAAAGCGGTCGGCTAGGTCCATGAGCCGCTGAGCCCTGTCGAGCGGTAGATACGCTCGCGCCTGAGGAGTGTGCAGCCTTGCGCCGATGAACTCGAGATCCTGTGAGGGGAGCAAAGTGGACTTTGCGAAGTTTATGACAAAGCCCAAGTGCTGCAGCAGAGTCACCGTGCGGCACGTGGCGTTGGTGACCTCCTGAGCGGACGCTGCTCTGATGAGCCAGTCGTCGAGGTACGGAAAGACATAGAGGCCGTGAAGCCAGAGATGGGCCGCCACGACCGCGAGACATTTTGTGAAGACTCGCGGTGCGGAGGACAGGCCAAAGGGCAGTACTCTGTACTGGTAATGATTTCCTGCCACCACAAACCTTAGGTATTGGCGGTGGCTTGGGTGGATGAGGATGTGCATATAGGCATCCTTTAGATCCAAGGAGCATAGCCAATCTCCCTGCTGGAGGTAGGGCAGAAGGATTCCAAGGGTAAGCATTTTGAACTTCTCCCGCACAAGGAACTTGTTGAGGTTGCGCAAGTCCAGGATGGGTCTGAGGCCCCCTGTTCTCTTTGGTATCAGAAAATACCTTGAATAGAAGCCTTGACCTCTCAGGTGGTGTGGCACCGGTTCCACCGCCTGTTCCTGCAGAAGACCTGCTAACTCCTGAAGGAGCAACTCCCTGTGCAGAGGGGGGCGCGGAGGCTCTCCCGGAAAATAGGAGGGAGGGACCTGATGGAAGTGGAGAAGGTAGCCTTCTCGCACGACCTGAAGCACCCAGGCATCTGCGGTGATGCTGGACCACCTGTGGGCGAAGTGAACCAGCCGGCCTCCGGTGCTGGGGGGAACCAGCGGGGGGGGAGAGGCTATGCTGAGCGAGTCAAAAGCCCCCACCCTGCTGAGCAGGGGCTGGTGGTGCAGGCTTGGGGGCTTGCTGCCTACGGGACCCGTTACCCCGTCCCTTGGCCTGCTGGCCCTGTTGGGGAGCTGCAGGGGCCTGATAATGGGGGTATTGTTTGTAGGCAGCCGCCTTCCTCGGGTAAAAGGACTTTTTCCCCGAGCCCTTCTTTTTCTGGGAAGGGGCGGAGGTCTTCCTAGAAAGCCTGGTCCTGGTGAGAGTCTCAGTCTCAATTTGTGCAGCCTTTTCCGCCATGGGCTTGCCAAAGAGGTTTTCGCCTCGGCAGGGGACATCGACCAACTTGTCCTGTACCCAGGGCTCAAGGTCTGACGACTGAAGCCAAGCCTGTCGGCGGGCACCGATGCCGGCTGCGGCTACTCGAGCCGAGGCTTCAAAGCCATCATAGGCTGCTCGGGACATGAACTTTGAGCATTCCCGAATGCCCGTGGACAAGGCTAGGAACCTCCGCAAGGGCTCCTCGGAGAGACCAGCGGAGAATCCGGCTAGCTCTTTAGCCAGATCCCGGAGATACATGCCCATGTATAGCTGGTAAGTCTGGACACGACAGGCGAGCATAGAGCCCTGGAAGCACTTCTTGCCAAGGCCATCCAGGTTACGGGCCTCCCTTCCAGGAGGCACCGAGGAGTGCATCTTCTGGCTCTTAAGACGATGCATGGCCGATTCCACTACCATGGAATGGTGTGGCAGCTGTGCCTTTTGAAAGCCAGGGCTCTTGCGGACCCGATAGATAGAATCGACCCGCTTGCTCAGGACCGGCGAGGAGGCCGGACTCTCCCACATGCGGAAGAGTAGTCGTTCCAGCATAGGAGGAACCGGCACAGTAAAGTGTTCCCTCGCGGGAGAGTCATACTGGAGGGCGTCGAGCTCTTCGGCTCGAGGCTCCTCCTCGGGATCCGCAGGGAAGGCCAAAGCCTTGGCCATATCCCTAACGAAGTCCGAGAACCGGGCATCCTCCGGGGGGGACTGCTTCCGAGGCTCGGACTCCGGCGAGTCCGATGGGACACACCGAGTCCGGAAAGAATCAGGTGACTCTTCCTCCTCAGACTCCCAGACCGACTCCGACGAGGACTCGGTGGGGTCGGCCCGGGCAGGGTGCGGCGCCAGCCGCCCCGACGCCGAGGGAGTCGGCGTCGGCGACCTCGGTCCCGAACGGGAGGCCGAGGGCGACCTCGACCGAGGATCGACTCGAGTTCTCATCGACTCGAGGATCGGCTCGGTCTCCGGGGTCGACTTGGACGTCGACGTCCCGGCGGTCGGGGCAGCGACGCCAGCGAAGCCAGCGAGCAGTGCCCGCTGCTGGTCCATGAAGGCAGACAGTCTGCTCTCCAAGGCCGTCAACCTGAGTCCGAGCTCAGGTGACCCAGCAGCCCCCGACTCGGGCCCCGACGGCGTCGGGCCCGACGTCGGCTGTCGCGGAGGCGAGTCCAGAAGGACCACAGGACTTACCCGGGCAGGCATCTCCGACTCCAGGCGAGGTCGCTTCGGGATGTGTTCCTTCTCCAAGGACCCGGGGCGGCTGTCGGGGCTATGCGACCTGGCCCTCGCGGAGCCAGGAGCGTCCACCGACGCCGCCCTCGCGGGTTTTTCCTTCCGACGATGGTCCCCAGAGGGAGAACCCCGGTCGGAGGAGCTCCGGCGATGGTCCGAGCTGGAGCCTTTCGACACGGAGGCCTCCGACGAGGTCCGGGTACGGCTGGGGTCAGCGAAGATTCTCTCACGCTGATGCCGCCGACTTCTCAACGCCTTCGAGGACAGTTTGCTGCAGGGCCCACAGATCAGTTCCTCATGATCCGGGCCCAGGCAGCGGAGGCAAAAGTCGTGTGTGTCGGTTAGTGACATATTTCGGTCACACCGACCACACCGCTTAAACCCACTGGCAGCCATCGGGGAAAAAGGGCCCCTGCGAGGTCAAAGGACCGGGCTGCCAGGGAAAACGAAAACGAAAGCTGACTAAGTCAGAAAAACCGAAAAAACGTAAGAGGACTCGAGACCGGCGTCGCGAGTCCGGGCGGGAAAACGATCGGCGTCGAACCGAAAGAAAAAGGATAAAATAAAGAAGAAAATCAACTTTTTCGCGGGGACAAGACGGGGACGTCTGTAGGGCTCCGCGGAAAAAAGAAGACTGGCTAAGATGGCACCTTCGGGCGGGAAGACGACCGCGCATGCGCGCTGCAATTCCCAAAGGCTTTCTTTGAAAGCTGGGGAAAATTGCTCCGCGAGGGCTCCGTCGGCGCCGACGTCACCCATAAGTGAGGACTGACTTCCTGCTTGGTCCTGGAGAATATACTAATACTAAAGAAAGGTGATCCAACTGACTGTGGAAATTATCGCACAATCGCTCTGATCCCACATGCCAGCAAGATTCTACTGAAGATTATTCAAAAGAGACTGCAATCATACCTGGAACAAGAACTACCTGAAGTGCAAGCAGGGTTCAGAAAAGGGCGAGGAACGAGAGACATCATTGCAGATGTGAGATGGATCCTTGAAAAGACTAAAGAATACCAAAAGGATATCTATTTGTGCTTTATCGACTATAGCAAAGCTTTTGACTGTGTAAACCATGAGAAACTCTGGGCCACATTAAGAAGCATGGGTATACCAGAACACCTGATCGTTCTCTTGCACAATCTGTACATTGATCAAGAAGCAACAGTTCGAATGGAACAAGGAGAAACAGAATGGTTTAAAATAAGCAAAGGTGTAAGACAAGGCTGCATACTTTCCCCCTACCTGTTTAATTTATATGCAGAACAAATCATCAGAGAAGCAGGATTGTATGAAGACAGCAGAGGTGTGAAGATTGGTGGAAGACTCATCAACAACCTTCGCTATGCTGATGATACCACATTACTGGCGGAAAGTGAAGATGATCTGAAACATTTGCTTCTCACAATCAAAGAACATAGTCTGTCAGACGGCTGCCTGGGTGAGAATCTTCACAGTCTTGGCAAGTGCATATATCTATATGATTTGCAAGGGATTGTGGGCAATGCAGTTCATTCACACCAGACAGCTGCTGACAATAATTTAGTTGTGCTCAAGTGTAAAGCCAATAAGATATTTATTTATGGGGTTATTTCTCCCAACACAGATATGCTTGGTAACACATAAATCAGGTTACTTGCTTTCAGTGTTAAACTTGAAAAAAACCAAAATCAGGAAAACAACATTTAAACTTGTCAGGCAGGCAAAGCAAAAGAAATAAGACCTGGTTGGTACAAACTGGTCTTTTCTGTAGGCATTAGCTAATGTTTTCTTAGCATATATCAAACAACAAACCAAAAGCCACAAAAAGAAAAAAACTGTTCTTTTCAGGTAAACTTCTTATATCTTCCCACATAGATTGAGAAGTGATTCTCTCCTAGCTCACAAGCAATTAGGTAAGGCTCAATTGCTAGCAGTTATCCAGCTGAAACCCCTTAGCTGGCTTGCTTTCTACTGTGTGGGTCAAATCTTACTCAGGACCTTTTCTGAGTAGATTAAAGAACAAGTTTGTATTTCTTTGTGATGGTTGCTGTACTTTATAACAGAAAGTTACCAAAGGAGTTTAGACAGAGAGCAGTCCATGTAAACAGAATCTTCATCTGCTATTATTCCCCCTTCTTCAACAAGCATGGGTTCAATATCATGGATTGGCACAGATGAATCTCTCAATGGAGCACTTTCAGGAGAATACTTGTTTCCCTGCTGTCTTTCAAGGTTATAGCTAGGGCATAGATCAGTGTTCATACCTGAGCTTCCATTGCTGTTAGAGTTCCTCTCTATATAGCCTGGCCAGTATGTAGTCCAGTTCTTATGTCCAGCCTTCCAATCCAGATCCCTGGACACTGGATCTCTCTTCACATACCTTCTGGCACGGGTCTTAGGGTCCCTTCCACGTGCAGCCGTCTCCCTCACAGGTAGCGTCTGGAGATTCCTAGCTCTGCAGCACCATTCCTCTGGCTTTCCCCAGTCCAATGGTGTATGCTGGCCCTTGAAATGCCTCCCAGTATACGTACTGCTCTGGACTCTTCTAGACCTCTCAAAGGCTTTTCTCTTCCTTCTTCCAAAGGGTTTCTTTCCCTCTCTGTCCATCCGGTTTGGCTTCTGCTTCTGATGATCCTTCAGATGAAACTGATGATCAAGCTCAAGCTGATTCTCAGGATAATGAGGATAATTCTCTGTAGAATAAACTCTACCTTTATTCTGCCTAGATGAGTGCTCCCCCCTAATACAGCGCAGCTGTGCTGAATCAGGCCCTGCCGTTTGAGATGAGTGCTTAGGGATTACCTCATAGCCCTCCTGATTGAACACACGTTTCCCCACTTCAGCTCCTCTAATGGCTGTTGGAAACCTGGTGCATTCTGGGACTGGTAGTCTTTTATGGGAAAATTCTGTTTTCTTATTTCTACCAGAACTGACAGGTTGCTTGTTCAGAGTCACTTCACCTTTTCTATAGCTCCTTCCTGAGCTATGATAAGCTTCCTTATCACAAGTCTCAAAATGGGCCTGCACGTTAATGTAAAGAAGACAAAGATCATGACAACTGACATAATCAACAGGTTCATCGTCGAAGAAGAAGAAATTGAAATTGTGAATAACTTTAACCTACTTGGATCAACTATCAATAAAGAAGCAACAAGCAGTCAAGAAATCAGACGACGCATTGCTCTTGGCAGAATGGCTATGAAAAACCTAGATAAGATTCTCAAGAGCAGAGATGTCTCTCTCCATACAAAGATTCGACTTGTTCAAGCCATGCTATTTTCAATAACATCATATGGATGTGAAAGATGGACAGTGAAAAAGATACAGGAAGAAAATTGATGCCTTTGAATTATGGTGCTGGCGGCGAATACTGTGTATACCATGGACTGCCCGAAGAACAAACCAGTCTGTACTAGAGGAGATCAAACCTAAGCTTTCTTTAGAAGCTCAGATGACAAGACTTCGACTTTCATACTTTGGACACATCATGCGGAGAGAGAGATCATTAGAGAAAGACATCATGCTTGGGAAGATAGAAGGTCAACGCAAAAGAGGAAGGCCAGCAATGAGATGGATCGATACAATAACAGCAGCTACAGGTACCAGTCTGTCAACAATGAGCCGCCTGACTGAAGACCGAACACAATTTAGGATAGCTATCCAGAGGGTCGCCATGAGTCGACTCTGACTCGACGACACTTAACAACAACAACAAATGTACTGTGCGCTGCTCTCTGTTCAAGGCTTTGCACAGTTAAGCTCACGCACTAAACTCCTATAGCGCACAAAATTGTGCACAAGAGCCATCCTGATTAAATAGTGCCAATTTGGGATATTTCTTTCTGCACTAATCCTTCTTGAAGTCAAATCTCTATGGAATTAGGAACGATCGATATTACTAGAAACCTATTTGAAAAACTAACAGAGCATACAGAAAAGGCATGATCAGACAGAGGCAAGTAAACAAAAATAAATCCAATCTCATTTTACTGTGAATCTCTCATTCCCTGAGCGAATTTTCTAACTGCTATGATGGAATATACCAAGCTTATTTTGATTTTAAAACTATTTTTAGAACAAATGTATTCAAATGAATGCATGTATAGGATTAATGCAGGTGGTTTTTAAATGCACAGTTCATGCTTAACAGTATATTAAAAACAAACACTAAATCTTTGCTGTAAATGACACTGCTCATACTGTAATACTCCTCTCAATAAGCAGCTGGAAGACTATAAGGCATCTGATCCAGACGCTAAACAATTTATGAATTCAGTTTAAAATGCTCTTTTGGACTCCTCCCTCTCTCCCAAACCCGCTGCTTTCATGAACTGTTCTTTCTGAGATTTCAGTGTTAGAGCAAATGGCACCCCTTCCCTCCCCTGGCACCTGCCCCCCTGCCAAAGCCAGGATTTCTATTACAACAAGAAGAGTCACAGGCTGCTTCATTACAAACCCAGGATATTACTATGAAGGGCTTATGGCTTGCTATTTCAGATATCGATGCAAATTGTCTAATGCTGTTACTTTCCTTTGTTCATTCTCAAAGGAGATGGTTCGGAAATTGCAGGAAGCAGGTAAAGTGTAGTTACTCACCTGTAGCAGGTGATCTCCGGGCACAGCAGGAATTTAGTCTTCAAATAAGAGTATCGTCGGTACTGTCGGAGCCTGCGCAGGAACGCTCCCCAGCGTCCAATAGGAACGCTTTTGGGAGCATCCCTCAGCACATGCGCGCTGCCTTCCCGCCTTTCCAACTATCCCTCTTCAATTAAGTTTGTAGCTGAGTGAAAGGATAGAGGGAGAGAGGAAAGAGACAGAGAGATAGAGAGACAACTCCTAGGGGAGATGGGTGGGTTGTGAAGACTAAATTCCACCTGTTCCCAGGGATCACCTGTTACAGGTGAGTAACTACGCTATCTCCAGGAAGAAGCAAGAATGTAGTCTTCACATATGGGGACTCCCTACCTGAAGATGCCAGGGAGAGGGCCCCAGGAAGCTGCCACCTATAGTAAGGTGATCCATGCTTCCTCCCATGGATCTCTGGCATCCCACCAGGGTTGGTGGGTAGGAGTTGAATTAAGTCTGCAAGAGATTTTGAAGAACAGCCTGGCCAAAGAAGGCATCCTGACGGGAGGCTTTATCTAGGCGGCAGTGGACTGTAAAGGTGTGTACCGAAGCCCAGGTGGCTGCTCGACAAATGTCATCAATAGACACAGAGTGAAGGTTAGCCATAGAGGCTGCCATGGCTCTCACATTATGAGCTATGACATGGCCTTGAAGAGGAAGACTCTTACTCTCATAAGCAAATGATATGCATTGTGCAATCCATTTGGATGGAGTTCTCTTGGAGATTGGAAGTCCCAAATGACTAGAATCAAAAGCAATAAAAAGTTGAAAAGAATTTCTATGTTGCTGTGTTCTTTGTAGGTAAAAAGCCAAGGCTCTTTACAGTCCAAAGTATGAAGGTTCCTTTCTGCATTAGAGGCATGAGGCCTCCGAAAGAATACAGGAAGATAAATTGATTGATTTAAATGAAAGGGCATAACCACCTTTGCCATAAAGTTTGGATGAGGTCTGAGAACAACCTTATCATGGTGAAACCTAGTATAAGGAGGATCAGCCACTAAAGCTTGCAATTCACTAATGCAACGTGCAGAGGTGATTGCGATTAGGAAGATGACCTTCCAGGACAAACATTTAGGGTTATAGTGGCTAAAGGTTCAAAGGGCGGTTTCATGAGCTGCCCAAGAACTAAATTCAAGTCCCATGCTACTGGAGGTGGCCTGATGGGAGTCTTTGTTAATAGAAGACCTCTCATAAATCTGGATATGAGTGGATGAGAGGAAATTGGTTGTCCATTTAGAGGCTTATAGGAAGCTGCAATTGCACTAAGATGGACTCTTACTGAATTGGTCTTTAGATCAGAATTTGATAAATGAAGTAGATACTCTAGTATCAATTCCAAAGCTATCACAAGGGGGTTTAACCCCTTTTACGAACACCATATAGTAAAACGTTTCCACTTGAAGGAATAAGATCATCTTGTGGAAGGTTTTCTAGAAGCCTGAAGGATATCCTTTACCCGTTGGGAAACGTTGAGATCCTGAAGGTCTAAGCTTTCAGCAACCAGGCCCTGAGATGCAGGGACTGGGGATTCGGGTGCCATAGCATCCCGTTCTCTTGGGAGAGAAGATCTGGAGCACACCCTAATTCCAGAGGTGCAGCTTGAGAGAGATGTAGAAGCAGGGGACACCACATTTGGCATGGCCACTGTGGCGCTATGAGGATCATACGACCTCTGTCTCTCTGAAGCTTGAAGAGTGTTTTGGGGATGAGGGGAATGGGTGGGAAGGCATAGAGGAAGTCTTGACCCCAGTGAAGGAGGAAGGCGTCCCTTGCCTGGCAATTGTGAGCCGGAATCCTGGAACAGAAACGGAGAAGTTTGGCATTCAGTGGACCTGCAAAGAGATCTATGTCTGGGGTCCCCCAAACGTGAAATATCTTTGTCACCTGGTCTAGGTGGAGAGACCATTCGTGAGACAGCAGTACTCGACTGAGTTTGTCTGCCCAAAGGTTTTGAATGCCTGGAAGATATACCACGAGAAGGTGAATTTGATGCTCTCTGGCGAGGGCCCATAGTCATAAAGCTTTGTTGCATAATGACAGAGAGCCTGTTCCACCCTGCTTGTTCACATAGAACATGGCTACTTTATTGTCTGTTTGGACTAGGACTGTCTTGAAGCTGAGCTGGGCATGGAATACTCGAAGAGCTAGATAGATTGCTCTTAATTCTAGGAGGTTTATGTGAAGACAAGCCTCCTGTGGAGTCCAGGTACCCTGGGTAGAGAGGTGATGCAGGTGTGCTCCCCAACCCACCTGTGATGCATCTGTTAGGGTGGCCTGGAATATGGGTTGTTGGAAAGTAGACCCTACTAAAAGATTCTCCAGTGATTGCCACCATTGTAGGGACAAGATCAGTCACTGAGAGTTTGATATCTTGTCTGACAGACATCCTGTGGCCTGTGTCCACTGTCTGAATAGGGTCCACTGGGCTGCTCACATGTGGAGACAAGCATAGGGAACTACATGAACTGTGGATGCAATATGTCCCAGTAATTGTAGCAGTTCTCGAGCAGTTAGGGAGGATTTTCCCGCTGCTTGAAAAGCTAGTTGCACTATGCGAAGACATCGGGCCTGTGGGAGAAAAGCCCTTGACTGTCTGGTATCTAAACAGGCTCCTATGAACTCCAGGGACTGAGAAGGAACAAGTCAGGATTTTGGGAAGTTTATTACCAATCCCAAGTATTGGAGGATTCGCATTGTGTGAGACAGTGCAGAGCTGGCTTCTGCAACCGTGGGAGCTCGAATGAGCCAGTCGTCCAAGTAAGAAAAGACGAATATCCCCAGGGTTCGAAGGAATGCAGCTACTACTGCCATGCATTTCGTGAATACTCTTGGTGCCAAAGCCAGACCAAAGGGAAGAACCCTGTATTGGAAGTGTTTTCCCTTGAAAAGGAATCGTAAACATTTTCTGTGATCTGGATGGATCAGAATGTGAGTATATGCATCCTTTAGATCTAGAGAGCAAAGCCAATCCTGACTTTGAAGGTATGGCAGAAGAGTTCCCAGAGAAATAATTTTGAACTTTTATCGGAACAGATATTTGTTCAATTCTCTGAGGTCTAGAATGGGTCTGTGTCCCCCTGTTTTCTTTGGAATAAGAAAATAGGGGGAGTAGAACCTTGTACCCTGTTGGAGAATGGGTACTTCATCTATTGCTTCTTGGGCAAGGAGTGTTGAGATCTCTTGATCCAGTAGATTCTCTGCATAGGTTTGGGAATTGAACTGTCTTACAATTGTAGGAGGGGGCATGCTGTGAAAATGAAGCTTGTACCCCTCTCCTACAATGGACAGAGTCCAATTTTCTGCTGTTATTTGGTGCCATCTGTTGGCAAAATGACACAACCTGCCTGGAATGTTTAGGGGTTCTGGACCCCTCAGAGGCAGGAAGGCCAAGCTCTCTAGGAAGGAGTCAAAGCCCTTGAGGGGGCTGAGCCTGTGGAGCTGGTTGAGCTCTCGGGCCTTTTGGCTTCTTTTGTTGTCTGGATTGTTGTTGTTGTCCCCTTTGGGCAACTTGACCCTGACCTTGCCCTTGCTGGGTATAGGATGGATAAAACTTCCTCTTTTTGCTGAAAGAGGGTTGTTTATAGGGTTTCTTTTTGGCTGGAGTGGCTGTAGATTTTGACAATCTATCTAATGTGATATTGTCAGCATCTATCTCATTAGCCTTTTCCTGCCAATTCTTGCCAAAGGGGTTTTCTCCTGTGCAAGGGATGTTCCCTAATTTATCCTGTACCCAAATCTCCAAGTCTGATGCCTGAAGTCAGGCAATCCGACATGCACCAATGGCAATAGCAGAGGTTCTGCTGATGCATTCAAAGCATTCAAAGGCCACACGATTTACAAACTTGGAGACATCTTGGGCATACTTGAGAAGAGTAAGTCAGTATTGTCATTTGTCATCTGGGAGAAGGGGGCTCAAAAGCTCCAAATCTCCTGTGACCTCTTTGAGGAACATTCCCATAGATAAAATATATGAGCTGATCCTAGCTGAAAGCTTGGAAGCCTGAAATGTCTGACGCCCAAAAGTGTCAAGAGTCCTGCATTCACGACCTGGAGGATTGGATGCATGTCTCTGCACTTTTCATCCTACGCATGGCTGACTCCACTACCATCGAATGGTGTGGCAGCTGAGACTTTTGAAAACCAGGGTGGAACTCGATAGATGGTATCGAATCTCCTAGAATGAGGAGATGTGGTCAAAGGTGTCTCCCACATTCTGAGCATCAAATCATGAAGAATTTCATGAATGGGCAGAGTGGCTGCCTCCTTGGGAGCCTTAGGATATTGGAGAATTTCCAATTCCTTTGCTCTAGGCTCTTTTTCAGGAGCTACTGATTGAAAGGCCTAGGGCCACATCATGAATAAAATCCTGAAAGGACATGTCTTCCGGAGGAGACATTCTGCGTTGGGGAGAAGAGGAGTCTTCCAGAAGAAACACTCTGGTACTGGCAGAATTAACAGAGTCATCGTAATCGGAGGATTCGAAGTATCTCTGATCCAGATGTTCATGCACAGCACGGTCTCGGTATCGATCGAAGTCGGTACCGAGTTGGTCCGGTACCGATCTGTTGATGCCAGCAAAAGTCGGCATGGGAGAAATTCCCACCTGGGCCGGTACTGTCGGTGCTGGTACCGGCATCGGTATCGGTGTCAGTACTGGTGCCCGTTGAACCATCGGTGTTAATGGTACTGCAGCTGTAAGGAGAGCTGCAAGACTGCGTTCAATAGAGAGGAATCTCTGGTCTATCGATGCTGCCGATGCCTGGGTATCGGTACCAATAAAAATAGATGGAACCCCTGAGCATGGCACCAGTAGTTCTGTCGAGGTCGAGGCCTCAAGAACATCCTGGAACCCCGTTGATGCTTTGGAGGCTGAACCCTCCCGCTGGGGCTGTTTTGCCGGTGTAGTTCCCTCAAGGGTAATGCCAATGGCCTCTCGATGATTTGAAGGAGAGCTACCCTTTGAGGACCGGCTCTTATGGTTAGTTACCTGAGATCCATGGGAGGAAGACGAGGCTCTTGAAGACATCAATGCAATGGACCTGGCATCCGAAGAAAAGAGGGTACCCAGCTTTGCAGCCTGGTTCTGTCTTCCTCTTTTAGTCATCCCCATGCAAGAGAGACAACTCAGATGGAGAAAGGTCAGGGCCAATCATTTGACACCAGTCATGGGTGTCGGTGATGGAAATGGTACCACCACACTTAGTACATTTTTAAAAACCACTAGGTGGTTTTTCCATGTTTTAGGAAAAAATGGGGCCTAATGCCCAAAATGACGCCTAGCACCAAAAAGAAAGTTTCTGAAGAGAAACAATTCAGAAGTATATATTTTTTTTTTTTTAAAGAAAAAAGAACCGGCGGTACTGGTAGGTGTCGTGCGGAGGCAGACACGACGACAAGAAAGAAGTTTAAAGAAGAAATTTTCTGCGGTGACAGGGTATGTGCCCTGTCAACTCCGTGGAAAATGAAGAACTGAAGAGGGACAGTTGGAAAGGCGGGAAGGCAGTGCACATGTGCTGAGGGATGCTCCCAAAAGCATTCCTTTTGGATGCTGTGGTGCGTTCCCGCGCAGGCTCCGTCAGTACCGATGACACCCATATGTGAAGACTACATTCCTGCTTGTTCCTGGAGATTAGGCTTTTGGCTATGGGTAGGTCCATTTCCAAGTTGGATTGCTCGCTGCAAATTCTGCAGCAGGCCAGTGCTTCCTCAATTAAGGATTCCCTCTCTATTCCTTATAAAATTGGAAGCTCTTGAGAATTCCTCTAGAGCCAAAAATCTTTGGCTTCTTAATTTCCCTGTAACCCATCTAATTTCTGCTGAAATTCTGTTAAAAAATTTCACAGAGGTTTTGTTAATGACTGATGTTATCCCAGTTCAGAATTCTTTTTATTTGCCTACTAAGCTTCGAAAGGAGGTTGATGGGGAGGAGGGTATAGATGTGTTATTATCTAATGAGAGTCAGGATTTGACTCAATTTCTTGAGGATTCTTCAGATGTTGTATCTAAAAGAGCCACTCTTTTTGTAACTTTCTTTTCTGAAGTTGATAAAGTTAACGGTCTTGAAACTTTTCTTTATAAGCAAGGGTGCAATCTTTTTGTGGCCAGAAGCTGCATGTGTTCCCGGATGTGTCGAGGAAGACTCAACTTTGTAAGAAGCAGTTTCTAGCCCTGAAGTCTAAGGTTTTGGGAATGGGTGCAACTTTCTTTTTGCGTTTTCCCTGCAAGAGTACTGTGACCTTGCTTGGAAATACCTATTTCTTCTAGGACTCATCTCATTTGGAAAAATTCTTGTTAGATAAGTTGTGGAACAGTCTGGCATCAAGAATTAATACTCTACTACTACTACTGAGCATTTTTATAGCAGTACCAGATGTAAGAAACAGTCCCTGCTCATCAGAGATTACAATCTAGTCAAGACAAACACAGAAGGCGTAAAGAGGGGTAAAAACAGGGGGAAGGAAAGATCAGGTGAGTCAAGATCCAAAGGCAGCAGCGAAGAGGTGAGCCTTCAAGCTGGATTTGAAGAGGGTTAGAGAAGGTGCCTGACGTACAGACATAGGTAGACTGTTCCAGGCATAAGGTGCAGCAAGGTGAAAGGAGCGAAGTCATGCGATTTATATTTAGGAAGGATTCTTTCCTTCCCTTTTACCTTTGTATGTTTTTCTTATGGTTTCCTTCTTTATTTTTTTATGTACCTCTATCTTCCTTGATGTGGACTGCTTTTTGTTTATTGCCTATATTGAGCATTCCTTGTGTATTCTATTTGTATTGCGGCAAAAGCTTAACAAAAAAATAGTTTAAAAAATGCTCTTTCAGGAAGTCTGGCACCTAGTGTTCAATACCATACATGTCTCTGCCAAGGTCAATCACAGTAATGCTGACCCTCTCCTAAAGCACAGTATGGCAACATCTTAGTTTCTCCCATGGCCAGTAAGAGACCAATTCTCTTTAGGTGGGGCTTCAGATTTTAGGTTTTCATCACCAGTACCTCCCCCCTCCCCCTTCCCTGAATAAAAAATGTTGAGAGGGTTTTTTTTTTTATAAATACCAGAAAAACATCCCTACCCTATGCTTGTCTCGTGTCCTCCACTCAGTTTCTGCATGGACGCCTCTTAAGTGAAAAAAACATGCCCAGCAATAGTACAGATCATATTTTGCTAACCTGAAAGCAGCCCTCATTAGCTGGAAAATAGACACATTTACAATGTATAAATACCAAAGAATAGAGGGCCCTAGTTATAATTATGTATATCTGTATGCAAATGCAATGTGTGCCTTCAAGTCAGTCCTGACTCCTGGCGACCCAGAAGCTCCTGGGTTTTCTTGGCAGTGTCACCGGAAGTAGATTGCCAGGCCTTTCTTCCGAGGCAATGGAGGGTTAAGTGACTTGCCCAAGGCCACAAGGAGTGCTAGTGGGAATTGAACCCTGGTTGCTTGGTTACCAAGCCAGTGTTCTAACCACTAGGCTACTCCTCCACTCCATAATCACTACATAAATATATGCTCCGAGTACTTTAAAATAAGCATTCAGGCTCAGCCTATAGCTGAAATATATACCAGCCTGTGAAGTCTGGGTACAGGTGGTGTGTTCGCCGTTTTTTTCCAGTATACCTACTGTATAGCATATGTACATCTCAATAACCTTCATTCTCTGCATAGCAAAGCATCTTTTATATGGAATCTGCTCCTTCCTAGAGCAGGATACAAATAGCAGTCACAAAGATTAAACTTCTTTAAAATGATCAGATTACCCACTACTGGACAGTTAAACTAAACAAAATACAAATAAAATATAACATGGATTAAAGTGTTTCATCATTCAACACACCAACATATTTATGAACCTATCCATACTGCATCTTAAAAAAAAAAAAAAAAAGCAATATCAGCTTTTGACTATGAAACGATTATTTAAAAATGATTACCTAAAAGAGGTATTCAAGCAGCAAGTATATTAGGGAATTGTGAATTCCCAAACCTATGCTAGACCAAATACCAGACAATTTGTTTCCATGACAATCACAGTGTGTTAAATCAGGCTACCTTCCTTGCACTGTAGTGAAGCAAATCTCCAGGGGTTCTATATAATGGACCTAGAACATGTGCTTCTACAGTGGCAAAGTACAGGAAAGAGAACAAAGACCTTTTTCTAAGGACAAATAAATAACCATCTAATGACTATACAGGAGTTTATTATGTAAGGCACTTTATATGTGATCTAGAAATCCTAAGAATTATTGATGTCACTTATTTTTTAACAAGAGGTAAAAGCTTATATATATGCTTATATATATGCCAATATATCAGTTCACTCCACAATACCAACTCGACCACACATTGTGGGAACCATTTTCTTAACAGCCCTTCTAAGTGCACAGACCATGAGTACTTTACTTTCCCTATGAAAATTTGGTACAGATGCATACTTCCTCGCAAAGGATCTGCAGACTTTCTAGCTGATTTTTCTTTGGGCAGATTTTGGGGCTTGTTTACAAAGCCGCAGTAGCGGTTCGCGGTCGTTATCGGAGCCGCGGCCCCATTGATTTCAATGGGGCCGCGGCTCCGATAATGATCGCGAACCGCTATTGCAGCTTTGTAAACAAGCCCCCTTGTCTTGGAAATAGGCTAAAGTACCTGTATTGTGAAATGGGGCACCTTTTTTTAATCTGCAGCTCTGCACAGAGGCATGAAATTTGATGTATTAATCTAGACACATTAAAAAGGATTATGACAAATCTTAGACATAATTAGTGAAGAAAATTTTCAAAAGAATCTTGAAAATTAACAAAAAAAAACCCTCTAAAATTGAATTTTACTGCTTCAAAAAGTAGAAAGACTAGGGGGCAGGCAATGAAGCTACAATATAGCCCATTTAAGACTAATATTCAGACACCCCTACTAGGTCAACTATTAACTCATAAATCAAGGCAGATCATACAAACACGCTTAAGATATCCAGTCTAAAACTACATAAATATATGCTCTCCATACTTTAAAATAAGCTGCCACCTTCACTGATATCTCGCTCTGACAACCCCTCACAAATTCTCAAATAATTTGCCTTTCGGAATATGAAATTCATCAAAAATAGCAAAATATTGGTGAGGCATTTAGGCAAGCTAGAGTATCATACAATGCGCACACTGATCTTACTCTAAAAAGTCAGGAGTACATTTATAATTAACCACGGCTAGCTCAAGGGGATGGGACGCCTTGAATCAGCTTTAGCAACCCCATCTTTGGGGCCAATCTTGTGGTATGAGCCAAGCAGACAGGGATGCATTTTCAGCCAGTGCAATCACTGGACTAAACTAAAATGTTGACATTTTAACTTAATGCATACATTCAGCACCATTATTTGTATAGATTTTCAAACCTATGCACCACTTCTTTTATCTTATCGTGACCACCTTTTTCCTTCAATTTGCAGGTTTTATCATTTTTGCATCTCCTTTTAGTGTCTCTCTTCTACCTCATTTTGCCTATCACTTAATCTCCAACCCGCTGTCTTTACTCTAGGGAAGATTATTCCTTATCCTCCTACATAGGCACTCCTTCCTTTACTAAAGGCTAACATCATCACCCTTCACTGCTACTGCTTCCTTTTCTACAATGCAACTAAATACCCACCACCACACGCTTTCATACAGATTTATGCTATCTCCAGGTACTCTGATGCTGATGAAGAGATGCGGGGGGAGGCTTGTAGATGTTGTCCCCTCAACACAGGAATTTGGAGCTTGCTGACTTAAGACTGAGGAACAGATCTATAGCTCCAGATAAACATTCCTGCTTATTCTCAAAGGACTCGGAGGTTGCGAATACAAAGTCTAACTAAAGGCATTGCTTAATGATGTTACCAAAGTAGGAATATTCCACTAGCAGTAGTCTCTGCCTTAGGAGATATCTTAGACACTCTGTGGCTGATCATCAGGGAAGCAGAAAAATCTAACTGTACTGGGAGACCAGAGGTTTTTAGGCTTTACAAGGGGGGAACTACAGTTCACAGCTCTGTTGCAAGCCCATCAGGCATGATCCTTACAGACAGCTCGGTGTTATCAACGTCTTAACTAACAAATACCTCCCACATGTCTGAGAATTTGCAGAAATACATCTTTCATACCCCTTCTCTCATCTCTTCTCCGTCCTTTCATCTTCTCTTTCCTATGGTCTCCACTCATTTCTCTTCCTTTCTCGTATTTTCCCCCCTCTTCCTTACATCTTCTCTCCTTCCATCTGTTCCACCATTTTGCCTCATCCCCTCTCTCCTTGTCTATCCTCTATCCCTTTTCTTATTGCTATCTTCCCCTCCTTCCCACTTCATCTCTGTTCTTCGCCTCCCTCCCATCTCTCTACCTCTTTTCCTCTTACTCCTAGGGCAAAGCCAGAAAGGTGCTGCCGACCCTGATGCCACTCCTAATACTACTACGCTTCCACTTTAAAACAGTGTGACAGAGGGAAGCAGCGGCCCTTGGGACCAGCAGTACTGCACATGCTCTAAATCCCCACAGCCCTACCATTGGCTGCTAAAAGATACAGAACGTGCTGCTGCTGCTCTCCCTCCTAGCGGAGGAGAAGTGGATTCAGAAGCTGCAGGCTCTTAGGCACAAGGCGATGGAAGGGTGGGGGCAGAATATGTGGACCAGCTGCACAACATAAAGGGAAGAATATATGGAACAGCTGCATGAGGCTATTGGGGGGAGGGGAAGAATTGTATGTATCTCATTTGCAAGATTTAAAATTCTGTTTATTGAGAACATAAGAGATGCCATAATGGGTCAGGCCAAGGGTCCATCAAGCCCAGTATCCTGTTTTCAACAATGGCCAATCCAGGCCACAAGTACCTCTCAGGTTCCCAAAAGCACACAGGTTCCACAATGCTTGTCCCGGAGTAAGCAGTAGATTTGCTGGGTCCTCTTTAATAATGGTTTATGAACCTGTTCTCCAGGAACCCGTCCAAACCTCTTTTAAATCCAGCTATACTAACAGCTTTTACTACATCCTCTGGTAATGAATTCCAGGGTTTGATTACGCATTGAGTAAAGAAATATTTTCTCTTATTAGTCTTAAATGGGCTATATTGTAGCTTCATTGTCTGCCGCCTAATCTTTCTACTTTTTGAAGCAGTAAACAACTTATCTACATTTACACATTCAACTCTATTCAATATTTTATAGACCTCTATTATACCTCCCTCAACTCTCTTTCTGCCAAGTTGAAGAGCCCTAACCTTTTAAGTCTCTCCTCATAAGGGTATCCTTCCATCCCTTTATCAGTTTCGTGGCTCTTCTCTGTACCTTTTCTAGTTCTGCTATATCCTTTTTAGGATATGGTGACTAGAATTACACACAATATTCAAGGTGCAGTCGCACCATGGAATGATACAGAGGCATTATAATATCCTTTGTTTTATTTTCCATTCCTTTCCTTATGATTTCCTAGCATTCTATTTGCTTTCTTGGCCGCCGCTGCACACTGAGCAGAGGGTTTCAATATATTATCCACAATGATGCCTAAATCCTTTTCCTCGGTGGTGGTTCCTAATTTGGAACCTTGGGTTCTTCTTCAGTGCATAACTTTGCACTTGTCCATATTAAATTTCATCTACCATTTGGATGCCCAGTCTTCCAATTTATGAAGGTCCTCTTGCAATTTTTCACAATTCTCTTGTGTTTTACTCCCTCATTATTCCTATTACCAGGTCATTTATAACTATGTTAAAAAGCAGCAGGCCCAGCAAAGATCTTTTGGGTACTCTACTATTTATTGATTTATTTTATTTTATTTATTTAGCATTTCTTATATACCGCCTTTCAAGATATCAAGGCGGTTTACATTGAACAAACTGAAATTACATTGAACAGGGCATTATAACTAGGAGATAACTATTTTACAGGGAACATTTAGCTTTCTTCACTGAGAAAATTACTCATTTAAACCTACCCTCTGCTTTCTATTTTTTAATCAGTTCCTAATCCACAATAGTACACTGCCTCCTATCCCATGATTCTAATTTCATCAAGAGTCTCTCATGAGGGACCTTGTCAAAGACTTTCTGAAAATCCAGTTACACTTTATCAACCCGCTCACCTTTATCTAGCTATTTATTCATGCCTTCAAAAAAAAGTAACAGATTAATGAGACAAGTCTTTCTTTCGCTAAATCCATGTTGGCTTTCTGCAATTAAGCCATGACTAATAGTAGACAACTTTAACCTACTTGGATCAACTATCAATAGAGAAGCAAGAAGCAGTCAAGAAATCAGATGACGCACTGCTCTTGGCAGAATGACTATGAAGAATCTAGACCAGATTCTCAAGAGCAGAGATGTCTCTCCGTACAAAGACTCGACTTGTTCAAACATGGTATTTTCAATAATATCATACGGATGCGAAAGTTGGACAGTGAAAAAGATAGACAGGAAGAAAACTGATGCCTTTGAATTATGGTGCTAGTGACGAATACTGTGTATACCATGGACTGCCCGAAGAACAAACCAGTCAGTACTAGAGAAGATCAAGCCTAAACTTTCTTTAGAATCTCAGATGACAAGACTTTGACTTTCATATTTTGGACACATCATGGCAAAGAGAGAGATCATTATAAAAAGACATCATGCTTAGCAAGGTAGAAGGTCAACGCAAAGATGAAGGCCAGCAGTGAGATGGATCAATGCAATAACAGCAGCTGAGTACCAGTCTGTCAACAATGAGCTGCCTGAATGAAGACCGAACACAGTTTAGGACACAGACTCGATGGCACATAAAAACAACAGCAATGGTTTCTACCATTTTGCCTGGTACAGACGTCAAGCTCACCAGTCTGTAGTTTCCTTGATCACCCTGAAACCCTTTTTAAAAACTGGCATTACACTGGACACTTTCTAATTCTCAGACTACAGATGATTTTAATGATAGCTCACAGATTACAAAAAGTAAGTTTGCAATCTCATATTTCAGTTCATAAACATTCATAAAATTTAAAATGACAAATGGGGCCATAATGCAGAGAAACTATTAAAAAAAAAAAAAAAAGAGGACCTATTCTAAAGGAATGCCTATGCTATAGGAATGCATAATTCCAGAGTGAGTGGAAGATTAGTCTAGTGGTTAAACCAACAGCCTAGTACCCAAGAGATCAGGGTTCATTTCCCATTGGCACTCCTCATGACCTTGGGCAAGTCAATTTAGCCTCCATTGCCTTGGAAGAAAAGGCCTGGCAATCTACTTCCGGTCATACCTTGCCAAGAAAACCTAGGCGGCTGCTGGGTCGCCAGGAGTCAGCATGGACTTGACAGCACTTTAAAAAACATTCTGAGTATGCCTGGCTAAATAAAATTGCCTTCAATCACTTCTGAAAGTCTTTGATACTAGATAATGTTCTTTCTTTGGCCATGAGAGAATTCCACAGCTTTCGTGCTGGGACTGAGAACATGCATTCTTGCATGATTTTAAAATAAATTGCCCTGAATGACTGCACATCAAGTAACAATCTTGGGAGCTCAAAGCACATAGTGGACAGATGTGGTAGCCAATGGCACCTCTCGATTGAGAGCTTTGAATAACCAATGCCAGCACCTTAAATATGGCTCACCATTTAACAGGCAACCAGTGGCGTCTTTATAGCACTGAAGTAATATGCTCCCTTCGTGCCACGCATGTTATGGCCCAAGCTGCAGAATTCTGAATCAATTGTGAAGCATGGATGACATCATAAAGTAAACCTAAAAATGGACTATTACAATAGTCCAAATGTGAAACCACCAGTGCCTGGATAACCACACAAATTATTTTCAGAAATGAAAGGCCTTAACCTATGTATCATCCAATGTTTGTGCATTGCTGTTTTAGCTACTCTCCATCTGTGCCTGCAGGTTCAACTGGGTGTCAATTAAAATGACCAAATTCCTTTCTTGCTTAACTACTTTAATATTCCAATCATCTAATCTCATAAAAGCAAGTAATTTCTGAGGAACAGTCCAACCTACTGTAAGTATAATATTTTGGGTTTTTTGGACATTGTGCCAATTTATTATGGGTCATCCATGCTCAGTTTGGATACAGGGTGTGATATCATCAAAAATATGTGAAGGCATGTTAATAACTGTAACAGAAAACAACAATCATCGGCATATGTTCTATAGTGTAAACCAAACCCAGAAAAGATCACATATAGATGCTATATAGATAATGAAAAGGACAGAAGATAAGGCAGAACCCTGTGGGATTCCTGTTGTCAAAGAAAGCCAAGTGGATTGAGTATCAGCTATTCTAACCTGTGCTCTTCGGTCAGTTAAAAAAAAAAAAAAGAGACTGGAACCAGCTATAAATGAGCTTGAGATACCCATATAATGCATCCATCACAAAAAGATAGTATGATTGATTGTATAAAATGCAGCAGGGATATCCAGTAGTATCAGAAAAAAAAGATATGTCTTGTTCCTATCCTTGAAGGAAATATTCCACTGTATCGTATCAATGGGAGTGGAGGAGTAGCCTAATGGTCAGGGCAACAGCCAGGTGGATCCAAAAACCAGGGTTTAATTCCCACTGGCACTCCTTATGGCCTTGGGCAAGTCACTTTACCTTCCACCGAAAAGGCCCGACTATCTACTTGCCAAGAAAGCCCAGAAGCTGTTGGGATGCCAGGAGTCAGCTTTGACTCACACCGGTACACATTACATTCCCATGACATGGAAACAAACTGAAAAGGCTCAAAATAAGTTGTATAGCAACTTGTAACTGGTCCAATACTATTTTTTTTTATAACTTTTGCTACAAAAGGGCAGAGAAGAAACCAGATAATAATTCAAAGAATCTGTTTTATCTAGAGACAATTGTTTCAAAATCAGGAGAAGTGTCGCTCACTAACACTTCAGGAAAACAGCAAGAGACTGACAAACTTTGGAACAGGCCCAGCTATATCTTCCTTCATAGACTGAAATACTCTAATTGGATATCCATCTAATAAACAGTACGGGGGTCATTCCGATATCCGTTTAGTGGGTCTGGAAATCCGATCTGGACATCCAGACCCACTAAATGGCTGGATCTCTCCTACAGCTGCAGAGATCCCTGCACGTCCAGGTCACTTGTGCGGGGAGCTCTGTTCGTGGACAGGAGGGGGGTAGGCCGAGGGAGGAGCAAGGGTAGGCGGTAGGCGGGAATTTGACCCGGCATGTACAGGGCCGATTCTGAAGTCAGCCCTGTATGTCCGGCGACTGCACAGTTAGATGGGGGACTTAGTCCACCTTGGAGATGGAATAAGTCCCCAGGCTGGCAGGGGATGGCGGCGCAGAGGGCCAAGTTTGAGGTGAGGGAGTGCAAGGGGTTCACCGCAGCCCGACCCTGGCGGTGGAAGGCCCGATCGGGGATCGGACTACAGGGAACAGGCCTACAACCGATGCCACCGGTGATCGTGGCTCCTTCATGGAGCCGCAGTGCCATGGCGACGAGGGAGCCTGACGGAGTTAGTCGAGCAAGTGGCTGGACATCCAGAGTGCCTGAATTGAGGCACCTCCTGGACATCCAGCCACTATGATGCGATTCTGCTCCCGCAGATGCATCCCCTGGCCATCCAAAGTCTAGATGTCTGGATAGCCCAGGGACACACATATCTGAATGTGCCTCCACATGTCCTTCAAATAAATAACTGAAGACTGAATCTTTTCTAATGAAATCAGTGTGAAAAGCAGGATTAGATACCACTACATTTGCTTGCAGCAACGGAGTGTTAATTCACTCAACTTTACACTGTAAAGCAGAGGTTCCCAAACCTGTCCTGGAGGCCGTGCATGCAAATCTCTCTCATGCATATTCATTGTGGATATCCTGAAAACCCAATTGGCTGGGAGGTAGATTTGGGAACTCCTGCTGTAAAGATTGTGTGAATAGTTGGGGGTCTATAGCCAGTAAATTTAAGTCATTATCAGTTAACAGATTTTACTTTTCAACCACTGTAAACAAATTTGTGGGTTGTGCTAAATTGTTATAAATTTCATTATTATAGTGTTCCTTCTTTGCCTGCAAGATCATATCCTAAATAAGTGGAACAGCTGCTTGAAGCAATGGTGGGGGAGGCGGAATAAGTGGAACAGCTGCATGAAGCAATGGTGGGGGAGGCGGAATAGGTGGAACAGCTGCACTCTTGTGGTCTTGGGCAAGCCACTTAACCCTCCATTGTCCATGTTCCCTGTAAGTATTAGCGTATGTGTTTCATATCCCCTCGTGTTAAATGTATCCCCCAATTGACCGCTTTGACCCGGTGAAAAGCGGGATATAAATACAGCTAAATAAATAAACTCTCTGTGTGCATCTCCCTTGTTCTGCCACCTAATTTAGGATGAGCAGTGGTGCTTTAGCTGAAGGAAAACATGAAGCACTGTTTCTTTAAGTTCTACAATTATTCTACTTTTATCTTCTACTACAATCACTCTTACCATTTCTCCACCTGTTCAGCTCCATTTCTAGATGCTGGATAACATTCTTAAGAGATTTATTTTTGTCTTTCTCCTTCTCATATTTTTTCTTCCATTCTTCAGCTGTCAGCTCAAGGTTCACAGACACAGTGTTCTTAATAGTCTTGGCTCTGTTTGACAAGTAAACATAAAAAGAGTGTATAAACATCATTGAAAAAAATGCTTTAACAAAAAAAATATTGAATTCCTCTTGGTATAACTTAAGGACATCCTGTTGAGAAAGATCTACCAATTCAAGTCTAGAAATGCAAGCAACGTTTTTCAAAACAGTTAGGTTTGCTTTTCAAGTTATCTAGGTCCCATGCAAGGATTTTGAAAGCCCTGGACAAATATTTGGAACAACTTACCCCCTTCCAGCAGACGCAAGGCTTCTAGGTTTTGCACTGAAATAGCCCTAAAGACCTTTTTATCCTTAAGAACATAAGACATGCCATACTGGGTCAGACCAAGGTCCATCAAGCCCAGTATCCTGTTTCCAACAGTGGACAATCTAGATCACAAGTACCTATGTTTATGTTTATTGTTCTTGATCTACCGCCCTTTATAACATCAGGGCGGTTTACAATCAAGGATATCATTCAGTTTCCCCAAAAGACACAGGTTCCATAATGCTTGTATTGGGGCAAGAAGTGGATTTCCCAGGTTCCCTTTAATAATGGTTTATGGACTTTTCCTCCAGAAACTTCTCCAAAGCTTTTTTAAACATGGCTACACTAACAGCTCTTACTACATCCTCAGGTAACAAATTCCAGAGTTTGATTACACTGTTGAGTGAAAAATATTTTCTCTTATTAGTCTTAAATAGGTTAAACTGTAGCATCATTGCATGTCCACTAATCTTTCTATATTTTGATGGCATAAACAATCTATCTATGTTTACCCGTTCCACTCCATTCATTAATTTATAGACCTCTATCATATCTCCCCTCAGCCGTCTCTCTTTGAGATTTAGGAGCCCTAACCTTTTTACCCTCTCTTCATAGGGGTATCCTTCCATCCCCATTATCATTTTGGTGGCTCTTCTCTGTACCTTTTCTAATAACACTATATCCTTTTTAAGATACAGCGACCAGAATTGCCCACAATATTCAAGGTGCGGTCGCACCATAGAACAATATAGAGACATTATAATATTCTTTATTTTATTCTCCATTCCTTTCCTTATGATTCCTAGAACTCTATTTGCTTTCTTGGCTGCCACTGACACTGAGTGGAGGGTTTCAACACGTTATCCACAATGATGCCTACATCTTTTTCCTGGGTGGTGGTTCCTAATGTGGAACCTTGCATAGTGTAACCATAGTTTGGGTTGTTCTTTCATCTGCCATCTGGCCCAGTCTTCCAATTTATCAAGGTCCTCTTGCAACTTTTCACAATCTTCATGGGTTTTTAACTTTGAATAATTTTGTGTCTTCTACAAATTTGATTACCTCACTCATTATTCCCATTTCCAGGTCATTTACGAATATGTTAAAAAGCAGCAGATCCAGCACAGATTCCTGGGGTAGTCCACTATTCACCTTTTTCCATTGGGAAAACTGGCCATTTAGCCCTACCCTCTGCTTTCTATCTTTTAACCAGTTCCTGATCCACAATAGTACACTGCCTCCTATCCCATAACTTTTTAGTTTTGCCAAGAGTCTCATAGTAACATAGTTAATGACAGCATATAAAGACCAGTATGGTCTATTTGGAGTGGAGGAGTAGCCTAGTGGTTAGAACACTGGCTTGGTAACCAAGCAACCAGGGTTCGATTCCCACTAGCACTCCTTGTGGCCTTGGGCAAGTCACTTAACCCTCCATTGCCTCGGAAGAAAGGCCTGGCAATCTACTTCCAGTGACACTGCCAAGAAAACCCAGGAGCTTCTGGGTCGCCAGGAGTCAGGACTGACTCGAAGGCACACATTGCATTTGCATGGTCTATCTAGTCTGCCCAGTAAGGAGTAGGTGCACCTGCCACTCTGTGCAGGCCACCCCTCTCCATGTCTTTGTTTAGGGGGTGAACCCACCGCTCCATGTAGGACACCCCTATTTGTTGAGAAATTAGATGGTTCAGTTTATTTTGATTTTATCCTGTTGCTGTAAAAGGATCCACTGTGTCTGTCCCATGCCATTTTGAATTCTGTCACTGTGTTTGCCCCCACCACTTCCATCGGGAGGGCATTCCAAGCATCCACCACCCTTTCAGTGAAAAAGTATTTCCTGATATTGCCTTTCAATTTACCACCTTGCAGCTTCATGTTATGCCCTCTGATTTTACAGCTTTCCCGTCTTTGGAAGAGGTTTGTTTGTTCATTATTTCTTTTTAAGTATTTAAAGGTCTGAATCATATCTCCCCTATCCCTCCTCTCCTCCAGAGTGTACATATTTAGGTCTTCAAGTCTCTTCTCATAAGGCTTCTGACGCAGGCTCCAAATCATTTTAGTCGCCTTCCTCTGAACAGTTTCCAGTCTTTTTACATCCTTTGTAAGATATGGTCTCCAAAACTGAACATAGTATTCCAAGTGAGGCCTCACTAGTGACTTATACAGTGGCATTAGTACCTCTTCCTTTCTGCTGGTAATTCCTCTTTGTATGCAAGCCCAACATCCTCCTGGCTTTTGCCACCATCTTGTTGCACTGTTTTGCCACCTTGAGATCTACAGAAATAATCACACCAAGGTCTTTCTCCTGATCCTGATCTCCTGATCATGAGGGACCTTGTCAAAGGCTTTCTGAAAATCCAGATACACTATACCAGACTCACCTTTGTCTACCTATTTACACGTTCAAAAACATATAACAGATTAGTAAGACAAGACCTTCCTTGGCTAAAGCTATGTTGATTGTCTCCCATTAAGCCATGACTATCTACATGTTTAGTAACTTTGTTCTTTATAATGGTTTCCACCATTTTCCCCGATACAGACATCAAGATACAGACATTTCCTGTATCATCCCTGGAACCCTTTTTAAAACTTGGCGTTATATTGGCCATCCTCCAATCTTCAGGTATTATAGATGATTTTAATGATAGTTCGCAGATTGCTAATAGTAGATCTGCAATCTCGTATTTCAGTTCTTTAAACACCCTTGGATATATACCATCCGGTCCAGGTGATTTGATACTCTTCAGTTTATCACATGGTTGTAATTACATCTTCCTGGTGTATCAATATTTCTTTCAATTATTCTGCAGCATCACCTTTAAATACCATTTCAGTCATAGGTAACATCCCTACATCTTCCTCAGTAAAGACCAAAGCAAAGAATTCAGTCAGCCTCTCTGCTATGGCCTTGTCCCCTTTTAGTGCCCCTTTTACCCCTCTATCATCTAATGGTTCAACTGACTCTCTCAGGATTTTTGCTAAAAACGTACTTGAAAAAGTTTTTATTATGCGTTTTTGCTTCCACAGCAAACTTCTTCTCAAATGCTCTCTTTGCTTGACTTATCAATGCCTTCCAGGATTTTGAGGTGCTATGATGCCCTAGGGGTTGTACGGAGGCGGGCTGTCAGTGCCTCACAGTGCATGCCGGGTTCAGGAAATGCCCCAAAATAAATTCTTGATTCCACTACAGCATTTCTTGGAACTTCTTCATAAATACTTAATTGAAGAAAGTGCTCCCATACACCCCCAACCAATGTCCCTCATAGTGTTCCTCCCCGTGTAGTTCTTATTTTTTGTCGGATTGC
This sequence comes from Ichthyophis bannanicus, assembly GCA_033557465.1. Classification (NCBI taxonomy): domain Eukaryota; kingdom Metazoa; phylum Chordata; class Amphibia; order Gymnophiona; family Ichthyophiidae; genus Ichthyophis; species Ichthyophis bannanicus. The sequence continues at coordinate 701,519,539 of CM066036.1, forward strand.
TCACCTTGAAAAGGAATTATCCTATTCTCGGAGTGAGCCCTCCATTTTAATTAATTAAATACCGCCTTCTTTAGGCTATTAAAACCTGACCACGCAACACCAGTCGCTGTCAGCATCACTACTGAAATCTGTAATAGGAGTTTGGAAGCTCATTCAGCATCGAATGAAGATCACTAGTACTCAGTCCAATTCTCTATAATGAATGAAACAATCCAGAGAACAAGTACTTAGCTTCCACGATGAACTAGAAGGAAAATCTCGTCGGCTGGAACTAAGCAACCACTCTGCTGTGCTCCCAAACAAATGAGTCCAACTCCATCGCCGAAACTGGCACTCCTTCACAATGCCGTCCTCGTAGGGTCCCCGCGACACTAGTAGTGTTTCAAGCCGCGCTTTCCGTCAGCTTTTCCTCAGGCTTATGAACCCCACTGCCCATAGTTCCAATAAATACGCCTCAATGACATGACGTCAGAGAAAAACCAACGCTCACCCCCTTCAACAACTTTATTGAAATCGCAAACCCAACCAGTCAATCTCAACATTCATGCCATGTGGTATCATAGAGCCCAAATGAAAAATCCAATACTGTTCCCTTAAATGAAGTCGGGCCTGACGATCCCCTCCTCGAAGAGGCAAGGGAACAGCCCCTTCCTGCCGCAGATTAATCCGAGACCGATGTTCCAACAGCCTTTTTCGTACAGGGCGAGTAGTGCTCCCAACATAAAGAAAATTACAGGGGCATACCAAAAACATAGATTACAAATTCTGTATGACAATCAGAAATACTCCGAGATCGACGTTGCACCCCCGTGTTAGGATCCACCCAAACTAAACCCTCCATTGTAGTAAGACAAAAATCACAATGGCCACAAGCATAGTGGCCTCTACGATGATTATCAGACCCTAGCATACCCGGAGCAGATGTTCGCACTATCCAATTGCCTAATGTGCGGGACCTCCAGTAGGCTATCATTAAAGGTTTCCGAAAACAAGAATGCAGAGACAGCATAGACCAGTGTTTCTTCAAAATGTGAATTATCCCCGGAGCATTCGGCACAAAAGGGACCACCCCGATAACCACATCATTCTTCTTCCCCCCTTCTAGGGGTGATTGCTCCACATTCTCCCACCAAGTCGGATGATTATAGAGAGCCCGTTTGTAAGCTATTCGTACCAGGGATTCCGGGTAGCCCCTTGCCAATAAGCGCTCACATAAAGCATTTGCATGATGATGATATTGTGCAATTGAAGAACACAATCTTCGAATTTGAAGAAACTGCCCAAAAGGTAAATTCTTTTTGAGAGAAGTAGGATGGAAACTGGAATAATGCAACAGTACATTCTTCTGTATGGGCTTCCTGTAAAGAGTACTCAACAAGGCAGTGCCTTGAATATACAGCAGAAGATCCAAAAACTCAATTTGCTGGCAATGATACTTAGGAGTAGTGAAACTCATTTTTATTATTATTAATATTATCAAGCAGATCCAGACAACAAAAGCACAATGTCCAAAAACAGCTATGCAAGGTAAACAATGAACCCAAACAACAACAAGCAATCCCTCCAATTAACAGACAAGAGTACCAAACATAACATCAGCCCTCAAAGTAGACCCTGGTAAAAGTTACAGGTACCCAACCAAATAGATAAAGGAGTAAGAGAGAAGGTAGGCACTCACAACTGAACAGTGCGAGGTTCATAAATGTATAAGGGACAATACATCCATCTCAAAACACACTTTAATGATGACCCAGCCCCACCTAATGAACCCCCCCCACTTCCCCCCATTACCCCGCGCTACCCCCACAACCACCCCCCCCCATCCACCCATCCCCTCCCACCCAACCAAGCAAGTGGCACCCTCAACACTCACATATGGAAGGCAGCAGCTATACACATAGCCTCATAGCCTCAGCCCCCCTAAAAAATCGACCATCCGCTACCAGCCACGCACGCAAAAGCCATATCCACCGTCAGGGGCTCTAAAAGCGCGCAGTGGCTAACAGCGGAGCCCACAGTTCCATGAACTGATCCAGTCGCCTCTGGCCCAAGAGCCGCGCCGTGCACCTTTCCATGTCTAATAGCACCCCCATCCTCCCCTCCCATTCAGGCACACTCGGTGCCATTGGCGCTATCCAATGCCGCAAGATGGTCTGCTTGGCTACCAGGAAGCCCCGCTCACAAAGCTGCCTGTGTCGTGCACTTAAGGGTGCATCATCCTCATAAGAACCAAACAAACACCAGGCAGGGCCGAGACTCACCGGCCGGCCCACCCATCCACTAAGGCGCTGCCCAACCCCCTCCCAGAACTGTTGAATGTCAGTACACAGCCAGAATTTATGTGCTAGAGTGCCCTTCGCTATCCCACATCGTTGGCAATCCTCGGAGTCAGTCACCCCCATCCGCTTCGCCCAAACATCATGCACATAGGCCCGCCACAAGAATTTATACTGGACCTCTTGCATCTGCACTGATTCGGACCCGCGGGGTATACCCTTGAATGCATAAAGCAGACGCTCCACGGTACCCTCCCGGATGCCATCCTCCTGCCAGCGACGTGCCAACTGCGTTAGCCCCGTCAAATCGACCCCCACTGACAACCCCTCCCGCAGGCGCCGAACAGTGAGTTTACCCTCCAAGGCATTAAAGAGAGTCGCCATCCCTCGTACTCTCCGTCTTTCGTCCGCCGCTTCCCCCCGATTCAAAGATTGTATAAAGTGTCGCACTTGCAAATAAAAGAAAAAGTCATGGACTGGTAACTGATAACGATTTCGCAGGGACTCAAAAGAGTCCAACTGCGCCTCGCCCTCCATCTGCATGTGGCCAATATAGGTCACGCCGTGTTGCGCCCAGCGGTTAGCCACCCCACCTTGGCAGCCAGGGAGGAAGTCTCCATTTCCAGCTAATGGAAGACAATCCGAACGCTGCCAATTGCAGCCCTGAAGGCGACAGAGATGCCGCCAGGCCTGGCAAACAGCTCCCAGATAGGTGGAGCGCTTCCAAAAGATGGGCAGCTCTCTAGTCGCACGGTGTAACCAGTAGAGCCGGTGGGACGGCGCCGAGACGTCATCCACCAGCTCCACGGGCAGAATCACGGCGGTCCCCGCGACCAAGTCACAAAGCGGCCGCAACAAACTAACTAAATTGTACACTCTTAGCGAACAGAGGCCGGCACCGCCCTCACTGTCAGGCCGCAACAGGTTCGCAAAAGCAATACGCGCCCTCTTCCCCCTCCAGAAAAATTTAGATAAGTGGCTCTCCAACAACTTTAAGTCCCTCCTCAGAAGCCAGATAGGGACATGCCGCAGCATATAGATCCAACGGGGCAGTTCAACCATTTTGAAGAGGGCGATACGGCCCTTCAAGGAGAGCGGGAGCTCCCGCCACTTCCGGAGGCGTTGAAGTGTTTTACTCAAGAGTGGCCGCACATTGGCCGCATATAACCGACTAGGCTCACAAGGGATCTGGATTCCAAGATAACGAATGGAGTCCTCCGCCCATACCAACGGGAAATCTCCCTGCCAGATCCCCCGGACCCTCCCGCCAACATCTAAGCCCAGCGATTTGGCCTTATTTATCCGCATCCCGGAGAAGGCACCAAAACACTCGATAATGGATAGCGCCCCCTCCAGCGAACTCTGTGGGTCCGTCAAACATAGTAACAGATCATCGGCAAAGGCACTAAGCTTAATGCCACCACCCGGCCACGTAAGACCCTGGATCACCTCCTGCTGGCCCAATGCACGCAATAGAGGTTCCATCTGCAAGATAAATAACAGAGGGGAAAGGGGGCAGCCCTGTCTCGTCCCACGACGCAATTCGAAGGGAGCCGAATGAAGCCCACCAACTACTAGAAAGGCCAGAGGTGCCGAGTATAAGGCCCGCAGCCAAGTCAAAAAGGCACCATCAAATCCAAATCTCCCGAGTACCTCAAACATGTAGGCCCAAGACACTCGGTCAAAGGCCTTTTCTGCGTCCAAACTCACCAGCAACAGCGGGTCTCCACGCAATACACTCCATTCCGCCCCCAAGAGTATCCTACTGATATTAGAAAAGGCCTCCCTCCCCTTAACAAAGCCTGTTTGACAGGGACTTATAAGACGCGGTAACACTCCCTGCAACCGGTGCGCTAAGACACCGGCTAACAGTTTCATATCGTAGTTGATTAAAGAGATCGGCCTATAAGAGGCCGGATCCTCCACGTTCTTCCCAGGCTTAGGGAGCACCGTAATCGCCGCCGTTCGCATGTCACGGGGAAATCTTTTCTCCTCTAAGACATCATTATAAACAGCAGCCAGAGTCGGGGTGATCTGTATCTCCAACATTTTATAAAATTCGGCGCTATAGCCGTCCGGGCCAGGGGCCTTATGCGGTTTCCCTTGCCGAATTACTCTCTGGATTTTGCCACCCTCAATCGGCCTATTCAGCTCCGCTCGCTCAGCCTCAGAAAGCTGAGGTAAGGTGAGCACATCCAAAAACGCCTGTTCCCCACCCCGATCTTCCGGCTCAGGAGTATAAAGCTGTTCATAAAACTTCCGAAAGACGTCCACAATGCTACGAGGATTAGAAAGCAGAGCCCCTGTACTGTCCCGGATCACCGCCACCACTTTAGACCCTCCCCCATCCTTCACCAATCGAGCCAAGAGCGTGCCTGCTTTATTACCAAAGCGGAATAATTGATGGCGATAATAGTGCAAGTTATAAACTGCACGTTCTTCCAAGATAGCATTAAGCCGACGCTGCGTCTCCAGATAAGGAGAAAGATGCACCGACCCCCGAACCCCCACTACCAGCTTCTTTAACCTCTGCAATTCCTGCGTTAACATCACCTCCCCATTGATTCGGCGCCTCTCCTGTGCCACATAGGCGATAATACACCCCCGCAGGACGGCCTTCCCCGCCTCCCAACAAAGGGTAGCAGAACTAGCACTAGACTCATTGAAGTGTAAGTACTCTTCCCATTTTTGCACTAAGTAGTTCTTAAATCCAGCATTCGTCCACATCTGTCTAGGGAAGGCCCAGCGAGGGTCACCCCGGGCCTGGCCCCTCCAATCCATTCGCACCATAGCATGGTCCGACACCACCATTGGCTCGATCTCTGAACTGAGCACTCTATCGAATTCCCGCTCATTCACTAAAATATAGTCCAGTCTGGACCACGTATGGTGCACCCTAGACAGATGTGTGAAGTCTTTTTCTCCCCCATGGAGCGTTCGCCATGTATCCACCAGCCCACCCGCAAGACACAGATAGCCAACTCCCTTTTTACTCCAATCACCCTGCTTTTGCCCACCGGATTTATCCAATACAGGGTCATGGGGGCAGTTGAAATCACCCGCCAAGATTAGCGGGATCTGCGGGGCCGCAGTTACCTTTCTACACACCTTCTGAAAGAAGGAGTGCTCATACGTATTGGGGGCATAGACAGTGCCTAACATAAACTCCTCGCCATTGAGCTTTAAATGCACAAACAGGTATCTACCAGAGGGGTCCCGGTCTTCGCTCATCAACTCAACCTTGATGCCCTTGCCGAGGAGGATGGCAACTCCTCGTTTCCTACCCCCCGAGGAGGCCGCCAACACCTGGCCCACCCAACCCTTCTGCAACTTAGCATGTTCCTTCTCAGAAAGGTGTGTTTCCTGCAACAGCGCGACCTGCGCATTCGTCTTCCGCAGCGCCTGGAGCACTTTAGTTCTCTTTACGGGAGAGTTAATCCCACCCACATTCCACGATATAAATCTCAGGTGGTTTTTCACAGACCTGTACGTGATCCAGATAACAGCAAAATAAACGCCCTCCGTACAGCCCAGGGTTGCCCAGCCTCAACCCCCGGCCCAGTCACATTGCTAATGCGAGGGGCAATCTCAACTACTGCAGGCAATGAATCCCTCCGCCCTATATATTGGTCATGCGCCACCCGCTTCACCCTCCCCCCCATCCCCCCCCCGCCTTCCCCTCCACCCCAACCCAACCCTCCCTCCCACCTCCGAAGCTCTTCCTCCCCCCCTGTTCCCCTACCGCTACGCACTACTCTGCCCCCCCCTGCCCCCACCCATCCCCGAATAAAAAACAACCTATCCCAACATCAGCCATCATGACTGATCTACGAGTCCCTGCCGTGCGCAACAGGGCCGCCCCGAGTCCCCAATAAAGGGGGAGAAATGACGAGACTAATCTGCCCCACAACACGGGCCCCCAACCCGGCTGTCCCAGTCCCCATACAGGTGTCCATCTCAGCTACAACAGCCGCACTCCAAGCCCTCACATCTCCCACCCTAAAGGTAAAAAGAAAGTTACGAAAAGGGCTGAAGCAAGGAACTATAAAAACAAGAGCAGAGATGTGTAAGGAAGGGAGAAGAGATCACAGCGTCATCAACATGCCACACAAGTAACATGGGAGAACCATAACAAGCTTACATGCCCAAAGGCGTTAAGAAAAATGTCAGTCCAAAGACTAATAACACAGTCAAACCAGCACTGGGCAGGTCCGGAGCAGATTCAGCCCGGAGCGCAGCTTCAGTTAGCTGCGGACTGGAAAGCCCGAGGGGTCAGTAGACAGAGTCAACAAGGTCCGCAGCCGCTCACGGGTCCATGGTCTGGCTGCGCTCCCCCGCCTGCGCCGGCTGTTGCTTCTCGAAGTCTTTCAAAAAATTCTGAGCTGCCTTCGCTGTATCAAAAGTGTGGGTCTTACCCATGTTGTATACACGTAGGACTGCAGGGAATGCCAACGTGAAATGCACACTCTTTTGAAATAAGGCTGCACACACCGGGGTAAACTCCCTCCGCTTCGCGGTGACCAAGGAGGAATAATCCTGGAACAAGAGCAACTGCTGGTTGTCTAAGGTGAGCTGCCGGTGTTGGCGAAACGCCTGCAACAGCCGTTCCTTATGGGCAAAGTTGAGAATCCGGGCAATTACTACCCTGGGTCTCGGGCGGGCTGCCATCTTCCCACCAACCCGATGCGCTCTCTCCACTTTGAGGTCGCCGACCAGCGCATCCAGGCCCAGGGCCTTTGGGAGCCACTGCTCTATCAGAGGTATCAATTGTTGATCCGTGGTAGCCTCCGGTATTCCCACCAGCCTGATGTTGTTGCGGCGGGAACGGTTCTCTAAATCGTCGATCTTAGCTTGCAAGGCCTCTAACTGAGACCGCGCGCTTTCAAGCCCCCGGGATTGGCGCCCCTCATCCTCCTCCACGGCAGCCACTCTGCTCTCCAATTCCTCCATCCGCTGGTTCATCTCCGCCATAGACGTTCCCATGATCTCCAGCTTTGACAGTATCTGATCAAACTTAGGATCGAGCTGTCTGACCACCTCCCTCGCCAGATCTTCTGTGGCCGACTCCACACTATCCTTGCTCGGCGAGGAGGGCTGCGTAGCAGGCATGGCCGGAGCACTAGGCCTAAGCCCCCTCTCCTTTTCCTTCTCCTTGCGCGCCGGAGGAGGCATTGATTCAGAGGTCACCACTCTGGGAGGACAGCCCAAGGTCTGGAGCAAACGCCGGCTGCCTGCAAACCAGTTGACTGGGGGCAAAAAGTAAGTATTTCACCCAAGATTCTCGAGGCGGCCCCGGAGCGAGCAAAGACATGTCTTCACCCGCTCATGCGTCACGTGGACTCCATGATACTTAGGAGTAAAGCACAGTTACTTACCTGTAACAGGTGATCTCTGGGAACAGCAGGAATTAGTCCTCACATATGGGTATGTCGGTACCGACGGAGCCTGCGCGGGAAAGCTCCCCAGCTTCCCAGAAGGAAGCTTTTGGGGCCTCCCACTGCACATGCGCGCTGCCTTCCCGCCTTCCTGACCAGCTCTCCTCAGTTCGAGTTTATAGCTGAGACAATAGAGAGAGGAAAGGAAGATAGATAGAAGATACAACTCCTAGGGGAGGTGGGTGGGTTGTGAGGACTAATTCCTGCTGTTCCCAGAGATCACCTGTTACAGGTAAGTAACTGTGCTATCTCCAGGAACAAGCAGGAATAAGTCCTCACATATGGGGACTCCCTAGCTGAAGATGCCAGGGAGATAGCCCCAGGAAGCTGCCACCTATAGTAAGGTGGGCCATGCTTCCTCCCATGGATCTCTGGCATCCCACCAGGGTTGGTGGGTAGGAGTTGAATTAGGTCTGAAATATATTTTGAAGAACAGCCTGGCCAAAGAAGGCACCCCGACGGGAGGCTTTATCTAGGCAGTAGTGGGCTGTAAAGGTGTGTACCAAAGCCCAGGTGGCTGCTCGACAAATGTCATCAATAGACACAGAGTGAAGGTTAGCCATAGAGGCTGCCATGGCTCTCACATTATGAGCTGTGACATGGCCTTGAAGAGGAAGACTCTTACTCTCATAAGCAAAGGATATGCATTGTGCAATCCATCTGGATAGAGTTCTCTTGGAGACTGGAAGTCCCAAATGACTAGAATCAAAAGCAATAAAAAATTAGAAGGCTTTGTGTTGCTGTGTTCTTTGCAGGGAAAAAGCCAAGGCTCTTTCACAATCCAAAGTATGAAGGTTCCTTTCTGCATTAGAGGCATGAGGCCTCGGAAAGAATACAGGAAGATAAACTGATTGATTTAAATGAAAAGACGAAACCACCTTTGGCATAAAGTGTGGATGAGTTCTGAGAACAACTTTATCATGGTGAAACCTAGTATAAGGAGGATCAGCCACTAAAGCTTGCAATTCACTAATGCAACGTGCAGAGGTGATTGCAATTAGGAAGATGACCTTCCAGGACAAAAGCTTTAGGGTTATAGTGGCTAAAGGTTCAAAAGGCGGTTTCATGAGCTGCCCGAGAACTAGGTTTAAATCCCATGCCACCGGTGGTGGCCTGATGGAAGGCTTTGTTAATAGAAGACCCCTCATAAATCTTGTTATGAGTGGATGAGAAGAAATTGGTTGTCCATTTACAGGCTTATAGGAAGCTGCAATTGCACTAAGATGGACTCTTACTGAATTGGTCTTTAGACCAGAATTTCATAAATGAAGTAGATACTCTAGTATCGATTCCAAAGGTATCATAAGGGGGTTTAACCCCTTCTGTGAACACCATATAGTAAAACGTTTCCACTTGAAGGCATAACAGCGTCTTGTGGAAGGTTTTCTAGAAGCCTGAAGGATATCCTTTACCCGTTGGGAAAGGTTGAGATCCTGAAGGTCTAAGCTTTCAGCAACCAGGCCCTGAGATGCAGGGACTGGGGATTCGGGTGCCATAGCATCCCGTTCTCTTGGGAGAGGAGATCTGGAGCATAGCCAAAATCCAGAGGTGCAGCTTGAGAGAGATGTAGAAGCAGGGGATACCACGTTTGCCGTGGCCACCATGGCACTATGAGGATCATAAGACCTCTGTCTCTCTGAAGCTTGAAGAGTGTTTTGGGGATGAGGGGAAAGGGTGGGAAGGCATAGAGGAAGTCGTGATCCCAGTGAAGAAGGAAGGCATCCCTTGCCTGGCAATTGTGAGCCGGAATTCTGGAACAGAACTGGGGAAGTTTGGCATTCAGTGGACTTGCAAATAGGTCTATGTCTGGGGTTCCCCAGATCTGAAATATCTTGGCCACCTGGTCTAGGTGGAGACACCATTTGTGAGGCAGCAGTACTCGGCTGAGTTTGTCTGCCCAAAGGTTTTGAATCCCTGGAAGATATACCACGAGAAGGTGAATTTGATGCTCTCTGTCGAGGGCCCACAGTCGTAAAGCTTCGTTGCATAATGACAGAGTGCCTGTTCCTCCCTGCTTTTTCACGTAGAACATAACTACTTGATTGTCTGTTTGGACTAGGACTGTCTTGTAGCTGAGCTAGGCATGAAATACTCGAAGAACTAGATAGATTGCTGAGTTCCAGTAGGTTTATGTGAAGACAAGCCTCCTGTGGAGTCCAGGTACCCTGGGTAGAGAGATGATGCAGGTGTGCTCCCCATCCCACCTGTGATGCATCTGTTGTTAGGTTGGCCTGGAATAGGGGTTGCTGGAAAGAAGACCCCTCTAGAAGATTTTCCAGTGATTGCCACCATTGGAGGGACAAAATCAGTCGTTTTGAGTTTGATATCTTGTCCGACTGATGTCCTGTGGCCTGTGTCCACTGTGTGGATAGGGTCCACTGGGCTGCTCGCATATGAAGGCGAGAATAGGGAACCACATGAACCGTGGATGCCATATGTCCCAATAGTTGTAGTAGTTCTCGAGCAGTTAGGGAGGACTTCACCGCTGCTTGAGAAGCTAGCTGCACTATGCGAAGACAGCGGGGTTGTGGGAGAAAAGCCCTTGATTGTCTGGTATCTAAACGAGCTCCTATGAACTCCAGGGACTGAGACGGAGCAAGTTGGGATTTTGGGAGGTTTATGACCAATCCCAAGTATTGAAGGATTCGCATTGTGCGAGACAGTACAGAGCTGACTTCTGGAACCATGGGGGCTCGAATGAGCCAGTCGTCTAAGTAAGGGAAGACAAATATCCCTAGGGTTCGCAGAAATGCAGCTACTACTGCCATGCATTTTGTGAATACTCTTGGTGCCGAAGCCAGACCAAAGGGAAGAACCCTGTACTGGAAATGTTTTCCCCTGAAAAGGAATCGTAAGAATTTCCTGTGATCTGGATGGATCAGAATGTGAGTATATGCATCCTTTAGATCTAGAGAACAAAGCCAATCCTGACTTTGAAGGTATAGCAGAAGAGTTCCCAGAGAAATCTTTTTGAACTTTTCTCGGAACAGATATTTGTTCAATTCTCTAAGGTCTAGAATGGGTCTGTGTCCTCCTGTTTCCTTTGGAATAAGAAAATAGGGGGAGTAGATCCCTGTACCCTGTTGAAGAATGGGCACCTCCTCTATTGCTCCCTGAGCAAAGAGTGTTGAGACCTCTCGATCCAGTAGATTATCTGTAGAGGTTTGGGAATTGAACGATTGTAGGAGAGGGCATACTGTGAAAATGAAGCTTGTACCCCTCTCCCACAATGGACAGAGTCCAATTTTCTGCTGTTATTTGGTGCCATCTGTTGGCAAAATGACACAACCTGCCTGGAATGTTTAGGGGTTCTGGACCTTTCAGAGGCAGGAAGGCTAAGTTCTCTATGAAGGAGTCAAAGCCTTTGAGAGAGCTGGGCCTGTGGAGCTGGTTGAGCTCTAAGGCCTTTTGGCTTTTGTCTGGATTGTTGTTGTTGTCAGCATCTATCTCATTAGCCTTTTCCTCCCAATTCTTGCCAAAGAGGTTTTCTCCTGTGCAAGAGATGTTTCCAAATTTATCCTGTACCCAAATCTCCAAGTCTGATGCCTAAAGACAGGCAATCCGATGTGCACCAATGGCACTAGCAGAGGTTCTGCTGATGCATTCAAAGCAGTCAAAGGATGCACGATTTACAAACTTGGAGACATCTTGAGCATGCTTGTCAAGAGTAAGGAGGTCTTGTCATTTGTCATCAGGGAGAAGGGGCTCATAAGCTCCAAATCTCCTGTGACCACTGTTCCCTCTAAGCTGTGCGCGTGTGCGCGCGCACACACCTCGCTGAGCGAGCGCACATTCTTTATAACAGAGCGCACAAAAATTACAGTTCTGATTCTGATAGAAAACAACACAGACGTCTTAAAATTTAAAAGTTGTTGTGTATTTACGGTTTTCACAAGTTCTACAATATTTTCTAGTGCAATCAATGTGGTGTACATACTGTATTCTGACGTGTAGTCAAATTTTAAAGTATATAACTCCGAGTGTCGTTATGTGGCGCACAAAAATTTAACCTTCCTTCAAAAGCTGCACAGCTGATATTTTATGTGCACACAGCCTACAGAAAATTAGAGGGAACATTGCCTGTGACCTCTTTGAGGAACATTCCCATAGCTGATCCTAGCTGAAAGTATGGAAGCCTGAAATGTTCGATGCCCAAAAGCGTCGAGTCCTGTATTCACGACCTGGAGGATTGGATGCATGTCTTTTTGCACTTTTCATCCTACGCATGGCTGACTCCACTACCATTGAAAACCAGGAGATGGTGGAACTCATGGTATCGAGTTGCCTAGAATGAGGAGATGTGGTCAAAGGTGTCTCCCACATTCTGAGCATCAAATCATGAAGAATTTCATGAATGGGCAGAGTGGCTGCCTCCTTGGGAGCCTTAGTGTATTGGAAAATTTCTAATTCCTTTGCTCTAGGTTCTTTTTCAGGAGCTACCCTGATTGAAAGTCCTCGGGCCACATCATGAATAAAATCCTCAAAAGACATATCTTCCTGAGGAGACATTCTGCGTTAGGGAGAAGAGGAGTTTTCCGGGAGAAACACTCTGGCACCGGCAGAATTATCAGAGACATCGTAATCGGAGGATTCGAAGTATCTCTGATCCTGATGTTCATACAAAGCATAGTCTCAGTATCGACCGAAGTCAGTACCGAGTTGGTCCGGTACCGATCTGTCGATGCCAGAAAAAGTTGGCATGGGACAAATTCCCACCGGGGCCGGTACCGTCGGTGCTGGTACTGGTATCTGTACCAGTGCTGGTACCGGCATTAGTACTGGTGTCGGTACCGTTGCCCATTGAACCGCCTGTGTCAACAGCACCGCAGTTGCAAGGATAGCTGCAAGACAGCGTTCGATAGCGAGGAATCTCTGGTCTATCGATGCTGCCGATGCCTGGGTATCGGTACCGGTAAAAGCGGCCGGAACCCCTGAGCATGGCACCAGTAGTTCTGCCGAGGTCGAAGCCTCGAGAACATCCTGGAACCCCGTTGATGCTTTGGAGGCCGAAGCCTCCCGGCGGGGCTGTTTTGTCAGTGTAGTTTCCTCAAGGGTAATGCCAATGGCCTATCGATGCTTTGAAGGAGAGCTACCCTTTGAGGACCGGCTCTTATGTTTAGTTACCTGAGATCCATGGGTGGAAGACGAGGCTCTTGAAGACGTCGATGCAATGGACCTGGCATCCAAAGGAAAGAGGGTACCGAGCTTTGCAGCTCGGTCCTATCTTCCTCTTTTAGTCATCCCCATACAAGAGAGACACTCAGATGGAGAATGGTCAGGGCCTAAACATTTTAGACACCAGTCATGGGTGTCGGTGACGGAGATGGTACCGCCACACTTAGTACATTTTTTAAAACCACTAGCTGGTTTTTCCATGTTTTAGGAAAAATGAGGCCTAATGCCCAAAATGGCGCCTAGTACCAAAAAGAAACATTTTCTGAAGAGAAACAGTTCAGAAGTATATATATATTCTTTTTTTTTTTTTTTTTTTTTAAAGAAAAAAGAACCAGCGGTACAGGTAGGTGTCGTGCGGAGGCAGACGCGACCACAAAAAAAACAAGTTTAAAGAATAAATTTTCTGTGGTGACAGGATGTGTGTCCTGTCGGCTCCACAGAAAACAAAGAACTGAAGAGGGACAGTTGGAAAGGCGGGAAGGCAGCGCGCATGTGCTGAGGGATGCTCCCAAAAGCATTCCTATTGGACGCTGGGGAGCGTTCCTGCGCGGGCTCCGCAGGTGCCGACGATACCCATATGTGAAGACTACATTCCTGCTTGTTCCTGGAGATAGATTACGCAAGTCAGTATGCCATGCTATATCTCTGGTCCTATTCAAAACCAAGCTAAAAACCCACCTCTTCAAGCCTGCTTTTGGATTCTGACCCACTCACTCCCTCTTTAATACCCATGTGTTTTTTTAATCATTTCCCTTAAATAATTACCCTAGCCCACTCTTTTTTCTGTTTGTCTGTCTTGAATAAACTAAGTTCTCTTGATCAGGGGACCTTCTCTTACATGTATGTGTACAGCACTGTGTAGTAGTGGTAGTAACAGTAGTAGTAAACATACAGAGCTATCTAGCATTTACTGTGTACTCAAGCGTAACAAATACACCACCCTTCCTTGTCTGATCACTATACCATTTAAAAATAGCTCCCATTCTAAAATCCTGTTGAGTATGGTGTTACGCAATATCTGATTTTACAAACTAATGCCAAAAAAAAGAAGGAGGAAGAAATAACTGCACAGACAAAATATGCGTTTTCTCCCTTGCTATACTTAAAGCATCACTTGCTCTGCCTCTGTAAAAAAAAAAAAAAAAAATGCAGTGAGTAGAAAGCACCATTAACGTTTCAGGTTTTCTTTTCTGCATCTGGTTTGTCCACAAGTGATTATAGGGGTCAAAGCCTTAAAATTCCTTTAGGACTCACTCACCAGAGAAAGAGTAGACTTCCAGAACCAATTTTTGCACCCTCTTCCCCTACATCATTTTTTGAGGGGAAGGTGTGGCAGGCTCCATGTAGCGCCCCCCCCCCTCCCCTTCTAGCACTCATTTTTCCCCTCTTTCCCTACTTCCTCAACCTCCTTCCCTTTTAACTGCAGCGGCCCTTTGTCCTCCCAGGCCCCAAGAGAGGCCTACCATCTTGGCCTGCATGAAACGTGCACTCGTCCCATGAGGGCAAGTGAATTTCAGTTTTCAACTGGGACCATGATGTGGGAGACCGCACCACCTCTACTCTCTTTCCTACGGCATCATGGATGATTTTTAGAAGACTCTGATGTATGCTAGAACCACTTCAAAACCAAATCCTGCCAAGTCACTAATGATGTGCAGACGGGAACAATTAAACAGGGCCAACTCTGAGTAGGTAATGGCTCCTCTGCGCACACTTGAGTTAGCATGAGAGTCTTAAGAGCTATAGCCACATCATGTACATTTAGTGGCCACTAAGTAACTCGGCACTAGCACTGGGAAGCAGTAATAATGATTTAAAATATAAACTAAAATTAAAAGCACCTGAGTACTTGCTAACCCCTTTCACTTGCATTCAAAAACATCAGGATACTATTTTCTGCCATAAACATTCTGTGAAATGTGCATCCATTCTCCGCCATATCCTTTTATCAAATATTTTTGTATTGCAAAAGAGGTTTGGGCCTTGATTCAGCAAAACATCCAAATCTCCACTGAGCTACCTGTGATCACTCACGTCAGTCAGCTCACACATTCATCTTCAGGGCATAAACCAATTGCCTTGGGGGAAAAACACTGCATCCTCTGGTTAGAAGACACTTTGAACAACAAATTTCTGTGCGGAGCTTGAGAGATCTTATTTCGTCTAACTGCGTGGTACCAAACACCTACAGAATTGAAACATTCTCCAATACCCTGCATGTATTATTCATGCTACATCAATCACAACTCTCACTGAGTCAGATACATTTCTTTAATCATTTGCCTCAAGAATGCCCATGTTGGTTTTGTTTTTATTTCTGCAAAATGACACAAGCAGCCAATACAAAAACTAAGATCCAAAATAGAGTGCAATCTTTATCACACCAAAAAAATCTCTTCAGAACCATCAGGACAGCACATTGCTATTCTGAACTAATGTTTTCACAATTTCAGTCAAGTCTAGGTGTCCTGCTAGCACAATTTTCTAGAAGATCCAAGATCATAAAAAGCTTTTCCAAAGAGGGACATCAATGCTCCCAACACTCTTAAGTCTGCCAGTCTCTCTTCACGAAATATATAAATTTATTTTAATACCATTAAACTCCATGGATACAATATTTATTTATTTATTTATTTAACAGGTCTTTTATAGCGCTTTATCATTTTAGTCAAAGCAACTTACAATGTTAAACCTGGTAATGCACCTTAAAAAGGGTCATTGATAACTTGTTTTCTGAGGCTTGGCTCTGTGGTTTTCACCTCTGCTTGAAGTTCAAGCTGTAATCAGTCATTCCACACACTTCCTTCTCCTACATAACAGATTTAGTTTTATTTTACATTAATACACTTTTCAATTACATTACACAAGGACTATACTTGCTTCAGAAAAGAAGCAACCCAGATATCAAAAAGAAAAGAGGCACACAACATAATAGAATATAGATATCCCCCTACAAATGCACTGTAAAGAAAAAGACTCAGACTCAAATCAACAATAAAAGCGGTTTTCTGAAAGGATTCTGAAACACTGGAAGACATCCCACTTCTACAGTTCATAACGAAGGTGTCCTTAACTCTAAAATATATCTTCAATAGCCAATTGTGATCTGGTTCCAATGCTACCTAATAAGCAAGACCACAGTCTCTACATGCTCCAGATGAGATCTAAGAAACCAGTTAGATCTGAATTATCAAAAGGTGGCTGAAGAGATTCCCTCCGTTTAAGAATCCCCAAATCCTGCTCCTGGGCCACCACCTTGAGCAGTTCCTTCAAACTTGTTACCAATGTCTTGCAAATGAACCAAAATGGGCTGTTCTAATAAGGAAAGGCTATCTCACAAAGCTTCAAAGTTAAAATATTTTGGCCTTACCAGCACTGCAGGACTGTCCTGATGACCCCATAATTAATACGAGTGTGTTCACTACTTGCTGCACCAGGAGTCAAGCTGCTTCAGTCTGTCTTCCCTTCAGGGCCAGCCCTAGGCATGTGCGAGCATGTCGCCCGCCCACACATGGCCACACTCTCCAAGGAGCCCCGCAGCGCTAACTGGCTTAAGTGAGCCAGGGAGGGCTTAAGTGAGCCAGGGAGGCCCAAAGCTTGCCTTGCCAGCTCACCTCTGCACAGCAGCGGGAATGTTTTTTTCACTATCACGGCTGAGTTTGCAGAAGTGAAACTGGGGCAGTGCCTGTCTCTTGTGCAAGACAGGAAGTGCTCCAGTTTCACTTCTACGAACACCACAATGTTGGTGGCTGCAACTTAGCACAGCCGCGGGAGGGAAGACAAAATGTTCCCGCGGCTGTGCAAAGAACGCAAACTGTGACAAGGCCATGGGGGGGAGGGGAGGAGGGGATGGGGCAAGTTTGATGCTGGGGGAGGGGGTACTAGAATAGGACAGTTAGGGAACTAGAATTGGAAATAGATTGATGCTTGGGGATGGGGGGACTAGGAGTGCATGATACTCGGAGGGACTAGAACTGGAGATCTGATACTGGGAGGGGCTGGTTCTGGAAAAGGATTGCTAGGGAACTAGGACTCGAAATGGGTTGATGCTGTGCGATGGGGGGAATGGAAGAGAGATAATACTGGGAGGGACTGAGACTAGAGGAGGACATATGATGGGAGGGGCTGGCACTGGAAGAGGACTGCTGGGGTACTAGAACCAGAAATGGGCTGATACTGGGGATCTGGGACTGGGAGGGAGATGATGCTGGGAAGGACTGGGACTGAAGGAGGAGTAATGCGGCGGGGGGGGGGGGGGCTAGGTCTGGAAATGAGCTGATGCTGGGGGATGGAGGTCTGGGACCGAAAGGGAGATAATGATGGAAGAGAGTGGGGCTGGAAGAGGACTAATACTGGGGGGGGGGGGCTAGAAGAGGACTAATGCTGGGGGGGGGGGGGGCTGGAACTAGAAGGGAGCTGATGCTAGGAGGGACTGGAAGGGACCTGATGCTGGGAGGGACTGAAACTAGATGACAGACAAAGCTGGGAGGGTCTGGAATAGAACTGATGCTGGGAGCAGCTGGGACTAGGAGTGAGCTAATGCTGGGGGGGGGGAGCTGGGACTGCAAGGGAGCTGATGCTGAGGCACTGAAAGAGGGAAGATTCTGGGGTCAGGGTGGAGAAAAAGAGGCAGAAGCTGGGGGAGCGAGGATAGAGAGGGATACAGATATTTTGTGTGAAGAAACAAGATTATACAGAGGGAAGGGCATAAGAATAGATGTTGGGTAAGAAGGAGGAATGGCAGGGCAATGCATATTGGTGAAGGAAGTAGCTGGGTGGGTGTGCGGAAGTGATATAGGAGGGCGGAGGGTAGGTATTGGAAACATGGAGATGAGGGTGAGCAGGGACTAGGACTTAGTTGGAGACCTTAAAAGTCAGTGAGAGAAGACGATGACAGATTTAAGCTTGGCTGGGTACTGGAAGAGTAACTTGTGGCTCAGGCGGCTGGCCCAGGGCTGGTGCAGAAAGATTGCAGCATCATGTGGCACCATTCCCAGCTTTATCCTTCTTTCTCTGAGTCAGCGATAGCAGCCAGTGCTGCCTTTAGCATTCATTTCCAGTGCACGGAGCCATTGAAATGTGCACCAGAAGTGAATGCTACAGGCTGCACTGGCTGCTGAATGTTAACTCAGAGAAAGAAAAATGAAGATGGGGATGGTGCTCTGCGATCTTTCTGCCAGTGACTTGTGTTAACGTTGTCACTGCCCTCTATTTGGTGGACTAGTAATATTTCTTGCCTTTAGTATCTTTGTTTATTGTTTGCTCTGTATATTGCTGCAAGTTGTATCTTTCTGTACAAGCTATTTTGCTTGATTTATTGTTAAAATTTGATAAATAATTTTTTTTTTAAATGCACATTTCTTCGTTAATAAAATACAATTCTTATCTTTAATCTACATCTCTAAAAAACTAATACCATTTCAGGAGTTTATAGTGCATGAAGGGAATATCCAGCAGTGGTAGCTAGCTGTCGTCTCTGAGCTTTACATAGAGATATTGAATGCTGGGGCCATATCCAGCTACTGGTATCAAATATCCAGGTCGACCGGATAGCGCAGCAGCAATATTCACCCATTGCTTGGTTAACGACGGCAGTGAAACAAATCTTTCAGGTGCCATCGTGGCTAGAGGCCAAGTATCACTGCTAGTCTATTCTCCTCAGTTGCTGCCTCTGCTCTGTCCCTTGAACAACCTGATGCTAGTTAGCTAGCACTGGGACATTTAGTGGCACTGAATATCCCACAGAGGGGCATTTATGAAGATTGCAGGTCTGCAAACCGTCTCAATGGCAGTTTGCAGAGCATTGCAGCAAGCCGTGCTACCCATTAGCGCAGTACTTTACACTTGATTTTCCCTTGCTGACCTACTCCCCAATGCAGAAAAAGATCAGCATGGGAAAATCAACATAAACCCACTGTGCTAAAGGTTAGTACAGTGGGCATACAAAATGCATGCAAATCGCTGCATAGTGAATTATTCGGCAGACTAACCCCGGGTGGTGCATTGCAAAACATACTGTATGGGATTAGACATCACCATTTTCAAAACGGAAGCATGGTGAAAAGCGGTATATAAGCACGGCTAAATAAAGAATAAATAAGTGGGCATCTTGCTTGCCTCCCACTTTAGATGTGCATGGCATCTACTTGTGCCGCCATGGCTAATAGTGGTGTCAAGGGGCACCCAGGATGTTGATTTGGATTAGGGGTCAGGGGAAAGAGATGGCATCAAGGGAAGTTGGATTTGTCTGTGGGTCAAGGTATAATGTGCTGTGGGTCAGGGCCCACCTGGGCCACCAATGTAGCTGTTTGTGGGTCAGGAGAAGAGTATAAAGGTTGGCATATGTGGGGCTTTAAATAAATGTTTTCTTCCTGTCAGTATGTAAGCCAATCCCTGGTAATGCACAGACATGAAGGGAGAGGTTTATTCCTGATGCAGCAAACGTCTGCTTCTCATCACTGCGGTATGCGCTGTTTGTTTTGATAGCAGACACATTTTAATGCAGCAGTAGTTTGCATGCCATTAGTTTACTGCACTAGGAGTAAAAATATTTGTTTTTTAGCATGTGAATTAAAATACCGTGTCCTGGAGCTTATAGTGCAGCATTCTAATGCATGGCTTTTTGCATTGACCTCTGAGTTGGCTGTGATCTGAGCTCTGTAGACTTACCTCTGTCCAAACATAAGGGTTGATTTGGTTTCAGCTTCATTGAAGATGGACGGAGAACAGCAGATAACAATAGTAGTTCTACAGTTCCCACCAAGAGAGTCTTGAAGGATTCGGGTCATTTTACTATCTCGATATGGCACATGTGTTTTCTAATCAAAACAAAAATAAGAGTGAATGGTACAAAGCATTTACTTTAGCCTTATACCAGTAAGAAAACAAGAGCAAAATGATAGGGTTATATATGGTGGTCACCGGTCTCGCAGCCTCTGGACATGTTTCTTTGCTTTATTACTACTGTCAGGCATGCGTCAGAGCTCTGACCTCTAGATCTCTCTCTTTAGGCAGAGTATACTGTATTAGCACTATCTTGGATTTTGTTTGGTACTCTTACCAAGGCCATATTTAACTTACCTTTAAGGCCTCATTTACTAATGAGTTAACTGATTGACGCATGTTAAACAGGCTCCACTGATATTTATTTATTTATGTGATCCTATATACCACCTTTCCATTATCAAGATGGTATACAATAAACAAAAAAACAAGAACTATTACATGTAACACAGTGTTATAACTTTAAACAGAAACTATATAGCAAGGTTCTCACCTGTAACAGGTGTTCTCCGGAGACAGCAGGAATCAGTCCTCACATATGGGTGACATCAGTATCGACAGAGCCCACACGGAAACATCTCCCCAGCTTTCAAAGCAAGCCTTTGGGAGATGCACCACGCATGCATGGTCTTCTTCCCGCCCAAGGGTGCCATCTTGCCTCGATCTAATGACATAGTTAAGATGGCAAAAAAAAAAATATGGAAAAGAAGCAACTCCAAGGGGAGGAGGGAGGGTTGTGAGGACTGGTTCCTGCTGTCCCCTGAGAACACGCTTTTCTCCAGGAACAAGCAGGAAGTCAGTTCTCACATATGGACTCCCCAGCTACAGGCTATACAAAACCTGTACAAAATGCCATGGCGACCAGAGAAGGTGAGCCATGAGCTGCAGCAGTTGAGTCCCAACTGAGAGATTCTCACAAGACCCAAGTTTCTGGCTGAAAACCAGCACTCTGGTAGCCTGAACACAGTAGGGTCAGAGGGCAGCAGTTGCCAACATCCTGAAGAGATTACAGAGCACGGCCTAGCCAAAGGTGGGACTCCCTTTCCAGGCAGTAGTGAGCTGCGAAGGTATGGACTAAAGACCAGGTGGTGGCTGGCAGATTTTCAGGACAGGTGTGAAATGCAGATTTGCTACAGAGATAGCCATGGCTCTGACACGGTGCGCCATGACCCAGTGATCTAGTGAGATCCCAGCCTGCTAATAGGTGAGGGCACTGCTATCTGCTACCCAAGTGGACAGAGTTCGCTTAGTTATTGGAAGCTCCAGTTGACTGGGTCATAGGAGACAAAGAACTGAGGCGTTTTGTGGTGGCACATAGTCCATTGCTGATAGGAGGACAGGGCCCTTTTACAATCCAGAGTATGGAGAATGGTCTCTATCTTGCTGTCATGAGGCCTCGGGAAGAAGGTGGGGAGCACCATCACCTACTGATTGAGGTGGAAGGGGGACACCACCTTTGGCAGAAACTTGGAGTGTGTGCAGACCACCACCCTGTTCTTGTAGAACCTCATGTAGGGTGACTGATTCTGCCATCAGAGCTCACTGACCCTATGAGCCGACGTAAGTGCTATGAGTAAGACAACCTTCCAGGAGAGGTACCGCAGGTGACAGGTAGCCAGGGGCTCAAACGGCAGTTTAGTGAGCTGTGAGAGCACCACATTGAGATCCCCCCCTCACAACTGGTGGGCGGACAGGGGGCTTGGACAACATAATGGACCATAGGAAGCGAGAGATAAGGGGCTGAGCCGAGAAAGGCTTGCCCTCGACAGAGTGGTGGTGCGCCACAATAGTACTCAGGTGCGCTCTGACTGAGTTAGACTTCAGTCCCACCCATGACAGGTGGAGTAGGTATTGGAGCACCAGCTTCACCAAGCAGGAGAAAAGGTTTGTCTGCCTCTCGGCGCACCACACCGAAAATCAATGGCATTTGAAGGCATATGCCCTTCTCGTGGAGGCTTTACAGGAGGCCAAAACGACCTCCATGTCATGTGGGAGGCTGAAGGGAGCTAGGGCTACTCTTTCAGCAGCCAAGGCATGAGCAATCGGGACCCCAGGATGGGGTGCAGGAGAGAGCCATCCTCTTGTGAGAATAGTCCTGGGTCGCAGCCCAAGGAAATCGGAAGTGCCGCCAACAGACGGAGAGGCAGCGGAAACCAGTGTTGCCTGGACCACCGGGTGGCTACCAGAATCAGTGATGCCACGTTGTGCTGGACCTTGAAGAGGGTCTTGGCGACCAGTGGTGTCTGCGGGAAGGCAAAAAGGAGGGTCAATGGGATGAGGAGCGCATCCACTGCCACCCAGGACAAGTGTGGCTGGCACGAGCAGAAGTGGGGCAACTGCATGTTGTCCGGGCTGGCAAACAGGTCAACTAGAGGGATGCCCCAGTCTCAAATAGTCAGGCGGTCACTCTGGGGTAAAGTTGCCACTCGTATGGCTGGAGGACTCTGCTCAGCCTGTCTGCTAGGGTGTTGTCCAGGCCCGGAAGGTAGACCACCTGCAGGAGCATCCCATGGTGCATTGCATATGAGGAGAGGGCATATGACCCCATGTCTCCTTGTTTGTTGACACAGAACATTGCGACTTGGTTGTCCATGTGGACCAGCACCAATTGGTGCCGCAACCGATGGCGAAAGGCTTGGAGAGCCAGAAATATCACCCAGAGCTCCAGGAGGTTGATCTGCAACTGGCACTCCATCTGGGACCATGTGCCCTGGGTGCAGAGGTACTCGCAATGAGCTCCCCATCCTCGCAGAGAGGCATCCGTGGTGAGGATCCTCTGGGGGGTGGGTGCCTGGAAGGGAATCCTGGCCTGAAGGTGGCAGGGGATCTGCAACAAGTGGAGGGAGTCTGCCTTTGACTTGTGTCCACTGGAAGCAGAGGCACCACCGAGTAATCCTCATATGCAGGCAATCGTATGGGGTTATGTGGACTATGGAGGCCATATGGCCTAACAGCCGCAGGAGAAGGCAAACGGGCACCGAGCGGCAGTGCTGCACTTCTGCAGCTAGCACCCTGAGGTGCACTGTTCTCTCAGAAGGGAGGAAAGCCTTGGCCAGAAGGGTATCCAACTGAGCCCCTATGAACTCTAGGCACTGTGGTGGAGAGAGATGGGACTTGGGGTAGTTGATGACAAACCCCAGATGTGCAGGACATGGATGGTGCACTTGGTGGCATGGTGCATCTTTGCAGCTGTGGCTCCCTTTATGAGCCAGTTGTCCAGGTAGGGAAAGCACAGTTACTTACCTGTAACAGGTGATCTCTGGGAACAGCAGGAATAAGTCTTCACATATGGGTACATCGGTACCGACGGAGCCTGCATGGGAACGCTCCCCAGCTTCCCAAAAAGGAAAGCTTTTGGGAGCATCCCACTGCGCCTGCGCGCTGCCTTCCCGCCTTTCCTAACCAACTCTCCTCAGTTCGAGTTTAAAGCTGAAACAATAGAGAGAGAGAGGAAAGGAAAGATAGAAAAAAGAGATACAACTCCTAGGGGAGGTGGGTGGGTTGTGAAGACTTATTCCTGCTGTTCCCAGAGATCACCTGTTACAGGTAAGCAACTGTGTTATCTCCAGGAACAAGCAGGAATGAGTCTTCACATATGGGGACTCCCTAGCTGAGATGCCTGGGAGATCCCCAAGGATATGAGACCCTGAAGGGGGTCTGCGTCCTCCTATGGATCTCAGGCATCCATCCAGGGAAGGAGGGCAGGAGTTGTTTAAGAATGGAACAGGTGTCTGAGGACAGCCTGACCAAACAAGGCATCCCGGCGGGAATCCTTGTCCAAGCAGTAATGGGCTGTGAAGGTATGAACAGAGGCCCAGGTGGCTGCTCGACAGATCTGGTCGATGGACACAGAATTTAGATGAGCCATAGAGGTGGCCATGGCCCTCACATTATGAGCTGTGACATGGCTCTCCAGAGAAAGGTTCTTACTCTGGTAGGTGAAAGAAATACACTGAGCAATCCAATTGGACAGTGTTCTCTTAGAGACTGGAAGTCCTAAGTGAGAAGGATCAAAAGCAACAAAAAGCTGGGAAGACTTTCTATGTTGCTGTGTCCTATGTAAGTAAAAAGCAAGAGCTCTTTTACAATCCAGAGTATGAAGATTTCTTTCTGCACTGGATGCATGAGGAGCTGGAAAAAAGACAGGTAGATATACCTCCTGATTAAGATGAAAAGGTGAGACCACTTTAGGCATAAAGTGTGGATTTGTCCTAAGGACTACCTTGTCATGATGGAACTTTGTATAAGGCGGATTAGCCACTAAGGCCTGCAGTTCACTGATGCGGCGAGCAGAAGTGACTGCAATGAGGAAAATAACCTTCCAGGAAAGGAATTTCAAGGAGGTAGTGGCTAAGGGTTCAAAAGGTGGCTTCATAAGCTGACCAAGAACCAAATTTAAGTCCCATGCCACCGGAGGAGGCCTAATGGGAGGTTTAGTTAAAGTTAGGACTCTCATGAATCTTGAAATAAGAGGATGAGAGGAGATAGGTTGTCCATTGATGGGCTTAAGGGATGCTGCAATAGCACTCAAATAGACTCTTACTGAATTTGTTTTAAGTCCTGCATTGGAAAGATGCAGGAGATAGTCTAACAAAGAAGTTAAAGGTAGTGCTAGAGGGTCAAGACCCTTTTCAGCACACCAAATGGAAAATATTTTCCACTTAAAAGCATAGGAACGCCTGGTGAAAGGTTTCCTGGAAGCATGGAGGATATCCTTCACCTGCTGAGAAAGATTAAAGTCTTGAAGGTCTAGGCCTTCAGTAACCAAGCTCTGAGGTGAAGGGACTTGGGGTTTGGGTGCCACAAAGTCCCTTCCTCCTGAGACAGAAGGTCTGGAGCAGCTCCCAAGTCCAGGGAGGGGGCTTGGGAGAGATGCAGAAGTAGAGGGTACCACACTTGGCATGGCCAGCATGGAGCTATGAGGATCATAGATCCTTGATCCCTCTGGAGTTTGAACAGAGTCTTGGGAATCAAGGGAATGGGTGGAAAGGCATACAGGAAGCCCTGACCCCAAAGAAGGAGGAAGGCATCCTTGGCCTGAACCCCCTGACACGGAATTCTGGAACAGAACCGGGGAAGTTTGGCATTCCACGGACTTGCAAAGAGGTCTATGTCCGGGGTTCCCAATTCTTGAAAGATTCTGAGTACCTGATCCATGTGCAGGGACCATTCGTGTGGAAGCAGAACTCGACCGAGTCTGTCTGCCCAAGAGTTTTGGATTCCTGGGAAATATACTGCCAGGAGATGGATTTGATGCTCTCTGGCGAAGGCCCATAATCTTAGAGCTTCATTGCAAAGCGACAGAGAGCCAGTTCCTCCTTGCTTGTTTATGTAAAACATGGCTACCTGATTGTCCGTATGGATAAGGACTGTCTTGTAGCTAAGGAGGGTATGAAAGACCTTGAGAGCTAGAAATACTGCTTGAAGCTCCAAGTGGTTGATATGAAGAGAGGTCTCCTGTGGGGACCAAGTGCCTTGGGTGGAGAGGTCTTGTA
The DNA here is from genome assembly GCA_033557465.1 of Ichthyophis bannanicus. Taxonomy (NCBI): domain Eukaryota; kingdom Metazoa; phylum Chordata; class Amphibia; order Gymnophiona; family Ichthyophiidae; genus Ichthyophis; species Ichthyophis bannanicus. Next base: position 701,544,703 of record CM066036.1, read on the forward strand.
GATGAGCTCCCCAACCTGTTTGAGAGGCATCTGTTGTGAGGGTTGCTTGGGGCAACAACTGTTGGAAGGGGGACCCCAGCAACAGATTTTGAGTGGACATCCACCATTGGAGAGACCAAAAGAGATGTTTGGAAGTTGCTATTTGGTCTGAGAGAGCTCCTGAAGCTTGAGTCCACTGGGTGGACAAAGTCCATTGAGCTGCTCTCATGTGTAGGCGAGCATAGGGTACCACATGTACTGTGGAAGCCATGTGGCCTAGCAGTTGTAGCATCTCCCTGGCAGTTAAGTGGCTTCTTGACTGAATCTGGGAGGCTAGCTGCACTAGACGTTGGCAACGGGCCTGAGGAAGGTAGGCCCTTGCAGTGGTGGTATCCAACCAGGCCCCTATGAATTCCAGGGACTGAGTAGGGGATGAGCTGGGACTTTGGGAGGTTTACTACCAGTCCCAGATACTGCAGAATGCACCTTGTGCTGTCCAGGGAAATCTGGGCCTCTGATTGAGATGGAGCTCGGATGAGCCAGTCGTCCAGGTATGGGAAGACAAATATTCCCAGAGTGCGTAGAAATGCAGCAACTATTGCCATGCATTTGGTGAACACTCTCGGAGCAGAGGCCAGACCAAAAGGAAGGACTCTGTATTGGTAATGTTTTCCCTGGAAATGAAAACGTAGGAATTTTCTGTGAGATGGATGGATGAGAACATGTGTGTACGCATCCTTGAGATATAGAGAACAAAGCCAATCCTGACTTTGAAGGTATGGAAGGAGAGTGACTAGAGAAAGCATCTTGAACTTCTCCTTGCATAGAAATTTGTTCAATTCTCTGAGATCTAGAATGGGTCTGTATCCTCCTGTCTTCTTTGGAATGAGAAAATAGGGGGAGTAGAACCATGACCCTTGTTGAAGAAGAGGAACTTCTTCTATTGCCCCTTGGGCAAGAAGGGTAGATTTCTCCTGACCTAAAAGGTCGAGAAGAGATGTGGGAGAATTGAAGTGTCTCACCATGGTGTGGGGAGGAAGGTCTGAGAAATGAAGTTTGTAGCCCTCTCTTATGATGGAGAGGGTCCACTGCTCTGATGTGATTTGCTCCCATCTGGGAGCAAAATGAGCTAACCTTCCTGGAATGGTGAGAGGTTCTGGCTGTGTTAAAGCCAGAAAGGCTAAGTTCTCTAGCATCAAGTCAAAAACCCTGAGGGGGTTGGGACTGCTGAGTTACAGCAGCCCCTGTAGACTTAGGCCTGGCCTGCTTAGCTTGCTGACGCTTAGCGGTAAAGCGACCTGTAGAAGATTGCTGGCCAGAAGTGGAAGGAAACCTGCCCTTTTTGAAAAAAAAGACTTTTTGAAAGTCTTTTTCTTGGCAGGAATGGAGGTAGACCTTGAAAGTCTATCCAGAGCAGAATTCTCTGCATCCATTTGAGTGGCTTTGATCTGCCACTCTTTGCCAAACAGATTTTCACCTGTACAGGGCAGATTTCCTAAGCCATCTTGAACCCAGGGTTCTAGATCAGAAGCCTGGAGCCAAGCAATTCTGCGAGCAGCTATGGCAATGCCTGAGGCTCTACTGGCACCTTCAAAGGAGTCAAAGGCTGCCCTATTTGAAAACTTGGAGATGTCCTGAGTATGCTTAAGCCACATGCGGAATTCTTCCCTTTTATCTTCTGGAATAAAAGGGAGATAAGTGTGCAGCTTTTCTGCCACTTCTTTCAGAAACATACCCATATGAAGGCTATATGAGTTGATTCTGGCAATAAGCATACTGGCCTGGAAGATTTTCCTACCAAAAGCATCCAAGGTCCTGCATTCTCTTCCTGGAGGAGCAGAAGTGTGTCTCTTTGTACTCTTTATCCTCTTCATAGCTGACTGCACCACAATGGAATCTGTGAGGAAGCTGAGTTTTCTGGAACCCAGGACAAGGAGGGACACGATACACAGTGTCCAACCTGCGAGAATGAGGAGAGAGAGTGAGAGGAGTCTCCCATAAATCAATCATGTGTTCATGAAGAATCTCATGAATTGGTAAGGTGACTGCCTCTTTAGGAGCTCTAGAGTATCCTAAAATATCTAATTTTTTTACTCTAGGCTCTGATTCAGAGGTTACTGAAATAGAGAGTCCTTTAGCTACTTCTCTTATGACGTCTTGAAAGGACAAGCCCTCTGGAGGAGACATTCTTCTTTCTGGAGAAGACGTCTCCTCAGGAAGGGCTATGGATACTTCAGGAGACTCATCTGATGTATCAGAATCATCAGAGGAATCGAAGTATCGCCTGTCAGGGTGCTCTTTTAACGCTCGATACGCGTATCGAACGGTATCGACATCGGGCGTCCCCGGTACCGGATCGGTACCGAGAAGTAGCCCTGGACAAGGAACCGCAGCAGTCGGTATCCTGGTCGATGTCGATGCCCTCGGTACCGGCATCGGCGCTGGTGCCGGTACCGGAGCCGATACCGACAACGGGGCTCGTTGCGGTACCGCCGGCGTCGCAGCTTGAATGAAGGCTGAAATAGCCTGCTGCATGGACAGAACATTCTGATCCATCGACGCCATGAATGCCTGGAGGTCGGTACCGGTAGATTGTGCCGATACCCCAGAGCATTCTAACAGGTGATCGGTCGAGGCCGTGCCATCGATGTCAACCTGTAACCCCATAGGAGGAGCTTTGGAAGCCGGAGCTTCCCGCCGGGGTTGTTTGGCTGGTGCAGGATCCTCGAGGGCAAGCCCGGAGGCATCTCGATGCTTAGAGGGAGATCTACCCTTCGAGGACCTGCTAGGTTTATGTTTGGTTACCTGAGATCCTTCAGGAGAAGACGACCTGGAAGATGTCGATGCTACTGCCGGTGCCTCAGCGGGAAACAGCACATGGAGCTTAGCTGCTCGGTTCTGTAACCCCCTTTTAGACATTAGGGAGCAGGACGGACAATCCGGAACGGAGTGTTCAGGACCCAAACATTTAAGACACCATTCATGGGTATCTGTAACAGAAATAGTACCGCTACACTTAGTGCATTTTTTGAACCCGGAGGTTGGTTTTTCCATGAGGGAAATTTTCTTGTGGGCCCTGAGGCCTTAAGAAGAAAAATACACCATGTGAGGAAAAAATATCGATTTTTTTTTTTAAAGAAAGAAAGAAAAGACCGGCGGTACAGGTCCGGAGTCGGGGAAGGCAGACACGCGACCAAAGAAATAAAATAAAATAATTTCTTCAGCGGTGACAGGGCTCGACCTGCTGGCTCCGCGGAAAAGAAGAACTGAGGAGAGTTGTTTAGGGAAGGCGGGAAGGCAGCGCACAGGCGCTGTGGGATGCTCCCAAAAGCTTTCCTTTTTGGGAAGCTGGGGAGCGTTCCCGCGCAGGCTCCGTCGGTACCGACGTACCCATATGTGAAGACTCATTCCTGCTTGTTCCTGGAGATAGACAAAGGCCCCTTGGAGATGAAGGTGGACTGTGATCACAGCCCTTGCTGAAGACTCTTGGCGATGATGCCAACCCGAAGGGTAGCACACTGTACTGGTAGGGACCTCCTCCCACCATGAACCGGAGGTATTGTCGGTGGTTGGAATGGATCAGGATGTGTGTATAAGCATCCTTCAGGTCTAAGGAGCATAGCCACTCTCCCTGCTAGAGTTAAGGCAGCAGTGTTCCAAGGAACAGCAGATTGAACTTCTTCCTCGCCAGAAATCTGTTCAAGTCCCGTAGGTCCAGGATGGGCCTGAGGCCCCCTGTTCACTTGGAAACCAGGAAATATCTGGAGATCTGGAGTAGAAAGCCTTTACCCCAAAGATGTTTGGGCACCGGCTCCACCGTCTTGTCTGTGAGACCTGCGAGCTCGGTGAGGAGCAGAGTCTGGTGAAGGAGAGGCCTTACAGGTTCTCCTGGGAAGAACGAGGGTTGCTTCTGTTGTAGATGGAGGAGGTATCCCTCCTTGACTACTTGCAGTACACAGTTGTCAGTGGCGACAGAGGACCACCTGTGGGCAAACAGGGCCAGATGCCTCCCTGTGGGCTGCTGAGGGCCTCCTGGGGAAAAGGAGGCCATACCCAAGGAATCAAACACCCCCTCCAGGTGGGGCCAGGGCTGGTGCCTGGATCTTAGGCTTGCAGGGACTGTGCCCTTGCTCTTTGGACTGTTACCCCTGCTGTGGGGCAGAGGAGGCCTGGTACTGTGGTGCACTACCAAACACTCCCTTCTTCTTGGAAAGAAAGGTTTCTTCCCCGAGGACTTTTAACGAGGGTGTACCGAAGTCTTCTTTGAGAATCTGGTCTTGGTCAGGGACTCAGTCTCTATCTCCACAGCCTTGTCTGACATGGGTTTTCCAAAGAGGTTCCCTCCGGTGCAAGGGACAGCAAGGAGTTTGTTCTAGACCCACTGCTCGAGGTCAAATGACTGCAGCCACGCCTGGCATCAGGCCCTGATGCCCACAGCAGCCACTCTGGCTGAGGATTCAAAGCCATCTTATGCTGCGCTCAAGACAGGAACTTGGAGCACTCCTTGACTGCAGAGGCTAGTGGCTTGAACCGCTGAAGGGATTCCCCATCAAAACCTGCAGAAAAACCGGTGAGCTCCCTCGCCAGTTCCTTTAGGTACATGCCAATGTATAACTGGTAGGACTGGACTTGGCAAACCAGTATCGAGCCCTAGTAGCATTTCCGGCCAAGGGTGACCAAGATCAGGGCCTCTCTACCTGGGGCATCGATGAATGAGTCTTTTGGCTCTTGAGTCGCCGCATGGCATTACAGCAAGTGGCCCAAGGCAGTGGTCTTTTTTTTTTTTTTTTTTTTTTTTTTACTTCAAGTGCCTGCTGACTCCTGGTGACCCAGTAGAGTTTTCTTGGCAAGGTATGACCGGAAGTACACTGCCAGGCCTTTTCTTCTGGAGCAATGGAGGGTAAAGTGACTTGCCCCAGGTCACAACTGAATCAAACCCTGATCTTTTGGGTACTAGGATGTGTACATAATCTAAATCATGATGAACTGGGAATTTTTGTTAAAAACAAATATTATTCAGACATTACTCCTAAAGGTTTCAATTTTATAATAAATACTTTCCAGCTGGATTTTAGGAAGTTATTTCAGCCTTCCTATGAAAGCTTTCTTTAGAATATTCCCTGATTGGGAATATTCTATTATATTATCTTACAGAAGCGACAGATGCCACTGATCAATAAATGAGATAAATAAAGCCAAGCAAAATCTCAGATAAAGCGTACTTACTCACCTGTAACAGGTGATCTCCGGTAACAGCAGGAATTTAGTCTTCACATATGGGTATCGTCGGTAGCGACAGAGCCCACGCGGGAATGCTCCCCAGTGTCCAATAGGAATGCTTTTGGGAGCACCCCACAGCACATGCGTGCTGCCTTCCTCCCTCTGTACCTCTCTCACTTCAGTTGAGTTTATAGCTGAGACCAAAGGAGAGAAGTAGAGAAAGAGATAGAGACAACTCCTAGGGGAGGTGGGTGGGTTGTGAAGGCTAAATTCCTGCTGTTCCCGGATATCACCTGTTACAGGTGAGTAACTACGCTATCTCCAGGAACAAGCAGGAATGTAGTCTTCACATATGGGGACTCCCCAGCTGAAAGATGCCAAGGGGTGACCCCAGAAAGCTGCGAACCCAGGTGAGATGGGACATGCTTCCTCCCATGGACCTCTGGTATCCAACCCGTGGACGGCGGGTAGGAGTTGCATTAAGTATGGAAGAGATGCTGGAGAATAGCCTGGCCAAACGAGGCATCCCGATGGGAGTCCTTGTCTAAGCAGTAGTGGGCTATGAAGGTGTGTATCGAAGCCCAAGTGACTGCTGTGCAGATGTCATCAATAGACACAGAATGAAGGTTAGTTGTTGAGGCTGCCATTGCTCTCACATTATGAGCGGTAACATGACCGTCGAGAGAAAGTCCTTTACTCTGATAAGTATAGGATATGCAATCTGCAATCCAATTTGACAGAGTTCTTTTGGAAACTGGAAGTCCCAAATGACTAGAGTCAAAAGCCACAAAAAGCTGAGAAGATTTTCTATGTGGCTTAGTTCTTTGGAGATAAAAGGCTAAGGCTCTTTTACAATCCAATGTGTGAAGATTTCTTTCCGGACTAGAGGCATGAGGCCTAGGCAAGAATATAGGAAGATAAACCGCCTGGTTTAAATGAAAAGGCGAAACCACCTTTGGCATAAAGTGAGGAGGAGTCCTGAGGACTACTTTATCATGGTGGAAACTTGTATAAGGAGGGTCAGCTACTAATGCCTGTAATTCACTAATGAGTCTTGCAGAAGTGATGGCAATTAGGAAAATGAATTTCCATGAAAGAAACTTTAGGTCTGAAGTGGCTAAAGGTTCAAAGGGCAGTTTCATAAGCTGGCCAGATTCAGATCCCATGCCACCGGTGGTGGTTTAATGGGAGGTCTTGTTAAGAGTAGACCTCTCATAAATCTTGATACAAGTGGATGAGAGGAAATAGGTTGTCCATCGAAAAGGTTTATGAAATAGCACTAAGATGGACTCTCACTGAACTGGTCTGAAGACCAGAAGTTGATAATTGGAGGAGATACTGTAGTAGCGACTCTACAGGGGGTTAAGTCCCTTTTGTGAACACCAGACAGAGAACCTTTTCCACTTAAAAGTGTAGGAACGTCTTGTGGAAGGTTTTCTGGAAGCCAGAAGGATATCTTTTAATTGTTGAGAAAGATTAATATCCTGGAATTCTAGGCTTTCAGTAACCAGGCCCTGAGATGTGGGGAGACTGGGGATTGGGATGCAGTAAGCATCCGTCCTCCTGAGACAGAAGATCTGGAGCATTCCCAACTCCAGAGGAGTGGTTTGAGAGAGACGCAGAAGAAGAAGATACCACGTTTGTCGTGGCCAACGTGGAGCTATGAGTATCATACGACCTCCGTCTCTGAAGTTTGAATAAAGTTTTGGGAATGAGGGGAATGGGTGGGAAGGCATAGAGGAAGTCCTGACCCCAGTGGAGTAGGAAAACATCTCTTGCCTGACAGTTGTGAGCCGGGATTCTGGAACAGAATCGGGGAAGTTTGGCATTCTGTGGACTTGCAAAGAGGTCTATATCTGGTGTTCCCAAGATTTGAAACACTCGAGCAAGCTGGTATGAGTGGAGAGACCACTCGTGTGGCAGTAGTATTCGACTGAGTCTGTCTGCCCATAAGTTTTGAATGCCTGGAAGGTATACCGCAAACAGGTGAATTTGCAACTCTCTGGCGAGGGCCCATAGTCGCAAAGCTTCATTGCATTGCGACAGAGAGCCTGTTCCACCTTGCTTGTTCACATAGAACATAGCTACCTGATTGTCGGTTTGGACCAGAACTTTCGTCTTTTTGCTGAGATGGGCCTGAAAGACTTGAATAGCATTGAAGATGGCTCTTAGCTCTAGGAGGTTTATGTGAAGGGAAACCTCCTGTGGGGTCTAGAGACCCTGAGTGGACAGATCATGTAAGTGGGCCCCCCCAACCCATCTTGGACGCATCTGTTAGGGTGGCCTGGTATAGAGGCTGCTGGAAAGGAGAGCCTACAAGGAGGTTTTCCAGAGATTGCCACCATTGTAGGGATGAAATCAGACATGTGGTGTTTCTGATGTTGTCCATTAGCTGACCCGAGGCCTGTAACCATTGAGAGGATAGGGTCCACTGGGCTGCTCGCATGTGGAGGTGAGCATAGGGAACCACATGGACAGTGGATGCCATATGTCCCAGGAGTTGAAGCATCTCTCGAGCAATAAGGAACACCTTCATAGATGCTTGAGATACTACTTGTATTATCTTTAGACAACGTGGCTGTGGCAGGAAAGCCTTTGACTGCCGTGTGTCTAGACGAGCCCCTATGAAATTGAGAGATTGAGAGGGGGTGAGATGAGATTTTGGGAGGTTTATGACCAGTCCCAAGTATTGACGAATGCTCATTGCTCAAGAAAGAGCGAAGCTGGCCTCTGGAACTGTTGATGCTCGAATGAGCCAATCGTCTAAGTAAGGGAAGACGAATATTCCCAGAGTCCTCATAAATGCTGCTACCACTGCCATGCATTTTGTGAAGACTCTTGGAGCAGAGGCCAGTCCAAAAGGAAGAACTCTGTACTGGAAGTGTCTTCCTTGGACTAGGAATCGAAGGAACTTCCTGTGATCTGAGTGGATGAGAATATGCGTGTACACATCTCTTAGATCTAGAGAACATAGCCAATCCTGGACTTTGAAGGTATGGAAGGAGTGTCCCGAGGGAGATCATTTTGAACTTTTCTCGGAACAAATATTTGTTTAATTCTCTGAGGTCTAGGATAGGCATGTGTTCCCCTGTCTTCTTTGGAATAAGAAAACAGGGGTAGTAAAACCCCGAACCCTGTTGGGATATGGGTACTTCTTCGATTGCTCCTTGAGCGATAAGTGATGTGATCTCCTGCCACAAGAGGTTGGTGGCAGGGGCTTGAGAATTGAACTGTTTTATTATTGTAGGTGGGGGCAAGTTGGGAAAATGAAGCTTGTACCCCAGTGGACAGAATCCAGTTTTGTGATGTTATTTGTTGCCATCTTTTGGCAAAATAGCATAGTCTTCCTGGAATGGTTAAGGTTTCTGGACTTTCCAGGGGCAGAATGACTAAGTTCTCTAGGTAGAAGTCAAAGACCCTGAGGGGACTGGGTCTGTTGGGCCGGTTGAGCTATTTGAGCTTGCGGCTTTCTTTGCTGTCTGTTCTGTTGTTGCCCCTTCTGGGGAACATGAAGCGGACAGTGGCTTTGATGGGTGTAAGATGGGTAAGGCTTCTTTTTCTTGCTAAAAAAGGTTTTTTGAATGTTTTCTTCTTTGCTGGGTTGGCTTTAGACGTTGATAGTCTTTTCAAGGTAGTATTTTCAGATTCAAGCTGATTAGCCTTGTCCTGCCAGTCCTTGCCAAAGAGATTTTCTCCTGTACAAGGAATGTTACCCAGCTTTTCTTGCACCCACTGTTCTAAGTCTGACGCTTGAAGCCAAGCAATACAACGTGCTCCTATGGATATAGCAGAGGTTCTGTTAATACATTCAAAGCAATCAAAGGTAGCACGGTTCATGAATTTAGAGACATTCTGGGCGTGCTTGACCAGAATAAGGTACTCTGCTCTTTTTTCCTCAGAGACACAAGGGCTAATGAGTTCTAAGTCTTTTGTGACTTCTTCCAGGAACATTCCCATATAAAGAATATAGGAACTGATCCTGGCTGACAGCATGGAGGATTGAAAGCATCGACGCCCAAAGGCATCAAGTGTCCTAGATTCCTGGCCTGGAGGATTAGAAAAATGTGTTTTAGCACGCTTGATTCTTCGCATGGCTGATTCCACTACCATTGAATGGTGTAGTAACTGACTTTTTTGAAAACCAGGACAACTTGGCACTCGGTACATAGTGTCAAGGCGTCAGGAATCTGAAGTTATCGTTAAAGGAGTTTCCCACATTCTCAACATCAGATCATGTAAGATCTTGTGAATGGGAAGCATAGCTGCCTCTCCTTGGGAGCCATAGGGTATTGTAGAATTCTTAATTCTTCTGCTATAGGTTCCTTTTCTGGAATCACAGTGATTGCAAGGCCCTTTGCTAAATCACGTATGAAATCCTGGAAGGACATATCTTCTGGAGGAGACATCCTGCATTAAGGAGAAGGAGTTGAATCCTCTAGTAGGTTTGCTCTGGTACCGGTAGAATCATCAGAGTCATCGGAATTGGAAGATTCAAAGGCACTCTGTACCAGGTGCTTCCGTAATGCATGGTATTGGTACCGCTCGAAGTCGGTACCAAAATGTCTCGGTACCTGATCCCCAATACTCGAGATAGACTCAAGGCTCGGCCTGGGGGGAAGAGTCCTGTCGAAGCAGGTACTGTCGGTACCGATACCCGTTGAATCGTCTGTAGCGGTCTTAGCGGTACCGAAGCTGCTAAGAGGGACTCTAGACTGCGTTCAATAGCGAGGATTCTTTTATCCATCGCTCCTGCCGATGCCTGGGTGTCGGTACCGGTGAAAGCAGGTACGACCCCAGAACATGGCACCAATAGTTCTGCAGAGATGGAAGCCTCTAGAACATCCTGGAGCCCCGTTAATGCTTTGGAGCCCGAAGACTCCCACCGGGGCTGTTTTGCCGGTGAACTATCCTCGAGGGCAATGTCAGTGGCATCTCGATACTTTAAAGGAGATTTACCCTTCGAGGACCGGCCAGTCTTAGAAGACTTAAGTTTAGTTACCTGAGATCCTGGAGGATGTCGATGCAAGTGACAGCGTATCCGTGGCAAAAAGGGTACCGAGTTCTGCAGCTCTATTCTGCAGGCCCCTTTTGGTCATCCTCGTGCAGGAGAGACACTCCGTTGGACAATGTTCCAGACTTAAACATTTTAGACAACAATCATGGGTGCCTGTGACGGAAATGGTACCGCCACACTTTGAACATTTTTTTGAAACCACTAGCTGGTTTCTCCATGCCTGAAGAAAAGTGGGCCTAGTGCCCAAAATGGTGCCTAGCACCAGAAACAGGGGAAAGACCCCTGAAGAAAATATAAGTTTTTTGGGGGGGGGTTTTGATAAGAAAGAAAGAACCACCTGCAATACTGGTAGGCATCAAATGAAGGGAGACGCAACCACAAAAAAACAAAAAGAATAAAAGGAAATTTTCTGCGGTGACAGGGTACACGTCCTGTCGGCTCCGCGGAAAACAAAGAACTGAAGTGAGAGAGGTACAGAGGCGGGAAGGCAGCATGCATGTGCTGTGGGGTGCTCCCAAAAGCGTTCCTATTGGATGCTGGGGAGCGTTGCCGCACGGGCTCTGTCTGTACCGACAGTACCCATATGTGAAGACTACATTCCTGCTTGTTCCTGGAGATAGGGTTTCTTATGCAAGCCTCTCCCCCACTTTGCAATTATTACTAAAAAAGTTAAATAAGCCACATCTCATGAGAGAAATACAGTTTAAAAACAAATAAGCAGGAAAGCAAAATGCCACTTACTGTCCCCTCTGCCAGTGCAGAAATCACATTCCCCAGGGCAGACAAAGACTTGTTAATATTTTTAGCTTCATCAAGCACAGCTCCCTCTGCTCCAGTTTTGCTGACCTACCACAAAAAAAAAAAAAAAAAAAAAAGAGACTGATCAGAGTAATAACCTTTAAATATTTCCACAAGCACATTTACTGTATACCAGAGATAAAGATGAGGTATCAAGCAGCACAGTTCCAGGAACATTACTGCCAGATAAAACACTTTACATGTGACGCTAACAGTAGCTATCTTCCCTCCAAAAGGATTCTGGGGTTTGGTGACTGATCCTTGTTCTTTTGTCATTTTCAGCTTGCTCTTGTTTCTTCTTCTCTCTCTCTCTCTCTCTCTCTCTCTTTTTATTTTAAATTGGATTTAATCGCATCTTTTCTCAAAAATTCAAGTCGAGCTACATTTAGGTACAGAAGGTATTCATCATCTTACGGTTAACAGTATCACTGACTGACCAGATACAGGGCTGCACATTGTTCAGCACAGACTAAATAGGGTGCACCGCTGGCTTCACATTAAACCCATAGAAAGACAAGTGACCCTAGTCCCAGGCCCTCAAATCTATATTCTTAACTTCTATCTTGTTTTGCAATTGCCACTGCATGAGGAGCATATACTCCTAAAAATTAAATGTCACCTATGATAACAAACGTATGAAGAGACAATGCCGCTAGGGGGAATGGGTCTTCCGGAGCTTTCTTGTTCTCTTCATAGGAATCTCAGTCGTACTCAAGAGCTTGAGAGCAAAATCAGATTGCCTGTAACTAGTTAATCTTGCCATTTATAGAAAATACCAGACATCACTTGTCATCACCAGGACAGAAAAGCTCTCCCAAAATTCTGAGTACACATGCCCCTTCCTACATACTGCAGTCCACTCACTTTAAAGCTCAGACTCAACTCTCAAGATGGCGGGTGGGACTATGTCCAATTATTCCTGCTGTCTACAGAGAACATCTGTCACAGGTAAGCAATTTTTCTTTCTTTGCCAACAGACATAGCATAATCGCATTTGATTAAATAAATGGAGGAAATACGGCAAGGAAATCTACAGTGCTACCTTTTAACTTTCAAAAGGGAGACTATGATAAAATGAGCAAAGAAAAAACTAAAAGGAGCAGTTGCAAAGGTTAAAGATTTACATCAAGCATGGATGTTGTTTAAAAATAATATCCTGGAAGCCCAGACCAGCTGTAATCCAAAATAACTGCCAGCAAGGTTTAAAGGTGAGGTCAGAGAGGCTGTTGCCAAAAAAAAGCATCTTTCAGGAAATGGAAAAAGGAGCCAAGTGACGAAAACTGGAAACATACAGTAAGCATTGGCAAGTTAGATGTAGGACATTGATAAGGCAGGCAAAGAAAGAATTTGAGAAGGAGCTCACTATGGAAGCAAAAATGCATAATAAAGACTTTTTCAAGTACATTCACAGCAAAAAATATTGACAGAGTCAGTTGGACCATTAGATGATAGAGGGGTAAAAGGGTCACTAAGAGGGACAAGGCCATAGCGGAGATGCTAAATGTAATATTTGTGTAGAGGAACAGTTTTAAGGACAAATAAAAATAGAAAAAGAGGAAGGCCGACAATGAGTTGGATCGATACAATAACAGCAGCTATGGGTGCCACTGTATCAACAATGAGGCACCTGACTGATGACCAGACACAGTTTAGGTCAGCTATCCAACTCGACAGCATTTAACAACAACAACAATAATAAAAATAGAAGAAACTGGAAAAAAAACAGTATTGCAAAATGTGACGAGAATCTCTTCAAAAACTTTAGTGGGAGACCTTTGTTTTTATATCCTTTTGGAAGGGTGGGGAAAAATAACAGAGGAGACAGAGGACCAGTGAACAGGAAGGGCCATGCATGCTCAGAACTTTACACTATTTCTGAGCTCTAGGAGAACTGCTTCATTCCAGTGCCATTGGGTGACATCACCCATTTGTGTGGATGATTGCATCCTGCTTCTAGATAGAGAATGTGTATGCTGTAGATGTCCACTTGACCTGTGAGGCCATTTTCCTTATGAATAAAGACATGAAATACTCTACGCCTAAGTCTATGACTTACCTGCCTGAAAAGAGATAAACAACTAAATGGAAAATTCAGCCTATGGGAAGTTTCAGCTATTGTTTCACTCTTATCATGGCTGTAACTAAAGAATGTGATTAAGAACGAAAGGAGACCAATTCTATGTGCTGAAGAGCTTGGTTTACTACTGTCTCTGTGCTACTTATCTGTAAACTTTATTGTGGGGCTTGTAATATACCTTTTGTTGATGAAAACTAATTTTTATGTTAGAATAAAATTAATATATTGAAAAGACCCATCTGATCTTGGGCTAAGCTCATTTGCTTCAGTAGAGCTCCTGACCCTGGAAGAATAGTCAAAGGCAATTATTACTAAATGGAAACTAACCATTTATGGCCTTGGTCTTCACTCCCAGTCCCCGAGGGCTGCCAACAGGTCAGGTTTTTAGGATATTCCTAATGGATATACGTATGAGAGATCTGCATGTCCCTTACCCTCTACTGTATGCAAATCTCTCACCTGTATATTCATTAGGGATATCCTGAAAACCTAGAATATTGGCAGCCCTCAAGGCCTGGGAGGAGTGAAAACCAAGGATGTAGGCAGTTGAACTGTTACACCACAGAGGCAAAGCATCTTATAGTCTGATAAAAAGAAAAATAGCCTTTTGCTCTGTAAGAATTGCTTCACCACCTTCAAATAAGAAAACCATAAACAATGCAAGGTTTAGACCCCCTTTCCCCAGCAACTACGTCTCTTGTATGTGCCCTAAAGTGGAGCTACAGATTTTACAAATATTAAGGTGGCATTTGAAAATCCTGAAATCATAAAATTAAAAACTAGAGTGGAAGAGCAGCGGGAGAGCCAGGGCTCAAATCGCCTCCCCTAAGAGCATGAGACTTAATACGTGAGACTTTTTCAGGAACTCTGCTAGAAGACTTACAAATTTGACTGTACATTCAGGTATATTAAATGGATTCTCAGATGATGTGCAAAATAGTAAAATATAGGACCATTTGTAAGTTTCATTGAAAGGATATCAATTAGGGGAGAAAGGTAGATAGTGTGGGATCATGATATTGCTACTTCCATTGCAATAACCACAGTAAGTGGGGAGCTTTGTGCAGAAAAAGAGAAATATGAAACTTATGATCTGTGTTATTTTGTTTTCTCCTATTGAACGTTTATAAATTCCGATCCTTGGCTGGTCTATGATTACATTGATGTTAAGGATAAAGTATTTATTATTACGTTTTAAAATTTAGCGCAGGTCCCTCATTTAACCATTGATTAAATTAAGTGATTTGAGAATTTGTATCCTGAAACAGAGCAGGAAAACAAAAGCTGTACAAACACGAATCAAAACTGGTCAACTGGGCCACATGTAGTAAGCGAGGACTGAAAGGCCTGCAGATTGATCAAAAGCACATATCTTAAATTCACTTCTGCAATGAAATGGCTAAATTAGCAAAACTTTCACTACCGCTCTTACCTTTTCACTTCCAGCCAGATCGACCAGATAAAGCTTTCCACAAAGTTTCTTTTCCGTTTCTACGTTCTCCTGTTTGATATTAATCAGGAAGATGCTGTGACTCCTGGAGCTGTGTTCATTCATATCTACAGGGAAAAAGCATTGGCTTGTTCTTTTTCAACAGATCATTCTTAGCTTACTTAAGCTAATGATAAAAATAAAACACAACTATGGATCTGATTTCATCTAGTCACTGCTCTAGGGTCGTTTATTAGATGAATGTGTTTGCAAAAAAATCCCAAGTTATGCCATTGGAAGACTCCTTGGCCCAATATTGAGCTGGCACAGTGAGTGGAATAAGTTAACATCGGCCAAAGAGAGAAGGAAAATCTCCACAAAGGCAGCAAATGGTTAAAACCAAAATGGAGGTAGACAATGACCACAGGAGAAATCAAATTGATAGCTCCAAGATGGATAATCATCAACAGGTTTTTCAACTATATATAACTGCTGTTCAAAGCGAACACCATGGTAAATCCCTGCAACTGCAATTATGCCGCATATCTGCATGCACTTGAATCATTTTACATAATTAAAAAGGTCCATTTATTTTGTATAACAAAAATAAAGCAAAGGAGGAGGTAGTATCCCCAAAGGCTTCTACTCACCTACTCTTTCTGCCATTCAATTAGCACAGTGGGGAGAAGGGGAGGAAATTGGCCAAGGGAAGGTGGGAAAAGTTAAATGTTCTCCACCAACCCAACCCAGCCCCCATCCCAAAGGGATTCTGCAAGGATCAATAAATTCCATGGGGCTGGATTTTGCAGCCCTTCCCATGACATTACAGGAGACCAGAATTCCCGATTATGTGAGGTTGTGGAAACGGTGACCTAGAAAGCAACAAGATGGGCAGTCGTTCTGTGAACTCCCAGAATAAAACAAAACCCAACCAAGCAACTCCGATTGAACCCAGGCTTAACTCAGAAGTTTCCACTATAAAACACTTCCCATCCTGGCTGAAATGACCAGGAGGCAATTGTTACATTGTAATGTTATTAATCTAATGTAGTGTGAAAGATAATTATGTAGGTCCCATAACATTGTTTAATATCTCAAAAGGCACAAACACCTTTTGAGATTTTAAATTAAACCAGAATATTACAAGGTTATTTCTCTTTGCTTTTATTTAAGAAAAGAGAAAAAGCGTTCATGATGAGAAAAAATGGAGTTTATTCATTAAGAAGCTATTCTCAAACTGCCTGCATTGGTGCATGGTCATGCACACACAATATCTGTAATTTTTGCACAAAATTCAAGGATTTCTACTTTAAAAAGTGCCTTGGGTACAAAAACTGCTCCTTGCACCTTCTTCTTAGTATTGTTGGATTTTTTTCATAAAATTACATGCATAGATTTGAAAATGCAATCCATACATTTAGCTTTTACTTCTCTGACCTTTAAAAAACAAACAAAAAAAACCCCCACACAATTACATGTTCATAAAGTTCAATCATGAAAGTTCACACGACAGTACATACAAAAATACCCGCACCTGACAACTGAATGCTTTGGAGACTGCTTTGACTGGGCCAATGTATTGTGCAATCGCTAAGGTGTTTTGCACGTTTTTGTACTGAAAGCAGCAGCACAATATAATCTAGTTTTCATTTGGAACCAAAGATAATACCTGAGAAACAAACATTAATTAGTGTGTGTAGAGGAAGAGTTTTAAGGACAAAACAGTGGAGAGACTTGTGGGTGGCCAAAGTACTCTTGGGCACCTAATGAGACATTAGCATAGCAATGAATGCAGGATGTCGGGGGGGGGGGGGGAGCTGTGTTACAACATATGTGACAACGGGAAATGTTTAATGTGCACTAGGAAAAGGTCAGAATGACAGCATCATAACAAGAGTCAAGGAATTTAAATAAGATATGTACAAGAACATCACAACCTCCAAAGTATCCAGTATTCCCTTGGATGAAGTGGGCAACATTTTATTCCAAAGGCTGACTTAAGTACTACCTCCCCCACCCCCCCCACCCCACCCCACGTCAAATATTGCACCTATTAAAAGGTAGAAACCTGGTCAATTAATTCACAAGCATGCCTAATATCTTATAACATTCTTTCAACTCAAATCTATTCTTAGCTACTCATTATTTAACATGCACGATGCAGAGCCCTTGAAATTCTCTAGAACTTTTGGGGACAGCTGTGTTTGGAACTATATTCACCATAAATGATCATTACATAGAACAGATTCAGTTTAGTTTATGCAGTATTACTGATGATCTGTGAACATGAAGTTTGAGATTCTAATTTAAATGCGTGCATAGGAATAGTTGGGAACCTATTTCAAATTTAGAAGACAAGGCTTGGCAGACTTTATGATGGCTTTCCAACTGTGTAGCTGACTAAGTCTCTGCCTTGTATAAAGCAGAAAAAAAAACTCTAAAAAAAATTCTGTTTAAGAAAGGACTAATTTTTTTTGGTTGTTCCATGATGAGAAAAAAATAACTTGCCATATGTACTTATGAAGTACTGCACAGAATACGGAGGACAAAGTCTTCCTTTAAGATCTTACTGCTACACAGACAATACTTTCCTATTATTTTAGGATACTCATATCTACCCCTTTCATCAAATTCATCTAGTCCATATCAATCCAGTCCATCTAAGTTTCTCACCAGCAATCTGGAAGGACATGAACAAAGACACTTCATCCTTCGCTTGCTTGACAATGTACTATTACTTACTTGTGACAGCAACATGTCGGTTTGCCTTCCCTTCATCAATCACATCCATGACTTCTTCAGGACTTGAGACAAATCTTTCTGTGCATCCCTGCAGACATTCAGTTCAGTATTTTCAATGATTACTAGAAGTGTGCCATGTCAAAATACTGTCATTCAAAGTCTGAGCAAACAGCTCCAAAGTCTTAAGGGCAGCAATTTTATAAACTGCCACATGCATATTTGGAGTCCATTTTATTAAATTAAGTATCTGTAGAACAGGCGTAAATGCGTACGCCTAGATTTTTCAGAACTGTACATGCTATTTAGAACTTACATGTGTGAATTTCTGCTCCACCCAAGCTCCGCAACTGCGCACAACCAAAGTATGCACAATAATATTTGCGCGTATGCTTACAGACTAGTGACAGACTAAAGCATGCCCATAAATACATTACTTTACGTGACTCCCTTATAAAATTGGCCCCAAAATAGCTCTTTAAAGAATGCACCACCACTAAACCATTTCTTTCATAGTATGGGTGGTCTGATGATACTTTAAAAATTAATTGGGTATATTCCTAGCTGTTAACAATATATACTGTAGGACATGAACAACAAAGGATGTGAACAACAGAATCAAAAATGAAAAATGATCGGTAAGGAAAGAAACAGACTTTTGCACAACAAAGTTACTGTGTTGAATCTTTAAGTAAATGGTTAAGAACTTACTCCCCAGCGTGTGGATTGGAGGAGTGCTAGAGACTCTGTTCATTAGTTTCCTAGCATTGAAGGATATTAGGTTTGGAGGGGGTTGGTAGGAGTATGAGAGAGAAGGCTGAAGAGACTCTGGAAAGTAAGGAAAAGGGTAGGGGAGTGGTAAGGCTGAGGCAGTAACTGGTGGGTGGTAAGAGAGCTGGTCTGCTATTTTATGGTGTTTTGTTATGACTATTTTTATGTTCTTGTAATTTTTGGTGTGAGTTTGCCAGTGTTATCTATTGTAATGGGGAAGAAACGTCCTTTGCCATGCAAACAGAGGAATTTGAGAGAAGTAGGTCAGTTGCTGACAGGAAGGCAAAGCACATGACTTCCAGTTGCCAGGAGCAGCATAAACAAACCCAGCCACGAGTGCAGCAGCCCCGCCCAGCTAGCAAACAATCCCCATCTCCTGAGCCTAATAGTTTTCACCTGAGTGGGGGAAGGGCTAAGTTAGCTCCAAACCGGATGTATAAGAAATGCTCCTTAGAGTTTGAAAGAGGTCTTGGAGGTCTGGAAGGTCTTGGAAGTCTTGGAGAGCTTGGAGGCTGTGAGCTTGGGCAGACCCAGCTAGGAGAGCTTGGAGAATTTGGAGAGACGCAGAGTGAGAAACAGCGTCAGAATAAGCTGAAGTCTGAGAGGGAGAATCAGACAGAGAGAACAGCTGAAACGTCAGTTTGGGAAGCAGACTGAGATTCAGAAGCAACGTGTGTTTCAGAGTGGAAGGAAGCACGAGAGAAAGCACGTGAGTGACTCAGAGGATTGTGAGTCTGAGAGTGAGTCTGATAGAGAACTAAGGAAGTTAACCAGTAGGAGTAACTGGAGAAGCAGAGCCCAAAAGCCTTGTAGACAGAGTCACAAGCCGGTGTCCTATTGGAAGGCAGCCAGAGGGAAAAGTTACCGGAGACGCTATCTGGGAAGCACTTGCAAGCCCCAGGGAGTGAAAGGTATTTTGTGGAGGATATTTGCATGTCAGAAGAAGAGGGTGAAAAGCCAAAACTCAGAGGAAAACCTCTAAGGTTTAAACCCCTTGCTGACCAAGCTGTGCACAGACTTTCCCCTGTTTCAAAGCCAGAAGGTAGGCTGTCTAAATACTTTAAGGATAAAGGTACTTATAAGAAGTTCTCTTGTGAAAACCCTGAAGGGTGGGACTCTCCTCTCTGCTATTCTGACATATGTGGTAATACTGAACCCTATCTCACAGGGGGCAGGTTAGAGAAGCCCCGGGAACAGATAGAGGGTGGAAGTTTGAAAACGTTGCATAACAAACAGAAGCTTTACCTACCGGAGAATCAGCATGAGCCCATGCTGATTGACCCTCATGCGGAAGAAGTATCAGATGACCAAATGGACTGTACTTTAATGATTACAGATGATATAACTTCTCTGTGCTGAGCCAGGTGATTCATGAAAGCCATTTGAACTGGCAGTTAAAGAGCACAGGATTTTTTCTTTGTTGTGCAAAGTGACTGTATGCTGTGAATACTGTGGAACTTTGGATTTCTGTTGAGAAGCTGTTTTGTTCTTTACTTATTTTGTGCCAGAGTGTATGGCCTTTTTGTCCTCAGTTCTTTTGTGTTTAAATCCGCCCGGGAGGGGAAATAAAAATCCTGTCATTGCCTGTACCACTCGCACCACAACTGCTTCTTATTGAAAGGGGAAATACTACAACTCCCAGGAAGCAATGCATGCCTAAAGTATTGCTCAACTCATTCAATAAGGGTCCCCAGGCAGTCCAACCCGTACGCCCAGGCTGCGGGCCGACTACTGGTGACACTATACAAACCACTTTGTACAGCCAAAATCTGACTGGGGAAGTAGTTAGTCCACTAACGTAATAAACTGTACCACCAATTGAAAATCAGAAGATTTTAGGACCTAGCAGAGGCTATTTTTAATGCTCTATTTCTTAGATTGCATTTGGATTACACAAAGCCTCTGGGATAGTCCACAGAGGACGACATGGTTATTTGATGTACAACAGTATCAGAAGAGCATTTAAAGCACTGCTTGACTTGGCTAGACAATTTCCTTTATGCATGAGCAACAAGGGCATGGTATTGGGAAAGGGATAAAAGATGCAAAGCAACATAAGCTAGTCTCCAATAAGAAGAGTGTAAATAAAAAGTGGTTTACTTTTACGATGACCACCATAAGTTTGGTTGGAAATTTGCCTAAACGTTAGGCACCTAGGTTTGGTGTTCAGCTTTCTTTGAATATCAGCCCTTAAACAAGTGCTGAACCTAGTTACTCAAATTCTCAACCAACCTTAGGCGCAAAAGCTTCGAGGTGAAAATGTCCTTAACTTTAGAACCTAAAACTAGAGCTTCCAAAACTTCTGAACACCAATGCCATCTATATGAATGAAATAAAGATCAAAGAGAGGGATTTTTCTGATTTTACCTAAATTACCAGTACCTTGTTGTTTTTGATCAATATTGCTGCTTTAAGCCAATTTAAATATAAATGTATTCCAGGAATCCATTATGAAGACACCCCCCATCACCCCAAAACAAACCAGATCAAGTTCTCAACAACCTTCACATACCTTAACATAAGGAACTCTGTTTTTATCTTCATGTACTGCAAGATTAGTCTTTGATACTGCAAACAAAAAATAACAGCAATTTATCAGATTACCATTAATTATATCTTTGTAAAATCCATTTCAGGGATATGTTTACTAAGCAGCGGTAGCAGCTTCCGTACGATATCCGTTGAAGTCAATGAGGCCGTGGCTCCAATATCGCACAGAAGCTGCTACCACTGCTTAGTAAACATACCCCTTAGATTATCATATGTGCATCCAATGAACTGGTGCTGATCCCTAAATACCACATCAAATGCCCATCTTCCTTACATGAGAATCCTAATGTTATTTGAGTCACAAATTCAGCATCTCACAGGATACAAAATGGACATGTTCTAAATATTATATATTATTATTATTATTATTAATAAAATTTCTCTCACGCCTTTCCAGTGGTAGTTCAAAGCAAGTTACATTCACATTAACCTTTTCTTGGGGTGGGGGGAGGAAAGGGGGTTTATATAGTGCACATTTTTCATATTATTTTGAAATTGGAGCCTTGGTAGACAAGATTACATCTGGTATTGGGCACCTATTAAAGGGATGAAAACTGGAAAACTTCAGATTCAGAACTTAAAATAGCTAAAAATAAATGAAAATTTAATCTCTGCATTCTACATTAGTGAATAAACTAATTCATTCCACACAAACCAGTTACCTAAAGTGAAGTAAGGTGTTTAATTACTCACCATCTAGCAAGTCCCTGATTTTGTCCAAGTAGATCTCAAAGTAGGAAACCTGAATCAAGGCAAAAATGTTTGTACAATATGTTATACACGGTATCCCAGTTCTAGGCAACTGCAGAGCCCAAAGCTTGTATATAGCATCTTTAGAGGCAGCTAAACAGAGGCCTTACATGCCAGAACATTCCTCTTCCATATGACAAGACGAAGGCTGGAAATTTTGCTCAAACCTGTCAATTTACAATGGATGAATAGAGCAGCAGCCAGAAAAAAATGAAAAAGCAACTGATTTCAAGGGAACATGTAACATAGAAAGAAAGGATTGTGCTGGAAGGTGAAAGCACATTGTAGGGAACTCAAAACATTTGATTGCTGCAGGCTCCTCAATGAAGGCACAAAACAAAAATGCAATATCATCATTCAGTCTATTTCCAAAAAACATAATACCCTGCATTTTTCATTGATGGGTCAATAAGGCTTACAATAAAATGCTCCTGTTTATAAGCTATTCCATGGTAATGCTACAGGACCTTACAAGGTTGAGATGTTGGTATGAAAAAACTATTATTTTAAAAAGGGTATTAGTGTTAGAAATATCTATTGATTTCACCAGAAGGTAGGCATTAAATCAATTAGTCATTTGGCTAAATCGGGATGCTTCCAAAAAACTTCTTAGCATTTAATTAGGGTGTTTATGGATCACTAGATGCTGCCTACCATTTGACTTTATTGGGATAGTTCTAGGTTATAGTTTCTTTCAGGACTGAGCTTAGTGGCCTAGATAAAACCCAAAGACTGATGAGAATAGCACAGCAAGGACTTTTAACGGTAGATTCTAGTTTGAAGATGGTCACAAACGAATGCCATTCTCTAAAGACTTTCTTCCAATAATCATTTAGACATAGGACTCCATATGTTTACAAGATGCATCAGCGTAGCAGTGAGCCTGAGATATCAACCACTTCATGTTATACACAAGATTAGTGTTGTGTGTCCGTCTTAAAACTGAAGATATTTCAAAAACATATAAAGGCTTTTATGCATGAAAGCAAATGTAAACAATTCAATTTCTGCAAAGTCCAGAGCAGAAAAGATTATCAGTCATTTTTGTTTTCCCTGATGGACTCTCTTGTCTGGAGGTGGGTCTTGTAAAACCAAGAAGGACTACAGTGCAAGACATAGGGTAACTGACATCTGTCTCAATCAATGCTGGTGGCGAGCACTTCATTCGGAACAAAATAGCAATTACAACATTACACAAATCCAACATGACGACACAAAATTACAGAAAGTGATGAATTAGAGCATCTCAGAATATATATGGAATATATGTAACTTCCTCCGATGTCCTCAAAATGAGGGGAGCAGCTATGCGTGTAAGCTTGTTCCGATCATGGATGAATATTACATTCTAAGCCCTTGGGGTTTATTCTCTTGGAGTCAAAACAGACTCTACACATGGATTTGATGTTCCAACTAAAGCTTTTACTATCAACAAAACTTCTTTTACTGGGACAGTCTGGCAAACTATACATTCACTCGATTAAGAATCTGTTTCTTTCAAGCCACACAAATCCGATCACCCGGCTTTTCTAATGCAGAATTTCCTGAAAGAGCAGCCACTGGGAGTATCTATGATTCTTAGGACACCTCGTGGTACCTGTATTCCAATGACTCTGCTCTACTCCTTAGCAGGACTGTTTCCTCTGGCCCCTCTTCTCCCTTGGCTGGTAGTATCTTGTTTGCATCATGCTCACTAACTGTACAAGTCAGTTTATTAACTCCTCCTCCCTTAGAAAAGTCACAGTGGCCTGATGTATGGGTTTCAAATCCTTGTCTGGCAACCCAAACACTGACCTCTCTAGAGCTCTGAGAAAATTCTGGTTCAAGGTAGTTGACAAATAAAAACATTTCTATACATAATCGATTACAAAACAAACTCGGTATAGCTGTGTGTGTCAGAACGTATTGGTTTTTGTAGTGATTGAGTGTGATGCAGGGGTGGGTGTGCAGCAGAGGTGGCATATAGCTGTGGGAGAAGAGTGCGTGTATGTTGTGCCATGAGAGCAGCATGTGCCCATGTCTGTGTGGAGCATGTGTGTGCATGTATGTGGTGTGAGGGTAGGGGGTGTATAGTGTGATAAAATGGCACGTTTTCCCTTCCTCCATGTGCAAAGACATGAATGTCTGTGGGGGAAGCAGGAATGAAGAGACATGATAAAGTTTGCTTCATAAGGGCAGCACAAGCTATGCAGCTCCTCTAAGTGGTTTTGTTAGCATATTTCTCTATTTGCAGTGTGTAGATGTGGATGCATATACATGCATGGATGAGTGGAAGGTGTGGCTGGGTTTGTGTGTGCACACATGGGGGATGGGATGAGGCAAGAGGCTGGAGGAGTGTGTACGTGAGTGTATGTGAGAAGGAGGTGGGTAGGGTGAAGTGAAGGACTTGCATGAGACTGTGAGGGTACGGGAGCGGGTGAGGTTGGGAGATTGCGTGTGTGCGCGCGTGTGTGTGTGTGCGTGTGTGTGTGTGTGTGTGTGTGTGTGTGTGTGTGTGTGTGTGTGTGTGTGTGTGTGTGTGTGTGTGTGTGTGTGTGTGTGTGTGTGTGTGGAAAAAGAGTGAGTGAGTATGTGTACACATACTACAAGGTGGACGGATTAGATGAGTAGCTGGAGGGGAGGGGTGCACACATGAATGAGTGAGTGAGAGGCTGGGTGTATATATGTACAAATGAGAGGACTGGGTGAGGAGCTGGGTGCGTATGTGTACGTGTGTGTTCTCTTGGCATACAAGAGCATTTTGGTCCACTTATCCCCCCCCCCCCATACTTAAATTTTGTACCTCTTCCATCCTATCCCTACACTCTGTCTTGCCCCCCCCCCCCTATCTAACGTTCCGCTGTTCTTTTTTTTTTAAAGTGCAATATGGCATTCTGATACTTTCTGCTGTATTCACAATCTCCAGCATCACTCCTCTGCTAGAAGAGGGAGAGGGGGGATGTCCTCAGTGGCACATGGTGTCAATTTTGGGCCACAGTAGTAGCCTCTCTGTATTTCTCTGGTTTGTTTGTGCAAGTACAAATAAATCTGTAGAGTCCACAATAAGCACTAATCACTAAGGCCAACGGACGTAATAATCTTAACAGATTAATAAAATGTAATTATTTTCACAATTCTGCTAAAAAGAAAAAAATCACTCAATACAAAAAGATAGCTTCCAACTTGAATACCAAAAGAAGAGAATTCCAAATTATAAGCAGGCCAATTTGTAATGTGTGCTAGCGAGTGGTAAGCAATCTAATCTGCCTAACAGAAGGAATCTTCAAACCATGATCTGACTGCAATCTTAATGTTTTAATAGAAATACAATGCTGAATATGCTTAAGATATCGCGGAGCAATACTGTTCAAGATCCAATAAGCTATGATTAAAAGCTTAAATACGATTCTAAACTATCAGCAGATGAGAGGCTCTGTCCAATCTCTTTACTTATATAATAATTTTGGCCACAATGTTTTGAGGTAGTTGAAATTTAGCCAAAATCCTCTAAAGTAGACCCAGATAAATTACATTAAAATAATCTGGATGGGATAAGGCCGCCAGACACACAGCCTGTCTCAAATAAGCCTGTGAGAAACGATTTATGTTATCACAAAAGACAAAGGTTTTAAACCTTTTTTTTTTGTTTAAGAACAGATTCAACTTGATCTTCCATTGGCAAGCTAGAGTCAATAAGAACCTCGCAGGTGTCATACTTTGTTTTGGAAAGTTTTAAAATAAAAAGGGCCTGGAGAGATCCGATAGACGGCGTCTTACAGAGTCAGCTGTTCCTGACGTCATTTCCTGATGCAGCGTCAGAGGAAGGTGCGGGTTGGGAGTGTACCTCAGACTCCCTTACCAGTGCCCTCCGACTTACCTCAGAGGGCCGCACTAGTTGGCCCTTTGGCTTCTTTTATTCGTCGGGAAGGTCAGACACAATTCGGGCCGGGAAGCCCGGCTTTGTGTACGCCGGAGCTGGTGAGCTCGGCGTCACCTTCGGGCAGTGATCTAACGCCCCCGGAAGTGAGGAGACTGCCAAAGCTAGCGTGTCCTGGTGAGCGGTCTAGTGGCGAGGACACTGTGGGGCCTTGTGTAGGTGCCTCTCCGGAGTTGCTGGGGTCGCCACTAAACATGTTGGTGAGTGGTCAAGTTACCTCGCGAGTTTCTTCTGACCCGGGAGCACTTGGAGTCCAGCAGCTGACAGCGGAAGTAAGCGGAGTAGTTTCTGCACTGGTACTGGCTCCTGATATGGCAGCTGTTTCAGTTGAGCATTTTTCTTTTACCTTTGAACTGCAGAGACCGGAGCAATTTACATTAGAAGCCATCTGGTCGGCGATTAAACAACTTGGAGAGGCTGTTGTCCCTCAGGTCCAAAGTTTGCAAGCTTAGGTGGCGGTGGCTGAAAGGTCCTGTTCTTTGAATTCTGAGGCCATCGACGTTTTGAAGTCTACAATATCTGAGTCTCGGGTCATGTGGAGCGCCTGGATTCACGGACGGAGGCTTTGATGAAGGACTTTAGTAATTTGAGAAGCCGGATGAAAGCCTTGGATAATCATTTCAGACTGACTAATTTACGTATGATTAATTTCCCAAAAGTGGCTGGTATTTCTGCTAAAGATATGCTTAAAACCTATTTGTCAGATGTGCTTGGAGTGTCTTCTGAGCTTTGTCCACCATTGGTTAAGATATATTACATCCTTATGGGTCATAAGGTTTCTTCAGATTTCGCTGTGCCTGGTGTACAAGACTCAGACATATTAAATGTTACAGCTATGTTAGAGTCATCAGATACAGAGGCAGTTATCCTGGCTACCTGTTTAATAACCTTTGCCTTGGCATCTGATAGGGAATGGCTTATGAAAATGTTTTTCAAGAAGAAAAATGTTGTGTTTAAAGGTTGCCTGATCCGTATGTTTCCTGATTTGGCTAGAGAAACCCAAAGGCGTAGGAAAGAATTTTTAATTCTGCGGCCAAGGGTCTCTCAATTGGGTAGGTTTTTCTTTTTGAAATACCCCTGTAAGTGTCTTGTAAAATTAGAAGGTAACTCTTATATGTTTTTTTTTCCATCACAATTGATTTCCTTTTTGAATGCCCGAGGGGCCCTTACTGGTGGGACTATTTCCTGTTCTGCTCCCTCTTAAGTTAGGCTGATATGTCTCTGTTAATTCCTATTAGAGTATTTTGATCTTATTTCTATTATTGGATCTCTCCACATTGTGGACTTGAGTGGGAATTTCAGTTAAATGTATTTCCTCTGGCTTTTTTTCTCATTTGATATTTCTATTCTTTGATTTCCCGATTTCCTTGCAAGTGTTATATCCTTGTAGTTACTGAATATTCTATAAATAAAAAGATTTTTAAAAAATAAAATAAAAAGGGCCTACCATAGGCCCCCACTTCTGAACACTCATCAGTACTTTTTTTTTTTAAGTGCCTTCAAGTCAATGCTGACTCCTGGTGACCCAGCAGCCCCTTGGTTTTCTTGACAAGGTATGACTGGAAGTAGATTGCCAGGCCTTTTCTTCCAAGGCAATGGAGAATAAAGTAACTTGCCAAAAGCCATAAGGAGTACCAGTGGGAAATCAAACCTAGATCTCCTGGGTAGAAGGCTCTTAATCTAACTTCTAGGCTACTCTTCCACTGCTCTCATCAGTACTATCCACCCATAAATTCTTCATTTTATGTATTAGCAAACTCTCACTTCTCTTCAGTTCTCTAGCTTAGGACTGCAAAGAGAAAAGGAATGGAAAGCTTTATACTTTCCCCCACCACTCTTTCTTCTTAAACCTTTTAGGAAACTGAGATGGCCTATAGAGCCCTGCTTTGACAAATGATTTTCCCCTTCACACTACATATACATTGAAATGAGTCTCCAAACTCATTGAACGTGCTGTTCTTTGTTGTTGCTTCGATTTTCTCTCCTCACATCCCCTCATTGATCCACTCCAGTCTGGCTTTCGTCCTCTTCATTAAACTAAAACAGCACTTGCCAAGGTCTCCAGTGACTTGTTCCTAGCCAAGTCTAAAGGCCTTTACTCAATTCTTATCCTTCTTGACCTTTCTGCTGCCTTTGATACCGCTGCACACTCTCTCCTCTTCATCACATTATCCTCTCTCGGTTTTAGGGACTCTGTCCTCTCCTGGTTTACTTCCTATCTCTCTAATCACTCCTTTAGTGTTTGCTTACATGGTACCTCCTTCCTCTTCTGCCATCCCTCTCTCAGTTGATGTACCCCATGGATCTGTTCTTGGTCTACTCTCCTTTTCTCTCTATATATCTAGCCCCTTGGTACCCTCATGTCTTCCCATGGCTTTCAGTATCTTTTATGGGGACGATTCTCAAGTCTATATATCTTCGCCTGATATATGTCTCCTGCACTTCAGGCACGTATCTCTGTCTGACATCACTGCCTGGATGTCTCAGCGCCATCTGAAGTTGAACATGGCTAAAACTGAGCTTCTTGTTTTTTCTTCTAAACCATCCTCCATCTTTCCTCTGTCACTGTTGATAATACTCTTCTTCTTCCAGTTTCTTCTGCTCGTAAACTTGGGGTCATTTTTGATTCCTCTCATTCTCCTCAAATATTCAACAAAATTGCTAAATCCTGTCATTTCTTTCTCTTCAATATTACCAAGATTCATCCCTTCCTCTCTGATTACACTACTAACATTCTTGTTCACTCCGTAATTACCTCCCGTCTTGACTACTGCAACCTCCTCCTTGCTGGTCTTCCTCAGTGTCATCTTGTCCCTCTTCAATCTATTCAAAACTGCTGCACGGTTAATTCTTCGCCAGCCACATTACACTCACATTACCCCTCTTTTGAAATCCCTTCACAGGCTCCCTTATCTGCTATCATGTTCAGTTCAAGCTACTTATCTTGACCTACAAATGCATTCACTCTGCTACCCCTCCTTACCTTTCCTCTCTCCCCATACACGTCCTTGTGATTTCCATTCCTTCTCTCTATGCCCCCCCTCCCCTTCTTGTGCCAACTCCAGGCTTCAGTCCTTTCACCTTGCTGATCCTATTGCCTGGAATAAGCTGTCCGTCTTTACGTCAAATCTCCTCTTTTTCCCCTCTTCAAGTCCATCTTCAAGGCTCACCTCTTTGGGGCAGCCTTTTGTTTGTAATCTCCATCCCCTTGTGTTTCATCCCCAGATCGCTCTTATTTCTTGTTTTGTATTGTACTGTATATTTGTCTTCTAGATTGTAAACTCTATGAGCAGGGACTGTCTACTTGTGTGACTGCAGTGCTGCGTATGCTTGGTAGAGCTCTATAAATGATTAATAATAATAATAATAACAACAAAACAACATCATCATGCTGCCTTTGCAGCAAAATTACTTCATACATTGAAAACTCTGACGTTCTCTATATCCCCTCACGGTACAATTCATTCTTTTAACTTCCAAAGGGGTACCCTTACAAATTACTTCAGGTCACTTCACCCCCTCCTTACATCAAAAGATGTTGTTTGTAAAAGAGAGACATTACTTACGTGAGAACCCAAGGGCTTCCAGGGTATATAAAAAATTTTTTAAAAAACATGACAGGAAATTGTTCAGGTCTGCTGAGCCACTAATAAAATGGAGCTTTTTATACATGTGTGTCAGGTTGACCAATATGCTTCATTTCCTTAGTTTCAAGACCTACTTCAGAGAAGTGCTCCTGACTGCATACTGGAGCGTGCACTTTTTTCTTAAATTAGTGAAAAAGTTTTGTTCTACTTTGCTTCGTCAGATGGGGAATATAAAACACAAGTGTGCATAACCCTTGAAAGTACAAAATAAGAAAATGGGTTTGCAAACAGATTAACTGAAAATTAAGGGGCCGATATTCAAAGGCATTTACACGGTTTGCAGACCTGAATGGGTGTCCAGGGCTTCTCTACTCAGGGTTCCCTGGTCAGCCCCTACAAGATGCTGGGATTGCCTTTTTACAGCAATCCTGCTTCTTCTTTAAAACATTGTTTTTTGCAGTCTTTTTAAAATATTGTCACTGCAGTGTTCATCCGCGTGGCCCGATGCATCTTCTTTTTGCCCTAGTTGTGGCTGCAAAACCTAGTGCATCTTTTTTTTTGGAATTTTGGGACCTGACAGTTTGTGGCCCCTGACGCTCATTTTCTTTTTGTTTTCTTACCTGTAGACACTGTGGCCATTTCAGATAGCAGTTGGGGACTTGTGAAGGTAGAGCTTAGCATGATAGCCTTAGCCGCAAACCCAAATGTTCACCTTTTCAACCATCTGGTGTGCCAGCTCCTGAAACAATTCACAGGTTATTTTCAGTCTTGGCTAGCTACTTGGCAGCCTGCTCTGTGGGGGTCCAAGGCCAGGGCATCACCTCCAGGGGACCAAAGGCCCATATGCACTTCTGTCATGAGCAGTTAGAGGGTCACGGCCTCCGCTTCACCCTTGTAGTCCTCCATTCCCCTGAGAGCCCAACCTTATTCCCCTAAAAGTGATGGTTGGTCTCAAGTGAAAGTCCTATCATGAGAAGGTAAGTTTGAAGAAGAAATGGTGATGGTTCCCCTAGAGCAAGGCTAGGATCTCTGCGCTCCACTTTTTCCACTGGTGGGCCCCGTTTATGCCCTTTCAGGATGCTATTGCTGTTCTGCAAGTTGCAGAGCCTGATTTTGGATGAGGTTAGCAGGCGGGTCCCCCTTATACCTCGTGGGTAGCTGATATCCTGATGCATTCATGCCTCTATTTGACCCTGAACAGCAAAGCAGAGAATTTTAGGGAAGAAACCCCTGAATTAGACTCTTGGCCCCACGGTGAGCACAATCAGACTTTTGGGCTACCTGCAGTGAGAATCCTGGTCATGGCTGTGACTAAGCACACATGGCCATCCCTATAGAGGGAGGTACTACATTCGAAAAGTTTCAGTTTTGGAGAGTTGAGGTCCTCCTTAAGAATGCCTTTGGGGCTGCCAGTGGGAGCGAGAGGGAGCTCCTCCCTGCTCCAACCCACCTAAACTGGACTTTAAATTTAAACGCGCTCAGGGCGCACCCACACCTAGCGGGCCCACACCTGAGGGGCTTGCCAGAGGGCCCTTTGGCGTGGAACTAGGCAGAGAGTTTGGTGTTTAAAATCTTTAAAGCTGTGGCCAGCAGAGGGGTTCAAGTTGGTGACCGAGTAGTTTGTCTTGGTGTTTTCTCCCCACTGACCATTTTTCCTTGATGCCTAAAAGGAAGGCTAAAGACAAGTGAGGTATCCCCTCCACACCTGCCGTAGTATTAGTGGGATAGCGCACCATGGACAACTTCACACAGGTAAAGCATTTGGGCAAACCTGATGTCGGGGCAGGGGAGAGTCCAGACTTGGGCAGCAACATTTCGCTGAACCCAGTTGGTCCATCCACTCCTCCTGCACATGGGAGAGCTGAGTGCAGTGCGTCTGGTGTTGGAACGGATGCAGGAACTCACCACGCCTCGGCCTTAGTTTCATCGGTGGCTAAAGGTAATGGGATCATCAATCTCCAGGAAGGGGGTTTTATCCCTTGCTTGAGAGAGAGTGTGGCAATCGAGGAACTTCCTCCACTTGTACATCCTAAGGAGGTGACCCTGGACTCCATTTGGGACGCGATGCAGTCTCTATCAGGTATGTACTAGTGTGTTGCAGGCTTCAGCTTCGTATTCTTCTAAGTTGGAGAGTCTGGAGAAGGCGGCACACCACCAGCAAGGACAACTGGCTGGGCTCGAGGTTAAAATTCAACATTTACAGGAACAGCAAGGAGTCCTGCTTCAGGATAGATTTGTTTTCCAATGTAAAACAGAAAACTTTGAAAACCAATACAGAAGTTAAATATTTGTTTATTGAATTTTCCACAGGTTTCATTGTATTCTCCTGGGACCTATTTATTCGGTTCTTTAAAAATTTATTTAATTATCCTGAGTCTGGGATCCCTCCACTGCAAAAGATTTATTTCCTCCCCTCAACACTTGTTAAGGACGCTTTGCAGAAAGCAAACACTTCCTTAGTGGAGATTTCTTCTGACTCCTTGGACTTGGGGAACCTGTCTGAGTTATTAGAGCAGGTCTACCAAGGTGGTTGAAGCTAGGGCTATATTGTTGGTATCTTTTGTATTTCTTCAGGATAAGGAAGAGTTATTACGTTTGTATTTTTAAAAAATCTGATGTTTCCATTTTGGGAAGTAGGATAAAGATCTTCCCAGATGTGTCCAGATGGACACAGGCTAGGAGGAAGAAGCTTTTGAAATATCACGCTGAAGCTTTGGCTTTGGGCGTGAGTTTCTAATTGATATTTCCCTGTAAATGTGTACTTACTTAACAGAATAAGACTTTTCATTTCTTTGAGCCCTCTCAGCTACATTTCTTTTTGGATGCTAAATGATTGTGAGGCTACCCTGTGGTATTAATGTGGGCTTATTAGGTGTGCTTCACTGTACATTCTACTCATTTCTTCTCTCTTTGTTATTTCTTTTTCTTTACCATTTTCCCATGGTTTTTCTAATTCTTGAATCCTCCTTCCTTTCACAATTGTGGACTATTAGCATTTTATCATGTTTTGCTTATGTACTTTTTGTTTCCTGTAATTGTGGAATGCATGATGGAGTGTGATATTCTCGATCCAAGATTTCCTTGGTTTAATGTAAAATTCAATAAATATAAAATTTAAAAAAAAAAAAGGAATGCCTTTGGTTCTCAGATAGTGCAGTGTGCATGCATGGAGACCAGCTCTTTGCTGATGGATCCATCCTCTGCCAGTAGCCTCTGTGGCTCCAGTCAGATGGCTATGGCCTCTGGTTCGCAAAGTTGTACGTTTGATCCCTGGCACCTGCTTATGAAGATTCCCAGCACCTTCTCACGTACGGCTTGACCCTGAATGGGAACAGGCTCTCCTCCAAGAAGGGCTGCTTTGGAGCAATAGTAGCTTCCGTGCTTATGGTCTGATAGGCCTATACATCATTAGATTATGTCAAAGCCCTTACAGCAGTCCAACCTGGATCAAGGCTTTGTCCTGAATTATCAAAGTTCAAGTAGCAATCCTGTTGTGCTACATTGGTAATGTACCTCTATGTTGCTCGCTTCCCTCAGGAATGAAGCAGTTCTGTCCACTTGTATGCTCTGTTGTGCCATAGTGGGCCTCTCTCTCTTAAATTGAGCGCACTGAAAGGGCCCTTCCTTGGAGCTATGCATATGGCCTCCTTCAAGGATTGGTCCCCTACAGTGGCTTCCTGGAGGTTACAGCATCCATGAGGTAGATTTCTGAGCTTCAGGCCTCATTTTGCAGAGACCCTTTCCAGATCTTCTCAATAGCATCTGTCACTTTGGGGTCTATTCCATCTTTCTCACAAGGGTTTCATCCTCTTTCATCTTGACCAGACTGTTGTCCTGCCTTCCTTCTCAGAGAAGAATCTTTGGAGTAACCCATCACTGATTTACAAGATCAATTAAAACAGAATACAAATACTTTAAAACTTCTCTCATGTACCTAGTTTTACTCATCAGCCAACTATCACAGATCCCAGCTAATAAAATAGACAAGTCTCCCCAAATGTCAATTGCTAAAGCCAAGTTTTTACTATTTTGCGAAAAAAATACTTGTTTCCCATCTAACAATGGATTCCACCAGACTAGGTCTAACAAAGAAAAGGCTTTTTCCTAAACCACAAATAACCTTCATTTAAACGGATCTCCAATAAATTAATTTTACATTGAACACAAATGGATACCCAGATAAGGAAACAATCAATCCTGCAAATATAATGGAGCAAAAGCCATACATCATCTTAAAAACAGAGGTGGTGTTTTCCAATTAGAATGCATCGAATGCAAAAACTAATGTGTGTTGAATGCAAAGCCTCCATGGTATGCCCATGCCAATTGTCACATTGACAGTGCATAATTATATACCCCTGCGCTAACTAAAACGTGTTCTCCACTCAAACACTCTGCCCATACCAAACCCCTTCACATAATGGGCAATTAATGTGCATTTTGCAGCTAGTAGCTAACTTTCTTCCAAAAAGTACTGCCTTAGTTCCCTAACTTAAGATGTGGTCTTCAGAATGCAATGCAGTACTCAAATCTGGTTTCTCACACTAATTTTTGTATTTCTATTTCAAGCCATATTATATGATTTATAGTTTATCACCATACATCAAAGTATTGCAGCACATTTGTTAGGGAGTTTAGCTTTTCAAGATCATGCAACCCCATTTTTGCTTGTGTTACATAGGTTACCAGTGTCAGAGGAATTTTTAAAATTTTAACCTTGGTTCCTTTTACTAAAGCCCATTAAGGATTAATGTGTATTTTAATAGGCGGAAACAGCCTGCCATAATTGTTACTAAGCAGGCAAGGAGGTAAAGGGGAAAAATCTTTCGAAGGCTTCAATGTGCCAGAAGGTTCCATTTTCCCATCAATGAGAAGCTCAAAGACAACAGGTCTTCATATAATCTGAAGGTAAAAAGGCTCAAAAAGGAAAATGCCAGAATATTCTCTTTCCATTCAAAGGGGCATGTTTACTAAAGGCTAATGTGCATAAAGTGCTGCCACTGCCCATTCATTTCTATAGGACGCATGAAGAGCAAGGTGAAAACAACCCACAGATGATCATATAAATAAGTAGATGTCTTTATTGGAGCAAATAGTGGGTACAAGGGTAAAAGGTAAATCAGAAGAATTAATAAAAAACTAGCTTACAATGTGCCAACTTCAGTCTAAAAGGCGTCATTTATAAATGTTCAATCACAACATACTGGTACAGGTATGTTTATTTACTTATTTAGCGAGGTTTGTATACCGCCTTTCAGAGTGTCAAGGTGGTTTACATAGAACAACAAACAGTAATGTATGAGAACATTGGTGAACGCTATACAAATTGGGCACTTAATGGCGGTAACCATAAAAACATATATATGGAAAACTTATATGCATACGGTAATCATGAGCAGGTGTAAAGGCAGAACAGCGAGTTTACTTTAGTCTCACAAAAGCCAAAGTACAATTGGAATATGTAACAGCGCTTGGAGGAGATGAAACAGCCAGGAGCTAGAAGGGGGGGGAGGGGCAGGGGAGAGTCACTGGGGGGTACCAGACCCCGTTGAGTAATGGGTACATTGAGCATACCTGGTACAAATTAGTATGGAGGAGTGTAAGAATAAATGTGAACAGCCCAAAATAACACTACAAATTCAAAGTATCTCTGATCCACATTATGTAAAAGCAGAAGAAGAAAAACACTCAGTAAAGAAAGATCCAAGAGTGGAAGAGGCATATTTTACCTGCATTGATAAATAGGGTATTTAACAGCCGTGTGACCATGAATATACTGAGAATGTCAAGGCTCAACGTAAAACAAAAAGGGTGCCAAACCTTTGATGGATGGATACCATGGGTCAGAGATACTTTGATGATTTTGTAGTGGTATTTTGGGCTATTCACATTTAGTCTTACACTCGTCTGTACTAATTTGTACCCGATATGCTCAATGTACTTTTGCATTGAGTGTGTCTTTTGCATTAAGTGTCACATGTATGATTTTCTCCCAGTTAGTGAGAGGTCTTTCGTGTGTACTAGGTGCAAGGAGCTCTTTGCTCTCAGGGAACAAATCCATTCTCTAGAGGCTAGAGTAGCAGACTTGGAAGACATAAGAAAGACAGAGAGGTACATAGATGAGAACTACAAGGATATAGTCCTAAAGTCTCACATCGCCTAGTAACATGCCTGCCTGGTGTGAAGGTAGCGGACCTCACGCGCCACCTAGATAAGGTCTTAGATAGTGCTGGGGAGGAGTCTGCAGTCTTGGTACATGTCACTACCAAAGACATAGGAAAATGTGGTAGGGAGGTTCTGGAGACTAAATTTAGGCTTTTAGGTAGGAAGTTTAAATCCAGAAATTCCAGGGTAGCGTTCTCTGAAATCCCTCCCGTTCCACGCGCAGGACCCAAAAAGCAGGCAGAGCTCCAGAGTCTCAATGCATTGATGAGACGACAGTGCAAGGATGAGGGTTTTGGATATGTTAGGAACTGGGGAACATTCTTGGGAAAGGAGGGATTCTTCCGAAGGGATGGGCTTCACCTTAACCAGGATGGAATCAGGCTGCTGGCATTAACCTTTAAAAAGGAGATAGAGCAGCTTTTAAACTAGATAATAGGGGAAAGCCGACAGTCGCCCAAAAGCGCATGGTTCAGAAAAATGTATCCTTGAAGGATACTACCAAAAGCAGAGAGGTTCCAAAAAAAAAGAGTAAAGTAGCCCAAATGCCCTTGAGTATTGAGCAGACAGAGCTTAAAGATCCCAAATTACCCATGCCTACCAATAGCCAGATTAATATGAATAAAATGCAGTCTCTAAAATGCTTGTATGCAAATGCTAGAAGTCTAAAAAATAAGATGGGAGAGTTAGAATATATAGCACTAAATGAGCGGTTAGATATGATTGGAATCTCAGAGACATGGTGGAAGGAGGACAACCAGTGTGACACTGTGATACCTGGGTACAAACTATATCGTAAAGATAGAGCTGATCAAATTGGTGATGGGGTTGTGCTCTATGTTAGAGAGAGCATTGAGTCAGAAAGGATTAAAGTTTTGTAGGAAACAAAATTTGCTGTAGAATCTCTATGTATTGAAATTCCATATAAAAAGGGGAAGGCGATGGCAGTGGGGGTGTACTATCGACCACCTGGCCAGAATGAACAAACGGATGATGAAATGCTCAAAGAAATCAAGAAAGCTAACAAAAGTTACAGCACAGTAATAATAATGGGTGATTTCAATTACCCCGGTATCGAATGGGTCAGTGTCACGGCAGGACATACTAGGGAGATAAAGTTCCTAAATTAAATAAATGACTACTTCTTGGAGCAGCTGGTTCATGAACCGACCAGAGGGGAAGCCATATTGGGCCTAGTCCTTAGTGGAACACCAGATCTGGTGCAAGAGATAAGGGTGTTGGGGCCACTTGGCAATAGTGATTATAGCATGATCGCGTTTGATTTAATTACTGGAGGAGGGATGGTAAAGAAATCCATAGTACTACCTTTTAACTTTCAAAAGGGAGACTATGATAAAATAAGGAAAATAGTTAAGAAAAAACTAAAAGGAGCAGTTGCAAAGGTTAAAGACTTACATCAAGCTTGGGTGTTATTGAAAAATACTATCTTGAAAGCCCAGACCAGCTGTATTCCACGCTTTAAGAAAAGTGGAAGGAAGTCCAAAAAACTGCCAGCATGGTTTAAAGGTGAGGTCAGAGAGGCTGTTGTTGCCAAAAAAGTATCTTTCACGAAATGGAAAAAGAGCCAAATGACAAAAACTTGAAACGGCACAAGTACTGGCAAGTTAAATGCAAGGCATGATAAGAGAGAAATTCGAGAAGAAACTTGCTACAGAAGCAAAAATGCGCAATAAAGACTTTTTCAAGTACATACGTAGCAAAAAGCCTGTGAGAGAGTCAGTTGGACTATTAGATGATAGAGGGGTAAAAGGATCACAAAGAGGAGACAAGGCTATAGCGGAGAGACTGAATAAATTATTTGTTTCGGTCTTTACTGTGGAAGATGTAGGGATGTTACCCATGACTGAAGTGGTATTAAAGGTGATACTGCAGAAGAATTGAAAGAAATATCGCTACACCGGGAAGATGTATTACAACTACTTGATAAACTGAAGAATAGCAAATCATCTGGACCGGATGGTATACATCCAAGGGTGTTGAAAGAACTTTAATATTAGATTGCAGACCTGCTATTAGTAATCTATGAACTATCATTAAAATCATCTGCAATACCTGAAGATTGGAGGATCGCCAATGTAAAGCCAATTTTTAAGAATGGTTCCAGGGGTGATCCGGGAAACTACTGACCGGTAAGCCTGATGTCAGTACTAGGAAAAATGGTAGAAACCATCATAAAGAACAAAATTACACAGCATCTAGATAGTCATGGCCTAATGGGAGACAGCCAACATGGCTTTAGACAAGGAAGATCTTGTCTTACTAATCTGTTATGTTTTTTTGAAGGTGTGAATAAACAGGTAGACAAAGGTGAGTCAGTTGATATAGTGTATCTGGACTTTCAGAAAGCCTTTGACAAGGTCCCTCATCAGAGACCTTTGGCAAAACTAAAAAGTCATGGGATAGGAGGCAGTGTACTACTGTGGATCAGGAACTGGTTAAAAGATTAATGGCAGATGAAATTTAATGTAGGCAAGTGCAAAGTTATGCACCTAGGAAAGAACAACCCAAACTATGGTTACAAGATGCAAAGTTCCACATTGGGAACCACCACACAGGAAAAAGATTTAGGCGTCATCGTGGATAATATGTTAAAACCGTCCACCCAGTGTACAGCGGCAGCCAAGAGAGCAAATAGAATGATAGGTATCATAAGGAAAGGAATGGAAAATAAAACAAAGGATATTATAATGTCTCTGTATCGTTCCATGGTGCGACCACACCTTGAATATTGTGTGCAATTCTGGTTGCTGTATCTTAAAAAAGATATAAAGTTTATTAGAAAGGGTACATAGAAGAGCCACCAAAATGGTAAAGGGGATGGAAGGATACTTCTATGAACAGAGGCTAAAAAGGTTAGGGCTCTTCAACCTGGAAAAGAGATGGCTGAGGGGAGATATGATAAAGGGCTATAAATTAATAAATTGAGTGGAACGGGTAAACGTAGATCGATTGTTTATGTTATGTAGTAAAATCTCTTAGTGTAGCCGGGTTTAAAAAAGGTTTGGACAAGTTCCTGGATGGAAGGTCCATAAATCGTTATTAAAAGGGATCCATGATATCACTGCTTGACCCAATACAAGCATTGTGGAACCTG
The DNA here is from genome assembly GCA_033557465.1 of Ichthyophis bannanicus. Classification (NCBI taxonomy): domain Eukaryota; kingdom Metazoa; phylum Chordata; class Amphibia; order Gymnophiona; family Ichthyophiidae; genus Ichthyophis; species Ichthyophis bannanicus. Next base: position 701,582,810 of record CM066036.1, read on the forward strand.
TGTCTTTTGGGTTAACTGCTATGTACTTATGACCTAGGTTGGCCACTATTGGAAACAGGATACTGGGCTTGATGGACCTTGGTCTGACCCAGTATGGCATATCTTAAGTTCTTATGTACTTGTTACCTCTACAGGGATCTGGTACTCCCAATGGCTCTCCCCCACTCCCCATGTAGCATGCCCCGTCTAGCTCGCTGTTTCATCTCCTCCAATCTGGTTACATATTATAATTATACTTTGGCTTTTGTGAGACTAAACAAACACAATGCTTGTGTCCTCTTCTCAGTGACCTGTACGCTGTGATTGAGCATTTATAATTGATGCCTTTTAGACCTTGGTGCATTGTAAAGTTAGTTTTTTATTGATTCCTCTGTTTTACCTTTTACCCTCCAACTTCTACGTATAGCCCAACACGCTTATGTATATGGCCTTATCAGTGCACAAATAATGGTTGACCCAATCCTTTTGGTTATGTTATGTTGCCCTGGTCCTATAATGCTTTCACAGTTTCCTACCATTATGTAGCATTCCTATGCTTTTACTGTGTTTTATCCACTATTATTGTACATCTTTTAATTGATTTCATTTGCACTCATCCTCTTTGGTAAATACTCTATTTTAAAGGTTATTTTATTATTCCTTTATACATATTTTTTATACATTTGTTATTTACTTTATTGTAGTTTATGTTTTTAAGGTCCCTACATCCCTGACGAAGGCTGGTGCCAAAACACAGCTGTTTAGAGTAGGACCACTATTTGCTCCAATAAAGACTCTATGTATTTACATTATCTATGGGTTGTTTTCACCTCGCTCCTCACACGTTCTTTTGACATCTGTGAATATGTGTGCTTCTTTTGGACCACATTTATTCCTAAGGGCCATTGCAGCTCTTAACGAGCGTTAACTTTACTTAATGCACATTAACCTTTAGTAAATATGTCCCAATGTGTGGTAGAGGCAGGAGGAGCCACAGATGTGCCAGAATTCAAGCATATGTGAGGTAGCCACAAAGGGACCTTAGCACCCTTGCAAATAAGACGAGATCTAGAGCCTGAGTAAGATCATAGCAGTACAGTAAGGCTAGTAGCAAATGGGAAGACTGGAGGACCATGTGATCCATATCTGCTATCATCTTCTATTGATGGTTAAAGTCATTGAGTTGCTGAATTCCAATTTTTAATGAAATTATAGCACCATTGAACTGTGTAATAAAAAAGTAAAATTGCCGATACCTAGGGAAAGAAGAGATACAAATTTTAAAAGATGTCAACTAGAGTGACTCAGATTATAATTAAGGGGATATATAATTTCCATATTTTCAGCGATAGGTGCAGATTTAGACAAACTATTGGGATGACACTAATTGATAAAATAACTCTTTGAAAGTTAATAATAGGGGTCTGCCCAATGGTAGCAATGTAAGCTGCCATATGATAGACCAATTAACTTTCTGGACCTGGATGTTGTTTATCCAGCAAACAGCATGTCTGAAGCCCCCAAGAGAGGGAATCCCAGGTTCCACTTAACAGTGACATCTAACATGGTATTCAAGGTGCAAGTAACAGGATCTAAAGAAGAGCTGCAGTCTGAAGCCTCCAGTGGTGGACCACCACCGAGGAAGAAGGGTAGGGTATAATTGGGGGGGGGGGGGGCAGGGGAACACAACCTTTGATGGTTGTAAATTAATGTCCATTATGCCTCAGCTTCAGATTCCTCCCTTCTCCACAGCACATACCTCCACCATAAATGGCAGTGAGCAGACTGGAACAGATATTTACTAGGCCAATCAGGCCAAACATATTACCACTAAAAAACAGTTCTTAGGTTTAATATCATAAATATCTAGAAAATGTTGCAGAGTCCCAATTGGAATGCAAAAAATAGTATGTTAAAAATGGTAAACAAAAGATCTTTACATAGTAATGTTTCACAGTTAGAAAAATCAGAGGCAATTTCCAATTTAACTTTAATGCAGCACTCCATAAAAATAAATAAAATAAAATAAGGTTTACATGTCTTCTACAGCTTTTGTCCTCTGATCATTCTCTATTATGCATCATTCCACACTTACCTTGATATGAAATTCTAGATTTTCATCCATGGAATAAATATGATCAAAAATGTCATGTGCAATTCTTGGAATGATTCCCATTAGCTGAGTATCATGCAGCTTCCCCTAAAGGACAAAATGAAAAATAGTGTATTTCAGAGAGCTCTTAGATCCCTCTCTACTCAGTGAGCAACTAGAAATATTTGTCTTCTCCTGAGATTTGCCATTTGTATGCAAAGCAAATAGAGGAAGGCAAAATAATGCATTGTGTTGGAATTCAGAGGGCTGAATATGGTCAAAGCTTTCAGGACAACGGGGTCCTCTAATGAGAGAATCTTCATGACCTTTTTACCACTTCAGTCTCAGTGGCATAGGCTGGCAAAAAAGATATTTTCTCCTGTTATACGTCAGTGAGCAAATCACAGAAATCAAGAATTTTATAGACGTCCAAATATGATTCCTACATGCAGGGAAACTGCAAAGACTTAGTAAACATTTTTCATGAGAAAAAGTGGAAGCAGCTTCCAGATGCTAATGATGAGCAAATACTTGCTAAATTATCGCCTTTCTTATGATATTTGGAAGCTAGTGACACTACAATATTGCTTCCATTCTTTTACTGTATGCACAATTTTCCTTTATATAATAGTGAGACTTATGCTAAGCCTTCTTCCCCAGGTGGCCCTATTTGGATCCACATCACTGTCTGCACTCACATTGATGTCCATTTTCTTTATAAGATATTATATACCACTATAACAAGTCATTCAAGGCAGTTTACAATAAAAGAAAAGATTCTAAACAATACAAGCATAGAACTCTTACCAGTCTGTGACTGCAACAATAGCATTGATGAAGTCACAATTACACAAAGCAAACTGACTTGTCTCCTTGTAAAAATAAAGCTCTAACTGCAACCTATAATATTCCATAGATAGTAATACTCTCTTTGTTCATTAATGCAAAGAATAAATATGTACATAGGGGATTTAAAATTTACTTGGTTTCAACTGCTGTTTTAACTGCTCCATCCAGACAACAGTGTAACAGAAATCAGGCAGATGGCTCTCCATCTTACTATCTACCACTAACAAATATTGGGTTGATATTCAAAAGGTCATATCTATATGGCAGATGCTGCTAGATGGATATGTTTCCTATCTATAAATTCTCAACAGCACTATCTGGATAGTGCTGCTGAAAATGATTACAGACCGCTCCAGCATTTACCTTTCTAGCTGCCATCTCCCTCCACAGGTGCTTTTCTCTCTGCTTTGCAGGTGATATGCAAACCTATCTCCACTGTTTCCTATAGAATAACAGTCAGGTGGAGACTTGCAATCTGCTTTATACTAACAGATTGTCTTTAAATATTTGGCTCCATTGGGATGCTCGATTTGCTCCATGACCAATACTCAGCATTTTGTTGCTATTGTAAACACTGGATAAAACTGTTTCAAGGGCAAGTATAATATAATATATGTGACATATTTATGTCATCATATTTTATTTATGAATGTCAACCAGTAAAAATATAAACTGTAAAATAAATACTGCAGACATACACACTTTTCTTTTATAAATTTTGAGCAACATTTTGAAATGTAAAGAAAGTCAATGCAGACAAATATAATAATGAATGCTAGCTAAATTCAAGCATAATTTTTTAGTGGTGTACTCAATAGTCTCATAGTGGCAATGAATTTTACACAGCAATTCTTTAAATCTATTATGATGTACACGTACAGAAACACTAAAAGAAGCTTGTACACTGCAATTTTCCAAGTCACAGAAGTCAAAGCAGACTGAAGCAATTGGTAAACACCTATGGCTCTGATGTCTGATATCTCTCATAACCTGTTTTATGCTTACTGACCTCCAGCTATGGGACCAGATGAAGCCCAATGAATGGTTTGAAGCATATTAAATTCCGTCAGAGGGATCATATCCAGGAAAAAGAATAGAAGCTTTATTTAATTTCTGGATAAAAACTCTGCCTTATTTGTGAATTATCCTCTGATATTAGTATAACACTAAAATAGTGCTTATTGAGTGGACTGGCATTTTTCTCTTCCAATTCAGTTTTAAAACTGAACTTAAAGTGTGCATAGTTTTACCATTTTCACCCTGCTATATAACTAGCATACTAGTGACTAATGTGCACACAAGACCCTAAGGTGGCAATTTTATAACAGAGTACTAAGTTAGCAGCACAGGAAGGCACAGAAATGCCACTTCTTCAACTGAAGGTAAAATAGTCTGCCTGCTCTAAAGCAGACGTAAATGATAGCACAAACTTTACTCACGTAGAATGTGATGTTGTCCATGTTCCAACCAAACTCCTCCCCCGAGAGCACCAGCTTGCAATGTGCAAACTTTTAGGCAAGATCTAATTTTTATAGAAGTGCTTTTATAGTCCTAAAACCGTTTTATGCTAGCAAATAGTTTCACATAAACATGTACGAGCTTAATTTAAAAAAATAAATATTGCACTTTTGAATTAAAAAGGCAAAATCATTGTGAAGTTGCAAGTACAAACAGTTCTGAAATTTACCAACATGTTTCAATCAGAGAATCAAAGCAAATATTTTTGCTATAAAATTCACATTACAGTAACTTTGGTAATCGACATTCAAAACTACATGTTTGCAACACCATCTCCAAGTGTAACCAACTGGTCAAAATTTTGTATGAATTTGAAGGAGCACTCTTGCTATTTCTTGTTTGCAAAGCTGGTAATCAAATGCCTCATCTCACCAGCAGCCTAAATTTATGTTTTTCTATGAGATAAAGAAGAAGATTGCAGTTACCAAGTTAGTCCACTTGGACATGGTGCAATAATAAAAAAAAAAAAAAAAAAAAGGTCAAACAAGTTTGTACTTAGGTGATACATTTTTATTGGAATAAGATATTTTTGACAAGCCTTCGAGAGCTATAGTCTGTTCATCAGTTATATTAAGCAGCAATGCTTTTTACTCCCACACAGAGAATTATAAGAGAAGATATTCTATAGGCTCTGGTTCGGAAAATGTTTGTTCTGGACACAAAACAAGTTAGAGAAACCCTTTTGAACACAAAGCTCAAGTTTGGCCCAGTATATTTTTCTGTTTCCTAAATCATTCCTGACCATTAGGATCAGCCATTGAAAACTTGAGTGCTGGGCAAACAGAGATGGGAGAACAGTATATCACAGAGAGGTGAATGAAAAGAAATTTTTGAGGGGGAAATTTTTAGCATATGCCTGCTCTGCCCTAGTCATTTAAAAAAAAACCAAAAAAACCCTCATTTACACCAGTAACATGGTTGAATGAAAATTTTAGGCAACCATGTTCCTATGCTTCTTGTGATCTCCTCTTACAAACCTTCTTTCAACTTAGCTTCCCTCTCTCTTTCCCTGTCTTAGGATCTTGGATTTTTCCCAGTCCCTGTTCCCAAAGGTTTGTGTGCCTTCCTATCAGCCCATCTTCCTCAACCACACTGGGGCTCCTCTTTGGGCGTGGAGCCACTAAGGGGGTGGCAAGTTGTAAGAGATAATGTTTCATTACATTGTATTACTGAGCTCATCCAAACTGTACCACCAAACAGATCTAGAAGACAGGTAGCCTTAAACTCTCTAATAACACCAAAGGCCATAACAACATCTAGCCACTCAACAGCGAACAGAGCTTTCATGCTTTGTGCCCCAAAATGCTGGAACTCGCTACCGCCTGAAATCCGTGCCATAACCGACCTAGCCCAATTCAGAAAGGCCCTTAAATTTAACTTATTTATCAAATACTACCCTTTATGAAGTGCAACATATTAATTCCACCAAAATCCTAGCATCCATGCTAATGTATCTATTCTATGTAAATAGTTCGATCATGTTTGATCATGTTATCTAGTTATCAGATTTTATATCTATGTAAATAGTTCCCCCATGTTTTTTTTCCAAGTTGATTCTCCTGTTATATGTAACACCGAACAACCTGTCGTTCTGGTCTTTTGTGTTATCTGTAAACCGCGCTGATGCCGAATAGTGTGGTATATAAAAAATTGTAATAAATAAAATAATAATAAATAATAAATTACCCCCTCCTCTCAACAATATTTTTTAAGAATTCATAATACCTGTTGTAAAGCACTCTATTAAGTACTATTAGCACCATAGGTAATGTTTACAACTGGTATAAAAAGCAACATGCTCCCAAAGTCTACTAACTTACACCACAGACAGTAGACCATGTGGTCCTTTTCTGCTATTCAGGAATCTGGCAAAAGTTTCAGAGTTCTTTAGCTTTATCAGCTTGATGGTAGTTGACAAAAGCTATTTTACTTACTTACTTAACAGGACTTATATACCGCTATTTCTTAAAATCAAAGCGGTTCACAATGAAGTTCAAAATCTTACAATAAAACAGGGAAGAAGAAAACGGGGATTAAATTAAATAAACTTATTTACAAAACTAAGTATATGAACATAAAAGGAAATAAAAGGGGAGAACAAAACTGTGCCTTCCTGGGTTTAGAAAGGAGAGAGACTCTGTAGGTTCAGGGTTCAAGATTCTGCATCTTAATAGTCATCAGGCTAGACAGAGTCCAGGCCAAACTGAGGTTGGGTTAAAAAGATGGCCATCATGCTAAATACCCGTTTATCAGTGTTAGAAAGGAGTAAAACCAAAACTTTCTCGCCACCACACTGAAAAGGTCATGCAACCTATGCTGATTAGTGCCTGTCATCTTTAGCTGGCCAAGATAGCTCCAAACTATATCCACCCTGATGTACGGAAGGATTTCACCATTGAATTCCTGGACCACTTGACTCGCATCCATGACTGCTTTTGGAAGATCTTCATCTTTTAAAAGCTGATCATCTAAAATTCTTCTGCAAGTTAATCTACAGACTTTGAAAATTCTAGAAGGTCCAAGTACCTGCCAATGAAACATTCAATATCTGTAATTGGTATATCTTCTTTTGCTGAAATCAAGAAAACCAGCATACTGAAATAAGCTTTGTTTCAAGGGCAAATGATCCAGAGCATATTGGACTGTTCCTATGAAGAAGCTTCTTGCTCTCTAGAGCATAGATTCTTCAGCTGTTGCCTTGTCACATTGTTCCTATCTTTCAGCTTCTGTATGGTTTGCCATGTAACCATACCAATGTGAAGAGCATCATGTGGAATTTGAAAGGCACTACAAGAAGAAAAAGTGAATCTTTGATTGTTCTGAACTGTACAAATCTTGGCAAGCTTTTTGATGATGCTCAGCAACTAATCATTAATAAGACATATATACATGGATCCGCTCGCTGAAAAAACTTGTTGAAAACTGAAATTATTACAAGAGTGCCCTGGAAGAATAGCAAATATACTTCTGTCATTAGGTGTTCAAACGCTGCTCTTAGATATTTAAACCTGGTCTCCGAGCTGACTAAAAATTCTATTCACTGCATTATATTCAGAATTGCAGAACAAAAGGTATTTGCAAAGTTCACACTTTCATTCTGTACTTTTGTCAACCCAGTAGTAATGGCCGACAGTCCTATTTCTATATCAAACTTTGTAACACCTTTTTTGGGCAGTAGATCCAGTGTTATGAGCAATATGACAAGAATATCCCATAAAATAAATGGTTTTATTGTTGTTTTCTATCCTCGTTTTGAGGAATTTCCTCTCCTCAGATTTACACCTAGGTTGTCAATTATTTTGACCAGGAAATATTGTCTTCTTCCAGCACAAAATTATCTTGGAAAAAAAGATTCCTTCTGCTGTTGAAGCATTAATGCCAGCGGATATACCAATGCCCATAAATTCAGTGAAAACATGTCTTGTCACGTCAAAAATGTATACTGCGATGGGATTCATTTTCTCAAGACAGCTGTTATCTGAACCAGCAGTTAACAGCATAAGGAAGACCATTCATATGATTTATATGCCGCTCTTTACATTTTTGGCAATTGCTCCATTCAAGACACAGGTAGTCTTTGTTCTGGCGCAAGAGTATCCCATAACAATGGTACAATCTGAAGATATTTCATATTGAGGGGAGGGATAGTCTGCAACTGGGGCATTGTGGCTAGCAAGGAAGATTACAAAGTTGACTTCAGCATGTGTGATCTTCTTGGAGACTGCAACAAGAATCACATACATTTTTCTGAAGAAATTGAAATCATTGTTTTATAAGGCTGCTTTTAATTAAGTTTCAAGTTGTAATTTCATTCTTGTTTGTGCATTCTTGTGAAATATGCATGTATTTTTTGAACCGCCTAGAAGTCATAGGATAGGCAGGCATAAACAAAAAAATCAAATAAACCAATGATGTGAGGTTCCATTTTCTTTGATTTTTCTCACTTTCAGCTATCTTTAGACGCGAGTTGGACTACACATGCCTTTTTGTTGTCTCCTTCTCCCATGTGTGCACAACAGAAATCCATACTGCATATGGTCCATATTTTTTTTCATAAATCCAGCAAAGAATAAGCCAATTACAACATATACAAAAAAAAACTTCTTATAAAACTCCCACCCCCCCTCCCTTCCCCCTTTACTGCAAATCATAACATTCCATCCTTCGACTCCAACACCTTTATGCTCCTTCTTGGGACAATGCTATCTAGTACTGTTTCTCATCCCCCTTTCTGTCTGTCCAGCCATTTCCACACCCCACTCCACTGTTGTGTGTATCTTTTCCCTTTCCCTCCTTCAACCCCGTCAACTTGTGCGTCTTTTAGCATATCTTGCAAGGCTGAGCAACACTCATCTATTCTAATAAGCAGCAATTTCACATCTAGCTGCTACTAGGTAATGTTGAGCACACCTCTTATTTTTTTCAGCTACCCCCTGCACTAATGCATCCCACTCATCCACTTCCCACATCACTGCTAGGTCCTGCTCCCATTTCCGCATGAATTCTAGTTTCTCAGATCCCCTCATAGTTAATCCTCGGTATAGCAGAGATAGGATCCCTTTCTTTCCCATTGCCCCCAAGTATGCGGCCTCAAACCACCCCCTCTTTTTCCATAACTCTCGCCATATCTTTTGCTGCTTTAAGAAGGTGCTAACCTGAAGATAGCACAAGATTACTTTAGCTGTCATAAGAACATAAGATATGCCATACTGGGTCAGACCAAGGTCCATCAAGCCCAGTATTCTGTTTCCAACAGTGGCCAATCTAGGTCATATGTACCTAGCAGTTTCCCCAAGGGACACAGGTTCCACAATGCTTGTATTGGTTCAAGCATTGATATCCTGGGTCCCTTCTTAATAATGGTTTATGGACCTTTCCTCCAGGAACTTGTCCAAAGCTTTTTTTAAACCCAACTACACTAACAGCCTTTACTACATCCTCCGGTAACAAATTCCAGAGTTTGATTACACGTTGAGTGAAAAAATATTTTCTTTTATTAGTCTTAAATAGTTTACCCTGTAGCTTCATTGCATGTCCCCTAGTCTTTCTATATTCTGATAAGGTAAACAATCGATCTACGTTTACTCGTTCCACTCCGTTCATTAATTTATAGACTTCTATCATATCTCCCCTCAGCCGTCTCTTTTCCAGGTTAAAGAGCCCTAACCTTTTTAGCCTTTCTTCATAGGAGTATCCTTCCATCCCCTTTACCATTTTGGTGGCTCTTCTCTGAACCTTTTCTAAAATCGCTATATCCTTTTTAAGATACGGCGATCAGAATTGCACACAATATTCAAGGTGCGGTCTCACCATGGAACGATATAGAGGCATTATAATATCTTTTGTTTTATTTTCCATTCCTTTCCTTATCATACCTAGCATTCTATTTGCTCTCTTGGCCGCCGCTGCACACTGGGCCGAGGGTTTTAACATGGTATCCACAATGACGCCTAAATCTTTTTCCTGGGTGGTAGTTCCTAATGTGGAACCTTGCATCGTGTAACCATAGTTTGGGTTGTTCTTCCCTAGGTGCATAACTTTGCACTTGTCCACATTAAATTTCATCTGCCATTTTGATGCCCAGTCTTCCAATTTATCTAGATCCTCTTGCAATTTTCCACAATCCTCTTGGGTTTTAACAACTTTAAATAGTTTTGTGTCATCTGCAAATTTGATAACCTCACTCGTTATTCCACTTTCCAGGTCATTTATGAATATGTCAAAAAGCAGCGGACCCAGCACAGATCCCTGGGGTACACCACTATTCACCTTTCTCCATTAGGAAAATTGGCCATTTAGCCCTACCCTCTACTTTCTATCTTTTAACCAGTTCCTGATCCACAATAGTACACTGCCTCTTATCCCATGACTCTTTAGTTTTGCCAAAAGTCTCTCATGAGGGACCTTGTCAAAGGCTTTCTGAAAGTCCAGATACACAATATCAACCGACTCACCTTTGACCACCTGATTATTCACTCCTTCAAAAAAACATAACAGATTAGTAAGACAAGATCTTCCTTGTCTAAAGCCATGTTGGCTGTCTCCCATTAGGTCATGACTATCTACATGCTGAGTAATTTTATTCTTTATGATGGTTTCTACCATTTTTCCCGGTACTGGCGTCAGGCTCACCGGTCTGTAGTTTCCCGGATCACCCCTGGAACCCTTTTTAAAAATTGGTGTTACATTGGCGATCCTCCGATCTTCAGGTATTAGAGATCATTTTAATGATAGTTCACAGATTACTAATAGCAGGTCTGCAATCTCATATTTCAGTTCTTTCAACACCCTTGGATGTATACCATCCGGCCCAGGTGATTTGCTACTCTTCAGTTTATCTAATAGTTGTAATACATCTTCCCGATGTATCGATATTTCCTTCAATTCTTCTGCACCTTTAAATACCACTTCAGTCATGGGTAACATCCCTACATCTTCCTCAGTAAAGACCGAAGCAAAGAATTCATTCAGTCTCTCCGCTATCGCCTTGTCGCCTCTTAGTGCTCCTTTAACCCCTTTATCATCTAATGGACCAACTGACTCTCTCACAGGTTTTTTGCTACGAATGTACTTGAAAAGGTCTTTACTTCGTGTTTTTGCTTCCGCAGGAAGCTTCTTCTCAAATTCTCCCTTTGCCTGCCTTATCAATACCTTGCATTTGACTTGCCAGTGCTTGTGCTGTTTCCAGGTTTCGTCGTTTGGCTCTTTTTTCCATTTCCTGAAAGATGCTTTTTTGGCAACAGCCGCCTCTCTGACCTCACCTTTAAACCATGCTGGCAGTTTTTTGGACTTCCTTCCACTGTCAACTAGTATAGATCTTTTATCCCCTCAAAGTCTCGCACTCCCTTCTTGTGTATTACCTGTGAGACCTGGCTAAGACCCTGCTTTGCCCACTGTCATAGAACTGCGATTTTAAAACTGGTCTTGGTAAATTTGGCTCTGTATAAGAACCAGTATATTTGGGGTTTTTATTTTCTTTTTGAGACTGGCTCTATAGATTTCCCAACTGTACTTTGCCTCCAACTGAATCCATTTTTTACTCTCCTTTTAAGAGGACCAATAACAATTCTAGGGAATCTAGAAGAGAAGGAACCATCCTCCCACTCTATGGAATTCCATGCATATATAGGCAGAACAGGCTATACCATAGAAGAAAGGCTACAAGAGCAAAAAAGACATTAGAAACTCACTAACTCAGACAAATCTGCTGTAGCGCTCTGTGCAATGGAAACTGGCCATACAATCAAATTTGATGACACATGAATCCTGGAAAAAGAACACTGGTGGCTAAGGAGGATCAAAGAGGCGGTAGAGACAGCAAGACACCCATGAAACCTTAATAGGGACAAAAGACAACATCAACAAAGCATGGCAGCCCCTCTTTCACAGAAGGTTTAGTAGTACAAGATCTGGCGCTGAAGACTAATGAATTCTTCCATCTTTCCATCCTCCAGGATGCCTACTTGCACCTTTCCCATTTTTTTTCAATTAACTTTCCCACCAAAATTCTACTTTTCTACCTCAATCCCACCAATCTGGTTTGAGAACAACTATATATAAGAATAGACACCTTCTGCATAACCACTTCATCCTGAAGAAAGCCACAGCATGATGGCTGCAACATCAGTTCTAGTTACCAAGATGCATCATGACCTGTAAAACCACAAAGATCACGGACCAGGGTACTGCTGGTAGGCTCCTTCCCCAGTGGGGTTATAATATAAGATTTTACTTAGGCAATGAAGGATGAATGGAGCAACGGACATATCCAGACATTCATGTAAAGCACAGTTACTTACCTGTAACAGGTGATCTCTGGGAACAGCAGGAATTAGTCCTCACATATGGGTACGTCGGTACCGACGGAGCCTGAGGGGGAAAGCTCCCCAGCTTCCCAGAAGGAAAGCTTTTGGGGCCTCCCACTGCGCATGCGCGCTGCCTTCCCGCCTTCCTGACCAACTCTCCTCAGTTCGAGTTTCTAGCTGAGACAATAGAGAGAGGAAAGGAAGAGAGAGAGAGATACAACTCCTAGGGGAGGTGGGTGGGTTGTGAGGACTAATTCCTGCTGTTCCCAGAGATCACCTGTTACAGGTAAGTAAATGTGCTATCTCCAGGAACAAGCAGGAATAAGTCCTCACATATGGGGACTCCCTAGCTAAGATGCCCGGGAGATCCCTTGAAGGGTATGAGACCCTGAAAGGTTCTTCATCTTCCTATGGATCTCAGGCATCCATTCAGGGAAGGTGGGCTGGAGTTGTTCAAGAATGGAACAGGTGTCTGAGGACAGCCTGACCAAACAAGGCATCCCGGCGGGAGTCCTTGTCCAAACAGTAATGGGCTGTAAAGGTATGAACCGAGGCCCAGGTGGCTGCTCGACAGATCTGGTCAATGGACACAGAGTTTAAATGAGCCATAGAGGTGGCCATGGCCCTCACGTTGTGAGCGGTGATATGGCCCTCCAGAGAAAGGTTCTTACTCTGGTAAGCAAAAGAGATACACTGAGCAATCCAATTGGAGAGTGTTCTTTTGGAGACTGGAAGTCCTAAATGAGAAGGATCAAAAGCAACAAAAAGCTGAGAAGACTTTCGATGTTGCTGTGTCCTGTGGAGGTAAAAGGCAAGAGCTCTTTTACAGTCTAGAGTATGAAGGTTCCTCTCTGCATTGGATGCATGAGGAGCTGGAAAAAAGACAGGTAAATATACCTCTTGATTAAGATGAAAAGGTGAGACCACTTTAGGCATAAAGTGAGGATTTGTCCTAAGGACTACCTTATCATGATGGAACCTTGTATAAGGTGGATTAGCCACTAAGGCCTGCAGTTCACTGATGCGGCGAGCTGAAGTGACTGCAATGAGGAAAATAACCTTCCAGGAAAGAAATTTCAAGGAGGTAGTGGCTAAGGGTTCAAAGGGTGGCTTCATAAGCTGACCAAGAACCAAGTTTAAGTCCCATGCCACCGGAGGAGGTCGAATGGGAGGTTTAGTTAAAGTTAAGCCTCTCATGAATCTTGCAATAACAGGATGAGAGGAAACAGGTTGTCCATTGATGGGCTTAAGTGATGCCGTAATAGCACTCAAATGGACTCTTACTGAATTCGTTTTGAGTCCTGCATTGGAGAGATGCAGGAGATATTCCAAAAGAGAATTCAATGGGAGTGCCAGAGGGTTAAGACCCTTTTGAGCACACCAAATGGAAAATCTTTTCCATTTAAAAGCGTAAGAACGCCTAGTGGAAGGTTTCCTAGAGGCATATAGGATATCCTTCACTTGCTGCGAAAGATTGAAGTGTTGAAGGTCTAGGCCTTCAGTAACCAAGCTCTGAGGTGAAGGGACTTGGGGTTTGGGTGCCACAAAGTCCCCTCCTCCTGAGACAGAAGGTCTGGAGCCACTCCCAAGTCCAGGGAGGGGACTTGGGAGAGATGCAGAAGTAGAGGGTACCACACTTGGCGTGGCCAGCATGGAGCTATGAGGATCATGGACCCTTGATCCCTTTGAAGTTTGAACAGAGTCTTGGGAATCAAAGGAATGGGTGGAAAGGCATACAGGAAACCCTGACCCCAATGCAGGAGGAAGGCATCCTTGGTCTGAACTCCCTGACACGGAATTCTGGAACAGAACCGGGGAAGTTTGGCATTCCACGGACTTGCAAAGAGGTCTATGTCCGGGGTTCCCCATTTCTGGAAGATTCTGAGTACCTGATCCATGTGCAGGGACCATTCGTGTGGAAGCAGAACTCGACTGAGTCTGTCTGCCCAAGAGTTTTGGATTCCTGGAAGATATACTGCCAGGAGATGGATTTGATGCTCTCTGGCGAAGGCCCATAATCTTAGAGCTTCGTTGCAAAGCGACAGAGAGCCAGTCCCTCCTTGTTTGTTTATGTAAAACATGGCTACTTGATTGTCCGTGTGAATAAGGACTGTCATGTTGCTGAGGAGGGTATGAAAAACTTTGAGAGCTAGAAAGATTGCTCAAAGTTCCAAGTGGTTGATATGAAGGGTGGTCTCCTGTGGAGACCAAGTGCCCTGAGTGGAGAGATCTTGGAGATGAGCCCCCCAACCTGTTTGGGAGGCATCTGTTGTGAGGGTTGCTTGGGGCAACAATGGTTGAAAGGGGGCCCCCAACAACAGATTTTGAGTGGATATCCACCATTGGAGAGACCAAAAGAGACGATTGGAGTTTGCTATTTGGTCTGAGAGAGCTCCTGATGCTTGAGTCCACTGGGTGGATAAAGTCCATTGAGCTGCTCTCATATGTAGGCGAGCATAAGGCACCACATGCACTGTGGAGGCCATGTGGCCTAATAGTTGTAGCATCTCTCTGGCAGTCAAGTGGCTTCTGGACTGAGTTTGAGAGGCTAAGTGCACTAGACGTTGGCAACGGGCCTGAGGTAGACAGGCCCTTGCGGTGGTGGTATCCAACCAGGCCCCTATGAATTCTAGGGATTGAGTAGGGGTGAGTTGGGACTTTGGCAGATTGATCACAAGTCCCAAATACTGTAGAATTCGCCTGGTGCGATCCAGGGAAGTCTGAGCCTCGGACTGAGACGGAGCTCGGATGAGCCAGTCGTCCAGGTTTGGGAAGACAAAAATTCCCAGGGCACGTAGAAATGCAGCTACTATTGCCATGCATTTGGTAAATACCCTTGGAGCAGAGGCTAGACCGAAGGGAAGTACTCTGTATTGGAAATGTTTTCCCTGGAACAGAAACCGTAGGAATTTTCTGTGGGATGGATGGATGAGTATATGTGTGTACACATCCTTGAGATCTAGAGAACAAAGCCAGTCCTGACTCTGTAGATATGGAAGGAGAGTGCCTAGAGAAAGCATCTTGAATTTCTCCTTGTACAGAAATTTGTTCAATTCTCTGAGATCCAGAATGGGTCTGTATCCCCCTGTTTTCTTGGGAATGAGAAAATAAGGGGAGTAAAAACCTGACCATTGTTGGGGAAGAGGAACCTCTTCTATTGCCTTTTGGGCGAGAAGAGTGGTCACCTCCTGACCCAACAGGTCTAGGAGAGATGGGGAGAATTGAAACTTCTCACCATGGTATGGGGAGGAAGGTTGGAGAAATGTAGTTTGTAGCCCTCTCTGATGATAGAGAGGGTCCATTGCTCTGATGTGATTTGCTCCCATCTGGGAGCAAAATGAGTTAACCTTCCTGGAATGGTGGGAGGTTCTGGATGTTTTAGAGCCAGAAAGGTTAAGTTCTCTAGTTTTAAGTCAAAAACCCTGAGGGGGTTGGGACTGTTGGGCTGTAGCAGCCCCTGCAGGTTTTGCCCTGGCCTGTTTAGGCTGCTGACGCTTAGGAGCAAAGCGAGCTGTGGAAGATTGTTGGCCAGTATTTGTGGCAAATCTGGCCTTCTTGTAGAAAGGCTTTTTGAAAGATTTCTTCTTGACAGGGGTAGAGGTAGACTTAGAAAGTCTATCTAAAGCAGCATTTTCTGCATCCATTTGAGTGGCTTTGATTTGCCACTCCTTACCAAACAGATTCTCACCTGTACAGGGCAAATTTCCCAACCCATCCTGGACCCAGGGTTCAAGGTTAGAGGCCTGGAGCCAAGCAATTCTGCGAGCCGCTATGGCAATACCTGAGGCTCTGCTAGCACCCTCAAAGGAGTCAAAGGCTGCTCTGTTGGAGAACTTTGAAATATCTTGGGTATGCTTCAGCAGAAGAAGGAACTCCTCCTTTCTATCCTCTGGGATAAAGGGGAGAAAATGGTGTATTTTTAAGGCAATTTCCTTCAGAAACATGCCCATATAGAGGCTGTATGAGTTGATTCTGGCAATAAGCATACTTGCTTGGAAGATTTTTCTTCCAAAAGCATCCAGAGTCCTACATTCTCTTCCTGGGGGAGTAGAAGAGTGTCTTTTAGTACTCTTGATCCTTTTCATAGCTGACTGTACCACGATGGAGTGGTGCGGGAGCTGAGTTTTTTGAAACCCAGGAGAAGGGGGGACACGATACATGGTGTCCAGACGACGAGAATGTGGAGATAGGGTGAGAGGAGTCTCCCATAAGTCCATCATGTGATCTTGAAGAATTTCATGGATGGGCAAGGTGACTGCCTCTTTGGGAACCTTAGAGTATCCTAAAATGTCTAACTTTTTTGCTCTAGGTTCTTTTTCAGAGGATACAGAAATAGAAAGACCTTTAGCTACTTCAGTGATGAAGTCTTGAAAGGATAAATCCTCTGGAGGAGACATTCTCCTCTTTGGAGAAGAGGGCTCCTCAGGTAGAGTAAGGGATACTTCAGCAGAGTCATCTGATGAATCAGAATCATCAGAAGACTGAAAGTATCGTCTGTTTGCTTCCAGGGATCGATAAGCGTATCGACCGGTATCGATATCGGGGGTACCCGGAACCGGATCGGTATCGGGAAAAACCCCGGAACCGGGAACCGGAATCGGTATCCTGGTCGATGTGAAAGGCATGGGTACCGGTATCGGTTGTGGTACCGGAACCGGAGTCGGTACCGCAGGATGCGGTACCGAGGGCGTCGCAGCCTTAATAAAAGCCAAAATGGCCTGCTGCATGGATTGAACTGTATGATCCATGGACGCCACGACTGTCTGGATGTCGGTACCGGATGATTGAGCCGGTACCCCAGAACAGTCTAACAGGTGATCGGTCGAGGCCGTGCCATTGATGTCAACCTGTAACCCCATAGGAGGAGCTTTGGAAGCCGGAGATTCCCGCCGGGGTTGTTTGGCTGGGGCAGGGTCCTCAGGGTCAAGCCCAGGGGTATCTCCATACTTAGAGGGAGATTTGCCCTTTGAGGACCTGCCAGAGGAATGTTTGGTTACCTGAGATCCATCAGGAGAGGAAGACCTGGAAGATGTCGATGCTGGAGTATCTGTAGAAAACAGCATGTGAAACTTGGCTGCCCGTTCTGTAGGCCACGTTTAGACATCAAAGAACAGGATGGGCAATCCGGAATGGAATGGTCAGGCCCCAAACATTTAAGACACCATTCATGGGTGTCTGTGACTGAAATAGTACCGCTGCACTTGGTGCATTTTTTAAACCCAGAGGCTTGTTTCTCCATGAGGGAGAATTAGTGAAGGCCTAAAGGCCTCACAGAACTAACACACCAAGTGAGGGAAAAAAAGAAGTTGGTTTTTTTTTAAATAAAGGAAAAAAGACCGGCGGTACCGGTCTGGAATCGGGGAAGGCAGACACACGGCCAAAGAAATAAATTAAAATAACTTCTTCAGCGGTGACAGGAACATGACCTGCTGGCTCCGCGGAAAAAGAAGAACTGAGGAGAGTTGGTCAGGAAGGCGGGAAGGCAGCGCGCATGCGCAGTGGGAGGCCCCAAAAGCTTTCCTTCTGGGAAGCTGGGGAGCTTTCCCGCTCAGGCTCCGTCGGTACCGATGTACCCATATGTGAGGACTTATTCCTGCTTGTTCCTGGAGGTACTGCTTTGTTCTCTCACCTTGTCCCTAGCGGTCACAATGTCTCCCCCTCATCCCTCAGAGCTGTGAAATTACCCAGTTCCAGGAGTGAAATTTTACCCCTTTCCTGAATTTCTCACAGTCCCTTCATGATGCACTATAGGACCTTCATGACTGAGCTCAATGGGTAGAATCAGGGATTATAAATCCCACACTGCTTTGAGATACAAGTTCAAAATCAGAACTAGCTGAAAAGTCTCCCTCTTGGAATGGTAACTAGACATCTCTGCATCCCCAGCAGTTATACTCATTCTCTCCCTTCTTATCCCCAGAAATCATTATACACTCTCTCACAGTCTGTATTCATCCCAAACCATAATCCTTACCCACATGAGGTCAGGCCACCCAGTGCTGTGAGTGACTTCTTTTTCCTACAGCTTTCAAATTGCCCCCATTTATTTGGGATGGCCCATGCAGACTACATTTAGATTAACGCTTTCAAGAATCAATTTCATCTGGTGCATACGGATTATTTTAGTAAAACACTCATTAACCAATTTTACCTCATGGTTTTCCAGGTGCAGTGTATAAACAAGCAGCTACAATTCTCCTTTACTAATCTTTTTTCCTTGATTTTATCATTTTTATATTTTTAATTTCTTTTTTTTTTTTTTACTAAATTCCTTAAAATTGTAACTTTTAGCATTGTACACATCTTGAAATTATTGTGAAAAGGTGGTTTAGCAAATTAATAAACATAACATAACGCCCCCAACTCCTTTCTGGTGGGGATGGTAAGAGCCAAAGGGTTGAGGCAGCTCAGACTCTCTCTCTCTCTCTCTCTCACACCTTGCCTGCATGGGGAAGGACAGTGCGGCCACTATGTGAGGTTTGTCCTCCCATGAGAATCATGATGGCTGTTGCTCAGGGCAGAGCAGGAAAGGTACACTGTGGTGTTTTGCCTGAGGCCCGGCCCAGATCAGCTTGGCTCTCCTCAATGTTCTTGGGCCACAGGGTTCCGCTGCAAACTGGCTCTGGCTTTGTCTGCTGCAGCGTGTGTGTGTGTTGTGGGGTGGAGGATGCCTTATAAACAAAGCCGTACAACTTTATCTTTATTTAAAATTTATAGACCACTAATACAAGCATAAATGCTTATTTGTGGCAGTTTACAACATTCATACAGTCAAGAGATACTACATAAATCTACAAAACTACTATTCCCATAATAAAATTCACCCCACTAGTCCCTTCTCACTTCTTAGCTCCCTCCCCTACATTACCCTGAAGTTTGGGGCACTGATAGAAAACATTATATACCTATGTCTTTCGCAGTTAACCTCTTGCTGAGATGGAATATCTAAGAGAAAGTCCCGATTAGATCACAAGCATTTCTTCAGCCTTCCTAACAAATATTTTGTTTGATTCTCCTAAATTGCCCTGAATGGTAAGGCCAAGATCTTAAATTTAATTCTCAAATGAACAGGCAGCCAATGAAGCTCATTAGACAACGAGAAGGCTCTCTTCCCTAGGAGTTTTTCCCAAAGGCAGTCTTGCAGCTGAATTTTGGACCATCTGAATCTGTCTGGTTAAGCTTTTAGGGAGCCCTGACAAAAAGTAATCTAGTGTAGAAAGGATCACTATAACCGCCAATGTAGTAAGCATCTGCAAAATTAACTATGGCTTAAATCTCTAACCCAGCAGAGCTTCTCATAAACTGATTTCACCATCCTCTGCACATGGGGACTTCTCGCACGCTGCTCAGAGAGGACAACCCAAGATTCATAACACTCTTGTTTTGATAAAAGAATAAGCCAACCAATATCCAGCAACAGATTCTGATCACCTTATTTCCCTTTCCAATCCACATCATTTTTCTAAGTTTACTGCCAAGCCACTAGATTTAAACCATTGCATCACTTCTCCCCAGTGCTGACCCTAGATTTGGTTCAAGGTGTTGGAGCCCTAGGCACACCTTAAATTTTACACTCATCCTGGCTGTCAAAATCTATTGTTTAGCTTTGAATGCACCGCTCTTTGCTGTCCCCCTCCCCAAGTTGCTGTCCTAGGCAACCACCTAGTTTGCTTAATGATTGAGCTGGCCCCGTTTCTCCCAACATGGAGATAGAAGGAGGAGGAAAGGCTTGAGTCTGTACTCAACACTTGCACTTGGTGCAGGAAAGGATGCATGGCACTCAGCAGATCAGTGGCGTAGCATGAGTTGTCAGCACCCGGGGCAAGGCAAGTAATTTGCGCCCCCCTGGTCTGGTGTGGTTCTCTCCCGCGATCAGCGCTGCACTGTCCCTCCCCCAGATAGTCCCTCGCTCTCTCTTCGCACCCACCACACCACACGCCTGGCACCCCCCCCCCCCTCTACAGTGGGCGGCGACCCGGCAGCTCGGATCGGATTCGCACAGCCAGCACTGCAGAGAGCTGCGAGTGCGAGCGCGCCCCCCAGGGCCGGATTTACCTTGAGTGAGGCCCTACGCCAACAAAAATTGTGGGCCCCCAGCAGGGGCGGCCCAAGGGGGGTGTGGGCCTCATTTGCATAAGGGGCCTCATTTGCATAAATATTTGCATAATGTTACCATATACTAACTTTTAGTAAACGTGCCTCTTAATGAGTGTATGGATAAAGAAAGACTAAAAGATTTCTACATTATTATAATCCAGTGCCAACTGCCAGACACATTAGGAACTACTACAAACACTGCCCATTTAGAACCCATTAAATTAAATATTAATACACCCAATGAAATCAACCTAACTTACTCCCATAAACTACTTGATTTCTATTTAAATGTAAGCAGCTTACGTTGTGCATCAACCCTCACAAACATGTAACACTGAATTTTTTGTCGGATAACTCACCGTGAGAAGAAACCTTTCTACTCTCGGAGTGAGCCCTCCATTTTAATCAAATTTTATAAAAGCGACCCATCACAGGTCAAGTCGACCCTCCACAGGTCAAAATTTGATTAAAATGGAGGGCTCACGGTGAGTTATCCGACAAAAAATTCAGTGTTACATGTTTGTGAGTGTTGATGCACAACGTAAGCTGCTTACATTTAAATAGAAATCAAGTAGTTTATGGGGGCATTTAGAACCCATAGCAAACCCGCCGTATCCTAACAGCACTACCAGGACTCACAAAGCACCATACTCTACCAATCAAAAGGCAACACTGCAAATATTAAACCAATACATTTCAGAGAACAACAATACATGACCTACTGGGGAAAGAGAACAAGTGGCAATGTCAAATAGGAATTATATAAACAGAACAACTCAGCTCAGTTACACATGCAGAGCATAGACCATCACCAAACAAGTAATCACATTTTAGAAACAGGAAGACAATAATTAAACTGAGAATCCCAAAAGCCAAACTTGGAATGTACAACATTGTAGAAATAAAACTATACATTAATTTGCTCTTGTACTAAACAAAGCGCAGACGTTAATGATGCACATTTACCAGAGCTGACATATTCCAATTAATAAATTCAAAATAAAGAGATATTTTTCTACCTTTTGTGCATTTTTTTCAGCTGCAATTGCTCCAGCCACTTTCTTCTGGTTTCTTCGTGTCTTCTGCTAACTCTCCATCGTCTGCTGTCCATTTGTCCTTTCTTCTCTCTTCTAGTGTTTTTCCATTCTCTCTCTACATCTGCTTTAACATACTAATCTTTCTCCTTTTGCTCTTTCCTCATTCCTATTTCATCCACTCAAAATTTACCCCTCCATCCTCAATCCCCACTTACTCTCCCAATACCCGGCCAATTGTAGATTTTTTATCCCTCCCACACAAAATATTTTTCCCTTCTCCATTTTACTCTTCCAGCCCCATCCCATTCTAATCCTCCCCCAACATCAGCTCCCTTCTAGTTCCAGCCTCACCCAGCATCCATTCCCTTCTAGTCCCTGCATCAGCCCATTTCCAGTCCTAGCCACCCATCAGCCCATTTCCAGTCCTAGCAACCCCCCAACCCAATACCAGTCCTAGCCCCCCATCAACCCACTTACAGTCCTAACCCCCCATCACCCCATTTTCAGTTTAAGCCCCCCCCTATAACCCATTACCAGTCCTAACCCCCCATCAGCCCACTTCCAGTCCTAACCCCATCAACCCATTTCCAGTCAGCCCCCCATAGCCCATTGCCAGTCCTACCCCACCCCCATCAGCCCACAGCCCATTACCAGTCCTAATCCCATCAGCCCACCTCCAGTCTTAACCCCCCCAGCCCATTTCCAGTCCTAGCCCCCCCATAGCCCATTACCAGACAGCCCCCATCAGCCCACAGCCCATTACCAGTCTTAACCCCCCCAAAGCCCATTACCAGTTCTAAACCCCCCCAACAGTCCATTATCAGTCCTAACCCCAACAGTCCATTATCAGTCCTAACCCCATCAGCCCACCTCCAGTCTTAACCCCCCAGGCCCTTTCCAGTCCTAGCCCCCCCATAGCCCATTACCAGACAGCCCCCATCAGCCCACAGCCCATTACCAGTCTAAACCCCCCCCCCAAAGCCCATTACCAGTTCTAACCCCCCCAACAGCCCACAGCCCATTACCAGTCCTAACCTCATCAGCCCACCTCCAGCCTTAATCCCCCAACCCATTTCCAGTCCCAGCCCCAGCCCCAGCCCCCCCAATAGCCCATTACCAGTCCTACCCCCTCCCCCTGCCTAAAGTAAAATTTAATTAAAAAAAAAAAACCTGCTGGCTGCCGCCGCGGGGCCCCCTCTGCAAGCTCGATCCCTCCCTCCGTGCCTCCCTCCGTGCAGGCTGTGAGAGGCGCGCAGGGAGACGGTCTCCCTCGCGTCTCTGTTACGCCCGCAGGGGCTGATGGGAAATTTCCCATCAGCCCCTGCGGGCTTAACAGAGACGCGAAGGAGACAGTCTGCCTTCGCGCCTCTCACAGCCTGCACGGAGGGAGGCACGGAGGGAGGGATCGAGCTTGCAGAGGGGGCCCCCGCGGGTCAGTCCATGCTGCCGCGGCAGCAGAGGGGTCCCCGCGGCGGCAGCCAGCAGGTTTTTTTTTATTTTATTTTTTTAAAAAAGCCTAACTTGTTCCATTTTTGTGGGCCCTTTGCAGCTGTGGGCCCTACGCCATGGCGTACATGGCGTATAGGTAAATCCGGCCCTGGCGCCCCCCCCCTTTGTTGCGCCCGGAGCGGCCGGCCCCCCCTGCACCCCCCCACGCTACGCCTCTGCAGCAGATAAATGGTTAGGACCAGATCTGTGTCGCCATGTGATACAGCACAGCCCACAGGACCTTGCTTGCTGGCTGCAATCAGTCTTTAGTTAAAGAATGCCACTGTGCTCCTGCCTGAGGAGGGGGTCACCACTTCCTCTACAGATGATTCACCAAAACAGGAGTCTACAGCTGAATACAACAAGCTTGGCAGGTCGGATATTTGGAAAATAAAAATCAATGCAGATGAGAATGTTGGCAGAGCTAATTCTGAAGAAAAGAAGGGCATCAGTTCAGCAAACAATTTGGCATTCATAATTCAGATCTAAAAGCAGGGCAACGACTTTGGCTTAATATTTCCAAAAAAAAAACCAGGCACATCCAATTGAGGACTGATTCGGAATTCCAGACTTCTGAACTGAGGCAAGTTGCAGAACCTTGTACTTCTTTATATTGCCGAGATTCACAAGACTTATTTGGAAAACTCCAAACTAGGAAGGGGAAAAAAATAAAACACACTTCTTAAAATGTATCCTTATGATTTCCAAGCAGTGCTTTTGTTTATGAGCCCTGTTTAACTGCAGTTATGGAAAAGTAGCACTCATGTGCCGCTGCCAAGAACGAATGGCATAAAAGAGAGAGGAAGGCACACTACCCGGGTCGGGAGCGACCAAGAAAACATTTAAAAAACAAACCTAATGTATTTGTTCCATTTCTGATTATTCTCCATTGAAACTGCCACTAGGACAGTATCTTCTCACACAGTGGTTTGCTAAGCTTCTTGTGTAAGTTTTACTCATTTCTCTTATGCTTAATTACCAGACTTCAATTACCAAACACAACACTCCACCTCAAGCTAGTTGGTCAAAACAAACATACAGAACACACCAAGATTCCCCAGTAATAGTTCTGAATGAAGCACACAGGCCATTAATGGCACTCAGACACAAAGGCTGTATAATGAACCACCTCCACACGAGCTCGTGAGGACAAGAATGCTAATCTGAGAAAGCACGGGACAAATCCTTAGAAGCAGGGACAGGAAAGAAAGCTAAGAAAAAGTGGGCCGTGAATGGGCTTTATGGTTCCTATTCATCAAAGTACGTTTTCGTAGAATAAAGCACTCATTGAATGTTACAACAAATTCAACATAACCAACTGAAAAACAGCTAAGTATCACAGGTGCTGTAATTTTACCTTTGTTATAACATCATTAGATAAACCATATTGTACAACACAGCACTACTATCCTCCCAGATGAGTCAATGTTATTTTCACTAAGTTAAACTGAAGATTGAATTTGATGCCTTGTGCTTTTAGATTTCCTCTAATCTATGCTCAGAGTGCTACATTTAGAAAACTTGAAGTTTAGATTTCATTACTCACCTTCCCAAAACCAACTTTAAGACAAATTACATATAGATGCAATAGATATGTCCCTGCCTGAGAGACCTTAAATTCTAAGGGCTGCATTCACATGCATAAATGCAAGTTATGCACTAGGTACATAGGCTCCATTTAGAATAATGGGGCCTATGTTAATCAAAGTCAGGGGCAGCTCAAGGCAATCTGTTGCCTGAGGCGAGGGATAAGGTGGCGCGCGCGCACCCCCTCCCCCCCTGAGCTGTGGGGGGAGAGGCTTTCTCAAAACTCCAGTCAAGAACTGAACCAAACCAAAAAGCCGATTAGATAATGTGGAGGAAATGAAAGATGCTTACACACCAAAGAACTAAAAGAGTGAGAACCACATCACTGTTTATAACACCAAATTATAGCCCATGTTTATTTTGTTGTTATAAAGTGCATTATGGTTCTTGCTTTTTCTTTTTGAACATGTTTTGCATTCACAGAACCCCTCGCCTCGACAGTGGGTGCAGAGCAGATCTAGGACATTCACCCACAGAACTCAATATCTTTAAAAGAAAATCTGATTCCAATCATCTCACTAACAAAAAAACATTCTCCAGTACCAGGAATATTGTGAACTAATACAAAACCCTACAATAAGGTCACTGAGGATCTGTAAAGCAAACCTACCACACTATACCAGCTCAGCTTCCAAAACTCACATAAGGAGCCTATCCAAAAAAAAGCATAACTGTAAATACTGCAGTGGGCCCTAGAACATCCAAACACCTATTTGAAAAGCTGAAACAATGCAGATTATTACAGTACAGATACCTACGTACAAACTCCATATTAACAGAACACCTGGCCTTGGCCACAAACACAGAACACAGACGCTCATCGCATACTGAATAAGTGACCTTCTTAAAAATAAACCATATGTAGATAAAAATTACACTGCAACCAGATTCTGCATACAATGCAATAACAGAGAAATAGAAAGATGCATTTCCCTGTACTTTATAAAATATAAAGATAGCACCAAGACTGTTAATTAAACTGAAAATAAACTTCTCTTCTACCTTTGTTGTCTGACCATTTTATTCTTCCCTAGACATTTCACCGGCCCCAGACATACCTAGCTGACATCAGAATTGGCCCTGTACATCCAGGGCCGGCAACTGCCCACACTCTGCCCCCGTGTTGCCCCTTCCCCGCCCCCTTATAACTACCCCACACAACCGGCAGAAAAGTTATACAGAGGAAGGAGTCAGTACAAATAGCGGGGATGGACATCCTGCTGGGATGTCCATCCCCGCTATTCGTGCCTCAGAATAACCCCCAAAGCGAGCAAATGTAAGTATCAAAAATTGACACATTCCAGTTGCAAAATTAAAAATAAAATAATTTTTTTACCTTTACTTTCTGGCCTTTTTATTTTGCTAACAGTGCTGGTTGCAATCTCTGGTTTCTGTTTTCCTTCGTTTTAATTCTTTCCGGGGTCTCGTTCCATTTTTCATTTTTTTCTTTCTCCTCTTGTCTCCTTTGTTTCCTCCTTGACATTTTCCTTTCAGCTTCCATCCATTTACTTTTCTACCTCTCCATCCACTCAGATTTAAGCTGGGCTGGCCTCTGTGTATAGATCCTGATTGCTGCAGCTCATGGGAGGGGCTGTGCCACGTTTGTCATTGTTTTCCTGCGCTGTGGTGCTTGCTTCTCCCGGCTTGATGGTCATTGCTGAAGAGGCTGTTGGCGCGGTGCTGTCTGCTTCCCTGGTGGCCTTCCTAGATGTGGCTGTGGGTGCAGCTCCTCTCCCTGTGCTGTCTATGCTCATCCTGTTCACCTGTCCTATTCCCTCCCTTCTTCAGTACCTTCTCAGCCTGTCAGACACTAGACTGAAACCCATCTCCATCAAGGCACTTTAGTACACCCTTCAGTACACCCCTCGTCACAAGGTTCACAGAGGCCTCATACACCTCCATCTCCCAGTCAAGCAGCCAGCCCCAGGATGGGACCTTAATGTGCTCCTCCAGCAACTCACAGGGCCCCCTCGAACCATGGAAAGCACCCTCCTGAAGATCCTGGCATGGAAGACCCTTTTCTTAGTCTCTATCAAGTTGCTGCCGCTGCTGAGTCCGCTTCCGGCAGCGGCAGACTGGCTCTCTCTCTTCCATGGCAGCCGCTGTTCCTGCCTCTTAGAGCCGCGGATGTGCTACTGCTAGCTATAGTAGGTCTAAACAAAATTCAAACCGGCGCAGAGTCTTTCCCGCCGTCTCAAAGAAGGAACTCGTGCAACTGCTTCCTGCCCCCAAATGAAGTTACAACAACAACTTTCTTTGGGGACGGGACGCAGTTGCATGGGTTCCTTCACTGTGGTGGCAAGGCAGCTCCACACCGGTGTGAAGTTTGTTTAAACGGACAACCATCGCTAGCAGTAGCACAGTCGTGGCTCTAAGAAGCAGAAGCCGCGGCTGCCATAGGAAACAGAGAGCCAGTCTGCCACTGCTGAGAAGTGGATTTGGCAGTGGCAGCAACTTGTGCGCTTGATTTTGTTTTTTTTATTTTTGAAGGTGAAGTGAGGCGGCTGTTTTGGGGGCATTTTTGCCGCCCTCAAAACTTTGCCGCCTGAGCCAGCCGCCTCACTTCGCCTCATTATAGAGCCGCCCCTGAACAAAGTGTTAAATCATCTTAAAGTGCATTAGTAAATCTAGCTCAAATTTTATACCCATATGTAAATCATCTTGATAAACAAGTCAACATTTGCATATCACTCTTTGTGAAAGTGATGAGACTTAACAGCATGGCATAAGGATTGATTTGTTTGTTTCGAAGACACTTCTACCCCATAAATCTAAAAAGCCATTCTATGCAATTTACAATTCACATTTTCTCTAATGAAACAAACTCAATGCATGCCGTGTCTTACTGGCCTGTTAATGCCTTTTCTATAAACTATGCTAATCTAGCAATCAGCTTGCTTTAGGGGAACATTTATATACGAACTCTATACATAATGCCAAAGGTTCCTATAGCAACTCAAGCATGGGCTCTGCAGTAAGGCTTAGAGAATAGGATGGTATATTTGTATACTTTTGTTCTGAACAGTATCAGGGTTATTTCAGAAGCCCTAAGCATGCTTTGGACATCTGAAAACATGCATAGAGATGTCCAAAAGCACTGAAACATCCCTGGCGCCATTTTAGAAGCCGGGTCTGTAGACGTCTGCAGCAGAGTGGAGGCATGGTATAGGCATGTCTGGGGCATTCCCAGGAACTTCGGAATCCTTTCCTAGTTCCAGTAACACCTTTGATGTCCCTAACTGTGTCAAGTGCTTGTTTTGTCAGCCAAACATGCAAATGGTGTGGAGAAACAGAGAACACTCATCTCTCCTATATTGTCCACGGAAACTGCAGGCCCATGTTTTTGCTTTGCCATGCTGATGTTTGTCCCCCATATGCAGCTTTGCATTAGATGGATGTCCCAGTCTTATGGTTTCATAGTGGAGATGTCTATGTGGACTCTGGCACGGGCATCCACCTCAGGGGCATCTTATGTTTCTAAAACCGGGCCAAAACAGACCACCTCCACATTTTTCTGCATGTTCCGAACTGGATGTCCAGATTGCACGTGGACACCCTTTCAAAAATGTCACTTTATCTATACTAAAGCTCATTTGTATTAAATATCTATAATTTCGAAAGGTTTATTTATTTATTTACAGGCTCTTCTATACCACGCTTTTCAGTATCAGTGCGGTTTACAAATAAAAAATTTTGCAACAGACCAAACAGTCTTATGCTTACATTGTAACAGGATAAATAACTTGGAGCTGTAACTAGGGTAACTATATACATGTACAACCAGTAGTGGTAGGGAAACTATTTACAATTTATAATAAATTTAGACTCAAGCTGTTATTGATGCTGCATTAGTCATCATAGTCTATGAGCATACTTACATATTCAAACTTTAACGTACATCTAAATCATTGTATTTCTTCAATTTTTTCTTACCTTTTCTGTTTTTTTGTTTTTTCTTTTCATCTACTTCAATGCCCTTGTCTTTTCTTTCTCCTCTTCCTACTTTCTTACTATAGCCTTTTCCTCCTCTGATCACATGTATGTTTCCTTCAAGTATTTCTACCCCCCCCCCCCCCCCGCCTTCATAAGAACATAAGATATGCCATATTGGGTCAGACCAAGGTCCATCAAGCCCAGTATCCTGTTTCCAACAGTGGCCAATCTAGGTCATACATACCTAGCAGTTTCCCCAAAAGACACAGGTTCCACAATGCTTGTACTGGGTCAAGCATTGATATCCTGGGTCCCTTCTTAATAATGGTTTATGGATCTTTCCTCCAGGAACTTGTCCAAACCTTTTTTAAACCCAGCTACACTAACAGCCTTTACTACGTCCTCCAGTAACAAATTCCAGAGTTTAATTACACGTTGAGTGAAAAAATATTTTCTTTTATTAGTCTTAAATAGTTTACCATGTAGCTTCATTGCATGTCCCCTAGTCTTTCTATATTCGGATAACGTAAACATAGGAACTACGTTTAGCCATTCCACTCCGTTCATTAATTTATAGACTTCTATCATATCTCCCCTCAGCCGTCTCTTTTCCAGGTTAAAGAGCCCTAACCTTTTTAGCCCTTTCTTCATAGGAGTATCCTTCCATCCCCTTTACCATTTTGGTGGCTCTTCTCTGAACCTTTTCTAATAACACTATATTCTTTTTAAGATACGGCGACCAGAATTGCACACAATATTCAAGGTGCGGTCTCATCATGGAACGATATAGAGGCATTATAATATCTTTTGTTTTATTTTCCATTCCTTTCCTTATGATACCTAGCATTCTATTTGCTCTCTTGGCCGCCGCTGAACACTGGGTGGAGGGTTTTAACATGTTATCCACAATGACGCCTAAATCTTTTTCCTGGGGGGTGGTTCCTAATGTGGAACCTTGCATCGTGTAACCATAGTTTGGGTTGCTCTTCCCTAGGTGCATAACTTTGCACTTGTCCACATTAAATTTCATCTGCCATTTTGATGCCCAGTCTTCCAATTTATCAAGAACATCTTGCAATTTTCCACAATCCTCTTGGGTTTTAACAACTTTAAATAGTTTTGTGCCATCTGCAAATTTTATAACCTCACTCGTTATTCCCTTTTCCTGGTCATTTATGAATATGTCAAAAAGCAGCAGACCCAGCACAGATCCCTGGAGTACACCACTATTCACTTTTCTCCATTGGGAAAATTGGCCATTTAACCCTACCCTCTGCTTTCTATCTTTTAACCAGTTCCTGATCCACAATAGTACACTGCCTCCTATCCCATGACTTTTTAGTTTTGCCAAACGTCTCTGATGATGGACCTTGTCAAGGCTTTCTAAAAGTCCAGATACACTATATCAACTGACTCACCTTCGTCTACCTGTTTATTCACACCTTCAAAAAAACAAAACAGATTAGTAAGACAAGTTCTTCCTTTGTCTAAAGCCATGTTGCCTGTATCCCATTAGGACATGACTATCTACATGCTGAGTAATATTGTTCTTTATGGTTTCTACCATTTTTCCTGGTACTGACTTTAGGTTATTAGAGATGATTAATGATAGTTCACAGATTACTAATAGCAGGTCTGCAATCTCATATTTCATTTCTTTCAACAGCCTTGGATGTATACCATCTGGCCCAGGTGATTTGCTACTCTTCAGTTTATCTAATAGCTGTAAGACATCTTCCCGATGTATCGATATTTCCTTCAATTCTTCCACACCTTTAAATACCACTTCAGTCATGGGTAACATCCCTACATCTTCCTCAGTAAAGACCGAAGCAAAGAATTCATTCAGTCTCTCTGCTATCGCCTTGTCGCCTCTTAGTGCTCCTTTAACCCCTTTATCATCTAATGGACCAACTGACTCTCTCACAGGTTTTTTGCTACAAATGTACTTGAAAAGGTCTTTATTTCGTGTTTTTTCTTCCGCAGCAAGCTTCTTCTCTAATTCTCTCTTTGCCTGCCTTATCAATGCCTTGCATTTGACTTGCCAGTGCTTGTGCTGTTTCCAGGTTTCGTCGTTTGGCTCTTTTTTCCATTTCCTGAAAGATGCTTTTTTGGCAACAGCAGCCTCTCTGACCTCACCTTTAAACCATGCTGGCAGTTTTTTGGACTTCCTTCCACTTTTTTTAAAGCGTGGAATACAGCTGGTCTGGGCTTCCAAGATAGTATTTTTCAACAACACCCAAGCTTGATGTACGTCTTTAACCTTTGCAACCTTCACACTCGAAGAAGCCTGTGCCATAACAACAAACAAACCAGCGCTACTGATTGGGGACTTCAACCTCAAGTCCACCAATGCCAAAGACGCAGAGGCCTTCCTTCAAGCAATGACATCACTTCAATTCACACAGATAATCAATGCACCAACACACAGACATGGATCATCCCCAGACCTCATCTTCGCATCCAATTACCTAACATCAAGAGACCTTATTTCTCCACCCACCATTACCCCAGTGCCATGGTCTGACCATTACTTAATCGAGACAAAGCTGCGATCACAAGAGGACCAGACAAGCGAAAGAGCAAACATCTCACACACACAAAGACGATTCAAGCATTTCGACAAAGACGAATTCATACAGGACACAATACAACAATTGAACATTACTACAGATGACCTGGAGGAACAAGTTTCCAGCTGGAACAGCATCTTAGCTAACGCCGCCAAACCATCGGGTGGCAGGCACGAGAAACACCACCACAACAGGAGACAAAACAAACCATGTTACTCAGCAAAAATACGACGAGAAAAGAGGGAGCTCAGGAAGATTGAACGGAGATGGAGAAAAAAACAAAACAACAGCCGACCAACATCTTTACCTAACAAAACAAAAACAATACAATGATCTCATCAACCAATCAAAGAGGGAATTCCACACAAACATGATAAATACTTCCATCAACAAACCCAGAGAGCTTTTCGAAATAGTCAAGATCCTCACAAAAGAGCAAACAGAAGGGGAAGTACAAATTGATCCACAGGAATTTGCCGACCACATCAAAAACAAATTTCACTCCACAGAGCGCACAACACCCAGCGAGACCACCAGGACGGACGTATACACCAAAACCTGGGGCACCTTCTACTCACCCTCAACAGAGCAGATATCCCACATCATCTCTACAATCAACACAAGCACTGCTCCTACAGACCCATGCCCAGTGGCATGGGTAAAAGCCACCAAATCAAACTTCATCCACACCATACATAAAATAGTACACAACTCACTCACTCAAGGACTCATGCCAAAGCAACTAAAGCTTGCCTCAGTAAGACCAATCACAAAGAAAACAACTCTCGACAAAAAAGATCCAGCAGCATACCGACCAATCTCCAGCATACCCTTCCTGGCAAAAATCATCGAAAAAACGGTTCAAATACAACTTCAGGAACACATCGACAAATATGAAACACTCGACGACAACCAACACGGCTTTCGTCCCAACCATGGAGTCGAAACGCTACTGATCTACCTCTTCGACAGCATCCTAAGAATAATTGACAACACCAGGAATGGAATCATAATGATCTTTATCGACATCTCCTCAGCCTTCGACACAGTGGATCACAACACGCTCCTGGAAAGACTAAAGAACACTGGTATACACGGTATCACATTGGAATGGTTCCACTCATACCTAACCGAAAGACAGCTACAGGTCAAGGTGGGACACAACACCTCCCGACCCATAAATGTCCGTCAAGGAGTTCCTCAAGGATCCGCACTCTCAGCACTCCTATTTAACATCTACATCCAACCAATCTGCAACATCATGAAAGAGAACAACATTCAATACACAATATATGCAGACGACATCATGATATACACCCCGATATCAATCGACAACCCGGACTTCTCTAAGATAACAGACTGCCTTACCCAAATGACGAGTTGGTGTCAAAACAACAACCTCGCAATAAACTACAATAAGACCGAAGCTTTAATCATCACTCGGAACCAAAGCTTCATACACCCGCCAAATATCAAGATTCAAAACACTACTATACCAATAAGATCAGAAGTGAGATACCTCGGTGTTACTCTGGACAATAAACTAAACCTCAAGCCACACAAAACAATCCAAAAATTCTACTACAAGATGCGAATCATCAGGAGACTGAAACCACTCCTCGCCCTAGAACACTTTCGTACCATCTGTCAAGCACTGATAACCCCAATACTGGACTTCTGCAATCTGATATACCTTGGACTACCGAAACAAGCCCTCAAACCACTCCAGCTAGCACAAAACACTGCAGCACGAATAATATCCAGTACTGCAAGACAGGAGCACATCACACCTACCTTAAAGGACTTACACTGGCTCCCAATCGGTGCACGCATCAGATACAAAACTATCATAAACCTATTCAAGATAAATCAGCACACATCAGCCAACAGCCTGCACACCCTCATACAACCGGACACCAGCACACGTCCTAGAAGAAAACAAACACACAACCGAGTCAGCACCCCAAGTGAATTCAAACACACACGCAAGGACACAACAGACAGAGCACTCTCCATGGCTGCTCCAACAATATGGAACAAGCTACCGGACGATTTGAGGGCAACTACAGACCTCAAAGACTTTAGAAAACAGCTAAAAACCATGCTGTTCATAGAACACTATGGACACATCACATAACCTCAGAGAATGTATAACAGCACATGATACCTCCTAAACACTGTATGTATAGAAAATGTTTTTTTGCATCACTGTATATAGCCCATCTTGTACATAGCTCAAACCACTCTAGCGCACAACACAACACACATTGTACATAGCTCAAACCAATCTAGCACACAATACAACACACACTCAACTAAATTTCTCCCTCACTGCATGTTTAACACTCTCACTTTACCCGATTGTTTGCTGTGATACCACCTTGATTAATAAGATAAGGCGGTTTAGAAATACTGTTAAATAAATAAATAAAATAAATTAACTGCTCCTTTTATTTTTTTCTTAACTGTTTTCCTCATTTTATCATAGTCTCCCTTTCGAAAGTTAAAAGGTAGTACTGTGGATTTCCTTACTATCCCTCCTCCACTAATTAAATCAAAGGCGATCATGCTATGATCACTATTGCCAAGTGGCCCCAACACCCTTATCTCTTGCACTAGATCTGGTGTTCCACTAAGGACTAGGTCTAATATGGCTTCCCCTCTGGTCGTTTCATGAACCAGCTGCTCCAAGAAGCAG
This sequence comes from Ichthyophis bannanicus, assembly GCA_033557465.1. Taxonomy (NCBI): domain Eukaryota; kingdom Metazoa; phylum Chordata; class Amphibia; order Gymnophiona; family Ichthyophiidae; genus Ichthyophis; species Ichthyophis bannanicus. The sequence goes on from CM066036.1 coordinate 701,616,466, forward strand.
TCATTTATTTCATCTAGGAACTTTATCTCCCTAGCATGTCCTGACGTGACACTGACCCAGTCGATACCGGGGTAATTGAAATCACCCATTATTATTACTGCGTTGTAACTTTTGTTAGCTTCCTTGATTTCTTTGAGCATTTCATCATCCATTTGGTCATTCTGGCCAGGTGCTCGATAGTACACCCCCACTGGCATTGCCTTCCCCCTTTTATATGGAATTTCAATCCATATAGATTCTACAGCAGATTTTGTTTCCTGCAAAACTTTAATCCTTTCTGAGTCAATGCCCTCTCTAACATAGAGCGCAACCCCTCCACCAATTTGATCAGCTCTATCATTGCGATATAGTTTGTACCCAGGTATCACAGTGTCCCACTGGTTGTCCTCCTTCCACCATGTCTCTGATATTCCAATCATATCTAACCTTTCATTTAGTGCTATATATTCTAACTCTCCCATCTTATTCTTTAGACTTCTAGCATTTGCATACAAGCATTTTAGAGAATGTATTTTATTCATGTTAATTTGGCTATTGTTAGACATGGGTAAATTGGGATCTTTAAGCTCTGTCTGCTCCATACTTGAGGACATTTGGGCTACTTTACTCTTTTGTGGAACCTCTCTGCTTTTGGTAGTATCCTTCAAGGATACATTCTTCCGAACCATCCGCTTTTGGGTGACTGTCGGCTTTCCCCTAATATCTAGTTTAAAAGCTGCTCTCTCTCCTTTTTAAAGGTTAATGCCAGCAGCCTGGTTCCATCCCGGTTAAGGTGAAGCCCATCCCTTCGGAAGAGCCCCTCCTTTCCCCAAAATGTTCCCCAGTTCCTAACAAATCCAAAACCCTCATCTCTGCACCATTGTCTCATCCACGCATTGAGACTCCGGAGCTCTGCCTGCCTTTTGGGTCCTGCGCGTGGAACAGGAAGCATTTCGGAGAATGCTACCCTGGAAGTTCTGGATTTCAACTTCCTACCTAAAAGCCTAAATTTTGCCTCCAGAACCTCCCTAACACTTTTTCCTATGTCATTGGTACCGACATGTACCAAGACAGCAGACTCCTCCCCAGCACTATCTAAGACCTTATCTAGGTGGCACTTGAGGTCCGCTACCTTCGCACCAGGCAGGCATGTTACCAGGCGATCCTCACGTCCACCAGCCACCCAGCTATCTACATGCCTAATGATCGAATCACCAACTATAACGGCTGTCCTAACCCTTCCCTCATGGGCACATGGCCCTGGAGAAACTTCCTCGGTGCGAGAGGGTTTTACATCACCTGGAGGACAGGTCCTAGTTACAGGATCACTTCCTGCCACACCAGGGTGATGCTCTCCTGTCACGTGACCTCTCTCCTCCATGGCAACAGGGGTGCTGCCAGACTGGAGGTGGGACTTCAGGACTATATCCCTGTAGGTCTCGTCTATGTACCTCTCTGTCTGTCTTATGTTTTCCAAGTCTGCTACTTTAGCCTCTAGAGAACGGACTTGTTCCCTGAGAGCAAAGAGGTCCTTGCACCTAGTGCACACGTAAGACCTCTCACCAACTGGGAGAAAATCATACATGTGACACTCAATGCAAAAGACTGGAAAGCCCCCATCCCGCTGCTGGACTGCTGTCTGCATCCTAGTTTTAAGTTTGTGTCTAGATCTTTAAGTTCTTACTTACTAGGGGTTGCTATGGGTATTTATACCAATAAAACGGTACCTAATACGTTTAATATACCTTGTTCACCTGAAGCTTAATCTCAGGTCCTTAGTGTATGACTGATTTGGGTAATGAGCTTCACCTGAAAGCACCTCCTGTCCTTTAAGATGTGTAAGTACCTATAAAGCTATGATTATCCCAGGGGTGGGTGGGTGTGGGGAGGGAGGGAGGGAAATAACACTTATTAAAAGAGGGCTGCTACACAGTACCCTGTCTTATGCTGCTGAGGTAAGCTAAATTCTGATTTGATTTAAATTATAGCTCTTAGCTGCTGCTAGGCTCTAACTTCTTATGAAATTTAAACTACAAGCTCTCTGCTGGGTTCTAAATTTAAGCAGAAAGCTCTCTTGTGTGTGTTAAATTTAAACTAAAAGTACTTTTCTGATGCTAGGCCCTGAGTGACTATTAAATGTACACTACAAGCTCTCTGCTGGGTCCAAATGTAACCAGAAAGCTCTCTTCTGTGTTTTAAATTCAAACTTTAATTGCTGCTACTAGGCCCTAACTGGTCCAACAAAAAACAGTGGGTTCACAGATTAAGTAGCTTTAATACAAAGAATTATTTTTAGAAAATTACCAGAAGTATATACTCACAGTTGCAGATTTCTCTCCAGAAGTAACAGTCCCCCTTTCTAGTCCTTCAAGACAGGACACCATTTTCCTCCTCGCTACACTGCATAGCTCTTAGGAAGTCTGAACCACATGCTGCAGATATTACCATGCTAGTCTATTCTTGCCTTTATTGCAGCCTCTCTGTTGGAACACTCTAGTTCTCCATTTGTTAGTATCCTTTGAAGATACCTCACACTCAACCATGCACTGATGAGCGGCTGGGGAAGTGGACCCAAGACTCCTCTTCTATGGCCCTTAGACAATTCTGGCCTAACATCCCACTTCTCTGAAGTGCAGATAACACTCTGAGCCTCAGTTGCTCTACAAAAAAATGCAGGAAAAATCACAACCAGAAAGACAGACAAAAAATCCCCCACTTATATTCGAAACATAAATATATACCTTCTCTTTCCTTTCATTCCTGAAAGGCAACATATTTTACATAAACACTCTCTCTTTGCATTACTGCTATGGGGATAATGGTATATTTAAAGTCATAAATCTTCCTATTCCAACATAGATTATTAGCCTAAGTGAAAAATCCAACTTATTAGTTCTTAATCTCTCTACATATATATTGCTTTTCCTTATCAGTGGTCTTGACATGTTTTTTTTTCCAGTTAGCTTTAAAAAAAAAACCCTCTCCTTCATAAGCACTAACTATTAGACATGCTGATTTAAATTCAGTTCAACGCGCTGAACTATTCTAGTGGGAATAGGAAGACTATGCATTCATGTGCTTAGCTTCCTTTGCTGAACGAAGCCAGGGTAGATGTAATTAAGAATGAAACACTAGTTATTGATTTCCTCCATGAAGAATCAGCACCGGCATTATATTCTCTGCTAGGGCCAAATACCTGAAAGCAGAAAAAGTACTGCTTTATCATTAAATCCTTCAAGTTTGTTAGCTTGCCTCTGCCCCTGTTTGTCTCGGGATCTTCCTTTTTCCTCTTGTAAAAACAATGGGGCGGGGGGACATTCAGCAATGGCGGCTAGCCCTTGTAAGACGGCCAGCTGTCGCTGCTTAACCTTTAACCTGGATATTCAATGCCAGGGCCCTATCTAGCCACTGACCTTGAATATCCGGGTCAGCCAGATAGTGATGCAGCTAACTGGACAGTGGCAATATTCAGCCGCTGCCCAGTTAGCTATAGAGGCACAAGTTAAGCCAGTCTTTAAAAGTATCTTTCACCGCCATTAGCTAACCGGCTAGCAGCCAACTATTGCTGTCAGCTGGCTATCCGCTCTGCCCCAACACTAGCCAGCTAGCATCAGGGCAGTTAGCAGCAGTACTCGCAGATATCCTGGTTGCCGCAATTACATGATTAGCAGCCCTGCTAACCTTGTTAATCGCTCTGAATATCGACCCCAATCATTTTATCACCGTCAAAAAGTGCAAAGTGAAATTAGAGAATTTCAAGCAAAGGGTGCCTGAGCTAAATCATTTAAACACGACACACACACAGAGATATATACATGTATATAGGGTGGGTTTCTTTGTGCCATCAAGTGAATGCCGACTCCTGGCGACCCAGCTGCCTCTGGGTTTTCTAGGCAACGTATCACCGGAAGTAGATTGCCAGGTCTTTTCTTCCAAGGCAATGGAGGGTAAAGTGACTTGCCCAAGGTTACAAGAAGTGCCTGTGGGAATCGAACCCTTGATCTTCTGGGTACTAGGTAGTTGCTCTAACCACTAGGCATATGCCTGGATATATACACACACATGCACGCAAGCCCCGAGTATCTGACAGAAAGGGATCCCCAAATACTGACCAACACACAGCTGCTAAAAAAGAATTGGTAAGGGCATAGTTGACTTCTAGATTGGATTTGTGAGCCGATGGCTTATAGAAATGTTATGACGATTTCAACTTCAGATATGGACGTACTGAGGGGAATCAGCCTTTGGCATATCAATTGTTCTCTCTGCAGAAACGATTGCTCAGTCTGAGCTGGTGATCTTTTATCCACTTAGCAGCACCCTTGATGGATGGATGCACAACAGGCAGCTAAAGCTCTCAGAATGGTTCTTCAAAACACTGCATCTGACATGCTCGCTAAAACACTTTAACCTTTTGTGCTATATGTTTCCAGATCAAGGTGTTTAAAAAATATTTATTCCAGAAAGAACACTATGAAGATATTCGATATAAATTAAAATATAGTGTAATTGTGTCAGTAAAATATTTAAAAAGTTACCTGCTTATTAATATTAAAACAAACTTGGGTTATTAAAAGGTTTCTTCTCCAGAAATACTAAGAATACCTTCAACAAAAATTACACGGGGAAGATGATCTTTTATTCAATACAGAAACTTACGATTTTGACCCTACAGCAAGGAGAGAAGGACCTCAGACATTTCATGCCTCTTCTTTTAACGTTCTATAATAGGCATTAAATCAATCACTTGTCCAAAAAGACTCCTCTTTTAGTCCCAGTATTTATTTGTACTCCTTATATTTTAAGCATCTTCAATTGATTTTAAATATACTGTAAAACTTACAATCTGATCACTTCTCCGCTGCATAATCTTCTTTTAAATCAAAGCTCAAAGCCCAACGGGAGCCTTCATTTCACCCAGTAGCTTCAGAGGTTGAGTTTATCTGACCCAGTTCTCTTGCCTTAGCTACATGCCTTCCAATACTGCAACAATTATTATTTCATAGTACTGCAAGGTGAACACAAGCTCACTAAACAAACAGACAATCTCAGGTCACCTAAAATATGCACGTCTCATATATAGCATCAAAATAATGCCTGGATAAAGCTTGGGCTAGGCTTAATACACATCTCAAATATTTTTGCAGCATATAAGCTAGCCACCAAAAAACGCTTTGACTAGTGAATCTTCTAGAGTTATTAATGCTGATCCACATCTTCCAGTCCAAGCCTCCCCCCCACCCCCCACCCACCAACCACATTTCTGTTGTTTTCTATATTACCTCCATGGTGTGCGTTTTGCCAGAAGATGTTTGACCATAGGCAAAAATGGTTCCATTGTAGCCTTCCAAAACATCTGCAAGAGAAAAAGAAAACATATCATCTTAGCTTGCTTCATGGAGAATTTCATTAAATTTAGATGCGTAGTTAGTAAGTCGATCCAGGGGCTTCGTGGCATGCTATGAACTGCCAAGAAGGGGACAAGGATTTGATGCTCCTTGGGTCAGCAAGGCTGGGAATGCAACAGAAGCAGAGTTCACAGCCCTGCAAGGCAGCAAATCTCAACCGTTGCTCAGCCCACCACCTGCAAACAGACTCAGGTCCACATGTTAACCAGGCTCCAGAGGGTGCCCCAGACCAAGAATTGTCATTCCAATAGCTGAGCAGAGGTGAGAAGGAACAATGCTGGGAATCGCATAGGAAGACTTAACAGCACCACTGCCCAGCAGCGGTCAGTTCCGATTCAGCTGTATACCCAAAGAGCAGGAAACAAAATTGCAAGACCAAAATAATTCATAAAATATGTAGCCAAAATAGCAAACATCAGTTTTCACATTAGTATTATCCATGAACTGCCTTCAAGGATGCTGTTCAAAACAGATAAAAGCAAATCAGATCACACTTATGGACTGGTGTAAAAGGCGTTTTTGGTGGTGATTAAGTACTTGTTAATGAACTGGATTATCACTTTTTTCACTTTACTACATATCAGTTCTGCATCATTTTATGAAAACCTATAAAAAATGTCATGAATCTTTGTTGTATTATGTATGAGCTGACAGACATCTGTTGTAGCTCTTTCAATTTCAGCCCCATAGGGCATATGCAGAGTGACAGAGAAGCTGCTTATATGATACGGATACCATCTTTGCTCAGTTTTGTGAAATGCTCATGATTTGTTCTTTTGCTTTGGGATATACTTCTGAGCATTACCTTCTTGAGAATTGCCATTTTGTATTAAAGACTTTGAGGGTAAGTTTATAAATTTTTGGCACGTGTAAAACCTGTTTCATACACTAAAAAGAGCTTTTATATAAAAGTGTCTGGTAATATATATGTGGCCACATGAAGGTGCTCCCAGGGGTGGAGCTGCAATGTGTTTGCATTTTATAAAATAAGCAGATATGCGCATACTTTACACACACAAGCTTCGGACTAAGTGTAAATTTGAGCATTTTAATTTGCGCACTATTGGGCCAGTTCTGGGTGCATATATGAAGGCATATAGGCTCCTATGTATGATTCAAAAATATGCTTATTTTATGGACCTCACAAGGGCATTTTATTAAAAAAGCCAGGGCATTAATGTGTGCATCAGCTTTAAAATGTTAATACTGAAAGTCCCATTATCCTAATGTTTCACCTATCCAAAAGAAATAATGGAGAACAGTATATTAGAAATATTTGCAGCTTACAATAGTAAATGTCTGGTAGAATACAGGCTAACATTTTTAAATTATCAATCCATAACTAGTTCTTTCAGCACCCTGGAATGTATACCATCCAGTCTAGGCAATTTGCTACTCTTTAGTTTATCAAATAGCAAAATATAATTTCTGGCATGGGTAACTTCTCTACAAAAAGGCCAAAACAAAGAATTCATTCAGCCTCCACTATGGCCTATCCTCTGTCATCTAATGGTCCAACTGACTCTCTCATGGGTCTTTTGCTATGAATGTTCTTGAAAGTTTTTAGTATCAGTTTTTTCTTCCATGACAAACTTACTTTCAAATTCCTCTTTGCTTGCCTCATCAATGCCTTGCATCTAATTTGCAAGAGCTTATATTTCCTGTTTTTATTTGGCTCCTTTTTCCATTTTTCTGAAAGGTGCTTTTCTTTTTTTTTTTTAAGCTATAACATCCTCTCTGACCTCACTTTCAACCATGTTGGCAGGCGTTTGGCCTTCCTTCCACCTTTCTTTAAGCATGGAACACATCTGGTCTCAGCTTCCATGACAGCAGTAAAAGCTGTAGTGTTGCTGAGCTTAAAAGAGATCTGAACAAGTTGCTGGAGGAAAAGTCCATAAACATTATTAGTGGGCTGGGGAAATCCACTGCTTACCTCTAGGCAGGGTCAGCCCAAGGGTTTCTGTCACCCTAGGCAGAAACCCTGGCCTCACTGCGCCCCCCCCCCCCCCAGCTGCCACAGATTCCGTCTCGAGAGGGGGAGGCAGGCAGACAGCAGCAGCATTTCAAAAAGCAGCAGCTTTTGACATTGCTTTCTTGCCCGCAGTAGGCCATATCCTTCAGCACACATGGCCTGCCGCTTCTGAACCCCTTCTGATGCAACTTGCTGTCAGAAGGGGGTTAGAAGCAGCAGACCATATATATGCTGAATGACATGGTCTGCCACAGGCAAGAAAGCGGCAACAAAAAGCAGCCATCTTTGGAAGTACTGCTGCTGCCACTGCCCGCCTCCCCTCCAAATAGAATCAGCGGCAGCTGGGGGAGTACGGCATGGCAGGTCATGTATGCCACCTGTGCTGGCCACCTAAGCATCCACCTAACTTGCCTACTGGGATGGGCTGGCCCTGCCTCTAGGATAAGCAGCATGGAATAAGTCTACCTTTTGGGAACTTGAAAGGCACTTGTCACCTGGATTGGCCACTATTGAAAGCAAGATAGCAAGTTTGATGGACCTTTGGTCTGTCCCAGTACGGCATTATTTTATCTTCTTATGACCTGTGATAAGTAAAAGTCCAAAAGGAAAGGCCTTATTGTTTTGACCTTTTAACTTTCTCTAAATTTCCCCGTACATACTTCTTCATTTTAGGGAATACACTAAATACACTAAAGAGACGACTCTGCACCAAAGGGGCATTAGTGAATTTTGTAATCACCTAGCAAAGGGCTTGGAACAATTTGCCTCCCTGGCCACCAGAAACCTTTACTTTCCTTTGTGCTTTTTTCATCCTCTCACCCAAAATTATCTCTTACCCGTCCCTCCCTTAGGAGTCAGATGACAACTAGATAGCAAAATGTACATTTTGTCATTTTAATACACATGAAAGCATTTTAGCTTAACAATGCATGTTGTAAAAACAAATAGCACATGCTAAAAATTAAAGCAAAAAAATGAAAAATTCAAAATAAAAGGAGAAAAAAACCCCACACTATTTTCCCTTCATATATTCCCTGCCAAGATCTTGCAAAGAGTTTCCATCTGCACTATTACTTCTATGCCTACTATTACGTACATTACCCATTAGTGAAGAGAAAAATGAAATATTTATTGTAATGTTGTTCTGCTACAAAGCAGGAATGAAAAATCATTTGGTTTTCTTTTGTTTGCAAAGTTCATAATCTTACATTTCAATGCATTCTGTTCTTTCTATAACATGCCAAGAAATAAGCCAAAAGGTCTACCACTATAAAGTCAATGCTGTTGTCACAGAAGCAACTCAACTACATCTAAGTCCCAATGGCAAAAGGTACAGATTTACATATAGAAGTGGTGTTATGGGGTTTCCAATCTTTAGGATTATGGGATTCAGATTCTATAGTACTGATCAATACCACACCAAGCAAAGTAGGAAAAAGTTAAAATAAATTTAAAAAAAAACAGAAAAAAAGTCTGTACTTTAGGGTAATAATGAAATATTACCATTTATGGTAGAATGGAGGAGTAGCTTAGGGTTACAGAAGTGAGCTGTGAACCAGAGAGTTCAGTGTTCAAATCTTGTTTATTCCATTAATGCTTTCAGACTTTGTGCAAGTCACTTTACCTTTCACTGCCTCAGGAGAAGCTAGTTTGTAAGCCAATTTGGGCAAGGAAATAACTCATGTACCTGAACATGTAACTCGACTTGAGGCTGGATTTGGAAACGGCGAATATTTACATCTACAATCAAAATCTTAAAGTGATGCATTCCAAACTGATTCCAACAGACAACGAGTTGTACAAAATTAAAGATGATAGGGTCAATATCCAAAGCATCTATCCGGGTAGCAAGACCAGATAGTACCAATTCCTATCCCTCTCAGTGGGACTTATCTGAATAGCAGCACTGAATATTTCCTCTTGCTGCCTCAACACTATCCAGATAATGCCAGGGCAGTCCATGGGCAGAGTCTGCACTTATCTGAACAGTGGTGATTTTCAGCACTGCTATCTGAGCAGCAATTCACATAAAATTTAGCACAGAAAAATAAAGCTCTCCTAGGACTATCCAAAGAACAAATAGTGACATTAGGACTTACCTGCTAATTGTCTTTCCTTGAGTATCTCCAGTCCAGTCCCAATACATATGGGTTGTCATGCCTGACCAGCAGCTTGGAGATTGAGCATGGCACATCTGTGACATCAAAAACAAAAATAGAACAAAAACAAAATCATGAGCTCTAAAATGTACATGTATGTATGTGAATGTATTAATGTTGGAAGTTTAGCCGTGAGGAAACAAAACTACCTCTCGTGGCAACACTTCCGTTTTACTCAATTTTAATGAGCCCCAGCTGGAGCTTTAAAATGAAGGTAAAACACACCATATAATAGTGTGACCTACACCAAACGTGTTCAAAAGTGTATTATTTCCAACAGTTTTACATATCAAAAAAACGCTGGGGCCAACCAAAGTAACAACCAATAAAGATTACTTATCTGTTGTCCATATGAAACTAAGTCATCTTTTTTCAGACTCCGTGTAGATGTCCATCTCTCATATGTCCGCAGTTCAAAACCAAGAACACAGTACTGCGTTTCAGGCAGACCAATCTTTAACGCCCTGTTTCAACGCTCTTCTTAACTACAAACCAACTTCTAGCTTCCCCAATTTTTCAGGATGCCAGCACATGCTCATTTACGATCTAATGCCACAATGCATGAACCGCAGTTAAATGTCAGTTGAAACCAATCACAGTTGTACACATCATAGAATCCAAAATGAAGCTGTCCCAATTACTTTGAAAACTAAGATCTAATGTCTCAAAGAAGGCTGGTCCAGTCAAGTTCTTTATTAAGATCTTGTGGTTCCACTGTGATTAACCTAAATATCCATGTTTGTTCAAGCAATTGAAGACGTTGTTCACGATTGCCTCCTCGTGGATTTGCTGGCACATAATCAAGAACTCTCCAATACATATCCGAAAACAAATGTTGATGGTCCAGACAATGTTGAACTATAGGGGCAGATATATTCTTAGTTTTAATTCTAGATGCATGTTAACATAACTGAGTCTGTATAGGGCGAATGGTTCTGCCAATATAGAGAAGATTACATGGGCAGACTAAAACATATACCACATAAGAAGTAGAACAGGTGGTATGCCATCTAGCTACATGAAAAAAGTCAGAATTAGGTACCTGCCATTCCTTGCCTGCAATGAAATGCTGACAATAATCACAAGTGGTGCAGGAAAAGTGGCCCAAATTAGTATGTTGTTCAAAAGATTGTCTATCTAAAGGGGAAGAAGTGATGCCAACTAAATCACGGAGACTGGGACCTTGGGTATGGGCGATTTGTAACCTCTTCTGAAAACATGAGTGTAACTGCAAAATATGCCAGTGCTTAAAAAGAATTTTCTTAATTTTTTCTGTGTGTGACATATATGGTAATACCCCTACCAATACATCAGATTGAAAAGTTGATGTTTGATTATTTGATTAAGCCACATTCACCGAAGGGAATAGCCATTCTCGATGGGTAAATTTAGCTCGCAAAAAAGCTTTTTTAATGACTTTGCTTGGGTATCCTCTTTGTGCCAAACATTGTGATAATTCATGTGCATGATCAAAAAAATCTTGATAATCTGAACAAATGCGCCGTAAACATAAAAATTGTCCAAACGGAAGACCTTTTTTCAAAGACAATGGATGAAAACTAGAATAAGTCAATAGTGTATTTCTCTGCACTGATTTTCTAAACAGAGTAGTGTGGAGCTATAGAGCAATAGTTATTTCGTATTATTGGTACATCTGTGACATCAGCATACTTGGGCAGCGGGAAACCCCTCCCAGCCCCCAATATTCTAATGACAAAGCAGACTCAGAAGAGAAAAAAACAAGACAAAACACATGTAACACCAGATATGTATTCAAAGAAAATATCATCTTTACGAATAAAGTCAATCACCCCAAATAGACAGCAAGCCCTCTCCCCCAGTGCGAAGAAAGGAGGCACCAGCCTACACCATCTGCCCAAGGGACCCGACCTACCTTCTCTCTGGGAGACTCCCTCGGTTCTCCTTTTTTTTTATATAAATGAGCTAAGGTCACTTACCTCTGCACTCCCATCGACCGTTCGGCATTGTCATATTGTTGTACTTCAAGGTCTGGGATCGCTCCTGAAATAACCAGAACAACTCCTTGAGCAGTGGGTCAGGGACTGGAATGGAGATACTCAAGGAAAAAGACAAATTATCAGGTAAGGCCTAATTTTACCTTCCTTATTGTATCCTCCAGTCCAGTCCCAAAACATATGGAATGTACCATAGCAGTACCAGCCCTGGGAGGGAACAGCAAGCCCAGCCTGAATCAATGTCATGCCAAATCTCACATCCCTCGCTGCTTGTACATCTAAATGATGCTTTATGTAAGGATACCTAGGTCATGGCCCTGCAGATATCTGCCAGTGGGATCAAACTCTATTCTGCCCAGGAAGCTGCCTGTGCTCTTGTCCAATGGGCTCTCAATCCCACCGACACGGCTTTACACTTGAGCAGGTAAGCCGAGGAAATCATCTCGCATACCCACTTGGAGATGGAAGCTTTGGACACCACCTCCCCCTTGCAAGGACCTCCAAATAGGAAAAATAACCTATCGGTCTTTCTAAAACGAACTGTGTTTTTCAAATAACACCAAAGGGTTCGCCATACGTCCAAGAGCTGCAAAATGGATTCAGACTGGAAACCCCCCCCCCCCTCGCCCAAAAACACTGGAGGGGTAACTGGCTGATTCACATGGAATGCGAAAATCACCTTGGGCTGGAAGAACAGAACTGGGTGCAGTATGACCTTTTCTTTAGAGATGTAAAGGAAGGGCTCCTGGCATGATAAGGCTTGCAACTCTGAGATCCCCCTAACCAAATAAATGGCTACCAAAAAGATCATTTTCAGGGTCAAGTCCTTCAGCGAACACTCAAAGCAGCTCGAAAGTTGCCACGGTCAGTACCGATAGCACCAAATTAAGGTCTCAAGCGGGAACTATCGACCTCAACAGGGGTCAAATCTGCTTAACCGCCCAAAGGAAACGTATCATGTCTGCATGGGCTGCTAGAGACATGACCTGCATTTTCTCCTGTTAACACATCAAGGCCTTCACCTGCACCTGTAGGGAATTACACACCAAGCCTTTTTCCAGTCCTGCCTGAAGGAAGGCCAGCAGCTCTGGGAGAGGAGCCTCCGGGGGTCTCCATCTCCAGTCCACACACAGGCTCTCAAAGAGCCTTGTGATAAGGAAGCTTATCATAGCTCAGGAAGGAGCTATAGAAAAGGTGAAGTGACTCTGAACAAGCAACCTGTCAGTTCTGGTAGAAATAAGAAAACAGAATTTTCCCATAAAAGACTACCAGTCCCAGAATGCACCAGGTTTCCAACAGCCATTAGAGGAGCTGAAGTGGGGAAACGTGTGTTCAATCAGGAGGGCTATGAGGTAATCCCTAAGCACTCATCTCAAAGGGCAGGGCCTGATTCAGCACAGCTGCGCTGTATTAGGGAGCAGCACTCATCAAGGCAGAATAAGAGTAGAGTTTATTCTACAGATGACCATCTTCATGATCACCTTGGATATTCAGAGAAGGATCATCAGTTTCATCTGAAGGATCCTCAGAAGCAGAAGCCAAACCGGACGGACAGAGAGGGAAAGAAACCCTCTGGAAGAAAGAGGAGAAAAGCCTTTGAGAGGTCTAGAAGAGTCCAAAGCAGTACGTATACTGGGAGGTATTCCAAGGGCCAGCATACACCATTGGACTGGGGAAAGCCAGAGGAATGGTGCTCCAGAGCTAAGAATCTCCAGACGCTACCTGTGAGGGAGACGGCTGCACGTGGAAGGGACCCTAAGACCCGTGCCAGAAGGTATGTGAAGAGAGATCCAGTGTCCAGGGATCTGGATTGGAAGGCTGGACATAAGAACTGGACTACATACTGGCCAGGCTATATAGAGAGGAACTCTAGCAGCAATGGAAGCTCAGGTATGAACACTGATCTATGCCCTAGCTATAACCTTGAAAGACAGCAGGGAAACAAGTATTCTCCTGAAAGTGCTCCATTGATAGATTCATCTGTGCCAATCCATGATATCGAACCCATGCTTGTTGAACAAGGGGGAATAATAGCAGATGAAGATCCTATTTATATGGACTGCTCTCTATCTAAACTCCGTTGGTAACTTTCTGTTATAAAGTACAGCAACCATCACAAAGAAATACAAATTTGTTCTTTAATCTACTCAGAAAAGCTCCTGAAGCAGGATTTGACCCACACAGTGGAAGGCAAGCCAGCTAAGGGGTTTCAGCTGGATAACTGCTAGCAATTAAGCCTTACCTAATTGCTTGTGAGCTAGGAGAGAATCACTTCTGTATCTATGTGGGAAGTAATCAGAAGTTAACCTGAAAAGAACAGTTTGTTTCTTGCTTTGTGGCTTTTCATTTGTTGTTTTCCTGATTTTGACTTTGTTTTTCCAAGTTAACACTGAAAGCAAGTAACCTAATTTATGTGCTACCAAGCATATCTGTGTTGGGAGAAATAACCCCATAAATAAATATCTTATTGGCTTTACCCAAGAGCACAACTAAATTATTGTCAGCAGCAGTGTCTGGTGTGAATGAACTACATTGCCCACAATACCTTGCAAATCATATAGAAATATGCATTTGCCAAGAGTGTGAAGATTCTCACCCAGGCAACCGTCTGACAGCCTCCAAATCCAAATGTAAGCCAGCGAGGTGGAATGCTTGTGCGCCTTCAGCAGCATCGATATGACTGTGCCCAAATAACACCACTTAATTAACGGTGCCCTCTCAGGAGCCATGCCGTAAGTGAGAATCAATCCACCTGTGACATTAGGCCTGGTCCCTGAAACAGCAGGTCGCTCCTGTTTGGGATCCACAAAGGGCTGCCTGCCAGCAACCTGACGAGGTTGGCATACCATGGCCTGTGCGGCCAGTCCAGTGCAATCATGGTGACCTTTCCCTTGTGTGCCTCGATCCGCTGCACAACCCGCCCTATCAGGACCCATGGTAGGAACACGTAAAGCAGACCTGATTCTGGCCAAGGTTGACCCAGGGTGTTGAGGCCTTCCAACATCCGCTCCCGGCGTCTGCTGTAGAACAGACTCACTTTTGCGGATGCAAAACGTTGCCATGAGTCCCATAACTGGAGGGCCCCAGCGGCGAGCCAGCTGCGCAAACACCTCGTTGTTTAGCGTCCACTTGCCGGGTTCCACTTCTACTCAGCTAAGGTAGTCTGCCACTATGTTCGCTCTTCCAGCCACGTATGCCGCTGACGGTGTCTATAGGTTTTCCTCTGCCCATACTAGCGACAAATTTCCAACTGGGCACTGCCCGTGCCTCCTTGCCTGTTGATATATGCCACCATCGCAGTGTTGTCTCAGAATACACGCACCACCTTCCCTCAAAGAAGGCCAACGAACCTCTGGAGGGCCATGGTCACCGCCTGCATCTCCAGCCTGTTTATGGCCCAGGCCAACTCCTCTGCCGAACAACTGCCCTGCGCTACCTGTGACTGACAGTGCACCCTCCAACCTGTCAGGCTGGTGTCTGCTGTGAGGGTGATCCACCTCGGTGCTTTCCAAGGGCATCCCAGCCAGCAGTTTCTCAGGCCTCAGCTACCAGCAGAATGCATTCTTGATCTTCCCCGGGCAACGCAGTCGCTTCTCCAGTGGGTGACATTGGGCCAACCATCTCCTCAAGAGGGACTCCTGTAGTGGCCTCATGTGTGCTAGAGCCCAAGGCACCAACTTGATAGTCGCCACCATCGAGCCCAGGAGTTGGAGGTAACGCCAAGCTGTTGGAGATGGCGATTGGAGAAAGAGCCTTATCTGCAATTGCAGCTTGTTCATCTGCTCTGGAGGCAAAAGCAACCTTGCCCTCTTGTGTCCAAAAATGAGCTCCCAAGTAAATCCATTCCTGCATCGGGCTCGTGCTGCTCTTGGCTGCGTTGACTACCCAGCCCAGACTCTGAAGGAACTCAACCACCCCGGCAGTGGCCCTCACACTCTCGTTTCTGGACTTTACCTGTACTAACCATTGTCAAGGTAGGGGTGCACCAGAATTCCCTTCTTCCATAGCGCAGCCGCTGCTGCCACCACCATGATTTTAGTAAAGGTCCTGGATCAGTCACTAGGCCAAAAGGCAGCATGGGCACCGCGAATATTAGGAAATGCTGGTGCTCCCGCTGGATAGGAATATGCAGGTAGGCTTCCGTGAGATCCAAGGAACACGCCTTCTCTGACTGCCATGATCACTGACCTCAAGGTTTCCATGTGGAAATGCAGAACCCTGAGACAACGATTCACGTGCTTGAGATCCAGAATGGGTCGAAAGGAACCCTCCTATTTGGCAACCACAAAGCAAATGGAGTATCGACCGGAGCAGTATTGGCTTCGTGGCACTTCCATGACCACCTGTAAGTCTAGCAACCTCTTCAAGGTGTGCCGTTATCACCTGAAGCTTGTGAAGTGCTCTGCAAGGGGACCACAGAAGACTTTCTTTGAACAGCCAACAAACTCGAGGGCATAACCCTCTTTGATAATCTCCAGGATCCACTGATCAAAGGTCATCTGGACACAGGCAGAATAAAATTCGCGCAGTTGTCCCCTCACAGACACCAACTCCACCTGGACCCGCCTCGCCTCATTGTGGTTTCTTGTTGGAGATGGAAGCGGAAGGGAAGAACCCCATCCCTGCTCTCTGGAAACCTCAAAAGGACTGACCTCTCAAGGGAAATCTTCCTCTCTGGTAGGGTGCAAATCGAGTGGTCCTGAAGCAACGGAAGTCCCGTGCTTGACCTCGACCCTGTGCTGGTGAAAGCCCCAGCTTCTGTTTGTCCTCTAGGAGTTTCCCACTCTTGGACCCCCAAATTGCTTGACCAACTTCTCCAGAGCCTCTCCAAACAGGAGCTTTCCATTCAATGGGAGCCTGCTCAAACGTTATTTGGAGGAGACTTCTGCCGACCATTTCCGGAGCCATAAGCATCTGCGTGCGGAGACCACCATGGCCATGCTTTGGGCTTCACACATAATCAGGTCATAAAAGGCATCTGCCAAGTAGGCCACTGACTCTAACTTGGCTGCTTCCGGAGGAGAGGGCCAGATTCCCCTTGCTCTTCCTGAAACCCCTGAGCCTAGCGCAAGCAGGCATGCGCCACAAATGCGCCTTACACTGAGGCCTGGAGGGAAGTGGCATTAAATGTCAAAGACTTGCCTCAGCAAGGTCTCCAGCTTCCTGTCTTGGACATCCTTAAGGCAAGAGCTGCCCTCCACCAGGATGGTAGACTTCTTAGTCACTGCCGAGACTGCTGCGTCAAACTTGGGTGAGCAGAACAGGTCCTTCTCCTGCTCAGGGAGCAGGAAGAGGCACTCCATCATCCGCGCCCCCCTCTGCCTGGCCTCCAGAACCTTCCATTCAGCCAGTATTATCTGTTTGATGTCCCAAAGCAAGGAAAGCACAGTTACTTACCTGTAACAGGTGATCTCTGGGAACAGCAGGAATAAGTCTTCATGTATGGGTATCGTCGGTACTGACGGAGCCTGCGCGGGAACGCTCCCCAGCGTCCAATCAGGAAGCTTTTGGGAGCATCCCACAGCAACTGTGTGCTGCCTTCCCACCTTTCCCAACCGCCTCTCTCCAGTTCGAGTTTAAAGCTGAGACAAAGAGAGAGAGAGAGAGAGGGAAAGGAAAGATAGAGAGATACAACTCCTAGGGGAAGGTGGGTGGGTTGTGAAGACTTATTCCTGCTGTTCCCAGAGATCACCTGTTACAGGTAAGTAACTGTGCTATCTCCAGAAACAAGCAGGAATGAGTCTTCACATATGGGGACTCCCTAGCTTGAGATGCCAGGGAGAGAGCCCAGAAGCTGTGTGTCCCTGGAAGGGCTCCACTTCCACCCATGGATCTCTGGCATACAACCAGGGTTGGTGGGTAGGAGTTGACTAGGTATGGAACAGGTGTTTGAGAACAGCCTGACCAAACAAGGCATCCCGGCGGGAGTCCTTGTCCAAGCAGTAATGGGCAGTGAAGGTATGAACCGAGGCCCAGGTGGCTGCTCGACAGATGTCGTCAATGGACACAGAGTGTAGATGAGCCTTTGAGGTTGCCATGGCTCTCACATTAAGAGCTGTGACATGGCCCTCCAGAGAGATCTTTCTACTCTGATAGGCGAAGGAAATGCACTGAGCAATCCAGTTGGATAATGTCCTTTTGGAAACTGGAAGTCCCAAATGGGAAGGATCAAAAGCAACAAAAGGTTGTGAGGACATTCTATGTTGCTGTGTTCTCTGTAAGTAAAAAGCTAAAGCTCTTTTACAATCCAAGGTATGAAGATTCCTCTCTGCACTTTATGCATGAGGGGCTGGAAAAAAGACAGGTAGGTATACCTCTTGGTTCAGATGAAAAGGTGAGACCACTTTAGGCATAAAGTGTGGATTAGTCCCGAGGACTACCTTGTCATGATGGAACCTTGTATAAGGTGGATTAGCTACTAGGGCTTGCAATTCACTAATGCGGCGTGCTGATGTGATTGCAATGAGAAAGATAACCTTCCAAGAAAGAAATTTCAAGGAGGTGGTAGCCAAGGGTTCAAAAGGGGCCTTCATAAGTTGCCCAAGAACCAAGTTTATAAAACCACCGGTGGCATGGGACCTAATGGGAGGCTTCGTTAAGAGAAGGCCTCTCATGAATCTTGCTATAAGAGGATGAGAGGAAATAGGCTGTCCATTTAAAGGCTTAAAGGAAGCTGCAATAGCACTCAAATGGACCTTTACTGAATTTGTCTTAAGGCCTGCATTGGATAAATGAAGAAGATACTCCAGTAAGGACTCCAGAGGTAGCGCAAGAGGGTTAAGACCCTTTTCCGCACACCAAATCGTAAATCTTTTCCACTTGAAAGTATAAGAACGTCTAGTGGAAGGCTTTCTGGAAGCATGAAGAATATCTTTCACTTGCTGAGAAAGATGGAGATCTTGGAGATCTAGGCCTTCAGCAACCAAGCCCTGAGATGCAGAGACTGGGGATTGGGATGCCATAACATTCTGTCCTCCTGGTATAGGAGATCTGGAGCAGACCCTAACTCCGGGGAGGGAGCTTGAGAGAGATGTAGGAGCAGAGGGTACCACGCTTGGCGTGGCCAATGTGGCGCTATGAGGATCATGCGACCCCCGTCTCTCTGAAGCTTGAAGAGGGTTTTGGGAATCAGGGGAATGGGTGGAAAGGCATACAGGAAGTCTTGACCCCAGTAAAGGAGGAAAGCATCCCTGGCCTGGGCCCCCTGAGCCGGAATCCTGGAACAGAACCAGGGAAGTCTGGCATTCCACGGACTTGCAAAGAGGTCTATGTCCGGGGTTCCCCAAATTTGAAAAATCTTGGCCACTTGGTCCGCATGCAGAGACCACTCGTGTGGAAGCAGAACTCGACTGAGTCTGTCTGCCCAAGAGTTTTGAATGCCTGGAAGATACACTGCCAGAAGATGAATCTGGTGCTCTCTGGCGAAGGCCCACAGTCGCAAAGCTTTGTTGCAAAGCGACAGAGAGCCTGTTCCCCCCTGCTTGTTCATGTAGAACATGGCTACCTGATAGTCCTTATTCATACAGACTGTCTTGTAGCTGAGCAGGGTGTGGAACACTCGCAGAGCAAGGAAGATTGCTCTGAGCTCCAAGAGATTGATATGTAGACAACTCTCCTGTGGAGACCAGGTGCCTTGGGTGGAGAGGTTTTGTAGATGAGCTCCCCAACCCATTGGAGAAGCATCTGTTGTAAGAGTTGTCTGGGGTAAGGGCTGCTGAAAAGGAGACCCCAGCAACAGGTTGTGAGTGGACTTCCACCACTGAAGGGACAAAAAGAGACGACTTTTGAGTTCTATTTTGTCCGACAGGCTGTCCACAGCCTGGGTCCACTGGGTGGATAAGGTCCACTGAGCCGCCCTCATGTGAAGGCGAGCATAGGGTACCACATGGACGGTGGAGGCCATGTGGCCTAGTAATTGCAACATTTCTCGAGCAGTCAAATGGGACTTTGACTCTGCCTGAGAAGCTAACTGCACCAAGCGAAGACAACGGGCCTGGGGGAGGTAGGTCCTTGCCCTTGAGGTATCCAGCAAGCCCCTATGAACTCCAGAGACTGAGTAGGGATTAAGCTGGATTTTGGGATGTTTATTACCAGCCCTAAATATTGAAGGATTCGCATTGTGCAGGATAGAGATCTTGGCCTCTCACTGGGTGGGAGCTCGAATGAGCCAGTCGTCCAGATAAGGGAAGACAAATATTCCCAGAGTGCACAGAAATGCAGCTACTATTGCCACGCATTTCGTGAACACTCTTGGTGTGGAGGCCATACCAAAAGGAAGCACTTTGTACTGATAGTGCTTTCCCTGAAAAAGGAACCGAAGGAACCTTCTGTGGGTTGGATGGATGAGAACATGGGTGTATGCATCCTTGAGATCTAGAGAACAAAGCCAATCCTGACTCTGAAGGTAAGGAAGCAGAGTTCCGAGGGAAATAATTTTGAAAATAAGGGGAGTAGAACCCTGAACCCTGTTGAAGAAGAGGAACCTCTTCTATTGCCCCCTGGGCAAGAAGGGTGGAAATCTCCTGGCCCAACAGGTCGAGAAGAGAGGTCGGAGAATTGAACTGCTTCCCTATGGTACGAGGGGGCAGACTTGAGAAGTGTAGTTTGTACCCCTCTCTTATGATGGAGAGCGTCCAATGCTCTGCTGTGATTTGTTCCCATCTGGGAGCAAAGTAAGCCAACCTTCCTGGAATGGTGGAAGGCTCTGGCCCCTGCAGAGCCAGAAAGGCTAAGTTCTCTAGTTGCAAGTCAAAGGCCCTGAGGGGGCTGAGGGGGCTGAGGTTGCTGGGCCTGAGTAGGCCTAGCAGCCTTTGCTTTGCTCTGTTTGGGTGGTTGCTGACGTTTAAAACGACCTGTAGAAGATGCCTGCTGAGCATAAGCAGAGTAGTATCTTCCCTTCTTAGAAAAAGGTGTCTTTTTAAACAACTTCTTCTTGGCAGGAGCAGAGGTAGACTTGGACAAGCTATCCAAGGCAGAATTTTCAGCATCCATCTGATTGGCTTTTGCTCGCCAATCCTTACCAAACAAGTTCTCACCAGTGCAGGGGAGATTCCCTAACTCATCCTGCACCCAGAGCTCCAAATCAGATGCTTGAAGCCAAGCAATCCTACGTGCACCTATGGCAATAGATGAGGCTCTACTGACACATTCAAAAGAGTCGAAAGCTGCACGGTTGGAAAATTTAGAGACATCTTGGGCATATTTGAGCCAAGTGAGAAATTCCTGTCTTCTATCCTCAGAAATGAAAGGAGATAAAAACAGCAAATGATCCATGACTTCCCTTAGGAACATTCCCATGTAAAGACTGTAGGAATTTATCCTTGCAGCTAACATGGAAGCTTTGAAGATTCTACGTCCAAAAGCATCCAGGGTTCTGCACTCACGTCCTGGAGGATTAGAGGAGTGTCTCTTTGCACTTCTAATCCTTCTCATAGCAGACTCTACCACAATGGAGTGGTGAGGGAGCTGAGTCTTATGAAAACCAGGACAAGGTGGGACTCGATACATGGTGTCCAACCTGCGAGAATGAGGAGAGGTGGTGAGAGGTTCCTCCCACATTCTCAACATGAGAGCATAGAGGATCTCATGAATAGGTAAGGTAGCTGCCTCTTTAGGAGTTTTGGGATATTGTAAAATATCCAACTCCTTGGCTCTTGGCTCTGTTTCAGGGGCCACAGATATAGACAGGCCCTGAGCTACATGCCTGATGAAATCCTGGAAGGACAAGTCCTCAGGAGGAGACATCCTGCGCTTAGGAGAAGCAGACTCCTGTGGAAGCAGTATGGATGCATCGACAGAACTCTCAGACTCATCAGATTCATCAGAAGAATCGAAGTATCGTCTGTCTGGATGCTCTTGTAATGCCCGATACCCGTACCGGCTAGGATCGGCATCGGGAGTAACCGGTATCAAGGGTTCGGTACCGGAGGGCATCGGAGAACAGGGTACCGTTCCAGCAGACACCGATACCGATGTCGATGCGATCGGTACTGGTAACGGTGCCGGTATCGACACCAGTGCCGGGAACGGAACCGGTGGAGTAGTCTGAAGCGGTACCTGGGGCGTCCATGCCACAAGGAGTGCCGCTATATTGCGTTCCATGGACAGCATCCTCTGGTCCATTGACACTACCAATGTCTGGATATCGGTACCGGTGGGAGCCACTGGTACCCCAGAGCATGGCAACAGGTGATCTGTCGAGGCCGAGCCATCGAGATCAACCTGTAACCCCATAGGTGGAGCTTTGGAAGCCGGAGCCTCCCGCCAGGGTAATTTTGCCGGAGCAGAATCTTCGAGGGTAAGGGCCGAAGCATCCCAATGCTTAGAGGGGGATTTACCCTTCGAGGACCGACTGGACTTATGTTTGGTTACCTGAGATCCATGTGAGGAAGAAGAAGCCCTGGAAGACGTTGATTCCACCAAAGCCGCATCAGAGGGAAACAGGGTACTAAGCTTTGCTGCTCGGGTCTGCCGACCCCTCTTAGACATCATGGCACAGGACATACAATCTGTAATGGAATGGTCAGGACCCAAACATTTCAGACACCAGTCATGGGTGTCGGTGACGGAAATAGTACCGCCACACTTGGTGCACTTCTTGAAACCCGAGGCGGGTTTTTCCATGCTGTGGAAAAGAAGACGTCCGGGCCTAGAGCCACACAGGAGCGCACCAAGGAAAAAAATTTCTGTATAGTTTGGGTTTTTTTGAAGAAAAGAAAGAAAATACCGGCGGTACCGGTAAAGCGTCGAGGAAGGCAGACGCGACACGCAAAAAAGAAAGAAAAAATAAAGAAATTCTTCTGCGGTGAGAGGAACATGAATTGCTGGCTCCGCGGAAAAAAAGAACTGGAGAGAGGCGGTTGGGAAAGGCGGGAAGGCAGCACGCAGGCGCTGTGGGATGCTCCCAAAAGCTTCCTGATTGGACGCTGGGGAGCGTCCCCGCGCAGACTCATTCCTGCTTGTTCCTGGAGATAAGACTATCTGTAATTTCCTGACCCTCTGGAACAAGGGATCCTCCAGAGTTTCCTCCTCCGTCTGAGGACCTGTAGTCATATTGAGAATGCGTGATCAGTGCCAATAGCTCCTCTCTACAGAACACACGCACAATGTGGGCCACTTTGTGTGTAATCTTGCCCTACTCCAGCTTTAGCTCCTCCTCCTGTGAGGCTCCTCCGTCATCCTGGGTCGCTGGCCCTCCGCCTCAGACAGCATCGAGGCCGAGTCATCCCAGGAATTGCCCCATGTCTGGCTTTAGTAGTGGGCCCTTCTTGCACGCTGGTAGATGCCTCCACTTCAGCCAAGGGCCTCTTCCAGGCCCCTTTCATGATCAAAGACCCCACTGAGCTCTTCTGTCTGATGCAATAGGCTTTGTACATGAGGACGACGAACTCTGGGGAGAAAACCCCCAAGAAGTTCTCTACCAGAGCATCCTTGGAGGTGGAGAGTCAAGGGGCACAGGATTCACGGGCCTCTGCAGAGGCCCTGGTATGATTGGAGGTGGAGAGTCAAGGGGCACAGGATTCACGGGCCTCTGCAGAGGCCCTGGTATGCTTGGAGGAAGCTCCTGTCCCGCTCCTGGAGCTCAGTCCCACTGCCTCTGCCAGGGGCTGCCTTGAATCTTCTGAAGGACCTGCTCTGTCCTGCAGGTCATCCTTCACTTAACATGCTTCTGCATCACAGCCCCTGTAAAAGCCCTCCTCTGACACGTCCTCCCTCCTGGACCCACAGGCTAAGTACATTGGGCTTGTGGATTTTTTTTTTTCCTTTCTGGCAGTCAAAAAACTCCTAAAAAGCACTAATCTTTTCTATAGTCTGTTTAAGGACAACAGTTACCGAATCTGTGGGATCAAATAGGGCCTGGCCTCCATGCTGCGGGAAAAAGAAATGAAGAGAAAATGGCCTCCCTGTTTTTCCCGCCTAAAGGTAAAGGGGAAGGAAGGGGCTCCCTTAATGACTGGCTCTCTCCTCCTCTCAAAACAAAATGTTGCTCTCTGGAAAAAACCACCCTGGGAATGTGGTTCTTGTCCTGCATGTTGCTCAGCCTCCTGTCTGCTTTGGCAGCCGCAATAATTCCCTGGAGGTACAGAGAAGCCTGCTGCATCATGCCGGCGCATGCCGCTCAGCCTGCCCAGAGGCTTCGGTGGCCACAGAGCTCTCTAGAAGGGAGACTGCCCTGATTGAAGCGCGTGAACCTCTCAGCCTCCTGCTGGCTGAGGTGGCGACGGGAACTCTAGAAAAGGGTGGGCCGTTCAGGCTACATTCCCCACTCGCCGTCAGGAAGTCAGGCCTCAGACATCTGTGCCCAGCCAAGGAGCCCCCCTCTCCTTACTGTGGGGAAGGGGAAGAGGGGTCTCCGTCCATATGCTAAGGCATTAAAATAAGAGACCCAATAGGCAACAACTAGTCGATCCAGCCATGGAAGGGTCCTGTGGTGGGCTTTCCCCTTCCGTATGGCACTGGTGCTACAAGGAGAAGAGCAGAGTAGAATAGTAGAAAAAAGAGGCCTAGAAAGAGAACAAAAAGCCAAGTGAATACCCCCCAACAGGGAGTCACATCTCTCCAGCTGCTTGGAGAGTGAATACTAGGGGCTGGGAGGGGCTTCCAGCTGCCCAAGTATGCTGATGTCACAGATGTGACATGTTCAGTCTCCAAGCTGCTGGTCAAGCGTGACAATCCATATGTATTGGGACTGGACTGGAGAATACGATAAGGAACAACTGATACTAGAAATCAAACCTAAGCTTCCCTTAGAAATTCAAAATGACAAGACTTTGATTTTCATATTTTGGACACATCATAGGAAGAGAAAGATCATTAGAGAAAGACAACATGCTTGGAAAGGTTCAAGTTCAAGGAAAAAGAGGAAGACCAGAAATGCAACGGATTGATAACAGCTATGAATTCCACTCTATCAACAATTAGCCACCTGACTTAAGACCAAACAGTTTAGCACAGGATCGCCTTGAGTCAGCAGATAGCCAGTCTGGATAGCTGCTGAATATTGCCACTGTTCAGGTAGCTCTGACCACTAAATGCAGATATTCAGCACCAGCCAGTATACCAATACTGGAATGCAAAATCCAGGATTTTTTGTTGTTTTTACCCATGCAGAATATCAGCTTCCATATAATTAAGCAATAGATGTACAAAGAATTTTTTTTTAACAAAAGCCCTTTCCCTGTGCCCTTTGATAATAAAAAAATAAACCACAAACACAGCAAACCTATACAAATTGTTTTTGACAGTTCACATGAACACTTAACAGTTCTTAGACACTCTAGAGGAATTAACATCTAATAGTGATCCAGCCAATCAGACTGCTCAATTTTAAACAAAAGAACATCCTATGCAATTAAATTAATAGGTTTAAACTCAAATGGACTCAATTTTTCCAGTGTTTTTGGGTTCCAGAGTTTTAACACCTGAAGATTTAGGTTTTACCAAATAGGAACTCTCATATAAAGAGATATTAGAGATATTCAGAGTAGCTATAAGAATTGCCATACTGGGTCAGAACAAAGTTCCATTAACCCAGTATCCCATTTCCAACCATGGCCAATCCAGACCACGAGTACCAGGAAGCATCCCAAAAAACAGACAGATTCCATGACGTTTATTCCCAGAGATAAACAGTGAATTTCCTCAAGTCCACTTTAACAATGACATAAGTACTTTTCCTTAAGGAACTGTCCAATTTTTTTTTTTTTTTTTTTTTTTTTTTTTTTTTTTTAATGCAAGCTACCCTAGAAGCATCTTCTGGAAATGAATTCCAGAGCTTAATTATGCCTCGAGTGGTTGTTGTTGGTTTTTTTTTTAATTTAAAATTTTGCCATTTAATACAAGCATAATAACACAAGAAAATTAACAGGTTCAAAAAAAAGTAACATACTTATTCAAGAAACAAACTATATGAAATCTTACAGCCTAGTCTACAGTACAGGGTGCGAGCCTTACTGTATGCAGAGAACAATACATTAATAGACAAACAAAACTTTTCCTAACAAAATCAAAAGAAAGATTACCAAGGAAATGATCTAACATCGGCCAGGCTCTACCTGTTAAATAGCATAGTTACTCACCTGTAACAGGTGATCTCCGGGAACAGCAGGAATTTAGTCCTCACATATGGGTATCGTCTGTACCGACGGAGCCTGCGCGGGAACGCTCCCCAGCGTCCAATTAGAAAGCTTTTGGGAGCATACCACAGCACCTGCATGCTGCCTTCCCGCCTTTCCCAACTACCTCTCTCCAGTTGAGTTTTAAAGCTGAGACAAAGAGAGAGAGAAGGAAAGGGAAAGAGACAGAGAGATACAACTACTAGGGGAGGTGGGTGGGTTGTGAGGACTAAATTCCTGCTGTTCCCGGAAATCACTTGTTACAGGTGAGTAACTATGCTATCTCCAGGAACAAGCAGGAATGTAGTCATCACATATGGGGACTCCCTAGCTTTAGATGCCAGGGAGAGACCCTAGAAGTTGTGTGTCCCTGAGAAGGGCTCCACTTCCCCCCATGGATCTCTGGCATCCTACCAGGGATGGTGAGTAGGAGTTGATTAGGTATGGAACAGGTGTTGGAGAACAGCCTGACCAAACAAGGCATCCCGGCGGGAGTCCTTGTCCAAGCAGTAATGGGCTGTGAAGGTATGAACCAAGTCCCCAGGTGGCTGCTCGACAGATGTCGTCGATAGACACAGAGTGCAGATGAGCCATTGAAGCTGCCATGGCTCTCACATTGTGAGCTGTGACATGGCCCTCCAGAGAAAGGTTCTTACTCTGGTAGGCGAAGGAAATACACTGAGCAATCCAATTGGACAGAGTTCTCTTACAGACTGGAAGTCCCAAATGAGAAGGATCAAAAGCAACAAAGAGTTGAGAGGACTTTCTATGTTGCTGTGTTCTTTGTAAGTAAAAGGCTAAAGCTCTTTTACAGTCCAAAGTATGAAGGTTCCTTTCTGCATTTGATGCATGAGGCATTGGAAAGAACAGGTAGGTAGAGCGCTTGGTTTAGATGAAAAAGCGAGACCACCTTTGGCATAAAGCGTGGATGAGTCCTAAGGACTACCTTGTCATGATGGAACCTTGTATAAGGTGGATCAGCTACTAATGCCTGCAACTCACTGATGCGACGTGCTGATGTGATTGCAATGAGAAAAATAACCTTCCAAGAAAGGAATTTCAATGAGGTAGTAGCTAAGGGTTCGAAAGTTGGCTTCATGAGCTGACCAAGAACCAGGTTTAAGTCCCATGCCACCGGCGGTGGCCTAATGGGAGGCCTAGTTAGAAGAAGGCCTCTCATAAATCTTGCTATAAGAGGATGGGAGGAAATAGGTTGTCCATTTAGAGGCTTGAAAGAAGCTGCAATAGCACTCAAATGGACTTACTGAGTTAGTTTTAAGTCCTGCATTGGATAAATGAAGGAGATACTCCAGTAATGATTCCAGAGGTATCGCAAGGGGGTTAAGACCCTTCTGTGAACACCATATGGTAAACCTTTTCCACTTGAAAGCATAAGAGTGTCTTGTGGAAGGCTTTCTGGA
This sequence comes from Ichthyophis bannanicus, assembly GCA_033557465.1. Lineage (NCBI taxonomy): Eukaryota > Metazoa > Chordata > Amphibia > Gymnophiona > Ichthyophiidae > Ichthyophis > Ichthyophis bannanicus. Next base: position 701,643,495 of record CM066036.1, read on the forward strand.
AGCATAAAGGATATCCTTTACTTGCTGAGGAAGGTTAAGATCATGAAGATCTAGGCCTTCAGCAACCAAGCCCCGAGATGCAGAGACTGGAGATTGGGATGCCATAACATTCCGTCCTCCTGTGACAGGAGATCTGGAGCAGACCCTAACTCCAGGGAGGGAGCTTGAGAGAGATGTAGAAGCAGAGGGAATCACACTTACCGTGGCCAATGTGGAGCTATGAGAATCATACGGCCTCTGTCTCTCTGAAGCTTGAACAGGGTTTTGGGAATTAGGGGAATGGGTGGAAAGGCATACAGGAAGCCTTGACCCCAGTAAAGGAGGAAAGCATCCCTGGCCTGAGCCCTCTGAGCCGGGCTTCTGGTACAGAACCGGGGAAGTTTGGCATTCCACAGACTTGCAAAGAGGTCGATGTCCGGGGTTCCCCAAATTTGAAATATCTTGGCTACCTGGTCTGCATGGAGAGACCACTCGTGTGTAAGCAGAACTCGACTGAGTCTGTCTGCCCAAGAGTTTTGTATGCCTGGAAGATACACCGCCAGGAGATGAATCTGATGCTCTCTGGCGAGGGCCCATAGTCGCAAAGCTTCATTGCAAAGCGACAGAGAGCCTGTTCCTCCCCCTGCTTGTTCACGTAGAACATGGCTACTTGATTGTCCACATGGATGAGGACTGTCTTGTAGCTGAGCAGGGTGTGGAACACTCGAAGAGCAAGGAAGATTGCTCTGAGCTCCAAGAGATTGATATGTAAATGAGCCTCCTGTAGAGACCAGGTGCCTTGGGTGGAGAGGTCTTGCAGATGAGCTCCCCAACCCATCGGAGAAGCATCTGTTGTGAGAGTTGCCTGGGGTAAGGGTTGTTGAAAAGGGGACCCCAGCAACAGGTTTTGAGTGGACTTCCACCACTGGAGGGACAAAATAAGAAGACTTGTGTTTGCTATTTTGTCTGACAGGCATCCTGATGCCTGGGTCCATTGAGTGGATAAAGTCCACTGGGCTGCCCTCATATGGAGGCGAGCATAGGGAACCACATGCACAGTAGATGCCATGTGGCCTAGTAGTTGTAGCATTTCTGGGGCAGTGAGATGAGGTTTTAGCACTGCTTGAGAAGCTAACTGCACCATGCGAAGGCAACGGGCCTGGGGGAGATAGGCCCTTGCCTTTCTGGTATCCAGCAACGCTCCTATGAACTCTAAAGACTGAATGGGAGTTAGACTGGATTTTGGGATGTTTATTACCAGACCCAAATACTGAAGGATACGCATTGTGCAGGAAACAGAAGTCCTGGCCTCTGACTCTGTTGGGGCTCGAATGAACCAGTCGTCTAAGCAAGGGAAGACAAATATCCCTAGAGTGCGGAGAAATGCTGCTACTACAGCCATGCATTTCGTGAACACCCTTGGTGCTGAGGCCTGGCCAAATGGAAGCACCCTGTATTGGTAGTGCTTTTCTTGAAAAAGGAACCGAAGGAACTTTCTGTGAGTTGAATGGATGAGAACATGTGTGTACGCATCCTTGAGATCTAGAGAACAAAGCCAATCGTGACTCTGAAGGTATGGCAGCAGAGTTCCAAGAGAAATCATCTTGAATTTCTCTTTGACAAGGAATTTGTTCAATTCTCTGAGGTCCAGAATAGGTCTGTATCCCCCTGTTTTCTTTGGGATAAGGAAATAGGGAGAGTAAAACCTTGTACCCTGCTGATGGATGGGTACTTCTTCTATTGCCCCTTGGGCAAGAAGCATAGTGACCTCCTGACCTAACAGGTTGATGAGAGAAGTCGGAGAATTGAACTGTCTTATCATTGTGGGAGGGGGCATGCTTGAAAAATGAAGCTTGTACCCCTCTTTTATGATGGAGAGTGTCCAATGCTCTGCTGTTATCTGCCCCCATCTGGGGGCAAAGTGACACAACCTTCCTGGAATGGTGGAAGGCTCTGGTCCAACGAGAGCCAGGAAGGCTAAGTTTTCTAGCTGAAAGTCAAAGGCCTTGTGGAGGCTGAGACTGCTGGGACGGCTGAGGCTTAGCAGTCTTTGCTTTTCTTTGTTTGGGTGGTTGCTGACCTTTCCTGACAAGCTGACCTGCAGAACGTCCCTGCTGAGAATAAGCAGGATAATATCTTTTCTTTTTAGAAAAGAATGGTTTCTTGAAAGATTTCTTTCTAGCAGACTCAGCTGTGGACTTGGATAATCTATCCAAAGTGGCGTTGTCAGCATCCAACTCATTGGCCTTTTCCTGCCAATCTTTACTAAACAGGTTCTCACCAGTACAAGGGATATTTCCCAGTTTGTCTTGTACCCAGAGCTCCAGATCAGAAGCCTGGAGCCAAGCAAGTCTACGTGCACCTATGGCAATGGCAGATGTTCTGCTTATGCACTCAAAACAGTCAAAAGCTACACGGTTGACAAATTTAGAAACATCTTGGGCATATTTGACAAATGTGAGAAAATCCTGCCTTCTATCCTCAGGAAGAAGAGGACTCAAAGCCTCTAAATCACCTGTGACTTCCTTTAGGAACATTTCCATGTACAGACTATAGGAACTGATCCTGGCAGAAAGCATGGAAGCTTGGAAGACACGACGTCCAAAAGCATCCAAAGTTCTGCACTCACGTCCTGGAGAATTAGAGGCATGTCTCTTTGCACTCTTGATCCTTCTCATAGCTGATTCCACTACAATAGAGTGGTGAGGAAGCTGAGTTTTTTGGAAACCAGGACAAGGAGGGACTCGATACAGAGTATCTAGTCTACGAGAATGAGGCGAGGTGGGAAGAGGTGTCTCCCACATGCTTAACATGAGATCATGCAAGATCTCATGGATGGGCAGGGTAGCTGCCTCCTTAGGAGCTTTGGGATATTGTAAAATTTCCAACTCCTTTGCCCTAAGCTCTGTTTCAGGGGCCACAGTAATGGATAGACTCCGAGCCACCTCCCTGATAAAATCCTGAAAGGAAATATCCTCTGGAGGAGACATCCTGTGCTTAGGGGAGGAGGGCTCCTCTGGGAGAAGCATTCTTGCATCGACAGAACTATCAGAATCCTCAGATTCTTCTGAGGACTCGAAGTACCGCCTGTCCGGATGCTCTTGAAGAGCCCGATACCCATACTGACCGAAGTCGGTACCGGGAGTAGTCGGTACCGGAGTATCGGTACCGGAAGGCATCGGATGACTGGGTGCCGGCAATGCAGACACCGATGTCGATGTTATTGGTACCAGTACCGATACCGGTACCAGTACCAGTTGAACTGTCCGATGCAGTTCCGAGGGCGTCGATGCCGTAAGGAGAGCCGCCAGACTGCGCTCAATAGCCAGGACTCTCTGATCTATCGACGCTGCCGATGCCTGGGTGTCGGTACCAGAGAAGATCGTCGGTACCCCAGAGCATGGCACCAGTAATTCTGCCGAGGTTGAGGCCTCGAGAACGTCCTGGAGTCCCGATAATGCTTTGGAAGCTGAAGCCTCCCGCCAGGGCAATTTTGCCGGTGCAGAATCCTCAAGGGCAACGCCAGAGGCATCTCGATGCTTAGAAGGAGATCTACCCTTTGAGGACCGGTTAGACTTGAGATCCACGGGAGGAAGACGAAGCCCTGAAAGACGTCGATGCCACCGAAGCTGCATCAGAGGGAAACAGGGTACTGAGCTTGGCAGCTCGGTTCTGTCGACCTCTCTTCTGTCGACCTCTCTTGGCCATCATGGCACAGGCCATACATTCCAAGATGGAATGGTCAGGACCTAAACATTTCAGACACCACTCATGGGTGTCGGTGACGGAGATGGTACCGCCACACTTGGTGCACTTTTTAAAACCCAAAGAGGGAGTGGAGAAGTGGCCTAGTGGTTGGGGCAAGGTACTTCAGGCTAGAAGGTCGGGGGTTCAAATCCCACTAGAGGACAGCAAACTTGGGCCGGAAGGACTGGTGTTTCTAGTCCCACAGGTGCTCCTTGTGGTCTTGGGCAAGCCACTTAACCCTCCATAGCCCATGTTCCCTGTAAAATAGTTATCTCCAAGTTATAATGCCCTGTTCAATGTAAACCGCACTGATGCAGAATAGCACGGTATATAAGAGAATGTAAATAAATAAATGTAAATAAATAAATGAAATCAAGCATTTACAAGGAAAACAGAGGAAAGTCCCCCTTGCAGCCAGAACCTTAAGTTCCAGCTGCAGGAATGACTTTCTCAACTGTGTATATCAAGACACGTCTCAAAAGACAGTTATCTTTTAACTGCAAAAAGGAATTTCCTTTTTGCAAAAATAAGTTTTCAAAAAAGAAATTTTATCCACCTCTGAGGCTAGAGTTACTACAAGTGTGGCATGAGAGGTAAATCACATCATTGGAGATCTCCAAGAAATTTGGCAAATCCAATTCTGAAGTCTCCTCAACTTGCGCCTCCCTATTGCTCCCAGTCCCAGAGTGGACAGGAATATAATATAGATGAGACCACAATCTTCTCAGGCTCTAAAAACTAAAGTACATCCTTACAATATTTATAAAATAAAATTAAAGAGAATAAACAAGTTATAGGAAAATTTAACAATCATAGGTTTTTTGCACGTACTTTCCAACATTTCTATGTGTTTATATAATACATAAGAATCTTTCAAACCCAGTATCCCAGCAGACTAAAGACAGCCAACTTGCCCCTCCAGTCTTTCCAGTCGTTGGGCAGTCAAAATCAGTTTCTCATCAACCACTTGACTTTTGCGAACTACCTGCTCAGAAAAGGTTATGGTCTGCTCCACAAAGCCCTGTAATAATAAATTAGTTTTAGAAACTTCCCTCCAGATGTCCAGTAACATAATTTCAGGAACATCTGCAATGGTAGTAGAGATCACAGGACGCTCAACTACCTTTATTTCCTCTAGAGAACCCTCAAGAGATACCTACAGTAGGCCACTAGGAGAGGCTTGTGCTCCAGCCGCAGCGGGGCCCACTAAGAGAGACTCACAGCTTTCACCCATCACTGCCTGCAACTGACCAGGACTAGGAGAAGAAGTTCAAACTATAGGACTCAAAGAGGCCTCAGATGGAGTGAGGGAGAGTCCAATGAGTTTATCCCCGATGTTACCTTAATTCTTGGAAAAATACAAATATGTTCGTCCATAGGCCCCATTGTCACTTTAGGTTTAGACACTCATCTTATTGGGTTCTTCCGCATTGACTTGATTGTCCTCTTCCCCCCACCATGGAGCATCTTCTGCAACAAACAGGGCCCTTAAGCCCCAAAATGGCCCCAAAGGGGAAGCAAAAGGGCATACCACTTTGGGCATGCACCCCGTGACTGCAACCGTGAACAGCTGTGCATTCTTTTAAAGCGTCCCTGGGCACACCCAGATGATGTCAAGGGTAAGGCAGCCCCGTCCAAGGAAGCCTCTCACCATTGGTGCTCCCAGACAGCTCCTGCAATGCTAAGCACAGCAAGCCCCACAGCTGGTACCAGCATGCTCCTCGGCTGCTGTTTTAAATGCACCACTTAGTAGCTTCATTGTATGTCCCCTAATCTTTGTATTTTTAGACGGAGTTGTCAACTGAGTCACATCTACTCTTAGCTGTTTCTTCTCAAAGCTGAAGAGTCTATCTTATTTAGTCTTTCCTCATCCCCATCCCCTTTTTATTGCTTCTCTCTGCATATTTTCAAATTCCAGTATACCTTTTTGAGATGCGATGTCCAGACTTGCATAGAACGCTGAAGGTGCAGTCACACCATAGTGCAATATATAGGCATTATATTCTCTGTTTGAAGAAGACCGAACACAATTTAGGATAGCTATCCAGAGGGTCGCCATGAGTCGACTCAGACTCGATGGCACTTAACAACAACAACATTCTCCGTTTTATTCTGTATTCCTTTCCTTATAATTCTTAACTACTTTCTTTGCTGCCACCAAAGTCAACTTACTGCTCATGACACCTAGATCCTTTTCCCAGAGTAGCGGCTCCTAATGTGGAGCCTAGCATCATGTAGCTATAGTAGAGGTTGCTCTTCCCTACATGCATCCGTTTGCACTTGTCTATGTTAAAATTTCAGTTGCCATTTGGATGCTCAGTCTCCCAAGATCCACCTGAAATTTCTCACAATCCTCTTTTGATTTAACTAGCCATCTGACTGACGACCTATTTGTACCCTGGCATCTGTTTCCCATTGGTTATCCCTTCTCCTACAAGGTCTCAGAGATGCCTATTATGTCTGCCTCTTCATTCAGTGTCATCTACCCTTATTCTTTCGTCTTGTGTTTTAGACTTCTAACATATACATACATATATACACACACACACACACATATTTCGATGTGTGTTTTTGTTTGTATTTTCAACCTACTTATTAGTTAATAGGGGCAATTTGAATCTTTAAACATTGTCTACTCTTTAACCTGCACCTAGGCTACTTTGGCCTTTTATTGCAACCTCTCTATTAAGATGCTGCAACTTTCCTTTTTGTTCAGGGATACATTCCCAATAACATGCTCCTGTCTACTGTCAACTTTCCCCTATAATGTAGTTTAAAAACTTCTTTCCTATTTAAAGTTTCGTGCCAGCGACGTGTTTCTATGCTTATTAAGGTGGAGCCTATCCTTTCGGAAAAGGTCCATCCTTCCCCAAATTGTTGCCCAGTTCCTAACAAACCTAAAGGCGTCTTCAATGCAGGCCAAAGGGGAGAGCCTGGAACTGGAAAAGGCAACCCAGAATGCAGAAGCAAAAGAAACCACTGGTGCTGGGAATATGAAAGTATGCCTTGGCTATGTCCAGGGAAGTCAAACTCCCCATACAGAACTGATGCAATGACTGATCTGATGGTCTCCATGCCTAAATAAGGAACTCAGTTTAGCACGGACCGCCTTCAGGTCCAAGATATATTCAAGAAAGGAAATTCCTTCTGGCCTCACAAAGTAGGTGGAACAAACAGCTCTGGCCTTCTCTGCTGAGGGCATGGGTAGAATAACCTGCCACTGCAAAAGGAACTGAAGAGTTTCCTTGATGGCCTCTTGCTTGAGCAAGGAGCCACAAGGAGACTCCACCAAGGTGTCCCATAGAGGCTCTGCAAGCTCTAGGGTATGTCCCTGACTAAGGACCTCAAGGATCCATTGGTCTGACATGATATGGGTCCACTCCAAGAGAAAACAGCCCAGAGTTGCCTCCCAACCAACTGTACCTCAAAAGGCACCCATCAGATTTTCACTTCAGGGGCTGACCAGCTCCAGAAGGCATCATAGCAGAGTCTCAAAAGTGTTGTGAATTCTGAAAGGGTTGGCCTTCTTATCTGGACTCCTAGCTGCCAGAGGATGCCTCCATGTGCTAAGCAGAGCCTGCAAGAGGCACTCTTAACATTCCTAGGCCTTTCTTCTGGGAGCCTATGGGAGTGAACCTCTGTAGGTCCTCCCCCAAAGAATAATCTGCTCATAAGGGGAAGACTGTTCACACGTAACTTGGAAGCAGTGCCCGCTGACCAATTGCAGAACCAAAGCCATTGCCTAGCCACCACCATAACTGCCATAGCCTATGAGGCAATCCTGATCAAGTCAGAAAGGATCAGCCACATACAAAGACACAGACTTGAACCTCACAACCTCCAGACTGTCTGGAAGTTGCTGGACCCAGGGCCACCAAACCTGCATACAGCACTGCTTAGAAGCCTAAGGCAGAAGACAAAACTATTCTTAAGGAATGACTCTACCCTCCTATCATGATACTCCATAAGCACAGCACGTCTTTCTACTGGGATGAGCATGTACTTTGTTATGGCCATGACAATGGCATCCATCAAGGAAGTCAATATACAGCAGAGACAACTCGCCCTGGGGCAGACCCAACTCAGGGGATCTCCCACAGAGACCAAATGTTGCTGCATAGGTTCCACTAGGGAAAGAAGCCAGAAGAATGCTGGATACTATCCAAAATAGGGTCTGCTCACAAAGCCTGCATGGGAGCAGGCTCAATATGCAGAGCTGGACCAGAATAGGAAGGTCCTCCATGTAAAAAAAAAAAAAAAAAAAAGCAGATCACAGATCTACTACTACTACTAAACATTTGTATAGCACTACAAGACATAAGCAGTGCCAGGACCGGCGCTACCCGGTAAGCTGGGTAAGTGCCGATGTCAGAGGGGTGCCATCGCTAACTGCTCATCCCCCCTCATTGATTCACTGCTTTGAAGATGATTAAAAGCAACTGCGGGAACACTTCTCTTTACTCCCACGGCTCTGCTGCCTTACAAGCTACTGGCCCATGGCGTTTCTAAAGGCGGTAATAAGCATTTCCTGTTTCTTTTGAGAAACAGGAAATGCTTGTTACCACCTTTAGAAATGCCACAATTCAGCAGCTTGTAAGGTAGCAGAGCAAAGATGAATGTTTCTGCAGCTGCTTAAATTGCCTGCTACAGGGGCAGTAACAGATGAAGTGGGGAGGAGTGGGTTGGAAGAGAGCTGACACCCAAGGATGGTACTGGACTGGGACTGGAAGGGAACTGATACCTGGGGATGTGACTGGAAGATGGCAGGGTAATGGGGGAGGGGGCTAGAAGAGAGCATACATGAGGGAGGGGGCACTGGGACTGGAGCAGCCGACATCTGGGGATGGCACTGGAAGGGAGATGGACAGAGGGGAGGGGGACCGGAAAGGAGCTGACGGGAGGGGCACTGGAATTGGAAGTGAGCTGACATCTGGGATGGTATTTGGACTAGAAGGGGCTGGACAGTGGAGAAGGGGGACTGGAAGGGAATGGACAAGTGGCACCACTGGGAATGCAAAGGGGTTGACATTGGAAGGTATTGGGAGGGAGGACTGGAAAGTGTGCGAAAACTGGGACGGGTTACTGGGACTGGAAATAGGCTAATACTGAGGGGGTACTGGGACTGGAAGGGGGCGGAGACTGGGCAAGAAATGGGTTTATGCTGGGGGAACTGGAAAGGAACTGGAAGGGAACTGATGCTAGTATATGCTGGGGTCAGGGTGGGAAAAGAGGCAGAAACTGGAGGTGTGAAAAGGGAGAGGGAGCAGATACTGTGTGTATTGGGGGGGGGGGGAGAAACAAGTTTACAGAACAGCCCAGCACAGTGAGTTCCATCAGCATGTGCTGTCACCGCTGCAGAGTGTCGACTGACTCAACAGAGCAGAGGCGGGGAGGCCACACTGCTGCAGGCACTGGACTGTCAACCAGGCAGGCTCAGGACAGTGTGCCTCTGCCTACTGGATGGAGCGAGAGAGAGCAAGGGGTGGGGGGAAGTGGATGGGGGGGGTGAGATATGATAGACATGGAGGGGGAGAGAGTGTGAGCAAAAGACAGGGGAATAATGGACCAGGGAAGAAGAGCTGGGGAATCGAAGGACAGGGGTGTGGTGAAACCAAGTTAAAGTTGACTATTGATTAACCCCTAACTTACTGCTGACGCATAATTAAACCTCAGTTTTGTAAGAAAGAAATGTCTGTGAAATTTTGTGAACATAACTAGTCTGGTAGAAAACATCATGTGAAATTTATGATAGGGAGTCTTGGTAGGAAGAAGTACTGGTAAATGAGATAAGAAAAGCTTTTCACATGGCAACTGTATACAAAATAAATTGAAGGTCATGTTATCTATCTGTGGCGTTCTGAGTTTCTGAACCATGTGATGTGAGATGCCTTCCTTGAGCATTCTCAGGCACCTGGTCATCGTCTTGATTACGGTTAATGGATAGCTGATCCTATTCTCTGTGTATGTCAACGTGATGGAAAATAACTAGTTGCTATTGCAGCAAGGTATAAGGAAGGGGCCTCCTGGCAGACAGACAGAAGAGGAAAGTCTCGCCCATGTGTTGAACATGCGCACCGTCTGGGGGGGGTGGGGTCTTCCCGATTGAGGGTCTCTCCTGCCTGGCTGAATTTGGGGCTTTTTCAGTCAAACATGTTGGCATGAGATGAAGTTTACAACTCTTTCAATGATGTATTGTTTTCTTTTATCTATCTTTTATGCACAGCTTAACTAATCAAAGGTGGATTAAGAGAATTACTTGCTTTCAAGTTACCTTTTTTATATTTTATAAATAAACTGATTATTTCTATTCTGAAGTTTGTTAGTCTTTATTTCTAGGCAAAACATGGGGTGAAGGTTAAAAGCGGTAAGTAGATGGCTAAAAAAAAGAGGGATAGAACTGGATAGTAAGGAGTACTGAAATCTGGGTAGACAGAGACAGAGAGAAAGAAAGAAATGAAAGAAAGCTGAAAAGGAAAAAGCAAATCAATATCCAAGATGGAAGGAAGTGAAGAAAACAAAAGGAAAGACAAGAAATGGCAGATGGACTACAGACCATAGAAAGAGAGATAAGAGAAGACAGAGGAAAGCAGAAGCTTCAGATCAGGACCAGCATGATCAGAGAATAAAATGGTCAGACAACAAAGGCAGAAAAAGTAATTTTATTTTCAATTTAGTGACTGGACTTTGCACTACCTTTATATTTTACACAGGATGGGGAACTACATCGCTTATTTCTCTGGTGTTGCTCCACATGCGGTGTCTGGCTTCTTGGAGTTTCAGTTTAATTTTGGTCTACATATTTTTATTTTTACTTTAGGTTGTGGTCACTTATTCTGTATTTGGTGAGGGTCTATGTTTTGAGTGTGTGACAGAGGCCAGGCGTTCTGTAAACATGGAGTTTGTACATAGGAATATGTACTGTAGTAATTTGACTTGTTCAGCTTTTCAAATAGGTGTACGGATGTTCTAGGCCCTCTGCTGTATTTATAGTGCTGCTTTTTTCTTGGTAGGACCCTTGTTGTATGAGTTTTGGAAGCTTATGTTGTATGGTATGGTAGACTTTTGTAGGGTTTTATATTAGTTCACAATATGCCTGGTACTGGAGAATGTTTATGTTGCTGTTAGTAAGATGACCAGAATAAGATTTTCTTTTTAATTATATTGAGTTCTGTGAGTGAATGTCCTACTTCCGCTCTGCACCCATTGTAGAGGGAGAGGTTTCTATGGATGCAGAATATATATTCAAAAGAAAAAGCAAGAATTTTAATGCAGTTTATAATAAAATAAAATGAGTTATAATTTTATAATTTGGTGTTATAAACTGCACTGTGGTTCTCACTTTTTCTTATAGTTCCTTGGTGTGAGAGCATCTTGCATTTCCTTTGTTTTTTGCAGAATATATAATTACATTAACACTATGCTGGTCCAGTGCACAGTTTCAGAACGTATGTTGGGGTTGCCAAGCCATTCTTGGAGTTTATGATGGAGTGGGAGGTGTTGTGTTGGGGTCACAAAGTCCCTCACTTTTCAAAGGGTGGAAGTGCTGTGTGGGGGCCACTAAGCCTCTCTTGTTTTTGTTAAAATGGAAAATGCTGTGTTGGGGCGCCAAGTCACTCTTGCTTTTGTGGAAGTGGGAGGTGTTGCACAGATGCTATTGAGCCCCCCTCATTTGGCATATTTAGTAGTATGTTTCCTAAACTCTGTGCTGGTAAGATGTGTGGGTCACATTACCAACACAGGGACGCAGGGATACAGTTACATCCCCCTGCAGTTACCACATTTCAACATGGCAAAATGACTGCCGGTGCAACTAAGGCCACCCACTGTGATGGCATTAGTTCCGCCCACGCTACTTGCACTGAGCCATTATGTTAGTTTCTGCCGACAATGCAGATGCCTGTATGTAAGAGTTCTCTCTCTCGCCTCACATTTATGAGCTGTCCGTACAACCGAGTATTTTTCTTTTGATCCATATCTAAAACTTAACATGCTCTTGGACTATCACAGTCTGTTTGTATGATATTAAGTGTTTACTGCTAAGTAGTTATTTTTATTCTGGCTATGCAATTGCCCCTTCACTGCAATTTTCTTACAACATTGGATTTGAAGGAGAAATACTAGCATCACGTGAAGCAAATTTACAAAGGAGTTTTGGGGAAAAGGAGGATGGGGTGTAGCTAATGTTAATAATAATGAGGGAGGGGGAGCCAATTTATAGTTTGCAGAGTGGTGCCAGAAACCCTAGCATTGGCCCTGCGTAGCACTGTACATATAGATGTAAGACACAGACCCTGCCCATCAGTGCTTACAATCTAAATCAAGACAAAACACATAGCGAAACTAGGGACTAGAGTATGGTAAGATACAGTACACATAAGTAGTGGACAAGAGAGTGAAGAGCATCAGGATCCAGAAGCAGCTTCAAAAAGGTGGGGTTTTAGCCTGGATTTGAATAGGGCTAGAGAAGGAGCCCGATGCACACACTCAGGTAGTTTGTTCCAGGCATATGGAGCAGCAAGATGTAATGAACAAAGTCTGGGAGTTGGCAGTGGCAGAGAAGGGCACAGGTAAAAGGGAATTGCCAGAGGAGCAGAGTTCCAGAGAAGGTGTGTAGAGTGAGATAAGAGAGGAAAGATAGTGAGGGAACCGCAGAATGAATGCACTTGTAGGTCAGTAGGAAATGTTTGACTAGATTCGAAACTGATAGGGAGCCTGTGAAGTGACTTGATAAGAGCACTAACATGAGCATAGTCACACTGGTGGAAAATAAGCCATACAACCTCCCTCCATCAGGGAAGCTCACCTTCCTCTTCAGACACACCTTTTGGATAAAAGGCATCCTCTTCTGCGTCCCAGGGAATGAACAGGCAAAAAAGTAAAATGGGGGCACTTAATCCTCCTGCTGTCAGCAACAGAGGTACTCAAGGACCCTGGGTCTCTCTTAGGGGAAGCCTGCACCTGTTTCAGTAGCTGTTGCTCAAATCCAGCTTAAACTCCGCAGGGTAATATTAGCTAGGGGGCTTCTCACAAACTATCTTCCTCTGCATGGACCATGTGGTCATCCAAAATGGTAGCCTGTCCTGCAGGCAGGAAACCCATGGAAGAACCAGAGACATTATAATTGGCATTGGGCTCCAGGTCCCCCCAGCCCCCCCCCCAGGAAGGAGGAGTCCTGAAACTGCCCAAAAGAAGGTACCTGACGGGTCACCATCACACAGGGAGCAAAAAGACCTAGCAGCAAAGCTGATCCAATGGGTATCACAAGAGGCACAGCATCAAGGCCCTGGCATTGTGGCAAGGTTCCACACAGCAATAAGAAAAAAAGATCATTAAAAAAAAAAAAAAAAAAAAAAAAACCAACGAACGACCTGCAATAGCTGTGTTGAAAAAGGAACTCCAACAACTGAAAGGCCAGCCAGGGAAACCAGAGCAGGGTTATCCCAACTTCCTCACAGGCTGAGAGGCCTAGCTGCTAGAAAAATACAAGGCCTTTTCTTTTTTTTTTTACTTTATAACTGCTTTACTAAAAGTATCAAGAGACCTAAATATAGCCCATGGACTTCAATGGAGGGAGAAAAAAAAGAAACCCCGCACACACAAACAAATAAAGGACAACCAGAGAGAAGTGGTGCGCTGGTGCACTACCAGCCCCGAGTCAGGAACCTCGTGAAATCCTCCTGACCACTCTCCAACGCACCAAGTGCTAGGAACAAATGGGTAGCAGCGTTGGAAACAGGGCAAGCTATCAGCTCAAGGAGATGGGACATGCCTGAACTCCAAACAAACATTTGGCCTATTAAGAATATAAGATATGCCATATTGGGTCAGACCAAACAGTTTAGTCTTAAATGTGCTACATTGTAGTTTCATTACATGACCCCTAGTCTTTCTACATTTTGATAGAGTGAACAACCGATCGATCAAGTTTACCCATTCCATTAATTTTGTAGAACTTTCTCTCTCCTCAGCTGACTCTTTTCCAAGTAGAAGAGGCCTAACCTTTTAAACCTTTCCTCATAGGGATATCCGTCCATTCCCTTTATTATTTTTGTTACTCTTTTCTATACCTTTTCTAATTATACTATATCATTTCTGAGATCAGGCAACCAGAACTGCTCACACTGTTCGAGGTGAAATTTCACACCATGGAGTGAAGCAGAAACATAAAATAGCCTTGGTTTTATTCTCCATTCCTTTCCTGATTCCTAGCATTCTACTTGCTTTCTTGGACACTGCTGCACACTGGGCAGAGGGTTTACCATGTATTATCCACAATGAAGCCCAGATCCTTTTCCTGGATGGCGATTCCTAATGTGGAACCTTACATCATGTAACCGTAGTTTAAGTTGTTCTTCCTAAAGTGCGTAAACTTTGCCCTTGTCCACATTTATTTCATCTGCCATTTTGACGCCCAGGCTCCCAATATCTCAAGGTCCTCTTGCAATTTTTCACAATCCTCTTGTATTTTAACAACTTTCAATAATTTTCTGTCATCTGCAATTTTGACCACCTCATTGTTATTCCATTTTCCAGGTCATTTAAGAATATGTTAAAAAGCAGCGAACCTAGCACAAATCCTTAGGGTAAGAACATAAGATATGGCATACTGGGTTAGACAAAGGGTCCAAGCCCAGTATTCTGTTAACAGCAAGCAATCTAGGTCACAAGTACCTGTCAGGTTCCCAAAATGTACACAGATTCTATGCTGTTTATCGCAGGGGTAAGCAGTGGATTTCCCTGGTCCTCTTTAATAACGGGGTTTTTTGGAATTTTCCTCCAGGAACTTGTCAAAACCTCTTTTAAATCCAGCTACAGTAAAGCGTGATTACTCACCTGCAGCAGATATTCTCCATGAACAGCAGCAGGAATAAGTCCTCACGTATGGGTTACATCATAGACGGAGCCCCGCACGGAATGCTCCCCAACTTCCAAAGAACACTTTTGGGAGGTACACCGTGCATGCATGCCTGCTTTCCCACCTGCCACAGCACAATATTCTCCAGTATGACAACATAGCAGGAGCCAAAATGGCAACTCCCCAGGGAGGTGGAAGGGTTATGAGGACTTATTCCTGCTGTTCACAGAGAACACCTGCTACAGGTGAGTAATGGTGCTTTCTCCATGAACAAGCAGAAAATAAGTTCTTACATATGGGACTCCAAAGCTACATTGTGAGTAAATATGAAATGCCTCATAGGGGCAGGATCGTGGAGCACAACCATGGTAAATATAATCCCAAGAGTTACTTCATGTTAGTAGTGGAACATGCCACATTCTTAAAACAATTATATTTTATCTCCAAAAAGAGAACAAAATGTAACGCACTTACTCTTATAGCACAATCTTGCCCCATGAGGCATTTCATATTTACTCACATAACTATATCTTATACTCCTGCCCCCAAGTAATATTTTACACACATAGTTGTTCATATAGGTAATGTATCAATGTCCTCCTCATCTCATCTCTCCCTAATGTGAGATTAGCTTCATATTGTATGGAAATGAGTATCTATATGTCAACTGATGGCACAGTTTCACTTGTGCCATCGGTTGACTTCACTTAGCCTTTAGAATACCAGTGCTTGTCAACATCCGACTGTTTGTCTGTTTGCAGTTTTCCTATTTATATTTATTGTTATTTTATTATTTATGTTTTTATGAGGCTATACACCCTGAGGACAGCGCATGTCGAAACGCGTTGGGGTACTACCACAATAAAAGGTTGAACCTGCAGACAATTACTCTCCACTGTTTTGTCTGGTCTGCAAAATTGCTGTCTTGTCAGAAATCCCCGTCCAGACAGAAATGGGCTGCGAAGGTATGACCGAAGACCATCTCGCAGATCTCTGCTATGGAGACAGAACAGAGATCGGCTACCAATGTAGCCATTTCATGAACATTGTGAGCCATGATATGCCCTCAAAGGCTCAGACCAGTCAAAGAATACATCTGAACGATGCAATCCGCGAGCCAGAGATAGCGTACACTTCGTAACAGCGACACTCAGCCTATTGGGATCGAAGATGACAAATAGCTAGGAGGATTGATGGTGCATAGAAACACAGAAACATAGAAAAATGAGGACAGAAAAAGACCACATAGCCTATCTAGTCTATCCTTCCATATCGACAACTACAACAGTCCCCTTTTTTCCTTTAGAGATATTCTGTGTTTGACCCATGCTTTTTTTAATTCAGATACTGTCCTCATCTCTACCACCTCCACTGGGAGACTATTCCACGGATCCATCACTCTTTCCATAAACAAATATTTCCGCATATCACTCCTGAATCTATCCCCTTTCACCCTCAACCTATGTTCCCTCATAGCAGAACTTGCTTTGAATCAAAAAGAGGCTCTCCTCCTGTGCATTTATGCCATGGAGGTATTTAAATGTGTCAATCATATCACCTCTATCCCACCTTTCCTCTAAGGTGTACATATTAAGATCCTTAAGTCTGTCCTCATATGCTTTATAATGAAGACCATTAACCATTTTAGTAGCCACCCTCTGTACTGACTCCATCCTGTTTATATCCTTTTGAAGGCGCGGTCTCCAGAATTGCACACAATACTCTAAATGAGGTCGCACCAAAGATTTATACAGATGCACCATCACCTCCTTTTTCTGCTAGCCATTTCTCTCCATATGCACACAAGCATCCTTCTAGCTTTTGCTGTTGCATTTTTTACCTGTTTAGCTACTTTAAGATCATCAGACACAACCACACCTAGGTCCCACTCTTCTTTAGTGGACAAAAGTACTTCACCCCCTATACTATATTGCTCCCTTGAAATGTTGCAGCCCAAATGCATGACCTTACATTTTTTAACATTAAATCCCAGCTGCCAAATTCTAGACCATTCTTCAAGCTTAGCTAGATCCCTCTTCATGTTATCTACACCTTCCTGGGTGTCTACTCTATTGCAGATTTTGGTATCATCCGTAAAGAGGCAAAGATGTTAAAAAGAATCGGACCAAGGACAGATCCCTGGGGCACACCACTGGTAACTTCCTTCTCCTCAGAGTGAGCTCCATTTACCTGTACTCTTTGTCGCCTCCCACTCAACCAATTTCTAACCCAAGCAGTAACTTTAGGGTCCATCCCTAGGGTGCTCCGTTTGTTTATAAGTTGCCTGCGAGGAACGGTGTCGAAGGCTTTATTGAAATCTAAATACACCACATCTAGGGCTCTCCCTCGGTCAAACTCCATGGTCATCCAGTCAAAGAAATCAATCAGATTCGTCTGGCAAGACCTACCTCTGGTGAATCCATGCTGCCTCGGATCCTGTATTCCGCTGGACTCCAGAAACCTCACTATTTTCTCTTTCAGCAGCGTTTCCAATAATTTACTCACCACCAAAGTTAAACTAACCGGCCTGTAGTTTTCAATCACATCCTTACTTCCGCTTTTGTGTAAAGGGACCACATGAGCCTATCTCCAGTCCTTTGGCACCACTCCGAACTCCGAGGCATTGAAAAGGTCAGTCAGTGGAGCTGCTACAACATCCCCAAGTTCCCTCAGTATTCTAGGGTGTATCCCATCCGGTCCCATCGCTTTGTCTACTTTAAGTTGAGCTAGTTTCTCATAAACACATTCTTCTGAAAATTGTTCAAGATGCCCCTCGCTTCTGTTCCCGTTTGTGGTGTTTTCTGTGGTCCTGTTCCTGGTTCTTCACCTGTTAACCCAGAACAGAAATTTGTTAAGCAATTCCGCTTTATCCTCATCAGCTTCTATTTATTCCTCCCCTTCATCCTTGAGTCTGACAATACCACTTTTGCCCTTCCTCTTCTCACTAACATATCTGAAAAATGTCTTATCCCCCCATTTTATTGCATTGGCTATTTCCTTCCTCCTTTTTTTGAATCTTTGCTTTCCTGACTACTTTGCTAGCTTCTCTAAGTTTTTCTAAATATAGATGCCTGTCTTCCTCTCTCTGTGATCTCTTGTATTTCATGAAGGCCTCCCTCTTTTTCTTCACCTTTTCAGCTACTTTTTTCGGAAGCCATAACTGTCTCCTTTTCCTTTTACCTTTATTTACCATTTTAACAAAAAGTTTGGTTGCCCTTAAAATATCCCCTTTCAGTTTTGCCCACTGTTTTTCTACATCCCCCGGCTGTTCCCATCCCGCTAACGACTCCCTGATTTATTGGCCCATCTTGTCAAGTTTTCCTAAAGTCTGAGACCCTCACTTCTGAATGGATTCTAACAGCCCTAGTCCTAATACTGAACCACACCATCTGGTGATCATTGGATGCAAAATGATCTCCCACTATAACATTTATTTATTTATTTATATTTATTTAGCTGTGTTTATATACCGCTTTTCACCAGGTCAAAGCGGTTTACAATAAACAAGGGGATACATAGAACAGGGCTAATTGTATTTACAATAGGAAAGGAGTATACCATCACCAGTGGGGGGGGGGGGGGGAAATAACATTTACATTCATGCGAGATGCATCAGTCGTGCTTCCGTTTCTGATTCTCTCTTCATTTTCAATCATAGATTGGATTTATTTACAGTTTTGGTTTTGTCTGCTGTCATAGTCCGCCTTGGAGAACTTCAATGGGTACTGCTTTGTGTCAATCCTAGGTGCTCCCGGAAAAGAAGGGTTTTTATTTGCTTTCTAAATGCAGGAAGGTCATTGTTGCAGCGGACTTGTGTTGGGAGGGAGTTCCAAAATGAGGGTGCATAGAGATCAAATCCACGGTTACATGTCTGCTGATTAAATTTTGTTCTATCATGTGGCACAATGAATGTATTGTTCATGGTCTGTCGTATTGGTCTTCCAGAGTTTGTACGGGTTAGCAGTGTTTGTAGATAAGATGGAGGCTGTTGGTGGCGGGCTTTATGTCTTAGCACCAGTGTTTTATATTTTATTCGTGCTTCTAGTGGGAGAATATGTAGTTCTCTTAGAATAGGAGTGATGTGGTCATGCTTCTTTACCTTTTGAATGATCTTTGCCATTGTGTTGAGGGCTGTTCGGAGTGGATTGATGGTGGTGGCTGTGAGTCCTTGGTAGATCGCATTACAATAGTCTAAGTGCGGTAGGGTCATTGCTTGCATAACTGTGTGGAAATCTTGAGGGTCTATGAGTGGCCTGAGCCTTTGTACCATTTTTGCTTTAATACTGATCTCGCAGCTTTTGCAACCTGCTGTTTAAAAGAAAGTGTCTGATCAAGGATGACTCCTAGATATTTCACATGTGTTTGGACTTTTATTTTAGTTGCGCCTAGAGTGATGAATGGTGGGGGGGTGAAGGTTTGGTCCTTGGTTACAAATAACGCCTCTGTTTTTTTGAGGTCTATGGCGAGATTGTTTTCTTGTAGCCATTTGGAGACATCATTGAAGCAGTCCATTAGATTTGGATTAGTTGGATTGGTAGTTGCGATGGGACCATAGAGCATAATGTCATCCACATACAGGTGGAAGCTGATATTATGCGACCGTATTATTGCACAAATGGGTTGAAGGTAGATGTTGAAGAGTATGGCTGATAGAAATGACCTTTGTGGTATTTCTTGGGTTTGCTGGAAGGGTGGGGAGGTAGCAGTGATGGTTCGGATGAGTTGTTGTCTGTTAGGTAGGATTGGAACCACAACATCAGAAACATAAGGTCTTACATATGGGACTCCAAAGCTACATTGTGAGTAAGCACCAAGTCCAGTATGACCCCTTCACATGTGGGGTCTGTTACCAATTGCCTGAATAGTTCTCCCTGTAGAGAATCCAAGATCTCCTTACTACTAGATGATACTGCAGCAGAAATGTGCCAAATCAACATCTAAAAAAGTCCAAAGAAAACCCAGCATACAATAAACCACAAGTAAATATTTTTTTGTTGGAATGACCAGCAAAGTGTGCAGGAGTAAGCCTGCCACCACAGTGGTCGGTCCTTTTTAATCAATTATAACACAAAATTAAAACAGCTCTCATTAAAAAACGGCTGTACTTAGCTGTGCAGAAAAAATCTTCGGCTGAACGAACGTTGTTTGCAGCGATAAATCGATGTTTGCCTCAGCAGGTCAGTAAAGTAACGACGTGTCACGTTTCGGGGGTATACCTATCAACCCCCTGCTTCAGGTCAGACCTCTGAATCAGGTAAAGAATATCAGACCTGATTCAGAGGTCTGACCTGAAGCAGGGGGTTGATAGGTATACCCCCGAAACGTGACACGTCGTTACTTTACTGACCTGCTGAGGCAAACATCGATTTATCGCTGCAAACAACGTTCGTTCAGCCGAAGATTTTTTCTGCACAGCTAAGTACAGCCGTTTTTTAATGAGAGCTGTTTTAATTTTGTGTTATAATTGATTAAAAAGGACCGACCACTGTGGTGGCAGGCTTACTCCTGCACACTTTGCTGGTCATTCCAACAAAAAAATATTTACTTGTGGTTTATTGTATGCTGGGTTTTCTTTGGACTTTTGTGGTTATTGGACCTAGTTTTGAAGCATAGATTATTCACTTTGGTGCCCAAATCAACATCTGGCATATTGAAATCCCCTATCAGTAGCACTTCCCCTTTCCTAGCAATGCTGCGTATGTCTTCAATTAACTCTGTCCACCTCTTCCTCTTGTGAGGGAGGTCTGTATATCACACCAATGCAAATAGATTTCTCTTTCCCTCTTTCTAGTTTATCCCACAATGCCTCCTCTCTCCCTTTTAAGCTCTGCAATTCCAAAGCTTTAATACTATTTTTTACGTATAGTGCCACTCCTCCTCCCCTTCTTCCTACCCTGTGCTTTCTGAATAAAGTATAGCCTGGTATAGTTACATCCCAGTCATGGTTTTCTGTGAACCATGTTTCTGTAACTGCCACTAAATCCAAGTCGGCCACGCCCACCAAAGCTTCAACATCAGGGATCTTATTTCCCATGCTACGGGCATTTATACATACTGCTTTCCATATGTTACCCCTTTTACCCATTTCCATAAAGGTATTTAATGTATCACTTACCTGGGGGCTTTCTTCACCCATCCCCAACGAATCTAGTTTAAAGCCCTCTTCAGGAGATTAGCCAGTCGACTACTGAAGACACGTCGACCTTTGGGCACTCCAGGCAGAAGGCCAACGCATGCTTGCAATCCAGCATGTGCAACGCTGTTTCACCGCAATTGGCGTGAGGCTGGGGGAAGAACGTTGGAAGGACAATGGACTGGTTGAGGTAAAAAGCCAAGACCACCTTTAACTGAAAATGGAGCTGTGTGTGGAGCACCACCCAGTTATGGTGAAATCTGGGGTATAGAGGGTGTGGGACTAGAGCCTGGAGCTCACTAACACATCGCGCCAACATGATGGCCACCAGGAAGAGGACCTTTCAGGTCAAGAACTTCAGAGGGCACGTGTCCAGCAGCTCAAAAGGAGCCCAAATGAGCTGGCCAAGGACCACATTCAGGTCCCAAGTGACAATAGGGTGCTTGATTGGAGGCTTTGAAAAAAGCAAGCCCCACAAGAATCTGCCTGCCAGAGGTTAAGCAGACACCGGCTTCCCCCTGCAGCCACAATGGAACGTTCCTATCGAATTGAGGTAAACGTGCACCAAACTGGACTTGAGCCCAGAATTGGAGAAGTGCAAGAGGTACTCCAACATCTGGTCTAGGGGGCAAATAAAAGGGTCCAGCACCCGACCAGCATGACAGACAGCAAACCGCCACCATAAACGTGTAGACCTTCCACGTCAAATTCTTGCGGGACCCCAGCAGGATCTTGGTATACCCTCAGGGAGGGCGAGCTCCTCGAGGGCTACCCACTCAGCATCCACACCGTGAGCGCCAGGGAGTGGGCATTGGGATGCAACAAGGAGCTGTTCTCCTGTGAGATGAGGTCAGGGTCAGAGCCCAGGCAGAGAGATTCCCTCTGAGAAAGCTGCAGCAGTAGCGGGAACGACAGTTGTCGAGTCCAGTAGGGATCAGTGAGAATCATGGATCCCCCCTCAGCCTGGAGCTTCAGGAGAGTCTTTGTGGTATCGGGGATAGGCATAGAGCAGGCCCTTCCCTCAGTAGAGAAGAAAGGCATCCGGAGCCAGACGATCACTGGCAGGCCTCCCAAGAGCAGAACCAAACTACCTGGGCATTCTATGCCATAGCAAAGAGGTCCACTTTGGGGATGTCCCTCTTGAGGGTCCACTCATGTGGCCAAAGCACCCAGCTGAAGTGATCTAACAGGCCAAATATGTTGCCCTGAG
This sequence comes from Ichthyophis bannanicus, assembly GCA_033557465.1. Classification (NCBI taxonomy): domain Eukaryota; kingdom Metazoa; phylum Chordata; class Amphibia; order Gymnophiona; family Ichthyophiidae; genus Ichthyophis; species Ichthyophis bannanicus. The sequence goes on from CM066036.1 coordinate 701,665,419, forward strand.
ATCCATACCATTGAGCAGGGTGAACTTCCAGAGACAAACAGCCTCCCAACACATGAAGTACGAGCCCATGCCCCCCTGCTTGTTCACATAAAACATGGCCACCTGGTTGTCCATCTGGATCAGAACCACCTGATTCACCAGGTGTGCCCGAAATGCACGGAGAGCATTTGCAATGGCCCAGAGCTTGAGGAAGTTGATCTGATGAATGCTGTCACTCTCAGAGCACAGACCTTGGGTGCAGAGACTGTCCAGGTGCACGCCCCAGCTGAGATTGGAGGCATCTGTTGTGAGCAGCCTGCAGGGCACTGCTGGTTGGAATGGGAGGCACAGATGCAGGTTTCTAGGCACAAGCCACAACTTCTGGGACTGTGCGAGTGGTGCAGTGGCCACAACCCTGTTCCACAGGTAGTCTGAGGCTTGTTGACATTCTGTCTACAAGGTCCACTGGGTTTGCTGCATGCAGAACAGGCCTGAAGGGTGACATGCACCGTGGCTGCCATGTGTCCGAGGGCTCTCAGCAGCACATGGGCAATGGTGTGTGTGACAAGGCAGAGGCTCAGAAACAGGAGAAAATGGGTTTAAATCATTTTCTGTCACCTCAGAGGCTTGGAGAGGCAGGACAGGAAGGGGTTAAGTTTCCTGCAAACAAACACTCTCTGCAGAGAAGAGCAGGGAAAGAACCACACCCTAGCTCTAGGCTAACCCAGAGACATAGCCAATCAGGGAAGTGGGCGGAGTCAGACCGGATTGGGCCACTCTGCACTCATAACCAGGAAGCAGCAGTTAGCAATAGATTCGGATTCGGAGGCAGAGAGAGGTCCAGACTCGAGAGAGGAATCAAAGAGGAGAGGAACTGGTTACAGAGCAGTGCAAGCAGAAAGGCTGAGCCCAGAGGAACTAAGGAGAGAACCAGGGAAGGGAGAGTTCCTGCAGGTGGTCCAGGAAGAGGGACAGGCAGACCTCAGCTCCATGAGAGAGAAAACCCTGGAGGTGACCCAGAGCTGGATTCAGAAGCCTGGAATACTGACTTGGAGTCAGGGGAGTTCCCCAGAGGCAGACGCTGCAAAAACCAGGTCAGAGCAAACTCTTCTAAGCCTTGTAAAGTAAATAGCTTTGAGAGAAGTCAGTCTATAGGAACTGACAATAGAGTGCTTTCCAAAAGAGGCAGGGGTAAACCAGACCCTGAATATAAACCTGAAGTTAATAGAAGGAAGGGGGTCTATAGAAAAGTCCCTGTTGGAAAGCTACAAACATTTCCATGGTATAGACAGCGTGACCTAAGCTCTAGTTCAGAGGAGCACACACCTGCCTGCCAGCAAGAGGCTAATTGGCAGCAATCGTGCAGAGAGCTAAGGGAACCCTTTGAGAACCAAGAGGAAGCAATGGAATTGGGTGCTCCATTATCTAGTTCCAGTGAGTCAGAAATGGAGTGTGGAATTTGTATGAGAGTGAAGAACTATAAGTATTCCTAATTGATGATTGAGTGCTGAGAAGCCTTAAGCCAATGTTCTAGAACTTACATGAGAGACAGCAGCGTTCTAGTGAATGGAATGAATCAAAGCTTCATGTGGTACAGCTGTGAATAGAAGGCAATATAGGGAAACTGCTCCTACACAAGAAGGCAGTCATTAATAAGCCAGAGTTGTGGAGATTGCCATTTCTATGGGAAGCTGTTTGACACTAGAAAGAAGTACAACAGGAGAAAGATTCTTTATTACCAGTAGATACTGAGAAAGCAGTACTAGAAGATTGAAGCCCTGTTGTAGTAATGAAGCTGGAAGAATGATGAAAGCTTGTAAATATTTTATGTGTCCCTGAGAAGTATCAGGAGAAGCTATATAAACACTTGAACTTTTATTTGGTACAGAAGGTTACCATTATACTTCTGTGGCGGGGGAGTAAGTCCTGTACGGTGTCCTTTGCTATACTTTGTGCAAATACCTTATGCATGAATAAAGCATTACTTACTTTGGAAACCCAACCTTGGCTGTCGTCACTCACTCCACAACTACAGTAGGAAGGCTTCAGCACTAACAAGGACTCTTTTAAACTCACCCCACTGTGTGGCTCACATCCCCTTGGCCTGCTTACGCCACAGGCTAGGCGGTGCGTTGTCACATGTGGCACATCCACCACCTCGATGAGATGTTGCAGGCAGTCTGCCGGCAGAAATGTTCTCACCTGAGTCATACAGGAGGGCCCCGATGAACTCCAGTTGCTGCACCAGCTGGAGGTGGGACTTCAGATAGTTAATCATGAAGCTAAGCCCTTCGAGCATCTGAATGGTGAGTTGGTGAACTGCCGTACATTAGCCAGCTTGGGGCCCTTTATGAGCCAGTCGTCCAGGTGCAGGAAGACAAAGACCCCCAGGGTCTGGAGGAAGGTGGCCACGACCACCAGGCACTTTGTGAAGACCCTGGGGCTGCGGCCAACCCAAAAAAGTAGCACCCAGTATTAATAGTGCTGGTCCCCCAGCACGAACCAAAGGTACTGCCTGTGAAGCAGGTGGATCGGAATATGCATGTATGCATCCTTCTGATCCAAGGAGCATAGCCAGTCATCTTGTAGGAGGAGCATGAGCAGCATCCCCAACGAGACCATCTTGAACGTTTCACGCACAAGGAACCAGTTGAGGTTTCACAGATCCAGAATGGGGCAGAACCCATCAGTCGCTTTGGGGACCAGGAAGTACATGGAGTAGAGGTTGTGCCCAATCTGGGCCAGGGGAACTGGCAAGGTCAGCCAGCAGGGCCACGACCTTGGTCTGCAGCAGGCTCCAGTGTGCAGGGTCAATGGGGTGCTCCCCAGGATTGTATGGGGATGGCAGCTGGGTGAAATGCAACCAATAGCTGCTTTGGACGATCTGCAGCACCCAGGCATCCGAGGTGACGAGAGGCCACCAGTGAGTAAAATGGACGAGCCGCCCTCCCTTCTGCAGGGGGACCTCAGCGGACAACGGTCAGTTGGCTATGCTCCTGAGGACACAGTCAAAAAAATGCACCTGGCTTGGGCTGGGGGGGGCAGGCTGTGCCTTTGCGGTTTTCTCCCTTCACTGCAAGCGGGGAGCCTGGGCCTTAGGCTGCACCTGCAGTTGGGACAGAAAGTACCGACACGGGTGTGGAAAGAAGGCCTTCTTGGCCTGTTTCTTCCATGCGGGATTCGCAGTCTTCCTGGAGAGCCTGGTGAGGATCACCTGCTCCTTCTCCAGCTCCTCGGCCTTCTCCTCCACAGGTTTGTCGAAGAGGTTCTCACCTCAATAGGAAACATTGGCGATCCTGTTCTAGACCCACTGCTCCAGGTCAGAGGACTGCAACCAGACTATCCGCTGCAAGGCAATAACCATGGCCGCCACCCTACCAGTGGATTCAAAGGCATCACAGGCACCTAGGACCATAAATTTTGAACAATCCTTGCCATGAGCCACAAGGGCTTAAAAAGACCCACGGTGGTCTTCAGGAACGAAGGTAGCAAAGTTTTCAGTGTCCAGCATGACATCCTTGAGGAACATGGACATGTAAGTCTGGTAGGCCAGGATCCGGCTATCAGCATGCAGCCCTGGAAGCACCTCATCCTAAACGAGTCCAAGGTCCTCGCCTCCCATTTGGGCGGCACCAAGATATGTGTTTTAGCACTCTTTGCACGCTTTAAGGCAGAATCGACCACATTGGAATTGTAGGGCAATTGAGGTATCTCAAAATCTGGGGCCTTCTGGACCCAGTACAGGGAGTTGAGCTGGCGGTGATGACTGGAAGTGTAAGCGGCACCTCCCACAGCTGCAGCCTCTGCAGGACATGGTGAACAGGGACTGTTACCACCTAACAGGTGGCTAAGGGGTACTGGATGAGTTCCAGTTCTTCCACCCTCTGTTCCTTGTCAGATTCCAGAGAAAAGGGGATCGCCTTGGCCATGTCCTGAACAAAATTCTGAAAAGCACAGTTACTTACCTGTAACAGGTGATCTCTGGGAACAGCAGGAATAAGTCTTCAAATATGGGTATCGTCGGTACCGACGGAGCCTGCGCGGGAACGCTCCCCAGCGTCCAGTAAGAAAGCTTTTGGGAGCATCCCACAGCGCCTGCCGCTGCCTTCCCGCCTTTCCCAACCGCCTCTCTCCAGTTCGAGTTTTAAAGCTGAGACAAAGAGAGAGAGAGAGGGAGGGAAAGGAAAGATAGAGAGATACAACTCCTAGGGGAGGTGGGTGGGTTGTGAAGACTTATTCCTGCTGTTCCCAGAGATCACCTGTTACAGGTAAGTAACTGTGCTATTTCCAGGAACAAGCAGGAATGAGTCTTCACATATGGGGACTCCCTAGCTTTAGAATGCCAGGGAGAGACCCCAAAGTTGTGTGTCCCTGAGAAGGGCTCTACCTCCCCCCCCATGGATCTCTGGCATCCAACCAGGGTCGGTGGGTAGGAGTTGATTAGGAATGGAACAGGTGTTTGAGAACAGCCTGACCAAACGAGGCATCCCGGTGGGAGTCCTTGTCCAAACAGTAATGGGCTGTGAAGGTATGAACCGAGGCCCAAGTGGCTGCTCGACAGATCTGGTCGATGAACACCATGTTCAGATGAGCCATAGAGGCTGCCATGGCCCTCACATTGTGAGCTGTGACATGGCCCTCCAGAGAAAGGTTCTTACTCTGGTAGGCGAAAGAAATACACTGAGCAATCCAATTGGACAGTGTCCTCTTAGAGACTGGAAGTCCTAAATGAGAAGGATCAAAAGCAACAAAAAGTTGAGAGGACTTTCTATGTTGCTGTGTTCTTTGTAAGTAAAAAGCAAGTGCTCTCTTACAATCCAAAGTATGAAGATTCCTCTCTTCACTTGATGCATGAGGTCCTGGAAAAGAGACAGGTAAGTATACCTCTTGGTTCAAATGAAAAGGTGAGACCACTTTGGGCATAAAGTGTGGATTGGTCCTGAGGACTACCTTATCATGATGGAACCTTGTATAAGGTGGATTAGCCACCATGGCTTGCAACTCACTGATGCGGTGTGCTGAGGTGACTGCAATGAGAAAGATAACCTCCAGGAAAGGAATTTCAAGGAGGTAGTGGCTAAAGGTTCAAAGGGTGGCTTCATAAGCTGGCCAAGAACCAGGTTCAAGTCCCATGCCACTGGAGGTGATCTAATGGGAGGTTTAGTTAACAGAAGGCCTCTCATGAATCTTGCTATAAGAGGATGAGAGGAAATAGGTTGTCCATTGAGAGGATTGAGGGACGCTGCAATGGCACTCAAATGGACTCTTACTGAATTCGTTTTAAGGCCTGCATGGGATAGATGCAGAAGATACTCTAATAAAGAATTCAGAGGTATTGCAAGAGGGTTAAGACCCTTCTCTGAACACCAAATGGTAAATCTTTTCCATTTGAAAGCATAGGAATGTTTAGTGGAAGGCTTTCTGGAAACATGAAGAATATCCTTCACCTGCTTAGAAAGATGCAAATCTTGAAGGACTAGGCCTTCAGCAACCAGGCCCTGAGATGGAGAGACTGGGGGTTTGGATGCCACAATGTTCCGTCTTCCTGGGATAGAAGATCTGGTGCAGAGCCCAAGTAAAGGGAAGGAGCTTGAGAGAGATGTAGAAGTAGAGGATACCACACTTGGCGTGGCCAATGTGGCGCTATGAGGATCATGGAACCTCGGTCTCTCTGAAGCTTGAACAGTGTTTTGGGAATTAGGGGAATGGGTGGAAAGGCATAAAGGAAATCTTGACCCCAGTGAAGGAGGAAGGCATCTCTGGCCTGAACTCCCTGACACGGAATTCTGGAACAGAACCGGGGAAGCTTGGCATTCCACGGACTTGCATAGAGGTCTATGTCCGGGGTTCCCCAAATTCAAAAAATCCTGGCTACCTGGTCCATTTGAAGGGACCACTCGTGTGGAAGCAGAACTCGACTGAGCCTGTCTGCCCAAGAGTTTTGAACGCCTGGAAGATATACTGCCAGAAGATGAATTTGATGCTCTCTGGCGAAGGCCTACAGTCGCAAAGCTTCGTTGCAAAGCGACAGAGAGCCAGTCCCCCCCTGCTTGTTCACATAGAACATGGCTACTTGGTTGTCCGTGTGAATGAGGACTGTCTTGTAGCTGAGCAGGGTGTGGAACACTCTGAGAGCTAAGAATATTGCTCTGAGTTCCAAGAGATTGATGTGTAGAGCAGTCTCCTGTGGAGACCAGATGCCCTGGGTGGAGAGATCTTGCAGATGAGCTCCCCAACCCATTGGAGAGGCATCTGTTGTGAGAGTAGCTTGGGGTAGCGACTGCTGAAAAGGGGACCCCAGCAACAGGTTTTGAGAGGACTTCCACCACTGGAGAGACCAAAAGAGACGAGTCGCGTTTGCTATTTTGTCTGACAGGCAACCTGATGCCTGGGTCCATTGGGTGGACAAAGTCCACTGAGCTGCCCTCACGTGAAGGCGAGCATATGGAACCACATGCACGGTGGATGCCATGTGGCCCAAGAGTTGTAGCATTTCTCGAGCAGTTAAAAGGGGTTTTGACTGTACTTGGGAGGCTAACTGCATTAAACGTAGGCAACGAGCCAGGGGAAGATAGGCTCTTGCAGCTGTGGTATCCAGCAGGGCCCCTATAAACTCCAGGGACTGAGTAGGGGTGAGGTTGGATTTTGGGATGTTTATTACCAGTCCCAAATACTGAAGGATACGCATTGTGCAGGTTAGAGAGGTCTGGGCCTCTGACTGAGATGGAGCTCGAATGAGCCAGTCGTCCAGATATGGGAATACGAATATTCCTAGAGTGCGTAGGAATGCAGCTACTACTGCCATGCATTTCGTGAACACCCTTGGTGCAGAGGCCAGACCGAACGGAAGCACCCTGTACTGGTAGTGATTTCCCTGAAAAAGGAACCAAAGGACCCTTCTGTGTGTTGGATGGATGAGGACATGGGTGTACGCATCCTTGAGATCTAGAGAACAAAGCCAGTCCTGACTCTGAAGGTATGGAAGCAGAGCACCGAGAGAAATCATTTTGAATTTCTCCTTGCACAGAAACTTGTTCAATTCTCTGAGATCTAATATGGGTCTGTAGCCCCCTGTTTTCTTTGGAATAAGAAAATAAGGGGAGTAGAACCCCGAGCCCTGTTGAAGAAGGGGTACCTCTTCTATTGCCCCTTGGGCAAGAAGGGTAGCAATCTCCTGACCCAGAAGGGTGAGGAGAGATGTTGGAGAATTGAACTGTTTCACCATGGTGTGGGGAGGAAGGTTTAAGAAATGAAGCTTGTACCCTTCCCTTATGATGGAGAGGGTCCATTGCTATGCTGTGATCTGTTCCCATCTGGGAGCAAAGTAAGCTAACCTTCCTGGAATGGTGAGGGGCTCTGGTTTTTCTAGAGCTAGAAAGGCTAAGTTCTCTAGTTGCGAGTCAAAGGCCCTGAGGAGGCTGAGGCTGCTGGGCCGTAACAGGCCTGGCAGCCTTGGACTTGGCCGTAACAGGCCTGGCAGCCAAACGACCTGCAGAAGATGCCTGCTGACCATAAGCAGGATAATATCTTCCCTTTTTGAAAAAGGACGTCTTTTTAAACAATCTTTTCTTAACAGGAGCAGAGGTAGACTTTACAAGTTGATCCAAAGCAGAGTTTTCAGCATCCATCTGAGTGGCCTTTGCTTGCCAATCCCTGCCAAAAAGGTTTTCACCTGTACAAGGAAGATTTCCCAATTCATCTTGGACCCAGAGTTCCAAATCAGAAGCTTGTAACCAAGCAATTCTGCGTGCACCTATGGCAATAGCCGAGGCTCTACTTACACACTCAAAAGCGTCAAAGGCTGCACGGTTAGAGAATTTGGAAACATCCTGGGCATGTTTGAGCCAAGTGAGAAACTCTTGCCTTTTATCTTCTGAAATAAAAAGGGGCTAAAGTTTGAAGATGATCTGTGACCACTTTTAGAAACATCCCCATGTAGAGACTATAGGAGTTGTTTCTAGCAGCAAGCATATTGGCCTGGAAAATCCTTCGGCCAAAAGCATCTAGGGTCCTGCACTCACGTCCTGGAGGATTAGATGAGTGTCTTTTTGCACTCTTTATTTTCTTCATGGCAGACTCTACCACAATAGAGTGGTGAGGAAGCTGAGTCTTATGAAAGCCAGGACAAGGAGGGACACGGTACATGGTGTCTAACCTGCGAGAGTGAGGAGAAGTTGTGAGAGGAGTCTCCCACATTCTCAACATGTGATCATAGAGAATCTCATGAATAGGCAAGGTAGCTGCCTCTTTAGGAGCCTTAGGATATTGCAGAATATCTAATTGCTTGGCTCTAGGCTCTGACTCAGGGGCCACTGTGATGGAAAGGCCCCTAGCCACTTCCCTAATAAAATCTTGAAAAGACAAGTCCTCTGGAGGAGACATTCTTCGTTTTGGAGAAGAAGGCTCTTGAGGAAGAAGTACCGATAATTTGACAGAAGCCTCCGATTCATCAGAGTCTTCGGAGGAATCGAAGTATCGCCTGTCTGGATGCTCCTGCAGAGCCCGATACGCGTACCGAGAGGGATCGACATCGGGAGTGACCGGTACTGGCTCGGTACCAATGGGCATCATAAGACAGGGTACCGTTGCAGTCGACACTGAAGCCGATGTCAATGCAATTGTTACCGGCACCGGAATCGATGCCGGTGCCGGAACCGGTACCGACAACTGAGTCTGTTGCGGTACCGGAGGCGTCGCAGCCTGTGTGAATGCCGTTAAGGCATGCTGCATGGTCAGAATGTTCTGATCCATCGACGCTACCAGTGTCTGGATGTCGGTACCGGTGGAAACCCCCGGTACCCCAGAACACGGCAACAGGTGATCGGTCGAGGTCGAGGCCGAGCCATCGATGTCAACCTGTGACCCCAAAGATATTGCTTTGGAAGCCGGAGCTTCCTGCCGGGGTAATTTTGCCGGTGCCGGATCCTCGAGGGCAAGCCCGGGGGCATCTTGATGCTTGGAGGGAGATCTACCCTTCGAGGACTGGCTGGATTTATGTTTGGTTACCTGAAATCCATGGGAGGAAGAAGAAGCCCTGGACGACGTCGATGCCACCGAAGCTGCATCAGAGGGAAACAGGGTACTGAGCTTGGCTGCTCAGTTCTGCCGACCCCTTTTAGACATCATGGAACAGGACACACAATCCATAATGGAATGGTCAGGACCCAAACATTTTAGACACCAGTCATGGGTGTCGGTGACAGAAATAGTACCGCTACACTTTGTGCACTTTTTAAAACCGGAAGCGTTTTTTTCCATGAGGAAAGAATTTTTAGGCCTAAGGCCCAAAAATGAAAAAATGCACAGTGAGGAAAGAAAAGTTGTTTTTGGTTTTTTTTTGAAGAAAGAAAGAAAAGACCGGTGGTACCGGTCCAACGTCGAAGAAGGCAGACGCGCGACTAAAGAAATAAGAAAAAATAAAGAACTTCTTCAGCGGTGACAGGAACACGACCTGCTGGCTCCGCGGAAAAGAAGAACTGGAGAGAGGCGGTTGGGAAAGGCAGGAAGGCAGCGCGCAGGCGCTGTGGGATGCTCCCAAAAGCTTTCTTACTGGACGCTGGGGAGCGTTCCCGCGCAGGCTCCGTCGGTACCGACGATACCCATATGTGAAGACTCATTCCTGCTTGTTCCTGGAGATAGGCATGTCCTCTAGGAGTGACTTCCACTGATCCAGGGTAGGGGATGGGAGGTCCGGCACCATCGATGCCGCTTCGATTCCCCATTCCAATTCAGATTCAGAGAGGAAAGTCAAAGTAATGCAGTCTCCTCCGAACGCCAACTGCGCGGCCCAGGAGAGGGTAGACATCGATGGTCCCCCTTGTGCCTGGCATGCCGATAGCAATGCCCTGGTGCTTCTTATTCCAACACATTGGAGAGGGAAATGGCTCTGCCATCTGAGTCAATACAGATCTCCCACCCAATGTCTCAGCTGCAACGGGCAGGGCATGGGTCTCCAGGATAGGCTGGAAGGAATGCGGTGATGATGCACACCGTGCTGCAAAGCCTGCATTCGGCAGGGCTTCCACTACCATCAAGTGAGCTTCCAAGGCTCATAGGTGTTCCTCCAGAACCACCACCGACAAGGACATCGATGCCACAGCCATCGCTGGTGACCCCTCGGGTGGGAACTCCACAATGAATGGAGCATCAGGAGGCATCCAACTGCCCTCCTGGGCATTGGGAGTGGACTCTGCCATCCATGTCAGATCCTCCCACCAGGGAAGCTTGGCTAGCCATTCCCGGCTCTCACTTTTTGTCTCCCACCAAGAGGGGCTGCAATGGTGCTGCACAGGGATCTTCTCCCTTATGCTCTCCTACTAACGTTGATTGGGCTTCTGCAGAGGTCTTCCCTCGCCTCTCAAACCCTTCTGCTCTAAGCACTCTGCTCTTTCCCCTGGCTACCTCAGGCATGGACGAGGGAGTCGGGGCTAAGGATGCTGAATCAGATGAGCCAAAAAGGGACTCCTCCTGCTTTTCCTGACCCTTCAGCCCTCGACACGTCATCTGCACGCAAAAACCTGCAGGACACTGGCTAGTGGTCAGGTCCAAGGCATTGCAAGTGCTAATTATGGTAGAAATGATCTTGTCACATTTGGTGCATTTCTTAAAGCCGCTAACAGACTTAAACATGCCGAAAAATACCACCTCGGCAAAAATCAAACTGAAAAGCGGCCATGGGCGGGATAAAGCCCCTGAAGGTGAAAAAGACTCCAAAAGGCGCAAAAAATACAGAAAAAAGAAAGACACTCGAAGGGTCAGAAAAAGACTAACAAATGACAGGTGAGTGAAAAAATGAGTAAAAGCTCATCCAGAAGGGCAAGAAATTCAAAGTTTTTTCCAGACTGCAGGAATACGTCTTAAGGATTCCGCAGAAAAAAGACTGGAGAACACGGCACTGAGGTGGGTGGGAAGGCAGGCATGCATGCGTGGTGTACCTCCCACAAGCTTCCTTTGGGAGGTGGGGAGCGTTCTGTGCAGGGTTCAGTCAATGACATCACCCATACATGAGGGCTTATTTTCTGCTTGTTCACAGAGAACATCTTTTACTGCATCCTCCAGTAATGAATTCCAGAGTTAAATTATGCGTTGAGTGAAAAAATATTTTCTCGTATTAGTCTTAAAATGTGCTACATTGGGCAATATGGATTCGGGAACAGACATTCGCCAACACCTCTCCGGTGAACCTCCCGTCTTCTTCTATTGCCTTTTTAGCATTTACCTTTGTTTCCTTGTTGGTGAACCTTCCTGATGCTGCATGCAGGCAGGAAGAGGAAAGCCAAGTTGTCGGCAATGACTTCGGGGAGATCCTAGGTGCAGAGAGATCGGTGGTATGCGGGCCCATGGACTCCTTCGTGTGGCCTGCTGGGAGGAGTGAGTCAGCTCTGGGGCACCCGCTGAGCACTGTGAGGGCGGAAGGAAGGCCCCCCAGCGCCGAAGGGCTAGAGGTTTCCCTCAGCCTGGAGCTCTGAATGCCGCCGGTTCAGCCGGAAGTGGAGAGCTTGCCTGGGACGCTGAATGCAAGCATGAGTGAGGTGGTAAGCCTGCTTCAGAAGCCTCAGAAGCAGCTATCCAGCCCCGGAGAAAGTCAGCCGGTGCTGGTGTCTCCAGCTGTGTTTTCTGGCGTCGAGGGAGAGAAAGGAAATGGGTCTATCTCAACTTTGCATTCTTTGTTGGATTTGCCCCCGACAACGTTGGACAAACCATCTCAGGTTGGAGGGACTGATAAAAGACAGTCTGGTGAGACCTGATATTGTTACCTCTGACAGTTTATGGGAAGCCTTCTCGTCTTTGCACCTCAATATTTCATCTCAGCTCCAGTCTATATTGCAGCAGTTTCAAGTGTTTGGGCAGCAATTAAAGTTATATGAATTGGGTCAAACTGAGCTCACTGCCAAAGTGGCTTCATGCGAGGGTCGACTGGGGCAGTTACAGGAGGTCTCCCAAGCCTTTGTTAAGGATTCTGTGGTTATGCATAGGAGGATGGAATTTTTGGAAAATGCTGTGAGGAGCCGTAACCTGCGAATATTGAATTTTCCTAAGGTTCCGTCGATGTCTGCCTTGGAACTTTTCAAGAAGTTTCTTGTAACTACTCTTAAGGTTTTGGCTGATTCTGTACCACCTATATCTAAGGCCTTTTATTTACCAACTGCAAAGGCTGGTTCTGTGGGTAAAGATGAGCACCTTCTATTAACCTTGGACAGTTTGGATCTATCTACATTTTAGGAGCAGTCTCCCTCTGATATAGGGATGACTGCTACATTGCTGTCACCTTTGCCCTTAAGGCGGATAGAGATTGGCTGTTGAGATTGTTTTTTAGGTCCCCATGTAAAGTGTTCTTGGAATCCCACCTAAGAATATTTCCTGATGTTTCTAGAGCAACCCAAAAGAGGAGGAGGCAGTTTCTTTTATATCGCCCTGGGGTGCTTCAGTTGGGAGGGTTGTTTTTCCTACACTTCCCGTGTAAATGTCTGGTGAAGTTAGCTGGGCATAGTTACCTTTTTTTTTTAATCCTCTCAGTTGGCCACCTTTATTGCCTCTAAATTATCTGATGTGCAGGGCCCCTCTCCATCTCCCCCTCAGAGTAGTTCCCCTAGTAAGGAGGGCTAAATCGGAATATATTGTTTTGCACTCCCCCCTAGTCTGTTCAATTTCTTGTATTTGCTTTGAAACCAATTTATTTTATTTATTTATTTATTTATTTTATTTACATTCTCTTATATACCGCGCTCTTCTGCATCAGTGCGGTTTACACTGAACAAACTGAAATTACATTGAACAGGGCATTATAACTTGGAGATAACTATTTTACAGGGAACATGGGCTATGGAGGGTTAAGTGGCTTGCCCAAGACCACAAGGAGCACCTGTGGGACTAGAAACCCCAGTCCTTCCGGCCCAAGGTTGCTGTCCTCTAGTGGGATTTGAACCCCCGACCTTCAGGCCTGAAGTACCTTGCCCCAACCACTAGGCCACTCCTCCACTCCACTGTATTTAACATTTCTTATATACCGCGCTATTTATCATCAGTGCGGTTTACACTGTAACAATAAAACACATAGGCCAGATAACTGGGCTTCGTTTACAGATAACAGGGAATTAAAATGGAGGTAAACCAGGGGAACTATATACAATCTTTGAAACTACCTGTTGGGACTTATGTTAGTTCTGTACATTCATATAGGATAGGTATGGGGTTGTGAGAGTAGGTGTGGGAGGGGGGGGGGAGGTATGTCCAGAAGCTTAAAGTGAGTGATAAAAAGGTAGTGTTTATCTTATATATTGTGACCTATCTTGCCACTGTATTGTGGACTTGTGGGCTTATGTTTAGTTGATTTTGTTTCTTGTGGGAAACGTTTCCTGTTATTTAATTGATGTGCCCTTTCTGTACAAGTTTTCTTTCTTGTGTATACTGTAAAATTGCATAAATAAAAAAAATTTAAAAAATGTTCTACATTGTAGCTTCATGCATGTCCCATTGTCTTTCTACATTTTGAAGGAGTAAACAACTGATCTACATTTACCTGTTCCACTCATAAGAACATAAGATATGCCATACTGGGTCAGACCAAGGTCCATCATGCCCAATATCCTGTTTCCAACAGTGGCCAATCCAGGTCACAAGTACCTAGCAGTTTCCCCAAAAGACACAGGTTCCACAATGCTTGTACTGGGTCAAGCATTGATATCCTGGGTCCCTTCTTAATAATGGTTTATGGACCTTTCCTCCAGGAACTTGTCCAAACCTTTTTTAAACCCAGCTACACTAACAGCCTTTACTACATCCTCCTGTAACAAATTCCAGAGTTTGATTACACGTTGAGTGAAAAAATATTTTCTTTTATTAGTCTTAAATAGTTTACCCTCTAGCTTCATTGCATGTCCCCTAGTCTTTCTATATTCTGATAAGGTAAACAATCGATCTACGTTTAGCCGTTCCACTCCGTTCATTAATTTATAGACTTCTATCATATCTCCCCTCAGCCATCTCTTTTCCAGGTTAAAGAGCCCTAACCTTTTTAGCCTTTCTTCATAGGAGTATTCTATTCATTACTTTATAAACCTCTATCGTATCTCCCCTCAGCCATCTTTTCTTCAAGTTGAAGAGCTCTAACCTTTTAAGCCTTTCCTCATAGGGGTATCACTCTATCCTTTTTACCATTTTGGTGGCTCTTCTCTATACCTTTTTTAATTCTGCTATATCTAAGATATTGTGACCAGAATTGCACACAATATTCAAGGTACAATCGCACCATGGAACAATACAGAGGTATTATAATATCCTCTACTATTCACCTTTAACTTACTTGGATCAACAATCAATAAAGAAAGGACTAGCAGTTAAGAAATCCAATGACGTATTGCTCTTGGTAGAATGGCTTTGAAGAACCTCGACAAAATTCTCATAAGCAGAAATGCCTCTCTCCATACAAAGATTTGACTTGTCCAGTCCATGGTATTTTCAATAATGTCATATGGATGCAAATGTTGGACAGTGAAAAAAATAGAGAGGAAGAAAACTGATGCCTTTGAATTATGGTGCTGGCAACGAATACTGTGTATATCATGAACTGCGCAAAGAACAAACCAGTCAGTACTAAAGAAAAATCAAACCTAAGCTTTCCTTAGAAGCTCAGATGACAAGACTTCGACTTTCATACTTTGGACACATCATGCGAAGAGAAAGAGCATTGGAGAAAGACATAATGCTTGGCAAGCTAGGTGGTCACCGTGAAAGAGGAAGGTCGGCAAGGAGATGGATAGATACAATAACAGCAGATATGGATACCACTCTATCAACAATGAGCCACTTGACTGAAGACCGAACAAAGTTTAGGTCAACTATCCAGAGGGTTGCCAGGAGTCGACATCAACTCGACGGCACTTACAACAACAACAATAACTATTCACCTTTCTCTATTGAGAAAATTGCCCTTTTAGCCCTACTCTCTATTTTCTATCTTTTAACTAGGTCCCTGTCCACAAGGTGAAATTAGACCTTACCTGCTAATTTTCTTTCCTGGAATCCCTCCAGTTCAGTCGAGTGGGTTATGCTGATCCACCAGCAGATGGAGACTGAGAAAAATACAACTGAGCTGAACAGCCCATAAGCAGCCTGTGCACCCTCAACCAGAAAGTATGACTGTAACAAAGCAGATAACGAGACTCTATCCCCTAACTCATCCAGCCTCACAAGTATGATCAAAAAACAGGGAAACGCCCCCGATTAACTAAGGTAACAGCTTACCAGGCCCAGCAGCTACAGACTGCCACTGTTCAATGTTTCTGAGTTTCTGCTTTGTCTTTTTTTTTTTGGCAAACAAAGAAGCTCCGGACAGTGGCAACATGGCTGGGCACCAGCAAACAGGCCAGTCCCAGAGCAGGGCAGCTCCCCCCAGATGCACCAACACCTAATTCTTCAAGGCAACGCGAGGGCCAGCCCCAAAACACACTGTAGTATCCCAGGCGAGTTCTGGACTGGAGGGACTCCAGGAAAGAAAATTAGCAGGTACGGTCTAATTTCACCTTCCTAATCATCCCTCCAGTCCAATCCAGACAAATGGGATGTACAAGAGCAGTACTAGCAACAGGCGGGATCAGACACACTGGCCTGCAGCACCTGCACACCAAAAGGTTGTGTCTTGCCTGGCCTGCACATCCAGACGATAATGACACACAAAGAAATGAAGAGAAGACCACATAGCGGCCTTACAAAATGTCCTGTAGAGGAATTAGCCTGAACTCCACCCAGGAAGCTGCTTGAGCCCTGGTACAGTGGGCAAGCAGCCCGGCCAGCCCCTCAACTGGTACGTCGAAGCAATGGTGTCCCTAAGCCATCTTGAAATGGAAGCTTTGGAGGCGGCCTCACCCTTCCGTGGGCTCCCAAATGACACAAAGAGCCAGTCAGTTCGGCGAAAGTCCTATATAACCAACAAGCAATGCCCGAGTGTTCTACACATGTCCAATAAATACAGGACCCGTGCAGCCACCAAGGTCTGTGCCTCAGAGAACATTAACAAAGTAGCCACTTGATTAAGATGGAATACCAAGACCACCTTGGACAAAAAGGAGGGAACCGGGCAAAGCACCACCTTTTCTCTAGATATCACCAAATAAGGCTCCCTGCATGATCAGGCCTGCAGCTCCGAGATACAACATGCCAGACAAATCGTGACTAAAAACACTACTTTCAGTGTCAAATCTTTAAGAGATATGGAGGGAAGGGACTCAAATGGAGCCTCCATCAGGACTGAGCGCACCAAATTCAGGCTCCAGAAAGGGACAGGCAACCGACAAGGTGGCAGAAGATGCTCGACTCTAAGAAAATGCACCACATCTGCGTGTGCCGCAAGGGACTACCCCTGAACTCAGCCCTGGTAACAGGCCAATGCCACCACCCGAACCTTCAGGGAGCTCAAGGCCAGACCCTTTCCAGGCCCCACTGTAAAAAGGCTAGAATGTCCGGCAGAGAGGCCACCTAGGGCGGCACCCCATGCGCCTCATACCAGGCCAAAGAGATGGACCACTGGTGTGCCTGCAACAAGGTATTCACCACCTTCCGGGAATAACCTATACATCTCAAACATGTCCTCTCAAGAGCCAAGCCATACGCGAGAACCGATCCACCGCTGGCATCAAAACAGGGCACTGAAACAGAAGATCCCCTTCAGTTGACAGAAAAAACTGATCCGCTGCCAGGAAACACATGAGATCCGCATACCAAGGCCAACATGCCCAATTTGTAGCCACCAGGATTATCAAACCAGGATGTGACTGCACCGATCAGCAGCCAGGGCGGAAACACGTAGAGGAGTCCAGCCACGGCCAGGGCTGGACCAGGACATTGATACCTACATGTGATCTCTTCTGTGGCTGAAAAACCGAGGGACCTTGCAATTGGTCATAGTTGCCATCACGTCCATGATTGGCATTCCCCAATGCTGCACAATTAGCTGGAATACTGACTACAAAAGAGATCACTCTCCCGGATCTAACAGATGCCTGGCTCAAGAAATTTGCCTCAATGTTCTCCTTCCCCGCAACATGGTGGTGTTCCACACACTGAAGGAGGAGAGTCTCCACAGCTACCAGCAAGCTCCTCACTCCCCCTTGTGAGGTGATGTAAGCCATCACAGTTGCATTGTCAAACAGGACTCTCACCACCCTGCCCCTCACCTAGGAAAGCAAAGACTGTATGACTAAGAAGAACGCCAGTATCTCCAACCTGTTGATCGACCACTGGTTCTCCAAAGTGGACCAGCATCCCTGAGTCAACTGTGATCGACAGTGGCCTCCCCAGCCTGCCAGACAAACTATTGTCACCACCACCCAGTTTGGCAGCTCAAGTGAGACTCCCACCTTGATCCAAGCCGGGTCCAGCCACAACTGGAGATTTTCCCGGGCTGTGCTCAACAGAGTCAACTGCAGCTCCATGGACTAGATCTGCCGGGACAAGCAAGACAAACACCAACTATAAGGGACACAAGTGCAGCTGCAACCAGGGGACAAGCTCCAGGGAGGTGCCATTGAACCTAGAACCTGCAAACAATCCATACCCACAAATGTGGGGCTCTCTTTAAGGTTTGTACTTGCCCCTGAAGCTTCACAATTCTGCCCTCTGGTAGGAAGATCATGCCCATACATATGTCAAAGTGGGCACACAAATATTCCAGAGACTGGGAAGGGTCCATCCTGCTCTTCACAACATTGACCACCCAGCCCAACTCCTGTAAGAGCCAAACTACACTTGCAGTAGCATCCCTGCTGTCCTGCGGGATGTCGCTCAGATGAGCCAGTCATCCAGATAAGGGTGAACCATAATCCCTTACTTTTGCGGAGCCACCATAACTACGACCATGACCTTGGGCAAACACCCTGGGGGCCATTGCCAGGCCAAACAGGAACACCTGAAACTGGAAGTGCCGCATCGGGACAACAAAAACGCAGGAAATGCTGATGACTGGGATGAATAAGAATATGCAGGTGGCCTTGGTGAGTTTCAGGGATGTAAGGCAGTAATCCCCCTTTTGCACTGCCACAATTACAGAGCACAAGGTCTTAATCCAGATGCGCAAAACCTTCAGAGCTCTTTTGACCTCCTTGAGATTCAAACTGAGCCACCATGAACCTTCCTTCTTGGAAACCACAAAATAAATGGAGTACTAGCCGGCACCCTACTCTGCCCACAGCACCAGGATGATGGCCTCCAACCACAGAAGTCTTTCCAGGATGTCCTGAACCGCCTGGGTCTTGCTGTGTGCCCAACAGGGGGAAAGCATAAAGGCATCTGAAAGGGGACACTAACTCTATGAACATAAGAACATAAGATATACCATACTGGGTCAGACCAAGGTCCATCAAGCCCAGTATCCCGATTCCAACAGTGGCCAATCTAGGTCATAAGTACCAAGCAGTTTCCCCAAAAGACACAGGTTCCACAATGCTTGTATTGGGTCAAGCAGTGATATCCTAGGTACCTTTTAATAATGGTTTATGGACCTTTCCTCCAGGAACTTGTCCAAACCTTTTTTAAACCCGGCTATACTAACAGCTTTTACTATATCCTCAGGTAACAAATTCCAGAGTTTGATTACACGTTGAGTGAAAAAATGTTTTCTCTTATTAGTCTTAAATAAGTTACCCTGTAGCTTCATTTCATGTCCCCTAGTCTTTCTGAATTCTGATGACGTAAACAAATCGACCTACATTTACCCATTCCACTCCATTCATTAATTTATAGACCTCTATCATATCTCCCCTCAGCAGTCTCTTTTCCAGGTTGGTGGCTCTTCTCTGTATCTTTTCTAATAGCACTATATCCTTTTTAAGATATGGCGACCAGAATTGCACACAATATTCAAGGTGCGGTTGCACCACAGAATGATACAGAGGCATTATAACATCCTTTGTTTTATTTTTCATTCCTTTCCTTATGATACCTAGCATTCTATTTGCTCTCTTGGCCGCCGGTGCACACTGGGTGGAGGGTTTTAACATGTTATCCATGATGACGTCTAAATCTTTTTCCTGGGTGGTGGTTCCTAATGTGGAACCTTGATTCGTGTAACCATGGTTTGGGTTGTTCTTTCCTAGGTGCATAACTTTGCACTTGTCCACATTAAATTTCATCTGCCATTTGGATGCCCAGTCTTCCAATTTATCAGGATCCTCTTGCAATTTTCCACACTCCTCATGGGTTTTTAACAACTTTAAAATAGTTTTGTCTCATCTGCAAATTTGATAACCTCACTCATTATTCCCATTTCCAAGTCATTTATGAATATGTTAAAAAGCAGCGGACCAGCACAGATCCCTGGGGTACTCCACTATTCACCTTTCTCTCATTGGGAAAATTGGCCATTTAGCCCTACCCTCTGCTTTCTATCTTTTAACCAGTTCCTGATCCACAATAGTACACTGCCTCCTATCCCATGACTTTTTAGTTTTGCCAAAAGTCTCTAGCGCATAACCATCCCGAACAACCTCCAACATTCATGCAACCGAGGTGATATAGGCCAAGGCAGGGTAAAAACACCGTAGGCAGCCACCTACCGACATCTCCCCCACCAGAGCCCCCAAACCCTCATTGCAGGGGTTTGGTGGCCCCCATCTGGTCCATCTCTATTGCCTCAGTGAACCCCTCAAAAGGGCTGGCCCCGAGGCAGGAACCTGAAGCACTGTGAATTACCCCTTCTAGCTGCCTGAAAATGGCAGAACTCATGACCCTAGCACAGCGGGGAAGACCCTTTTCCAGCAGTCAAGGGACCTTGGACTCACCCATTTCCACCTCGAAGAGCAATTGTCTCAACAAAAGGAAGTTTGCTGAGACATATCTTGGAAGTGACATCGGCTGACCAATTACATAGCCACAGGAAGGGCCGTGCAGCCACCAACAGTGGCCATATTCTTCTCCGAGGCCCTATCAAGTCAAAGAGCAAGTCTACCAAGAAGGCAGCCCTGAACTCCAGGAGAGCCGCCTCTGCCGAAGGGCCATCCAGCACTCTGCAACCAAAAGAGGCAGGTGTAAGCCACATAGGCACCACAGACTGAAGCCTGCATCTCCAGAGCCAAAGTCTCAAAGGACTGCTTAAACATCTCAACCTAGAGGTCTTGCAGCTCCTTTAAGGCCGCACCTCCTTCCACCAGAATAGTGGTTTTCCTGGCGACCGCAGACTCCAGGGTATCCACTCTCAGGAGGCGCAGCTTCTCCTCCTCCTCTGCAACAATAGGTAAGGGAGTGCCATCGGGCGTGCTTACACAGCATCCGGCACCTCCATCGAGCTCCCCTGAGCGATCGGGGTGGAGCTGTAGCAACAGGCAGCGTCCGGCCTACATCTAGATAAGGGGAGCACCATCGGGCGCTCTTACACAGCACCCGGCACCTTCATCGAGCTCCCCCGAACGATCGGGGTGGAGCTGTGGCAACAGGCAGCTTCCGGCCGGTATCCAGATAAGGGGAGCGCCATCAGGCACGCTTACACAGCACCCGGCACCTCCATCGAGCTCCCCCGAGCGATCAGGGTAGAGCTGTGGCAACAGGCAGCTTCTGGCTGGCATCCAGATAAAGGGAGCGCCATCAGGCGGGCCCGCACCTGAGGGCCTCACCAGAGGGCCCTTTGGCATGGCCCTTAGGCGCGGGCCCGGGGGCAACGCAGCGCAAGACGTCAAACCAGCTCCAGCAAGCCACTGAAAACGTCAAGAAACAGAGCAGGCACTATAGGAACACCACAACTCGCATCCTGACCCCGATCAACTCGCGATCACTACCCGTTTGATTCCAAATAATTCTACTTTGCGCTTGTTTCCCATTCCTGGCGTACTTGCTTTCCACTACTGACATAGAACCTGCCTCCCATTGCTTGCATAGAACTTGCTTCCATTGCTTGCTCAGAACTTGCTTCCCCATAGCCTGGATAGAACTTGCTTCCCATTGTTTGCATTGTAAAATAACTCACACTGCATAACCTATTAACTCCAGTACTACCTCATTGATCATCTGCTAACAAACCACAACTAATACAACATACAGAGTAAAGACACCACTATCAATGCAGAATTACAGGAAAGAAGAAACAGTACAAAAAGAACAAGTACACAGAAACAAGAAAAGGGCCAAGCACCCACCACCTACAGGCCACAACTCAAGTTGAGCCCAGGTCAGTAAACCACAAACCTAATCCCAGGTCCGTAAAATACAAAATACAAATTACAAAATGCACTCCACTACCCACTACCTCATGACCTACCTCACACTCCTCCACATGTTCGCTCCTTGCACACAGGGCATCAGACTCGAGCAAATCCCCTTGATCAACCTACATACCACCCAACCCAGATGCACATCATCATACCTATCCAAAGAACGCCAGCAACCTAAACATACAGCTCACAAACCACACAATGCCACATGTATTACACCCGATCATCACTCAAATAATAAACACACCAACCCAATCATAACCACAAAAATAAGGTGTGCCCTACTAAACACCAGATCCATCAGGAACAAACCAAATACTATCCTTGACCTCATACAGGACAAGAAACTGGACATAATATGCATCACCGAGACCTGGCTAGACGATTCAGACCAAGTCATATTAAACCAAGTAACTCCAACAGGATACTCGGCGTTCAACTGCATCAGAGAACAAAAGAGAGGAGGAGGAGTACTAATACTTACCAGAAAGGAATACAGATTCAAAACAAATCGCCACCACTAACACAATCAAATCCAACACACTCACTATAGCCAACAAGTACCTAAGCATCTCCCTCACATACAGACCACCTGGAACCACAACCGAACACCTCTCCACACTAATTAAAACAATATGCGCACATAGCAGAAGACACAAACCCTTTGTGGCACTAGGAGACTACAACCTAACATCCACACCCACCAGAGAGATCGCAACGTTCTTAAAAGCCATGGAGTCATTAAAATATTGCCAGACAATTACCGCCCCAACACACCAGCATGGTACAACTCCGGACATTGTCTTTATGCCAGTACAATTAGTGAAGCAGAACAAGACCACAAAACCAACAATCACGTCAGTCCCTTGGTCAGATCACCATGTGATTGAATTCACCAGGACCCTGAATAACCCTACCCAACGCAAAGAAGATGAAAAAGTAACTAGACGGTTTAAAACATTCAAAGACTCATTCATAAACAAAATCACTCCACAACTTCAACAGAAATACGACACCCTTGACCTAAACATAGATATTATAGTGTTCCATTTTTCTAACGCAGCATCTACCCCAGCGAGCACAGAACCACAAACACGCAAGAGATCCAACGCCCCATGGTACTCCAAATGAAATCAGAATTGCAAAATGCACACTCAGAAGACTGGAAAGAAAATGGAGACGGAACAAATCACACAACCTCCAAACCCAATACAGAGCCAAGCAACCGGAATATAATAATCTAATAAATGAGTGTAGACAGCAACACCATACCAACCTAATCATGAAATCTACTAACAGACCAAGAGAACTCTTTAGCATTGGCAAAAGCTCACCAAGGACGACACACAACAAAGTACACACCTCCTTGACCCACAAAAATATGCAGATTACATGAAGTCAAAAAACACCAACCAAACATGCTCTAATACACTACAAACAAATGATTACAAAATAAAAAAAGCATGGGAGAGCTTCAGCATACCAACAAAGCAGCAAGTAGAAGACATTATATCTGGACTAAACACAACTTCACCGTCAGACCCATGCCCAGTGGCGTGGCTCAAAGCTACAAAAAGCCAACTCTCTCATCACATTCAAAAAATCGTCAAAGATTCACTCCAACAAGGATACAAGCCACAACCTCTAAAGCACACGATACGACCAATACTCAAAAGTAGCAATCTGAGCCCATCCGAACCAAAATCATACCGTCCCATCTCCAGCCTGCCATTCCTTGCTAAAATTGTGGAAAAGGCAGGGCAAAGACAACTTCAGGACCATATATTGACATAAATGCCTCACTGGACATCCATCAGCACGGATTCAAGCCCCAACACGGCGTGGAAACTCTACTCACCTCCCTCTTTGACAATCTCCTAAGAGGCCTTGACAACATAAAAAACGGCTTCTTGCTAGTGTTCATGGATATTTCAGCGGCATTCGACACTGTATCCCACACCAAGCTACCGCATCACTTACAACAGATTGGACTATGTAAGAATACCCTGAATTGGTTTACATCATACTTGGAAGGGCGAACACAACAAGTCAAATGCGACCAAAAGAAATCACTACAATTCCCAGTCATGCAAGGAATACCACAAGGCTCAGCCCTATCATCAATGCTCTTTAACATCTACACCCAGCCCATATGCAACATTATCAAGCACCATAAACTACACTACCACATATATGCCGACATCATCATGGTATATGCTCCAATCAACCTACTAGCACTAAATACCACAACAATAACCAAATGTCTCGAAGATATGAATGACTGGCTCATAGCCAACAACGTAACGGTCAACTATGATAAAACCGCGGCAATGTTCGTCACCAGGAACCCCACCTTCATACCTCCACAAACTATCAGCATCTTAGATAAACATATAGTAGTCAAAGAAGAAGTTAAGTATCTAGGCATCACATTGGACAGAGCGCTGAACCTGAAATCCCACATCACCAAAACCGCAAACAAGGCCTATCAACGGTTTTATTTATTTATTTATATTCTCTTATATACCGCGCTATTCTGCATCAGTGTGGTTTACATTGAACAAACTGAAATTACATTGAACAGGGCATTATAATTTGGAGATAACGGTTGAGGACCATCAGACAAATCAAACCAATAGTCTGTCAGGACCACTTCCGCACAGTGTGCCAAGCACTCATCACACCACTGCTTGACTATGGAAACTCACTATACTAAGGCCTCCCTCAGCAGACACTACACCCACTACAGATGGTGCAAAACACCATAGCACACATCATTACAGACACTCCAAGGACAGAGCTCATCATCCCTGTCTTACAACAACTACACTGGCTCCCAATGCTGGCAAGAGCTAAATACAAAACAATCATGATCATCTTCAAAATCATTCACCATTTCTCAGCAGATGTACTCCAAGACATTATAACAAGAGATATCAGCAATAGACCAAGAAGAGCCAATAATGACAACATGATCGGCACACCTGCAGGCTATCACAAAACCAAGCAAACTTCAAAAAGAGCTCCATCACTACTGGCGTCCACACTATGGAACTCCCTCCCAACGAGCCTGAAGGCACTAGAGGACATCACAGACTTCCGCAAAGACCTCAAAACACTTATTTATAGAATCATATGAGCATTTAGGCAACAGCACATACCCAAACAGAAACACAACCACCTC
The DNA here is from genome assembly GCA_033557465.1 of Ichthyophis bannanicus. Classification (NCBI taxonomy): domain Eukaryota; kingdom Metazoa; phylum Chordata; class Amphibia; order Gymnophiona; family Ichthyophiidae; genus Ichthyophis; species Ichthyophis bannanicus. The sequence continues at coordinate 701,689,776 of CM066036.1, forward strand.
TGCCAACTAGGCACGCACTCATCCTACCTACACACACAAGCTTATTATACTACATTATTAAACACCCTCTTGTTAAATGTTACCCTTCAATTGTACTGTCTAAATGTTTACAAGTACCCTAAGTTAAATGTAACCCTCCAATTGTGATGTGACGAGACGTGACCATCTTGATTGAAGGATAAGGTGGCATACAAATCTGCCTAAATAAATTGTGGCTATAGCTCTGCCAATATGGAACCCAGCATCAGGGACCTTCCATTCTGCATCAATGAGTTCCTTCACAGAACATTTAAAGGGAAAGGCTCTTGAGGGCTTATGAACGCTTTGCAATATGGGGTCCCCCACCATCTCCAAAGGGGCCACCTTAGACTCTTCTGAAATCTTTAATTCTGCCAGCATATAGGAGATAAAAGAAGGCAGCTCATCCCTATGGAAGATCTGAAACACTGTTGGGATCCTTTCCCATAGGGATCTCGCCCTCGCCCTCCTCCAGGTTCTTCAGGGAAGGGGCATCCAGGAGATCAGAGGGGCCCTCTAAGGCTCCAGGAGCCCAGCAAGCCCATCGAGGCCACATCCTCCCCTCCTCCAGTGGTTCCCTCCGAGTCCGCTTCGCTGCCACAGGGGAGGGCCTCCCCCAGGTCACCCCCCTAGCCAAGGGCCCCCCCTTTGACCCTGCCATAGCCAGAAGGCCTGATGTAATAAAAGCACAAATTCAGGTGAAAAAAAAGGAGCGGCTGCTCCTGGAACCTCAGCCAACCGCCCCAAAACTGATGCTGCTGTCGGTTGCACAACCGTGAGATCAGCATCTAAGGCCAGGTCCACTGCCGCTAAAATAGTGTCCTTTTTCCCACCAAAACCCATAGCCCAGCCTCCACCACCATGAGGCTGTCATGGTCATCAGGAGTGCACCCTGCTGTTCCCTGCACAAACTGGGCCCCAGATAACAAATCTGATGCACAGAGGTGGGCCCGACGGCTGCTGCACATAGCACAGTGCAGATGTTTGCATCAACTATGCTGAACTCGTTTGGCTCGTCTTATCACCCACAATGCTGGCTGCACTTACTGGCTGCCTCAGACGCACTGCCTTCCACAGTACTGTACTTTTTTTTTTTTTTTTTTTTTTTTTTTTTTAAACTTTCAAGGCTGGGCCCTGCGGCAATACAGTCTCAACCCTGGGACTCCTACCAAGAGTTGGGGGAAGAGGAACAGGGGAGCTCCAAGTGCAGTCAGGGTAGAATGGGGGGGAGGAGCCCAGACCAGCAGGTTCCTGACCTTCAGGCCCAGGAGGCATCAGGCAGCAAGCCAAAACCCACAGGCCGAATACCAAAGGTAAAGCAAAAAAAAAATTAAACTACAGCACAGAGCACAGGCTACGCTCATTCACCATCTGCTGAGTCTGAGAAAATACTGGCTGATTGAGGGTACACAGACTCCTTATGGGCTGTTCAGCTCAGCTGTTTTTTTACTCAGTCTCCATCTGCTGGTGCGTGAGCATAACCCACTTGTCTAGACTGGCCTGGAGAGACAATTAGGAATAGTACACTGCCTCCTATCCCATGAATTTTTAATTTTTCCAAGAGTCTTTCATCAGGGACCTTATCAAAGGCTTTCTGAAAATTTAGATACACTATATCCACCAACTCATCTTTATCTACCGGTTTATTCACACCTTCAAAAAAATAAACACAGATTAGTAAAACAATACTTGGCTTGGCTAAATCCATGTTGGCTTTCTCTCATTAAATCACGGCTATCCACATGTTCAGTAATTTTGTTCCTTATAATGGTTTCTGCCAGTTTGCCTAGTACCGACATCAGTCTTACCAGTCTATAGTATCCCAGATCACCCTGGAACCCTTTTTAAAAATTGGCATTACCTTGGCCACTCTCCAGTTTTCAGGTACTACAGATGATTTTAATGACAGTTCACAGATTACCAATAGTAAATCTTGCAATCTCATAGTTGAGTTATTTCAGCACCCATCTGGTTACGCAATTTGCTACTCTGGTCTCTGCATCAGCATTTACAACTATTGTGAGGCACACAATTGTTTGGACCTGGATTTAGGAGGAGTGATTGAGGTGGCGAATTGTTTGCTTGCCTCTTTAGTGTTCAAAATCATTTCAGACAGCAAAAAATAGAATGTGTTTTGGAGCTCAGCTCTTTAACTAGCTCCTTGGATATGCAGTTTTGCAAATCTGATACTAAAAAGCTCTGCCCCAAGTGACGCCAATTTTTTGTTCAAAATGGCTCTCTTTATTTTATACAAGCTGCCAAACACCAATTTTCCCACAGCCCTATAAATATTTTCCCAAATGCTCCAAATTCAGCAAAACCTTTTTTTTAAAATAGATCTCATACAAAACTGTGCTCTATTCTGCTTCTTAGAAATGTGCAGAGCTGCTTGGAAGCCTTTTGGAAACATAGGATGCAAATATTTCTTTCCTCCCCATTATACCACAGTGCATATTAGCAGATAAAGATCATTTGGCCTGTTTAGTCGGCCTGGTTGCCTCTGCTACACTATGCCAGGTAAGGATATCTCCCACCTGCAAGTTATACAAACTTTACTACTGCAAATCACATGTCTTTTCCTTCTGGGATTATGTACATTGTAACAAGACCACCTGAAGTTCATGCTAGGAAATTTGCCTCCTCCCTTGTCAATGTGCATCAGATATGCACCAAAGCCTTGCTGCAGCTATGTTGGTAGGATAGAATCTGCCTCCCCATTCCTTAGTGCATTCCTACTATAGCTCTGTGCAAGTTGATTTTCCTTCTCCCCTCCCTTTTCTTGGCTTCTCCACGTTGTCCAAAGTAACTAACTAGACAACACCCAATTCTTTGTTTCCCCATTTCTCTTACCTATCATATCTCTAGCAGCCTTTATCATCACCTTCTGAATTTGTCCATTTTCTGGTCAGATGTTCCATCTAGCTGTGCCGTCCTTGTGAAGTGCGTCAGCGGCCATCTTGCATCCTCCCCCTCTGTTCTTAAGCAGCCCAGCTCTTTTTCCATGGGCCTGGCAACAGATGTCAGATCTGGTGGTGGGGTGAAAGAGGTGGCCCTCCATTGGGGGCAGGCTGCTCCTGAAGAGGCTGGGAGCTTTTAGGAATTCTATTTTGTATAGGGGGAAATGGTATTTGGGTTGTGAGGGGGGGGGGTGACACTACATTTGACTATTTCAATGTATTGCTCAATTATACTATTGTATTAATATGTTGTAAACCATTCTGGATCATTTCGGGGAGAGTGGTATACGAATGTGGAAATGTCATGTTATGTTATCTTAAAGGCTATCTGCTATTTTCCCAAACATTCACCACTCTCACCAGTGATATAATTCCTCTCTAAGACTTCAACATCATATCATAATCCATTTGCTTTTTGCACTCTCTTAACGTCTGCTAATATTTGACTCTTCTATATGGACCTTTGGTCCGACCCAGTAAAACAATTCTTATGTTCTCGTTTGTTCCTTTCCTTCTTTTAATGAGCACATGTTGAACCTTTCGAGCCTCTATGATAGACCGTATTGCAAGCCCTGTATCAATTTGCAGCCCTTCATTGAACTAACTTTATACTCTTGGTACAGTTTCCAGTATTCAAGGACAGTGTCTGACTAGAGTCTATATAAAAGGAACTATAACCTTCTTATGCATCTGAAGAGACTATTGACTTTGCCAATCCAGTGTCATGAACAGCAAGCAATCTTCATGTGATCTACTTGCCTGTTTGGCAGTCCTGTGTCTTGTCTGTCGAGTAGTCCAAAGGACAGGGACGGTCTCTTGAGTCTCTGTAAAGCCTTATGTAGTAATATACACTTTGGAGAGCTATACAAATGTTAAATTTGCTAACAGATTTGTGCACCCCAAAAACACAATGTTGGGACTTTTGTGAAGTTGCAACATGGGAGTGGCTCACTGCAGTATATACAGGCTCTTATATTTATCATCATTTTAAAAAGTCTCACAAATGTAGTCATAAAAACTTGAAGATCTGAAGCTTTAAATGTTTAATAGACTAGTTAGAAAAAATGTTTATATACTGTATTGATCCAAGAAAAATAGTAAAGGTCTAACAGGCAAACACAATTTCAAAATATAAAAAGGAAGCCCTTGAAAAGATCTTCATTTATGCAGAACAAATCTACTTCTCAGTACAAACAGTGGATTCAGCTCACCAGTGCATTTAAATAATGACCTGAGAATATGTTTATTACACAAATCTCTTTTCTGTCCACAGGAGCTTTCCTACAATGGAACCTGCTATAATGAAAAGCATTTTTCTCTGAATGACAAACCTAATTTATTAGTCGAGTCCTTAAAGCTTCTCTTGCAGGGGTCCCTTAATAAGCAGCTCAACAAGTAAAGCCAAAATGCATTATCCCTTTTCATTTCTCTAACAAAGGAGACATTTGTCAGTCTCCCAAAGAAATGTAATCTAAGTAGAATGCAACTAGTCACCAAACCGTTCTATTAAAACCTTTTTAAAAACATTGCTTAGTATTCTGTGTATATATATCAGCCTTGTAGTTCAGCAATGAATACCATGGTTACAAGACATTAACTCCTCTGCATTGGCCCAGATCCGACTAAAAGCACAGCAAGGCGCAGCATGGACTGTTGGGACACTCCAACCCCAGTCTTCCTCATAATTATGCATGACACACTATCAACAAAACAGGCCAGTTTTTAATATTATGCACAAATATTCTTTACTAATATCACAATGTTACATTCTAACATTGAGCTACCCAATACTACTCTGCAAGGCAAGAGCAGCATTCATTGGGCCTAATCTGCCCTAATTATGCCCAACCGCATATCCCATCACAAGTCCAAGCTGGAGGTTCCACAATTGCCTTTTCAAAACACAAAAAAAATATTAAGTCCTGGCTGCTGTAGCACAGCCCCACTCCAAAAATTGTGTGCAAAGATACCAGCAAGTGTCCCCATATGTGATCGGCAGAGCATTCATTGTCAGCCATACATGGAGGACCCTCTGGTCCAGCTGACCATCATGTAACCAAGCTTGTTTGTATGGACCTAGGAGTACTGCCCCAGCTGATAGAGAAGCAACATTCACCTTGGCAGCCTCCCAAGTGGGCCAACCACCTTGATGCAACAATTACTCAGTCTTCTCTCCAACTCAAGCACATGCCCCCACATACCAAGTAGCAACTATACTCCCAACCAGTGAGCTCCCTAAACACTGTACTCCTAGAAGTGGCAAAGCAGGAAAGGGGATCAGCTATGCTGCTCTGTGACCGGGGCATATGTATGGCCCTGCTAAAAGCTCCATTCACACCGCTCTATTGACCCACTCACTCTCCATGCATACCTCACCTAATTACTCTCTCCCCCTGCCCTTTTCCACTTCTCAAACATTTGGAGCCCTAGATATGGTGTATTTAGATTTCAGTAAAGCCTTTGACACCGTTCCACACAGGCTACTTATAAACAAACTGAGCACCCTAGGGATGGACCCTAAAGTTACTGATTGGGTTAGAAATTGGTTGAGTGCGAGGCAACCAAGGGTACAGGTAAATGGAGCTCACTCTGAGAAGGAAATTACAGTGGTGTGCCGAAGGGATCTGTCTTTGGTCCGATTCTTTTTAACATCTTTATTGTGATATTGCGGAAGGACTGTTGGGTAAGGTTTGTTCATTTGTGGATGATGCCAAAATCTGCAATAGAGTAGACACCCAGGAAGGTGTAGATAACATGAGGAGGGATCTAACTAAACTTGAAGAGTGGTCTAGAATTTGGCAGCTGAAATTTAATGCTAAAAAATGCAGGGTCATGCATTTGGACTGCAAAAATCCAAAGGAGCGGTACAGTGTAGGGGGTAAGGTACTTCTGTCCATGAAAGAAGAGCAAGAACTGGGTGTAATTGTGTCTCATGATCTTAAAGTAGCTAAAGAGGTAGAAAAGGTGACTGTGAAAGCCAAAAGGATGCTTAGGTGTATAGAGAGGAATGGCCAGCAGAAAAAGGAAGTGATAATGCCTCTGTATAAGTTTCTGATGCAACCTCATTTGGAGTATTATGTGCAATTCTGGAGATTGCATCTTCAAAAGGATATAAGCAGGTTAGTGTCAGTGCAGAGGGTGGCTACTAAAATGGTTAATGGTCTTCGTTTTGAAACACATGAGGACTGACAAAGATCTTAATACGTATACTTTAGAGCAATGGTTCCCAAAGTGGTCTATATGGACCCCCAAGGGTCGATTTCGACTTGCAGGGGATCCATGTCAGCGAGAAATAAAATTGGGGGTGCACGTGAGCGGACCCCCCATTTAGGTAGATCATCAACAACATTTAGGCATTCCATAAATGTCTTATTACACCTAACACAGATTGTGTGTATATAATACTTATAATACATAGAAATTACATATATATATTGTTTACATACATAAAATTGTTTAAGTACCTGTCATAAAATTGTTTAATTACCTGTTGCATATGACCAATTGGTAAAATTTAATATACCTCCTTATGACAGGAGACAAAGCTAGCAGAGGAAAGGAGGCTTCATATACAAAGGAAACATGCGAGAAGCATATCATTCCAAAGTTCTCCAGCAATATTGAGATGGCTGAAAAAGAGTAGTTACTCACCTGTAACAGGTGCTCTCCAGGAGCAGCAGGAATCAGTCCTCACATATGGATGACATCGGCGTCGACGGAGCCCCCATGCGGAGCATTTCCCCAGCTTTCAAAGAAAGCCTTTGGGAATGCAGGCACGCATGCGCGGTCCCCTTCCCGCCCAAAGGTGCCATCTTGCTCAGTCTGATGACATAGCTGAAAGACAACACAAAAAATGCATCCCACGATAACATAACCTGGGTCAACCGACCACACCACCCCCACCTCCTACACATTGCACTTCAACACAATATGAAACCCAAACGATTTGAAAACCCCTACCCTCATAGCCTAAAATGTGCCCTCATCAACACCCGTTCTATCCGGAAGAAGTGGCCAGCCGTCACTGACATCATTGCCAGCCACAGCCTTGATATACTCATGGTCACTGAGACGTGGTTATCCACCGAAGACAACATCTTACTCAACCAGATCCTCCCCCAGAACCTCACCGCACATTCAAGTCATAGACAAGATAAAAGAGGAGGTGGCATGCTCATCCTCACAAGGTCAGACCTCCATTTTCGAACTGTAGACTCCACCAGTTCAAACCACCTTGAGACCATCACCATCTCCAATAAACACTGCTCAATCATCCTGCTTTACAGAGCACCTTCAGCCTCCCCAGATGATCTCTCGGCTATCATTGATCTGGCATCTAACACTCAGAACCCAAGCATCCCAAATTGGATCCTAGGGGACTTTAACCTGCCCACGCTACAAGATAATCAAGCATCAGCCTTCCTCGATGCCCTCAAAAATCTTGGCTTCAAGCAATTAGTTAATGATCCTACTCACATTAAGGGAAATATCCTGGATCTAGTATTTGCCCCGCAAACCTCTCTTAACCTAGCCCAGGACCCTATAACCTCCATAACTCCTGTTCCTTGGTCAGATCACAAACTGATCATCATCCAGATTCCTTCGTACAAAGCCTACACAAAAATCAACAAAATACAAAACACCACAAGACCGCCCTCTCGATGTTTTAAGCCTTACAACAGAGATCTTATCCTTGCGGAGACGCAACAACTCTTCTCTGAAACCACCCAGAACCTTGATGACCTTATCTCTCACTGGAACAGCTGCCTCAGTTCGATTGCCCTACGTACGCCAACCAACAGGCCCCCAGGCAAAAGGATGAGTGCCCCATGGTACACAGCTGATCTTAAAACATCACTTAACCAATTACGGAAACTAGAGAAACGCTGGCGCCGATCTCATTCTTTACATGACCAGACAGCAGCATAAAACTGTCATCTAGCTGTGCATCGCAACGCAATCACCGACACGATGAAGCAGTACTACTCAAACACCTTAAAGAGATCGCTTAATAAACCGCATGACCTTTTCGACCTGGTTAAGACCTTATCAAAGGAACCATCCTCTGGACCTCCATTTGAGATACACCCACAAGATTTTGCAACTTATCTACAATCCAAAATATGCCAGACTGACAAAATCTCTACTACAACCTTTGAAATAGAGCAAGACTGCCAAACAACACTAACCATGTTTTCTACCCCCACCAAGAGAGAACTCTAAGACACTATTGCGGCCCTAAATATCACTACTGCCCAGTCTGATCCATGCCCAGCCTTCTGGATCAAGGAGCTTCGCAGCCATTTCAGCCCAGTACTGTCCAAAATAATGACCCTCTCCTTCTCAACCGGCTCCTTCCCTTCCACCTTTAAACGCACCTCTATTAGACCTCTGCTAAAAAACTGCAAACTTGATCCCCAGCAGGTGGAATCCTATAGACCTATATCCAGCATTCCACTACTTGCGAAGATCATGGAAAAGGAAGCTCAACGACAATTACAGGATCACATCGACTCCGCTGCACCGTTAGACCCATGCCAACATGGCTTTAGAGAATTCCACGGAGTGGAAACCCTCCTCACCACTCTCTTCTGCAAGATAATCACAGGCATTGATGACATCCATAAGGGTTTTGCTCTCATCTTTCTGGACATCGCTGCAGCCTTTGATTCAGTAAATCATGAGCTTCTATTAAGATGACTGATTGACAAAGGCATTAATGGACGAGCGCTCGAATGGTGCAGATCCTACCTGTCCGAAAGATGGCAACATGTTCGTTCTGGAGGGACAAATTCTGAACCTTTCCACCAAAGTCAAGGAGTCCCACAAGGATCCTCCCTTTCTGCGCTCTTGTTCAATATTTACATGCAGCCAATTTGTAACATCATCCGGTCTTTCAATGTCGACTGCATGTTATACGCAGACGATGTCCTTCTCTACATTCCTTTCTCTACTGAGCATCTGGACCTCTCCCCACTGACGAGTTGTTTCAATGCAATATCTGACTGGCTTCTTTCTCAAAACCTCAGAATACAACATAAGAAGACGGAAGTACTCTTCATTACGAGGAACCCCAACTTTACCCCACCACAATATCTTAAAGTAAAAGAAGCTGAGCTGCACTCTAAACCATCAATACGATACCTGGGAGTCATCCTAGATCAACACCTGGATATGAAGGCTCACATAGGAAACATAGTCAGATCAGTCTACTACAAGATCCGCTAACTTAGGCATCTACGCTCCATGCTTGAACCATCTGACTTTTGGACAATTTTCCAGGCATTGGTCAAACCTCATTTTGACTATGCCAATGCCATATTACAAGGTCTTCCCCAGTCTACACTAAACCCACTGCAGCTAGCCATGAACACGGCAGCAAGAATCCTCCATGGAGCATCCAGGAGCGACCACGTGACGCCTCTGCTAATACAGTTGCATTGGCTACCCATCCAGGCTAGAATAGTTTTCAAGATCTTGATAATCACTTTTAAAGCTGTTCACAATCTCTCATCCACATCCTTAACCTCCCTCATCCATGCCACATCACCAAATAGAGTAAGAAGATCCATGGCTATAAACTCCTTAACCGTACCGAAGGCACTTACTGTTTGCACTAAATTGACAGCCAACAGGGCTTTCAGTCTCAGTGCCCCAAGATACTGGAATTCATTACCCCATGATATCCGGGCTATTAAGAATCTAACACAGTTCAGGAAAGCCCTCAAAGGTCACCTCTTCAACAAGTACCTTATTGAGCCCAACTGCATCCCTTAGAGCTCCAAGACACCCCCATACCATCCACATTCCCAGACAAACTTATAGCATACCAACAACACACCAAGTTGAAACTCAAACCCATGACGTGGATTGTGTTTTCTATGCATCCTCTTTGATTTTGTTTCCATGTAGTAAGTTTTGTAAATAGTTACCCCTGTTATCCAAGTTTTTTGTTCCCTGTTATCTGTAAACTCATACATGTTATTTGTACTGAGCATTTTGTTCCATGTAAACCGCGCTGATGCTGAATAGTGCGGTATATAAGAGAATGTAAATAAATAAATAAAGAAAAGAAAAAAAGAAAATGACCTATATACAACTGCAACTCCAAGGGGAGGAGAGAGGGTTGTGAGGACTGATTCCTGCTACTCCTGGAGAACACCTGTTACAGGTGAGAAACTACTCTCTTTTTCCAGGACCAAGCAGGAAGTCAGTCCTCACATATGGGTGACTCCCTAGCTCTGGGCTACCAGGAACCCAGGCAGAAAAATAGAGCTCCCTCTAGAGCCTCAGCAACAGTGAGAGAATCTTCTCCGAGACCACACCTGAACGGTAGCCCAACACCAGGGCCGGAGGGTAGGAGTTGCCTAAACCTCAAAGAGATTATGGAGTACCGCTTGCCCGAAAGCACTGCCCCTATGGGACTCCCTCTCGAGGCAGTAGTGGTCCGCAAAAGTCTGGCTTGAAGACCAAGTAGCGGCCCGGCAGATGTCTGCCAATGGAACAGAACAGAAGTGAGCTACTGATGCGGCCTTCGCCCTGACCCGGTGGGCCGTGACTCGACCATCCAGGGAGAGGCCGGCTGCCCTGTATGCCCAGGCGATACAGTCTGCCACCCAGATGGACAACGTACGCTTAGTGACAAGCAACCCCAATTTATTAGGGTCAAAGGAAATGAAGAGCTGAGAAGCCCTTCTATGCCCCTGCGTACGTTCTAGGTAAAAAGGACAGCACCCTTCTACAATCCAGGGTATGCAAGACAGTTTCAGCCCTACTGGCATGCGGCCTGGGAAAGAACGTCGGAAGTACCACCTCCTGGTTGAGGTGGAAGGAGGACACTACCTTTGGAAGGAACTTAGGATGAGTCCGCAAGACTACCCTGTTCCTATAGAACCTGGTATACGGCCTATCCGAGACCAGGGCCTGAAGCTCACTCATCCGCCTAGCCGAGGTGAGTGCCACAAGGAACAACACCTTCCAGGAGAGGAAACGTAAGTGGCAGGTTGCCATCGGCTCAAAAGATGGGTGAGTCAGTTGCTGCAAGACCACATTGAGATCCCACTCAGTGGCCGGTGGATGAATAGGAGGCTTAAGCAGAAGCAGGCCTCTGAGAAAGCGAGACACCAGAGGGTGGCCTGAGAGAGAATGTCCATCCACCGGCAAGTGGTGAGCTGAGAGGGCACTGAGGTGAACCCGGACAGAGTTGGACTGAAGTCCTAGGTTGGAAAGGTGGAGCAGGTATTGTAGCACCACCTGGACCGAGCAGGAGAAGGGATCCTCCTGCTGTTGAGAACACCAAGTAGAAAACCTACACCACTTCAGAGCATAGGCCTTCCTAGTGGAATGCTTCCTGGAGGCCAACACCACCTCTTCAACCTCCTTTGATAGGAGCAAGGGAGCAAGGACTACCCTTTCAGCAGCCAGGCAATCAAATTGATGGATTTGAGGTTGGGATGCAAGAAGGACCCCTGATCCTGAATCAGAAGGTCAGGTTGCAGCCCCAGAGGAAGTGGAGTAACCACTGCCAACTGCAGAAGAAGAGGGAACCACGGCTGCCTGGGCCATCTGGGGGATATCAGGATCACCGTGGCTCAGTCCTGCTGGATTTTGAATAGAGTCCGGGCCACCAGAGGTGTGGGAGGAAACGCATACAGCAGGCCCTCTGACCAGGGGATCAGGAATGCGTCTGCCGCTGTTCTCAAGGAATGCGGTTGCCTGGAACAGAACCTGGGTAGTTGCCTGTTCAGCGGACTGGCAAAAAGATCCATGGTTGGAAGTCCTCACTTCAGAAAGATCTGTTGAACTACCCGAGGATCCAACTGCCACTTGTGAGGCTGCAGGAGTCTGCTTAGCCTGTCCGCCAGGTAGTTTTCCTGGCCAGGGAGGTAGACCACCCTGAGGGTCAAGCCCTGATTGATAGCCCAGGAGCAGAGAGCTTGTGCTTCCAGGCACAGGAGTCGGGATCCTGTGCCTCCCTGCTTGTTGACGTAGAACATAGCCACCTGGTTGTCCGTCTGAACTAGGACAGATTGGTGAGAGAGGACCCGAGAGAAAGTCCGTAAGGCTAGTCGAATGGCTCTCAATTCCAACAGGTTCATCTGCTGGGCGGCCTCCCACGGAGACCACAGGCCTTGGGTGCAGGCCCCCTGGCAGTGTGCCCCCCTGCCCTGCAGGGAAGCATCTGTTGTCAGTACCTGAGTGTGTGGGGAGGCTTGAAAAGGAACTCCCCTGACCAGGTTTGGGAGATGCCTCCACCAGCATAAGGAGTCCACCAAGAGTTTGGATACCTTTATCCTGTCTGACAATTTCCCTGTGGCCTGTAGCCACTGTGCCCTGAAGCACCACTGAGCCGGCCTCATGTGCAGCCGGGCATTTGGGGTGACATGCACTGTGGAAGCCATGTGACCTAAGAGCCGGAGGAAGTGTCTTGCCGAGACCAGAGAGTTCGCCTGAAACTGGCCGGCCAACTTTAGCAGCCTGTGAGCTCTGTCCACAGGCAAATAGGCTTTTGCATGGATGGTATCCAATCTTGCCCCTATGAACTCCACGTTCTGTGAGGGGACTAAAGTGGACTTTGGGAAGTTTATAACGAACCCCAGGTGCTGGTTCTGAAGGTGGCCTGCCTGGCCTCTTGTGGAGACTGGCCCTTGATAAGCCAGTCATCCAGGTAAGGGAACACAAAGATCCCCTGGTTCCTGAGGTAGGCTGCAACCACCGCCAGGCATTTTGTAAAAACCCTGGGGGCGGAAGTGAGGTCAAACGGAAGCACTCTGTACTGGAAGTGTTTCCCTCCCACCACAAATCTGAGGAATTATCTGTGACTTGGATGGATGAGGATGTGAGTATAAGCATCCTTCAGGTCTAAGGAGCACAGACAATCTCCCTGCTGGAGGTAGGGCAGTAAGATTCCAAGGGTAAGCATCTTGAACTTTTCCCTCTCCAGAAAATTGTTCAGATTTCTCAGGGCCAGGATGGGTCTGAGGCCCCCTGTTCTTTTTGGTACCAGGAAGTACCTTGAGTAGAAGCCTTGCCCTTCCAGGTGGTGGGGCACCGGTTCCACCGCCTGGTCCTGTAGCAGACCTTCCAACTCCTGAAGGAGTAAGTTTCTGTGCAGAGGGGGTCTTGGAGGCTCCCCTGGAAAGTAGGAGGTGGGTTATCTGGGTGAAGTGGAGCAGATAGCCCTTCTGGATGATGCTGAACACCCAAATATCCCCTGTGATGGCTGGCCACCTGTCTGCGTACAGGGTCAGCCTACCTACTGTGCCCTGTAGAGGAGGAAAGGCTATGCCGGCATAGTCAAAAAACCCCTCCCTGTTGAGCCGGAGCCAGAGTAGGAGGCTTGTGAGCCTTCTACCTACAGGGCCCATGACCCTGCCCCTTGGCCTGCTGGCCCTGGGGAGCTGCAGAGGCCTGGTAGTGAGGGTAGGTTTTGTAGGCAGTGGTCTTCCTCAGGTAAAAGGCCTTTTTCCCCGAGCCCTTCTTCTTCTGAGAAGGGGCAGATGTTTTCCTGGACAGCCTTGTCCGGGTAAGAGTCTCGGTCTCGAGTTCTGCAGCCTTTTCAGCCATGGGCTTGCCAAAGAGGTTTTCACCTCAGCAAGGGACATCGACCAACTTGCCCTGACCCACAGCTCAAGGTCCGAGGACTGTAGCCAGGCCTGGCAGTGTGCACCGATGCCGGCCCCTGCTACTCGGGCCAAAGCCTCAAATCCATCGTAGGCTGCTCGAGATATAAACTTCGAGCACTCTCGAATACCAGAAGACAAGGCCTTGAACCTCTGCAAAGGTTCCTCGGACAGACCAGCAAAGAACCCAACAATCTCCTTTGCCAGGTCTCGAAGGTACATGCTCATGTACAGCTGGTAGGTCTGGACACGGCAAGCAAGCATAGAGCCCTGGAAGCACTTTCTACCAAGGGCATCCAGGTTCCGGGCTTCCCTGCCGGGAGGCACTGAGGAGTGCATCTTCTGACTCTTCAGGTGATGCATGGCCGATTCCACAACCATGGAGTGGGGCGGTAGCTGTGCCTTTTGAAACCTGGGGCTCTTGCAGACTCGATAGAAACGACCCGCTTGCTTAGAACCGGCATCGAGGCCGGCACCTCCCACATGTGGAAGAGCAACAGCTCCAACATCGGAGGAACCGGGACAGTAAAGGCCTCCTTGGGAGAATAGTCATACTGCAGAGCCTCGAGCTCCTCGGCTCGAGACTCCTCCTCGGGGTCCGCAGGGAATGCCAATGCTTTGGCCATGTCCCTTACGAAATCCGAGAACCTGGTATTTATTTATTTTATTTATTTAAAGTTTCTTATATACCGCGCTATTCATCATCAGCGCGGTTTACATAGAACAAAACAATCTCAGTACATTTGAAACACGTGTGAGTTACAGTTAACAGGGCAAAAAACTTGGTTAACAAGGCAACTATCTACAATACCATAACGATTGACTATTTGCATAAAATCAACTAACAGAGAATAGAGTGTACAGATGTAATTACATCAAAATTTCTTAGTTCAAGGGTGTATGTCTTGTGGAGTGTTTATGCTTATGGCTATGAGTCTGTCTTTTGATATATTAGATAGCATTACGGTGGCTGGAAGTACTCAGTGAAGAGGTAGTGCTTGATAGCCTTTCTGAACTGCTTCATGTCTCGTATTGCTCTAATATCTGGATGAAGTTTATTCCAGCATCTAGGCGCTGTCATGAGGCACAAGGATCAGAGCCCATGGAGACAGGGACTATACCTCAGAATGAATACACTTTTGACATTTCAGAGGAAAACAGGGAGAAGGGTTGGCATAGAAACCCCAAACAAATGATGTCACACAGTGCTAGGGAACGCCCGAGCCAAGTACTAACCCATGACTCATTAGGAGAGGGGAAGCAGCTGATGGGGGGCGGAGCCCAAGCAAACGGAAAAGGCAACACATTTAAAAATCCTCTAGTTAGGAGAGAGGAGAGGGGTGAAGAACAGGAGAGAGAGAAGGAGTTGATGAAGAAGGAGAGAACAGTGTGGAAGGACAAGAGAAGGGAAGGGAATCCCCATCTTATCCAGGAAAGCTCATCTGGAGAAGGGAGCTGTGAGAGCCACGCTGACTCCAGGAATCAGGCAGTTCCATGCTGTGGAAAGCAGTACACGGCTGGTCAGCATTCTCCTGAAGGCAAGGAATATTATTTTAAACCCCTGAGAAGACAGTCTCAGCCTTCTAATACCAAATATACTGAAAGGAAAACTTGTTTCCCTGAAGCTGAGTTTCTGCCTGTGAGAAAGCCCAGGCAAAGCAAAAGGGAAAAGTTTTACCGTGAGCCGTATTGCAGCCAAGGGAGGTCTCTGGACAAGCAGTTGCCGGAAGGTAGGAAAATACTTCCAAATAGCATAGCAGAAGATTTTGATCAAAACCCTTGTACGTACCAGGAGCTGTGTGAAAGAGCCAACCGTGATTCTTATGCTAAACACCTAAGCTCCTCTAGGCTGTTGGGGGATGGGAACACTTTACCCTTCACAGAGGAAGTGATTGAGCCGGGGGAAGAGTTCACCCCACAGGAAGCTGAGGACGACGTGAATGGGATGCAGTGTGAGTTTTACCAAGCTCCAGACACAGAGGTTTACATGGACTGTACGTACACGATGTCAGACAGCATACAATCTTTATGCTAGCATTGCTATAATACTGCTATAAGAGAGGAAAACAGTCCAAAGAATGTTTGGAGGTTTAAACTGTTTTCTGTACCTTATTTTTCTGTTACCTTAAAGAAGCTGAAGATAAGCGTTGCCTAAGTTTGATTACTCTTTTGTTTCATTGTACCAGAAGTATGGACTTTATGTTGCTGTATTTTCAAGGTTAAATTCCAACCCTGGGAAGGGAATAAATCCCATTTATACCTTACCATTTTGTGCACAACTATTTTCTTCATTGAGCTAAAGGACTACAATACCCAGGAGGCTTTGCCAAGCCTCAAATTAGTGGTTCATAGTCTTAAGAAGAACATCACCCCGCTCACCTTACCCACGCTAAGGCCTCTGGGAGTGAGAGGCGGTGACATATCATAGGATTTAAATGCTCTGTTGATCGTTGATTGGGACCAATTTGTGGATTCATTCGGAATGACTAGGGTGTTTTCGGCGAGTGATCTCCTAGATCTTGTCTTGGGAGTTAGACTGATAAGGTCTGAAGTCGTTGCTGGCGATAATTTGTTTAAGGCCTTGAATGTAATGAGGAGAGCTTTATAGCTAATTCTACATTCTATAGGGAGCCAGTGAAGGTCCCTAAGGATTAGTGTAATATGGTCTCTCTTTGATGCTCCAACTAGGATGCGGGCCGCAGCATTCATTGCTAGTTGCAGGGGGTTAATGGTGTTCTTTGGAAGCCCATGTAATACAATATTTGCATAGTCAAAGTGAGGGGTGACTATTGCTTGGAATATTGAACGGAAGTCGTTGTATTCTAACATGGGTCTTAGGTGGCGTAATGTTTTTATCTTGAAGTAAATCGTTTTTACAGTATTTATGTGGGAGGTAAAATCCAGTCGTTGATCAAGGACCACACCTAGGTAACGAATTGTATTCTTGATTGGGAGCTCAGCATCCCATACCTTGAGATATGCAGGGGGGGAGAAGAGCTTGTTTCTTGTGACCAATAAAACTTCAGTCTTTTTGAAATTGATTCACATGTTTTGGTCTAAAAGCCGATCTGCTATTGCATTGAAACAGTTGGTTAAGTTAGAGTAATTTGGACTCGTTATATCAATCGGGGTGTAGATAAGCACGTCATCCGCGTAAATAAGGCAGGAAACATTAAAGGATTTGGTGATTTGGCAAATTGGCTGCATATATATATTGAAGAGGAGTGCCGATAGGGAGGAGCCTTGTGGAACCCCTTGCGTTTGGAGGAATGGTTCCGATGTTCTGGTGTCAATGCGAACATGTTGCCAACGATCTTTGAGGTATGATTTGCACCAGTTCCATGCTAGGCCTTGTATACCCTTTTCGTAGAGTCGCGATAGTAGTATCTTATGGTATACTGAGTCAAACGCCGCAGATATATCGAGGAAGATCATGGCGACGCCAGACCTTATGTTGTTGATCCCACAGATGAGCGTGTTGATTAAGGAGGTCATGAGAGTCTCGACTCCATGCATTTCCCTAAATCCATGTTGGCACGGATCAAGAGGGGAGGATGTGTCAATATATTGCTGAATTTGGCGTTGAGTCTCTTTCTCCAGTATTTTGGCAAGAAACGGGATGCTGGAGATTGGACGGTATGATTCTTCCTTCTTCGGGTCGATCTGGTTGTTCTTTAATAGGTGACGTATTGAAGTCTGTTTGAGTGCAGCTGGGAAAGTTCCAGAGGAGTAGGAGAGGTTTGCAATTTTCGCTATGCATGGACTGAGCTCTGTGCGCATTGATTGATCCAGTGTGCTGGGCATGGGTCGTTGGCTGCAGTAGTGGTGTTCAAAGTAGCAATTAGTTCTTTGATGGTTTTAGCTGATGGAGGTGAGATACTGAGGAGTGGTGCTTGAGAGTGCGTGAATTGAGGGGACGCTTGTGATGAATCCAAAATTGTTCTTGTTAATTTGGATTGGATGTAATTCGCATACTGTTGAGGATGGATATACTCTTGCTGTTGCGGTGAAGGCTCTTTAGATAGTGATTTAACTAAATTGAATAGCTCACGGGGTTTGTTTAGTGAACGACTAAGTAATTTTGCATGATGTTCCTTCCTTTTGGACCACATTAGTTCACGGTGACTTATGAGGTGCGCCATGTATTCATCATGGATGATGGTTTCATGAGAGCGTCTCCACTTTCTTTCTAGTCTTCTCAGTTGGAGCAGCGAAGTTTGAATATCTGGAGAGAACCAGGGGGCGTTATGCCTTATGCTAGGATCCTTGTTAGGAGCAATCTCATTGTGCATAGTAGGTAGTTGTGCATATTGTTGGAGTGTATCATTCCAGTTGTCAACCATTTTATTTACGTTGGTCATTGAGATTGACAGTTTAGGTAGTACTTGTGCGTTGAACACTTCGATATCCAGTGGTTTAAAGCGTCTATGATGCGGTAGAGGCACATTTTTGGGTAGGTTTGGCGGATTCGAGTTTGAAGGTATCTGGAAGGTTATCAGGCTATGATCTGACCAAGGGACCGGGGTGATGGTGAGGTCAAGCTGACTATTGTTGCCTGTTATTGTAGGAGGAACAAAGATGAGGTCAAGGATGTTGCCACGTTGGTGCGTCTGGAAGTCAACAATTTGCTTGTAGTCAAGGTTTTCCATGGCGTCAAGTAAGGCGTTGGCCATGGCAGGTGGCAAAGAGGCGAGATTAAAATCGCCTAGCAGCCAATTGGGCTTGTTGGGGTTATCAGGGTTACCAGCAAGGCTAATTACATCTGAGATGTCCTCTGGGCATGCATTCGGAGAAGCATAGATAAGATTAATTGAGTTATTCTTATTGGATATGGTTAATGTGTCAAGACAATGAGTGTTCCTAGCAAGACTTACTCGGTATTGTAAGGAGGATTTAGCGAGGATGATTACTCCACCACCTCTTCTGTTCTCTCTGTTACATGCATAGCTGGAGAAGTTCGGGGGATTCATTTGATTTACTATCACCGAGTCTGAATCTGATAACCAAGTCTCGGTGACCATTAATATATCTAAGTTTCGGGTAGATATTAAATCTGTTATGATAGGCCATTTGTTGCGAACAGAGCGTGCGTTAATAAGAGCGCACCTCAGGTCACAACTAGGTTCTGTTTTATTGATTGTTGTGGTGGAAGCTAGGTCTAAGGTTATGTAGAGTAGGTGAGACTGCCTCTTATGATGGACATACGGCGTATGTTGGTGATGGTTGCAGTGGTATTTTTCTCTGGGGGGGGGACCTTGTCCGAGGCTCGGATCCCGATGAGTCCGAAGGGACGCACCAAGTCCGGAAGGTGTCAGGGGACTCCTCCTCCTCCGTTTCCCACGCCGATTCCTCCGAGGAGGAATCGAGCGGCTCCGAGTGGGCGGGCACAGACACCATCCGCCCCGACACCGAGGGTACCGGCATCGATGACCTCTGTCCCAAACGGGAGGCCGAGGATCGACTCAAGTTTGCATGGTCTCGAGGATCGGCTCAGCCTCCGGGGTCGACTTGGATGTCGATGTCCCGGTGGTCAGAGCAGATGCGCCGGTGAGACCGGCGATCAGCACCCGCTGCTGCTCCATGAAGGCAGACAATCTGCTCTCCAAGGCCGTCAACCTGAGTCCAAGCTCAGGAGACCCAGCAGCCTCCGACTCGGGCCCCGACGGCGTGGGGCCCGACATCGGCTCCCCCAAAGGAGAGTCCACGAGGACTACAGTACTCACGTGACTCGGTGCCTCTGACTCTAGACGAGGATGCTTTGCAGGCTTCTCCGACTCCGAAGACCCAGGACGGCGATCGGGGCTATGCGACCTGGCCCTCAAGGAGCCAAGAGCGTCCACCGATGCCGCCCTCGCAGGTTTCTTCTTCCTTTGATGCTCCCTTGAGGGAGACTCTCTTTCAGAGGAGCCCCGACGATGCTCGAAGCCTCTGACGAAGTCCGTACCCATCCAGAGGCAGATTCGGAGAAGATCCTCTCACGCTGGTGCTGACGGCTCCGTAATGCCTTGGAAGACATTTTGCCACAGGGGCTACAGACCGTAGAATCATGGTCTGGCCCTAGGCACCAGAGGCAGCAGTCATGTATGTCGGTGAGAGACATGAGTTTTTTGCACCGATCACACTTCTTAAAGCCACTGGCAGCCATCGGGGGAAAAAGGGCCCCTGCAAGATCAAAAAATTGGGCTGCCAGGGAAAAGAAAAAAGGCGCAAACGCAGTCTCTAAGGACAAAAACCAAAAAGAGAGATCCGGGCTTGGCACCGGTGTACCGAGTCCAGGCAGGAAAGGAACCGACGTCGAACCGAAGAAAAAACTCGACCCAAAGCAGAAAAATTAACTTTTTTCACGGGTGACAAGGACAGGCGTCCATAGGGCTCCGCGGAAAAAAGAAGACTGAGCAAGATGGCACCTTTGGGCGGGAAGGGGACCGCGCATGCGTGCCTGCATTCCTAAAGGCTTTCTTTGAAAGCTGGGGAAATGCTCCGCATGGGGGCTCCGTCAATGCCGACGTCACCCATATGTGAGGACTGACTTCCTGCTTGGTCCTGGAGAATCGCGAAATTAAAAACAAGGAGGTTAAAAAGGGTCAATTCCTTTTTAAAAGCATAAATATAAAAACTGATAGAATAAATGTATGGGTTCAACAATTCTTTTAAACCTTTTTCCAATTCAAAGGGACGGAGCAGTGAAGCGACTCCCAAGTACATCAGTACCTATCTGCTTTGTGGTGTGCTACATTCATGTGCAAGTTTTTACAAGTTTTCATAACAGCAGCAACGCATCGCGCGCATACGTGCAGTGAATAACACTTGTCCAGACTTGTTCCAAAGCTTTGCACAGACTTGTTTGACTCATTAATTATAAATAAGAGTGTTAGAGACAAACACTGTTCATTTGTTTTCTGAGTTTTGAGAAGAAGTGTGGTTTGAAAATACGTTCAAAAATATAAATAGGTACAAGTCAAAGTGAATCAAAATCATCTTCTTTAGGAGGTGCCTAAGAAAAGTAAGTACAAATTTTATATATATTTTTGTAGTTGCTCCGATTGCGTAGAGCTGTAGACGCTGGCCACGACTTTAGCTGAAGTCTATTTTTCCTAAATTCCTAAAAAATATTTTTTAAATATTTAAAATATTTGTGTACTGTCTGGGCAGAAATCAATTTTCAATTGCTCTGTCTTATCATATTTAAATAGCTTCATTTTTGTCGACAGATAATTTCTACCCAACATGGCCCAGGCTAAAAAGAAATGTAGGCAGTATAGCGTTGATTATTTGAAGTTCGGCTTTATTCCATCCCTGTCGGACAAACATCTGCCCATGTGCCTTTTGTGCAACAGAGTTTTAAGCAATGACGCTATGAAATCATCCAAGCTGGGGGATCATCTGAGAAGGTGTCACCCTGATAAAACAAGTAAAGATTTAACATATTTTAAAACACTGAAAGAAAAACTTCAGTAGAGAACCATGGTGAACAGTATGTTCGCTTCAATGTCAAAAAGAGACGATGGTTTGCGGGCATCTTACAATATCTCATTACTCATAGCAAAATCAGGAAACTCTCATACTATCGGGGAACACCTGATTTTGCCAGCCATTGAAGAGGTTTTAAAAACTGTTATACATAAGCCTGCATATGATATACTCGAAAGAATTCCTTTGAGCAACAACACAGTTCAAAGACGTATTGATGAAATGAGTCATGATGTTGAAAGCTTCTTGTGTAATTATCTGCAAACGAACCATTTCTCTATTCAACTGGACGAGTCAATGTTACCTGGTAATGAAGCACTATTATTGACATATGTTCATTTTGTTATGACCAAGAAATCCATGAAGAACTGCTCTTTGCGAGAACTTTGACAGACACTAAAGGCGAATCAATATTCAATGTTTTGAAAGATTATTTCATGGAAAAAGTGATCCCTTTATCAAATATAATATCAGCAGCAGCAGATGGAGCACCAGCCATGTTTGGGCGCTATCGCAGTTTTATAAGCCATTTAAAACTAAATGTACCCAGGGTGTTTGCAATTCACTGCGTCATTCATCGTAGTAGCTAAAAATCTGAGTGCCAGATTGCATCACTCTCTTCAATTCGTCATAAACGCAGTAAACAAGACACGTAGCAACGCATTGAATTCTAGGTTATTTGCGCAGTTGTGTGAAGAAAATGATGAGGACTTTCATCGATTACTCCTTCACACTGAAGTATGCTGGCTCTCGAAAGGCTTATGTTTGAAGAGATTTTTTTCACTTTTTGAGACAGTTTTAGAGTTTTTGGATGCTGAACATCCCATTTTGAAAGAAAATTTAATCAAATGGAAAAAAACAGACATTGCTTATTTAACAGATTTGTTTACTAAATTTAATGAGGTTAACTTGCAGTTACAAGGTGACAGCCTGAATTTAATAAAAACAAAGTCCATCATTGCAGCTTTTCTTGCCAGAATGAATCTAATGAAGCAAAACATTGGACGGAGAGAATTTTCCCAGTTACCCAACTTGTCATTGACAAACGTCCAGGATGATGACGTTTTGGTCTACGTTCAACATTTAAATGTCCTTCACACAGACTTTAAAACCAGGTTTGAAGATGTTTTGTCTATGGAAATCCCACCGCGGATTATCAATCCATACGGTGACATTGAAGAATCAGATGTCATATTACAAGAAGAACTGATCGGAATAAGCAATAAAGAAGAACTTAAGGTGCAGTTCAGAAAGGGGTATCAGCAGTTCTGGCTTCAGAAAGATATAGCTGTTGCTTATCCTGCATTATGGACTGTCGCAAGAAAGCTTCTGATAGCTTTTCCATCTTCATACCTCATGGAAAGGGGTTTTAGCGCGGTTGCCAATCTTCTTACGAAAAAAAGAAATCAATTGCAAATCACTGGATGTGGAGATTTAAGACTATATCTCACGGACTTCCGGTTTTGGCAATGAGCTGACCTGACAGGGGTCGATCGGCTCCGGGATATCTACCCCACAAACCTGCAACATTTCTTCTATAAACGTGGTGGATCATCGCGATTCTTGTTGACTGATACTCCCTGAACCACCGGGCACACAGAGGCGGAAAATCCGAGTGCCAACGATGGCCACAAAAGCACTTCGTAGGGAGAAACCGCGTGCCCAGAGAGCAAGATGGCGGAGGGGTCACCTCGCAGCCCTAAGCCCGGGGAAAATCAGAGCCTGGTAGCCGAAGTCAGTGCCGCGGTGGTACTAGCCCTGGACGCCCGCTTTCAGGACTTAGCGGAGACGCTGCAAAATGTCAGCCAGCGCTTTTCAGACTTCTCAGGGCGCATGGAGCAGGCAGAAACCAGAATCTCGGCTGCCGAGGACACTCAACTCTCTATGCGGGCCCAGCTTGAAGCACTCGAAAAAACGGTGAAGCAACAGGGTGAAAAACTTGACGACCTCGAGAATCGGGGTCGTCGGAAGAATCTCCGCTTCGTCGGCATCGCAGAAACCGTGTCCGATGGAGCCCTGATGGGTTTTGTCGGTGCTTGGATTGACAAACTTATGAGCGGCAGAGGAGAGGGCCCCATTCGTTTGGAGCGGGTCCACCGGCTGGGCCAGAAGCGCGATCAAACATCAAAGCCGCGTGCGGTCATTGCAAGGTTCCTGGATTTTCGCCAGAAGGAGGAGGTGTTAAGGGCTGCCCGAACCCGCAAGCAGCAACCTGGGGATCCAGACCGGCTACTTGTCTTTCAGGACTATTCTGCTCTGATGAGTCAGCAACGCCGTGCCTTCTCCCCTGTTTGTACCCACCTGATCAACCGGGGAGTGTGTTTCTCTCTGCTCTACCCAGCTCGTCTACGGGTGGAGTATCAAGGCCGGACCCGATTCTTGCTGACTCCAAGTGAGGCCCAGTCTTTTCTGGATGGTCTGCCAGCTACAATGGAAGCTACCCAGTGAGCGTGGGGGAGAACGGAGCCGATTGATGTAAGCCTGAAGTAGGCCTGGACCCTGGACTTAGGTTACCACCATGGGAGTGCCTGTGCAGAATACAAGGCCCCCCCCCCCCCCGTGCTCCGGAGCCTGACCCTACCAACGGGGAAAGCCTGGCCTGCAATTAAAGAGGGAGGTTTGGGGATCCTAGAGGGCTGTGTGTGCTTAGTTAATCCTAGTAGCGTGCTGTGTGTTTAGTGAGAAGGTTTATTTGATACATTTTGCTACATGTCTACCATTGCTTCTTTGTATATCCTTCCTTGGGTCATGCAGTTACATTGTTGATTATTGTATCAAGAATAGATTCCTTTTACTTTCCATTCTAGGAGGGGTAATGAAGATAGTTTGTGTCTGCTATGGGTGGAAGGGGGGATTGTTTAGACTGTATGGGTCTCTTACTGGGTTCCTGATGGTGGGGGGGGGGGGGAGGCACTCAGTGTTCAGGCTGATCGGGGAGGGTGGCACAGTCCTGGGGTCATGATGAGGGATAGAGGTGGCCCTAGCATTGACACAATGGGCCCGGTGTTAAGATATGCGGTGATCTGGGAAGAGGGGCGGACCCGACTGCCAAAGGAAGTCAGCACGGTCCACGGAGGGACATAGGGGGCATGTAGAGGGGAGGATGGGAGGGGTAAAAGGGGGAGGGAGGGGAGGGAGGGGAGGGGGCTTTATGGGTGGGGTAGCACACACTCCGTTATTCTTTTATGGTCAGATTAGCAGACAATCAAATACTAGAGGGAGGGGGCTCCAGGCTGGGGGGGCCCCTTCTGGGCAGGTAGGATTTGGCTTATTGACACATCGTGACACTGCCCCGTGCCTCTGAAGATTATCACATGGAATGTCTGTGGGTTGGGGACTCCCATCAAACGTTATAAAATACTACAGGCATTAAATAGACAACGGTGTGACATAGCATTTATGCAAGAGACGCACCAGACGGCTGAAGAGCACAGTAAACTGCGTAGAGACTGGGTGGGACAAGTGTGGGGTTCACCTGCTAGGGGTAAAAAAGGGGGCGTAGCTATTCTAATCCATAAACGTATTCGTTTTGAGATGATCTCTGCTGCAGGAGATGACGAGGGGAGATTCATATTGGTGTATGGAAACTTAGAGGGTAAACCCGTGATCTTAGGGAATCTGTATGGACCTAACGTGCTCGATCCGAGTTTCTATAGTGCTTTGGCCTCGCGGGTGGAGAGCTTGCCGGAATGCCCCCTGCTTCTCGGCGGAGATTTTAACGGAGTCCTTGATGTGGACTTGGACACATCTCGGGGTGAGGAGGCGAGGGAGCGTATCCCCACAGCTCGGATGTTGCAACGTTTTTGTAAAAGGCTGGGCTTAGTGGATCCATGGAGGCTGGTCCACCCACTAGAGCGTGACTATACTCACCAATCTCGGGCCCACGGCTCAAGTGCGCGTCTTGATTATTTGTTGTTATCCGGGGGCTTATTCGCCCAGGCGGGCGATATTCAGATCGGTCCCACAGAGATCTCCGATCATGCGTGGGTCTGGATGGAGTTAAGTTGGGGGACGAGGCAGGTGCGACCACAGCTATGGCGCTTCCCGCTGGACCTATACCATGATGCTCGATTCCGAAGCTTCCTCCGTCAGCGATGGCGGGAGTTCGAGAGTGATCATGGCTCCCATAAAGAAGACCCTGAATTAGTCTGGGAAACGGCCAAGGTGGTATTTCGGGGCGAGATCATTGGCTACATGGCTCGGAAGCGTCGGCTGATCGCGGAGCGTATCATACGTCTGGAACGTCAGGTGTCTGGTCTGCGACGACTGTCTGCGCGCAACCCGACGGGGGGAAATAAAAAGAGGTTTTGGGAAGCCCAGGCGGATCTTAACGAACTTTTACACCAGCGGGCCAAGAAGTCGGCCCTCTATTATCGCTACCGGTTGCATTGCCATGGAGATAAACCAGGGAAGATGTTAGCCAGATGCCTTAAGGGCCATAGAGGCTCCTCATTGGTTGCGGCGCTTCGGGATGGGGGGGGACGCTTCATCGGGAGAGCACCGAGATTGCTCGAGTATTCCGTGTGTTTTTCCAATCCCTCTATACGGCGGAGCCTGCTCCGGATGCGGAGCTGCAAGACTTTCTAAGCAAGTCGAATTTGCCCCAATTGTCTGAGACTCAGAGAGCACTCTTGGAGCAGCCGATTACCAGTCAGGAGATCTGCTCGGTTATCTCAAGTGCCAGTTGTTACAAGGCACCAGGACCAGATGGCCTCGGTGCAGAGTTTTATAAGATTCTTCAGGAGTCTGTCAGTCCAGTATTGGTTGAGGTGTTTGGACGCCGTGCGGAGCAGGGAGGGTTTCGGTGGGGACAAAATCAAGCCCATATCACACTCATTCCCAAACCGGGTAAAGATCCAGTTCAGGCCTCGTCATATCGGCCTATCTCGTTGCTCAATTTTGACCTCAAATTATTGGCGAAGATCCTTGCAGTGCACCTAGCCGAGGTGCTGGGTGACCTGGTACATGAATCCCAGGTGGGCTTTGTCAAGGGGCGTTATACCGTCCGAAATATGCGCAAGCTGCTGACTTCCTTGGAATGGGTGCAGAACCATCAGTTGTCTTCTCTATTAGTTAGTTTCGATGCCGAAAAGGCCTTTGATAGGGTTGACTGGCGGTACCTACAGTGCCTACTTCCACAATATGGTCTGGGCGGCTATTTTTGTCGCATGGTGGATAGCCTATATGCGCAACCGACGGCCAGGGTTCTTTGTAATGGGGTGCTCTCCGACACCTTTCCTCTGGAAAGAGGCACCCGGCAGGGCTGCCCACTCTCACCTTTACTGTTTGTCCTCTCTCTTGACCCCTTGATACGGCTTATAGAGGCTTCTCGGGAGATAAAAGGAATCCGGATTGGGACGACAGAGTTCAAGATTGCGGCCTTTGCTGATGACCTGCTGGTGCATTTGCTTGCCCCTGATCGATCGTTGCCGTGTTTATTACTGGAAATTACACGTTTTGGACGAATTGCGGGGTTGCGCATCAACAAAGATAAATCTGAGGCTTTGGATATCTCGGGTCGGCTGAGAGGGGGGTGGGAGGGGTTTCCCCTAAAATGGGCCGATACGGAGTTTAAATATTTAGGTATAGTGTTGCCCCGGCAAGTTAACGCCCTATATGGGCGCAACCTGGACCGCATCCTTAAGGGATTGCATATCCAGTTGAAAGACTGGGGTCATCTCCCGCTTTCTCTGATGGGACGGGTAGCAGCCGTCCAGATGGTGATACTTCCGAGGATCCTGTACTGGCTGCAGACGCTGCCGGTATGGCTGTTGAGCCGTGATTTGCGCCGGGTAGAAGCCCTCATAAGGGCATTCTTGTGGAAGGGGGGAAGGGCCCGTATACCTTGGAATCGGATGCTGGGGACCTGTAGGGAGGGGGGACTGGGATTGCCCAATCTAAAGGTATATGCTCTAGCTTGTCAAGCCAGACACATTGGAGACTGGCTGGGAGGGACCGAGGTGTATACGCCGAGAGCGATGGAAGAGGGGTTGGTGGCCCCCCATACTTTGTTGGGAGTCTTACATGGGGCGGACCGCGATTTGCCTAACCGGATAGTGCAGAGTGCATTGATTAGCTCGGCCCGACGAACCTGGAGACACCTTAATAAACTTTGGAACACTTCGTGGACCGCTTCTAGCTGGCTACCATTACAAGGGAACGTACAATTTACCCCGGGCTCTGAAACGGCGATCTTCCGGGACTGGAGTGACAGAGGCATTCAGAAGCTGGGGCACTTAGTGGGCCCCACCGGTGCCTGTAAACCCTTTTTAACTCTGAGCGGGGAGTACGATCTCTCCTCTCAACATTGTTTTGCGTACATTCAGGTATCTCACTATGTGTCCTCTTTGCCGAAGGAAGCGCTCAGCTTAGAACGATCGGCACAGATCATGGAATTTTTTGGGATAGAGGGGGATTGCCCGCCTTCGATCTCGATCTTAAAGAGCCGCCTGGATCATAACGGGGTGTTTCCAGATTACGGACCGGTGGAAGAGGCTTGGGCGGCGGAGTTACATGGGCAGATACTTCCAGGGACGGTTCGCATGGCTCTAAAACGGATAGTAAAACTTACTTCTGGGGCGCGATGGAGAGAAGTACAGTTTAAATGTATCACTAGAGCCCATATCTCCCCGCGGCGGGCGTTTCGGAGCCGCATCACAACGGACGGCCGTTGCCCTCGATGTTCTGAGGCCATGGCCACTCGATTGCATATGTGGTGGGAATGCAGGTTTATCCGGCCCTACTGGGCTAGGATCTCAAGATTTATGGGGATCCTCTTGCAGCAGAGATTGCGGTGGTCTGCCTCCCTGGTAGTGTTAGATTGGTTGGACTCCCCCGGTCTCTCGCGAGCTGGGGAACAGCTGCTGGTGCGCAAAGCCTGTCTGGTGGGGAAGGGGCCTATTCTTCGCCTATGGCGGGAAAGGGAAGCACCTACTTTCGGGGAGTGGCGGAACTATTTTCACCAATTCATGTTGACAGAGAGATGGAGTGCACGGGGTAGTGTCAAAAGATGGATGGCCTTTATGCGTGTCTGGGAACCTTACATTCAAAGCCTGGGGGCTCGATGTCGGAATGAAGTGTTACATGTAGGTAGTTGATGGAGGTCTTGTAGGGGGATGGGGGTGGATGTCGGTTGACCTCATGCTAGTAGTTCTCTTTTGTCTGCTGGAGGAGTGTTGCTACGGGTGGGGGTGGGGGGTAGAGGAGGGGGGCGGGAGGGAGGGGGGGAGGGTTTAATGGGTTATAATCCACCTGCTCTTATGTCTTTGTTGTAACTCTCTGGCGGGGGATAAGAGTTCCACCCCCCTAGAGAGTCCTGTTTTCCTGTATATTGTATAATTTTGTGGTGGTCTATAAATAAAGTATTCAAAAAAAAAAAAAAGACTATATCTCACTTATTTGAAGCCAAATATTGAACAATTGCTATCAGAGCATCAGGTTCATCCCTCTCATTAACAGCATTATTTGTGTATTAATTTTATGTAAGAATTTTACTAGGTTCTGATTTGTTTTGTTTCAAATCCAAATATTTACTTGCATTTTGTGTCTTTTCAATAAAAGGTATGAATAAAAATTGTACATGTATTCTTTTTTTACAATTGTCCAATCTACAAAAAACCCTATCAAAGTGAGCAGCACTGTGTCAGCTGTCAAAAACACATTTGAAGTTAATAAGTTTAGGAAAATTCAATATTAGGCAGGCAGGAGGGTCTACAGAAAACAAACAAAAAAAATCGGCAAGTGGTCTACGGGGCAAAAAGGTTTGGGAACCTATGCTTTAGAGGAAAGGTGGGATGAAGCGATATGATAGAGACATTTAAATACCTCTGTGGGTTAAATGCGCAGGAGGGTCTCTTTCAATTGAAGGCAAGCTCTGCTATGAGAGGACATAGCATGAGAGTGAAAGGAGATAGACTCAGGAGTAATATGCGGAAAAATTTATTTATGGAAAGAGCAGTAGATGCATGGAATAGTCTTCCAGTGGAGGTGGTGGACATAAGGACAGTATATGAATTTTAAAAAGCATGGGACAAACAGAGGATCTCTAAAGGTAAAAAGGGGACTATTGTAGTAGTCGATATGGAAGGGCAGACTAGATAGAAACATGATGGCAAAAAAAAAGACCACATGGTCTATGTTTCTATATGCTTATCCCTTAAAAGCCTGATTACATGCTCCCTTGTTTAGAATGATGCTAAATTGAACAAATTTGTTCAAAAGTTCTTCTTCCTGAACAATTTTTGGCAATTGATAGCTTCAAGCTGAACATAAATATAATTTCACATTGTATCATGCAGGAATTTGGAGAAGCATGAAATTCAATTTTGACTGAATTTAGCATGTTTAATAGCACAATGATGCCGATATATTGCACTAGCTCACCTGAACTAAAAATGTTTTGCCCTGATTTTCATTTGTACTCATCATCTGATGCTTCTCATCTCCATGTCCAGCAATAGTCGGCCAGCATTGATTGGTTCCAGTTGCCCTGATTCTGCTTTTCCATTGTCACAATGACCTGGTAAATCTTTTCACCATGTTCGTCATGGACTGCACCAAGATTAGCAGGGAAGAAGTCCAAGTGTTAATGTAGAAAATGAATCTTCAGCAACATGTTGAATTTCATGGTTTTGTATGCTTGAAGCATGTTGTCAACCAGCTAGTGCAGTTTGGTGCCCTGTAATTGCCAAGAAAATTCTTAACAACATCCCTGAATGCCAATGTAACACCAATTTTTAAAAAGGGTTCCAGGGGTGATCCGGGAAACTACAGACCGGTGAGCCAGACGTCAGTACCGGGAAAAATGGTGGAAACCATCATAAAGAATAAAATTACTCAGCATGTAGATAGTCACAACCTAATGGGAGACAGCCAACATGGCTTTAGACAAGGAAGATCTTGTCTTACTAATCTGTTATGTTTTTTTGAAGGACTGAATAAACAGGTGGACAAAGGTGAGTCGGTTGATATTGTGTATCTGGACTTTCAGAAAGCCTTTGACAAGGTCCCTCATCAGAGACATTTGGCAAAAATAAAGAGTCATGGGATAGGAGGCAATGTACTATTGTGGATCAGGAACTGGTTAAAAGATAGAAAGCAGAGGGTAGGGCTAAATGGCCAATTTTCCCAATGGAGAAAGGTGAATAGTGGTGTACCCCAGGGATCTGTGCTGGGTCCGCTGCTTTTTGACATATTCATAAATGACCTGGAAAGTGGAATAACGAGTGAGGTTATCAAATTTGCAGATGACACAAAACTATTTAAAGTTGTTAAAACCCAAGAGGATTGTGAAAAATTGCAAGAGGATCTTGATAAATTGGAAGACTGGGCATCAAAATGGCAGATGAAATTTAATGTGGACAAGTGCAAGGTTATGCACCTACGGAAGAACAACCCAAACTATGGTTACACGATGCAAGGTTCCACATTAGGAACCACCACCCAGGAAAAAGATTTAGGCGTCATTGTGGATACCATGTTAAAACCCTCGGCCCGGTGTGCAGCGGCGGCCAAGAGAGCAAACAGAATGCTAGGTATGATAAGGAAAGGAATGGAAAATAAAACAAAAGATATTATAATGCCTCTATATCGTTCCATGGTGAGACCGCACCTTGAATATTGTGTGCAATTCTGGTGGCCGTATCTTAAAAAGGATATAGCGATTTTAGAAAAGGTACAGAGAAGAGCCACCAAAATGGTAAAGGGGATGGAAGGATACTTCTATGAAGAAAGGCTAAAAAGGTTAGGGCTCTTTAACCTGGAAAAGAGACGGCTGAGGGGAGATATGATAGAAGTCTATAAATTAATGAACGGAGTGGAACGGATAAATGTAGATCGATTGTTTACCTTATCAGAATATAGAAAGACTAGGGGACATGCAATGAAGCTACAGGGTAAACTATTTAAGACTAATAAAAGAAAATATTTTTTCACTCAACGTGTAATCAAACTCTGGAATTTGTTACCGGAGGATGTAGTAAAGGCTGTTAGTGTAGCTGGGTTTAAAAAAGGTTTGGACAAGTTCCTGGAGGAAAGGTCCATAACCCATTATTAAGAAGTGACCGAAGATATCAATGCTTGACCCAGTACAAGCATTGTGGAACTTGTGTCTCTTGGGGAAACTGCTAGGTACATATGACCTAGATTGGCCACTTTTGGAAACAGAATACTGGACTTGATGGACCTTGGTCTGACCCAGTATGGCATATCTTATGTTCTTATCTTATGTTCTTATGTTCCATGCGATTTTCTCAGGCCCCACTAACAGGTCTTCAAACCACTTATCATTGATGACATGTCCAAATTGTGGACCTACAAAAATGCCTTCCTTAATCTTGGCATCAGTTATTCTTAGACATCCTTCACCTTCCTTGTTCATCGCTTTCACAAAGTTTTTCATCAGACAGAGTTTATAGGAAGGAGGAGGCAAAAATATCTTACTTGTGTCGAGTGGTTCATGTGCCACATTTTTCTGTCTTGCAACATACGCTTACGGAGGGGCCAGTTCTTTTCAATGTAATGAGACTCTCTAGCATGGGAGTCCCATTCACAAATGAAACAGTACTTGGTATACCCTAGCTGCATTCCTAGTAGCACTGCCACTACTTTTAGATTACCACAGATGTTCCAGTTGTAATTGCTGTACTGTATGTGTTTGAACAACAGTTCCATGTTTTCGGAGGCTTCTTTCATGTGCACTGCATAGGCAATAGGTATTGAAAGGTCAACATTGCCATTGTGTAACAAGACAGCTTCCAGGCTGAATAGTGATGAATCGATAAAAAGCCATGAAAAACCTATCAATGTCGGTGCAGAAACCGAAGTTGTCAACCAGCCCAGAGAAATAGTTCATATCTTCTTGACGGGTCCGAAAGACAGACATTTTTGAACCTGGCGACAGCAAACCCCATCCTTGCAATTATGAACCAAGCAGTTCAGATTTTGTTTTTGACAAACTTAAGCCCCTCACTGGTCATTCATTCAAGTCTGACTGTGTTATCAGATGAGGCACACCGGACAAACGGTTCAAAATCTGGATCCATGTTTTCCACATCTGGCCCGTATATTGTGGCATCTTCGTCTGCCTTGTCTAGGATCCATGTCTTTGGTGGCTTTGGTGCTGGCATACTGTTGTCATGCAGCCCTG
The DNA here is from genome assembly GCA_033557465.1 of Ichthyophis bannanicus. Classification (NCBI taxonomy): domain Eukaryota; kingdom Metazoa; phylum Chordata; class Amphibia; order Gymnophiona; family Ichthyophiidae; genus Ichthyophis; species Ichthyophis bannanicus. The sequence goes on from CM066036.1 coordinate 701,721,989, forward strand.
GTCTCATGGCTTATCAGATAACCCACCATTGTATTAGTTTCCCCTGTTTCACCAAGTTATACTTCCTGTTAAATGTAATGACCAGACATATGTAAATTGTCGGATGTTTTCTGTTCAATGTAAACCGCGCTGATGTCTAATAGTGCGGTATATAAGAATTGTTTATAAATAATAAATAAATAAATAAATAAATAAATAAATAAATAAATGGCTGAAGACAGACTGGGGTATTCAATAGATTTCTTATTTTTAGCAGAGAAGCCATATACATTGGTCTGACAGAAGTAACAGTCCATCACATGATCCTTCTGTTTTCAACATATCACTGGAACTGCAAACTGCATTCCCTTCAGAGTATCTCTAAACCAAGCTCTGAGATGGACAGCACATGTTGCACAGCAAATGAGGAGCCCAGGATTTCTCTTGATCGCCAACTTTACAACCGAAGTAGAGCTCATTCACTTTCTTAGTAAGTACAGTCATGCTACGTCTTTGAGACTTAAATATTTAATCAGTTTTGTATATATGCACCATAAATGTAACAGAATGTATCACAGCTCTTGTGACATTTATTTATTTATTTAAAAGGATTTCTATACCGCCTTCTCCTTCAATCAAGGTATCTCAACAGCAAACAATCAACGAGAATGGTTTGTGTGTTCATGCAGTGATACAGTGCGTGTGTGTGTGTGTGGTGGTGTATCGTAGATTCCTTTTGAACTATTTACAGCGTGCGCTATTATACAATCCTATGTACATGGGGAAGAGGGAAGGGGGTTGGTCTGTGGCCTTGACTGGCGAGTAGTTCATGTGATGTCCCTGTATTGTTCGATGAAGAGTGTTGTCTTAAGCTACTTCCGAAAGTCCATGATATCTGTTGTTAATCGTAGGTCATCTGGGAGAGCGTTCCAAATTGCTGGTGCAGCCAGCGAAAAGACTCCATCCGCAGTGTCCTTGCGGACCTTAGTGAAGTCTTTTGGTGTGTTAACACAGTTGGAAGTGCCCCTCCTCCTCGGTCGTATGCTTCTGTCAGATTGTATGAGTGTTTGTAAGCTGAGAGCCGATGACTGTTTTATTTTGAATATGTTTATGACTGTCTTATATTTGATGCGAGAGCTGATTGGAAGCCAGTGTAGATCTTTCAAAAATGGGTGTGATGTGTTCTTGTCTTGCTGTGCCAGGTATTATGCGTGCCGCTGTGTTTTGTGCCAGTTGCAGCGGTCCGAGTGTTTGTTTAGTGAAACCGAGATAGATTGGGTTGCAGAAGTCTAGTACTGGAGTTATTAGTGCCTGGCAGACTGTGCGGAAGTGCTCCGGGGAAAGGAGGGGTTTGAGGCGTTGGATTAGTCTCATCCTGTGGTATGCGTTTAGTGGTTCTGCTTATGTGTGATTGTAGATTCAGTTCTTTGTCCAGAGTCACTCCAAGGTATTTTACTTCCGGTTTTATGGGTATGGTTGTGTTGTTTACCTTGATGTTGAGTGGAGGGATGAAGTCGGTGTGTTGGGTGATGATTAGTGCCTCGGTCTTGCTGTAGTTTATGTTCAGGTTGTTGTCTTGAAACCAGCTGGTCATGTGTATAAGACAGTTTGTTATTTTGGAGTAGTCTGGGTTGTCGAGTGTGATTGGTGTGTATATCATGTCATCGGCGTAAATTGTGTATTGTATATTGTGTTCTTTCATGATGTCGCATATTGGCTGAATGTAGAGGTTAAATAATAGCGCCGATAAGGCGGATCCTTGTGGTACACCTTGCAGGACCTTTATGGGTCGGGATGTGGTGGGGCCAACCTTGACCTGTATCTGTCTGTCCGTTAGGTATGAGTGGAACCACTTCAGAGTGGATCCATGTAGCCCAATGTTCTGTAGTCTTTCCAGTAGAATTCTGTGATCCACTGTGTCAAACGCTGATGAAATGTCGAAGATCATCAGTATTCCGTTCTTGCAGTTGTCTATGAGGTGGAGTATGTTATTGAAGAGGTATAACAGGAGTGTTTCGACTCCGTGGTTGGGGCGGAAACCATGTTGGTTGATGTCTAGTGGTGCGTGGTTGTCAATGTGGTCTTGTAGCTGATGCTGTACTGCCTTCTCAATCATTTTTGCAGTAGAGGTATACTTGAAAGACATTAACGAGATGCAAGAAAGACATTGACGAGACTTGTCTGCTGTAATAAGTCATTTAGACAAGAAGCTCACATGTAAATGCTATTGTTAAGTACACAAACTGATATCAACTTCATGCATAACATCTGTGTATGAAAGCTGTTTTTATAGCCTGCACTGTCAGCATCCATCCTGACTAAGCAAGCCCACGCATTCCTGAGCAGTAGCATTTCCATTGCACATTGTGAGCCTACACCGAGTGTATGCCCAGGCATGCCTGGACTAAAAAAAACCAGCTTTCCTTTCTAGGCAACATAAGCAGACTTAAAATATAGGCGATTGCAAAAATAGGCGATTGCAAAAAATGGTACATGATAGGAAAATTTCAAGGTGATTTTCATGATCAGCAACCCAAAATCCATAAGATACACCCAGACATATTCAGGAAGCAAAATCTTAATTGTTCAGTGAACTTTTTGAAGCAGACTCTGCTTCTGAAAATGTAATATTGTGTCTCAGATTATCTAATGCTGCTGCTTAGTGTTCAGTATATAACAGAAGATAGCCTGAGACCCGATATTATTTTGTTAAAAGTAAGCACATCTATCTAATGCAGCCGCTCCATATTCAGCATGTAATAGAGGATAAACATGCTTTTTTCCTTGGCATTAACCATTATCATACTACAAAAATCTCACAAAAAAACTTCACTTCTTTTTATTTCCAACATCCAATGATGCCTGATCTGTTGATTTTCATTTAGTTACAGTGGCTTAATTGCCATCATATACATTCCATAGCTTCTGGATCTGGATCCACATCAGTTTACCATTTCAAGGGGGGGTCCCCCCATCCCCTTTTGTTCTGCATTTAGGTTTAAGTGGGATGCACTCCTTTGATTAACAGTAAACCTCTTTAGTGGTTTTACTTTTTATCTCACATATTTAATTTGTACTTAACATCTACATTTTAGTTATATTTTAAACTCCCGTTGGCTCTCTCAGTTCAGTTTTAATTCATAGCCCTCCTTACGTGAGATAGGTCATCTTTAGGATGATTATAAAACTTTCCCCTCGCACCCCCATGTTCATAATTCCCAGATTCATTCTTTAACGTACAGACACATTACATAAGAACATAAGATATGCCATACTGGGTCAGACCAAGGTCCATCAAGCCCAGTATCCTGTTTCCAACAGTGGCCAATCTAGGTCATACGTACCTAGCAGTTTCCCCAAAAGACACAGGTTCCACAATGCTTGTACTGGGTCAAACAGTGATATCCTGTGTCCCTTCTTAATAATGGTTTATGGACCTTTCCTCCAGGAACTTGTCCAAACCTTTTTTAAACCCAGCTACAATAACAGCCTTTACTACATCCTCCGGTAACAAATTCCAGAGTTTGATTACACGTTGAGTGAAAAAATATTTTCATTTATTAGTCTTAAATAGTTTACCCTGTAGCTTCATTGCATATCCCCTAGTCTTTCTATATTCTGATGACGTAAACAATTGATCTACGTTTACCCGTTCCACTCCATTCATTAATTTATAGACTTCTATCATATCTCCCCTCAGCCATCTCTTTTCCAGGTTAAACAGCCCTAACCTTTCTAGCCTTTCACAGGAGTATCCTTCCATCCCCTTTACCCTTTTGGTGGCTCTTCTCTGAACCTTTTCTAATAACGCTATATCCTTAAGATACTGCGACCAGAATTGCACACAATATTCAAGGTGCGGTCTCACCATGGAATGATATAGAGGCATAATTTCTTTTGTTTTATTTTCCATTCCTTTCCTTATGATACCTAGCATTCTATTTGCTCTCTTGGCCGCCGCTGCACACTGGGCCGAGGGTTTTAACATGTTATCCACAATGACGCCTAAATCTTTTTTCCTGGGTGGTGGTTCCTAAAGTGGAACCTTGCATCGTACAATCATAGTTTGAGTTGTTCTTCCCTAGGTGCATAACTTAGCACTTGTCCACATTAAATTTCATCTGTCATTTTGATGCCCTGGGTATTCCAATTTATCAAGTTCCTCTTGCAATTTTTCACAATTCTCTTGGGTTTTAACAACTTTAGTTTTGTGTCATCTGCAAATTTGATAACCTCACTCGTTATTCCCTTTTCCAGGTCATTTATGAATATGTCAAAAAGCAGTGAACCCAGCATAGATCCCTGGGGTACAACACTATTCACCTTTCTCCATTGGGAAAATTGGCCATTTAGCCCTACCCTCTGCTTTCTAACTTTTAACCAGTTCCTGATCCACAATAGTACACTGCCTCCTATCCATGACTCTTTAGTTTTGCCAAAAGTCTCTGATGAGAGACCTTGTCAAAGGCTTTCTGAAAGTCCAGATACACTATATCAACTGACTCACCTTTGTCCACCTGTTTATTCACACCTTCAAAAAAAACCATAACAGATTAGTAAGACAAGATCTCCCTTGTCTAAAGCCATGTTGGCTGTCTCCCATTAGGCCATGACTACCTACATGCTGAGTAATATTGTTCTTTATGATGGTTTCTACCATTTTTCCCGGTACTGACGTCAGGCTCACCGGTCTGTAGTTTCCTGGATCACCCCTGGAACCCTTTTTAAAAATTGGTGTTATGTTCGCCATCATACAATCTTCAGGTATTACAGATGATTTTAATGAAAGTTCACAGATTACTAATAGCAGGTCTGCAATCTCATATTTCAGTTCTTTCACCACCCTTGGATGTATACCATCCGGCACAGGTGATTTGCTACTCTTCAGTTTATCTAATAGTTGTAATACATCTTCCCGATGTATCAATATTTCCTTCAATTCTTCTGCACCTTTAAATACCACTTCAGTCATGGGTAACATCCCTACATCTTCCTCAGTAAAGACCGAAGCAAAGAATTCATTCAGTCTCTCCGCTATCGGCTTGTCGCCTCTTAGTGCCCCTTTAACCCCTCTATCATCTAATGGACCAACCGACTCTCTCACAGGTTTTTTGCTATGAATTTACTTGATAAAGTCTTTATTTCGCGTTTTTGCTTCCACAGCAAGCTTCTTCTCAAATTCTCCCTTTGCCTGCCTTATCAATGTCTTGCATTTGACTTGCCAGTGCTTGTGCTGTTTCCAGGTTTCATCGTTTGGCTCTTTTTTCCATTTCCTGAAAGATGCTTTTTTTGGCAACAACAGCCTCTCTGACCTCACCTTTAAACCATGCTAGCAGGTTTTTGGACTTCCTTCCACTTTTCTTAAAGAGTGGAATACAGCTGGTCTGGGCTTCCAAGATTTATTTAATTTATTTATTTAACAGTTGCTTATATACCGCTACCTTCCACAGATCAGGTGCGGTTTACATTGAACAAGGAATGAACAGATTTACAAGTCTGTTTTACATGGAACATTTGTTAACTAGGTACAATTTAGCTGTTTTACATGGAACATTTGTTAACTTGGTACAATTTTGCTAAATACATTAATCATGAATGACTAAATATGGTAAAACTTGTTAAATAACAGACAAACTTGTTAAATAACAGACGAACTTATTTACATATTTTGATCTATAGTATTCTACACCACCCAAGCTTGATGTAAGTCTTTAACCTTTGCAACTGCTCCTTTTAGAGGGGGGGGGTTGGGTTTTTAACTATTTTCCTCATTTTATCATAGTCCCCCTTTCGAAAGTTAAAAGGTAGCACAGTGGATTTCCTTACTATCCCTCCTCCACTAATTAAATCAAACGCTATCATGCTATGATCACTATTGCCAAGTGGCCCCAACACCCTTATCTCTTGCACTAGATCTGGTGTTCCACTAAGGACTAGGTCCAATATGGCTTCTCCTCTGGTCAGTTCATGAACCAGCTGCTCCAAGAAGCAGTTATTTATTTCATCTAGGAACTTTATCTCCCTAGCATGTCCTGACGTGACACTGACACAGTCGATACCGGGGTAATTCAAATCACCCATTATTATTACTGCGCTGTAACTTTTGTTAGCTTCCTTAATTTCTTTGAGCATTTCATCATCCATTTGTTCATTCTGGCCAGGCGATCAATAGTACACCCCCACTGCCATCGCCTTCCCCTTTTTACATGCAATCCATAGAGATTCTACAGCAAATTTTGTTTCCTGCAAAACTTTAATCCTTTCTGACTCAATGCCCTCTCTGTCATAGAGCGCAACCCGTCCACCAATTTAATCAGTTCTATCATTACGATATAGTTTATACCCAGGTATCACAGTGTCCCACTGGTTGTCCTCCTTCCACCATGTCTCTGAGATTCCAATCACATCTAACCTCTCATTTAGTGCTATATATTCTAACTCTCCCATCTTATTTTTTAGGACTTCTAGTATTTGCATATAAGCATTTTAGAAACTGCATTTTATTCATATTAATCTGGCTATTGGTAGGCATGGGTAATTTGGGATCTTTAAGCTCTGTCTGATCCATTCTCAAGGGCATTTGGGCTACTTTACTCTTTTTTGGAACCTCTCTGCTTTTGGTAGTATCTTTCAAGGATACATTCTTCCGAACCATGCGCCTTGGGCGACTGTCAGCTTTCTCCTATTATCTAGTTTAAAAGCTGCTCTATCTCCTTTTTAAAGATTAATGCCAGCAGCTTAGCTTCATCCCTGTTAAGGTGAAGCTCATCTCTTCAGAAGAGCCCCTCCTTTCCCCAGAATGTTCCCTAGTTCCTAACAAATCCAAAACCCTCATCCTTGCACCATCGTCTCATCCATGCATTGAGACTCCGGAGCTCTGCCTGCCTTTTGGGTCCTGCGCGTGGAAGCATTTCAGAGAACGCTACCCTGGAAGTTCTGGATTTCAATTTCCTACCTAAAAGCCTAAATTTAGCCTCCAGAACTTCCCTACCACATTTTCCTATGTCATTGGTACCGACATGTACTAAGACAGCAGACTCCTCCCCAGCCCTATCTAAGACCTTATCTAGGTGGCGCGTGAGGTCCGCTACCTTCGCACCAGGCAGGCATGTTACCAGGCGATCCTCACGTCCACCAGCCACCCAGCTATCTACATGCCTAATGATCGAATCACCAACTATAACGACTGTCCTAACCCTTCCCTCATGGGCACATGGCCCTGGAGAAACTTCCTCGGTGCGAGAGGGTTTTACATCACCTGGAGGACAGGTCCTAGTTACAGGATCACTTCCTGCCACACCAGGGTGATGCTCTCCTGTCACGTGACGTCTCTCCTTCATGGCAACAGGGATGCTGCCAGACTGGAGGTGGGACTTCAGGACTATATCCCTGTAGGTCTCGTCTATGTACCTCTCTGTCTTTCTTATGTCTTCCAAGTCTGCTACTCTAGCCTCTAGAGAATGGACTCGATCCCTGAGAGCAAAGAGCTCCTTGCACCTAGTGCACATGTAAGACCTCTCACCAACTGGGAGAAAATCATACATGTGACACTCAATGCAAAAGACTGGAAAGCCCCCATCTTGCTGCTGTACTTCTGTCTGCATTTTAGTTCTAAGCTTGTGTTTAGATCTTCAAGATCTTTACTTACTAAGAGTTGCTATGGATATTTATACTAATAAATCTGTACCTAATACGTTTAATATACCTTGTTCACCTGAACCTTAATTAATCTCAGGTCCTTAGTGTATGACTGATTTGGATAATGAGCTTCACCTGAGAGCACCTCCTTTCCTTTAAGATGTGTAAGTACCTATAAAGCTATGATCATCCCAGGGGTGAGTGGGTGTTGGGGAGGGAGGGAGGGAAATAACACTTATTAAAAAAGAGGGCTGCTACACAGTACCCTGTCCTGTAACCACAGTAACCATGTATGATTTTAGATGTAAATGAATATAAAGAGTTTTTAACGTATTTATGGATTGTTTTTTTATCTTTTTATGGATTTTTACAAGTATTGTCTCATGATTTGCATTCATCTTATGCCTTTTATATATTCCTCTCTCGAGATATTATTGTCTTATTGTTTAACGATTTGTATTATTTTTACTCCATTTTAATAATTGTATTACTTATGTTATATTTTAGTTTTTATAAGCTTTGGCTTCCACAGCAAGCTTCAAGTTTTCTTTGTTTTCTTTATCAATATTTTGCATCTAGCTTGCCAATGCTTATACTATTTCCAGTTTTCTTCATTTCAGATCCTTTTTCCATTTTTTGAAAAATGCTTTTTTTTTGGCTATAATTGCCTCCCTCACCTCACCTCACAAACCATGCTTGCAGTCCTTTGGCTCTCCTTCCACCTTTTTTAAAGTATGAAATACATGTGGGTATGGGCTTCCAAGTTGGTATTTTTACACAATGTCCAGGCCCAATGTATGTAAATTCTTGGTCTCTTCTACTGCTCATTTGTGTTTTTTCTTTATCATTTTCCTCAGTTTTTTAATTGAAATAAATCTTCCTTACATGTCATTCACCCAGTCAATACCTGCATAATTAAAATCACCCATTATTACTATGTTGCCAATTTTGTTAGCTCCCCTAATTTCTGCTAGCATTTCATTATCTGTCTGTTCATTCTGGCCAGGCCAGTACACCCCTATTGCTATTCTTTTCCTCTTTTCTCACGGAATTTCTATCCATAATTATTTTACAGTGCATTTTGTTTCCTGCTAAAAACTTGTATCCTGTTTTAATCGGTTATTGTTAAGTGCCGTCAAGTCGGTATTGACTCCTCTGGATAGTTGTCCTAAACTGTGTTCGGTCTTCAGTTAGGTAGCTCATTGTTGACAGAGTGGCACCCAGAGCTGCTGTTATTGTATCGATCCATCTCATTGCTGGCCTTCCTCTTTTGCGTTGACCTTCTACCTTGCCAAGCATGATGTCTCTCTCTAATGATCTCTCTCTCTTCGCATGATATGTCCAAAGTATGAAAGTCGAAGTCTTGTCATCTGAGCTTCTAAACAAAGCTTAGGTTTGATCTCCTCTAGTACTGACTGGTTTGTTCTTCGGGCAGTCCATGGTATACACAGTTTTCGTTGCCAGCACCATAATTCAAAGACATCAATTTTCTTCCTGTCTATTTTTTTCACTGTCCAACTTTCGCATCCATATGCTATTATTGAAAATATCATGGCTTGAACAAGTCAAATCTTTGTATGGAGAGAGACATCTCTGCTCTTCAGAATCTTGTCTAGGTCCTTCATAACTATTCTGCCAAGAGCAATTCATCATCTCATTTCTTGACTGCTTGTTGTTTCTTTATTGATAATTGATCCAAGTAGGTTAAAGTTGTCCACTATTTCAATTTCTTCTCCATCAATGATGAACTTATTGATTTTGTCAGTTGTCAGGATCTTTTTCTTCTTTACATTAAGGTGCAGGTCCATTTTAAGACTATGTTCCTTGATCGTGAGAAGCAAATGTTTCAGATCGTCTTCACTTTCAGCCAGTAATGTGGTTGCATCAGCATAGCTAAAGTTGTTGAATCTTCATACCTCTGTTGTCTTCATACAGTCCTGCTTCTCTGATGATTTGTTCTACATATAAATTAAACAGGTTGGGGTAAAGTATGCAGCATTGTTGTACACCTTTACTGATTTTAAACCATTCTGTTTTTCCTTGTTCCATTCAAACTATTGCTTCTTGATCAATGCAAAAGGTCGTGCAAGAGAATGATCAGGTGTTCTGGCATACCCATGCTTCTTAATGTGGCCCAGAGTGTCTCATGGTTTACACCAGGAGTCCTCAAACTTTTAAACAGGGGGCCAGTTCACTGTCCCTCAGACCATTGGAGGGCCGGACTATAGTTTAAAAAAAAACTATGAACAAATTCCTATGCACACTGCACATATCTTATTTTGAAGTAAAAAAACGTAACGGGAACAAATACAATATTTAAAATGAAGAACAAGTTAAAACAAACTTACCAGTATTTCAATGGGAACTATGGGCCTTGTGATAAGGAAGCTTATCATAGTTCAAGAAGAAATGATACAAGAGGTGAATTGGCTCTGAATAAGCAACCTGTGCTGGCTGGTAAAAGCACTAAAACAGCTTGTTTACCTAAAAAACTACCAGACCCAGAATGCACTGGTTTACAGAAAGCCTCTAGGAGAGCTGAAGTAGGGAAACGTGTGCCTAATCAGAGAAGCAATGATGTAATCCCTAATCACACATCTCCTAGGGCAGGGCTTAATTCAGAACACCTGGAGTGTGCTAGGGTGGAGTGGCCATCTAGGCACTTTAAAGCTAGAAGAAATTCATCAGACAGACAGCAAGGGAACGTGGAGCAGCAAGGGAAGCAAGAGCTGGAGAAGGAGAAGGAGAAGGAGAGAGACTGATCGTGAACAGAAGGAAGAACAGCAAGACGTCCAGAAGGCCTAAGAGAGGAGCCCAAGGCAGTACGTATGCTGGGAGAGATTCCTGGGGCAAACATTCTTCATTGGACTGGAGGAAGCCAGAGGCTTGGAGATATACAGCCAGGAACCCTCGGACAGCACCTGTAAAGGAGACGGCTGCATCTACAGAAAGAAGGAGCTCTAATACCTATTTAAGGAGGTATGGGAAAAGGGACCTGAAGTCCAGAGATTCTGACTGGAGAGCTGGGCACAGACGTTTTGCTACCTACTGGCCAAAATACCCAGAGAGGAAGCCCAATGACAACGTAATCTCAGGTATGAACTCTGATCTGTTCCCTAGCTTTGCACAAGGAAGACAGCAGGGAAACAGTTTCTATCCTGGTAGAGATCAATTAGAGAAATCCTCTGAGCCACTGTATGAAAGTGATCCTATGATATTTCAAGAGCAAGGGGAAATATCAAATGAGGAGGTTGAATGTATGGATTGTTCTCTCTCTAAGCTGCTGTTCTAAAATAAACCTCAGATAAGGATCAAACATCAAAAGGAACTGTACTGATTTTTAGCTTCCCAGAAAAGTTTCTTGGAGAGAAAGCTTTGGGGAAAGTGGAGCCACGTGGAGAGTGGACCAGCCATGGTTTGCAGCTGGTTAAGCACCTGTGATTAGAGCAAGGCACAAGTGCACATGGGACTTTGGGAAAAAAGCTTCTTCTCTGTGTGAAAGGAAGAAAGCTGTTTTTTTTTATAAAGAGAATTTTCCTTTTGGTTTATCTTTCATTTCAGCACTGCTAAGAAAGTTTATTAGCAGTGGCTAGAAGACCTTTTCTGTTCCATCAAGGTCTTTACTAATTTGTTGCATAAGTACTTTAGTTGCCTTATTTGTTTTGTTTCCTGAATAAAACTCCTGGAGAAGTTATCCTGTTGATGTTACCAAGCATATCTGTGTGAGGAAATAACACCCCATAAATAAACTCCGATTTTTGCTTTACACTCGAGCAACTACAATTCTTTATTCTTGTTAAACGGCTAGTTTTGTGTGAATGAACTACAACACCCACAATCCTTTGCAAGTCAAGTTAATTCATAGCCTTGCCAAGATGGTGGAACTTTCACAACAAGCACCCCCGTTTACAGCCTGCTTTTGGCTAATGAGATTGTCAATGTCTAAATTTAATAGTCACTCAGGGCCTAGCATCAGCAAAGTACTTTTAGCTTAAATTTAAAACACAGAAGAGAGCTTTCTGGTTAAATTTAGAACCCAGCAGAGAGCTTGTAGTTTAAATTTCATAAGAAGTTAGAGCCTAGCAGCAGCTAAGAGCTGTAGTTTAAATCAAATCAGAATATAGCTTAGCACAAAAGGCAAAACAGGGGCTGTACTCTTTGAGCAACAAATTAGGTCTTCTAGAGACCTTTACAAAGAGGCCTTCTACCTAGGGGGCAAGAGACCTGTGAAACCTTTTCAATAGGTGTTAACACCAGGTGGCAGATCAAAAGGCCATTTTGAAAGACTCCTTCTATCCAAGCAAGGACTGTTAATTACCCAGGAAGTTGGTCACAGCTTACATCAGCAGCACAGGCATAAATAGCTCAACCAGAGCTCTGTGATCCTCTGTCTTGAAGGACTAGAAAAAGGGACTGTTAATTCTGGAGAGAGATCTGCAACTGTGAGTATATACTTCTGGTAATTTTTAAAAGGAATTCTTTGTATTAAAGCTAATTAATCTGTGAACACACTATTTTTTGTTAAATCAGTCAGGGTCTAGTAGAAGCAGTTTAAGTTTAAATTTAAAACACAGAGGAGAACTTTCTGGTTACATTTCATACCCAGCAGAGAGCTTGTAGTTTAAATTTAATAGTCACTCAGGGCCTAGTAACAGCAAAGTACTTTTAGTTTAAATTTCAAACACAAAAGAGAACTTTCTGGTTAAATTTAGAACCCAGCAGAGAGCTTGTAGTTTAAATTTCATAAGAAGTTAGAGCCTAGCAGCAGCTAAGAGCTGTAATTTAAATCAAATCAGAACATAGCTTACCTCAGCAGCACAAGACAGGGTACTGTGTAGCAGCCCTCTTTTAATAAGTGTTATTTCCCTCCCTCCCTCCCCAACACCCACCCACCCCTGGGATAATCATAGCTTTATAGGTACTTTCAGGTGAAGCTCATTACCCAAATCAGTCATACACTAAGGACCTGAGATTAATTAAGCTTCAGGTGAACAAGCTATATTACACGTACTAGGTACAGTTTTATTAGTATACATATCCATAGCAACCCTTAGTAAGTGAAGAACTTAGATGTAAACACAAACTTAAAACTAAGATGCAGACAGCAGTCCAGCAGCAGGATGGGGGCTTTCCAGTCTTTTGCATTGAGTGTCACATGTATGATTTTCTCCCAGTTGGTGAGAGGTCTTACGTGTGCACTAGGTGCAAGGAGCTCTTTGCTCTCAGGGAACGAGTCCGTTCTCTAGAGACTAGAGTAGCAGACTTGGAAAACATAAGGCAGACAGAGAGGTACATAGACGAGACCTACAGGGATATAGTCCTGAAGTCCCATCTCCAGTCTGGCAGCATCCCTGTTGCCATGGAGGAGAGAGGTCACGTGACAGGAGAGCATCACCCTGGTGTGGCAGGAAGTGATCCTGTAACTAGGACCTGTCCTCCAGGTGATGTAAAACCCTCTCGCACCGAGGACGTTTCTCCAGGGCCATGTGCCCATGAGGGAAGGGTTAGGACAGCCGTTATAGTTGGTGATTCCATCATTAGGCATGTAGATAGCTGGGTGGCTGGTGGACATGAGGATCGCCTGGTAACATGCCTGCCTGGTGCGAAGGTAGCGGACCTCACGCGCCACCTAGATAAGGTCTTAGATAGGGCTGGGGAGGAGTCTGCTGTCTTGGTACATGTCGGTACCAATGACATAGGAAAATGTGGTAGGGAGGTTCTGGAGGCAAAATTTAGGCTTTTAGGTAGGAAGTTAAAATCCAGAACTTCCAGGGTAGCATTCTCCGAAATGCTTCCTGTTCCATGCGCAGGACCCAAAAGGCAGGCACAGCTCCGGAGTCTCAATGCGTGGATGAGACAATGGCACAGAGATGAGGGTTTTGGATTTGTTAGGAACTGGGGAACATTCTGTGGAAAAGAGGGGCTCTTCCAAAGGGATGGGCTTCACCTTAACTGGGATGGAACCAGGCTGCTGGCATTAACCTTTAAAAAGGAGATAGAGCAGCTTTTAAACTAGATATTAGGGGAAAGCCGACAGTCACCCAAGAGCGGATGGTTCGGAAGAATGTATCCTTGAAGGACACTACCAAAAGCAGAGAGGTTCCACAAAAGAATAAAGTAGCCCAAATGCCCTCAAGTATGGAGCAGACAAAGCTTAAAGATCCCAAATTACCCATGTCTAACAATAGCCAAATTAATATGAATAAAATACATTCTCTAAAATGCTTGTATGCAAATGCTAGAAGTCTAAAAAATAAGATGGGAGAGTTAGAATATATAGCACTAAATGAAAGGTTAGATATGATTGGAATATCAGAGACATGGTGGAAGGAGGACAACCAGTGGGACACTGTGATACCTGGGTACAAACTATATCGTAATGATAGAGCTGATCAAATTGGTGGAGGGGTTGCTCTCTATGTTAGAGAGGGCACTGAGTCAGAAAGGATTAAAGTTTTGCAGGAAACAAAATTTGCTGTAGAATCTCTATGGATTGAAATTCCATGTAAAAGGGGGAAGGCAATGGCAGTGGGGGTGTACTATCGAGCGCCTGGCCAGAATGACCAAATGGAATATGAAATGCTCAAAGAAATCAAGGAAGCTAACAAAAGTTACAACGCAGTAATAATAATAGGTGATTTCAATTACCCCGGTATCAACTGGGTCAGTGTCACGTCAGGACATGCTAGGGAGATAAAGTTCCTAGATGAAATAAATAACTGCTTCTTGGAGCAGCTGGTTCATGAACCGACCAGAGGGGAAGCCATATTAGACCTAGTCCTTAGTGGAACACCAGATCTAGTGCAAGAGATAAGGTTGTTGGGGCCACTTGGCAATAGTGATCATAGCATGATCGCCTTTGATTTAATTAGTGGAGGAGGGATAGTAAGGAAATCCACAGTACTACCTTTTAGCTTTCGAAAGGGAGACTATGATAAAATGAGGAAAACAGTTAAGAAAAAGCTAAAAGGAGCAGTTGCAAAGGTTAAAGACGTACATCAAGCTTGGGTGTTGTTGAAAAATACTATCTTGAAAGCCCAGATCAGCTGTATTCCACGCTTTAAGAAAAGTGGAATGAAATCCAAAAAACTGCCAGCATGGTTTAAAAGTGAGGTCAGAGAGGCTGTTGCCAAAAAAGCATCTTTCAGGAAATAGAAAACAGAGCCAAATGACGAAACCTGGAAACAGCACAAGCACTGGCAAGTCAAATGCAAGGCATTTGATAAGGCAGGCAAAGGGAGAATTTGAGAAGCAGCTTGCTGCAGAAGCAAAAACGCGAAATAAAGACCTTTTCAAGTACATTCATAGCAAAAAACCTGTGAGAGAGTCAGTTGGTCCATTAGATGATAAAGGGGTTAAAGGAGCACTAAGAGGCAACAAGGTGATAGCGGAGAGACAATGAATTCTTTGCTTCGGTCTTTACTGAGGAAGATGTAGGGATGTTACCCATGACTGAAGTGGTATTTAAAGATGCGGAAGAATTGAAGGAAATATCGATACATCGGGAAGATGTATTACAACTATTAGATAAACTGAAGAGTAGCAAATCACCTGGGCCAGATGGTATACATCCAAGGGTGTTGAAAGAACTGAAATATGAGATTGCAGACCTGCTATTAGTAATCTGTGAACTATCATTAAAATCATCTCTAATACCTGAAGATTGGAGGATTGCCAATGTAACACCAATTTTTAAAAAGGGTTCCAGGGGTGATCCGGGAAACTACAGACCGGTGAGCCTGACATCAGTACTGGGAAAAATGGTAGAAACCATCATAAAGAATAAAATTACTCAGCATGTAGATAGTCATAACCTAATGGGAGACAGCCAACATGGCCTTAGACAAGGAAGATGTTGTCTTACTAATCTGTTATGTTTTTTTGAAGGAGTGAATAAACAGGTGGACAAAGGTGAGTCAGTTGATATTGTGTATCTGGACTTTCAGAAAGCCTTTGACAAGGTCCCTCATCAGAGACCTTTGGCAAAACTAAAGAGTCATGGGATAGGAGGCAGTGTACTATTGTGGATCAGGAACTGGTTAAAAGATAGAAAGCAGAGGGTAGGGCTAAATGGCCAATTTTCCCAATGGAGAAAGGTGAATAGTGGTGTACCCCAGGGATCTGTGCTGGGTCTGCTGCTTTTTGACATATTCATAAATGACCTGGAAAGTGGAATAATGAGTGAGGTTATCAAATTTTCAGATGACACAAAACTATTTAAAGTTGTTAAAACCCAAGAGAATTGTGGAAAATTGCAAGAGGATCCTGATAAATTGGAAGACTGGGCATCAAAATGGCAGATGAAATTTAATGTGGACAAGTGCAAGGTTATGCACCTAGGGAAGAACAACCCAAACTATGGTTACACGATGCAAGGTTTCACATTAAGAACCACCACCCAGGAAAAAGATTTAGGCATCATTGTGGATACCATGTTAAAACCTACGGCCCAGTGTGCAGAGGCAGCCAAGAGAGCAAATAGAATGCTAGGCATGATAAGGAAAGGAATGGAAAATAAAACAAAAGATATTATAATGCCTCTATATCGTCCCCTGGTGAGACCGCACCTTGAATATTGTGTGCCATTCTGGTCGCCGTATCTTAAAAAAGATATAGCGATTTTAGAAAAGGTTCAGAGAAGAGCCACCAAAATGGTAAAGGGGATGGAAGGATACTCCTAAGAAGAAAGGCCAAAAAGGTTAGGGCTCTTTAACCTGGAAAAGATACAGCTGAGGGGAGATATGATAGAAGTCTGTAAATTAATGAACGGAGTGGAACAGGTAAACGTAGATCAATTGTTTACCTTATCAGAATATAGAAAGACTAGGGGACATGCAATGAAGCTACAGGGTAAACTATTTAAGACTAATAAAAGAAAATATTTTTTCACTCATCATGTAATTAAACTCTGGAATTTGTTACCGGAGGATGTAGTAAAGGCTGTTAGTGTAGCTGGGTTTTAAAAAGGTTTGGACAAGTTCCTGGAAGAAAGGTCCATAAACCATTATTAAGAAGGGACCCAGGATATCAATGCTTGACCCAGTACAAGCATTGTGGAACCTGTGTCCCTTGGGGAAACTGCTAGGTACATATGACCTAGATTGGCCACTGTTGGAAACAGGATACTGGGCTTGATGGACCTTGGTCTGACCCAGTATGGCATATCTTATGTTCTTAATGTACAGTTCCATATTTGTCACTGCTAGTCATAACAAGTGATGCAAATGTGCATCAGTTAGTCTAGATCTGGTTGGAGATTTCAGATGTTTCATTCTGGAAAAAGTCTGTTCACAGACATAAGTGCTGCCAAAGATGGTTGCCATTTTGAGTGCATGGTTCCTGAGATTAGGTATGTCTCAGAGGGGAAAGATGCATAGAAATTAGGAAGGCTGCTTGACTTGAATGCGTCTTTCAGAGTCACAATTCTGCAGTTCAGCCAGTTCCATTTGGTAAATTGTATCCATATTTTCAATGTCAATAGAAAATGGGTTACGGAAAAGCTGTATGTCCTGTTCATGGAGATGAAGCTCTTTAAATCTAAATTGGAACTCCTTTTGCAACTTTTCCAGTGAATCCACACGTGTTTTGTTTGGGAATGCAACCAATGGTTTTTCCGCTAACAGATTTTGAGTTGTGGGGAGATGGCAGAAAGTTTCCTCCTTCACTTGTTTGATGAGGAGGCCTAATTTTACTTTAAATGCTTGCATATCACAGATGAGCTTCCCCTTTCCTTGAAGTTGCACATTGAAACCGTTGAGTAGCTCTGTTACCTCTGTCAGAAAGGCAAGGTGCCATTTCCATTCTGCATCATTACAGCTTTTCTGCTTTCAAAAAACAAAGAAGTACCAGAGCTCAATCTGTGCAAGTAAGTCATAGAAATGTTTCAAAACTCTCCCTCGACTCAGCCAACGGACTTCTGTGTGGTACAGAACATCTTCATAGGCAACATTTAGCTCAGACAGAAATTCCTGAAATTGTCTGTGGTTTAGTGCATTAGCTCTAATGAAGTTAACACAAGATACCACAATTTTCATAAGAGTCCCACTTCAGTGATTTACTACAAAGCGCTTGTTGGTGGATGAGGCAGTGTATGGCTATTGGATGAGAATGGTTATGTTTGTCCATCTCTTGGTTAATGCGAGCAATTATTCCTTTCTTAGACCCCACCATGCTAGGAGCACCATCAGTTGTCACATTGGCTAGTTTAGCCCAGTCCAGCTCCAAACCATTCACAGTTTGGCAAACCTTTTCATAGATATCCTCTCCTGTAGTTGTTCCGTTGATGCTTTGCAGTGCAGCAAGCTCTTCTGTGACTTCGAAATAGTCATTCGTCCCACGAATAAAAATTAGAAGTTGTGCAGAATCACGAACATCATTGCTTTCGTCGAGTGCCAAGGAAAAATAGGAAAGTTTTTTTGTGGAGTTTTGCAAATGCTGATGCAAATTGTCTCCCATTTCTCCAATCCTTCATGTAATTGTAGGTCCTGAAAGACTCACTGTACTAAATAAATCGGCCTTTTCTGGACACATCTCTTTGGCAACAGAAAGAAGGCATTTTTTAACAAATTCTCCCTCCACGAATGGTCTGCCAGTGAACGCTATTAGCTTGGCAACTTGAAAACTTGCTCGCAGTGATGAAATATTTAGCTGTTTCTGTTTCACAAAAGTATTTTGCTGAGTTGTCAATGTATTTTTCAGTTTTAATATTTAATCTTTTCTCACTTCTCCGACCAAACAATCATATTTATCTTTATGTTGAGTTTCATTGTGTCGACGCAAATTGTATTCTTTGAACACAGACACTATATTCTGGCATATCAAACACATAGCTCTTTCCTTGTACTGCATGAAAAAGTAATCATAAGTCCACTGTTCTTTGAATATCCTACACTCCGAGTCAATGTTTCTCTTTCTTGATATCATTGTTTCCTAGGGATTCCAAATTGCTATTAGTAAAATATATATATATATATATATATATATATATATATATATATATATACACACACACACACACACAGTGCTACAAAAACAATATACCAGCATTAATTTTGCCCACACAGAGACATACAGACTGCACTGCCCATCAATGCAGTCTGATCAGTGTCCATCAATGCAGCCTTGTTCTTACCTTGGTCCTCAGGCAGCAGCAGGCTCTGCACGCCCCCCTTCCCCCCATACCTCCGTCCAGCGCTGCCTGCTCTTTTCCAGTTCTAACCCCCCCATCAGTCCATTACCAGTCCTAAACACCCCCCATCAGCCCACTTCCAGTCTTAACCCCCCCCCCCCATCAGTCCATTACCAGTCCTAAACACCTAGCAACATCAACTTAAACACAAAGTAAAACCGGTGCAGACTGCGGAGCCTTCACGTGCAGCGGCGTCCCGCCCCCAAAGGAAGTAACTTCCTTTGCATACAACTTCCTTTGGGGGCGGGACGCCGCTGCACGTGAAGGCTCTGCAGTCTGCACCGGTTTTACTTTGTGTTTAAATTGGATTATTTTTTTAGAAGTTAAAGTGAGGCGGCTACTTTGGGGGCAAAAATGCCGCCTTTGACATTTCTCCACCTGAGGCAGCTGCCTCACTTTGCCTCATGGTAGAGCCGCCCCTGAGGACAGGCAGCGGCGGCAAAAACACCTGGCGGGCCGGATAAATGTCCTCGGCGGGCCACATGTGGCCCGCGGGCCATAGTTTGAGGACCCCTGGTTTACACAGTCAAAAGCCTTGCTGTAGTCAATCAATTATATCAGCAGAAAGGAAGAGGTACTAATGCCACTGTATAAGTCACTGGCGAGGCTTCACTTGGAATACTGTGTTCAGTTTTGGAGACTACATCTTGCAAAGGATGTAAAAAGACTGGAAACTGTTCAGAGGAAGGTGACCAAAATGATTTGGAGCCTGCGTCAGAAGCTTTATGAGAAGAGACTTGAAGACCTAAATATGTACACTCTGGAGGAGAGGAGGGATAGGGGAGATATGATTCAGACCATTTAAATACTTAAAGAGAAATAATGAACAAACAAACCTCCTCTTCCAAAGACGGGGAAGCTGTAAATCTAGAGGGCCTAACATGAAGCTGCAAGGGGGTAAATTGAAAGGCAATGTCAGGAAATACTTTTTCACTGAAAGGGTGGTGGATGCATTGAATGCCCTCCCGATGGAAGTAGTGGGTCAAATACAGTGACAGAATTCAAAATGGCATGGGACAGACACAGTGGAT
Organism: Ichthyophis bannanicus; assembly: GCA_033557465.1. Lineage (NCBI taxonomy): Eukaryota > Metazoa > Chordata > Amphibia > Gymnophiona > Ichthyophiidae > Ichthyophis > Ichthyophis bannanicus. Next base: position 701,741,825 of record CM066036.1, read on the forward strand.
CCCTTTACAGCAACAGGATAAAATCAAAATAAACCTATCTAATTTCTCAACAAATAGGGGTGTCCTACACGGAGCGGTGGGTTCACCCCTAAACAAAGACATGGGGAGGGGTGGCCTGCACGGAGCAGCAGGTGCACCTACTCTTGCCATCTTACTGGGCAGACTAGATGGACCATACTAGTCTTTATCTGCCATCATTTACTATGTTATATAGACAGCCTTTTGGTATTCTTTAGTCTTTTCAAGAATCCATCTCACATCTGCGATGATGTCTCTCGTTCCTCACCCTTTCCTGAACTCTGCTTGCACTTCAAATAGTTCTCATTCCAGGTTTTAATCAATCAATGCCATCCCTCCACCAATTCGATCTCCTTTCTTGGCTTGTTACTCAATATATAGTATGTATGTATGTATTGTCACCCGTCTTACCTGGGCAGCGTATTGGAGCGAGGTAGGTGGGGCATAAAAATATTTATGGATGGGTTTTGGCCAATCTCATGCAGGGCCCAGGGACTTTCAGGCCTGGTAGCGTTCTCTGTCACCAAAATCCCACAGAAACACAAGGTCCGAGTGGAGGAAAATAAAAGGCTTTTATTTCCCCTGTTAATGCACAAAGGTTCAATTGCTTGGTTACAAAAACATCAAAACACAAATTCCTTACTTCAGGTAAAAAGGGAAAAGAAAGTAGTAAAGAAAAACTGTTATCTTCACATTCAATGATAAAGCAGATAAACAGTCAACTCCCAAGATAGCTTAGTTGCTCAGACAGGACTCTAGGCTCCCTCTCCTACAGAAGCTACAATCCATCTCATGGTCTGACTCAAACTCCAGTTGCATCGGCTCGGCTTCTGAGGCCTCTGAGCCTAAATCAGTGCTTGTGGGTAAGTTGCCATAAGGTTCTTTAAATATGTTCCACACAACTTCCCAATGCTCGGGGTTGAGAACCGGGCATCGGTCCTGCGCCTTCAGATACTGTGAACTGTCCTTGCTTGGCAAGAGTCTTGTCTTAGCTTTCTGTACAGCTGGGACCTTAACAAGTCTTTTAGTGGGCGCGTGTTCCTTGCACCTTATCTTACAAACATTCTCATAAGGATAATATTCTTGTGCTCCTCGCACACCCCATACACATCCGCAGTTTGTACCCTGCTTTTAGTAAAATATGGGTTACCTTGTCTTCTTGGTTGGACTGCTCCGGGTGAGGCTTGAGGCCTGCTCCAGTAGGGATCCTGCTCGGTCTGAGTACTAGGCCTTAGGCTCTGCAAGCGTTTGGCTGTGGGTTTCAGCTCACAAGCACAGCCACGCCTTGGCCTCTCAATATGGCTACCACTCACTCGGGTGGAGTTGGCCCACCTTCTCCACAGGGTCTCCTTTCTCCCAACCTCTGAGGCTGCTGCTGCCTCCTGCGAAACTGTTGGTCAGGGATTATGGCTCCTCCTGGATATCCAGCCCCTGCCTTCGGCTGAGCTGCCCAACCTGCTGGTTCCGCTGGTTCTCTAGGCAATGCTCCTTTCCCAGGCCGTCCTGCCTGTACCTTTCTCCAGGGCTGTCCTGACTCCTCCGGTTCCGCTCCTGGTTCCACTCCAGGTTCCTGTAGTTCTGCTTCTTGTTCCCGGTTTCCTTCTCGGTCCTGTTCTTGCTCTTCTGCCTGTTCTGCCCGTTCTGCCAGTTCTGCCTGCCAACCTTTCAAATTCCCTTTAAAAGGCACTCCTCTCTTTCTTGATTGGAGGTGGGCTGGCACTACCTCCTGACCTAGGAGGTGTGGCTCCTCTGTTCCTCGGAGGTCCCTCCTGCTCCCCCTATGTGGTTCCTCGGGATATTGCAGTCGGTGTTTGACTTTTCCCGGGTTTAAAACATTTTCTTTCGCTCCCAGAGGGTTTGCAGCATCACAGTATGTATGTATGTATATCTATCATTTCTTATATACCGCCTTTCATGATATAAAGGCGGATTACATTGAACAAACTGTAATATGTAATATGCAAAAGTATAAAGATCCCAGCTGCTCCCTCACTTTAACTTCACATTCTTGCAGGTGGTCATTTGACCTTCCTACTTATGTCCCTGGCATGTCTGCTCATCAACTGTTTTGGCTCAAAACCTTCTGGTCTCAGAAGGCAGGTCTATCTCCTCCTACAACTCAAAGACTTTAGTAGCCCCATCACAGAACACCTTTAATTGCATTGGATGCTGTAGGCTAAAGTTGACTGCTTTGGTGAAAAGTCTGGATTAGTACAGGGTGATTTCCCTTTGTTCTGGCATAAAATCCTGGAACTACTTGCAGTTCTAAATATCTGTTCTTTTCTGTAAGTATTGAAGATAGTGATCTTATCCACAGTTTGCCTAGGTTTGGCACGGTTTTTCACACATTCCTCCCAATGGTATACCCTCTCAAATTTAAAGGGAGACTAGTTCTGCCAGTATACACAGCTTCACTGGCAATTTGCACTCACAGAAGACCATAATAGTGACTCTGGTATCGCAATTATTCATACATTTTTCAAGCAATTCCTGTTCTCTTCATCATCTAGTCTTTCCTCTGATACATTTTTTTTTTAACTGCTCCATCCATGATGTCAAATTATTCACTAAGATCTCCTGATCTACAAAATGTTGGGTATTGGCAATTTGTCTGCTATGCATAACCAATGCTTCTTTGACCTCTTCTAGCATGGATTGGAATTTCCCCAGCCTATATTCCAAAACTACTATTATGGCTCTTATGACAGGATAAGCACCAACTGGCCTTTGCGGACTGCCATTATACACTGTACTTTGATCTTTCTTCCTGTTGCATTTTGGAATTACTCTGCTAGGTCTTCCTCTGAGGAAGAGGACAAGATCACCTAGTTAAGAAGAAAGGCAGACAACCTCTTTGTGATCAAGGATGGCATGTCCACAAGGAGACAGATGCCATCAAGATGACCAAAAAAGGCTTCCCACAAGACAAGACTCCAACGCAGATGCAGACTCCACAGAGGAACAACTGGATACACTGGCAGATGCATCTGCTTTACTCCCTTGAAAAAGCAGGAGACATCAAGGTGCATTGCCAAGGACATCCCCTGAATACACCTCCAGCAACATGTCAGTGTTGCTACTTCAACCTTAAAAGTTCAGGCCCGATCCCTGATCCAAACTGGACTGCAAGGAGGACAATACAGCTACTACACCACTTTCCAGGCCACAAAAGCCTGAGAGGCACACCATCTCTTGAATACCCTTCCAGACTCTCATATAAGCCAAAGTAGAGGCCCTCCAGGTACTGAAAAAATAAAGGATGTCCACTACTGCTCCAGAGTAGGCTTTCTTGTACAAAGGGCACCTCTCAAGGGTGCAGTCATTCGTGAGAAGGGTATGGAATCCTCTATCAACAGGATTCCCTGCCAAAGGCCCCTTTTTTGGGAATGCAAAAGAGGGGACCTCACCAACAGGTTCAAGAGATTTGTGTACCATGCTCTACATGGCCAGTCCTATACCACTAAAATTACTAAGCCCAGATGAGAATGAATTCTGCACAGCAGACAGCTCACCTAGAGCCATGGGAGAAGAGGAGGAAGACATACAGGAGCATCCTCCTGGGAGTCACTCCTGCAAACACAGCATCCAAGCCCACCACCTGCAGATCCTTCGTGGCTATAAACAAACAAAAATTCTCCACTTTGAAATTCTCCTGAGTGACCATCAAGTTGACTACTGGAAGGCCCCACCTCTGCACTATGAGGTCAAATGCATGAGGTTTTAACTCCTATTCACCAGGATCCATAGTGCTAGCTCATGAAACTGGCCTGTAATTGATCAATGCCTGTGATGTGTGCTACTGACAGAGCTATCAGATGCTCCTCTGCCTAATACAGCTCTGCTATTTTGATGGCCACCCCAGTGCTGTAAGTTCCACCCTGCTTGTTGACATAAGCCACTGCTGTGGCATTGTTTAAGAACACTGACAGCTATGCCCACCAGGAAAGACCACAACATCATGGCCAAGAAGATTGCTTTGGCTTCAAACCGGCTGATAAACCAGGAAGCCTCTTGTGGGGACCAACAGAACAAACTGACCCAGAAAAGGAGTTCCCCAATTCTTTAGGCTGTCATCTCTAGTGACTTCCAGGAGGCATCCCTGCCCATCAAGGGGCAAGACTAACCACTAGATCAACTGCACCTTGATCTCCCCCGGGAGAGGCAGATTCTGAACAACTGAAAGCAGGGAGACCAGTGAGCCAACAGGTCTCTCTATAGAGGGCACTTATGCGCCTTGGCTAAGGGGACCAGCTCCAGAGCCAATGCCATGGACCCTAGGACTTGCAGATAGTCCAAGGCCCCGGAGCTGCTGGAACACAAAAAGAAAATCCTTCCGCTGACTCTGCAGCTTGTGCAACCTCAAAACACTCTATCCAGGAAATGTTTGAACCAAGCCCCTAGATATTCCAAGTTCTGGAAAGGAGACAGGCTGCTTTTGGGATAGTTCATCATCCACCCAATCACTAGGGCTGTGTCATCTCTGGACTTCTCCAAAGAGTCTGACTGAATCAGCCAGTTGTCCAGGTACAAGTGAACCCAGATGCTCTCTTTGACCTGAAATGCTTCCACTAACACCATCTTTGAGAAGGTGCGATGAGCCACAGCCAGGCAAATGATAGAGGCAAACTGGAAATGGTGGCCTGGAACACAGAAGTAGAAGAATCACTGATGTTCCTGAATGGGATGGAAGTATGCTTTAACAAAAGTCCAGGGAAGAAAGAAATTGTCCTTGCTAGACCAACACAATAATGGACCTCATGTTCTCCATGCATAAGTGAAGCATTTGAAGCTTGGCACCGACTACCTTCAGGTGCAGAATAGACCAGATGGAATCTCACCCTTCTGGGTACCACAAAGTAGATGTATTAATGGCCCTGACTTTGCTCTTCAGAGGGCATGGCTACAATAGCTTACAATTGCAGGAGGCACTGCTGAGCTTCCTCAATTACCACCTGGTTGAGCAGGAAACCACAGAGAGAGTGTCCAAAAAAGGCATCCTGAAGAAGCTCTGCAAACTCCAGAACATAACCCTCACTTAGGGCCTCTAAAACCTCTTGTTCTGATGTAATTAAGACAGTCACAACTGCCCTCCAAACAGCTGTACATTGGCAGGGACCCACCAGAACTCATTGTGCAGGTCTACCAACTCCGGGTGGAGCTTCCGTCTATTCAAAAAAATGTTGGGAACTCCAAAAACGGTTGTCCCATTTTTATGTTAGACCCATAAGAGGAATAGGCCCTGCCCAGACACTTACCCATCCTGGAGTGTCTCCATGAACCACGCAAAGTGCTTCAGGAAGCACTCCTGGAATCTCTAGGCCTATCTTCCAGAAACCTCTGCAGGCAAGTTTCAGATAGACATTTTTAAACAACTTCTCCAGGTCCTCCTCAAAGAAAAATGTGTCCTTAAAAAGGGAGTTTGCTCAGCCACAACTTAAAGGCAGCATCAGAAACCAACTCCATAGCCAAAGCCATTGCTTGGCCACTACTACTGCTGAAAAGGACTTGGAGGAAATTATAATCATGTCATATAGAGCATGCGTTATATACACACAGCTCCACAGACTCCAGTCTCATCTTCCAGGCTACTCTGCAACTGCTGGACCCAGAATAGGAGGGCTCTGGCCACGAAGTCTGCACACAGCCCTCCCCGAGTGTCTAAAGCTAAAGCTAAAGCTGTAAAAGGCATATTTGAAGAGAGCATCTATCTTCCAAGCCAGAGAGACTCTTTCATCACAGTACCTTCCACCAGGATGGTCATGCCCTTTGTCACTGCCATAACTAGGGTGTCGACCCAAGGAAGCCCAAAAGGCTGATCCAGCTTCCTCTGGAGCAGAGGATACAGTTGCATGAGGACCTTAGGATCCTTGAGTTCCAGCTCCAGTATCTCTCATTGGAGACTGCAAGCTAACAAATAGGGTCCTCCTGCATGGGAGCTGACTCCACAATGCATAAATCTGCCATGTTATCCTGAATGAGTGGAAAGGTCCTCCCTATGAAAACTTCAGCTGGATTCTCACCTTCAACCAGGAAAAGCTTCCCTTCTTCCAATGACTAATCTACTGGAAATAGGGATTCTTCTTCATTCCAACCAACCTCCATAAAAAGGAATAAGGCAGGGCTCCCAGAGGAACAATGTAGGCACATAAACCCTTTGCCACCAGCAGGGCCCACCAAAGGGCCCCTCACAAGCCATCCATAATGGAGGTTAGGGCCTTAGGCCCTCACAAGGGGGGCTGCTACACAGTTGTCAAGGAAAGAAAAAACTGATCAAAGCAACTAAGAAAAGGCTCTGGGGTCCTGGAGGTCCCAAGGGGGCCAGCTGGCTTGAGCCTGTGGCTTCCTCACCACTCTCCCCTTCCATAGAGATCATCCAAGATGGCCACTGTTCCCATTGGTGGCAAACCAGTGGCAGATGCAACAGAGGCATGCAAAACGGCATAGGGGTCCCAAAATAGCCAAAGACCCAAAGTGTCCCCATCGCACTTAAGGAACAAGGAGCCTGCAACAGAGCAGATCTAACAGGAGCCACAAAGGATACAGTGCCTAGCACCCAGCACTGTGGCAGAGATTAATGTGGCAAAAAAAAAAAAGTGATAAAAGAAACCCTTGGCAAATAAGTAAAAACTGCATACAGCAAAGGAACCCAAAAAAGGGAATCCAGCATCTGTCAAGATAAATGGGGACACCACAGCCACCAGAGAAAGGAAGAATGTTTTGTTTTGTTTTTTTCATTTGAAGCAGTTTTATCACGAGCTCCAGAAACTTGTTGCCCTAAAAACCAAGAGATGTGAAAAAAAATGCCTGATATCTTGAATGCTGATTGGCACATTCCTGCTGCAGTAGTATCTAGAAGTAAAGAGATCCTGGATTCTCTACAGGGAGAACTATTCAGGAAATTGATAACAGACCCCACACGTGAAGGGACCAATACTGGACTTGGTGCTTACCAATGGTGAAAGTGTTTCTGATGTTACAGTGGGAGATCATTTTGCATCCAGTGACCACCAGATGGTATGGTTCAGTATTAGGACTAGGGCTGTTAGAATCCATTCAAAAGGCGAGGGTCTTAGATTTTAGGAAGACTAACTTTGCCAAGATGGGCCAGTACCTCAGGCAGTCGTTAGTGGGATGGAACAGCTGGGGGATGTAGAAAAACAGTGGGGAAAACTGAAAGGGGATATTTTAAGGGCAACCAAATTTTTGTTAAAATGGGAAATAAAGGTAAAAGAAGTAGCTGAAAAAGTGAAGAAAAAGAGGGAGACCTTCATGAAATACAAGAGATCACAGAGAGAGGAAGACAGGCATCTATATTTGGAAAAACTTAGAGAAGCTAACAAAGTAGTCAGGAAAGCAAAGATTCAAAAAGAGGAGGAGGAAATAGCCAATGCAATAAAATGGGGGGGATGAGACATTTTTCAGATATGTTAGTGAGAAGAGGAAGGGCAAAAATGGTATTGTCAGATTCAAGGGTGAAGGGGAGGAATATGTAGAAGCTGATGAGGATAAAGCGGAATTGCTTAACAAATATTTCTGTTTTGTGTTCACAGATAAAGAACCAGGAGCAGGACCTCAGAAAACACCCACAAACAGGAACAGAAGCGAGGGATATTTTGAACAATTTTCAGAAGACTGTGTTCATGAGAAACTAGCTCAACTTAAAGTAGACAAAGAGATGGGACCAGATGGGATACACCCTAGAATACTGAGGGAACTTGGGGACGCTCTAGCAGCTCCACTGACTGACTTTTTTCAATGCCTCGGAGTCGGGAGTGATGCCAAAGGACTGGAGAGAGGCTCATGTGGTGCCTTTACACAAAAGCGGAAGTAAAGATGTGGTTGAAAACTACAGGCCTGTTAGTTTAACTTCGGTGGTGAGTAAATTATTGGAAATGCTGCTGAAAGAGAAAATAGTGAGGTTTCGGGAGTCCAGAGGATTACAGGATCCGAGGCAGCATGGATTCACCAGAGGCAGGTATTGTCAGACAAATCTGATTGATTTCTTTGACTGGGTGACCAGGGAGTTGGACCGAGGGAGAGCCCTAGATGTGGTATATTTAGATTTCAGTAAAGCCTTTGACACTGTTCCTCACAGGCGACTTATAAACAAACTGAGCACCCTAGGGATGGACCCTAAAGTTACTGCTTGGGTTAGAAATTGGTTGAGTGGGAGGCGACAGAGTACAGGTAAATGGAGCTCACTCTGAGAAGAAGGAACTTATCCGTGGTGTGCCCCAGGGATCTGTCCTTGGTCTGATTCTTTTTAACATCTTTGTTAGTGATATAGCGGAAGGGCTGTTGGGTAAGGTTTGCCTCTTTGCGGATGATACCAAAATCTGCAATAGAGTAGACACCCAGGAAGGTGTAGATAACATGAGGAAGGATCTAGCTAAGCCTGAAGAATGGTCTAGAATTTGGCAGCTGGCATTTAATGTTAAAAAATGTAAAGTCATGCATTTGGGCTGCAGTAATCCCAGGGAGCGATATAGTATAGGAGGTGAAGTACTTTTGTCCACTAAAGAAGAGCGGGACCTAGGCGTGGTTGTGTCTGATGATCTTAAAGTGGCTAAACAGGTAGAAAAGGCGACGGCAAAAGCTAGAAGGATGCTTGGGTGCATATGGAGAGCAGAAAAAAAGGAGGTGATAGTGCCTCTGTATAAGTCTTTGGTGCAACCTCATTTGGAGTATAGTGTGCAATTCTGGAGACCGCACCTTCAAAAGGATATAAACAGGATAGAGTCAGTACAGAGGGTGGCTACTAAAATGGTTAGTGGCCTTCATTATAAAAGCATATGAGGACAGACTTAAGGATCTTAATATGTACTCCTTAGAGGAAAGGCAGGATAGAGGTGATATGACAGATGTTTAAATACCTTCATGGCATAAATGTACAGGGGGAGAGCCTCTTTCAATTGAAAGCAAGTTCTGCTACGAGGGTACATGGGATGAGGGTGAAGGGAGATAAATATTTCCGCATCTCTCTCCTGAATCTATTTACAGAAAGAGTGGTGGATCCATGGAATAGTCTCCCAGTGGAGGTGGTAGAGATGAGGACAGTATCTGAATTCAAAAAAGGATGGGACAAGCAGAGAGAATCTCTAAAGGAAAAAAGGGGACTGTTGTAGTTGTTGATATGGAAGGACAGACTAGATAGGCCATGTGGTCTTTCTGTCGTCATATTTCTAGGTTTCTAACAAATGGATAAATGATTGTTTTTATACTCCTTGAAGCAGGACACAAAGTTTTGCAGTCCAAAACACAGTACTGTGTCAGAATATTTACGTTTCATGAGTTCAGAGTACCGAGGTACTGAAGTATGACACAGTAACATATGCTCTAAATTTTAACTGGGTGTTTAAAATAACTAAAAACAATAAAAGCATCCAGGTGATAAGAAGTCATGATATCGTTGGCTGTGACCAGAGCCCAACAATGTTTTTTCTCTAGTAATGAGGATTACTTGGTTAACTATAATAGAAGGGTTTCCTTGATTGTACGTAATTCTGTGGACTAGTTTAACCTTTTAACCACTTTTTGGATTTCCAGTTTTATTACAAGCAGCAAGAGAGCCAATTCAACCAGAAACCAATTCAAAAGAATGACAATAGAAGACAAATAGAAGAAAAAAATCTCAGCAAGCAGATAGAGGATAGCAAGACTGAAAGGGGGCCTGGGTCCAAACTTACCCCTGCTCAGGGGCCCCATAGGGTCCTCCCATCCACTCTCTGGCCTACCATTGCTGTAACCTGTGGGTAAACAGCACTGGACACAGCAGTTGCCGGCTCAAAACTGGGGCGTCCCTGAGCTCCAAGCAAACGTTGGACCCTACAGGGCTAAATCACACAGGCCACAGAACAGTATTCTGAGACAAGTTGGACAGGTCTATCTGCCCTGCTGCACCAGTCCAAACAACTTGCCACCTACTGAAGGCAAATACTTCCTTCTCCCAGTGCTGTACCTGTGGCTGTATTAGTGATATCATCACTGAAAGTTGCTCTAGTCTGCCTCCACCTACTGGTTGGGGAACATAGAAACACAGAAAAATGACAGTAAAAGACCACTTGGCCTATCTAGTCTGTCCTTACTTATCAACCACTACAACGGTCACCTTATTTTCCTTTAGAGATCCTCTGTTTGTCTGAACTGGTCTAGCAGGATAAGGAAGAATACATTTTACCCGATATTTTCTTTCCCTGAATCCTGCTATACGAGTCCGGACAAATGGGTTATGCTCCCTTGCCAGCAGGTCAAGGCAGACTTGAGCAACTTTCTGTGAAATCATCACTCAGTATATGTTGGTGCAGCAGTGAGAAAAGCCAGTATGACACTTCCCAAGCAGTAAACTGAAAAACTCAGAAAACTCAAAATATTAGTAACCAACAGTTCAACTTTGCAACAAATAAACATGAGTAAGTAAGTATTTGGCTCTCTTACCAGAATTAAATCCAATTCAGACACAGGATACTGACAATGCAATCAAAAGGCAACAGGATTTCCAAACCTATACAAGAGGTTTTCCAGGGTGGGTTCTGGACTGGTCAAGAAAATAAAGGTTATCAGGTAAAATTTGTCTTATCTTGCTAAACCAGTCCAGACAAATGAGATGTACCTAGGGTAACCAGGGCCCATGGTAAGAGGAAGATGACACTCTGGACAGGACTGTCCTGCCTAAGGAACCATCTACTCCGGCTCCCACATGCAGCTTGTAGTGCTTTACAAAGGTGCTCAGAAACAACCAAGTAGCCATCTTTCAGATGTCCAATGGAGACACCAAGATTGACTCTGCCCAGGAAGAGACTTGAGCCCTAGTGGAGAGAGCTTTGATTCTCTCCAGTATCTGCTTATCAGTCAGAAGATATGCTGACCCAATGGCTTCTTAAATCCAGCAAACAATAGAGAACTTGGTGAGGACAAAACTGCTGAGAACTTGCCGAGGACAAGAAAAAGAGGAATTCATCTCTGGGTATCTGATCAACACATCCATAAGACGCAGAGAGGAGTCCCTCTAAAGATCCACCAAAGAGGCAGAACAACAGTCTGATTAAGATGAACCAAGGACAGCGCCTATAGGAGAAGGCAGCACAGTGCACATGGAGACAGAAGCCATCCAGATGACCAAAAAAGGCACCCTGAAAGATCAGACTTGCAGCTCATACACCCAACTTGACTGACTACAGCCAACTAAAATCCAGCTCAAAGTGTCAAATATTTGAGGGAAGCCTTATGAATGGGCTCTAAAGGAAGCCCGTTCAGTGGCATAAGCACCACTGCAAAGCTCAGCACACAGGTGGATGGAGATAGACATTGGGGGAGTGCTGCCAAAGAAATTCCTTGGATGCGACCCCTGTAATATAGTAGAACCACCACCTAATCCTGAGAATTGTGGGCCAAGCCCTGGTCTGATGTTATAGATTGTGTAGTACTATTATAATCTGCTTAGAGGTTTGGATAGTGCAGATAATAAATAAAATGGACAATGCCCGCCTTCCTGATCTTAATGGACTGAGAGGAACACCATCTCTCAAAACTCTCCAGAATTGCACAAAAGTTAAAAATGTAGGTGGTTTACCCAGGCCTTAAGCAGAGCATCTAATACCACTCCAAAGTAGCCCTTTTTGGAGAGCCTATGCCTCTCAAAGGCCAGGCCACGCCATAAGCAAAAAGGGACTAGGATACTCCATTGCCAGAAGCCCCTGCCACAGGAGGCCCTTCTCTTGAAGTAGCAAGAGGGAGTGCCCCCCATCAACAGGTTCAAGAGCTCTGTATATCATATCATAACCTGCAAGGCCAGTCCAGGACCACTAGGTTCACCAGGAGACCCAGATAGGCCCGAATCCAGCACAGGGGCTAAAGAGGAAGACATACTGCATCCCTCGTGAGGCCACTCCTGAAGTAGGTCAACCAAGCCCACCATCCGTGGATACTTTCTGCAGATGAATAGTTCCCCATTTTGGTATTTTTTTGAGTGGCTATCAAGTCAAAATACTGGAAGGCCCAGCTCTGTATCATGAGGTTGCATATGTGAGGTCCGAGCTCCCACTCAGCCGGATCCATGGAGTTCCAACTCAGTAAAGCAGGCCTGTACATTGTCTAAGCCTGCAGTGGGCACTGTGGACAGGGCAATCGGATGCTCTTCCATTCAACAAGCACAGCTGTGCGACTGAACCACTCAGGCACTGTGAGTTCCACCTCGTTTCGACATACACTACTGCCATAATATTGTCAAAGAATACCTACATGTTCTGCCCACTAAGAGAGGTCTGAACCTCCCTAGAGCCAAGTGGTGGGACTGCAACCACCACCTCAACTGCTCCATGATCTCCCAGGTGAGAGGCAGAATCTGGTCAAACAACTGAGAGAAGGAAGACCAAAGGATTAGCAGGCACCTCTGCAGAGGGTGCACGAGTTCCCTGGCACAATAAACTGGCTCCAACATCGATGCTATGGACCCAAGAAATTGGAGGAAGTTCCAGACTCGTGGACCTGACTAAGCACAAAACACTCTGAGGCCATTTTGAAGCTTGAGGGACTACTCCACTGGAGGGGAAAACATGACTCAGGAGAGACAGTTGAACTGAGACTTTAGCTTCCCCAAGTTCCCTTGCTCTTGAGATAATTGATCACCAAACCCAGCCTTTCCAGCCAGTAAAATTACCAAGTCTGTCTCATCTCTGGACTTCTCCAGTAAGTTCTGAACTTGGGCAGCAGAGCTCAGTCATCCCCCGAGGTGGTCACGCACAGAAACCAAGGCGCTGGTCTCAGGTGACCGCTTCCTCGCCTATACTTTTATTAACAACCTTCTTAATAGTGTTTTCTTGCAGAAGTCACTGCCCCGACTCTCTGGTGCTATTTTGCTCACCCTGACCTGTTTCTACCTGCCCTGCTTGCTGTTTTATGTGCTTCTGAACTTAGTAGTTCACCCTTCTTTGCACTCTTCCACTTACCGTTGCTGTACTTTTTTGATCTTTGCCAGCTACTAGGGCCCAGCAAACTTGCTCTGAGTAGCGCTATCACATTCCTTGCTGCACCTCTGAACTAGCATCTTCACTAAGCCAGTAGCATGGACTTGCACCAATTGCTGCCTTGTGTTACCAGAGTCTCTTTTGGGGGCGGCTTCCCAGGCCTATACAGTCACATCGGCATGCTCTCCATTTTGACTTCTGTGCTTTTAAAGTTTGCGGGGGGGGGGGGGGGGAGTGTCTATTGGTGTCCCCTGATCTTTTTTTTACTTGGTTGGTTGGTTGGTTTGGGGGGGTGAGGGGGGGGGAGAGGGTTGGTGGGCTTTTTTTTTTTAATTAAAATCACAGACATATTGAGAGAATGGACTACCGAGTTCTGGGGCTGTAGGTGCATGCTGGCTAGTGGTTCCACCCACCTCCTTGAGCCAGTCATTGTTGTATCCAACAAAAGGGATATTTCAAAGAGTAAAATATTGAACAATGAATATAAGAATATAAGAGCCGCCATGCTATATCAGAGAAAACCAGCTTAGTCGCCCACCTCTGCAATTGTCTCCATTCAAGCTGCAGACACCCGCAGGACAAGATGCATGTCCATTTGCTCTCACCCAAGAACAAGCTTATGTGGTTGTGATGTCCTATAGATTTTAAGACAGGCACAGCCAAGCTATGTATAAAAGTTCCTTTTTGTATGAATCCCCAGTATAATATCCATCACAAGAAAATTATATTCCTCTGATTTACCCAGGATTACACTGTCGATTGTATTCAGGGTATGTCCCATGATCTTAGCACTATTCAAAGTTTAAAAAAATATAAAATAAAATCTTGCTGCCCCCCTATTCATGATTTACAAACTTCCATTCTATTTTCTCTCTGCTTAGCTTCTCAGAGCTGAAAGGAAGAGATCTCCTCCAAGATAAGCCACAAGAAACTGCATGACCCAAGCCTCCAGGATCTACGTCTTTTCTATGGCTTGGGAGATACCCCAGCAATTATCACCATTGCTACTCCTACCCTCCCATCATGAAGCTAGAGGAGAACCAAACTGAAGAGAAGGGTGACACCACCCTTCCAGCTAGACCTCCAGCCTGTCAAACTAGTCCACTGAGCACCTTGGCACAGGGCTTCTGACAATCTACAAGACTGTCAAACACTCCTAAGGCACCTACTACCCTCGGCTCAGTTTCGTCAGCTGTGTTTCCAACCCAAAGAAAACAACAAAAATAAACCACATCATCACGTTTCAAGGACAAAAAAATATATATACTCTTGTCTAAAACTAACTTCATGATATGAGTGTATTTTCCCTGCCCTAGCTAGAGTTGCTGCTGGGGTTAATCTCCACAGGGGAAAGGGGGGGGGGGGAGAAGCAACTTACTTCGGCTCCTCCCCATCCAATTGCCATTGCCTAGTTCCTGCTTTGTACCGATCTACTCCTCTCGCATAACACCTTGCCTTTCAGTGATCTGGTCCCTGAACACAGCAACCATGCAGATTTAAAAATCAGCACGAGATTTTCCAATCCCAAGGGACCCCACTTTATTCTCATAGGGATATCTGTTACATGGAAACACTGCAAAGTGAGAAAGGTTGGACGCTGTCAGGCCTGTGCAGGCCCTGCTAGGGTTGCCAACTTTTTCACCGAGAAAAACCCGGCACCTGTGGCTCGCCATGCCCCACCCATGCTGCACCCCAGCCCCACCCATGCTGCACCCCAGCCCCACCCACATAAATTACCAAGGATAAGTGTAGGCTAACTCCCTTGGTCAGATAATAATTAAACTGGGAACCCCAAAAGCCAAACATGAAATGTACAACACTGGAGAAATAAAACTATAAAGTAATTTCCTCTTCCACTAAACAAAAACGCAAAGATGTTAGCAATACACACTTCCCACAAAATGAGACGAATCCCTCCAAGCAATCTCAGGCTATGATCTTATCAAAATATGTAACTCACGATATATGTAAATGAAAGAACATCCGGTCTCAGACTCCAGATAGTCTGCAGAATAGTGCCTAGGTCAATAATATGTGCCTCATTTGCATCAACGACCTCAGTTCTTTAACTGTTATTTTGTTATATATTATTTGACAGGCAACTTGATATTCATTTTGTAATATATTGATGATTGTGCTTATCTTAATGACTCCCCGACGCCTTCATCCGGCCGCCGTGTCGCGTTTCACAACTGGCTAGTTTCATCAGGGGGTTAAGTTTAAAAGTTTACTGACTCACAGCAAACCTCCTTGAATTCATTCTGTCTATCAGACCAGCACTGTCAAAAAAGAAATGGTTACATTAAATCAGGTGTTCATGCCCTGGTTTGTATTCTATAATACTAGTAAGGAGTTTCATTTTCTTTAGCCGTACTTAAAGAATGATCACATCCCATTACTGCAGTGCCAATGATATCAGTTCATACACCGGGCGTGTTATCTCTGAGCCTGCCGGCTACCAAAAAACGCCGCGCATGCGGATCTATCAACATGCTGGTTTTAAACTAATGCAAAAACAGGCGTCATTTACGTCATCACGGCTGTCATCTGATCTCATCAAATGAGGATTTCCTCCAGCTGGATATCAGAAAACCAACATAGTGCATGATATTGTAAGGTACTAAAGATATCAACTGTTGAAAAATTTGGGAAGTTGACTCCACAAGTAAATCATATACATGCCGTCCAATCTATGGTGTTGTTCATACCATGCGGATGGATCGTCTGTAATTTATAGATCCAACGTTGTTCACAAATAACCAATGTCTGTTCCCGGGACCTACCATTCTGTCCTGCATTCACCATGTCAAAACAAAAGCATCGTAGTTGATCGAAGGTATGATGTTTAGATAAACAATGTGCCACCATGGGAGCTTCCAATGTTTTGCATTTAAGCCTGCTGCGATGTTCATTAATTCGGATCCTGAAAGGTCTTATTGTTTTGACATATTGACATAGGCACTATTCGGCAGACTATCTGGAGTCTGAGACCGGATGTTCTTTCATTTACATATATCGTGAGTTACATATTTTGATAAGATCATAGCCTGAGATTGCTTGGAGGGATTCGTCTCATTTTGTGACATATTAGTCTACCCTCTACAGAATGACCAAACAGTATATGTGATTACACACACTTCCCAGACCAGACATATTCCAGTTAATAAATTCAAAATAAAAAGTATTTTTCTACCTTCTGTTTGGGCATTTTATTTTTCAGCTGCAATTGCTCCAGTCACTTTCTTCTGGTTTCTTCGTGTCTTCTGCGAGCTATCCATTTGTCCTTTCTTCTCTATTAGATGTTTTCCATTCTCTCTCTATATCTGCTTTAACATACTGATCGTTTCCCTTTTGCGCTTTCCCCCATTTCTTTCCTTATTCCTTTATCATCCACTCAAATTTCACCCTTCCATTTTCAATCAACTCTTACTCTTCCAATACCCGACCCATCGTAGACTTTTCTTCCACACAAAATATCTTTTCCCGTCTCCATTCTCATTCCCCATCCCCATCCCCTTCTAGTCCTCCCCCAAAATCAGCTCCCTTATAGTTCTAGACCCACCCAGCATCCACTCCCTTCTAGTCCCATTCTCCCATGCAGCCACATCAGCCCATTTCCAGTCCTATTCTAGCCCATCACCCATTTGCAGTCCAAGCTCCCCCATCAGCCCATTTCTAGTCCTATTCCAGCTCCTCATCAGTCCATTTCCAGTCCTAGCCCCACATATGCTCAAGTTCCATTCCAGCCCCTCATCAGCCAATTTCCACTCCAAGCTCCCCCATCAGCCCACTTCCAGTCCTATTCCAGCCCCCATCAGCCCATTTCCAGTCCTATTCCAGCTCTTCTTCAGCCCATTTCCAGTGCCAGCCATCCCATCACAGGCCATTTCCAGTCCTAGCCTCCCCGTCACAGCCCTAGCCCCCCCGCACCATCACAGCCTATTTCCAGTCCTAGGTCCCCCCCCCATCACAGCCCATTTGCAGTCCTAGTCCCCCCCCCCCACCATCACAGCCCATTTGCAGTCCTAGCCCCCCTAATCACAGCCTATTTCCAGTCCAAGTTCCCCCTCCCCCCCCATAGCCCAATTCCATTGCAGCCCCCCATAGCCCATTTCCAGTCCAGGTCCCCCCCCCCCCACATAGCCCATTGACAGTCCAGGTACACCCCATCACAGCCCATCCAGTCCTTGGCCTCCCCTCCCCCCCCCCATCAAAGCCCATTTGTAGTCCTAGCCTCCCCCCCTGACCAGCCCCACGGCTGTCTGAGGTGCTTCAGAGGGAGCCGGGGAAGCCCGCGCGAGGCCCCAGCTCCCTCTGTACAACCACCAGCGTGAAGATCTTTTTCCTTCACGCTGGCGGTTGTTTCTGTGAAGCCACGAATGCTGGGAAAGGTTAAAAGGGCATTGCCTTTAACCTTTCCCACCAATTGCAGCTTTTTCCTTCACGCTGGCGGCTGTTAATGTAAAGCTGCAATTGGTGGGAAAGGTTAAAGGCAATGCCCTTTAACCTTTCCCAGCATTCGCGGCTTCACAGAAACAACCGCCAGCGTGAAGGAAAAAGATCTTCACGCTGGCGGTTGTACAGAGGGAGCCGGGGCCTTGCATAGGCTTCCCTGGCTCCCTCCCCTGCGGACTTCAGGAGTCGGGAGAAAAGCCAGTTTTTTTGCTCCGGCCGCTCCTGATCTTGCGGCCAGAGCAAAAAATGGTAATTAGGCCTTACCTGCTAATTGCTGTTCCTGAAGGAACGACAGTCCAGTCCCTTACTTCTGGGTTGCGCAACCCTTCCAGCAGATTAGAGGCTGAGCCCAACCTTTTTGGGGATGGAGCGGTATAAATACCACTGGGACCACCCCCTAACTCCAGTATTCGAATGAAAAAGCAGACATAACAAACTTTCGTAACCGAACTATATAGCTATAACACCTCAAGAAAATTGACTATAACTAAAAACTCTTTTTTTTTTTTTTTTTTTTTGGAATGGCATGGGAAAGGATGGGAGGGATGGCCCCGGACGGAGGGGGGGTGCCGGGGCTAGCCGCACCTGGCCTGGGTTCGTTCCGATGCTTCCGACTAAACAATACTCTTAACTTCAGCCGGAAATGGGAGGGATCAGGGACTGGACTGTCGTTCCTTCAGGAACAGCAATTAGCAGGTAAGGCCTAATTACCATTTCCTTATCGTCACTCCAGTCCAGTCCCTTACTTCTGGGATGTACCCGAGCAGTTCAACCCTGGGTGGGATCCGGCATACCGGAACGAAGAACCGCCAGGCCAAACCGAGCGTCCGCTGCACTCTGGACGTCCAACCTGTAGTGCTTGGTGAAGGTGTGGAGGGATGACCAAGTCGCCGCCCTACAGATATCCAGCGGAGGAACTAGGCTGAACTCCGCCCAAGAGGTAGCCTGAGCCCTCGTGGAATGTGCTCGCAGGCCCACGGGAACTTGCTTCCCCTTCAGGATATAGGCGGAAGCGATTGCCTCCCTGATCCACCTAGAGATGGAGGCCTTGGCCGCCGCCTCCCCTTTGTGCGGTCCCCCGAACTGGATGAATAGGCGTTCGGATTTTCTGAAGGGCGCTGTGCGGGAGAGGTAACGCTTCAGGGTCCTGCGAATGTCTAGTAGGCGAAGCTTGTCATCCCCAACTTCCCGCCCTTCCGTTGCGCAGGCCGGGAGGGTAATTGTCTGGTTCACATGGAAAGGGGAGGTGACCTTGGGTAGGAAGGATGGAACCGTGCGCAGCACCACTTTATCCTTGAGGAAGGACAGAAAGGGGGGCTGCGAAGACAGCGCTTGTAGTTCCGAGATTCTTCTGGCCGAGCAGATGGCGATAAGGAAAACTGTCTTCAGAGTTAAGTCTTTTAGGGAGGCATTCCTTAATGGCTCAAAGGGATTCCCGATTAAGGCATTTAGTACAAGGTTAAGGTCCCAAGGGGGGATGACTGACCTTCGTTGTGGTCGTAGCCGTCTAACTGCCCTTAAAAACCTTGCGACGTCCGCGTGGGCCCCTAGGGGCTTGCCTCGGACCTTGCCCCTGTAGCAAGCGATGGCCGCCAGCTGGACCCTTAAGGAACTGTGGGCCAGACCCTTGTCAAACCCTGCCTGCAGGAATTCCAGGACCTCCGGAACCGAGGCCGAGAGTGGTTTCCTTCGGCGCTCCGCGCACCAGGATTCGAAGATGCGCCAGACCCTCACGTAGGAAAGACAGGTCGAGCGCTTCTTGGCCTGTAGCAGAGTCGAGACTACTGCCCTGAGTACCCTCGTTTCAGGAGCCGTGCCCTTTCAATAGCCAGGCCGTAAGCGAGAACCGATCCACGTGTGGCATCAGTACCGGGCCTTGCCTTAATAGGTCCCTTTTGCAAGGGAGCCGCCACGGCTGGTCGACGATCATTCTCACCAGGTCCGCATACCAGGGTCGGCGAGGCCAGTCCGGGGCTATGAGGATTACCAATCCCTGGTGAGACTCTACCCGCTGGAGTACTTTTCCGATCAGAGCCCAAGGCGGGAATACATAGAGAAGACCCTCCGAAGGCCACTTTTGGGACAGGGCATCCAAGCCCTCGGACATTCTTTCCCTCCGCCGACTGAAGAATCTGTCCACCTTGGCTGACGAGAACCGTGCCATGAGGTCCATGACTGGCACTCCCCACCGAGCTACTATTTGCTTGAAGGTCTCCTGTTCTAGTTCCCACTCCCCGTGGTCTATCTTGCACCTGCTGAGGAAATCGGCCGTGACGTTGTCCGTTCCGGCCACGTGCTGTGCTGATAGCGCCTGCAGATGGATCTCCGCCCACTGTAAGAGTGTGTCCGCCTCCTTTTCGAGAGCGGGGCTGCTGGTGCCTCCCTGGTGATTGATGTAGGCCACCGCGGTGACATTGTCGGAGAGGACGCGAA
Source organism: Ichthyophis bannanicus (assembly GCA_033557465.1). Lineage (NCBI taxonomy): Eukaryota > Metazoa > Chordata > Amphibia > Gymnophiona > Ichthyophiidae > Ichthyophis > Ichthyophis bannanicus. Next base: position 701,761,693 of record CM066036.1, read on the forward strand.
TTGCTCTTCCTTGAACTAAGTTCTCGAGTGCTTTGAGCGCCAGGGTGACGGCCCGCAATTCCAGTCTGTTGATGGGCCATTGCGCTTCCAACGGTGTCTAGAGACCCTGGGCGAACTGAGCTTGGCAGTGTGCCCCCCAGCCCGAGAGGCTGGCATCCGTTGTCAACAGTATCCACTGAGGGGGTTCGAGAGGCATCCCGCGGCCCAGGTTCCTTGGGTTTCTCCACCAGTAGAGTGCCTGTTTGGTCCGCGGAGCGCACGGTAACTGTCGAGAGAGCGGGTGATGCTGGGGAGACCACCGCCGCAACAGAGAACGCTGCAATGGGCGCATGTGGGCCCTGGCCCATGGTACTACTTCTATTGCCGCCGCCATTGTTCCCAGAAGTTGAAGATAATGCCACGCCGAGGGGCTTCTTCTGGCTAGAAACTGAGAGACTAGGAGCCTTAGATCCCTTGATCTCGTTCGTGACAAGAAAACTCTTCCGCTGTTGGTGTCGAATCTTGCCCCGAGGTACTCGAGTTCCTGGGAGGGAGTCAGTCTGCTCTTCGTACGATTGATGACCCAACCCAAGTTCTCTAAAACCTGGATTACTCTGGCCGTTGCCGAGAGACTTTCTTCTTCGGATTTTGCCCGGATTAGCCAATCGTCCAAGTAAGGATGAACTAATATGCCCTCCTTCCGAAGGAAGGCCGCTACCACCACCATTACCTTGGTGAATGTTCTGGGAGCCGTGGCTAGGCCGAATGGAAGGGCCTGGAATTGAAAGTGGCCTCCTGGTACCGCGAATCTCAGGAACTGCTGATGGGACTTCCTGATTGGGATATGCAGATAGGCTTCTGTCAAGTCGAGGGAGGTTAGGAACTCTCCTTCCCTTACGGCTGCTATGACAGAACGTAGAGTCTCCATCCGGAAGTGGGGTACTCTGAGGCAGCGATTTACTTGTTTTAGATCCAGGATCGGCCGAAGGGAGCCTTCCTTCTTTGGTACCACGAAATAAATTGAGTACCGACCCGATCCTCGCTGTTTTGGTGGAACGGGGATCACCGCCCCGAGAGCTAATAGGCGTGCGAGAGTTGCCTCCACCGCCGCCCTCCTTGAAGGAGAGCCGCAGGGAGAGCGGACAAAGGCCGGAGGGATTTGTTCTGAGAATTCGAGAGAATAGCCCTCTTTGATCACTTCTAGGACCCATTGATCGGACGTGACCCGGGACCAGGCGGGAAGGAAGAGCCTGAGGCGACCCCCTATCGGTTGCCTTCCCTCCTGGGCCCCAGTTTCTCATTGTTTTCTGGAACCCGAGAAGGAGGAAGAGGCTGTTCCGAATCCTCGGCCAGCTCCCCGGAACCCTCGGTAACCTTGTCCCCTTGAGGGGAAACGGGTCTTGGAAAAGGGGGCTGACCTGGCTGGACGAAACCTCCGTGGTTCCTTAGGCTGGGTACGTAAAGGGGGAAGAGAGCGCCCCTGTTTTTGTCTGTCTTCTGGGAGCCTGCCCCCCTTTGACTCCCCCAGGTCCTTAACTAGCTTTTCCAAATCTTCGCCAAACAACAGTTTCCCCTTAAAAGGAAGTCGGCTCAGGCGCGCCTTAGAGGAAGCATCTGCTGCCCAATTCCGTAGCCAAAGGTAGCGCCTAGCCGCCACCACCGAGGCCATGTTCTTGGCTAGGCTTCTGATTAGATCATACTGACTATCCGCCAAATAGGCTGCTCCGGATTCCACCTTAGTCGCGTTGGCCTGCGCTTCGGCCGCTGATCCCTCTGTTGACTGGATCTGTTGTGCCCACCTTAAGCAGGCCCGAGCCACCCAGGCTCCTGATACTGAGGCCTGCAAGGCAAGAGCGCTGACGTCAAAGGCTTGTTTCAGGAGCGTATCCAATTTCCTGTCTTGAGCATCCCTTAGGGCCGAGGCTCCCTCCACTGGGATAGTGGTCTTCTTGGTGACTGCTGATACCGCCGCATCTACTCTGGGGGACTTCAGCAGTTCTTTATCTGGCTCAGGGAGAGGGTAGAGACGAGACATAGTTCGTACCCCTCGCAGGCCTGACTCTGGTTGATCCCATTCCTCTTGTATCATCTGACGTACCACTCTGTGAACCGGGAAAACTTTCTGGGACCTTCTGACGGCCTGGATTAGGGGATCCTCTAGTGCCTCGTCCTCTGTTGGGGAATCTGAGGTAACGTTGAGGGCTTTTAGGGACTCGTTGATTAGAGAAGAGAGCTCTTCTCGGCGGAACACCCTGACAATGCGAGCATGGTCCTCCTCCGGGATCTCCCCTTCTTCCAGCTCCTCGTCTTCCTCCTCTAAGTCCCTTTCGGAACCCTCCTCCTCTGGAGTGCCCTGAGACAGGGGAGGGAGAATCTCTTCACTCATTAGCCTGGAGCGCTTGTGGGGTATCCCTGAGTCCTGACCGCTAGCTCTCCTAGGCTTGTCTAATCTGGCTTCTGCTGGCGGACCTGTATTGCCTGGGCCAAGCCCCTGCCTGCGCATGCAGTAAGCTTGGTGAAGCAATAGGACGAAGTCTGGGGAGAAGAGCTCTCCGGCCCCTCCCTCCAGCGTGGCACGGGATAGAGGGGGGGAGAGAACTTCTGTGCTAGTAGCCGGAGGTAACTGAGCCCCCCCTTCGGCTTCCAGGGCTTCCCCAGGGACCTGAGGTGTTTGTGACATGGTCAAACTGATTTCCTGCTCTACAGAGGTAGACGCTGCCGCACATGGCCTGCAGACTCCTGTCTCTGTGGGGGTGCCCCTCCGTGTGCCACAGGATGGGCACTTTGCCTTGGTGGCCATGCTTTCCCGTCGGCTCCGAAGGCTGTGCTTAGTGGCAGGGCTAAGCAATTGGCTGTATGAGAAAAAAGGGGCCCAAACCCAAAACCAAATTCCAAATCAAGGCAAAGCAGGGAACCCCCTCAATGGGAAGGGACTGAAGCTTATCCTGAGAAGCCTTAACCCCCAAGGCCCGATTATTTTTAGGAAACAATCCTATAAACACCTTTTTAGCTGAGACAGTAAGAAATTAAATAAAGGTAAATAAAATTAAAAACAACTTTTAAAACAATTTTGAGAATCGCCGTTGAAAGAGTCCAAGACCCCTTTGTCCCCTAAGGGAAGTACTTGCGGTTTGCCGGTCCTGGGCCTGGTGCAGTGTCTACCACCCGGAGGCTCAACACGTGGTAGGCCCCACCACGTGGAGCCTGAGCCGGGGAGACTGAGTGTGCTCCTGGCGCCTGGCGGAGCTCCGGTGCTGAGTCCGGCGCTGATTCCCCCTGCAACACGTGTGCGATCGCCGTCTGATCGCACCGTGTGGAATTTGAACTCCGTGTATCGTGCCGTTCGCCTCCGCGGTCACACGCGTTGGGCCGGGACGGGCAGGTCGGCGTTGCAGCCTCTAGCGCTCAGCCACCTTCTGGGCTTCGGCGCGAGGCTGTTTCCCCCCAAGGAGGTGGTAGCAATCGTCACCCTGGAAGCTGGGCAAAGCAGAGCACCTCCTCTGTGCCGCAGATCCGCAAAATGCTTTGCGAGTGCCGGGTCCGGTCGGGCGGGGGGGGGGGGGGAGGGGGAAGGTAAGTCTTAAAGGAGCAGAGCTAAGGAATCAAGGTAACTAAACTTTCAAATGAAATAAAACAAACACTTAAGCAAGATTAAGCATATTAAATTAAAGTAAAATTAAAGTAAAGTTAAATTAAGATTAATAAGTGAAGGCAGGACTCCAGTAAGCCCAAGGCTTACGGAACCCTCCAGCTGCTTGGAGGCTGAGAATACTGGAGTTAGGGGGTGGTCCCAGTGGTATTTATACCGCTCCATCCCCAAAAAGGTTGGGCTCAGCCTCCAAGCTGCTGGAAGGGTTGCGCAACCCAGAAGTAAGGGACTGGACTGGAGTGACGATAAGGAACCGGCTTTTCAAGGGCCGGTTTTACATCAGTGCCGGCAGCCGGCCTGGCCATGGAAAAACCGGCCAGGCGGGCTGAATACCGGCCGGTTGGCAACCCTAGGCCCTGCACTGCATTTTGTTTCAAGGTTGCAGCTATGCTCAGGGACCAGGGATCAGATTGTTGAACTGTAGTAAAGGCAACACTCTGGCACCTAAAAGAATTTGGTGCTGGAGAAAGCTTCCTATGTGGCCTATTCCTAAATCCAGGGGGGGAGGGGACAGAGTATTAAGGAATAGACAGTCCACCACTCACACCATCTCTAGTTAACTCAAAAGAACATTTTTGCCAAAGACAGCTTTGTTATACCCTTGCTCTTAAGTAAAGCTTGAATTCATGGTAAAATGATAATGTAACATCAAATAGGAAATTGCTGCTTAAACAGCAATTTTCTTATTATGAATAAAAAAAAGATAACAACTAGTATGACAACACCGATTACCAGTTCCTTTGTTACTAAAGCAGATATAATAAGTATGTGCAACAAGTTAGCAAAGAATTTTAATCTTAAAATACGACCATACCATCACTGGAATGATATTAAATCTAGGAAAGCTTTCCCTAACTGTTTAAAATAGCAGAATGTTTTAAAGTGTCCTGTTATGTAAGGGCTTTCTGGGCATATCTAGCTAGGTATTTTTGGTGCCATCCTCTTTCGAAGGTGAGCCCATTCATAGCTAATATCCTTACAATAATTTTTTTTTTTTTTTTTTTTTTTTTTTTTTAACAGTAATAAGAATTTCTTTCAGAATCTAAATAAGGTTCAGAAACCAACATGTAGGACATTACAGCTCCTATTAAAGAGGTGACTTAAAACCATGCCTACCTTTAACGATCTGCTTGGCACACGCATTATAAACTTGTTCCTGGCTCGTGCTGGGTGATAACACTTTATCAAAGACATAAGGCTTGCTTTGCTAAAAGGAAAAAAGCAAAATATTGCTTTAGAAGATCTCTCAGTAATGCCAGAGCTATAAACAGTAAAACACCAAGGTCACACCAAGTGAACCCAGGGCAGACAATAAATCTGAAAAAGTTAGCAAATTAGAAAAGGAAATGGCTAATAACCATGATTGAAAAGTACATTTCTTCAAAATGTGACAAAGATACTGGAAGGTATAACAAGCCAAAATGTATTAAACCATGCCCTCTCTGCGGTAAGCAATAAGGCTTTGCCTAAAGCAGGGGTTCCTCGGGATACACCTGGCCAGTCAGGTTTTCAGATTAACCACAATGAATATGCATGAGAGAGATTTGCATGCATTGCCTCTATTGTATGCAGATGTCTCATATGCATATTCATTGTGGTTATCCTGAAAAGCTGGCTGGCCAGTGGTGTGCCATGGACTAGATTGAGAACCCCTGCTCGAAACCTTCAACATACTTCATATTACTTTGTCTTTGTATCATCCAGCATGGAATTTTTTTAAAGTTTTCCATAAATGACTATGAATCTCCTCTGGCACATAACCATAAGTCAGGTCCTTAATATATTTTTGCATTGTCCCAGTTTGGAATAAAATCAATTTTGCTGTCATAGTTGTTGCATCAAATAAGGTCCCATTATGGGGGGGGGAAGAGATCATGCATGCTATGTCAAAATAAAGACTAGACTTCTAAACCCAATACAAGCATGAGAAAGGCGGACAGAAGTAGGAGGTGAAATAAATTTGACCGACGTCTCTGCTTAGGGATGTGTGAATTGTTAACCATGAACTAAACTGGCTTCATTTCAGCCTGCTTCAAGTCAAGTCAACAGAAAGCCCTACATTTTTGCAAAATATATGGCAGATCCTTCACCAAAAAATTGCTGTGGATTTGGTCATGAGATGCATCATTTTCTATAAAAAAATAAAAATAAATAAAAGAATAGGTTTGTAAATTTTGTGCAAGTTTCTTGAGTTAGTTCACAATTCAATTTTACACGAATTTTGCAAAAAAAACCTTTCCTATTAAATTCCCTAAAAAATAAATTTTGAACATGTTCAAGTCACCTGCAAACAGGTCACTCTACAGATGATTTCTAACAGGTTCAGGCTGACTTATGAAAAAAAAAATAGTTATTGGTCAATACAGAACCCAAACGGCAAAGTAGATAAAGCCCTGTAAGCAAGATACAAGGGTCCAAGTCCCAAAGATCTTAATTTTCCCCATTGGAAACACTACTTATGTAGGATTAGTGAGGTTCAGGAAAAAGGTTTAAGAAAAGTAAAATTCCTATGGCAAAAGCTGGTGGTTGATAAGAATAGAGAATTTTACATACCTGATCATTTTTTTCCTTGAATCCTACTAAACTAGGCCAGACAAATGGTTATGTTCCCTTGCCAGCTGGTAGAGGCAGACTTGAAAAACTTTCAGTGATGTAAACACTGGTGCAGCACCAAGAGAAGCCAGTATGACACTTTCCAAGCAGTAAGCAAGCCTGAAACGTCAGCAAAACTCAAACTTTGTTGCACTTTATGGTTGGCTATTTAAGTTTAGCATTTGAAACAAGTATTTGGTGCTTACCGTAATTAAATTTGCATCAGACACAGACTGACAAGGCAATCAAGTGGCAGTAGGACTCGCAAACCTTTAGGAGAAATCTTCCAGGGTGGGTTCTGGACTAATCTAGCAGAATCCAAGGAAAGAAAATGATCAGCTATGCAAAATGTTCTCCTTTATCATCCTGCTAGACAACTCCAGATGAGTGGGATGTATCCAAGTAGTCAGGACCCAGGGTTGGATGATGACAATGCTCTGGAAAGAACAGTCCCACCAAAAAACTGTCCTCTGCTCTAGCTCCCACCTGTAACTTATAGTGCTTCACAATGGTGCTCAGAAATTACCATATGACTGTATTACATCTCCATTGGAGACACTAAGGTGAACACTGCCCAGCAGGCAGCCTGTTCCCTAAGAGAGTGAGTTCTGACTCCCTCTTACACACCCCCAATAGCCACAAGGTATGCTAAACAGACGGTCCAACTGCTGAAGGGGGATTTGTGATCTCCAGATATCTAACCAATACCCTCTTCACATCTTGCAGACACAGAGAGGGGTCTGTCGTAAGGTCCTCTTCTGAGAAGGAGGGCAACGCAAAGTTTGATTGAGATGCTTAGTTTTGGGTTCTTAGGGAAAGGAATGGCCAGCAGAAGGAGAAGGCGATAGTGCCTCTGTGTAAATCTTTGGCAAGCCCTCATCTGGATTACTGCAGACACTTCTGGAAACCATACCTTCAGAAAGGATATAAACAGGATGAAATCGGTGTAGAGGGCGGTTACTAAAATGAGTCCGTGCTCTTCATCATATGGCACAGGACATATTTAAAGAACTCAATATGTATACTTTGGAAGAAAGATGGAAGAGGGGAGATATGACAGTTTAAATACCTCCATGGCATAAACGCACAGGTGGAAAGCCTCTTTCAATTGAAATAAAGGAAGTTCTGTAACAAGAAGGCATAGGATGAAGGTGAAAGGGGATACACTCAGGAGAAATCTGAGGAAATTCCATACATTTATCACTTTTTCCATAAAGAAATTTCAGAACTCAATGGAGATGGTAGAGACGGAGACTATTCTGAATTCAAGAAAACATGAGACAAAACGCAAAGGATCTCTAAGGCAAAAAAAGAGAGACTGTAAAGCTTAATAGTTAGAATGAAGGGCAGACTGGCTAGCCCAAATGGTCTTTATCTGCCATAGTGTTTTCTCAGTTTCTAGGAAATTAGGATAGCACTTTCTCAATAAGGCCAAAGATGACCAAGAGCTCCCAGCAGGACACAATAGCCACCAAGAAAACTACCTTGAGTGCCCCCTCAGAACCAGAGTGAGTCTCCACTGGGGAACCACTGGGTGCTCTGATGGACAAGATCTACTTCACACCTTTGAGGAAGGGGGAGACGACAGAGTGCGATGTGCGATGCCTGAGATATCCTTAAAACATGCCAGGGCTTCCACCAGAACCTTAAGAATATTCCAAGCTAGAATCTGGTCCAAGCCAGACTATGGAAGACAACACAGCCTTCCTCGCCTCTAGAGCTTGAGAAGCACACCATCATCTCTTGAAAAATTGTCAAACTTTCACATAAGCCAAAGTGATGCCCTCTGGACCTTGAACAGGGTATACATTACTGATCCACACTAGCCCTTCTGTGACAGCTTACACCTCTCAAGGGTCACGCCCCTCCATCACCAGAAGGCCCCTTTCCTGAGGCAATAGGAGAGAAGGACCCACCAACAGGCTAGGAAAAGCCATGTACCATGGTCTGTGTGGCCAATCCAGGGACAGAAGAATCACCAAACCCAGGTGGGACCAAATGCTGTGCAGAAGGCAGCTCACCAAGGGCACAGGAGGGGGTAGAGTAGGACTTTCAGGAGTCCTTCCTGAGGCCATATCTGAACCAGGGCATCCAAATCTACCACCTGCGGATCCCCCCTATGGCTGAAAAGAGTTAGCCACTTGAGAGAATGCCAAGGTGGAGATCAAGTCAAATACTTTCGCACTATGGAGGTTGAATGCATGTGGGTTCAGCTCCCACTCACCAGAATCCACGGTGTTCCAACTTAAGAAGTCTGCTTGCACTTTGTCGATCCCCGCAATGTGGGTCACTAACAGAGCATCAGGGAATTCAGCAGCAGCACCTGCAAATATTCAGCAGCACTAACCATGTTAGCGCCGCTGAATATCCCAATGTCTGGAATTAATGCGGTTAGCAGGTCTGCTAACCACGTTAATCTCTTTGAATACTCTTCCCATAAAAAATGCCAGCAGATGAAGACCATACTACCTATCCAGGCTGCCCATTCATAAGAATTACTAAGCTCAACAATCTGTTTCTCTCCGTCAGCGATCCCCAATGCTTGTCTCATGCTTTCTTGACTCTGAATCAGTTCTCGTCTCCACTGCCACTACTGGGAAACTGTTCCACAAATTACTCCTAAGTCTTTCTCCTTTATCTTATGGCCGCTTGCTCGACTTTTCTTGCAACTGGAAGGCGGCCACCTCCTGTACACTTACACCATAGAGGTATTTTAAATGATTCTCATACCTCCCCTCTCTTCCATCTTTCCTCCCAAGCACATATACTGCTTTTTGATGAAGACCACTAATCATTTTAATAGCTAGACTACAAAGACAAGTTAAATACTTCTTGTGTGCAACATTCACAGAACTCAGAATAACCTTCAAATACAGAATAAGTTAACATAATCCATGGACTAGAAATATACAAACAAGAACTGAACTACTGTCCTGCAAATTTTATTTATTATTTATTTATTACGTTCTCTTATATACCACGCTATTCTGCATCAGTGCGGTTTACATTGAACAAACAAATTACATTGAACAGGGCATTATAACTTTGAGATAACTATTTTACAGGGAACATGGGCTATGGAGGGTTAAGTGGCTTGCCTAAGACCACAAGGAGCACCTGTGGGACTAGAAACCCCAGTCCTTCCGGCCCAAGGTTGCTGTCCTCTAGTGGGATTTGAACCACTGACCTTCTGGCCTGAAGTACCTTGTCCCAACCACTAGGCCACTCCTCCACTAAAAAGGAAGGGCAATGGACAAGCAGGAAAATGGAAAATGAAGGAAAATAGCTGTACTAGGTAGAGCAGCTTTTTATTTTGGCTCTGCTCAGTCTGTTGCCAGTTCCGCCCTCCTCTCTTTTCCCTGCATACTGTCTGAGAAGGGATAGGGTTGCCAACTGACTGGTTTTCGGATGGTCTGGGGGTTTTATGTGGCCCGGCAGACTGCCAGCAGAGAATGAAAACCAGCACCAGACGTGCCGTTTTTTGTGAGAGGAGAGAAACTTCTTACTTGTAAACCGTATACACCCTAACAGCAAACAACTGGAACAGCTTGCTGATAACCATATTTATTTATTTTATTTATTTAGCTGTATTTATATCCCGCTTTTCACCGGGTCAAAGCGGTCAATTGGGAGATACATTTAACACGAGGGGATATGACACACATACGCTAATACTTACAGGGAACATGGGCAATGGAGGGTTAAGTGGCTTGCCCAAGACCACAAGGAGTGCCTATAGGACTAGAAATCCCAGTCCCTCCGGCCTGAGATTGCTGTCCCCAGGTGGGACTTGAACCCCCGGCCCTCCGGCCTGAAGTACCTTGTCCTAACCACTAGGCCACTCCTCCCACATATATTGCCTAATACGGGGTAGCAAAGTATTACTATTGTTTCAATACAGACAAATTTCACAAATAGTAGTATAATTTTCAGAAAAAAAGGTGATTTTATAACCAATAAGAAAATGGCAGGGGAGTTTTTCTCAGGGTAAGATTCTGAGGGGTTTTCCCCTTGAAAAATTAAGACAAAACAGTGAGTGCTCCTGGGGCAATTTCTCCAAACAGGTTAGGTTTTGCTCATACCATGATAGTCATGAACCTCACACTCCTAAACCAGGATATGCGGCATATGATCTTAGTCGCTCAAATTTACTGCAAACATTTGCCATAGTACTTGCACAGTGCCAAAGAGAGCTTCCTTCTGACGTTTATAAGATATAACATGCATGGGCAATTTGTCAAAATAACATTGGAAATTTTTCTTAATCTGGCATATGACTCCCAATATGATGTGAAAGATAGATATAGAAATATTTCCAATTTCCTTGGTACTCTACATTGGTGAAGGTCAAAGAGGACCCTACTGCTCAAAGGCAGGCATAAAAAGGCACACCTGATCTTTGCCCAAACCCACTTTGGGAAACCACAATCCTTCTGGGAAGATGTTCTATGGACTGATGAAACTAAACTTGAGCTCTTTGGCAATGCAGACCAGCCATACATTTACAGGTGAAAAAATGAAGCTTATAAAAGGACAAAAAACATCTTTCCTACAGTTAAATATGGTAAAGGTTCCATAATGTTGTGGGGCTGTTTTGCTGCCTCAGGAATTGGAGGCCTTGAACATATTAAAGGAAGCATGAAGCCAGAAGACTACCAAGGTATTTTGAAGCGAAATGTGCTACCTAGTGTCAGAAAGCTAGGTCTGGGTAGAAGGTCATAGGTCCTCCAGCAGGACAATGACCCAAAATATACAACCAAAAGCACAAAAGAATGTTTAAAAAGAAAAAAAAAAAAAGGATTGTTTTAAATTGGCCATCAGTAAGTCCTGATCTCACTCCAATCGAGAACCTTTGGAAAGAGCTGAAATCTGCTATTGGTAAAAGGAATCCTGGGAACATTCATGAGCTGGAACAAATCACAGTTGAAGAGTGGGAGAAACTACCAGCAGACAGCTGTACGAACTTATAAATGGCTACAAGAAACGTTTGGAGGCCGTCATCACTGGCGAGAGTTGTGCTACCAAATATTAGAGAAGAGAAGAGTGTCATTTATCCTGTTCAGGTCATATTTTGCTTTTTTCTCAGAAATTACTACATGTAAAATGCACAGACATTTTTTTGTTGTATACCTTTGAACATACTATTAAAATAGTATGATGACATACCGTTGGAATATTTCCAATTATTTCTCAAGATATTGTACACAACATACCTAAAATGCAAGGGTGCCAATAGTGTTGACCACAGCTTTATGTGGATAGAAGTAAGAGGCAGCTAATGGAACATATTTTCAGTTCTCGCAGGCTTGGGTGAGCATGTCTGAAATCTGCTGCATGACTACACATTTCCTCAGTTCAGGAATTTGCAGAGCAAGATGTCTGTATGATTTTCAAGCTTTTCTTTCCCATATTACGATGTTTATTTAGCAAAAGGCAGATTCGACAAATTGCATAATAGTTTCAGAGCCTTGGAAAGATTTGGCTTTCTGCTACCGATAAGCACAGTTCATTTGTAAAACCAATTAGTTCCAGTTTCATAAATCTGACCTTGTCAAAATAAAACAGTCCAGACTTCAATTGCTTTTTCTCAGTGTGAGCCCAACTCAGTCTTCTAGAAACAGAAGTCAAATTGCCTGGTTATAAATTAGATAGTGCTATTGTCCTTGCTGAGCAAGGCTTCTCCATCCCTTCAACAGTAGCTAGGCAGAACACAATCAGTACAGCCCAGTGTGATAGTCTTATTCTTTAATACCCTAGGTGCCATCAAAATGTTGCTCAAGAAGATTTTGTCAGTCATGTAAATCGCCCACAAAACACACACAAGCAGAGGTGAGAAATCACATAAGCAAGAGGCAATAGTTAAGTTAAATATTATGAGCTAACTACTAGCTACACAAAAGTGCAAATTAGGGGTGGGGGAGGTGAATGGGTGAAACTACAAAAATGCAATGTGTGCCTTCGAGTCAGTCTTGACTCCTGGCGACCCAGAAGCTCCTAGGTTTTCTTGGCAGTGTCACTGGAAGTAGATTGCCAGGCCTTTCTTCCGAGGCAATGGAGGGTTAAGTGACTTGCCCAAGGCCACAAGGAGTGCTAGTGGGAATCGAACCCTGGTTGCTTGGTTACCAAGCCAGTGTTCTAACCACTAGGCTACTCCTCCACTCAGGACTCATTTAATGACATTATGATCAAGAATATTCAGGGATTATATCAACACCATCGCAATTATTTTTTTCAGATAGATTCTTTGGGTTTACATCAATCAATTGCTTAATGGTTTATACGGTGCCTCGGCTTGAAAAGGCAAAAATATGATGGACAGCTTTGCTCTTCCTTTTGTTCAATTAGCAGCTCAGATCTGTCAGTTTCAAAAATGCTGGGGGGGGGGGGGGGGGGGAGTACTAAAAACCACAAACAGTCTCGTAAAGCTCATCTATGAAACAGTAGTTAAAAGGTTCTCAACATCCTATTGTTTACAGAGAAATGACGGCCTGTCTCTCCCATTCTTGCATGTGCTCTGCGTTTACTTTTGAGGCTCTCAGACCATTTGTACAACTTTCTTCCATAGCTTTTAGACCATAATATGTAGGCCATGGAAAGGTCTAATTTAAGAAATCTACACCATGGAACTCAAAAGTAAAGGATACGCAGGGTCAGTTTATTAGGAGTAGCCGAATGGTTAGAACAGTGGGCTCAAAACCAGGGACCCCAGGGTTGAGGTCTCACTGACACTCCTAGTTATCTTCATCAAGTCATTTAACCCTTCATTGCCTCAGGCACAGACTGTAAGCCCTCCAGGGACATAGAAATACCTACAGTTTCTGAAAATACCCCACCTACTAAAAAAGGTGTGAATTAAATCCATAACTTTTCCTTAATTTCCACGCTCTATGTTGTATCTGATAGACTTATACATGAGCATTTGAGATCACACATCACCACCACAAAGTTATTTGCTGGTCCCATAAGTTACTAGCACAACCGCACACTATTTTATGCACATGTAGCCCAGATCACTAGATAGAGGACATTTTTTGGTACTGAGCATTCAGGGGTCCATTAGCTCTGGCATCGATGCAGAGGTGTAGCTGCCTAGGAATTTTCTAGCTGGATTCCCTGTAATGAGAAGCCAAGGAAAGCACTAGATGGATTCCAGAGGTATAATAGGACAGAGGTTTTGGAGGGAACATTTCTTTTCTTTCCTTTAGGCCAAGCTACCAGCTGGGAGGCAGAGCTCATGTCAGTGAGGACTGGTGCTGACTAAGACCCAAAGTACCAAGGGAAACAATAGCCTATGAGAGGTGACATTCTTGACGCAAAACTACCAAGTAAAGTGTGAAACCAGCAAGAGATTGCCACTCGTGGTATGTAAAGCAGATTGAAGCCAGTGGATAGAGCCAAGAAACCATGGAGAAAAGCAGAGATGCAAGGTGAGCCTTAATGGAAGAAGTTCTGATGATACCTTACAATATCCATCTGAAGTCATTCAAGGAAAACCAGGACCCCCAAGAAGGAGGTGCGAGTAATATATAAAAATTCTAAGAAGTGAAAAGCTGCAAGGACTTTGAGGTACATGCAGAAACTGCTGTGTGGAAAAATATGCCAGATCATAAGTTTATAAGACTTAAAGGGATCTCAAACAATATGAGCTTAGAATGAGCCTACAGGCTTCTAGTATAACCACCTTTAGGGCCACCACTAGATATGCTCCGAGATCATCACAGGTCTATTTAATCATATAAATTTATATTAGTATTCTGTGAAAAAATCCAAAAAAACGTGAATAAAAAAACACAAGCTACAATACTACAGTAAACATCAAATAACAAATTTCACAAACATCCGACACAATATCATGTTTCAATAAGAAAAAATAGCACTTATCTGCATCAGGGAAAAGTTCTTTAAAGAGCTCCAGAGCAATACTCCAGTCGACTATATGCTCACAGACAAAAAGACCACTTTGGTATTTAACCAAGGCAAAGCAGGCAGCACGAGATTGGGGTTCTTTGCTTTGGCGGATCCAATCAATACTCCGAGTCTACTCTGGTTCAATAGAATTCAAGTGGAAAATCCAAATATGCTCACGAAGACTCAGCTATTTCAAACGATCATCACCTCTCCATGTCAATGGTATGTGATCCACCAGCATAGATCAGAAGATAAATGAGAAGCTTGAAACCAATGAACCACCAATGGAGTGGTTATAGAATGAGTATTTATACAGCTTTTATGCTCATTTAAATCTCTTGTATCTTCTGTTTAGTACAGCCAATATATACCAAAGAACAAGGGCAAGTCACCATGCATATCACCCAATCAGAATCACAAGTAGTGAAGTGTCAAGAAGAATACACTTTTCCCCACCAGGATGAATCCAATTCTAACCAACAAGGGAATATTGATAGCAGTTGCAGTGTCCACAAGAGTAGTATCTGGTAGAAGAAATCCCCTCATCTAGTGATGACATAACATACTTGTGACCAATTCAACAAGATTCTTACCCCGCTTAAATGCATTGCGGAGAAAGTCTATCAAATAGTGAATGAAGGCTCAAAACTTTCCAATGTTTATGCATCAGTTTAATCTCTTGATGAGATCCAGTAGCGTAAGGAAGAACACATACAATTGAATCATCAGGCTGGAGTTGCTTATATTGAAGTAGAAAATCTTTGTGCATACTTGGCTCTATGATAAGCCTGTTTAACTGCTGAAGCAGGATATCCCCTAAATAGGAACCGAGATTTTAGCAGCCTGTATTCATCCTTGAACTGTTGGTCCGTACAGCAGATATGGCAAGCCCACAAAAATTAGCTAATATGCAGACTTGATTTCAAACAATAAGGGTAACAGCTATCAAATTGCAAGTATGCATACGATCAATAGGTTTGTGAAAAACAGATGTAGAAAAAGAGCCACTGTCTTCGTCACTTGCACATCCAGAAAATCAATCTACATTGCATGATAGCATAGCGAAAATTGCAGAATAACGTCCAGGGTATTTAGCCAAAAATGAAAGAGTAATAATTCACTCTTTGAGCCAGACCAAAAGGACAAAAATATTATCTAGACATATTTTCCATAAGCATACATTAAAGGCATATGGAGAGGTAGGCAAATACCGATCTTCAAAATCTGCTACATACGACGCCACGAAAGGGGCCATAGTGGCACCCATGGCTACCCCATAATTTTGCTGGTAAAAAGGTACCTTCATCCCAAAAGTAATTCTTATGTAGTACCAGAAGTGCCAGTTCTCAAAGGAAATTACCTGGTATTCACACCACCATAGATCTAAGAGACAGGGTATGCATAATCACTTTCAAAGCTCTCGCTTGGGGGATGTTTTGTATAGAGACTGGCAATATCCATAGATACCAAATAAGACACAGCCAAACATGATGGAAAATCCTGCAGTCTATGTAAAAAATGTGCAGTATCTTGAATATTAGGATGGAATTCCACAAAGGGAAGGATGTAAAAAAAGCATCCAAAAAGCGAGACAAAGGCTCCAAAATCAAGCCAACAGAGACAATAGGGCAACCGGGGGGGGGGGGGGGTGCAAAGCATCCTTATGCACCTTAGGCAAAAAATAGATAATCGGTACCAGAGGAGCAGGTTCCAAAAGAAATCTCATCTCCCTTGAGGTCAAAAATCCTTGGGGTTCCACCAGAGTCAGGAGATCTTTAATTTGAGTAAACAGCAAATAAGTAGGACTGGCAGATAATACAGAATAAAAAACTTTTGGTCTGACAGTTGACAAAGATCTTCTTGATAAGCTGCACAATTATAATACTACCCGCTTTGTCAGCCCGGGTAGCCACAATAGATTCTTCTTATCAAAGCTGGTCAAGTGTTTGTTCAAAAATAGATAGGTTATGATGAGAGTAGACTGTATAGGGTTGATCAAGAGCTGCCATATCTTTCAATATCAAATCCTTAAAAGTACTGATAGCCGGATCCATTATACCAGGGGGAATCCCTGACCCAAGGACCTCTGTGTCAATGCCGAGTGCTGCACAGCCATCGGGCCTCAAGCCCCGCAGAGCGGCTATGGAGCAGAGCCTCTCCTCCATTTTGGCCTTGCAGCAGGCATTGATTTTTGGGGGGGGGGGGGATCATTGTCCCAGACACCAGGCCCCCTGGCCTCGGGCAAGCCTCCAGGCGTCGAACTTGGCATCCTCGCAGACACCTCGCGGAGCGCAACCGAAAGACCCTGGTTCCACCTCTACAACGTAAGCATTTACCCTGCTGCCGCATTGCATTGCTCTGAACTCCATTGCTACTACACTGCTTGCAATTAACACTGCTGCCTCATTGCTTGTAGTATTGTTATAACATTACTTGTAGCATAGCATACTCTACCTGGCCTGTTGTACCCAATGCTACCTCATTACCTGTATTATAACACTGCTGCCCCATCGCTTATAGCATTGCTACAACACTACCTGTAACATAGCATGTTCTGCTTAGCCCGCTGCAATATAACATTTACCCTGTTTTACCCTCTTCTTACCCTATTTTACCCTGTCTTAGCCCTGTTTTGCCCATGCTTGCACCCTCTATGGTTGTCTTGATTAGATTGTGAGCTCTGATGAGCAGGGACTGTCTGTTTGCCTCTTATTTAAGTAGAAATTCGCTGTAGTACTAATAGTAGTAATGGGAGAAAACCAACCTGGTTCTGCCCCTAACTAGATTTTTGCACTGTGTGTTTCTTGTCTTGATTAGATTGTAAGCTCCGATGAGCAGGGACCGTCACTCTTATATGTCTGTACAGCGCTGCGTACGAGTAGCGCTTTATAAATGTTAAATAGTAGTAGGAATCTAAGAGGATTTAGGATGGACTATTGACATGTCCGGGATAGAAGGACGATATGTAAAATATACCTTCAGCTGTAAGGTTTGTATAAACTGATGAAAGGCTAAACGGAATTGAAAGTGGTCATGAAAGACTATGGGAACAAAACCCAAGCCATGACTGAGCACACTGAGTTATACAGAAGATAACTCAAATCTAGACAGATTGATTATTGCTGATTGGCCTTGGTTTGCGACCTGGTAGTCAGTTCTTGACAAGGTCCCCAAGTCCACCCCTGGCCTCGTCATTTGCTCTTGCCCCGTCCTAAAAAAATCTTCTGAATGATCATTGTCTGTGTTACCTTTTCAGGCATTTTCGATGAGTCAGACTGAAGTAACATGACGTGTAGTCGTACCCAAATGTTCAGGTTTTAACCAAGGATATACCTCATCATGTTGGTAATCGTATTCATCCCATTTAAATTTTTATCTGTTAAGTAGATGCTCAAAATTGATCCATAGATGTCACAAACTCAGAATGTTTCTGCTTATAGGATCAGACTATCAGTCTCTTTGAGCTTAGTCTCTACCTCCAATATAGATCAATGCAATTCCTCTTCCATCTTAGATGTGAATTCAAAATTAGAAGCATCAAGTCCATACTACATTTATTCAAAATTCCCACCCATTTATCCAAAAAGGCTGAGCCAGTAGTGAATAATTTAGGTATCTTATACATCCAAAGACCTCTTGGCTCAGCACATCTGAGGCCGCATGATTCCACAGTATCCCCATGAAGCTTTGCTCTAATTAGACGACGTTGTAAATTATAGAGATCACCCCAGGAGTTTTCATCCACTAAAGAGGTGGTAATATCATTCAAAGCCGTATGCTGAACCAGTTTATCCATCTGCTTCACTGAAAAACTGTAGCTATCCAATCTTGCACTGCCTGATGCCATATTTAAGAGGTAAATCTAATAAATTCAAAACGGTTTTATTTTTTCTGCCTAGATCTGTATAGGTTTTTACAGTGTGGAAAATGAAGACATTATAGTGCAAAGGCATTAGATAAAACAGGGGAGACAAGGAGGAGAGGGACCCTTAACGTCCAAGATGGAAGAATAAATTCCTTGATTTCATATACACGCAGCAGGAGAAGAGGTCCTGGGCAGGAGCAAGAGCGGAGCCCAAACCAAGGAGGAAAAAAAGCATTGAATGAAAGGATAATCTTGAAGCAAAGTACTACCCCATTGATATCATTTCAATCCGAGTTTATGCTTTTCCTGAAGAACTTAAAAGTACAGATGAACCTGCATATAGTATTTTTTTTTTATCACCAATTCATTAATATTTAACCAACTCAATAAATCTTCAGACTGTTTACTTTCCCGTGCCCTTCTAGAACCAAAACAAAAATTGTATGTAGCCCCCGAAACAGCCTCAATGCAAGGAGTCTACTGGGAGTCCCACTACACAAGCAATACCACAATTTATTTATGGTCATGAGCCTGTACAATACAATCCAGTGAAGTTATAAATAGTATTGCAATTTGGTAGACTACCTTTCATCTGAGGAAGCAAAGTGGTATACATATGGTAAAAGAGAGGCAAGGCGTGAGACAGACACAAATGAGACAATTTGGTTCTCATAACCTACAATTAATACAAAGTACATTTAACTAAATACAGGAATAGCATCCTGTCATATATACTTTAGCAACAAAAACACAGAAAGAGAACAAAACCAGGGGAAGGCAAGGGGGAAGTCTGAGCCCGAACTAGAGCCCCAGTGTAGTTCACCAAGAACAAAATATTAAATCATGGATGGACATGCTTGAAAAAAAGAAAAAAAAAAGGCTTGGCGGGGGGGGGGGGGGGGGTGAAATTAAAAGGCATTTAAATGGATTGCAGATCTGCAAACCATGTTAATGCCACTCTATGGTGCTGCTGAATATCCATGGGTGCCGCTGCTACACGCCCCAATACTAACCAGTTAGCATCAGGGAATACCAAGGGGCATTCCAGTACCCGTTGCTAACCGGGCAGTGTTGATATGGAGGCCTTAGTTTTTATTTTTTTGTGGAGGGGAAGGGGAGGTTGGTTGTAACATACTTTACTTTGGAGCTGTTTTATTGTAAGCAGCAGAGAACCAAATGTTGCCCATTGAAACCAAATGGGAAAAAATGTAAACCAGTTAAACAATTTGGACGAAATCCAGAACATGCAGATAAGGACAGCAAAAGAAAAGGGAGGCCTGAGATCACCTTTAAATCGACCCCCCCCCCCCTCCTCGGGGTCACGTGGGTCCTTCTCCTCCTCTTCAGGCCCACCAAGCACTGGTAACCCATGGGAAAAAAAGCAATGGACATAGGGCAGCTGTTTGTGCAAGAGACATGGGTATTCCAGGCTATCACAATAACCACTGCACCATGGTGTGGGTCAGGAAAGAGTCAGACCTATGTACACTGTTGCAGCAGTCCAAAATCTCTTTGCCACCTGCTAAAGGCAGACAAATACTGGCTCCTCTCCATGCTGCACCAGAGGATATGCCAAGTGTTGACATCACTGAAAGTTGCTCAAGTCTGCCTCCACCTGCTGGAAGTGAGCAGAATCCTCTTGTCTGTACTGGTCTAGAAGGAAGATGGCCTTACAAGACATGAAATCTTATGGTCAGGACGGAGCAGATGACTGCCACTTTTTCCACAGGAGACAGTAAATCACGTTGAAGGAACATGAAAGAAGGCTTGGACCCATGGAACAGCAGCTAGCTCCTATGGGGAAATCAAGTGATTTGTTGCAATTGGTGGTGTGTTCCCATATTAAAGACAACCTGACCCTTCATAATGCAGGAGTCATTGGAAGTAATGTTAAAGGGAAAATAATTTGAGACTTGTTAATTTGTTTTCCTGAGTTCTTGGGAAAATTTATGTAAGGGAGACATAGGATATTTCCCCTGTTGAAACCATAGGTATTTCCAGGATATTTTATTTATCTCCAGAGAGACTGGAGAAGGTTTTGAACCACAGATGTCAAGTTCTCCTGAGATAAATATCCTACCAGAACCACCTTGGTGGTGCCTTTGATTTCTAAAATGGATAAGAATTCCTTCTGTGGACAAAGGATGATGAAATTATTCCTGTGTGACCTGAGCCACTTACTTTTCAACTAAGTCCTTCCTTCAGTTAAAATACCATGTGCTATCTGTGGAGGCAACTCTTATTTTTTTGCTTCCCTGCAAATACATGATAGGGCATCCAGAAAACAGGTTCACCTTCTACGACAATACACTTGGAAGATTTTTAGGGATAAAGAATTTTCTTTTTAAATGGGATGGGATTTTCTAGTTTCAGTTTTCTTGACTTACTTTGGTTGACGGGCAGTATTATAGGATCTTTGGCCTATTATTTCAGCTTTTTTTTGCATGTTGGTGTCCTTGAATTGTGTATAACCCACCTGTCTGCCCTGCCCAAATTTGAGCTTCCTTGGGAAATTATTTCTGCTCTGTATTAAGCTTTACTTTTGATTAGGATAATTATTTTGCTGTGCTTTAGATTTACTTGGTATATTATTGTTAAATGTTAAAGAGGAAACAAAAAGAAAAATCTGAGCTATTAGTGATAAGATACATAACTGGTGAGCCTGACGTCTGTTCCAGGCAAAGTGGTAGAAGCTGATCTGAAGACGACCAGGATTGGCCATATGCATGGACATGGCTTAATGGAGCAGAACCAACATGGATTTAACAAAGAAGAGTGTTACCTTACCAACTGCTTAGATGCTTTTTGAAAGCATTGATAAGGAAGGAACAGGTTAAACAGAGTCCCTCATGAGACTCTAAGAAAATTTAAAGTCATGGGATAGGAGGCAATGCCCTACTGTGGTTTGGGAACAGTCTAAAAGATGGGAAACTGGGTAGGACTAAATGATTATTACTGTAGATTAGTCATAGGTGTGCAATTTCATTCCTTAATTCTTTCAGATCTCAAGGATGCACAATATTTGGTCGTAGTAATTTGTTACTCTTTAGCTTATCTATTTGCTCTGCTCTAGCTTCCATGTTCACAAGGATGCACTTCAGTTGGGTCATCACCATCAAAAAAGTATTTTTGTCAAGAGCATCTCCAACATGCTCCTCAGTAAAGACTGAAGCAAAGAATTCATTTATTTTTCCTACTGCATCCTTGTCCTCAGAGTGTCATCACTATCTCTGCTTAACATCTTTATGGAGCTTAAAGTTTTATCTCTGTGCTTCTATTGAGATTTTTATTTCCTTACAGACCTAGACCAGGAAGGAGCTGCAGCAGATTAATGTGAAATCCAAAGTGCTGGCAGACTGCTGAAATAAAGTAAACCTTACATAGTAACATAGTAGGTGATGGCAGATAAAAGAATAGCATGGTCCATCTAGTCTGACCAGCAAGGTGCCAGAATTGTAGAGTTGTACATGTTGCTCCAGGCACCTTGACTCAATGTGAGTAAAAATGAAGGCCGTGTAGTCTGGGAGGAAACAGCTGAAAGATATTTCTGTGATTGGAATCTGCTTTCACTCGTTATCAATGTGGCACTCTGTGTGGACTTTGAAGATATTTAACTGGGCTTATATACTGCTTTTTCTACCAGTCAAAGCGGCGTACATTCAGGTACTGTATATATTTTTCCCTTGTCCCCGAAGAGCTCACAATCTGTTTTTTGTTTTATACCTGAGGCAATGGACGGTTAAGTGGCTTGCCCAAGGCCACAAAAGGAGGTCCTGTGGGGCTAGAAACCCCAGTCCTTCTAGCCCAAGGTTGCTGTCATCTAGTGGGATCTGAACCCCTGGCTCTCCAGCCCAAGGTAACTTGCCCCAACCACTAGGCCACGCCTGCCTGATAGCAGCCTTTTGTTCAATGAGCATATGGCTAGATAGTGTGGCTGGTAAACCATTGTAAGATGACAAAATACTGTCCACGCCAAAGTCATATCTTATAATGGACCAAGTACAGCTGGTGATTCACACACAGATCCTTTCAAGACTGGACTATGGGAATGTCCTGCTGGTATGTTTGCCCAAGGGGAGTGTCCAGCATTCATAGGTCATGCAAAATAGAGTTGGTCAATTAATCGATGAGCTAGGTAGGACACAAAAATGTTTCACTAATATTGGAGATGTTGCATTAGCTGCCAGCGAATGGTTTAAGATTTTAATTTTGGTGTACAAGGTTTAAAATGGGCTAGTTCTCCAGTATTTGGCTGATGCATCAGTGCCACTGACACTATCATTTCAGAAGGATTTGTCATCCTTCCATCTGTTAAGGATTGGCAGTTACAGTTCACAAGAAATACGTTTCTTAGTAGGGAGTCTGAGTTTATGGAATAGACTCTGGGAGAGTATCTGACAGGAACAGATTTAACTACATCTCGCATTCACACTTCAACTCCTCTGCATAGCCCAACACATTACATGGGCAGGCTCATTAGAACAACTCCAAGGTCTAATACCCACCATGAGAACCCCTGGACGCAGAGGCATCGATGACCCCCCTCCCCCCACCACCACAACAGACCACCTCGTTTTGCAAACCCTCACTGTCTGATCCACAAAACCTGTCATCCCATGGAGAAATCTAAGAGATGCAGGACCCCACACCAGAAGAGCCTCAACTGCATGCTAATTAATATAATCAGTAAGGACTGGCCATTTAGTACGGATGGATCAAGCATTAAACAGCGGAATCTGGACCTGCTCTTCATCACTGAAACCTGGCTAACCAACACAGATACAGCCATCACCAATCAGCTAAAACCACCTGGCTATGACCTCTTCAGCTGTCCCAGAACGAACCGGCGAGGAGGTGGTGTCCTCATACTAGCCAGAAGCAACCTCCACTTCCAATGCACCTTAACTCAAAGCTCTAACAATCTCGATAACATCCAAATCTCCAATAAAACCTTAGCAATCTGTCTCCTTTACCGCACACCTTCCCCAAGTACAGAAGAGCTGGCCACAATCCTCGATCTAGAATGCAACAATACCCAGCGTAAATGGCTCTGGTTCCTGGGTGACTTTAATTTCCCCTCACTCCCTGTCAAACACTCCACAGCATTCCTCGATGCAATGGCTGCGCTAGACTACAACCAAATCATCCACACCCCTACCTACATTGGAGGTAACACCCTAGACCAGTGATAGCTAACCTTTTTGAGCCCGAGTGCCCAAACTGCCGCACAAAACCAAAGAATTTCCTCAAAGTGCCAGCACGTCATTTGCATAAGTGGTCTTATTTGCATAAATATTTGCATAATGTTACCATACACTAACTTTTAGTAAACATGTCTCTTAATGAGTGTATGGATAAAGAAAGACTAAAAGATTTCTACATTACTATAATCCAGTGCCAACCGCCAGGCACATTAGGAACTACTACAAACGCTGCCCATTTAGAACCCATAGCAAACCCGCCGTATCCTGACAGCATTACCAGGACTCACAAAGCACCATACCCTACCTATCAAAAGGCAACACTGCAAATATTAAACCAATACATTTCAGAGAATACTGGGGAAAGAGAACAAGTGGCAACGTCAAATAGGAATTTCCTCTTGTACCAAACAAAGCGCAG
Organism: Ichthyophis bannanicus; assembly: GCA_033557465.1. NCBI lineage: Eukaryota > Metazoa > Chordata > Amphibia > Gymnophiona > Ichthyophiidae > Ichthyophis > Ichthyophis bannanicus. The sequence continues at coordinate 701,785,308 of CM066036.1, forward strand.
ATGTTAATGATGCACATTTCCCAGAGCTGACATATTCCAGTTAATAAATTCAAAATAAAGAGATATCTTTCTACCTTTTGTGCATTTTTTTTTCAGTTGCAATTGGTCCAGCCACCTTCTTCTGGTTTCTTCATGTTTTCTGCTAACTCTCCATCGTCTGCTGTCCATTTGTCCTTTCTTCTCTCTTCTAGTTTTTTTTCCATTCTCTCTCTCTCTCTACATCTGCTTTAACATACTAATCTTTCTCCTTTTGCTCTTTCCTCATTCCTATTTCATCCACACAAATTTTACCCCTCCATCCTCAATCCCCAATTACTCTCCCAATACCTGGCCAATTGTAGATTTTTCATCCCTCCTACACAAAATATTTTCCCCTCTCCATTTTACTCTCCCAGCCCCATCCCATTCTAATCCTCCCCCAACATCAGCTCCCTTCTAGTTCCAGTCTCACCCAGCATCCATTCCCTTCTAGTCCCTGCATCAGCCCATTTCCAGTCCAAGTCCCTTCATCAGCTCATTTTCAATCCTAGCCCCCCCATCAGCCCATTTCTACTCATTTCCTAGCCCCACCATCAGCCCATGTCAAATCATAGCTCCCCTCCACTCAGCCCAATTCCAGTCCAAGCCCCCCCATGAGCCTACTTCCAGTTCTAGCCCCTCCATGAGTCCATTTCAATTCAAGCCCCCACCACAGCCCATTTCCAATCTTAGCTCCCCCCAACAGCCCATTTCCAGTCCTATCCTAGCTGTTCCATCAGCCCATTTTCAGTCCTAGCTCCCTTCCCTCACAGCCCATTTCCATTCCAAGCCCCCTCCCCATCAGCTATTTGCAGTTCAAGCCTCCCCTTCCACTCAGCCCATTTCCAGTCCTAGCAACACCCCAACCCATTACCAGTCCTAGCCCCCCGTCAATCAACTTCCAGTCCTAACCCCCATCACCCCATTTTCAGTTTAAGCCCCCCCCTATAACCCTTTACCAGTCCTAACCCCCCATCAGCCCATTTCCAGTCAGCCCCCCATAGCCCATTGCCAGTCCTAAACCCCCCCCATCAGCCCACAGCCCATTACCAGTCCTAACCACATCAGCCCACCTCAAGTCCTAACCCCTCCCCATCAGCCCATTTCCTGTCCTAGCCCCCCCATAACCCATTATCAGTCCTACACCCCCATCAGCCCACTACCAGTCTTAACCCCCCCATAGCCCATTACCAGTCCTAACCCCCCCATCAGCCCACTACCAGTCTTAACCCCCCCATAGCCCATTAACAGTCCTAACCCCCCCATCACCCCATTTCCAGACAGCCCTCATCAGCTCATAGCCCATTGCCAGCCCTCATCAGCCCACAGCCCATTGCTAGTCTTAACTCCCCCCCCCATAGCCCACTGCGTCTTAACCCCCCTCCCCACTGACAGTCTTAACCCCCCCTCCCTAGCCCATTGCCAGTCTCAACCCCCCTCCCTCCCTCCCTAGCCCATTGCCAGTCTCAACCCCCCTCCCTCCCTAGCCCATTGCCAGTCTCAACCCCCTCCCCCCCTCCCTAGCCCATTGCCAGTCTTAACCTCCCTCCCTCCCTAGCCCATTGCCAGTCTTAACCTCCCTCCCTCCCTCCCTAGCCCATTTCCAGTCTCAACCACCTCCCTCCCTCCCTCCCTAGCCCATTGCCAGTCTCAACCCCCTCCCTCCCTCCCTCCCTAGCCCATTGCCAGTCTCAACCCCCCTCCCTCCCTAGCCCATTGCCAGTCTTAACCCCCCTCCCTCGGCTCATGGCAATAAAAAAATAAAATAAGCTGCCCGCTGCCGCCGCGGCGGCATGGAGTGTCCCGCGGGGCTCCCTCTGCCCGGCGGGACTCTCCCGGCGCTGCTCAGCCCCTCTCTGCCGGCTTGCAGAGACGCGAAGGGAGAGAGAGTCTCCCTCGCGTCTCTCTTAAGCCCGCAGGGGCAGATGGGAAATTTCCCATCAGCCCCTGCGGGCTTAACAGAGACGCGAGGGAGACTCTCCCTTCGCGTCTCTGCAAGCCGGCAGAGAGGGGCTGAGCAGCGCCGGGAGAGTCCCGCCGGGCAGAGGGAGCCCCGCGGGACACTCCATGCCGCCGCGGCGGCAGCGGGCAGCTTTTTTTTTTTTTTTTTAATGTGCGACCTTCCCGCGTGCCAGCTGCAAGGCCTTCGCGTGCCACAGCTGGCACGCGTGCCATAGGTTCGCCATCGCTGCCCTAGACCTTATCTTTGCCCCGCTACCCCTTAACACTTTACACAACCAGAACGCGCCACATGTACAATCAGTGCCATGGTCTGACCATAATGCCATCCTCTGACATTCCACATAACAGAGAAGCACAGCAATCTACCTCTTCAAACTCTCATGTTCACCACCGCTTCAAACACATCAACAAAGAAACTTTCCTCAGCAACACTCTTCATCACCTCAACCCCGACTCTAACAACCTAGACAATCTATTAGACAACTGAAAACAACCACCTCTCCAGAGCTGCACTCCTTCTACTATCCACAAAACTCATCTACAAAAACCACACAGCAATATGGTTTACCGCTGACCTGCGTGACTCACTAGGGCACCTCAGAAAGCTTGAACTGGCAACGCTCAAGGCATATCAAAGACCAAGCGGCTTATCTGAGTAAATTATAACATCATCGAAGAGCTGTCAACCTCTGTTTTTTGACATTCATAAATGACCTGGAAAAGGGAATAACTAGTGAGGTTATCAAATTTGCAGATGACACAAAACTGTTTAAAGTTGTTAAAACCCAAGGGGATTGCGGAAAACTGCAGGAGGATCTGGATAAATTGGAAGACTGGGCATCCAAATGGCAGATGAAATTTAATGTGGACAAGTGCAAAGTTATGCACCTAGGGAAGAACAACCCACACTATGGTTATATGATGCAAGGTTCCACATTGGGAACCACCACCCAGGAAAAAGATTTAGGCCTCATCGTGGATAACATGTTAAAAACCCTCCGCCCAGTGTGCAGCGGCGGCCAAGAAAGCAAATAGAATGCTAGGTATCATAAGGAAAGGATTGGAAAATAAAACAAAGGATATTATAATACCTCTGTATCGTTCCATCATATGACCGCACCTTGAATATTGTGTGCAATCCTAGTCGCTGTATCTTAAAAAGGATATAGCATTATTAGAAAAGGTACAGAGAAGAGCCACCAAAATGGTAAAGGGGATGGAAGGCTACTCCTATGAAGAGAGGCTACAAAGATTAGGGCTCTTCAACTTGGAAAAGAGACAGCTGAGGGGAGATATGATAGAGGTCTATAAATTAATGAATGGAGTGGAACAGGGAAACATAGATCAATTGTTTATGCTATCAGAATATAGAAAGACTAGGGGACATGTAATGAAGCTACAGGGTAAACTATTTAAGACAAATAAGAGAAAATATTTTTCCCTGCAACGTGTAATCAAACTCTGGAATTTGTTACCAGAGGATGTAGTAAAGGCTGTTAGTGTAGCTGGGTTTAAAAAAGGTTTGGACAAGTTCCTGGAGGAAAGGTCCATAAACCATTATAAAAAGGGACCCAGAAATATCAATGCTTGACCCAATACAAGCATTGTGGAACCTGTGTCTCTTGGGGATACTGCTAGGTATGTATGACCTAGATTGGCCACTGTTGGAAAGAGGATACTGGGCTTGATGGACCTTGGTCTGACCCAGTATGGCATATCTTATGTCTTATGTTATGTTTAGGAAAGAACATCACACCAGCACCCTTATGCGTTCCCTCAATAAACCCTGTGAGCTCTTCAGCCTCGTTAAATCAGTTACAAAAGATACATCCACGCAAAAACCAAACACTCCAAGCCCAGAGGCCTTTGCTACCTACTTACTACCTACTAGATATTAGGGGAAAGCCGACAGTCGCCCAAGAGCGGATGGTTCGGAAGAATGTATCCTTGAAGGATACTACCAAAAGCAGAGAGGTTACACAAAAGAGTAAAGTAGCCCAAATGCCCTCAAGTATGGAGCAGACAGAGCTTAAAGATCCCAATTTACCCATGTCTAAGAATAGCCAAATTAACATGAATAAAATATATTCTCTAAAATGCTTGTATACAAATGCTAGAAGTCTAAAGAATAAGATGGGAGAGTTAGAATATATAGCACAAAATGAAAGGTTAGATATGATTGGAATATCAGAGACATGGTGGAAGGAGGACAACCAGTGGGACACTGTGATACCTGGGTACAAACTATATCGTAATGATAGAGCTGATCAAATTGGTGGAGGGGTTGCGCTCTATGTTAGAGAGGGCATTGACTCAGAAAGGATTAAAGTTTTACAGGAAACAAAAACTGCTGTAGAAACTATATGGATTGAAATTCCATATAAAAGGGGGAAGGCGATGGCAGTGGGGGTGTACTATCGAGCACCTCGCCAGAATAACCAAATGGATGATGAAATGCTCAAAGAAATCAAGGAAGCTAACAAACGTTACAGCGCAGTAATAACACAGGTACACTACCAAAAAACTGCCTCCAGTTTTGCAACTGATTCCTATAGATTTTGGGGTGCTGAATCCAGGAAAAATAGCCAAAATGTTCCATCACGTCACGTTTTCTTGCAAAATTAGATTTCTTACCCATATAAGGAATGTTCACATAATTTCTTTTAGCCGACTGCAGTTTATTTTCTTGGCCCCAAATAGAGGTTGTAATGGTTAACTAACTAGAAACACTCCCTCATGATATTTTAGAGTGTTTTGTATTCATTTTATACATTAACAGGACAATTGGGAGGCGGGGGCTAAATCCAGTACTCGCGCTGGCGCATGTTCTTTCCTGTTCGCCTCGCCTCGTTCGCTCGCTCAAACACGGTGGTTGCGACATGAACGTTCCTGTCAAATTTCAGTTTCTTGCAAGTTCATTATTACCTTTTGTTTGCTCAGTCGTAATCCAGCTTTATTCCGAAGTGGTTCACTACAGTTGTAGTTTGCAGTGCTGTGTATTTGTGATGGCTCACAGAGCCAGAAGTTGCGTCAACTCTCCGGACAGTTTTTGTTTTATTTGTGGGGAATATACCGTGAAAAAGCGGCAGAGGAACATTTCTGCATTTATTAAAAAAGTATATTTTGCCTATTTCGGTTTGAAGTTAGGCGATCAAGACAAACCGTGGGCTCCTCACAAAGTGTGCAAGACATGTGAGGAAGATCTACGCTTATGGATGAAAGGTAAAAAACAAGCATTTTGTTTCGGAATACCTATGATGTGGCGTGTGAACAAAGAGACCACAGCAGTGACTGCTATTTTTGCTCTTGCATTGTGAAGGGATACAACTTAAAAAATAAGAACGTAATAAGTTACCCCAACCTTCCCTCAGCAATTAAGCCTATGCCTCATAGCAATGAAGTACCTGTGCCTGAACCACCAAAATCTTTGGATCATATTTGTGTGGACGGTTCTGATCATGATGAGACTCATCAGATGGCTTTTCCCGATGAGTCCAGTACTTCCGAGTTTGAAACTGAACCAGATCCGAAACCTGAACATTTCTCTCAAGCTGAATTGAATGATTTAGTCCGGGATTTAGGACTCCCAAAAGATGCTGCCCAACTGCTAGGTTCTCGGCTTAAACAGAAAAATCTATTGTCACCAGGAACAACTTTTTATTGGTACCGCAACCGCGAGACACAATTTTTGAAGTATTTCAGCAAAGAGGAAGATTTGGTATTTTGCAACGATATATACGGAGTGATGGAAAAGTTTAAACTCAAGTATGATCCTGCTGAATGGCGGCTGTTCATTGATTCATCAAAAGACAGCATAAAAGGTGTTCTTCTTCATAATGGCAACACATTCGCTTCAGTTCCTATTGCTCACTCTGTTATTCTCCAAGAAAAATACGAGAATTTGGCCCTGATTCTTCAGAAGATTCGTTATGATGAGCATAAGTGGATGATTTGTGGAGACTTTAAAATTCTATCCATGCTATTAGGGCAGCAATCCGGTTTCACCAAATATCCCTGCTTCCTTTGCTTGTGGGATAGCCGGGCCCGCGACCTACACTGGGGGAAAAAAGACTGGCCAATTCAGGAGTATTTGAGACCCGGTGAGAAAAATGTTCTTCATGAGAGCTTGGTACCTCGTGATAAAATTCTATTACCACCTCTCCACATTAAGTTGGGTCTCATTAAGCAATTCATCAAGTCCCTTCCAAAAGATGGTGAGTGCTTTCGGTACCTTTGCTCAAAGTTCCCCCGACCAGGGGCGGCCCAAGGGGGGTGCGGGGCCATGTGCGGAGACTCGGTGCGGGGCCTCATTTGCATAAGTGGCCTTATTTGCATAAATATTTGCATAATGCTACCATACACTAACTTTTAGTAAACATGTCTCTTAATGAGTGTATGGATAAAGAAAGACTAAAAGATTTCTACATTACTATAATCCAGTGCCAACCGCCAGGCACATTAGGAACTACTACAAACGCTGCCCATTTAGAACCCATAGCAAACCCGCTGTATCCTGACAGCATTACCAGGACTCACAAAGCACCAGTCCCTACCTATCAAAAGGAAACACTGCAAATATTAAACCAGTACATTTCAGAGAATACTGGGGAAAGAGAACAAGTGGCAATGTCAAATAGGAATTACATAAACAGAATACCTCAGCTCAGTTACACATGCAGAACATAGACCATCACCAAACAAGGAATCGCAATTTAGAAACAGGAAGGCAATAATTAAACTGGGAACCCCAAAAGCCAAACTTGGAATGTACAACAACACTGTAGAAATAAAACTATAAATCAATTTCCTCTTGTACCAAACAAAGCGCAGACGTTAATGATGCACATTTCCCAGAACTTTCATATTCCAGTTAATAAATTCAAAATAAAGAGATATATTTCTACCTTTTGTGCATTTTTTTTCAGTTGCAATTGCTCCAGCCACTTTCTTCTGGTTTCTTCATGTTTTCTGCTAACTCTCCATCGTCTGCTGTCCATTTGTCCTTTCTTCTCTCTTCTAGTTTTCTTTCCATCCTCTCTCTCTACATCTGCTTTAACATACTAATCTTTATCCTTTTGCTCTTTCCTCATTCTTATTTCATCCACACAAATTTTACCCCTCCATCCTCAATCCCCACTTACTCTCCCAATACCTGGCCAATTGTAGTTTTTTCATCCCTCCCACACAAAATATTTTTCCCCTCTCCATTTTACTCTCCCAGCCCCATCCCATTCTAATCCTCCCCCAACATCAGCTCCCTTCTAGTTCCAGTCTCACCCAGCATCCATTCCCTTCTAGTCCCTGCATCAGCCCATTTCCAGTCCTAGCCCCCCCATCAACCCATTTCCAGTCCTAGCTCCCCCATCCATTTTCAGTCTGAGTCCCTTCATCAGCTCATTTCCAATCCTAGCCCCCCATCAGCCCATTTCTAGTCATTTCCTAGCCCCACCATCAGCCCATGTCAAATCCTAGCTCCCCTCCACTCAGCCCAATTCCAGTCCAAGCCCCCCCATGAGCCTACTTCCAGTTCTAGCCCCTCCATGAGTCCATTTCAATTCAAGCCCCCACCACAGCCCATTTCCAATCTTAGCTCCCCCCAACAGCCCATTTCCAGTCCTATCCTAGCTGCTCCATCAGCCCATTTTCAGTTCTAGCTCCCTTCCCTCACAGCCCATTTCCATTCCAAGCTCCCTCCCCATCAGCTATTTGCAGTTCAAGCCTCCCCGTCCACTCAGTCCATTTCCAGTCATAGCAATCCCCCAACCCATTACCAGTCCTAGCCCCCCATCAACCCATTTTCAGTTTAAGCCCCCCCTATAACCCATTACCAGTCCTAACCCCCCATCAGCCCACTTCCAGTCTTAACCCCATCAGCCCATTTCCAGTCAGCCCCCCATAGCCCATTGCCAGTCCTAACCCCCCCCATCAGCCCACAGCCCATTACTAGTCCTAACCACATCAGCCCACCTCAAGTCCTAACCCCTCCCCATCAGCCCTTTTCCTGTCCTAGCGCCCCCATAGCCCATTAGCAGTCCTAACCCCCCCCCATAGCCCATTAGCAATCCTAACCCCCATCACCCTATTTCCAGACAGCCCCCATCAGCCCACAGCCCATTACCAGTCTTAACCCCCCCCAGCCCATTTCCAGTCCTAACCCCCCATCACCCCATTTCCAGTCAGCCTCCATCAACCCCCAGCCCATTACCAGTCTTAACCCCCCCAGCCCATTACCAGTCTTAACCCCCCCAGGCCATTTCCAGTCAGCCTCCATCAGCCCCAGCCCATTAGCAGTCTTAACCCCCCCCCCCAGCCCATTTCCAGTCCTAACCCCTCCCCAGCCCATTTCCAGTCAGCCTCCATCAGCCCCAACCCATTTCCAGTCCTAACCCCCCCTCCAGCCCATTTCCAGTCCTAACCCCCCCCCCCCCCAGCCAATTTCAAGTCAGCTTCCTTCAGCCCCCGCCCTTTTCCTGTCCTAACACCCCCCTTGCAAATTTCCAGTCCTAACCCCCCCCCTTGCACATTTCCAGTCCTAACCCCCCCCCTTGCACATTTCCAGTCCTAACCCCCCCCCCTTGCACATTTCCAGTCCTAACCCCCCATCACCCCATTTCCAGACAGCCTCCATCAGCCCCACCCCCTTCCCTTCCCTTCCCTTCCCTTCCCTTCCGGCAAATTTAAAAACAAAAACCTGGCTCTAGCTGCTGCCGCGTCCGTCGCAGCAGCGGCAGAATGGCGTGTCCCGCGGGGCCCCCACTCCACGCCGAGCCCCCAGCAAGCGCATTCAGAGTCGCGAAGGGAGAGTGCTCCCTCGCGTCTCTGTAAAGCCCGCAGGGGCTAATGGGAAATTTCCCAACAGCCCCTCGCGTCTAAAGGGGCTGATGGGAAATTTCCCATTAGCCCCTGCGGGCTTTACAGAGACGCGAGGGAGCACAACTCTCCCTTCGCGAATCTGAAAGCCCTTGCAGAGGGCTCGAAGAGGAGAAGGGGCCCCGCGGGACACGCCATTCTGCCGCTGCTGCGACGGACGCGGCAGCGGCAGCAGCTAGAGCCAGGTTTTTGTTTTTAAATGTAATAAAAAAAAAAGCAGAATGTTCTTTGCGCGGGGCCCCCTGAAACGCGGGGCCCTGTGCAAAAAACATTCTTGCTCAATGGACGGGCCGGCCCTGCCCCCGACTTTCTGAAGCAAAGCTAAAGGAAGGAGTGTTTGTTGGCCCTGATATAAGGAAACTCATTTCAGATGGAGCATTCGCTGAAACGATGTCTGAGAAGGAAAAAGAAGCCTGGGATTCCTTCAAGGATGTTGTTCTCAAATTCTTGGGGAACAGGCGGGATGAGAACTATAAGGATATTGTTGCCAGGATGCTCAATGCCTTCAAAGAACAAGGCTGTAACATGAGCCTGAAAGTCCATTTCTTGCACTCCCATGTGAACTACTTTCCCGAAAACTTGGGGGCGTACAGTGAAGAACAAGGTGAAAGGTTTCACCAGGACATCAAGGACGCAGAGAGAAGGTACCAAGGAAGATGGAACACCACTATGATGGCTGATTTCTGCTGGTTGCTGCTGTGGGAAACCCCAGATGAAAAATACGCCAAGCAGCGCACCAAGAGAAGCATTCGGGGGAAGAAGAAACGGACCCACCAGGAGATTGATTGACCCAAGAATGACTTTAAAATCTACACTGTGTTGACAAATATCGTGTTTTTACTAAACTTTGAAATAAAAACTTGCTAGTTATTACCACAGTGTCGGATCTCATTTATTAGAATTTTATTTTCACACCATCGGGTGTTTGTCTTCATGTATTGCAATGGTGCGGTTTGCGTTTTCTATTCTTACATACATACCTGTACAACATTTTTTGCACATTTCTTTGCTTTGCTTTGTGTCTAACCTCGCTCTTATATGCTCAATGTTTGTGCACATGTATGTGGCTGTTTTAAGTGCAGACAATTTTGCTACCATCACAGTGTGTTTTGTTGACATTACTCTATTCTTATGTGCTGCCTTGTTACAATTTTCTTTATTCTTATTTGAATAACTACTAAACAATTAGTATAAAGAATTCATCCAAGAAACTTTTATCTCGATCGCACTCAATCTGAAACGTTCACCTCAAACTGCTAACCCAATGTAGCAAAACATCTGTACGTGATGGAGCAAATTGGTTACCAGATTTGGATTCAGCGCACCAAAAAATGTAAAAATCAATCGAAACATTAGAGGCAGTTTAAAAAAAAATTTTTTTAGTGTACCTGTGTAATGGGTGATTTCAATTACCCCGGTATCGACTGGGTCAGTGTCACGTCAGGACATACTAGGGAGATAAAGTTCCTAGATGAAATAAATGACTGCTTCTTGGAGCAGCTGGTTCATGAACCGACCAGAGGGGAAGCCATATTAGACTTAGTCCTTAGTGGAACACCAGATCTAGTGCAAGAGATAATGGTGTCGGGGCCACTTGACAATAGTGATCATAGCATGATCGCCTTTGATTTAATTAGTGGAGGAGGGATAGTAAGGAAATCCACAGTACTACCTTTTAACTTTCGAAAGGGAGACTATGATAAAATGAGGAAAACAGTTAAGAAAAAACTAAAAGGAGCAGTTGCGAAGGTTAAAGACGTACATCAAGCTTGGGTGTTGTTGAAAAATACTATCTTGGAAGCCCAGACCAGCTGTATTCCACGCTTTAAGAAAAGTGGAAGGAAGTCCAAAAAACTGCCAGCATGGTTTAAAAGGTGAGGTCAGAGAGGCTGTTGTTGCCAAAAAAGCATCTTTCAGGAAATGGAAATAAAGAGCCAAACGACGAAACCTGGAAACAGCACAAGCACTGGCAAGTCAAAAGCAAGGCATTGATAAGGCAGGCAAAGAGAGAATTTGAGAAGAAGCTTGCTGCGGAAGCAAAAACGCGAAATAAAGACCTTTTCAAGTACATTCGTAGCAAAAAACCTGTGAGAGAGTCAGTTGGTCCATTAGATGATAAAGGGGTTAAAGGAGCACTAAGAGGCGACAAGGCGATAGCGGAGAGACTGAATGAATTCTTTGCTTCGGTCTTTACTGAGGAAGATGTAGGGATGTTACCCATGACTGAAGTGGTATTTAAAGGTGCGGAAGAATTGGAGGAAATATCGATACATTGGGAAGATGTCTTACAACTATTAGATAAACTGAAGAGTAGCAAATCAAATGGGCCGGATGGTATACATCCAAGGGTGTTGAAAGAACTGAAATATGAGATTGCAGAACTGCTATCAGTAATCTGTGAACTATCATTAAAATCTCTAATACCTGAAGATTGGAGGATCGCCAATGTAACACCAATTTTTAAAAAGGGTTCCAGGGGTGATCCGGGAAACTACAGACCGGTGAGCCTGACATCAGTACCGGGAAAAATGGTAGAAACCATCATAAAGAATAAAATTACTCAGCATGTAGATAGTCACAACCTAATGGGAGACAGCCAACATGGCTTTAGACAAGGAAGATCTTGTCTTAATAATCTGTTATGTTTTTTTGAAGGAGTGAATAAACAGGTGGACAAAGGTGAGTCAGTTGATATTGTGTATCTGGACTTTCAGAAAGCCTTTGACAAGGTCCCTCATCAGAGACATTTGGCAAAACTAAAGAGTCATGGGATAGGAGGCAATGTACTATTGTGGATCAGGAACTGGTTAAAAGATAGAAAGCAGAGGGCAGGGCTAAATGACCAATTTTCCCAATGGAGAAAGCTGAATAGTGGTGTACCCCAGAGATCTGTGCTGGGTCCGCTGCTTTTTGACATATTCATAAATGACCTGGAAAGTGGAATAACGAGTGAGGTTATCAAATTTGCAGATGACACAAAACTATTTAAAGTTGTTAAAACCCAAGAGGATTGTGAAAAATTGCAAGAGGATCTTGATAAATTGGAAGACTGGGCATCAAAATGGCAGATGAAATTTAATGTGGACAAGTGCAAGGTTATGCACCTAGGGAAGAACAACCCAAACTATGGTTACACGATGCAAGGTTCCACATTAGGAACCACCACCCAGGAAAAAGATTTAGGCGTCATTGTGGATACCATGTTAAAACCCTCGGCCCAGTGTGCAGTGGCGGCCAAGAGAGCAAATAGAATGCTAGGTATGATAAGGAAAGGAATGGAAAATAAAACAAAAGATATTATAATGCCTCTATATCGTTCCATGGTGAGACCGCACCTTGAATATTGTGTGCAATTCTGGTCGCCGTATCTTAAAAAGGATATAGCGATTTTAGAAAAGGTACAGAGAAGAGCCACCAAAATGGTAAAGGGGATGGAAGGATACTCCTATGAAGAAAGGCTAAAAAGGTTAGGGCTCTTTAACCTGGAAAAGAGACGGCTGAGGGGAGATATGATAGAAGTCTATAAATTAATGAACGGAGTGGAACGGTAAACGTAGATCGATTGTTTACCTTATCAGAATATAGAAAGACTAGGGGACATGCAATGAAGCTACAGGGTAAACTATTTAAGACTAATAAAAGAAAATATTTTTTCACTCAACGTGTAATCAAACTCTGGAATTTGTTACCGGAGGATGTAGTAAAGGCTGTTAGTGTAGCTGGGTTTAAAAAAGGTTTGGACAAGTTCCTGGAGGAAAGGTCCATAAACCATTATTAAGAAGTGACCAAAGATATCAATGCTTGACCCAGTACAAGCATTGTGGAACTTGTGTCTCTTGGGGAAACTGCTAGGTACATATGACCTAGATTGGCCACTGTTGGAAACAGAATACTGGGCTTGACGGACCATGGTCTGACCCAGTATGGCATATCTTATGTTCTTATGTTCTTACTTTCAAAGCAAAACATCAACATCGACCAACTCAGTTTGTGCTGAACTTAAATGTTCACCCAAGCACCTACATACTTCCAATGACACACTCTTATCTACACTTGAATCCTTCTATCCATACCCTCCTGAACAAATAGAGTATCATCAGTGGGATCAACACCACTCCTCCTCAGTGGATCCATGTCCACCATTCTGAATGAAACAAACACGAACTTACCTCAGCCCAGTCATCGCCAAAATAGCCAACCTCTCTATCTGAAGGCATCCTCCCTCCTCCACTGAAAACTGCCTCCATCAGACCTCTGATCAAGAACAACAAGCTTGACCCTACAGACTTCTCAAGCCTCCCCTTCCTAACCAAAATTATAGAAAAGATCTAACAACAAACCCAGGACCATATTGACTCCCACGCACCTCTGGACCCGCAACAGCATGGATTCCACCAGCAGCATAGTGTCTAAACCCTTCTTATGACCCTCCTGGACAGACTTCACACAGGCCTAGACAAGAAGAAACATGGTTTCCTCCTCATATTCATGGAGATTGTGTCGAAGGCAGAGGCGATCAACTGCAATCTCCTTCTCACCCACCTGCATCAAAAAGGCATAAGAAACCTAGCTCTTGACTGGTTCGAATTATACCTATCTGATCGGCAGCAACAAGTCCGCATAGATAACCAATCATCCAGACCTTTCCAACAGACATAAGGAGTCCCACAAGGATCATACCTCTCAGCCCTACTTTTCAATATATATATGGTCATCAATCCCCCCTGGTGGCCAGTGGCTGTAAGGGTAGGTTGAGCATATTATTGTTTTCTAAGAGCAGAGGGCTCTTTAAGGCCAAGTGTATCTTGGTCTTTGTAGTCCTGCTCCCGATGAGAATAAATTGTGTATGCCAAGTAGAGGGTAAATAAGGCTTTTATTTCACTTTTTATGCAAATGTTCGCTGAGATACAGAAATAAAGAAATTCTTTCTTTTCATGTGTCCACCAAAACATAAGTAAAGAGGTAAACTGTTACAAACTTCACAGTTGCTTGTAGGAATTAACCAAGGATTCTTTCAAACTTCAGAGCAAAATTAAACGAGTGAACATTTCTCTTTCATTCAGCACAAACATAGGTATTCTCAAAGCAATGTCAGTATAACTCACAGTTCAGGGAGTGACTCAAAACTGCCCGCAATACAAATGGAGCAATCCATTAATTTGTCTTGAGATAAGGGAATAGGATCCTCAAGCTCTATCTGCATGGGCTCTGGGTCACTGTTATCTCCCTCTGAGTTGGAGCTTTCCCTGGCCGGTATAGTTTGCCAATCACTGTTTCTGTTCCCTTGTTTCCAGTAAGGCTGTTCTAGGGCTCTCAAATAAGCCTGGCCTGTTCTTATGCCCTTACGTCCTGGCTTATAAAACTCTGGCCTGTTTTCTTTCCTTTCAAACTGGATATCTGCTTTACAAGAGCTTCTAGGAGCTGAGCTTCTCTTTATGAATAAAGTGTCACCATACCTTGGCTTCCTGTAGCCGGTATAACTGGAGTTTTCCTTCTCAGGCACGTCCCTCAGGACACAGTCTCTTTGGCAGACTTTCTCTTGGAAGCTTCTGGGCACTGCTTGACCTTTCTGTAGCCCAGGAAAACCTGGTGAGGAATCCAGACTTCCTTGCTTCCTTTTATAGGTAACTCTGCTAACAGTTCCTTTCCTTCTTATATCTTTCAATCCTGTTTCAGAGCCTTCTGGTAAGCGTAGGCCTCTCTCCAGGCATGGCTCTCTCCTAGCGAGCTCTTCGCCTCTGGGGTCTCTCGCTACCGAGTCTTTCTCCGGACTGACTCTCCACGGTCCGTCTTTCTCTCTGGCTCTTTCTGCTCCTCTCCCAGCTCCTGCTGTTCTTGCCGTGCTGCTCATCTTGGCTGCACTGCTTGTCCTGTTCCTGGCTGCCTCAGCTCCTGCACTAGCTCTCTGCTTATAAAGGCATTCTACCTTTGAGTTCCGAGCTACTTCTCAGGTGCAGTTGATTAACTCCTGCAGAATCATTAGCCGGGTGTGTTAACTCGGGCTCTGTAGGTTCGTGCTGGCTCCCTCTAGCTGCGCTGCAAGGCAATTGCATCTTCTGCACATCATTTGTTTTTTGAAAGACAGTGTTTTTTTCTAAGTCTTCACTTTCATTGGCTTCCGCTCTATGACAATATCCAGCCAATCTGTTCCATTATTTAATTGTTCAACGTGCTCTGCCACATTTACGCCAATGATGTATTGCTATACACCCCACTCCTTATAGACAGCCCTGACTACTCCTCCATAGCAGAATGTTTCGATGCAGTCTCAGACTGGCTTGCGACACACAACCTGATGGTCAACAGCAATAAGTCGGAGGTACTATTCATAACCAAAGACCCCACTTTTACCCTGCCAACTTCCCTCAGTGTGAAGGACGTTGTCCTCATAACCAAACAAGAAGGTCAATTGTGATTCCCAGATAACGAACACCTGAATTGGAAGACCCACATTCAAAGTGTGTCTAAAGCAGTCTACCATAAGCTGAGAACCCTCCAGAACCTACGCCCTCTTCTAGAGCACTCAGACTACCGCACGGTATCCCAAGCTCTCATCTTACCTCACTTAGACTACTCCAACATCATCTACCATGGTATGTCAAAGCATGCTCTCCAACCATTACAACTAGCCATGAACACAGCTGCCCGAACACTCATGTCTGCATCCAGATATGAACACATCACCCCCCTGTTGATTCAACTTCACTGACTCACCATCGCAAGCCACCTGATGTACAAAGCCCTCCTGCTCACCTTCAAGACCCTTCATGGAATGTCTGCAACCTCGCTCACAAAACTCGTACAATGTATGCCAGAGACTAGAACTAGGAGATCATGCATGGTGAACTCTCTCATAATCCCCTCAGTAGTAAGGTCTTGTACCCAATTGACCAAGAATCATGCATTTTCTCTATTTGCACCGACTCGATGGAACACCTTACCCCCAGCAATACAAGCTATCCTAGACCTGACATCCTTCAGGAAGGCACTAAAAACATACCTTTTCCAACTAGCCTACAGCCAGCCACCCTAAACAAGTCCCAAGTGTAACTCATAGCTATCACGTAATATTTAGCTTTCCCCCTCAACACTAGGATATATCTGCTCTCCTATGGTTCCTATGCAAACTGTCCTATACAAACCCTGTTAAATGTTTATTGTTTACTATTCATGTTAATACCAATTTGATGTAAATTTGTTCCATGTAGCCTACCTGTTCGATGGAAACCTGTTCTATGTAAACCGCACTGATCTTAAAAAGCGCGGTATATAAAAACAAATAAACTGCATCTCCATAAGCTATTGAAGGCGCAGCATTGATGACAAACCTCTGCAGATTCTTAATTTTAGAGGAGGTAGACTTAGAAGAGAGACTGTTTCAGAGATGTTGGTATTCAGGGAGGTGTAAAGGAAACCAGGACTAATACTATTTAGATTGCATTAGCTATATAATGAGATTAAGGTTAATGTATATTGCATATTGTTTTAAGTCGCTTTGGGAGCTTTGTAGAGGCAACCACTAGCTATAAATAAATAGAACCAACCATCCTACCAAGAACTCACTCTCAGAACACTCTGCTTAGACGTCTCCCAGGTGTTTAGGGCAACCAATTCCCCAACAGCTGGCAGCTGAAGTGCTTACTCTGATTTTTTTCAGTTTTAACAAATTGATATCTCATGCTTTCAAATTAGCACCTCATTCAAACACGTACAACAAGTGTCATTTGTATATGAGCCCTACTAGCTAGGTATATATAGGCCTCTTTATAGAAGTAATTAAGAGTAAGCGCGCGTGTCCAAAAAATGGTGTGAAGATGCATATAAATCACAAGTTTAATCCTTGGCCCTAGGCCAATTGTCTAAACCCAATGAGGTGTTTGAGCTATTCAAATACAAAAAGGCATTATTCAGTTGTTTGCCTGAATAAAAAAGTTTAGAAAGCCAAATACTGTCTTCACAAAAAAACATTTAACACGGGGTTGCCATTAGTTTCATACAATACATCACTGTTTTGAAAAATAAATTCATGTTAAGCTGTAGCATGGTTAAGATCCTTGATAGTTCCTCGCTCTAAAAATAAGTCTTAGAATTTGTTAAATGAAAACCAATGATAACTGAAAAACATCTTGTGGTGTCATTCTTCCATGGCCTCAAAGCATACACTTACGCAGCTAGTCACTTCTAACCAATTCTTACCTTAAAGACGGAACCGAGGGTTAAGATTTTTGCACAGAAAGAGCCCCATAGCCCCAGGATCTACTATATAAACTATACTTTCTAGCAGAAATCTCTGGCTAGTTAATAAAAATTTCAGTTATACAGTGTTTCCCATAGTACACAGCCCACAACTTAATCCAATGATAGAAATTTCTGTTTTGAGAATTACTGTATTTATTGGTGACAGATCACTATTAGATGCAAGAGGTTTCAAAATTAGGGCTATCCTTCTAAGAGTATAAAAATGTACTCACAAGCCCCAAACTGTCCTGCACCTAATTTCCAGGGAAATTAACAGAGTGAATTGTCAATTCTCTTCAAAACCTCAGGAATTCTATAGCTGCACAATAGAAACAGCATGTAGGCTTTTCACCCTGCTAAATCTTATTTATCTACAGTGTCAGCTATTGACATCTGGTCAGAATAAGAACAGCTCTTCTACAGCCTGCCTTGCGCTTTAGGAACTGGCTGACCCGACATCAGATTTATTGGGAACAAGCTGACATCGTGGGTGGTACTGAGGTTTTAAAACCCCAGATTATAGCAGCACTTACGCTCTTGTACCACCAGGGAAAGGCTGAAAAATCATCAGAGGCATTCTAGTAAGCACTAGCTTCCTGTTTTTTTTCCTTGGCATACTTTCACAAAATGTCAGAACACATTTGAAGATACCAAACATAAAAATGTCAAAAGATATAAAAAAGGGACCACAAAAACATATCAAAATTACCTCCATTTCAAGGACTTTTGAACTCCATGTTAGAATAAAGTTCCAAAGAGGCAGCCTATTTCATTCTTGCTTTTCACCTCTCTAGCAATTAATCCAGGAAATCAGCCATCATGAATCCTCACCAAATTCATTACACAACAATGTAATCCATATGGATCCAACCCCGATGTCCTGTGGTGTGCCCCAGCGGTCCATCCTGGTGCCAATACTCTTAACCATCCACCTTGCTCCTCTAGTGACACTTATCCAAGATCATAGCATCAGCATTTTCATTTATGCAGATGTCTAATTAATCACTTATACGGATGCTTTTAGACCTCCAAACATTAGTAACTTAAACAGCTGCCTGGCTGCTGTTGCATGATGGCTCTCTGAGCACGGTTTTAAACTCAACCCCTCCAAACCTGGTTTACGAGGAAAAATCCCACACCGCGCCTTGAAATCTCTCCCCATCTTGAGTATTTTCCTTGATAATCAACTTTGCTTCTCAGATAATCTGTCAGTGTTAATGAAGAAATCATTTTTGCTCTTCAGCAAATTCAGTCTGTTCACTTCTTTGGTTAAAAGGACAGTTCAGTTAACAGTAAACAGCTTAAAGTATAACATAGCATATTGAATGGTATATGTAACAGAGAAGATTTCCGAGATTAATAGTTTAAGAATAATGTAGATCATCAACAGTATTTATAACAGAACAATAACTATATACAGGTAAAGGGTTGTGTACATTGTGGAGATAGTGTGATCAGAATGAGGGTTAATACATTAGCGTTAAGGGTGCATGAGAGGGGATTATGTTATCTCATCAAAATGTTTTTCGAAAAAGGTGCGCTTTAAGCAGTTTCCGGAAGGCTGAGAGGTTGTGGGTGTCTCTGATTTGTGGTGGGAGTGCATTCCATAGCATTGAGCAAGCAGGGAGAATGTCCTGGAGACTGTTGATTGGTAACACTTGGTTAGTTCCTGAGGCAGGTTTAAGAGGTTTGATGTGTTGCTTCTCCTTAGGCAGTTTTCCAGGGTTCTTGATATGAGTGAGTGTAAACAATTAGGGCCCAATTCCATCCCAGAAGTAGATCCCCTCTGTGCATCCAGGCTGAACCAGACGTACAGAGGGGATCACGATTCTGATCCCACGGGGCACGTCTAGCCCCACGAGATCATAATCGCGAACAGTCCTGCACGTGCAGGCCGGGACTGCAATTCAGCCTGGCCTGCATGTGCAGGACTGTCCCTGGCTAACTCAGGCAAGGCTCTTCAATGGAGCCGTAGTGCCATGGCATCATGTTGCTATGGCACCACGGCTCCATTGAAGAACCATGAGAGGTACCAGTGCAACTCTTAGTATAGGCGTGATGTGGCTAGTTCGAGGCGAGCGTGTCACAATACATGCAGCTGTATGTTGAGCAACCTGAAGTGGGTGTAGGGAGCTCTTTGTGAGGCCTTCCAGGATGGCAGTGCAGAAGTCAAAGTGCGGGAGTATCATTGTCTGGTAGACTGTTCGGAAATTGTGGGGTTCAAGGAGAGGTTGTAAAACCTACTGGGATTATTGTAAGTCATTGCTGCTTAGCCTAAAATGTTTTTATGAATGGACTTCAGATGGCTGAAAATACTACTGTGTACATACGTTCCGTCTGACATTCAAGGTTAGTTATATTGGGGCATGGTAGGTAATTTCCTGTCCCTAAAGGGCTTACAATCTACTGTAAGTTTCTATCTGAAGCAATGAAGGGTTAAGTGACCTACCCAAGATCACAACAAGCAGCAGTACGAGGCCTGAAAGCAGGACCATACTACTCCACCATTGAAAGGGCAACACTGGTTACCAATTAAAGAAAGAAGCAGCTTATATTTCTGTCTAATTTATAATACTGTACACTGGCCCTCACATTGTCTAGCTGTATCATCCCTTACACTTCTTCTCGTCCCTTGCATCTTGTCAGCAATATCAATTCCTTGCCTCTAGAGTCTAGACCAAGTAGAATTCATTTAGATTATACCATTTTTTCCATAGCAACCAAGGTGCCAATATGCTCTTTCATTGATACATGAGGACTGAGTCAGTTTTAGCAGGCAATTGATAAGGTGCTGGTCCCCAATACCACAAAGTACCCCCTCAAAAAATCCCCAGAGATTTACACATTGCTCCACTTTTATAGTTACCTTATTGAACTTGCTGCCTCTTAGCCCGAGATGTGAATCTTCAGCTGTATGTATTAAACATAGCTTGAAGACATGACTTTTCTCTCCCACCTTACTAGCTAGAAATGACTGATCCAAGATGTCAGCTCAATTGCTGGCACAGAATCCCCCCCGCTTCCCCCCCCCCCCTTACTGAACTTCCTATATGTAACTATCCTTCCCTTTCTCTGTTCTCTCCACAAGCATCTTAAAATCAAATTAAAATAAAGCACATTTTGCTTTTAAAAGTCCAGCTTGTAATGCGCAGGGAGAGTAATTCTGAAAAGCGTTCCACAAACAGCATAGGACCTTACTGGTGGCTATGGTCTTTCTAGGACTGTCCATCCTACGTGCAGGTAAATCTATGAGCTAGTTTACTTGCTACAGAGGAAAGCATTCCTGGTGGGAGGGTTTAGAAAGCAATCCTAAGAAGATTATTTAGTAAATCAAGTAACACACAATATAATAAAAAGACAAAACACAAAATATTAACCCACAAGAACTTCTATAATCCATACATTTTCTTTTTTTGGTTGGACCTTCTTCATACCAAACTTATGATTTAGTCGGCTTCCCAAAAGGTCCCCTTTTAATTGTGCAAATCCTCCGATAAATGAAATGTCTTATAATTTAGGGATTTTGAAAAACTTATGTTTCTCTCTTCATGGTTTTTTCTCTTACACGCTCTTCAAATGCCAGATACTCATATGTTTCTTACAAGACACAGCACTACAGGATGTTTCGGATGATATACTTATTTATTTGTGCTTATTTACCGCCTTTCGTGAATCAAAGCGGTTTACAAGGAACTCAAAACTGGAACATTTACATTTAACAGAGTTGACATAATTAACAGGATAAACTGGTAACAATAACATTGTTGAACTGGAACAGTAACATTGTTGACATTAACAACAAGATAAACAGGCTAATATAATTAACATCTTAGTGTGAATTATAGTTATCGTGATGGGGATAGGAAAAATAACTTAGGATAAAATGTTGGTTTGTTTTTGTATTTGTTTATAAGTGAGCGGCTATCTCTTTAGGAAGAATTTATTTCTATTTATCGTCTTGTAGGGGGGACTTGAAAATGATTTGAAAGACTAGGCTGTAAGCATTGGCTGTTCTGTGGAATTTTCTTTAAGTAATTAGTTCACAAAAGTGTTTGTTGAACAAATGAGTTTTTAACTTTTTACGGAATGCTACTGGGTCCTTGGTGGCTCTTAAGTTCTCTGGAAGAGAATGCTCTCTTTGAAGTTGAAGTTGAAGATTTGCAGTTCCTGAATTCGGTGGAACAAGAAGGAGGTCTTTATTGATGCTTCTCCTTGGTCTGTTATCCGGTGTAAATGATATTAGCGTTTTCAGATATGTGGATGAATCATCTTGGATGGATTTAAATATAGTGTGGATGGCCTTATATTTTATTCTGCTTTCGATTGGGAGCCAGTAAAGATTCATTAATACTGGTGATAGATGCTCTTTGATTGGTGTTTGAGAGATTACTCTGGCTGCTGAATTTTGAGCTAGTTGTAATCTGCGGATTGTTTTCTTTGGGAGACCCATTAATATGGCGTTACAAAAATCGAGGTGCATGAAGATCATAGCCTGTAGTGTTGTTCTGAAGTCGCTTGTGGAGAGGAGAGGTCTTAGATGCTGCAACATCTTTAGCTTGTTGAATATGGCCCTTATTGTATTGCTGAAGTGCTTGTTAAAGTTGAGCTGGTGGTCAAAAGTAACTCCCAGATCTCTCACCTCTTTTTTGACTTTGATACTTGTTTCTTTAAACATTATTGAATCTGGTGGTGTGTAGGAGCAGTCTTATTATTAGAATTTCTGGGTTTTTTAGGTTTATTTGAAGGTTATGGTCTGCCAACCATGTGGTGATACTATTGAGACATTCCTTGATTTTTTGAAAGCATGACTGTTTAGTGACTGCATTTTTTGAAAGCATGACTGTTTAGTGTTGAATTAGGTGTATAACATAATATCATCAGCATATAGATATTATATGTCATGGTCCTTAAACTGCAGATAGGTTGGATATATAAGTTGAAAAGGAGCAATGATAATGCTGATCCTTGTGGTATGCCTGTTCTTTGAGAAAATGGTTTTGATATGTCATCGCCCATTTTTACTTGAATGCTATGGTTTGTTAAATATGATTCAAACCATAACACTGTCATTAAAACCAATTTGTTGTAATCAGTGTGTTAGATAGTCATGTGTTATGGAGTTATATGCCACTGATATATCAAGGAATATTAATATGAATCCAACATAAGCTCCTTTAAGGGTATTGAAAAAGCTAATCTGTTAAGGCCATGAGGAGGGTTTCCACTGCATGTCCTACTCTGAAACAGTGTTGTTGAGGGTCAAGTGGAGCAAAGCTGTCTACATGGTTTTGAAGTTGTATCTGTGCAGCCTTTTCAAGGATTGTCATAAATGGCATACTTGAAATGGGCCTGTATGTGCATGGTTTAGATTTGTCCAAGTCCTTGCCTTTAAAGATTGGGCGAATTGATGCGCTTTTTAGTTCTGCTGGGATGAAACCTTGTTATAATGACAAGTTGATTAGATTGAGGATGTCTGGAGAAAGATGGTCACGAGTCTATAGAATACATGGTGCTGGACAAAGGTCTAATACTGAAGTTGATGTGTTTAATGATTTGATTATGTCATCTAATTGCCTCTCAGTAAGTAGCGTGAATTTTTTCCTTGTCTGATTTATGGAAGAAATAGGTGTCAGATTGGTACTTGCTTCCGATCCCATTTTTGTTTTATAATATAAGGCCATGGTGTCAGCGTCTGGTGCGAGTGTGGAGGTGTCTTCTTTTTGATTGGAGGTTAGAGCTTTAAACAATGTCAGACATTTCTCTAGGTTTGTTTAGGGCTGACATAATTAGTTTTGTGTGATAGTCTCTTTTATTGTTGTTGATTAATCTTTTGTATTCTTCTAATTTGTTAGATATCTTGTTTTGTCAGCAGAGCTCTTTGATTTTCTCCATTTCCTTTCGTTTCATCTAAAAGTTCTTTTTAGTTCTCGTATTTCTTTTGAATACCATACTGCATTTTTTCCAGTGTGAGGCTTGGGAGTTGTATTGGTATTGGGTAAGGTGGCTGCTTGCTTTATCGTTGTGTTCCATCTGTCTATACCTATGTTGGTTTCCTTGGTTTCTATTTGGATCAAAAGGTAAAACTTCCTTTAAGAACTGGTCTTTGTCAAATTTGCGGAACCTTCTTCTATGAAAAATGATTTGATTGGTATGAGATTTACTTGGTAAGAGTGGGATATTAAATTTGATCAAGTAGTGGTCCGACCAAGGAATCTGTTGGATCTGTACTTTAGGATCGAAAGTGATGTTTGGTGGATCTTGTGGGATAAAGATGAGATCCAGGGTGTTTCCTTTAATGTGTGTTGGTTCATGTACTATTTGCTCAAATCTCAATGCTTCCATTGTTTCTGTGAAACCTTGTGCTAGATGAGTTGTGGTGGACAGCAAGTTGATGTCTCCAAGAATAATTGTATATTTGTTGGAGGTGATTTTGCTGCAGAGGTAATTTGTGATATCGAATAGATCTTCTCCTTTCGATGATCGAGGTCTGTAGATTAGGCAGATGAGCCGATTTGAGTTTTCAACTATGAGAGCATCCATGCTTTAAGTTATTTCAATTGAACCTTTTGATAGTTGTAGTTCCTTTTTTTGTTATAATAGTTACTCCTCCTCCCCCCTTTTGTTTCGTCTTTGGTGGTTGAAGATATCATATCCTAATGGTTTTAGCTGGTTGGTTAACACTGTCGTTAGTTGTTAACCATGACTCAGTAATGAATAATATGTCTAAGTTATTATCTGTGATGATGTCAGTTATGAGTGGTATTTTATTCCTAATAGATTGTGGATTAATGAGTGCACAACTTAGGTTGGGAGTGCTTTTGTTGAGATTGTTTTTTGTTAATTCCAGTTCGCATAAGTTGATTTGAATGAGGCGTTGCTTGCGCTCAATATTGTTGATAAACTGGTCATAAATTCTTGCTTCAACGTCTTGACGGTGAAATGTGTGTATAACTGGTATAGGATATCCATAGGGAGATAGGGCTTGAGAAGTGTTGAGATAGTCAGTAATATTAAGAGGGCCAATGAAATGATTGGATATAGGGGTTGCATTTTTCTTTTTCTTTGGTATTTATAAGAAATTATTATTTTTGAGGAGGCATAGATGTGTAGAAATATATTTAATTGTGTACAAGATAGTGGTGTTAATCATTCATGGTTGTAATATGCAGGATTATATTATTCTTCTAGGTGCTGTAATTCATTTACAATTCGTTCAGTTGTTATTCGTCAGAGGCGTTTGTAATTAACATATCTCTTAAGATTAGACGTGTGTGTTGTGTCCTTGAATTTGTATTGAAGTTCCTCTGTTTGCTTGAGAGTAACTTGATTTATGTGAAGAAACGGAGAGTTGATTCTATCATTCTATATTGCCCCGCCTAACGGCCATGCCAAAGGGCCCTCTGGCGAGGCCCGCCAGGTGCAGACGCGCCGGGAGGCACTGCAGTTTAAAACTCCTGTGTCGGGCCCTGATTGGCCTTGTGATGGAAAGCAGGAGGGGTTCCCTCACTCTTGCTCTCTGTTGTAATGTTGTACTTAGCTTAACCAATCCAGCCTCAAACCAATTGCATTCAGTTTTTTGTACAAATCCAGCAATGTCATTTTCACCTTGTCTAAATGCTAGAAACAAGGCAGCACTCCACTTACTTTGCCGCTTCAACTCCACAATATGCGCAGTGTTTCCAATTGCAGTGCCTGCCAGCCTCTCATCCATTTCCACTCCTGCTTTACAAGCTTGATGGCATAAATTACTTCTGGTTCAATTTTGTAATAGCAAAAACCAGACAAACTCAGAATAAGGAACCTCTCCATTCAGTTTCTCCTAAGGGCCTCGCTAGTTATTGGGACTAATAAATTCACCACTGTTAACAGTAGTTAAAGCATCCCATCTCCGTCACTCCCACACCAGTAGCCTGGTGTCCAATCCAAATTTTTTTTTTTCTTTTTTATTTATAAAATATTTGATATACATAAGAGGAAAAAAAACCCAAAATATGCCATATATTTTATATGCTATACTAGCTGTACCCGGCCACGCGTTGCTGTGGCTGAGTCTGGTTAAATGGAAAAGAAAGAAAAGAGAGAACGCACGTTTGTAATATGTTTAAATTTCACAATGTGAGTATACAATGTTTTTCGTTGTTCCATTGTCTGTGCAGATATAGAGATTGCTTGGTTTGCCGACTGTAGAACACGCAACATATAATTGTCCATGAGAAAAGCAATCCGTGTGGAGATCTAAACTGCAGATTTCTAAAGATTGGCCCTGAGCTTTGTTGATGGTGATTGCAATTCCCAATTCGATTGGCATTTGCAATCTCTTAAATTGAAATGGCATATCCATTGGAATCATAGGAATGCGAGGAATGAGGATATCTTCACCTTTGAAAGGTCCTGTCAAGATTGTTGCTTGTACGACGCTGCTCAATGTTTTTACTGCAAGCCGCGTGCCGTTGCAAAGCTTTGGCTGGTTAATATTTTGCAACATGATAATTGGGATGCTGGCGGTATATCCGGCAAGCAAAGTTTTCAATGATTCTGGCGGTTCTCCCAGTTGAGGCAGTTTAATTTTTCCGTCGGCGCAACACATGCCTTTCGTTTCTCCATTAAATTTCAGAGCCTTGCAATAAGGACATACTTCAGTCATAGTGCCGATGAGAACATGACGGCTCAAACTATAATCATCAGCTGGGTTGTACCGGAATGCAAGGCGATTGTAATCGCGTGATTGCTGAGCACGTAGTTGTGTTTGACGCCGATCCGCTGTTTCTCATTGATGTCTTTCAGCCACTCTCAGTCTGTCGCATTCTTTCTGTTGAGAACGAATCAGATCTGAAGCTGCAGAGCACGAGCTCTGTGTTCGCAACCGTGCATCCTGAAGTCTGGCTGCACGTCGCTCTGCTGCTTCCTCGGCACGTATTTGAGCCATTCTTTGTCTGTTTCGCTCATTCGCTGATGCCCGTTCTTCCTCGGTTTGATTTGCAATTACTCGTCGCACTGCGTCCACTCGGCGAGTACGACGACCTAAGTTTGATCTTCTGTGAGGCATTATTTGGATGAACTAAAGCAGCTTTTTTTGCACGTGCATCATACAATATGTACTATAGCGTGTGTTGCTTTTACGTTGAACGGATGGTGCTGTTTTTCCACAAAAAACAAACATGTTTTTACCTGTCACAGGTGTGACATCTATATAATAGTAGGTTAAAAACATGCATGTATTAGAATGCAACGCTGTGTCAAACTTTCAAAGCAATCGGTGAAGAACTTTTGGAGATTTGAGGTTTTGAACAAACGGACATTTACATTTATATAGATATTGTAACAACCAAACTTAACTTTAACCCACATCAAGGAGATGTCAGTATTAAGAAAAAAAGAAAAAAACCGATGGGTTACCAATGAATACAATTAAGTTCCATTAACTAAATCAAGAAACTAGAATAGGCAGAACATACACTATCTCGCTACGCCTTGCCTTTTAAAAATGCCATCAAATGATCCACCTCAAAGAAAACATATCTTTTACCCTGAAAAGTTATGACATTTACAGGGAAATTTCAAATGAAAGACAGCTCCGAGAGCCAAAACACGCGGCCGCACCTCTAAGAGGGCCTTACGCCACCGCTGTGTAGCCTAGGAGACATCCGGAAACATCTGAATAACTTGTCCACAAAACCTTTCAGGCTTCTTTTGAAAATAAGCATGCAAAATTCTATTTTTATCCATTTTTAATGCAGCCCTAGAGGAAATATCATCGCAAGTAGACTCCAAGAAAGCAGATATATCCAGGGTAGAAGAAGCTAAATGATCATATTGATCCACCCCATCACCCTCTCCACCCGATCCCTTAACTAATTTCCCCAAAGGAACATAATTTATGTTTGAAACGACAATAGAATTCAAATCAGTAAACAATAACACTTCTTTAAGATATTTTTGAAACAGTAATAATGGAGATAGGTAATGTGTCCGAGGAAAGTTCAATAATCACAAGTTTTTAGATCGTAAAGAATTCTCCAAAATCTCATCCTGACGATGGAGTAAACAGGAATCCTGAACAAAAGTAGCCATCACCCCTTTTTGAGAAAGATTAGTTGTCTCCTGCGACTCAACCCTCCTTTCCAAAGAAGATAACCTACTTTCATGATCAGACAATTTTTGGACCGTTTCCTTGGAGAAGTCCAAAGCTTTCAGGAGGGAAGCCCCAAACGCTAACTCCATTCGGGAAATCAATGCCCATATAACTTTTAAAGAAACATCTACGGGTGGAGCTTGGGCTTCCCCAGCAGACCCGAATGTTATCACAGATGGGAGGGGTAGTGGTAAATTCTCTGAGGAAGAGTCAACTCATAAGAAAGCAGTAGGAAGCAAAGGCGCTCCGTTATCACATTGCCCAACCACCTCTGGGAGCGGATGTGAAATGGATAGCTGACCAATCTCTTGGCTGGGCGGAGCAGAACCCAAGTCACGCAGGGAGGAAATGGAAGAAACCGTACTCACAGCTGACACATCTTCCACTCCAACACCAGACTGCTGAGCAGAAGGCGATGACTCACCCACACGAATATGGGCATCCATCGGCCCAACAACCTTGACCGCTTTAGGTTGGACGGCTTGTGGGAATCGTTTCCTCCTCTTCCCCATTACAGGGAACCTCCCTTCATGCCAAAGTGTGCCGAAGGGGTGCCAAAGGGGCAGGAACTGCCCCTTTGGTCTCACCCCTTCGGGCACGCACCCGCTGCCGCGTCCCGCTGTGAGAGCAGCTAGATATAGCCCTCCAAAAGAGCTGCCCCAATCAGCGCAGCCCCCACAGGTACCGGGAACCAATCAGGCAGTTCAGGAACAGGAGCAGGAAACAACCGAGTACCTCCCCAATCCAAAATTCTTCATCAAAAACAACAGACATATGTTGAGCTATGAACAATGCTGCCGCAATGGGGCAGATAAAGTGCCAGACTCAAGGGTGAAGGGGCAGAATATGTAGAAGCTGAGGAGGATAAAGCGGAACTGCTTAACAAATATTTTTGTTCTGTGTACACAGATGAAGGGCCAGGAACAGGACCTGAGAAAACACCCACAAACAGGAACAGAAGGGAAGGGTATCTTAAATGATTTTCAGATAATTGTGTTCGTGATAAAACTAGCTAAACTAAAAGTAGACAACGCGATGGGGCCGGGGATGGGACATCAGAGAATATTGAAGGGACCCAGGGACGTTCTAGTGGTTCCACTGTCTGACCTTTCGGAGCTTCTTTTAAGATCAGGAGTGGTCCCAGAGGACAGGAGAAGGCACACGTGGTCCCTTTACCCAAAAGCGGAAGTAAGGATGAGGTTAACTAAAGGCTGGTTAGTCTGTCATCTGTGTTGAGTAAATTAGTGTAAATGCCGCTAAAACAGAGTATGGTGAGTTTTCTGGAGTCCAATGGATTGCAGGATCCAAGGCAGCATTGGTTTACCAGAGGTAGATCTTGTCAGAGAAATCCGACTGATTTCTTTGACAAGACAGAGAGTTGGACAGAGGGAGAATCCTAGATGTGGTGTACTTGGATTTCAGTAAAGCTTTTGACACCAATCTGCACAGGCGACTTATAAATACAATTGAGCATCCTAGGGACGGACCCTAAAGTGACTGACTGGGTTAAAAGTTGGTTGAATGTGAGGCGATAAAGGGTACAGGTAAATGGAGCTCACTCTGAGGAGAAGGAGGTTACTAGTGGTGTTCTGCAGGGATCTGTCCTTGGTCCAATTCTTTTTAACCTTTGTTAGTGATATTGTGGAAGAGCTCTTGGGTAAGGTTTGCCTCTTTGCAGAGGATACCAAAATCTGCAATAGAGTGCACACCCAGGAAGGAGTAGATAACATGAGGAGGGATCTAGCTAAGCTTGAAGAATAATCAAGAATTTGGCAGCAGAGATTTAATGCTAAAAAAAAAAAAATGCAGCGTCATGCATTTGGGCTGCACAAATCCAAGGTGGCAAAGTACCTCTGTCACGAAAGAAGAGTGGGACCTGGGTGTGATTGTTTAAGTGGCTAAAGAGGTAGAAAAGGTGATGGCAGAAGCCAGAAGGATGCTTAGGTGTGAGGGAGAGGAATAGCCAGCAAAAGGAAGTGATAGTGCCTCTGTATCAGTCTCTGGTTCAGTTCTGGAGATCACATCTTCAAAAGGATATTAACAGGATCAGAGGGTGGCTACTAAAATGGTCAATGGTCTTCATTGTATACTATATAGCAGGAGGTACTCAAATCCAGTCCTGGAGGGCCGCAAACCAGTCAGGTTTTTGAATATGCAAGAGATAGATTCAATACAATCTCTTGCATATTCAAAAACCTGACTGGTTTGCGGCCCTCCAGGACTGGATTTGAGTACCTCTGCTATATAGGGACAGACTAAAAAAGATCTTGATCATATCAACCCCAACTATAATCAACTTGAAACATGCCTGAACGAGATGACACAATGGTTACAGCAGAACAACATGATGATAAACCATAAGAAAACAGAGGTGATGTATATCTCCAGTAAACCCAACTTGGAACCTCCTGCAACTATCACCCTGTGCGAGAATACATACAACACTAAGAATGAGATAAAATACCTAGGGGTCACGTTAGACAACAACCTAAAGATGGAAAAGCACCTACGCAAAACCAATAAGGCAATCTTCCACAAACTCAGAGTACTACAACCTCTACGGAGCATCATTAAACCGCACGATTTCAGGACTGTTGCGCAAGCACTCATTATGCCACACTTCGACTACTGCAACTCTATCTTACAAGGGCTTCCAAAGAAAACCCTAAACATTATGCAAATGGCCCAAAATGTGGCAGCCAGGATCATCATGAGAAAAAGACATTACTGAACACATCACACCTGTATTAATTGAACTCCACTGGCTCCCCATCACGGCTCGGATAAAATATAAAACACTGATAACCACATTCAAACTCATACATAACACAGCGCCATCCTTTCTCTCCACCCTTATCAACACGCAACCCTCAAACAGAGACAGAAGAACCGTCAACTCAGACACCCTACATGTTCCAACCGATATCAGATCTGTCAAAGCCAGTACTAGCCACCGAGCATACTCATACGCTGCCCCCACCCTCTGGAACCAACTACCACCTGAGATACGAGCAATAAAAGACCTAATAGTTTTCAGAAAAAAACTCGACACATCTATTCCAGTGTCAATACAATATGATGTAACTCCCAGGGGACTCCAAGCTGCCTCGCTACGAAACAATGAGAACTGTGATACGAAATGTAAAAATGTAGATATGTAAATCTTGAATCCGCTCCTTTAAACCATCTTCCTGTGTGCTGTGATTTTCCCTTCAAATCAACGTGTTTATAACCCAAATTTTCTGTCATGATTGACATCATTCAACATGTAATCAAACCGCTATTGATCGCTGGAAGTAGCGGTATACAAATGTATACTAAATAAATAAATCAAAAGCAAGCTCTGCAATACGGGGGCATAGCATGAGGGTGAAAGGGATAGACTCGGGAGTAACCTGCGGAAATATTTCTTTACAGAAAGAGTGATAGATGCGTGGAATAGTCTCCCAGTGGAGGTAGTAGAGGCGAGGACTATATTTGAATTTAAGGAAGCATGGGACAAACACAGAAGATCTCTAAAGGAAAAAGAAAAAGGTACTATAGTATTTTATATTGAAGGGCAGATTAGATAGGCCATATAGTCTCTTTCTGCTGACATGTTTCTTTGGAAATCTTCAAGCATGATTTATGCTCAGCCATATATAATCTTAAAAGATCTACTAGTATGTCCAATATACAGCTTCAGAGAAGGGCATATAAGAAGAGTAGGTGGTATGAAATGTCAATAGACACTTGATCCAAGTACAGGCGCAATTCATAACCACCATTGTCTGATACAATGCATGACACAAAGAGCATTAGACAAAAAGCAAAACAAAAAAGAAAAAACCCACAACTTTCAAAAAAGCTAAATTACAGTTAAGTTATTAAATTTGATCAGATCCCAGAATATGTAATGCTAATTTAAATAAAATTTGATCTTCAATAAAAAAAAAAAAAAAAGAAGAGGTTACACAAACTTCTTCAATAAGGCAGATAAAAGGAGAGAAACAATGTGATGATCAGCATTTATTATGGAAATTCTGAATAGCCTCATACACTGCTGTCCACTGGTCTATTTCCTTGGATCCCAGTACGAATCTGAGGATTACCAAAATATAACTAATATTTGTAAGCTTCCATACTAAATCCGAATTACCAGATTCAAGAGAAGCAAAAGGCAACTAGCTGTTAAACCACTACCACTGATCTCTCAACATGCACTTAAGAAGCCAAGCATACACCCAATTTCTCTCTCTTTTTAAAGCTTATAACTGTATACTGCCAATGTAAGTCACTAGAGTGCTTCAAAGAAGCGTCATTAGTCTCCAAGGCTATATAAGCCACTGGCTCATCTATTTAGAAAGATTAAAATAAAGGGTAGGATGTGGCGTTTGAGAAACATAAAATCAAATTAACTTAATACTAACATAGATAGCTATGACAGACAGACATTTTCATCTGAGAGTCACTCACTATCTAAAGATTATTGGAACCGTCCCACCCATATGTTGAAGAATTATTCATAAATGATGAAGTCAGAGGGCATTTCCTAGCAGTTAATAATCCAGTGACAGGAATGGAGAACAGTTCAGCCCCTAGAGCATTTACAATGGGAAATGCTTAACCCTAGTCAAAGCCCTGCACAGGGCAGACATTCAGTTGGTCACATGAGCACTGGGCAACAAGTTTAGACGTGGATGCAGAAAAACTTAGTATGGCATTTTCTGATGCTTTTCCTGTGCTAGGCTTGCTCTCCAATATAGAAAACAAGCTAGCACCAGAAAGACGCCAGAAAAACAACCTTGCTAAATTGCAGCACACTGGGCATGCAAATTACTGCATACTTAATTGCGCCCAAGGTAAAGAACTGTGCTAAACAATCCCTTAAAAACAAGTAGTGTAACACACTGCGCTAACACTGGACCTTCATGCCAGCTTTGGGCAGGCGTAAAGATCCAGCAGAGAGCAAAAAGATCAATTGAGGTGAAGTTTCACACTTCATCTCAGATGATCCGGGCATTGGCACAAGCCATCGGCACAATATGGAATACAGATTCCCTGACAGAAACAAAAAAAAAAAAAAAAGAGACAGGCCTTGTGGCCCAGCAGCCCCGATCCGCCCCCCAATCCCCCCAAAACACAGACCTGGTGGCCCAGTGGCTTCAAAACCTCCCCAGTACCATAAATATTGGAGAGAGAGCGTTGCCTGCACACTCCCATCCCTCACACAGCCATCTTGTAAAATGCACGGTGCATCCTGGGCAGGGTGGGGCAGGCAGGGTCAAACTGCAATATAAGGCAAAAAAAAATGCTTTATGTGGCAGAGTGACACCCCCCCCCCCCCTTGCATGCTGCATCCCGGGATGCATGGGCTGTCCTGGGATTCAACACGTGGGGTGGGGGGACTGCTATATAAGACATTTTTTGCCTTATATGGCAGTTTGACCCCCAACCAGTGCATCCCAGGATGCACCATACATGGCCAAGTGCCACCATTTCATAAGATAGCAGCGCAGGGGTACCAGCATGTGGGCAACGCTCCAGCCCCAATATTTATGATATTGGGGGGGGGGAAGGTTTGGGACCATCTGGTCTAGTGTTGAGGGCGGGGGGAATTGGAGCTACTGGGCCACCAGGTCTTTTTGGTTTTGTTGGGTGGGGACCCCCCCCCCCCCCTAAAATTGCACCGATGGCATCAGAGGCTTTCCCCCAGTGCCTGGATCATCTGAGGTGAAGTGTCAAACTTCTCCTCAGATGACTTTTTGTGCACTACTTAAATTTACATAATGCATTCTAGTACAAAAAGTCAATCTTAAAGTTACACTGTGAAACCCTGCGCACTGGGCTCTAGCACAGAGCTTGTGCATCAGCCTTAGTGTTTAGAGCCCAGAACTGGGAAACTCAAGACCTGCGATTTTCAGGAGGCAGTGAAGGCCGGCACGTAATAGATTTTGAACATGTTTTGGAAAGATAAAAGGAAGTAGCACTAGGCAAAGAGCTGAGAAGGGAGGTAAGAGACAAAACAGGAGAAGTAGTCTTAGACTTCACATAAGCATTTATAGTCTCAGCTTCTGCAGTGGGCAGATTTCAGCTGGATGAACAGGATGGGTCAATTTGGTCTTTATTTGCTGTCATTTCCCATATTATATTATATTCCATACTGAAATCATATACTCAAGTACGAATCAGGTTGCGTGCTGGAATTTAATATTAATATAGAAAAAAAGCACATGGACTGTATTATAGCATTTGTTAGGCAACAAATGAGATGAGAACTGGTAGCTTGGGTAAATTTACATGACACGTCTTATTCTTAACCCGATGTTTGCTCTCCTAACTTAGGTCTCCACAATTCAGCAGAGAATCCTCAATCATAAAATTGTTAGCTAGGGATAAGGAAAACTAAATCAGCACGTTCGTGCAAAGTACAAAAACGTAAGGGAGGCACAGAGAATTCAATTAGAAACGCAGCCTTTGCAATTACATTTACAAAGTCAGCACTGTGGGTGAAGAGCCCTCCCCCCTCAGTACATGAACAGCTGAGCCAGTTGAAGGAAGGCTCAGAACCTGGAAGAAAGTGCTGTTGCCCCACCTCCACCAATATAGCTAAAGAGAGGCCTTGCAGAAGTTCAGGTAGGAAAAGCATGTGAATAAAAGGTTCAGCAAGAATGGAAAGGAGCAGGTAAGATGTTGTTTCAAAAATTAGGCATATTGGGGGGGGGAGGGGGAGGAAGAGGAAGAGAGGAAAGAGAGAGGTTCTGTGCAATTGCACATCTTGGACAGCCACAAAACCACATCCATCCTGTTTATATATGTGTCTGACATTATTTTTCTAAATAAACCAAATTGAAAAGCTCTGCTCCAAGCACTACTTAAAAAGGCCTGCTTCAATGTCAGAAGTATGCAGTTGGGTTGTATATTGGTGCGAGTGCATGGGGGGGGGGGTAAGATTTTCAGGGAACTGGATGAGTTAGAGAGTGGCTGGGTTTGCAGACCTGAGTGAGGGGGGTGGGAGGTTATGTATAGCAGATGGGGCTGAGAGAAGGAGGAGTGAGAGGATGGGAATTTTATCAATGGTTGAAGACCAAGAGGCTTAATGAGTAGATGGGGCAGTTACAATTGGAACAGCAGCAGAGAAAGAGGAAGCGACAACACAGAGAAGTTATAAATAGCAGGGGATCTTTGTGAGTGGATGAGGGAGCTTGAGTGGTGAGGGCAGAGTGTGCTTGCAAAAATGATCACTCCATGATGTTTGAGTAAATACAGGCCAAGCATGTTTTCAATCAGCCCTCCTTACCCCTAGCTTTCAATTCCTTTTCTTTACCTTCCACCCTCCCCAAAATTCCAACTAAGGTCAGGACTTATGTCCACAGGCTCTTCAGTCACACTTGTTCATGGGTCCGTTTCTCTCTGCTGATGGTGCGAGGGAACCTCCACCAGCTCTCGGTATGCCCTCTCTTCCAGCTCTTCAGATCAGCAATCTATATTTTATCTAGATATGCATAGTCTAGCTTGCATATGAACACAACAGCAATGCACATGGGCAGTGACCCTCTAACAAGCAGTATCACTTGAAGCAAATGCAATGCAAATTGTGCTACCGAGTCAATGCTGTCTCCTGGCGATCCAGCAGTCTGAGTTTTCTTGGCACGATGGGACCAGAAGTAGATTATCCCTCATTGTTTCGGAAAAAGGCCTGGCAAAGTGAATTCCAAAAAGGCTACGAGCAGCACCAGTGAGAATCGAACCCTGATCTCTTGGTCACTAGGCCTTGATGTAAAACAAACATATAAAAACACTTAAGTGGGTGGCCTGCTTTTGAAGTCATCACAGAAACAGGGCAGGATTTTTGGTGGTCACCAGGCAAACAAGCACATTGAAGCCCTCCATCTCAATATAACTACATTTCCCATTAAATGGGACCCCCACATGGCTCCGATACGGAAGAAAACTGGCAGAGGAGGAAGCAGCAGGTAAAACGCATAGCTCCTGCCAATTGAAGGACAAATGCACAGGGGTGGGAGAACAAGCAGACCTCCGAGGATAGAGGAGGTTGTGTACTCTACCCCCAACTCCTTCAGCCAGCAGCTGACTTACCAGGGTGAAACTCTGGCTTTGAAATCATTGAACTAGCACATCTGAGGGGGCCCCTTCCAAAACGTTTTTATCCTAGGCACTTGCCTATGACAAACTTGCCCTGCAGAGAAAACTGCTCTGGGAACTAGTCCAACGGTTTAGGTATCTGGAAGACCCCAATTTGATCCCCCTAGTCAAGTCTGCCATTCTCGGACTCAGCTGGGAAGGCAGCCCTGACAGCCTCTGGAGAAGATGGGATTAGGATCATTGCTTAAGAGTAGAGCTTTTTTTTTTTGAGGGTACTGAGTATGCAGCAAAATATGACCTTGAGAATATACCACTGGAATTTAAAAACTGCCTGCAAAATCGATTTGCTGCTTTAGATACAAATGATAGAGTGCCAGAAGAGTTATGGAATGACATCAAGAAGGTTGTGTTGGAAGAAAGCGAGACGTCTCTACAAAAGGTAAAAAAGAAAAAACAGCCAAAATGGATGACGGAAGAAACTCTGAAAATTGCCCAGAAACGCAGAGAAGCTAAAGCCAGAGGAGAAAGAAAGACAGACAATCACAGAACTCAGAGATTTCCAACGTGCAGCAAGACAGGACAAGGAAAAGTACTACAATGACGCATGCAAGGAAATAGAAGCAGAAACTATTAGAGGAAGAACAAGATCAGCTTTCCTAAAGCTACGAGAGTTAAAGACAAAGTTCCAGCCTCAAATTGGAATGTTACAAGATGCTCAAGGTTCTATGTTGAATGATGCTGAGAAGATCAAGAAAAGATGGAAAGAATATACAGAGTTTTTATATGATAAAGATCAAGTGGACCAACAGCCGTTTCAACCTGTACCTTATGATCTGGAACCATTGGTGATGAAAGAAGAAGTTGAAGCAGCATTGAAAGCCTTATCAAAGAACAAAGCACCAGGCATTGATTGCATTCCCATAGAAGTATTACAGCAATCTGATGCAGCTGTTACCATACTTACAAGGCTCTGCCAAGAAATATGGAAGACAGCATCATGGCCAACTGACTGGAAAAGATCTGTGTTTATACCAATACTAAAGAAAGGTGATCCAACTGACTGTGGAAATTATCACACAATCGCTCTGATCCCACATGCCAGCAAGATTCTACTGAAGATTATTCAAAAGAGACTACAACCACACCTGCAACAAGAACTACCTGAAGTGCAAGCAGGGTTCAGGAAAGGCCGAGGAACGAGAGACATCATTGCGGATGTGAGATGGATCCTTGAAAAGACTAAAGAATACCAAAAGGATATCTATTTGTGCTTTATCGACTATAGCAAAGCTTTTGACTGTGTAAACCATGAGAAACTCTGGGCCACATTAAGAAGCATGGGTATACCAGAACACCTGATCGTTCTCTTGCACAATCTGTACATTGATCAAGAAGCAACAGTTCGAACAGAACAAGGAGAAACAGAATGGTTTAAAATAAGCAAAGGTGTAAGACAAGGCTGCATACTTTCCCCCTACCTGTTTAATTTATATGCAGAACAAATCATCAGAGAAGCAGGATTGTATGAAGACAACAGAGGTGTGAAGATTGGTGGAAGACTCATCAACCACCTTCGCTATGCTGATGATACCACATTACTGGCGGAAAGTGAAGATGATCTGAAACATTTGCTTCTCACAATCAAAGAACATAGTCTCAATATGGGCCTGCACCTTAATGTAAAGAAGGCAAAGATCATGACAACTGGCATAATCAACAGGTTCATCGTTGAAGGAGAAGAAATTGAAATTGTGAATAACTTTAACCTACTTGGATCAACTATCAATAAAGAAGCAACAAGCAGTCAAGAAATCAGACGACGCATTGCTCTTGGCAGAATGGCTATGAAAGACCTAGATAAGATTCTCACGAGCAGAGATGTCTCTCTCCATACAAAAATTTGACTTGTTCAAGCCATGGTATTTTCAATAACATCATATGGATGTGAAAGCTGGACAGTGAAAAAGATAGACAGGAAGAAAATTGATGCCTTTGAATTATGGTGCTGGCGGCGAATATTGTGTATACCATGGACTGCCCGAAGAACAAACCAGTCTGTACTAGAGGAGATCAAACCTAAGCTTTCTTTAGAAGCTCAGACGACAAGACTTCGACTTTCATACTTTGGACACATCATGCGGAGAGAGAGATCATTAGAGAAAGACATCATGCTTGGCAAGATAGAAGGTCAACGCAAAAGAGGAAGGCCAGCAATGAGATGGATCGATACAATAAAAGCAGCTACGGGTACCAGTCTGTCAACAATAAGCCGCCTGACTGAAGACTGAACACAATTTAGGATAGCTATCCAGAGGGTCGCCATGAATCGACTCCGACTCGACGGCACTTAACAACAACCGAGTATCAGCACCTTTTTCATTGCTTGCTAAAACTGACCCATGATCCTCATGTATTAATGAAAGAGACCTGCATATGAGCATAGGCATCTTTTTTTCTAGGAAAAATGCACTAATTGCAACTAGATTCTAGGCCCCAGAAGCAACCCAGGACATTCTTGTAATAAATTAGCCAGTTCTGGGTTTAAATGTGCATTACAATACAGTACG
The DNA here is from genome assembly GCA_033557465.1 of Ichthyophis bannanicus. Lineage (NCBI taxonomy): Eukaryota > Metazoa > Chordata > Amphibia > Gymnophiona > Ichthyophiidae > Ichthyophis > Ichthyophis bannanicus. The sequence goes on from CM066036.1 coordinate 701,823,180, forward strand.
GTATTTGTAGTCCTTGATTTTATCTATTGTATTCAGTGCTGCAGGTCCCATAATGCATCAGAATGAGTGTCAGAAATCCCACTCATGGAACTGGATAATTTGGCAACTCAGATTAAAAAATATGCTTAAAGGAGATATAAAATGAGGCAGGGGAAAGAGTCCCTAGAAGTTGCATATAAAGGCTCATGGTGCCAGTTCGAGCACGGAATTCGAAGGAAATGAAATTGCAAAGGAGCAAGAGAAGACTGCTGGGGTACAAAAAAAAAAAGGAGGAGGTCAGCACTTCTCAAAAGCCGTGTTCCCTGAAGCACCCTCGTGCACTGCGACCCAGGACAACCAGGGATTAAATCCCACTTCCCCAGACATGCCTCGTGACTTCAGGCAAGTTTTTTAAAATTCCCATTGCTCCAGGTACCCACTTAAAGCAGCTTCGTACGGAAGGGGCTTATGCACCTTAAGAGTAATAATGCTCTAAGCCACCTTGAGCATTAACAGAGCATTCATAAGGACTCCACGGCAGCCCATTAGCATTCACTATGGAAGAAGCAAAGCGAGCCTCAGGTGGCAGCTGCCTTCGTTCTCTTAGCAGTAAATTGGCGTCAGTCAAGTCCCGTAATCATGCATTAGAACGAATACGCATGCGCGCTGACAATCATGACATCACCTTAATCAATGCTTGCGAAGCTGCACCAGTCGAGAACCAGCAAGAAAAATGTCAGACAGCGGCTATTCAGTTCCTCCCAGTCAGAAAAATGCAAATAGCCACTAATCTCTGAATGAGGGCATGACACAGCTAAAGTCCCTCCCGTTCCCCCTTAAAGAAAAAAAAATCATCATCATCACCACACGCCCTAATACACAAGGCTCTGTTCATCAAATGTCCGCTCACTTTAAAACAGAGGAAATGAGAGATAGACTGATAAATAATTCCTTTTATTGTAGCCTTAATCCTTTGCATATCGTCGATCAACACAGGTTTCCAAAAGAGCAACTTTCGTATTGCAGAATCCGTTCTCTCTCAATGATCGCTCAAACATTCAGCAAAAAGAGTCGTAGCCGACGTTCTACCTTGCAACTTATTATACAAGTAACTGCTTTTGTAGGCAATCCTTTGGGTAATTACAAGCGTTTTTTCATCGCTACTTACAAACGTGGAGGTCACTAATTGAGCCCACATGTAACAAGGTCGGTTCATTATAACGGTAAGAGGCTTCTTTAATCAACATCATGGATTTATAAGGCACAACCTTCTAAAGGAGGAAAAGAAACATTTTTATTTTTTGTTTATTTCTGTCCCTATCTTCTCGTTTCAGTTAGCCTCCCTCGGTAATTCTATGCAGCTGGCACAAGAGCTGTTTTTGCCTGCAGCAGGCAGATTGCAGGTTATAGTCAGGAGGCTTAGAAAATCATATCTGTATTTTCTGTATGGCACCAGCACAAGTCTCCAAGGTGAAACTGCATAAGAAAATTCTCCAAACTAGTACTCTGAACAGCTATGCAAGAAGCTTTTATACCATCATTACATTACAAAGTATTTCAATTCAGTGATCATCAATGTTGGGAGTACCATAATCATTTTCTATTTTGCAAATGCAGCAAAATAGCGGGTATCTACCTAATGCAAATAAAACAATAGCAGCATCTTAGAATATCTACAAACATAGGTCAGTATATGATAAAAGGCATAAAGACAGAAGACCTACCCCAAGAACTATTGTGTCGTCCCCTTTAAATTTTGCAATAAATTTATCGCCTCTCACGATTTCAGATTCATTCAATGGCCTGAACCGGCACATTACTTTTATGCTGCATTCAGCTGGGTCTGCCATCTCGTCCGTTTCCAACAGCAAATCTTAACAGCAATCTGCCAGCAGTCGCCTTATGCATCCAACGTGGAAAAGGCAAGAAACCTTCACCTTTAGTAGGTCATCTTGTGTTCCGTGGGCTGCAACAAAGCACTCCAGGTGAATCAGTAGCATCCGCAATCATAGGGGACTGTAGCCAGAAATCTCTGTCTAGCTGCTAAACAAAAGCTTTCAAGAAATTGTTTGGCTTTTTTTTTCCAGGGAGTTAAAACGTCTCGGTTTTTTCAGCCGGTTCAGATCCCACACCCTCCCGCAAGCGCTGCCATCCTGCATCAGCACCAGCCAGCCGCCTTCTTTCAGCTTTATCCTCAAGGGCTTTTTGTGACTTCACTGCATTACATCAACCCCCTCTCAAATCTACTGTTCCAGCGTGAGGGTAGCCTGGGGAATGCTGGGAGTTTTAGTTCTTGTCATATACAAGAAACTTTATTGGCATGATTATTTGTACAAGTTGACAAAGGGTAATTCTGAAATCCATTTACCCATGGAAATGAGCTTTTTGAAACTTGCCTACCCTGTATGTGGGTAAATGTATGTGTGCCACTCCACAGTGCACATACTTTAACCCACATTTAACAAAGGTGTTCTGGAATGGGATTATCAGGGGGATTGTCCCAACACACATAATTTTGTATTTGTATTTTCAAAATACAAGCTGTTTTATTTGGAAAAAGTACCTGCTGAAAAGGTTCTGCAGATATTTGTTCCTTAGGCAGTTTCAAAGTAAAAATACATCAATACCTTCACTTAAATTGGTGCAGTCTGTGGGTTAAAAATAGCAAAGGACTTTACAACTATGTATATGGGCGGTGTGACCATTACCTCCAAAGATGACAGTTTTCAGAAACCATTTATGCAGGTAAATAAACTCTCTGAAAATTGCCCACCCTTTCCCCAGGTAAAAGTATACATGGGGATCAATAGCACACATACTCTTACCCATAGGAAAAATAAGGCAGATTCAGGGCTGGGTCATGTCAGGGAAACTAATAATGTGCACAGTTTTGCATATTCAAAACTAAGAGGCCCTTTTATTAAAATGAGGTAGCAGTTACACTGGATTTTAGCATGCACTAGTGGCCCACAGTAACCACTACCGCATGCTAAAAGCAGCAACCAGCACAATAAAAATCCTGCACTAACTGCTCTCAGCGTGATGGTGCAGGATTTGGGGTACAGAGTGTATGTTGGCCAGTGACAACTAGCACACAGGATGTGCCTATGAAGAGAACTCAAAGTGGATGTGCCCATGAAGAGAACTCAAAGTGGTACTGCCACGTGATGCTATTAGCCACCTGATCACAAGCCCCTCCACCTGATGTTAAGATTCCCACCCAATCATGGCTTCCCTTTTCAGTCACTCCCCTTGTACAACCTTCTCTCTGTGTTCCAATCTTCCCTAAACATAAAGCCCCCATTTAGCACCCCCCACCCTGGAAAGCAAAATGCATTGCAAAGGCAAACTCCACCCCAAATTGGCCCCACCAAAATGAAAACCCCTCTTCCCCCTGCCCCCCCCCCGACTTGACCTACCTGGGGGTGTCCTAGTGGTCTCAGTGGTGATGGCTGGGGATAGGAACAGTCCCCTTCCACTCCTGCCATGTCTGTCAGGGGATCCAAAATGATGTGAAGAACCCCTAGCATTTGACCTTGGCGGTAGTACTGCGAGACTACAGCTAGGAGTTACCAGCACCATTTTGGATCCTCTGGCAGATGGAGCATGAATGGAGGGGCACCGCTTCTGTCCCCATCGCCACTTAGACCACCAGAGACCCTCTAAGTAGGTATTGAGGATGTGGGGAAGGGATGGAGAAGAAGGGTTGCATCTTGGGGGGAGCAGATTGGAGTATATTAAGGGGGATTGACCAAGAGGAGGGATTGGGGCATGAAGAGAGGATTGTACAAGGGGGATGTGATCAGAGCAGGAGAGGCTGTGATCGGCAGGCTGGGGGACTTGTGATGAGAGGCTAACAGCAGCGCAGATGCTGGACATTCCCCTTGCATTTATGGCGGGGCTTTGCACATACCACACTTTAACTTTTCAGTTAGGGTGCTGTAAGTGTAAATACTTAGCACAGCTTAATAAAACGGCCCCTTTGGGCTATTTTCAACAAAAAAAATACCCACAGTAAAAGCAGGTATAAATTCTTGGGTCATTTTTTAAAGCAAAGACATTTAAGACTAATATGAGAAAATATTTTTTCACTCAATGCGTAATAAAACTCTAGAATTCATTACTGGAGGATGTAGTAAAAACTGTTAGTGTAGCTGGGTTTAATAAAGGTTTGGACAAGTTCCTGGAGGAAAGATCCATAAACCATTATTAAACAGGACCCGGGAAATCCACTGCTTATCCCAATACAAGCATTGGGGAACCTGCCAGGTATTTGTGACCTGGTTTGGCCACTGTTGGAAGCAGGATACTGGACTTGATGGACCTTGTATGGCATTTCTTAAGTTTATGTTCTAAGGTAATTTTGGTGCAGAGGAGAGCGCATGTGATCATGTGACACCTGTGCTGATGAAAGAGCCCTGGCTCCCGATAGCTCAACATATTGTTTTCAAAGTTTTATTGCTTTCACATTATGCTTTTTTCTCAGGTTTTCCACTTTATTTATCAGCGTTGCTGGTTCCTTATGTCCCGGCTTCTTAGTTGAGGTCGTCTCCGGCCCATCCACCTTTCCAGCAATGGTGACATGAGGGGATTAGGAAGCTGCTTTTTCTTATAATTCCCCAGTTTGTTCAATCTTTCCTTGGCGTTTAGGGCCGAGAGTTCATATAAATCTTTTAAAAGACAGGTAAAGCTCAGTTTGTTTCAACTAGCGTTTGGGTAATAGTTGGTGATATTTTCTTTTCTTTTCCCCCCCCCCCCCCCCTTTTTCTTTGTTTGTTTTAGTGATGTGATGTGTTGTGTTGTGTTGTGTTAACACTGGCTTTCAATTATTGCAAGCCACTCTGATGCTGCCCTCCTATGGGTGTGATGAGCAGTATATTAGGTGGTTCTAATAAATAAATAAATCCCTGAGTAAAAGTATCCGCAGGCTTTACAACTGCTTGCACAAAATAGCCATCAGCTAGGGAGATTTTTGAAAATATTTATCTGAGTGAAATGACCTGACTGAATGCTGCTCATCTTAAATGCAGCTAAAAATACATGCAGATTCCATAACATGCTTTCCTTTAGATGCATTGCATGCCACATGCCTGGGGAGGTGTTTAGGTCAGAGGAGCAAAACAAAATACAAATAGGTAGGTTTCACTCTGAGCAATTTCTCCACATGAATTAATTTTGCACATATCATGACAGTCATGAACTTCACTTCTAAGCCAAGGTATGTGGAGATTGATCGCAGTCTCTCAAATGTACTGCTAACGCTCGGCATAGTACTTTCATTGCACCAAACAGATCCTCATTCTGGAGTTCGTAAGATGCATCATGTAGGGGTAATTTATCAAGGTGTGCTTGAAAATTCTGTTTAATCAAGCCTGCAGCACCCATCATGACGGAAAATAATTCGGTATCTTTCTGCCAAATTTTCTTGGCCTCTGACTATATTTTGTGGTACTTGAAGATCTCCCTCTTAATGCAATTTACAGAATAGTCGCTTAGGGCTGACGCCTCTATAATCAATGCTGTTCTGGTATTCTCCCTTACCACTATGTCTGACTTCCTTATATCCAGCTTTTTATCAGTCGGAATGGGATTATTCCAGGTGATCAGAACTGCTTCATCTGTATGTGAACGTTTCTGCCCCTCCTTGGCACACCGTCTATTAGCACCAAATCCAGTATGGCCACACACGTGAAGGGGCCATACTGGACTTGGTACTTACCAATGGTGAAAGTGTTTCTGATATTGTAGTGGGAGATCATTTTGCATCCAGTGATCACCAGATGGTGTGGTTCAGTATTAGGACTAGGGCTGTTAGAATCCATTCAAAGGTGAGGATCTTAGACTTTAGGAAGACTAACTTTGCCAAGATGGGCCAATACCTCAGGGAGTTGTTAGTGGGATGGGAACAGCTGGGGGATGTAGAAAAACAGTGGGCAAAACTGAAAGGGGATATTTTAAGGGCAACCAACCTTTTTGTTAAAATGGTAAATAAAGGTTAAAGGAAAAGGAGACCGCTATGGTTTTCGAAAGAAGTAGCTGAAAAAGTGAAGAAAAAGAGGGAGGCCTTCATGAAATACAAAAGATCACAGAGAGAGGAAGACAGGCATCTGTACTTGGAAAACCTTAGCTAGCAAAGTAGTCAGGAAAGCAATGATTCAAAAAGAGGAGGAAATAGCCAATGCATTAAAATGGGAGATAAGACATTTTTCAGATATATTAGTGAGAAGAGGAAGGGCAAAAGTGGTATTGTCAGACTCAAGGGTGCAGGGGAGGAATATGTAGAAGCTGATAAGGATAAAGCGGAATTGCTTAACAAATATTTCTGTTCTGTGTTCACAGATGAAGAACCAGGAGCAGGACCTCAGAAAACACCCACAAACAGGAACAGAAGCGAGGGGCATCTTGAACAATTTTCAGAAGACTGTGTTCGTGAGAAACTAGCTCAACTTAAAGTAGACAAAGCGATGGGACCAGATGGGATACACCCTAGAATACTGAGGGAACTTAGGGACATTCTAGCAGTTCCACTGACTGACCTTTTCAATGCCTAGTTGGAGTTGGGAGTCGTGCCAAAGGACTGGAGAGAGGCTCATATGGTGCCTTTACACAAAAGCAGAAGTAAGGATGTGGTTGAAAACTACAGGCCGGTTAGTTTAACTTCGGTGATGAGTAAATTATTGGAAACGCTGCTGAAAGAGAAAATAGTGAGGTTTCTGGAGTCCAGCAGATTACAGGATCCAAGGCAGCATGGATTCACCAAAGGCAGGTCTTGTCAGACAAATCTGATTGATTTCTTTGACTGGGTGACCAATGAGTTGGACCAAGGGAGAGCCCTAGATGTGGTGTATTTAGATTTCAGTAAAGCCTTTGACACTGTTCCTCACAGGCGACTTATAAACAAACTGAGCACCCTAGGGATGGACCCTAAAGTTACTGCTTGGGTTAGAAATTGGTTGGGTGGGAAGCGACAAAGAGTACAAGTAAATGGAGCTCACTCTGAGGAGAAGGATGTTACCAGTGGTGTGCCCCAGGGATCTGTCCTTGGTCCGATTCTTTTTAACATCTTTGTTAGTGATATAGCGGAAGGGCTGTCGGGTAAGGTTTGCCTCTTTGCAGATGATACCAAAACCTGCAATAGAGTAGACACCCAGGAAGGTGTAGATAACATGAGGAGGGATCTAGCTAAGTTTGAAGAATGGTCTAGAATTTGGCAGCTGGGATTTAATGTTAAAAAATGTAAGGTCATGCATTTGGGCTGCAGCAATCCAAGGGAGCAATATAGTATAGGGGGTGAAGTACTTTTGTCCACTAAAGAAGAGTGGGACCTAGGCGTGGTTGTGTCTGATGATCCTAAAGTAGCTAAATAGGTAGAAAAGGCTACGGCAAAAGCTAGAAGGATGCTTGGGTGCATACGGAGAGGAATGGCTAGCAGGAAAAAGGAGGTGATAATGCCTCTGTATAAGTCTTTGGTGCGACCTCATTTGGAGTATAGTGTGCAATTCTGGAGACCGCACCTTCAAAAGGATGTGAACAGGATGGAGTCGGTGCAGAGGGTGGCTACTAAAATGATTAATGGTCTTCATTATAAAGCATATGAAGTCAGACTGAAGGATCTTAATATGTACTGTGATAAGGAAGCTTATCATAGCTCAGGTAGGAGCTATAGAAAAGATGATGTGACTCTGAACAAGCAACCTGTCAGTTCTGGTAGAAGCAAGAAAACAGAGTTTTCACATAAAAGACTACCAGTCCCAGAATGCACCAGGTTTCCAGCAGCCATGAGAGGGGCTGAAGTGAGAGAATGTGTGTGCAATCAAGAGAGCTATGAGGTAATCCCTAAGCACTCATCTCAAAGGGCAGGGCTTGATTCAACACAGCTGCGCTGTGTTAGGGAGCAGCACAAATTAGGAAAGAATAAGAATAGAGATTATTCTTCAGGAAACAGTTTCAGCAACAGTTTCAAGAACAGCTTCAGGAAGAGATACAGAGGGGAGAGCTTCAGCAACGGCTACAAGCACCAGTATCACCTGGAGAAACAGAAGCCAAGCCAAGCAGATAGAGAGAGAAGGAAACTCTCTGGAAGGAAGAGAAGAAAGGCCATTGGAAGGTCTGGGAGATTCCAAGGCAGTACTCATACTGGGAGGTATTCCAAAAGCCAGCAGAGTCCATTGGACTGGATTCAGCCAGAGGAATGGAGTGGCAGAGATAGGAATCACCAGTGGCTACCTGGAAGAGAGAAGACTGCATGTGGAAGGGACTTTCAGACCAAGGCCAGAAGGTATGTGAGAGGAGATCCAGTGTCCAGGGATCAAGATTGGAAGGCTGGACATCAGAATTGGATTACATATTGGCCAGGCTATACAGAGAGGAATAATGATAGCAGGAGAGGCTCAGGTATGAACACTGATCCAGACCCTATCTATAATAGAGAATGGCAGCAAGGGAATAAGCATTCTCATGATAGTGCCTTAATGAAAGACTCATCTGTGCCAATGTATGATATTGACCCTATGATTGTTGATGCAGGGGGAAATACAGCAGATGAAACTATTTACATGGACTGTTCTTTATCTAAATGCTATTGCTAGTTTTCTATGAGCAAACACATCAGCCATCACAAAGAAACCTAACTTTGTTCTTTATTTCCACTGCAAACAGCTCTTAAAGCAGGATTTGGGCTCACACAGTAGCAGCCAGCCAGCTAAAGGCTTTCAGCTGGTCCATTGATAGTAATTAGGGCTGCACCTGATTGTGTGTGAGCAAGGGAGAATCACTGCTGAGATCGGCGTGGAAAATAAGCAGAAGTTAACCTAACCAGCAAAGTTTATTCTTTACTTTGTGCCTTTGTATTTGGTAATTATTTGCTAAGAAAACATTAGCTAATTGCCTGACAAGCTGAAGGTTGTTTTCTGGTTTACTTTGTGACTTTTTGTTATCCATTTAAATACTGCAAGCAAGTAACCTCATTTATAGTGCTATCAAGCATACATGTGCTGGGTGAATTAAACCCCATCAATAAAAGAAGTATTTTATTGATCTTACCACTTGGTTTCACAACTCAAATTATTGTCATCAGCTGTGTTTGGGAGTGAATGAACTACAATACCCACAATACCTTGCAAGAATCATATGATTATATGCATCGTCAAGATTGTGTAAGTTCTCACCCTAGGCAGCCGTCTGACAGTACACCTTAGAGGAAAGGCGGGATAGAGGTGATATGATTGAGATCTTTAAATACCTCCATGGCATTAATGTTCAGGGAGAGAGCCTCTTTCAATTGAAAGCAAGTTCTGCTACGAAGGGACATGGGATGAGGGTGAAGGGAGATAGATTCAGGAGTGATATGCAAAAATATTTCTTTACGGAAAGAGTAGTGGATCCATGGAATAGTCTCCCAGTGGAGGTGGTAGAGATGAGGACAGTAACTGAATTCAAAAAAGCATGGGACAAACACAGAGGATCTCTAAAGGTAAAAAGGGGACTGTTGTAGTTGTTGATATGGAAGGACAGATTAGATAGGCCATATGGTCTTTTTCTGTCATAATATTTCTATGTTTCTATGTTTCTATTAGCACTCATAATTTGCACTTTTTAATTTTCACAGGAAAACAATGCAGGATGCATTGATGCAGTAACCGTTGCACTAGAAAACTGCTAAGCTTCAGCACATTCTAATGCACATGCTAAAAAAGATGTTTATTTCCAACACAGTAAACTAATGGCGTGCAAATTAAAAAAATATGCGCTGACAGAAAAACAGCTGACACCATCGTGACAATAGGCAGTCATCTGCTGCAAGAGGAATAGGCTCTGGCTCATGTACTGACAGGAAGGGAGGTATTTCAAAAAAAGGCCTGCTAGACTCCCCAACTCCTACTCTCTGACCACCACCTCCTCCCCTAGCAAAAATTCCCTGATGGCCCAGCGAGCCCAGGACCCCTCCCAACCCCTAGACCCCTATACAACCGCCCCTCCCCCCAGTGCTTTTTGTTTCTGGGCATCCCTGACCCAGGCACACCACATCAGCAAGGCTCTTGACCAGAGAGCCTCAATAGCGTGGACCTGACTTCCTCTCTTGGACCAAATATACTTATTTTATCTGGGAAAACCATCTTGAAAAATGCCAACACCTGATCTCTAGCAGTGTATTGGGACACACCACAAGGAATCAGCCTGCTAAGTTATTGATTTTATACCTCTTAATATACGCAGTGTAAACCGGGGTAACATTCTACTACAGCACAAACAAAGATGGATTTATGAGTTACATACCTTAGAACCCCAAGGGTTGAATAGTTCCATTGAGTGGAAAATCTTTTTTTGAGTCTAAGATTGGTGTAGCTACACCCATGCAGATTTGATTGGTTCAGGAAAGGGTATGCCTATTGGTGTTTGAGATATTTGATTGGCCCTTGCCGGTTTTTAAACATGAGGGCAGTATCAGCCATTGGAGCCAAGATCAGATTGATTCAAGTAATACAAATACTGTAGCAGCCCCCCGATGAAGGAGAATTCACGAAACAAAGGACTTCATAGGGCAAATATTCAATTACTAAGAATCTCCAAAGGACGTCTTTCAGTTAAGTGAATTTATGACGGCAGTACATTATTTAATAGATACTGCTTCTGGCTTTGTCATTTGCTCTGTTTTCAGGTGTATTTGAATGGAGCCGCTATTCAGCCGTTGCATTGAAGTAAACCTAATGTATTAGTTGACTGTTGGGATTTGCAGCTGGGCCATGTGTTGGCTGTCATGAGTGATATTAGTTCTATAAAAGGTGTGGACTGAGATATTAATGTATCAATAACTTAATAAACTAATAAAGTAATATTGTGCAATATATTTCAGATGGGAGGAGTTTTTTAGACTCAGAGGGCCCTTTGGCGTGGCCCTTAGGCGTGGACCAAAAACAAAGGACACCCGCGGACCAGCCTAACTGCTAAATATTCCACAGCCTCATGTTCAACTAAACGGAAACCTCAACGCCGATCGGATACTTACTGTGAACTTCACTGGACCTGAACTTAAGCAGCTCTCAAAAGGTACTCACTACAATCCCCCCTGTCTTTCAAACAAATTGCAATTATACCTGCTGTTACTAATTCTTATGCTATTATACAAACCTATTGAGCTAGATGCATAACCTTCTCACCTTCTCACTCCCTTGCTTCTACCTCAGCAATTGTTCAATATCCTAATAGCCATACAAAAAGGCCCTCCTAGTTCCTACCTCTACCTACATTAGTCCCTTCTTCTCCACTTACCCCTCCCCCCTAAAATCCTTCCTCTCACTATTCACCTAAATTACCTAAAATGGAACTAACCATATTTCATTCACATACTCTGTGGGCCAGTCTCCTCACACTACATATTACTTCACTTCTCCTCTCACATGCTCTAATAGTAAACCATAATACACCAATCCCTATAATCCACTCTCTCAGACCCTCCAACATACAACCCTCCTCTCCACTCCACAATCATACCAACTTCCACAATCGGATCTACAAGCTCAAACTGCTCCACACAAACCCCAACCTCATCCCCAACACCCCCTCTGACAACTTCTACCCTCCTCATTGATTGTGCCCTAATCAATGTTCGCTCGGCCAGAAATAAAATCCCCCTGATCACTGACCTCATATTTGACCATGGCTTGGACATCCTTTGTCTCACCGAAACCTGGTTCCAAGAATCTGACTCCATCCTATTAAACCAACCATGTCCTAATACATACACAATCCACGTCTGCAACAGAATATCCAGCAGAGGTGGAGGGGTTGCTATTATTTCAAAAACCAACCTAAACCTCTTCACAGTCGAACCCATCTCCACCCCAGGTATGGACTCTCTTAGAGTCTCTAGTCCTACCCTTTCTCCACACCTCATTTATAGGGTGCCCCAATCTGACTCAACTGATCTCTCCTCGATACTTGAGACAGCTTGCTCTCCCCAACCCATTTCACGCCCACTCATAATCTTAGGAGACCTAAACTTACACTCAACAACCTCAAAACAGTCCTCCTCATTTCTCCAGGCAATGGAGACCCTCCACTTTACTCAAATCCTAGAACTACCCACACATTCCAAAGGCAATATCCTTGACCTAATATTTATCCCACAGCAAACACTACCCTCCAAACAGATCTTACACACCATTCTACCTATTCCCTGATCAGACCACGCCCTCATCCTCTTTTCAATCCCCCACTCCCCACATAAGAAGCTTCAAATAACTCCATCTCAACATACCCACAAATTCAAACAATTCAATGCCTCCACCTTCCTTGAGCAAATAATACCATCCTTAGAAGCTCTCAATAACAAACACCAGAACCTAGACCCTCACATAGATGAATGGAACGACATTCTCTCCACTGCTGCCCTATTACCACCTAAACAACCTTCTCAAAGCCAATGCAGAAAAGCTCCCTGGTACTCCATGAAACTTAGAGACCTAAAAAGAGAACTCAGATGCCTAGAATGTCAGTGGAGACGCTCTCCTAACCCCAACACACATGAGATCTACAAAAGCAAACTTCAAGCCTACTGTTCCGAAACTCTAAAACATAAAAAAGAATACAATGAAAATATGATCCAATGCTCTCTTAATAAACCAAGAGAACTCTTTTCCATCGTCAAATCCTTAATAATGAAACCCCAACATCAGGACTTGACACCAAAGATAACCTCCCAGACTATAGCCAACCACCTTACCTCAAAATTCCCCCCTCCCCCCTCTTCAACTAACCCCCAACCAAGACACAATCACAGTGACCAACCTCACTCTCCCACCCCCTCAACTACCTGGAATGACTTTGAGCCAATCACCCTGAAAAACATATCCAATACCATCAAAGATCTAAATGCTTCAACCTCTGCCCTGGACCCTTGCCTCGTTTCCTGGCTTAAGGCTACTAATAGCTCCATTAGCCCCTACATACTCCACATTATACAGTCCTCCTTTCAGACTGGCTCCGTACCAGCACCCCTAAAATGTGCCTCTATCCATCCCATCCTAAAAGGATCTAAACTCGACCCTACCTCACCTACCTCCCTACAGACCTATCTCCAGTATCCCCTTCCTTGCTAAGATAACCAAAAAGCTAGTCCAAAATCAGCTTCAGAATTTCATAGATGAGCACTCTCCCCTTGACCTACTCCAACATGGCTTCAAAAAGAATCATGGAGTGGAAACCCTCTTTGCTTCCCTCTTAGATTCACTGTACCTATTTACCCAGAACCCCACCCAAGGATGCCTCCTTATATTTCTTGACTCATCATCAGCTTTTGATTCCCTCCCTCACCACCAACTCCTAGATAGGCTCTACGAAATAGGACTGAGGGACACAACACTAAAATGGTTCCACTCTTACCTAGAAAATAGAACTCAACAGGTCCATATAGGGAATGACATATCCCTCCCATTTATCCTAAGACAGGGAGTATCCCAAGGATCCAGTCTATCTGCACTACTATTTAAAATTTTCCTTCAACCAGTTTGCAAGATTTTCCAAAATCATGGAATTCATTACCAGTTATACGCAGATGACATTATGTGTTTCACCCCTTTCAACCTATCAAACCCTAACTTTTCAAACCTAATTAAATGCATCACAAACCTGAAAACCTGGCTTTCAAATCATAACCTCATAATCGGGAGGCCTCTTTCCCACCAAAGCCAGCAGAGGTGCTCCCCAGTCGGGGTCGAGCTGTGCAGGAGCCAGCGTTTCTCCCGCGCTCACACTCCGGTCCAATCCGGGCCGTGGGAGGAAGCACAGGAGTGCTTAAGAGCTGCCGCAGGCAATCGGGAGGCCTCTTTCCCACCAAAGCCAGCAGAGGTGCTCCCCAGTCGGGGTCGAGCTGTGCAGGAGCCAGCGTTTCTCCCGCGCTCACACTCCGGTCCAATCCGGGCCGTGGGAGGAAGCACAGGAGTGCTTAAGAGCTGCCGCAGGCAATCGGGAGGCCTCTTTCCCACCAAAGCCAGCAGAGGTGCTCCCCAGTCGGGGTCGAGCTGTGCAGGAGCCAGCGTTTCTCCCGCGCTCACACTCCGGTCCAATCCGGGCCGTGGGAGGAAGCACAGGAGTGCTTAAGAGCTGCCGCAGGCAATCGGGAGGCCTCTTTCCCACCAAAGCCAGCAGAGGTGCTCCCCAGTCGGGGTCGAGCTGTGCAGGAGCCAGCGTTTCTCCCGCGCTCACACTCCGGTCCAATCCGGGCCGTGGGAGGAAGCACAGGAGTGCTTAAGAGCTGCCGCAGGCAATCGGGAGGCCTCTTTCCCACCAAAGCCAGCAGAGGTGCTCCCCAGTCGGGGTCGAGCTGTGCAGGAGCCAGCGTTTCTCCCGCGCTCACACTCCGGTCCAATCCGGGCCGTGGGAGGAAGCACAGGAGTGCTTAAGAGCTGCCGCAGGCAATCGGGAGGCCTCTTTCCCACCAAAGCCAGCAGAGGTGCTCCCCAGTCGGGGTCGAGCTGTGCAGGAGCCAGCGTTTCTCCCGCGCTCACACTCCGGTCCAATCCGGGCCATGGGAGGAAGCACAGGAGTGCTTAAGAGCTGCTGCAGGCAATCGGGAGGCCTCTTTCCCACCAAAGCCAGCAGAGGTGCTCCCCAGTCGGGGTCGAGCTGTGCAGGAGCCAGCGTTTCTCCCGCGCTCACACTCCGGTCCAATCCGGGCCGTGGGAGGAAGCACAGGAGTGCTTAAGAGCTGCCGCAGGCAATCGGGAGGCCTCTTTCCCACCAAAGCCAGCAGAGGTGCTCCCCAGTCGGGGTCGAGCTGTGCAGGAGCCAGCGTTTCTCCCGCGCTCACACTCCGGTCCAATCCGGGCCGTGGGAGGAAGCACAGGAGTGCTTAAGAGCTGCCGCAGGCAATCGGGAGGCCTCTTTCCCACCAAAGCCAGCAGAGGTGCTCCCCAGTCGGGGTCGAGCTGTGCAGGAGCCAGCGTTTCTCCCGCGCTCACACTCCGGTCCAATCCGGGCCGTGGGAGGAAGCACAGGAGTGCTTAAGAGCTGCCGCAGGCAAGCGCGCCCGCGCCTTGCGGGCCCGCGCCTGAGGGCCTCGCAAGAGGGCCCTTTGGCGTGGCCCTTAGGCGGTGGCACGACAGGCGAAGCACAGTCTCTTCCTCAGTCGCAGCAAGTATACGCACAATCGATCTGATTATATTGACTCAACGGGGTTATAATGTCTATTTTGTCTATTTTAACCTATTAATACAGTAAAGCTTTAATCAGCCGCTTTAGTTTCCCATTTTACATTATCCTTAACAATCTTTATAATTACTGTTGCTAGTAATTGTCCTGTTAGCTTATACTGTCGTCAGTAGATATCACATCGTAATTCCATTGCTATGTAACAGTTTCCTTAATTTACTACTGTCGCCAGTAGATACCCAATTGTAATACTGTTGCCAGTATTAGTTGCTTAGTAGCTCTTAACTATTACTGTTACCAGTGTAAATATTATCCCCAATAATAGCTACTCAGTTAATACTGTTGACAGTAATTGCCACACCTGTAATTCTACTGCTAGTAGCAATTGTTTTTCAGTTACTGCTGTTAATAGATGTACACTTGTAACTGTTGTCATTAATAGTTAATCAATTATTACTGTTGCCAGTAGATATCATTTCCTTAAAACCTGTTACTAATAGCAGTTCCTTTCAATTCGTTTCAACCATCTGAGGTTCCAACATGAACTGTAAGAAGATGTTCTTGTTGATTTTGAATCTTACCTTATACATTGTCAGCCTGCTTCTTTCTTTCCACCCCCTCCCTGCTAATGCCTTCACACCACATTTGAACCTCCCAGAATTCTCTCACATCCATGTTATCGCTCATCGTCAGAAACATAACCCCCAACAGCTATTTCCAAGAAATTCTAAGATAAATTACCACAGACTAATTCAGATAAAGACAGACTCTAACATCAACCGCATAAATGTCGGCAATTCCTACACTCACATCTCCTTCATCCTCATCAATGCCAGGTCAGTTAGAAATAAAACACCCATCATAACTGATATAATTAATACAGAAAACCCTGACATCCTATGCATTACTGAGACATGGTTAACAGAATCCGACTCAGTCCTGCTAAACCAATTAAAAGTGCAAGGATATTCCATCTTCACCTGCAATAGGAAACGTACAAGAGGTGGAGGTGTTCTTATACTAGCTAAATCTAATATTGGGTTATCCCCTACCTTATGTGAAAACCGTGATGACACAAATATACTCAAAATTGAAAACAAGGACATAGCAATCTGCTTGATATACAGACCTCCTACTGCTACTAACCAAAATATTGACTCCATACTTGAATCAGCTTGCAATTCTACTTTAAGAAAACCACTTATATTGCTAGGCGATTTCAACCTACCATCTCTATCTAACAATCTTGAAACATCTTTCTTAGAAGCGATGGAAGAGATGGGATTCAAGCAAGCAGTTAACCAACCAACTCATACTAGAGGAAACACTCTCGACCTAATATTCATCCCTACATATTATTATATGTCACCTCATTATGTCTCACCTTCCACAGCTCAAGTCCCCTGGTCGGATCATTATCTTATTAGGTTTTCTTTTCTCCTTCATCAACACTCTAAACCTTCCCCTGTCAATCTACAACAAGTTCATAGATTTCGACCATTCAACAGAGAAGAGTTTCTTGAATCAGTTCTTCCCAGATTAGATCCTTCTATCAATAACATTGATGACGCGATATCAAACTGGAATTCCATTATTCGATCAGCATCAGAATCAGACCCACCAAAGTTTCGACACAAAACGAGAAAAAATGAAAAATGGTATACCAGTGAACTTGCAACCCTTAAGAAAAGCCTTAGAAAAGCAGAATCTACATGGAGAAGGAAACAAACTCACGAACTCAGAATAAAATACTTCTCACTACTCAAGAATTACAAGGATGCGATTAATAACGCTAAAAGACAATATCACTCTAAAACGTTATCTAAATCTATCAACCGTCCTAGAGAACTATTTGAGATTGTCAAATCTTTAACCAAATCCCCATCAAACAATTCTCACAAAATTTGTATTAACCCACAAATAATTGCTGACCACTTTGCAAATAAACTTAAACTTAACAGCCATTTCACCCCACCTAATCTACCTATCTCAGATAATAACTTACAGGAATGGAAAGCCTTTTATCCTATTAGCAACAAGATGCTCCTTCAAACAATCTCCAACCTAAATACCACTACTTCTCTTCTTGATCCTTGCCCAGTGGCATGGATAAAATCAACAAAATCAGAACTTGCCACAGACCTACTGAACATAGTAAATCAATCTCTTCAACAAGGACGTATACCAGATGCCCTCAAGAAGTCAGCTATCCGTCCGTTGTTAAAAAACAAAACTCTAGACAGCAATGACCCTACATCTTATCGTCCCATTGCAAGTATTCCATTCCTCGCCAAAATTATTGAAAAGATTGTCCAAACACAACTACAAGATTATATAGACTCCACGGTCCCATTAGATGATCATCAATATGGATTTCGACCACACCATGGTGTAGAAACGCTCCTGACGGCACTATTTGACACAATCATAAGAGGTATTGATAACACCAAGCAAGCCTTCATTCTCATATTCATTGATATCTCCTCGGCATTTGATACTGTAAACCATACCACGCTCATTTCAAGACTTTCTCAACTAGGCATCAAAGATAAAACTCTTGAATGGTTCATATCTTATTTTACTAACCGGACACAATATGTTCAAATTGACCAAAATGCATCATCCCCTTTTCCGCAAGAGCAGGGCATCCCTCAAGGTTCTGCCCTATCAGCCCTATTGTTCAATCTCTATCTTCAACCTATCTGTTCCATATTTAAACGTTTCAAAATCAATTATCACATCTACGCAGATGACATTATGTTGTACTCACCATTTGATGTGTCTAACCCAGATTACTCCAACATTTGTCATTGCCTCGTTGAAGCTGAGCTGTGGCTGAAATCTATTAACATGTCTATTAATTTTAAAAAAAACGAAGCTTTATTTATAACAAGAAACACAAGCTTCACCCCTCCAATGGAAATCAACATTGGCAATAATTCTCTCCCTGTTAAAGATGAGATCAAATACTTGGGAGTCACTCTTGATAAGACCCTCAACCTCTCCAAACATATAAAACTAACTGTAAAAGCAATCTATTTCAAACTAAGGACAATCCAACAACTTAGACCATTACTAGACAACACTGATTTCAGAACCATAGTACAAACACTCATTACACCACATTTAGACTACTGTAATGGTATTCTTCAAGGGACCTCAAAGAAAAATATCCACTCACTTCAATTGGCCCAAAATGTCACCGCA
The DNA here is from genome assembly GCA_033557465.1 of Ichthyophis bannanicus. Taxonomy (NCBI): domain Eukaryota; kingdom Metazoa; phylum Chordata; class Amphibia; order Gymnophiona; family Ichthyophiidae; genus Ichthyophis; species Ichthyophis bannanicus. Next base: position 701,841,513 of record CM066036.1, read on the forward strand.
AGGATTATTTCCAAAGCAAAATTAACAGATCATATATCTCCGATTCTTTATTCTCTCCATTGGCTTCCAGTATCATGCAGAATCACCTACAAATCCTTAATCAATACTTTTAAGATTTTTAACAATATAGCTCCTTCCTTCTTATCCACTCTTATCAACATCCCGCTTGAAAACAGATCAAGAAGAAGAATTAACCTTCACATGCTACAAGTACCTGATTCTATCCGAAAAACAAGTCAAAAAACAAGCAACACAGCGTTCTCATACTTTGCTCCTATGTTATGGAACAACTTACCAGCTGAAATCAGAGAAATTAAGGATCTTCAATTATTTAGAAAAAATCTAAAAAAACACCTATTCACCCTATACTATAATAACCTCCACAAGGAAGATAACCCTAACTCAGAGAAAACTTCTGATCAACAGTCACTCACTGACCCTACCTAGACAGGCATAAAACCCTCACTCATTCACATTGTTCACCTAATTAAATTTTCTCTTTGAAAGCAAAATGTGAATAAGTGTAACTAATGTAATATATTCCATTGCCGATGATTTACTATTGATAGCCAGTTATTTCACTGTATTATTGAGTTGCAATTTAATAGTTAAATGTTTACTTTTATAATTTTGTTCTATGTAAAAACTCTTGTTCTCCATTTACTGTTCTTTGTACTAAAACACGTTCTATGTAAAATAGTTCAAAACCTGTTTTATGTAAAATAGTTTCTAAACCCGTTCTATGTAAAATAATAGCATGCTATTATTAAACTTTGTTTACTTGTAAACCGCCACTGATCGCTGGAAGTGGCGGTATAGAAGAGATGTATAAATAAATAAATAAATAAATAAAATAAATTAACCATTCTAAAACTGAAGCCCTTCAAGTATTCACTAATGCTTCCTATACCCCACCTGCTACCCTTACACTTGGAGATATCACCCTCTCCATTAAAAATCAAGTGAAATATCTCATCCTTATCCTTGATCAGAACCTTACATTCCATGAACAGATAAAAAAAACCCTCCAACACAATATATGCAAAACTACGCACCCTTCGGAACCTTCAGCCTCTCCTAAACCCAGACTCCTTTTGTTCTGTCTGCCAGGCCCTCACCATCCCAACCCTTGACTACTGCAATCTTATCTATCAGGGCCTTCCCATAAACAGCCTACATCCCATCCAAATGGCACAGAACACAATAGCTTGACTCATCACAAATAATCCCAGACGCTCCCACATAACGCCTATCCTCTTTGACCTACACTGGCTCCCCATTCAGTCCAGAACTAAATTCAAAGCAATCACCCTTATTTTTTTATTTATTTTATTTTATTTTATTTACATTCTCTTATATACCGCGCTATTCTGCATCAGTGCAGTTTACATTGAACAAACTGAAATTACATTGAACAGGGCATTATAACTTGGAGATAACTATTTTACAGGGAACATGGGTTATGGAGGGTTAAGTGGCTTGCCCAAGACCACAAGGAGCACCTGTGGGACTAGAAACCCAGGTCCTTCCGGCCCAAGGTTGCTGTCCTCTAGTGGGATTTGAACCCCCGACCTTCCGGCCTGAAGTACCTTGCCCCAACCACTAGGCCACTCCTCCACTCCACTTATACACAAAATCATCTCCAATGAGTCAGCACCATGCCTCTCCTCGCTCCTATCAAATTCTAATAACATTAGAACACGCTGCCCTTCACCAAAAACCTCCTATCCATCCCAACATCAAAGAGAAAATGTAGCCAAACTACCTGTAATCGGGCATTCTCCATTTTCGCCCCCTCTATTTGGAACACCTTACCTCATGAACTAAGGAACTGTCCCAACCACTCTGAATTCTGGAAGAAATTGAAAACTCATCTCTTCCAGGAACACTTCTCCCAACTTATATAGCTCTCTCTAACCTTTCTATAAATTCCTCATGTAAATAGCCCCTAAGCCTCCATGTAAATAGTTTGTTAAGCCTCCGCTAGGAGAAAGTCTCTTGTTAACCATTTATACTGTGTTTATCTTTGTTACAATGTATACAGTTGAAATATACTGTCTGTTATGTTCCCTGTAAACCGTCTTGAATTGTAGAAAGTCGGTATATAAAACCTGTTAAATAAATAAATAAATGATGGTGTCACCCAGCAGTTTCCCTTTGGGCGGTGAATAACTGCCATATAGTGGAACAGAGATTTCACTGAGCTCTTTTCTCCTCCCTAAGGCAAATTGGTATATGAACTCCTTTGGAGTTTTAGGGTATTTATAGTAAAGTTGATTGAGCTGTATGTGAGGCCAGATGAATGTACCACCTTGCCATAGCACTGCCATGGGAGTCTGCGGCAATGGTTTATTATGGTTTTCATATTAGTGAGTGATCTTTGGTATCTGTGTGGATTTTTTTCTTGGGTTTTCAGAAAGCAGCAGCTCTCTACCAAGGAGCCTGAGTTTTAGATGAGGGATATACTGCTACCGGTAGCTCTCTCCAAGACCCCTATTTACTGTTACCACATGTTAAGTACTAGCTCACTAGTCACTATGGCCCCTATTTAATATTTCTCTTCATATTTTTGTTTTGGAAGGAATTGTATATCCATTCTTGCTTTCTACTCAGTGTAATGTCTTGAAATGGGTTAGTTCTGTGCATAGAGGTTCGGGCTTTATTTTGATGATGTTTGGCGTGCAAGGAGAATTAAGATAAGTACAGCATATGTTTGTAAGTTCGTACTGCGTATGAGTTGCTATTGAGCCTTTACTTTTGCTATAGGGCTCAGTTGGAGATGGACGGTCTATGCCTTAGTGAATGTTAGTCGCTGTATCCAAGGAGAAAAAAATAAGAGCGGAGGCATGTTCTATTGTTTTGGAGATATTTGTGACTTCGGAGATCATTTGTGATCTTTAAAAATGTTTAAATTTGATAAAGTATGAATGAAATTTCATTCTTTGCTTTAATAATTGTTAGATGATTAATTAAAAAGTTTTTTAAATTATTTGGATTATATTATTAAATGATTATTTAAACAGGAGTTTTTTTAAGACCAGTGATGTGAGTATCTCGCTTTCCCCTATGGTAATTTTGTATTGCCGCTTGGTGGGATTTGAGCCATCCTGAGATCTTTTTCTCCTGATTTAAGGTTATATGGAAGGAAGATATGTTTGGCTGTTTATGAATAGATAATGATCATTATAGGAGGTGGTTGCAAATAGAGGAGTATCTAAAGTGCGTTTTTTTTTCTTTGCAATAGTTCTGTACATACCATGACAGGAATGAACCTCACTCCTGTGCCAGGATGTGTTGAATATAATCTCAGTCTCTCAAATTTACTGCTAGCATTCATCTCATCGCTTGCAGTGTGCCAAAAAGAGCCTCCTTCTGGAGTTCATAAGATTTAACATATACAAGCAACATATCAAATTGCATTTAGAAATTTTTTTAATTAAATTGGTGGTGCCCAGTACAGTTGAGATCATTTTTGTCCACCCCTTTTTCTTGACCTTTCAGTGCATTTGTTGGTCCTTGAAGATCTCCTTCTTCACATACAGCACAGAATAGTCACTTGGTAACAATATTTCTACTATGACTATGCCACATCATCATGAGTGCACCCAATCTTGTCTTATCTGGGAAATTAAGCAGGGTCAGGCCTGGATAGTATTTGGATGGGAGACCACCTTCGAATACCAGGCGCTATAGGTTTACTGTGTGGAAGAAAGGCCTGGCAATCCACATCTGCTCATACCTTGCTGAGAAATCCAGGGGACAGTGGGACGCAGGGTTGCCAGGAGTCAACACTGACTTGAAACCACACAACAACTGACACTTCAATTAGAAATCCCAGGAAGGGGGGGGGGGATATTCAGTGGCAGCGGCTAGTGCTTGTAAAGTGGCTAGCTGTCACCGCTAAACTGTAACCCTAGATATTCAATTCCAGGGCCTTATCCGACCACTAGTATTGAATATCTGGGCTGACCGCAGAACCCGGAAGCTAAGCAGGCAGCGGCGATATTCAGCATTTATTGCGCCTTACTTTACCTGTGTGTCGTTAATCGAGCAGCGGCTCAGTATCGCTGCTGCCTGGTTAGCAACAGGTGCTGCCTCCGCTCCAGAATGCCCTGATGTTAGTCGCTTAGCATCGGGAAGTGTAGCGACAGCACCCGTGGATATTCAGTGTCATGAGCCATGTTAGTGCCACTGAATATCCATCTCAGTGACATTTACTCGATTTACAGGTCTGCAAACTGTGTAAATGCATTGGAATATCACTCCCCCCTCCCCCCATTGTTCTTTGTGCTTTTCTCTTTTACTAATGTTCAGTTTTCTAGCAGCAAGCATATCAGTGGGAATGATCCCAGTGTTTCTCTGGTGCAGCAATGTTATAGTGTTTACATAGCTATCATTGGGTGAAACATGCTACCTTATTGTGTCTCTTTGTATATTGGCCTTCTGACATCAGTACATCACACCCACGATGAAATGCATGACCATTCTGGTTTATTTTATTTATTTAGTATTTAGCTCAGTCCTAAAAAGCTGCATTTGTTTATTTTACCATTTTTTTCTAGGCTCATTGTGGACAGTCTTGTCCATAGTCCACGATCCTTTGCTGCAATTACCAGACTTTCATCAGTAGGCTTAAGTTTACTTCTCATTAACCGTTCTTGTGCCAGGCTTTCATCTACATATGTTTTTTGAAGAACTATGATAAGGAGAGCTGTGTGGAGCGAATGGAATGGGAAGGAAATGAGGGATACACCTTTAAAAGTAAAGGCAAACAGGGTTCCCATGGAAACCACAAGCTTTCAGAGCATGTAGTAGCTAGAGCTAAGCCCTGCCCCAGCAGTGACGTGAGAGCTAGGTTGAGCCCTAACAAACTTCACATGTGCAGCAAGGAGGGTATGGCTGGTGAGAAAAGATGTTTTAAGGCTGCCTCAGAGTTCAGTAGAGGAAGCCAGGAGAACCAGCAGAACCACAAGAGCTAAGGAGTTCAAGGACTGGGAAGTCTTCGAACTCAGAACAAGACAAGGAAGCTAAGAAGGAGTCTGGAGAGACTGCTGATTCCTACTCTCAAGGAGCACTGAAAGCAAACCTGAAGCTTCTGCCAAAGCAACCCAGAGAGAAGGCAGAAAAGCTTACCTTTACCCAGGGAAAGAGCTCTGACTGTAGAGAAAGCATTGCACGTGGGAAAGGTACGTGTGCTTCAGTCCCTAGCAAGAGCTGTGCTGAGGATATTGTTAAGAAGCTAAGGTTCAGCGCTGAGCAGAGTCAGGACAGGAACGCAGTGAAAGCAACTCCAGCCAGGAGTAGAAGTATTCCAAGTAAGTGCCATGAGACAGCCTCAGATTCTGTGTTCAAATTCTTACAAGAGAATCAAACTCCTTCCCTAAGCAGTGTGGGTGAAAACCAGAGAGAGCAGTTTATAGGACAACTGCAAGAGATTCTAAATAAGCTTCAGTTTAAGCCTGATTATAAAAGTTCCTCAGAAGAGAATGCTAATGGAGCTTGTGAAGATATGATAATAGATGTTGATGAAACACCTTTTGATAGTGACGTATGTGAAATGGATTGCTCTTTGTGTAAAGCAAACAGCTTGGACTTACGTTAAGTTACCTCTGCATGAGAGAAGTGCAGAGCTGTTTGTAAACCTGAAAAAGAAAGACATTTTGCTGAAACTTTAAGTTTGTTTGATCAGTTCATCAGCCTTAGCTGTGAAAAGCTGTTATTGCAGAGAAGCCTGAGCAGAGCTGTGAGTGAAACAGTACTACTGTGATTTGATTATCAACCTTCAGTTGTTCCTGTTATCCTATTATTTTGGAGAAATAATCCATGCCATGTCTTGCGTTAAGAATTTGATGCGAGGGGGAAAACCCTGAATAAATTTATTTGTTTGCCTTGAACCCCGTGTGGTCACAATACTTTGTTGGAGAGTGATTAAGACTACAAGTCCCAGCATCCATTGTTGGCAAGCTAGGCTTGAGACATTGCTTGAAAACAAATAAGGCAGCCCCTTTTGCCGTTCAGCCATTGGCCCTAGGCAAGGGGTATGACAGATTGGCATAGTAGCTGCGGATTAAGGTGCAAGCACGCATGTGCAAGGATTTAAAGGAGCAACGCTGAGGTCAAGCTAGAGGAAGAACGCTAAGCAGAGCTGCATCTGGACGGAGAAGGCGTGTCTGCTACTGTGGAGACCAACATTGTTACAAGCTTGACATACCACCAGTATCAGGTAATTGGTGTCTAACGGGGTTACCTAAGGATATTTGTGCTGTGTGTATTGGTATAACTGGTGATAAAGAGGATATTGCCTTCTATACTGTGGTACCGCACTTGGGTGGTTGTGTTGTCTGCTTTATCGTTTCAGAATGGCTATGGAGACTAAGGAAGTACTCACTTGGATGGCGTCACAGTTTGAGCGACAGCGTAAACTCACGATAGAAGCTCAAGAGCGAGCTGCAGCCAGGATAGAGGCTCAGCAAAAGCCGCTGATCAACATGATGGAGGCCTGGATACAGAGCACAAAGAAGGAGCCAGATCCTGTTTCTCCTACAACAGGTTCAGCATGGTTAAGTCAAGCTCATGCTTTAGGACCTTGGTCCAGAGAAGCATTGAACTTTGGTCAGTTAACTGACAAGGACAATCTGGATGATTTCCTGGAAACATTTGAGTGGGTGGCTCACTTGATCAATTGGCCTAAAGACCAATGGGCGATCAGGTTAGCGATGTCTCTCACGGGTGAGGCATTGGCCGCTTACCAGACCGTACCACCGGCTTTAGCTAATGACTATGACGAGGTTAAAAGAGCTATCAAGGATAGGATAGGTCTAACTCCCTCGGTGTACCACCATTTGTTCAGGAATGCCAAATTAGTGCCCGGTGAAACACCCAGAGCGTTATACCATCGTCTGAAAGGACTGGTAAACAAATGGTTAGAACCAGAGGGTAAGACGCTTGAAGCAGTGTTGGATAATATAATATTGGAACAATTCATGAACGTTGTTCCTGTAAATATTCGCACCTTCCTGATATTGCAAGGCTGCAAAAGCTCCCAGGAAGCTACCTTGCTCACTGAGCGATTCCTTGAGGCAGAAGGAAGCGCACAAGAGAAAGGCACAGCTTCTATGAAAGCGACCTATGCGTTATCAGAAAGGAAAGAAAGGGCAATGAATGCTGTTGATACAATGTGTTTGCCTAGGTGTAACAAGAAATATGTAAGGAAAACATGTTTTAAGTGTGGCAGTGATGATCATTTACAGCATGACTGTAAGGTAAAAACAGCGTTAGTAACAGCTGACCCAGGACAAGTCAGAGAGGGTTTTCTCTTAGCGGTAACAGTCCAGGGAGTGAATGCGAATGCCTTACTTGATTCTGGATCCGACCAGAATATGGTATCAAAAAGGCTTTGGCAAAAGATAGAGGCCCAAAATAAAACCATACCTTGTCTACCTAGTGGCACAGTAAAAATCAGATGTGTACATGGGGCAGCATCATCGTACCCCATTTACCGAGTCCTAATACGAGGATTAGGAATAGAAAGAGAGATTCCAGTAGCCATAGTACCCCGATTGCCACAAGAACTAGTATTAGGCAGAGACTGGCCGCAGTTCCAAAAGGGTATTCAACAGCATCTACAGATGAGAGAGGGGATGGTGTCTACGAGAACCCAATCCAAAGCCTTGGAAGATGAGGGAAAATTTTCAGCGTCAGAGCTGACAGATTTACCTTCTCATGAAGACCTAATTAGTACCCCAGCGAATAAGGCCAAAAAGAGTAAGGGAGAAAAGCGTAGGGAACGATAGACTCGCTCCCAGAATAGAGCGGAGATACGTGCCGGGTCAGACTTACCATGGGTCCCCGCTGAGTTAATGGATAAGTTTCCCTTTTTCCCGAAAGAGCAGCAGGCCAACCCAGCTCTCGGTCAAGCTTTTAAATACGCCCAAGAAGAGAGGGATGCGTTGCCAAGGTTTTTGCTTGATGAGGGTATTCTATACAGAGAAAGTCTAGAGCCAGCTACGGGTAATACGCGCAGGCAGCTGGTAGTGCCCACCACCTTTAGAACCCTGGTACTAAGACTCGCCCACGATCATCCCATGGGAGCGCATAAAGGGATTCAAGGAACCTTAGATCAGGTTTGGCACGATTCTATTGGCCAGGCATGTTCAAAGAGACCACTAGGTTTTGTGAGGCCTGTCCGTCTTGTCAGAGGGTTACCTCGACTAAGCCAACAGAAGTACCAATGATTCTGGTACCAGTAATTGCAGTACCCATACACAGAATAGCTATGGACATAGTGGGCCCCATGATTAAAACGCCGCGCGGGTACCAGTACATATTAGTTATGGTGGACCACGCGACAAGATTCCCCTGGGCGGTCCCCTTATGCAGCATTTCTGCCCATACCATGGCGACAGAACTGGTAAAATTGTTCTGTGAGGTGGGGTTCCCGAGAGAAGTATTGACCGACCGTGGCAGTAATTTTATGTTGCGTTATTTAGCTAGGATATGGGATGCCTTCGGCATCCGGCATGTAAAAACTGCAGCCTACCACCCACAGTCAAACGGGTTAGTCGAAAGACTGAACCAGATGGTAAAGAACATGCTGAGACGTGGGTTGGAAGGGCAAATGAAAGAGTGGGACACTATGCTTTCCTTTGTGTTATATGCGTGCAGGGAAAGGAAGCAGGCGTCCCTAGGAACCTCCCCGTATGAGTTGATGTATGGACGGTCAACAAGGGGTATCCTCGATATCCTCCGGGAACAATAGGTAGAACCTGGAGCCAAGGAAATAGCTGTGCCCCAATTTTTGAGGGACCTGAGAGGTCGCTTAACGCAAACCTCCCAGATAGCAGAAGACAACTTAAAAATCAATCAACAGAAACAAAAGAAGTACTATGATCGCAATACCAAGCCTCGCTGGTTGGCTATAGGCGATTGTTAGGGTGTCAGGAGCGGTGCCCAAGTTTGAAAGTCAGTGGAAAGGGCCCTTCCGAGTAGTCGAACAGGTAGGCCCCGTGACGTACGCAGTGGAAAATAGGAGATGCCGCAGGCAGATTTACCATGTTAATCTGTTAAGCCCATGGCATGAAAGGGTGGCACTAGCCCAGCTCGTTACACATTCCCTTAGGAGGCCGGAGAGCAGGAGTGACATCAACAGTTTAGGTAGAATTAAATGCTGTGAAGATGTCATCAACCCAGCCTGTAATATCTTAAGGGGGGGAATATGTGATAAGGAGAGCTGTGTGGAGCGAATGGAATGGGAAGGAAATGAGGGATACACCTTTAAAAGTAAAGGCAAACAGGGTTCCCATGGAAACCACAAGCTTTCAGAGCATGTAGTAGCTAGAGCTAAGTCCTGCCCCAGCAGTGACGTGAGAGCTAGGTTGAGCCTTAACGAACTTCACATGTGCAGCAAGGAGGGTGTGGCTGGTGAGAAAAGACATTTTAAGGCTGCCTCAGAGTTTAGTAAAGGAAGCCAGAGGAAGCCAGGAGAACCAGCAGAACCACGAGAGCTAAGGAGTTCAAGGACTGGGAAGTCTCCAAACTCAGAACAAGACAAGGAAGCTAAGAAGGAGTCTGGAGAGACTGCTGATTCCTACTCTCAAGGAGCACTGAAAGCAAACCTGAAGCTTCTGCCAAAGCAACCCAGAGAGAAGGCAGAAAGGCTTACCTTTACCCGGGGAAAGAGCTCTGACTGTAGAGAAAGCATTGCACGTGGGAAAGGTACGTGTGCTTCAGTCCCTAGCAAGAGTTGTGCTGAGGATATTGTTAAGAAGCTAAGGTTCAGCGCTGAGCAGAGTCAGGGCAGGAACGCAGTGAAAGCAATTCCAGCCAGGAGTAGAAGTATTCCAAGTAAGTGCCATGAGACAGTCTCAGATTCTGTGTTCAAATTCTTACAAGAGAATCAAACTCCTTCCCTAAGCAGTGTGGGTGAAAACCAGAGAGAGCAGTTTATAGGACAACTGCAAGAGATTCTAAATAAGCTTCAGTTTAAACCTGATTATAAAAGTTCCTCAGAAGAGAATGCTAATGGAGCTTGTGAAGATATGATAATAGATGTTGATGAAACACCTTTTGATAGTGACGTATGTGAAATGGATTGCTCTTTGTGTAAAGCAAACAGCTTGGACTTACGTTAAGTTACCTCTGCATGACAGAAGTGCAGAGCTGTTTGTAAACCTGAGAAAGAAAGACATTTTGCTGAAACTTTAAGTTTGTTTGATCAGTTCATCAGCCTTAGCTGTGAAAAGCTGTTAGTGCAGAGAAGCCTGAGCAGAGCTGTGAGTGAAACAGTACTACTGTGATTTGATTCTCAACCTTCAGTTGTTCCTGTTATCCTATTATTTTGGAGAAATAATCCATGCCATGTCTTGCGTTAAGAATTTGATGCGAGGGGGAAACCCTGAATAAATTTATTTGTTTGCCTTGAACCCCGTGTGGTCACAATACTTTGTTGGAGAGTGATTAAGACTACAAGTCCCAGCATCCATTGCTGGCAAGCTAGGCTTGAGATATTGCTTGAAAACAAATAAGGCAGCCCCTTTTGCCGTTCAGCCATTGGCCCTAGGCAAGGGGTATGACAGTACCTCTCTGAATTTCCCACTATATTTGTGCTTTAACTAGTTATTGTTTTTCTTTTATTTACTGGTCTAATTCTTGAAAGAGCTTTTTTTCTCTTGATTTGCTAATTCTTTCTTTCCCCTCCATGCATTGGTGTATTCTCACTCATTATGTTTGTCGGAATACTTGTGCACGTTTAAGAGTGGATATCATCTATGGCCATTTGCATCTATACTTAAGTACATTTTGAGTATTTGAGTCTATCAATGCTATTAAGAATGCCTGAAAACCTAGAATGGTAGCTCTATATGTGTAATCTATTTCTAAAAGATCCATACCATCTTCTCATCTTGAGATATGCAATCTCGGCATGCACTGTTTATTATAGACTACCTGGTGGGCATGAAGAAGCTTTCTTCTCATATCCAATTTTTTAAAATCTTCATAGGACTTTGCTACAATTCTAAAACTGTACGGGAATACAGATCACAAGCTGACTGATGGAAGATGGGGAAGGGTGAAGAAGGTTCTGTATTACTAGTTGGGAACACAGATGCAGAGAAAATTGGAAGTCAATAAAAATACCAGATATAACATGGAAGAGTGTGAACCTCGGAAATCAAATCAACTGGTCAAATAACAGTGTGGCAATTTGCACAACTCCCATGAAGAAAAAATAGTAAATAAGAGAGGGTGGTAAAGGAATAACTTGGAAAGTTATGCGTACAAATGCACATACTGTAGTTTATGCAACAAACTCACTAATCTGGCAGCAAGAATGATGGAAAAGAACATTGGTATGGTTGTAGTAGCTGAAATATAGTTCAGTGATAATCAGGATTGGAGAGTGAATATACCAGGACACAATCTTTTAAGAAAATACTGTGAGATTACCGCTAGGGGGCATCAGCTCAATTTTGTAACCCAGCACCATAAGACCAGGGGCTAATGGGGATCATTTCTGTTCCCATTAAACATTAGGAACCCCCAGTAAGGCAGGGGATGGAGATCAATGGGGGTCTTGGGGGGGTGTCATTGTTTCAAGAGGAGTTGGGTAGAGGTCTTCATGACAGGGAGCTTTGTTGGGGGGGGGATCAAATGCTTAGATGCAGTGGGGGACTGGATATGTTGGGATGATTGATTGTCAGGAGGAATTGGGGAGGCAGGGCTGGCACTACTATTAGGTGAACTAGGCGATCATATAGAGTGCTGAACTTTGGAGGGTGTCCCATTCCTGCAATTACCATTCCTGCCACACCTTTCCAGCAATTGTAATGGCATCAATGACAATACAACAACAAAGAAGCACTTAGCAGAACCTGAAGCACTGCATGTTGGTGCTGCCCCGTCTGATGTAGTCTTCCTGTTTGTATGGGGGCGGAAGCAGCCAGCCTTTCAGAGGCAGCACCAGCATGAACTGGTTCAGGCTCTGCTAAGCTGTTCTTTGTTGTTTTATTGTCATTGCTGCCACTGCAGGTCCCAGAGAGCGGGAGCAGGAGCAGAGGGGTAGCAAGAATGAGGGTTCACCTAGGCCACCACTTATCTGCATCATCTCTGCAGGGAGGGTTTAAATGGAGGTCTTTGGGGAGTGATTGCAGTCAGGGGAGTGATCGGGGGGGACACAGAATCAAGGTCAGGAGTGACTGGGAGGGGCAGACCTCAGCATTGACATCTTCCTCTTCCAGACAGCATTTATTTGTACCTTGGGGAGGCTATAAATGCTGACATTTATAATTCCTAGAGACATGGATTCCCCTTGTAAAATGAGGAGTCCATGTCTATATTGTAGACCTGCCCAAAATGCTCCCTCTCCCTACCCTAATCAAACTCCAGACATTTACACGTACTCTACTTCCCTACATGTGGAATAGCCCCTTCTGAAAATAACATTTACAGGTACATGCCTGTCTACAAATGTAAATACTGTTATTTGCATGTGGGGATAAAATAAGAGCCATAATCAGTAGGCCACCATTACAAGGGAAAAATGCAGATGTGGACATGATAAAAACCATTCAAAGGATAGTATGCTGAGGTGAGGTGCTGTTAATGGAGGATCTAGATCTACCCGATGTAAACAGGAATGTGCCAACTGTTCGATCAAATGGAAGTAGAAAAATACTTGCATCCTTGTAAGAAATGTTTCTCAGGCAATTATATGAGGAACCAATCCATGGGGCGATGATACCAAGCTTGGTACTGACAAACAATGATGGTATCACTAGAGTAGGGTAAAATCTGGGTTCAAGTGATCATTATACTATATGATTCATTATAAAAACTGAATCGGAATGAAGCCATACTAAAGCCCAAGATTTCAAAAGACCCGACTTCAAGAAAATAACAGGAATAAGGGCTCTCAGAATTTATTTATTCATTCACACAAATTTATATTCTGTAAGTCTTAAATTAGTATTAGTAGCATACAAAAACACCACAAGAAATAATCTGATCTTACAGACATAAGAAAGAGACAAACAATTTAAAACGGCTACAGAAATGAAACAAAACAGTAAAACAAGCATCTCACAGCTAGTTAAGAATTTAGGAAAAACCTGACTAAATAAGACGGCGTTTAACCTCTTTCTAAAGTCCAATAAATTGGTCATTGACTGTAGCATAGCTCTGGTAATTGGTTCCACAACAAAGGATGGGAAAGAGAAAAAATTATATTGCTAATCTTTGTCCTGTGAACACCCAGTGGGGTACATACCATCAAAAAAGCCTGATCCTCAGATCTCAAGACACAGAGAGACATACCAAATTCACTCAGGAAAAAGGTGGGTAAGGAAACTCCTAAGCGCAATGACTTTAATAACACCTTAAATTTAATCCACCGTTGTATTGGCAAACAATGGAGGGAAACCAGGGCTGGACTAATATGCTGCTGAATATTTAAATTTAACACAAGATGTGCAGCTGAATTTTGAACAAGTTATACTGGTTTTGCAGCAAGAGAGGAACTATGTATGGATAGCAAAAAAAGAAGCATTGAAATGGCAACAAATCAATATTTCAGGATTATTGGCAAGAGAAGAAAGAGTCCACTAGAGTTCAGAAAGGAAGTGGGAGCAAAAGAAATAGCATTCAGAAATGCAAACATGCATAGAAGGAGGCAGATAGGCAAAACTACCAGAAGAAACCAAGGGAGACAAGAAGGGGAGAAAGGCAGGCAAAGCCCAGTATCCTTTTTCCAACCCAGTCCGTTTTAACAGTGGCTTATGGACTTTTTCTTCAGGAACTTGTCCAAACCTTTTTAAACCCAGCTACACTAACAGCTTTTACTACATTCTTTGATAACGAATTCCAGAGTTTGATTATGCGTTGAGTGAAAAAGTATTTTCTCTGATTAGTCTTAAATGTACTACTTGGTAGCTTCATTGCATGTCCCCTAGTCTTTGTACTTTTTGAAGGAATAAACAACCATTTCTCACTTTCTTTTTCCATTCCACTCATTATTTTATGGCCTTCTATCATATCTCACCTTAGCTGTCTCTTCTCCAAGATGAAGAGCCCTAATCTTTTAAGCCTTTCCTCATAGTGGTAGCCTTCCTCTTAATCATTTTCTTCACTCTTCTCTGTACCTTTTCCAATTTACTACATCTTTTTTTAGATGTGGCAACCAGAACTGCATGCAATACTCAAGGTGTGGTCGCATCATGGAGCGATAGAGGGGCATTATGATAGCCTTTGTTTTACTCTCCATTCCTTTCCTTATACTGTAATTCATAGCCTTCTGTTAGCTTTACTGACTGTCTCTGCACACTGAACAGAAGATATCAACATATTATCCACGATGACAGCTACCGTACATCCTTTTCTTGGGTAGTGGCTGCTAATGTGAAACCTTGTATCATGTAGCTATAGTCTACACTTGTTCATATTCATTTCATCTACTACAGTATTTGGTTGCTCAGTCTCTCCCCTTTTCTCAAGGTCCTCTTGCAATTTTTCACAATCCTCTTGCGGTTATAACAACCTTGAATAATTTTGTGTTGTCTGCAAATTTGATCACTTCACTCATTGTTCCCATTTCTAGGTCATTTATAATTGTGTTAAAAAGTAGTGGGCCCTGCCCATATCCATGGGGTATTCTAGTATTTACTTTTCTCTTGATCAATTACGTTCGTTCATTTGATGATTTAGCCAGTAGTCTGAAAATGAAGGCACATCCCTACTAGCTTTAATAAACTAGCAAAAGGCAGCTTTTTCTATACAATGGAAAGTTCAAGAAAAAGGGGCCATCGTATGAAACTGAAGAGTGAAAAAGAAAAAAGAAAAGTGAGAAAATACTTTCACTGAGAGAGTAGTAGATACCTGGAATAGAATTTCAGCAGAGGTTATAAGCTCCGAAGCATTGACCAGACTTCAGGTCATAGGGACCATAGTGACAAAGTGAGGGAGATGATATCAAAACTAGTAAACAGAGGCAGTGCATGGATTTGAGGAACCCTAGATGAATCTCATTCCTGCCACCCTCCTCTGCCCCTATTGTCTCCTTCTCCAGGACCTGCAGTGCTGGCAATGACTTTAGAATGGCACCGCAGCACTTACCAGAAGCTTCCGCCCCCTCTGATGCTGACTTCCTGTTTGCATGGGGGTGGAAGTGGCTGGAGCAGTGGGAACCCTGCAAATGTTGGTGCTCTAGGTATCTGCCTAGTTTGCCCAATGGCTAGCACCAACCCTACCAGTAAAACCCATCAGAAAATAGCAGGAAGGTACAAATGGGCAGACGGAATGAGCCAAAATGGTCTTTTTCGAATGACATTTTCTATGTTTCAACGATAGCTTGTATCATAGCTGTGTTGTTAAAGTACTTTCCAGTATTGATTTCAGTCTTATCTAGTATTCTTGACTGATCTTTGCCTCTCCCCCTCCCCAAGGTAAATACGGAAAGCAATGGCAGAAATTCATATTGAGGGTCCCCAAGCAAAATCCCTGAAAGAATTCCCAGAGCAAGATGAATTCACCTCAGAAGATATAGGAACAGCCATAAATGGGCCCCCTGTTCTCCGGGCCCCCCTGCACTGCAGTAGCTGCTTGGGTGGAATTTACACCACTGACTGAAAGGCAGGTGAGATGAGTGATTTGAGAGGGGGTGAATGCAGGGAGAGGTAAAGGGTTAAATGCTTGGAAAAGGTGAGAAGGGATGGCACAAAAAAAGAGTCAATAATGGGGGAGTGAGGGTTTTTTTCTATAGTTATAGTTTAGTTTATTAAGAGATTTTCTGAATCTTCTTTTGATTAGAACAATAAAAACGGTTTATTTCAAAGTCTAAAAGAGAAGAGTAGTGAGAAGAAGCAGCAAGGAGTCGATGAATAATTGGGGTGTGGTGTGTGAGAGGATAAATGTTGGGAGAGATGGGGACATGACGTCACAAAAAGAACTGACTGCCAGGGGAGCATGACAGGTAAGTATGCTAGGGGTGGTAGGTATGCATGAGAAGGGAAATTATTGTATTGTTTCCTCCCTAAAATCAGCAATGTAAATGTTGGGTTGTCTGAGATGATGAGACAGAACCAGAGTAGGAGAATGCATGAGAACCATGTAGAGGAAAAGTTCCCTGCAATGGTGACTAGGGGTACACGACTTTGATAGAAGATGCAAAAGAGCTGGTGGAAATGGGGTGGGAGCATGGAACAGAGCCATAGGGGAGCTTTTGTGTGAAAGAAATTCAGAGGTGGTGATGAGGGGTAAAGAGAACGAAGGATGATATTGGCTGGAGAAGAGGTAGTGATTGTAGATGTATGTGAGAGAGAACCTGAGATTGTGAAGGTGGAGAGAAGGTAACAAGACCAGAGGTGGTGAAGTGAGGGATGGAGACAGCAAGCTAGGGGTGGTGATGGGGACAAGAGTCAAAGGTGTGATGGTATAGAGGGAGTGAGAGAGAACTATTGGTAGTGGTTGGGAGAAGGAAGGGTTTGAGAGGGAAACACTTTAGAAATGGGAGGGGGAGTGAGTATATGATAGACAGCCAGCAACTATATTGGGGAAGGAGAAAGTATGCAAGAAGATGGCTGGGGTGAGAATGAAACAGAGAGAGGATGATGGATAAGCATAAGAGGGCAAATGAGGGAGTAAGAGTAGGGATGGATGATGTGAAGGATCATGTCCGATCAGATGGGTGAACATAAAAAAAGGTGAGTGAAATGGCTTGAAAGAAGTGTGAAAGCCAGTATGTGGGAAAGGAGGAGTGGTGAGAAAGTGAGGATATAACTGTGGGTGGAGAGGAGAGCCAAACAACAGGAGATTGATGGAGGGAGCAATCTAGTTAGGGTGAGATGGAGGGGTGGGAAGGGCAATGGTGTAAATACCACCCAAGCAATCTTTTTCCTATTAGTGGACTCAGTCAAGAAGTGGAGCCAGGAACCCTCCCGCCATTTGTTTAAATTAAATTACTCTGATTATCCTCCCCCCCCCCCCCCCCCACTTAGTAGCCAGAAAATCACTTAAGTGCATGATCTCCTGCTGCTAGGACTTGATCTCTTGATAGCAGCTACATGATTTCAAGACTCTTATCATGAGACTTAGCTCCAGGAGCTAGAAATCATTCATTTAAGTGCTTCTCTGGCTGCAGGGGTCGGTGGGTGGGTGGGGGGGGGGGGCGATTGGGTAATTAAAGAAAGATGATGGGAGGTGGCACAGCAACACCATTAAAGGTAGTCTGAGAAAAGTATAGACTTTCAAAGGTCTGTAGAAGTTTAGCTTCAGCATCTAGTTTCAGAAAGAAATCTGAACAGGCAAGCCCAGGTATACCCAGATGTTTCAAGCTGGGTTCTATTCTGGTATCCCTGAGAATTTTGGAGAGCTTGGAAGGTACATTCTTCCAAATTAAGCAGAAGTTTGAGCTTAAGTTCCAGACCAGGCTGTATAGGGCTAAAACCTGCTGCATCCTGTGCAGCTAGGAGGAAGATTTTGGATACATTTTGGTTATTTTTTTCTTGGTGCCTATGCCTGAAAGGAGAATAATTTTGTGGACTGTGGAAAAAGGACTCTGCCTGGCACATATATGCCAAGAAATTTTTCCAAAGTAGTGGATAGGGATTTAGCAGTGTCTGTGCTTGAGTATGTGATAAACAGCCAGCTAGGAGAGAGAAAGTGGAAATTGGATACTAGTCTGTCTTTAGGATGAAAGGAGATCCAGGAGGCAATCTGCCCAGCTAGAAAGAAAAGAAGAGAAAGTGTCAACTGAAGAGAACTGTCGTTTTGACTTGCTTTCTTTTTGAACTCTGTTATTTGACTTTTTTTTTTTTTTTGCTGTGTCATTTTTTTTTATTTTATTGTATTCATTTATAGTATTTAGCACACAGCTTTCCAGGAGAAGGGCAAGGTGAGTTACATTCAGGTACTGTGTACAATTTGGGAACGTTCACCAATAAAGGTGATTTTTAAGAAAAACACACAGTCTTGTAGAATGAATTTATTTGGAGTAAGTGTGGAGAAGTCCAGTTGTAGAGGTTGGGCAGAGAGGGCGTAGGGGCATGTAACTCCCCTAACTCACTGGAACCTCAGCTTTTCTCTCATGTAACTCCTGCAGAGTAGACAAAACACCCACCCATGGGACTGGATGAAATCATTAAAAAGAGCCCAAGACCACTGCAGACCCCACCCCAACCCGCCCAGATAAAGATAGGAAAAAGCACTTGGAACCAATATCCAAAAGTACTTATCCAGTAGTAGCACCTGCTAACTATGTGCTGGCCACTAGCCATAGCGTCACTGAGTTCAGGGCCGGCTCAACCATTAGGCAAGACTAGGTTGTCACTGAGGACAGCAGCTTCGGAGGGGAGGCAAGGAGCAGCAGCAGCCAAAGCAAACAATAGATCCTGACAGCCCTACTAACACCAAGAAGCAACAGCACATTCTTACACCTGCAGGGAGAGCGGGCACCCACATACATACAAAGCAAAGTTTAATATTTAAAACAGAATTGCTATGGCAGGTGTGGTGTCGGAATGATCATGATTGTTAGGTTTTTAATTATCAAAATCTCAGGTGGGGATGTAAGGGTGGAGCTTCACGTGGGGGCTCAATACTCTTTAACCGGCCCTGGCTGAATGTTGCCTCTCACCACCTCGGTAGTCTCTGGATAGTGCCAGGATGGAGTTCAAAGTTATCCTGTTAGCTGCGATATTAAGCATGCTAACCAGATAATTATCCGCATACAGTTAGGCCAGAACGATGGCTGTCCTTACTTTACCTGGCTAGCAGGCTCTCAATATTGCTACTGTCTGAATACTGGCGCCAGTTCCTGCTGAATGTGGATATTAAGCATCGGCCACTAACCAGATCCCAATGCTGAATGTCCAGACTTTATTCCGCCTTAGCAGCTGGTGTTTAAAATTAAATGCTGAACATCACAGCTGAATACTGACCCTTCATTTTCAATATAATGATTGGAATTGTGGCAAGGTCATCTATCCTGAGTAATGGGGGAGGTGAGAAATGTAAAGAATTCACCCTGGTAAAGGGTCCCCTTTTAGGAGTGCAGGGTGAGAAAGCCACAGCCACATCTAAAAACCAGAAAACCCCAGCTGGAACAGGTTTCATGCAGTGTCTGATAGAGTAAGAGAGAGAGATTACGGGCACGAGGTCCAAAACCCTTACTTCAACAATTTCCCTGATTACTCAAATACCAGAAGGCAGGGGGATTGCCAACACCAGGGAAGGAAGGAGGTGGGGCTAGAACCCTGGAGGTATAAGCCTATGCTAGAGTATACAGACGGGAAGAAGTGACCGAAGATATCAATGCTTGACCCAGTACAAGCATTGTGGAACTTGTGTCTCTTGGGGAAACTGCTAGGTACATATGACCTAGATTGGCCACTGTTGGAAACAGAATACTGGGCTTGATGGACCTTGGTCTGACCCAGTATGGCATATCTTATGTTCTTATGTTCTTATTTAAGAGGGAAGAGAAGGCAGAGACCGGAGAAGAAAAGGAGGTAGAGAAAGTGCTGACTCATGCAGAAGAGCCAAGCTACCAGGAGCTGAGAGGGCTGAATTCCCTGCAACAGGTTGGCAGCAGAAGTTGGAGCCAGGAAGTGGAGAAGCTCTCAGAGCACCGGAGAGGTTGTCAGCTGAGCAGTCTGACCGGGTGGGTGAGTCAGAACCCATGCAGCTGGGAGAGCCAGTGGCAGAGTTGGGGGAAGAAGGGAGGAGTAGCCTAGTGGTTGGGGCAAGGTACTTCAGGCCGGAAGGTCGGGGGTTCAAATCCCACTAGAGGACAGCAACTTTGGGCCGGAAGGACTGGGGTTTCTAGTCCCACAGATGCTCCTTGTGGTCTTGGGCAAGCCACTTAACCCTCCATTGCCCATGTTCCCTGTAAGTATTAGTGTATGTGTCTCATATCCCCGTGTGTTAAATGTATCCCCAATTGTGTTGTGACCGCTTTGATTGAAGGATAAGGTGGTATACAAAACTGTCTAAATAAATAAATAAATAAATCCTTATGGATTGCTCTCTGTGCCAAGCTCCTTGAAAAGGTAACCATAAGAAACAGGCAGTGTGGTGGTAAATTACCATTTGTTTTTAAAAGGGAAGTTAAGGATAAGCAGGAAGCTGTGATTCATGCTTGTTATCCACCTGTGGTTTGAACTGTGAAATGGCAAGAAGCCAATTTACCTGCTAGAAGAGGTTTTCTTTGCTCCTCTCTTATGTGACAAGCCTGTTGAGAGTTTTTGATGGCAGTCTGAATGTTTGCTTCTTGTTTTGAGTCTGTTGTACTTGAAATGCAGCCTATAAGGAATTGAGGCTGATAGAAGCCAAACTGCCACAGAAGATTAAGCTTGTTTGGACTTTATGCTGTAATTAGCAAGGACTAAAAGGAAGGTGGCAGCCTTGCTGTCAAAGACTGTGTTTCTGAAAGTAAGAAGACTTTAAACAGCCATTCTTGGGGTTTTTTGTTTACTTTGCCAACCATCTACTGTACCTTGAGCAAATCCTACAGAAATAATCCTGTAACTGGTACTTTGAATCTTTTTTTGTGCGAAATAAATTTTCTGTTATATGCCTTACCTCGGTGGCCTTAACTACAATTTTCTACCTGAAACACAAACACATCTTAGCAGTACTACACTTCCCAGAAGACACCACAAGGAAATAGGCTGCTAAGGCTGATAGGAGAAGGTTCTTCCAATAACCACACCCTTCTAAAACTAGAGGCGAGTGGTGAAGGCGTTTGACAGAATACGTGATGCAGTGATCTAGTAGCCTTATGGATCCTGGATTAAAGTGGATTCTGTGCACACTGTAATGACTTTTTATTGGGCCAATATACATATTATCACATGAGCTGCCAAGACCATGTAGGTCCCTTCCTCTGATGTAATGTCTCTGAAGTGGCATTTGAAAAAAGGCTTATGAATTGCAAATAATTTGATTGAAAACTCCTAGCAGATTTATATCGTTGGTATTATATCCCAGACAGATTACCTAAGATGTTTCCCACGGCTAATAATGTATGGTGGTGCAGGTGTGGCTAAGTGGGCACCTTTGTGCACATTTGGTGGTCCTTTATGTGGGTCCAAATATTTTGGGATAAGGTGGTGAGATTCTTGGGAAATGTTTTAGGGTATGTACCTGTTCTAGATGTGCATATGTTATTCCTTAACGGGCCAGGATATGGATGATGGATGTCATATGCTCTTTGTATGCTACATAGCTTTAGTTACAGTCAAAGATAGTTGGAGAGGGCCTAAATGTCAGTTTTTGAGTGTTTTTGGAAAGAGTGTGACATGTCTAAATGAACTGCTTTAGTACATTCAAAAATGTCCTCTCTTTAGCGTAAGTGGAGGCCCTGTGAAAAGTGGGTACAGAAAATGAATTACTGTGGCTCCTAGTAGTAACTAGAGGGGGGTAGGAAGAAGGAAGGGCTGAGGTGAGAGAAGGGTGGGGTTGGAAGGGAACTAGTAGGGTGACTGATTTAGCTTTATTGTACTCCTTATAGTAAAACGTCAGACTGTTATATTCATGGTCTTGAGCCTGGTGATGAATATGGGCTTCCTCTGTGTATTATGTTAATGTACAACACAATAAATAATTGAATACAAAAAGAAAAAGACGCCTCTGTGGCCTCAAATATTTTTTATTTCAGATAAAAATTTTGTACTGTCTAATTATTTGTCATGGTGTGTTTTAACTATTGTGAGTGTAACATTGCAAACTGCTTAGAATGGTTAGTGACAAGTTTTGTAAAATAAATAAATTAAATAAACCTATGCGGTAAAATATTTTTAGATAATTTGTACACTCCTCCAATGACAGGTTCCATTATCTGCCATATGACTGAGATGTAACTTTTAGTATTAAGTAATTCTATCTTCTGTGTATATTTTGGGGTCAATTTTCAGCTGCCATGGTGACAGTTTCACTTTAAAAGACAGTGCCGGCATTTAAATTAATATTCAGCACTGCTATATACAAGCAGCAGTGCTAAATGTCTTTGTTAGTGATATAGCGGAAGGGCTGTCGGGTAAGGTTTGCCTCTTTCCGAATGATACCAAAATCTGCAATAGAGTAGACACCCAGGAAGGTGTAGACAACATGAGGAGGGATCTAGTTAAGCTTGAATGGTCTAAAATTTGGCAGCTGGGATTTAATGTTAAAAAATGTAAGGTCATGCAGTTGGGCTGCAGCAATCCAAGGGAGCAATATAGTATAGGGGGTGAAGTACTTTTGTCCACTAAAGAAGAGGAGGACCTAGGCGTGGTTGTGTCTGATGATCTTAAAGTAGCTAAACAGGTAGAAAAGGCGATGGCAAAAGCTAGAAGGATGCTTGGGTGCATACGGAGAGGAATGGCTAGCAGAAAAAAGGAGGTGATAATGCCTCTGTATAAGTCTTTGGTGCAACCTCATTTGGAGTATAGTGTGCAATTCTGGAGACCGCACCTTCAAAAGGATGTGAACAGGATGGAGTCGGTGCAGAGAGTGCCTACTAAAATGATTAGTGGTTTTCATTATAAAGCATATGAGGGCAGACTTAAGGATCTTAATATGTACACCTTAGAGGAAAGGCGGGATAGAGGTGATATGATTGAGATGTTTAAATACCTCCGTGGCATAAATGTTCAGGGAGAGAGTCTCTTTCAATTGAAAGTAAGTTCTGCTACAAAGGGACATGGAATGAGGGTGAAGGGGGATAGATACAGGAGTGATATGCGGAAATATTTCTTTACAGAAAGAGTGGTGGATCCATGGAATAGTCTCCCAGTGGAGGTGGTAGAGATGAGGACAGTAACTGAATTCAAAAAAGCATGGGACAAACACAGAGGATCTCTAAAGGTAAAAAGTGGACTGTTGTAGTTGTTGATATGGAAGGACAGACTGGATAGGCCATGTGGTCTTTTTCTGTCATCATATTTTTATGTTTCTATATTATGTAGTTATTGCGCCGGCCCTATCACTTTAAGATAGACCTGGAAATGTATAACCTATGTGGACAGCAGCTGAAAATTGGCACTATCTACATAAGTCTGTGTTTTGCTCTCGCTAATATGGATAGCATCAGGCCATTCAACTGGATTTTCAGCCAGCTACTATCTGTATAAGGGCCACAAATTGATTGATATATTGTATTTTCACTAGGAGTCGGAAAACATATGACTTATTTTGACTATATGGAAAGAGTTGGTGGAGCGCTAAATTATTATGTGCAAACAAACAAATGCTTCACTGGGTAGAACAGAGCAGGTGAGAGCCGCTTGACTATGTAAGGAGCAGCCAATGTGGTGTATGTCCTTGACTCTTCCAGTGTGACTGATGTCCCCAGAAGGACAGCAGGCTATCAGTAACACTAATATCCTCATGTCTTTCCAGGATTGCTCTCAAGATGAGGGAGTGGAGGAGAGACAGTCATGATAGCTGAATTTAATAGTCAACATCTCATGGGAGATTGTACAAGCCCATGCCTTGAGTCTTTTAAATATCTAGTAATGCCTCTTGTTCCACTGAACAGTGAATGTGCTGGCTAACACTGCAAGCATCCTTAAGCCTCACAGAATACCTGAGTGTTGGCCTAAACAAGCATAGTTCAGTGGTCAATGGGATGGGCCTTGCCATTTCCACCTTTCCTGTCCTATCCAGGGGGCTGCTAAAATCTGTTCTGTTGTACATAGGCAGGTTTCAGGGCTATGCTCCATGGATGAATTTTGTCAGACGGCTGCCTGGGTGAGAATCTTCACAGTCTTTGCAGGTGCATATCTCTATAGGATTTTTGCAAGGTATTGTGGGCAATGTAGTTCATTCACACCAGACACAGCTGCTGACAATAATTTAGTTGTGCTCTTGGGTAAAGTCAATAAGATATTTATTTATGGGGTTATTTCTCCCAACACAGATATGCTTGGTAGCACATAAATTAGGTTACTTGCTTTCAGTGTTAACTTGGAAAAACAAAGTCAAAATCAGGAAAACAACAAATGAAAAGCCACAAAGCAAGAAACAAACTGTTCTTTTCAGGTTAACTTCTGATTACTTCCCACATAGATACAGAAGTGATTCTCTCCTAGCTCACAAGCAATTAGGTAAGGCTTAATTGCTAGCAGTTATCCAGCTGAAACCCCTTAGCTGGCTTGCTTTCTACTGTGTGGGTCAAATCCTGCTTCAGGAGCTTTTCTGAGTAGATTAAAGAACAAATTTTTATTTCTTTGTGATGGTTGCTGTACTTTATAACAGAAAGTTACCAACGGAGTTTGGATAGAGAACAGTCCATATAAACAGGATCCTCATCTGCTATTATTCCCCCTTGTTCAACAAGCATGGGTTCAATATCATGGATTGGCACAGATGAATCTCTCAATGGAGCATTTTCAGGAGAATACTTGTTTCCCTGCTGTCTTTCAAGGTTATAGCTAGGGCATAGATCAGTGTTCATACCTGAGCTTCCATTGCTGCTAGAGTTCCTCTCTATATAGCCTGGCCAGTATGTAGTCCAGTTCTTATGTCCAGCCTTCCAATCCAGATCCCTGGACACTGGATCTCTCTTCACATACCTTCTGGCACAGGTCTTAGGGTCCCTTCCACGTGCAGCCGTCTCCCTCACAGGTAGCCTCTGGTGATTCCTAGCTCTGCAGCACCATTCCTCTGGCTTTCCCCAGTCCAATGGTGTATGCTGGCCCTTGGAATACCTCCCAGTATACGTACTGCTTTGGACTCTTCTAGACCTCTCAAAGGCTTTTCTCCTCTTTCTTCCAGAGGGTTTCTTTCCCTCTCTGTCCGTCCGGTTTGGCTTCTGCTTCTGATGATCCTTCAGATGAAACTGAGGATAATTCTCTGGATATCCAAGGTGATCATGAAGATGGTCATCTGTAGAATAAACTCTACTCTTATTCTGCCTTGATGAGTGCTCCTCCCTAACACAGCGCAGCTGTGCTGAATCAGGCCCTGCCCTTTGAGATGAGTGCTTAGGGATTACCTCATAGCCCTTTTGATTGAACACACGTTTTCTCACTTCAGCTCCTCTCATGGCTGTTGGAAACCTGGTGCATTCTGGGACTGGTAGTCTTTTATGGCAAAATTATGTTTTCTCATTTCTACCAGCACTGACAGGTTGCTTGTTCAGAGACACTTCACCTTTTCTATAGCCCCTTCCTGAGCTATGATAAGCTTCCTTATCACAATTTGAATGAAATTTGGCCTAGGAAGACTCTCTCTCCTATCAGATGTTATCCAGATCCCTGATACCTGCATATGGAAGGACAGATTCAGTGATGCTAATAAGATGGAAATAGCTATAAAGAAGGACCTCTTTTTTTTAAACAGATGCTGTTTCCAAACCTGCAGCCTTATACAGTATGTACTGACAGCTTCATTATCAGTCATATTCTTAAAAAATATTGTCCTCTAAGGTAATTTTGTAGAATTCTGCCTGTTATAGGATGTCACTTTTTGGTTATTTATATATGCCCATTGCCCACTTCTACACCGCTTAATCCAGAAGGGATCCAAGTAGTTCACTTTGAATGGGTTTGATATTGCAGGGGAAGATGTTTTCTAAGATCATCTACACGTATGTGCACAATGTCTAAGAGCTCTTGTCCTAGAAAACTCCATTCACATGGCATATTTTGGTTAGGAGCCATTTCTTTTATGTACTGTACACCTCCGTTCTAGCATTTCCTCATTTCAGCTGGACTAAGAATTCTGAAAACAGTTTGAATCGAATTCAGTGAAGCATAGATATCCATGCAAAACTTCCCTTTACCTGTAGATGACAGACTGGCTACAAAAAGAATCCATCGATGAGGGGTGTGCATGGCAAAAAAAAAGTTTGCTTCATACTCATTTAAAACTAATTTTTCCTAATTTTCCAACATTTTTCATGTTTGTTTCATCTATGTTTTCTTTAGGTACACATTGTAAGTGACATTTTAGAAAAGACATCCAGAGTGGAACGGGCAGAAAATAGGAGGGATGTCTGTGGCTAGGGAATGTTCATGACATGGACATCTCAGCATGGGGCAGGGACATCCATTTCATGCAAGCTGGCCAGCGGCATACCACCATGGAAACATGAGCCCCCATTCCCAGTCAGTGTTCGTTGTTTTGTAAAATAAAAGGAATATTAATGTAACTCTTTCTCCACAACCTCCAGGCATTTGCCTGACAAAAGGATCACTTTTCAGATGCCTGTTCATGCCTGGAGCAGCTATAACCTTAGATGCGATGCTGGATGTTTCTGAGATCAGGCAGGGGTGTCCATGTTCTTGGGAACACCCCTGTTCAGACCCAGCTTCTACAATGACTCTGGAGACACCTCTGTGCTTTGGACATCTCTATTCCCATTTCCAGACATCCAAAGCATGTAGAGGGCTTCCAACATAATCCTCTATATGTACACTAGAACCTTTTAAAGCATGCAACTGGAAATCTAGATGCTAAGGTAAGTTAACATTAACACACATTAATTCACCATTAGCATGTTATTCAGTGGGACTTTGTTACTAATGAGTGTTAATAGTGAGTTAGTGCACATTAGTAACTAGACACCTTGATTCTATACATTTATCAGTTTGAAGGTAGACATGTGTACAAGCAGTTTGCATGGACTTTCATTCTTAGGTGGCCAAACTGAATGTTAGTAGGCTTGGAAGCAGAAGTAGTACATTTCTTGTTGGTTAACCTTTAAGACCGCACAATAAAAGATACCCCTTATATTACTGTTTTTGTTAATCTTTCTGTGCAATCGATGACCAGTAAATTCCCTTGTAAGTTTGTTCAAAGAAGCTGTAATTTATTGTATTTTATTTTATTTTATTTACTTATTTAACATGCTTTTATATACCACTCTTCCCGAGATCAGGGGCGGTTTACAGTGAACATCAAAGGAACTTTACATTGAAACTTCAATAACTTATGTACATTTAACTTATAAGAATTATATTACAACAACTATATATTTGCTATAAAACCCCCAAATTTAGGTTATTATAGCAAATAATATGCCAAAAAGAAACCATGAGGTACAAAACTTTTGTATGTGCAATATTTCATTTGTTTTCTTATATTAGGTCCATTGAAAATTACCTACAATTTCAGAAAGTTCATTGAAGAGACAATCACATTACTTAGATAAAAGAAAAAAAAAACATCCCAGTGTGCAAGCAATTTTGTTTTAATGTAGACAATTACTTTCCTGAAAATACCTAAAAAAGATTAATTGCATGAAAATATCATAAGAACATAAGAAATGCCATACTGGTTCAGACCAAGGTCCATCAAGTCCAGTATCCTGTTTCCAACAGTGGCCAATCTAGGTCATACGTACCTGGCAGTTTCCCAAAAAGGCACACAGGTTCCATAATGCTTCTACTGGGGCAAGCAATTGATTTCCCGGGTCCTCTTTAATAATGGTTTATGGACCTTTCCTCCAGGAACTTGTCCAAATCTTTTTTAAACCCAGCTACACTAACAGTTTTTACTATATCCTCCGGTAACAAATTTCAGACTTTGATTGCCCATTGAATGAAAAAATATTTTCTCTTATTAGTCTTAAATGGGTTACACTGTAGCTTCATTGCATGTCCCCCAGTCGTTCTACTTTTTGATGGCTTAAACAATCAATCTATGTTTACCCATTCCACTCCATTCATTAATTTATAGACCTCTATCATATCTCCCCTCAGCCGTCTCTTTTCCAGGTTGAAGAGCATTAACCTTTTAAGCCTCTCCTCATCTTTCCACCCCCTTTATCATTTTGGTGACTCTTCTCTGTATCTTTTCTAATTCCACTATATTCTTTTTAAGATACAGCAGCCAGAATTGCACACAATATTCAAGGTGCGGTCGCACCATGGAACGATATAGAAGCATTATAATATCCTTTGTTTTATTCTCCATTCCTTTCCTTATGATTCCTAGCATTCTATTTGTCTTCTTGGCTGCCACTGCACACTGGCAGAGGGTTTCAATGTGTTGTCCACGATGACGCCTAAATCTTTTTCCTGAGTGTTGGTTCCTAATGTGGATCCTTGCATCGTGTAACTATAGTTTGGGTTGTTCTTTCCTAAGTGCATAACTTTGCATTTGTCCACATTAAATATCTGCCAATTGAACATCCAGTCTTCCAATTTATCAAGGTTTTCTTGCAATTTTTCACAATCCTCTTGGGTTTTAAGAACTTTGAATAATTTTGTGTCATCTGCAAATTTGATTACCTAACTCGTTATTCCCATTTCCAAGTCATTTATGAATATGTTAAAAAGCAGTGGACCCAGCACAGATCCCTGGGGTACTCCACTATTCACCTTTCTCCATTGGGAAAATTGACCATTTAGCCCTACCCTCTGCTTTCTATTTTTTAACCAGTTTCTGCCTCCTACCTTGTGACTTTTTAATTTCGCGAAGAGTCTCACATGAGGGACCTTGTCAAAGGCTTCTGAAAATCCAGATACACTGTATCAACCGGCTCACCTTTGTCAATCTGTTTATTCACACCTTCAAAAAATATAACATTAGTAAGACAAGACCTGCCTTTGCTAAAGACATGTTGGCTTTCTCCCATTAAACCATGACTATTTAATGTTCAGTAATTTTGTTCTTTATAATGGTTTCTACCATTTTGCCTGGTACTGATGTCAGACTCATCAGTCTGTAGTTTCCCGAATCACCACTGGAACCCTTTTTAAAACTTGGCATTACATTGGTCATTCGTCATTCTTCAGTTATTACAAATTATTTTAATGATAGATCACAGATTACTAATATAGTAGGTCTGCAATCTCATATTTCAGTTCTTTCAACACTCTAGGATGCATACCATCCGGTCCAGGTGATTTGCTACTCTTTAGTTTATCAAATAGTTGTAATACATCTTCCAAGTTTATCGATAATTCTTTCAATGAATCACCTTTACACACCATTTTAGTCATGGGTAACTTCCCTACATCATCGTCAGTAAAAACTGAAGCAAAGAATTCATTCAGTCTCTCCACTATGGCCTTGTCCCCTCTTAGTGCCCCTTTTACCCCTCTATCATCTAATGATCCAACTGACTCTCTCACAGGTTTTTTTGCTATGAATGTACTTGAAAATGTTTTTATTATGCATTGTTGTTTCCACAGACAGCTTTTTTTCTTTCAAATTCTCTCTTTGCCTACCTTATCAATGCCTTGCATCTAACTTGCCAGTTCTTATGTTGTTTCCAGTTTTCATCATTTGGCACCTTTTTCCATTTCCTAAAAGATGGTTTTGTTTTGTTTTGGGGTTTTGGGTTTTGTTTTGTTTTTTAGCTACAACAGCCTCTCTGACCCCCACCTTTAAACCATGCTGGCAGCTTTTGGACTTCCTTCCACTTTTCTTAAAGGGTGGACTATAGCTGGTCTGGGCTTCCAAGATAGTATTTTTATATAACACTCAAGTTTTGATGTAAATTTTTAACCTTTGCAGCTGCTCCTTTTAATTTTTTTCTTAACTGTTTCCTCATTTTATTATAGTATCCCTTTTGAAAGTTAAAAGGTAGTACTGTGGATTTTCTTGCCATCCTTCCTCCATTTATTTCACTCTGGCACTGGCCATGCTTCATTCAATGGGCTGCTTCATGGGACTGCCCTGTCTTCAAAATATAATTAAAACGGTATACATCTGAATCCCATAACAGATTTATGTCTTCTCACTTAGAGCTTAGTTTCAAGACTTCAAATAGGTTGTAAACTCTATAGAGCAGGGACCATCTTATGTGTGAATGTACAGTGCTGCATATGGCTTGCAGTGCTATAGAAACCAGAAAGGGAGCATGATAGACTATTCCAGACATATGATGCAGCAAGGTGGACATAACAGAGTCTTAAGTTGTCATGGAAGAGAAAGATACAGACAAACGTGACTTACCTGACAAGTGAAGTTCCCAAGAAGGGTGCAGGGAACGATAAGATAGGAGAGGTAAGGATCACCTTGGCAAGTCAGTAAAAGAAGTTTGAGCTGCATGTAGAAATGGATAGGGAGCCAGGGAAGTGGCAATAAGGGTTATGCCAGCGTAATAGTAGCAAAAGATAAACTGGGTAGCTGAATTTGAATAGATTGAAGTGGAAAGAGATGGTTCACTGGGAGACTTGTCAGAAGCAGGTTAGAGTAGTCTAAGTGGAAGTTGATGAGAGTGTTGGGTGTTTTTGCTAGTTTGTTCAGAAAGGAAGGGATTATTTTAGTGATGCTATAGAGAAACAAACAGTAGGTTGTAGCAGTGTTTAATATGTGTACAAAAAGAGATAAGAGTCGAAGATGACCCCAAAGTTGAGGGGGCATGGAGGATGATATGTTATCCAGAGAATTAGAAAACAAAGGAAGAAGGAAGTTTGGGGGGGGGGGACAAGTACAAGTGGACAAAAGCATTTATCTTCTATAACCCTACTCATTTTAGCAGACCCTCTTTCTATGACATCTTCAGTGCTTATCATAGATGGGTTTTTATATGCTGCAGTCATTCAGTAGAAAAAGAAGAATTTCTCTACACCAGGGTTTCTAAATGTTTTAGGGAACTCAAACCTATCCCCATCATTCTCATTTCCCTCCCCCACCCTTTTTTCTCTAGCCTCTGTATTCCCCCAAGGCCCTCTCCCATCAATATCTTTCTTCTAGCCACACCATTTCCTACCAGTATCTCCCTCTACCCCACCCCAGACCTCCCAAGCTTTTTTCATGCAATATCCCCATTCCTGCTCAGCCTTGACTCACTCCTCCAATCTCAACCCCAACACCCTCCCAACCCATTTCTTTCATTGAGCACATCTTCCCTAGTCTCTCTCTCTCCCCATTCAAATCTTACCATAGTGCTTCCCAATCACAGTGTTCCCCCTTGATCCCTCCCCAGGAGTCCAGAAGCTCTCTCTCAGAGAAGCACCTCTTACTTGTCTGTCCCACTGCCAAGTAGTCAACCCCTAGTTTCTCACTCTGTCTCCCAACCCCATCAATGTCTTCTGCTTCAGCCTCTTTTCATTAGGCCTACTTTCCCCTCAGCTGTCAACTCACCAATCTTTCTCTCTCTCTCTCTCTCTCTCTCTCTAGCCCTTCCCTACCAATCTTTCTCTCTTTCCCCTGCTCGGCTGCTCCCCATCAGGTCTCTCTCCCTTTCAGCTTTTCTTAACAGTCAACTTTGTACCTATGCAGCGGCAAGTGAAATTCAAGGGAGAAACTTCCTGCAGTTTACTTTTAAATAATGGGGCTGGTGGCAGCACTGCTGATTTTGTACTTGCAGAATTTGCAAGAGGGAATAACCACCAGGGACCATTTTGATGTCTGCATCTTCCAACTCTTGCCTTGATTCCTTGCAGCTATCTATCCCCTCCCCCATGACACCTGGCAGTCATCTCCCCATGTTACTTTCTTCTCCAAGACCCCTAATCAAGTCTCTTCCCTCTTATCTTCTATACTGCAACTATCCCTTTCCTTCCTGGCCTCTGCCCTGATTGTAGTTCCAAATCTCTTTAGCCTGCTTCCCCCCACCATGGCCCCGTCCCTAGCCTTTTCTCTCCTATGGCACCTTCCTCAGTGTCTTCCCTCTTGCTCCATTTCCCCCCACTTTTGGCTCTTCCTGTTTTCCTTCCCATGTTTCTTATCTCCCCAAACTCTTTGAATGCCTTCCTCCTGCTAAAATCCCCCACCCATGGTCCCTTTCCTTCTGTCATTTCAGCTGCCCTTCCCCATGTTCCTGCCCTAAGTGCCCTCAAAGAGACTTCCTGAGTGCCCTCTTATCCCTGCTTCCCCCCCGTGTTTTCTTTCTCACTGTCAGGTCAGCAGAATGACCAGCACACATGCAATAGTGCCCAAACACTCCTCAGGGTTGTCACCTTACTTGATACCAACACCTCCTCCAGTAATATGGAGCAGTAGCTAATGAAGGTGCTGGCAATACCAGTGAGTTTCCTGTTCTGGTGGTGGTAGCCTGGCAGTTCAGGCTCCTGGTGGTGGCAATTAGCCACTCTTCTCTTCACACCAGTTCAGGCTCTTTACTATAGAAATCAGCTGCATTCTTTCCCTTCTCTTCACATAGGTCTGGGTCTGTGGTCATTTCTCACTTGGCACCGGAAGCATGGAAAACGCAGCCTTGCAGCAAAGTTCAATAGAAGGTGGCCAGCCTGCTCTTTTCTTTTATCAGCAGCTGTAGTCCAGTTACCACTCTTTTGGTTTACCCTCTGTAATGGTCTTGGAAATCCCAGATTGGGAACCACTACTTTCTACTCCATGCATTTCCTTTTTTTCTCACTAATTGCAAGAAAGGGATAACCATTTGCTAGAGTTAACATCAATTTGGAACTCCATCTCATATGTAGATTTGAATAAAAGCTGTAATGTTTTGTTTATATGCCTGTTTTCCCAGCCTGAAGATAAAAGGTCTACCAAAACATGTGCCTTCCTATCAACACATAGAAGGAATCATGGAGAGAAATATCTTCCAGACTCCTGGTTAGGGCCATCGCAAGGAGATGAGGAGTCCTAGGGAAACCTCATCCCTTGCACTCCACCCCAACCCCATGGCACCCATTACTGCCACCCCTCTCCGGGACCTGCAACGGCAGCAATAGCCATATACAGCCCCCGCAGCACTTACCTTACAACTTTGGCACTGCGGGGATGTTTTTTATGTCAGCCCCCTCCGATGCCCGAAGTCAACATTAGGAGGTCAGAGGGAAGCAAAGCAAATAGCCCCACGGTGCCAAAGTTGTAAGGTAAGTGTTGCAGAGGCTGTTTGCTGAGAGGGGCAAGAGCTGCAAAAATGGGTGCCCCTGGAGGGCCAGTGCTCTAGGTGACTGCCTAGTTCACCTGATGGTGGCAGCGGTCCTGTCCTGGCTTGATTTTTCTAAAGGTGTGCTGGCTCATATTTGCTGCAATTAGTTCTTTAATTTTTTTTTAAATGTTCCATTTTGTCTCCTGTCATTGTTAAAACAGATTTCTAACAATGACAGGATATTTGCTGTATATTTTTTTCAGATATAAAAATGCTAAGCTGAACTCTGAATACATGAACTAGTTAAAACTGCAGCTTTCATGTATTAAATGATACAAAAAAATCTGAATATTTTTTGCCTTCATTCGATTTGTTATATTTCAAAAAAACAAAGAAAGCCATTAAACAGGCACTGTTTGAATTAGAATGAAGCTTTTGGGTAAAGCATAAATTGAGAACAACAAAAGAAAAACTGCTACAACTAGTTGAGGAAAGCGTGTAGTTACTCACCTGTAGCAGGTGTTCTCTGGAAACAGCAGGAATCAGTCCTCACTTAGGAAGCTTTTGGGAGATCCACCATGCATGTGTATGCCTGTCTTCCTGCCCAAATTACCTCAATATGATGACATAGCTTAATCAAGCCTAAAAAATAAAACAACTCCACAGGGAGGAGGGAGGGTAGTAAGGACTGATTTCTGCTGTTTCCAGAGATCACCTGCTACAGGTGAGTAACTATGTTTTCCCTAGGACCAAACAGGAATGCAATCCTCACTTTTTGGACTCAAGCTACAGGCTACCAAAAATCCTGATAAAAAGCCCAACGGGGCAACCAGAAAAAAACAAACAGAGAAAACCAGCATGAGTAAGTGCTGAAAAGGTTCTGAGAGTCATTGCCAGGCAGGGCATCAACATCAGATTGACTCACAGTAGCCTGGACAGACAAAAAGAACCAGTTGGAAGGAGTTGCTCTAAGTCCCAAAGAGGTGTCGGAGTATGGCTTGGCCAAAGTTGCTGTCAGAACCGGGAATCTCCATCCAGATAGTAATAGGTTGTGAAGGTGTGGATGGAAGACCACATAGCAGCCTGACAGATCTTCACCGTGGAGAAAGAGCACAGGTGAGCCACAGAAGCCACCATAGCTCAGACATTGTGCGTTCCAAACTGAGCCCAGCTTGAGCATAAGCAAAGGAAATGCAGGCCGCCACCCAAATGGAAAGGGTGCATTTGGAGACTGCCACACTTAACCTATTGGGGTCAAAGGAGATAAAGAGCTGGGAGGAAAGGCAGTGGGGCTTTCATGCATTCCAGGTAGAAAACCAACGCTCTCTTACAATCCAAAGTGTGGAGTGAGACCTCCACCCTGTTGGTGTGAGGTTTGGGGAAAAATGTGGGGAGTACCATCGACTGGTTGAGATGGAAAGTGGAAAATACCTTAGGCAGGAACTTAAAATGAGTGCGAAGAACCACTCTATTTTTATGGAACCTGGTGTATGGTGGATGCACCACCAGTGCTTGCAACTCACTGACTCTGTGCACAGAGGTGAGTGCTATCAAAAAGATGACCTTCCAGGTAAGAAATTTAAGTGGACAGAAGGCAAGCGGTTCAAAAGGGGGAGCGAATGGCTATCTTAACACTACGTTAAGGTCCCACACTACCAGCAGCGGTCGAATCGGAGGACGCGACAACAAAAGGCCTCTCATGAAGTGCCCAACAAGTGGATGAGCGAAGAGAGGCTTATCAATTACTGCATGATGGTAAGCAGCTATAGCGCTCAGGTACACTCTGAATTGGACTTAAGACCAGAGTTGGCGAGATGGAGCAGGTAAGTGAGGACCATGTCTACTGGGCAAGAGAAAAGGTCCTGAGCCTTGTCGGCACACTGGAATAAGAATCTATGCCACTTAAAAGCATAGTAGAAGCCTTGTGAGACACAAGGACATCCTCCACCTCCTCCGGGAGACGGAAAGGCACAAGTGCTACATGCTCAGCATCCATGCCGTGAGTGAGAGGTACTTGATGTTGGAATGGAATAGAGATCCCCCATCCTGAGAGACAAGGTCTGGGGTACAGCCAAATTGGAGAGGCTAACTCCGGGACAGTGACATAGCAAGGGAAACCAGAGTTGCCTGGGCCAGTGCAGTGCTATGAAGATCATGGTGGCACCATCCACTTGACGCTTGTGTCTTGGCCACAAGATGAGTTGATGAGTATGCATACAGAAGACCTTCGCTCCAATTCTGGAGAAAAGCATCAGAGGCTATCCGATTGTTGCATAGTAATCTGGAGCAAAACCACAGCAGCTGGTTGTTGAGAGAAGTGGTGATGAGATCTATGGATGGTGTGCTCCACCTCTAGAACATGCGTTGGGCCACCTGATTGTTGAGGGTCCACTCATGCAGTTGAATAACTCTGCTGATTGCCAAAACATTGAGCTCTCCTAGCAAGCACACAGCCCTCAGGAGCATGCTATATGTGCAGGCAACAGAGGAGGTACAAGCCTGTGCCACCCTGTTTGTTGATATAAAACATGGTCACCTGGTTTTCCATTTGTATGAGGACTACCTGGTTGGAGAGGTGTTGTTGAAATACTCATAGGGCATAGCTCAGAGTTCCAAGAAGTTGATCTGATGGAGGCTCTCCTGAGCCATCCAGAGGCCCTGTGTACACAGACCATCTAGATGAGCTCCCCAGTCCAGTTTGGAGGCATCCGTTGGTGCGGCAGGGCCTGGAAGGGTAGTCCTGCAAGTGGGTTGGTGGGCTGTTGCCATCAGAAAGGGACTCCTTCAGTGGCAGAGTGACCATGACCTTGTTGGAGAGGAGACTGAGCACCTGGCACCACTGTGTGCAAAGAGTCCACTGCACCTGCTGCATCTGAAGCCGTAATGAGGGAGTGACGTAAACTGTAGAGGCCATGTGACCCAGGAAGCTCACCCCAGGGCACCTGGTGGCAGGCACAGAATTACAGCCCCGAAGGAGAATACAATGGACCGATAACACGATTATACAGCAAACAGACTCAACAGTGATTAATTTATCTAACACGGTCTTGACTGAAGCACAAGAATCACTTTTGAATAAAGGACTATCATTTGTTCCAACTAGCCGTCATGATCCGTTTCAAGCCAGAGTAGATATCTATCGCATTACACACAATTTACAAATTGCATTACATTTTGCTGATCAAACACAGAGGGAGGAATCAATGTCTTTGTTCCAGCCAAAATCACAATGGATTTCATCTGATCCTATTGATGCCCACATTGCAACTTTCAGGAATCTACTACTGAGAGACTTAGCAACCTTGGAAACTCAAAGTACTCAATCATGGCAGTATCATAATTTAACAGCTGTGAAACATCAGGCTTTATTCCAGTTATCACATCAGAGAGAGTTGATAATAAAACCTGCCGACAAAGGAGGGTCTACAGTCAGACAACATAGAGAGCAGTATCAACACGAAGTCCGTGGACAATTGGGTGATCGTAAATATTATTTTCCCTTGGATACTGACACTACTATGCAACTACAGAGTGACATATTGCAGGACGCAAAACATAAGGCCGTGATCACCTCTCAAGAATATCATTTTCTGTGTGTTAAACATCCTAGGGTTCCAATTTTTTTACACGGTACCCAAGGTACATAGGACTTTACAGGCCCCTCCAGGTCATCCCATCGTATCCAGCAAAGCTTCATTATTGGAACTGTTATCAATTTTTCAGGATCATTTTTACAACCATGGGTAAAGAGAGCTAGATCATATATACATAATTCGTCAGATTTCTTGAGTAGAGTACATGATCTGACAACATCATCTTGGTTACATTTGACATAGCAGCTCTATATACAAATATTTTGCAGATACAGTCCTTCACACTGCTATGTGAGATTTATTTATTTATCCAGATTTATATACCACCTTTTCCTTCAATCAAAGTGGTTTACATTGGGAACTATTACAAAATTAGGTAAAAGGGCAAAAGTGGGTTATTGAATCAACATCCTCTCTCAGAGGGTTACATCTGACTTCCTGCTATCTCTAGCTGAATTAGTACTTACAAGGAATTATTTTCATTTTGGGGATGATTTTTATCTCCAGGTTCATGGAGTTTCAATGGGGGTGACTGTGGCACCTCATGTAGCCAATTTATACAGCTCCCATTTTGAAGAGACAAGTTTCTATTGCTCTGCTTGGTATAGCACTATAGGTTATTGAGGTTGTTTTATTGACAACATTTTCTGCATTTGGATGGGGACAGAAGGAATGTAGAAGGAATGTTGAAAGAATTTGCAGATTGGCTGAATGTTCAAGACCCCTGTCTCCAATTCACGATGACACATTCTACCACTCAAATATCATTTCTAGAAGTTAGAGTCACCTGCAAGAATGGCACTTTAAATATGACTCTGAGTCGAAAATCTGTAGACTGCAATAATTTGCTGCATTTTGGTTCACATCATCCAATGAAGCTAAAACAGGCCTTATCAATAGGACAGTTCTTATGATTGTGGCACATTTGTACAGTTGATCAGGATTTTCCTTATCAAGCTAAGATATTGACAGAGAGATTACGACGATGTGCCTATCCAACAAGTGTTATTCACAAGGCTTATTTGTGTGCTAAGTTTGCCAAATGTACAGCGCTTCATATGTTGCGGCGTTTTATAAGTCTTTAATAATAATAATAATAATAATTCCCTATTACTCCATAAGGAATGCACAGAGGCAATGGAGAAACAGGTATGTGTTTTGCGATATTCTGATATAGCATAGTCTATACCTCAAAGCATTATAAACACTGGCATGTATTATCGATGTATTCAGTGTTTCAATGTGTCCCCTGTATTGCTTTTACCAGATCACGCAATTTAAGAAATGTCTTAGTTCATTCTGATTTTTCTTTTTCTCCTCAATGCATTCCATGGGGGTGTAATAGGACAACATTCACCCTGCAAGCATTATGTAATGTGCAAAACCAAGTACACTGCCCAAATGTGGACAGACCCCACACACAGGGAAGACTTATCCTCTCAAATTGGGTGACCTGGGTTATATATTCTATTACATGCCTGTGTTCAAAAATGTATATTGGACACACTTGTCACAAAGTGAAAGTGTGGCTCATCAAGCATCGGTCTCATCTGATTAACACTGTGAGCACAGAACCGATGGTGCAACACTGTTTAGATTACAAACATGAGTGGCAACATTTACACTGGTTAGTCATTGACGGCATACAGGATAGGTATACTGGAGATCCTGAGAAACGATCAGCCTGCTTAGAACAAAAATGGATTTTCTCTCTCAATACGAATTTAGCTAATGGGATTAAATGAAGCAATGGAATGGCTTGCAATAGTGTGATCCCATTGGTTCCATGAGGAGAAGGATGTTATCAGGGGTGTGCCCCAGGGATCTGTCCTTGGTCCAATTCTTTTTAACATCTTTGTTAGTGATATAGCAGAAGGGCTTTCAGGTAAGGTTTGCCTCTTTGCGGATGATACCAAAATCTGCAATAGAGTAGACACCCAAGAAGAGGTAGATAACATGAGGAGGGATCTAGCTAAGCTTGAAGAATGGTCTAGAATTTGGCAGCTGGGATTTAATGTTAAAAAATGTAAGGTCATGCATTTGGGCTGCAGCAATCCAAGGGAGCAATATAGTATAGGGGGTGAAGTACTTTTGTCCACTAAAGAAGAGCGGGGACCTAGGCATGGTTGTGTCTGATGATCTTAAAGTAGCTAAACAGGTAGAAAAGGCAACGGCAAAAGCTAGAAGGATGCTTGGGTGCATACAGAGAGGAATGGCTAGCAGAAAAAAGGAGGTGATAACGCCTCTGTATAAATCTTTGGTGCGACCTCATTTGGAGTATAGTGTGCAATTCTGGAGACCGCACCTTCAAAAGGATGTGAACAGGATGGAGTCGGTGCAGAGGGTGGCTACTAAAATGATTAGTGGTCTTCATTATAAAGCATATGAGGACAGACTGAAGGATCTTAATATGTACACCTTAGAGGAAAGGCGGGATAGAGGTGATATGATTGAGATGTTTAAATACCTCCGTGGCATAAATGTTCAGGGAGAGAGCCTCTTTCAATTGAAAGCACGTTCTGCTACGAGGGAACATGGGATGAGGGTGAAGGGAGATAGATTCAGGAGTGATATGCAGAAATATTTCTTTACGGAAAGAGTAGTGGATCCGTGGAATAGTCTCCCAGTGGATGTGGTAGAGATGAGGACAGTAACTGAATTCAAAAAAGCATGGGACAGACACAGAGGATCTCTAAAGGTAAAAAGGGGACTGTTGTAGTTGTTATGGAAGGACAGACTAGATAGGCCATGTGGTCTTTTTCTGTCGTCATATTTCTATGTTTCTATGTTTTGATTTGCTTACATGTTTGCTGCCTTCCCCCTTTTTTAATGACCACCAGTGTTGGTTTTTTCCGTCTTCAAGGCTGAGACACTTACTTGCTGTTTTTGACATTCCTGACGCAGCCCGGCAAACATGCGGGCGAAACTCGAGTCAACTAGTTGTCAGCACCGCGCTTTTGTTCCTTTGTCCTGATGAATCATTGAATTACAACTAAGTAGTTTTTCCTTTTCTTTCAATACATTTAAAAACTGAAAAAACAGACTGTGAAGGGAGGCCGATGAATGACATGTATGGGTGTTGCCAATTGTGTTTTCCATGTTAGCCATTTATTTCTGATGTACCATTGGTTAGTCTACAGCCCCACTGAGGCCTTCCTTTTACTCAAACAGTTCTAAGGCAGAAGTGATAGGTATACTGAGACATCTGTTATAGTGGGCTCAATATCTCCACCCTTCATAGAGCTTTCAGACATTAATGATTCAGTGTTTGGTTTCTTTTCCCTTGTTTTATTGAGTTATTGGGTGTGAGGGATTGTTGGAGTTTTTTATAGCCAGGAAGCACAGCATCTGTCGAGCTGTTACATGTGGGCAACGCTGGATGTCCTGCGCAAGGGCGATCAGGCTTTGGGCCCAGTCAGATGGGAGGAAGGCTCATGCTGGAGTAGTATCGATGAGAGCCCCAATAAACTTGTGGCGTTGAGAGGGTTACAGGTGAGACTTGGGATAGTTGATGACAAAGCCCAGCTGCTCCAGTACCTGAAACATATGATGCATGGACTGCTGCACCACATCTGGTGTCCTGCCCCTGATGAGCCAATCTTCCAGGTAGGGGAAGACAAAGATTCCCTGGATTTGGAGAAAGGTGGTGATGACTGCCAGGCATTTTGTGAAGAACCTTGGGGCAGAGGCAAGGTTGAAGGGTAGCATGCTGTACTGATAATGACATCCACTGAGCATGAAGTGGAGATACTGCCAATATAGGGGATGAATGAGGATGTGCATGTAAGCATCATTGAGATCCAAGGTGCAAAGCCAATCTTCCTGTTGAAGATAGTGTAACAGTGTTCCCAGGGATATCATCAAAAATTTCCTTCACCGGGAACCGGTTGAGGTTCCGAAGGTCCTGGATGGGTTGGAACCCGCTTGTTTTCATAGGAACTAGGAAGTAGCGGGAGTAGAACCCCTTTCCCTCTTGAGATGAAGGAACCAGCTCCACAGCCCAGTCAGCTAAGAGGGCCTATTCTTTCTGTTGGAGGAGCTGATGATGGAGAGGCTCAAGGGGGTACTCCCCTGGAAAGGAAGGGGGGGGGGAAGCAGATCGAAATGCAGTGGGTACCTGTCCTAGAGCATTTGAAGTGCCCAGGAATCTGTTGTGATTCTGGGCTACCTGTGGGCACAGTAGATCAGTCTCCTCCTAACCTGGGACGGATCGGAGTCCGGAATGGGAAGGAGGGCTATGTTCGAGAGATAGGAGTCAAACCCTCTCTCTGCTGGCTGTGGTGTTAGTTGGGCCTTTTGGGGTTTCGGCTTGCGCTGCTGTCCGTGACCTTTTGACTGCTGTCCCTGTTAGGGTGCCTGATAAGAGTGGTACGGGGTGTAGGTACTATAAGTGTTCTTCTTCTTGGGGAAGAAGTACTTCTTCCCTGAAGACTTCTATCTGGAAGAGTCAGAAGTATTCTGAGAGAGTCTCTTCATGGTGAGAAGTTCATGTTTCAGCTCTCCAGCCTTCTATTCCATGGGTTTGTCGAAGAGATTTTCTCTCTGGCATGGGACATCGGCGAACTTGTCCTAAACCCATTGTTCCAAGTCTAAGGACTGTAACCACGCCAGGCAGCAAATCACTGATGCCCAACACAGCTATCCTAGCCACGGACTTGAACTTTGTCATAGGCCACTCTGGTGATGAACTTGGAGCACGAGATTCTGAAAGCGCTCGAGGGCCTCTCCCAATAGCCCAGCAAGATCCCCCGAGAGGTCTCAGAGGCACATTCTCATATATAATTGGTACACCTGAATCCAGCCCACCAGCATTAAGCCCTGATAGAACTTTCTACCAAGCCCATCCAGGGTCCATGCCTCTTGGCTGGGGGACACCGAGGAGTGCATCTTCGAGCTCTTAATACAATGCATGGCCGATTCCATAACCATGGAATTGTGAGGTAGTTTTGCATTTTCAATACCAGGAATCTTATGCACTCGATACATCGAATTGAGGCGCCGGTTGACTGAGGACACCATCAGGGGTGTCTCCCACATGAGAAAGAGAAGTCTCTCCAGGATGGTATGGACTGGCACCATGATGGCCTCTTTCGGGAGAATGGTGTATTGGAGAATCTCCAATTCCACTGCGCTTGGTTCCTCCTCCACCTCGATGGTGAAGGACAAGGCCTTCCCCATGTCCTGTATGAACTCATGAAAGGATATGTCCAAAGGGGAGGAATTTCTGTCATTTGTACAGGGGCGAGGGATTGGAGGGGCAGTCCCGGTGACGCACACTCTCCAGAGATTCCACCTCAGTCTCCCAGTCAGAGTTGGAGTCCGAGAGGAACTCAAAGTAGTGCAGGTAATCTGCATGGCGCCGATGGCACTCAGGTTGGGTCAAAGGAGTCCTCGGTTTCCGGTGGTCCGATTCCAAGGCACTTCGGGGAAAAACCCAATGCACCAAGAGGGACCCCCAGGGTCCCCCAGAAATGTTTTCAGCTCTGGAAAGAGCATGAACTTCTAAGACAGGCTGCACCTTTGACAGTGAGGCTCCTGCCATGGATGGGGCCGTCACTGGTGCCGAGGAATCTGAGTTGATGGGTCTCAGGCAGCCTGCTGGACCAAGAATGCAGCAAAGCTATGCTCGAGGACTTGCATGTTCCTCAGTGAGGAACATGTCTGATGCTGCCTGGAGCCGGTGTCTCAGCC
This sequence comes from Ichthyophis bannanicus, assembly GCA_033557465.1. NCBI lineage: Eukaryota > Metazoa > Chordata > Amphibia > Gymnophiona > Ichthyophiidae > Ichthyophis > Ichthyophis bannanicus. Next base: position 701,883,504 of record CM066036.1, read on the forward strand.
TTCGGGGCCAATTCCAGTTCCCTTGGAGGGGACTCCTTGATGGTTACAGCCTTGGGAGTCCCACACCAGCCCTCCAAGGCCTCGGGAGGCAGCTCCTCCCAACGGGGCAGCTTGGGGTCTGTTATCTGCTCTCACCTTTGGAGTTGCGCCGAGGGCTATGATGCCGATTGTACATGAGACTTAACCCTGGACTCGGCTTTGCTCTTCAATGTCAATGGGGCAGAGTTCCAGTCCTTCTGGGGGAGCTCCTTGTTGAAGGAGAGCTGCCGATCCAATGCTCTGCGACCCCTTGGCTGTGAAAGGGCCCGGCACCCATACAAAGCCGAAGCCTTGTCGGAGGCGTTTGAGGGTGTCGATGCTGGGCCGATGTTGATGACTCCGAAGACCAGAACAGCGCTTCCTGCTATTTCTCCCGATTCTTAAGCCCCTGAGGTATCATTTGTAGGCAGAGAGCGTAAGTTGAGGGCTCATGGTGTGGCCTGAGGCACTGAAGACACCAGTTGTGGCAGTCTGTGATGGAAATAGTCTGGCCACACTGACTGCAGTTCTTGAAGCTACTGGCTGGCTTAGACATGGTAGGGAAGATGGTTTCTGCCAAGTCACAGGAGTCCAACATCCTAGCTGACCAGGGGGCTGCGAGAGAAAACAAAAACAGTGCACCAAAAAGGAAAAAGAACCCCAAGAAAACTGCGGCACTGAGGCATCGACGTTCCCAGAGACGGGCAGGAAGACAATGATGAAGCATGTGACCAAAAAATAGCTGAAGGAGACAAAAAAACATACCCAAGGGTATCAAAATTTTCTGGAACTCAGCGTCTGAAGGGCTCTGTGGAAAAAAGAAGACCGAGGTAAGATGGCTCTTTTGGGAGGGAAGATAGGCACATATGGGTGGTGGATCTCTCAAAAGCTTCCTATGGAATCTGGGGAACATTCCCGTGCAGGCTCCGTCCGTGACATCACCCATAATTGAGGACTGCATTCTTGCTTGGCCCAAAGAAGGGCCGTGACCAGATATCCAAATAGTAACTAAATTACTAGTTACAGGTAACCCAATAATTATAGTATAACATCTAAAATTATTGCTCAACAGATTGTCAATGTCTCAAGCCACTACAAGACCAGCAGTAGCAGCTTTGACAACTGCTATTCCTTATATTTTCCCTCTTTTTTTCCTACATCATCCGTTCCCTTTGCTGTCATAACAGTGGCCACATTTGAGTTGATTTTACAGTAATGCATCTATTGATTCAACTTGTAGCCAGACACAAAATCTGCCAATCATAGCTGGCTGACTGCCCATCTCCCTCCCTTTTCTTCCTGACTTCCACTGCCCTCATCTTTTGCTTACCTTCTTAAAACAGGAATCTTGAGATGGTTGGTTGAATGGATTTTAAATGATATTGATGTTAATAATTATATATATGTTTCATGAGTTCTGTTTTTGACTAATGTATTCAATTAGATTTAATTAAGGTATAACTTTTTTTGAATTCAAGATACAGTTGAAATGCATCATTACTAAGCATAAATGATAAATAATCATCTACAAAATTTCATAGAAAACACTTTGAGTATATATTCCTTCTAAGTTCCTGAATTTACCCAGCACCTCGGACTACAACTACATATTTTAATATGTAGTGTGGTGAACAGCGCCCTCCTGAGCCTATGAAGACGGATGAAAATCCTGAGGTTCAGCAGGATTTATGCCTATTTGAGAAACCAAGGAAGAAAGAGAGACTCTATTCCACAGAGCTGAGCATGGAGACCAGCCCAGGGGAGGAGTCCTGCAGTCCTAATTGGGCACACCCTGCCCTTGGAAGGGGCGTGTCCAGGAGAGAACGTGGTTTTATACCAGAGCATGGCTTTGCTAGTCAGGAGAGGAAGGAGAAGGAGGAAAGGAAGATAGAGAAGAGGAAGAAGGAGAGGAGGATTAAGAAGGAGAATGATTGGAAGTCCAGAATACAGTATGCTGATACTTGGGAACCTGGCATTGGAAGGAGACCTGCAAAGTTCTATTCAGAGGCAGTGAGTAGAAGTCCCAAGGAGAGAGGACCTAGCCCTGAAATAGACAACCGTTGGAAGGCACAGCCCTGGGAAAGGAAGCCTTCAAGGCAGGCACAAGAAAGAAAACAATCATTCTGTGAAGTACCGTTTGAGCCAGAGAGCAACAAACATTCTAACAGCTGGAGAACGTTGGAGCCATCTGAAGTCAGAACGGCATGGCAACAAGTAAGTGAATGGCCACAAGGTTTCCAGGCTGAACGTAAAGCTAACTCTCCTGTGTGTGAAACATTAGCAAAAGAGACTAGCAGTTACTCTGATACAATTAATCTAAGAGAGGAGAAAATAAACAGCCTTAAGCCAGAGGGAAGTTGTGTAGCTGATAGCAATTCCCTATCCCCCAAACAGCAGGCTGAATTGCTCCTACAGAGTTTTAAGCAGTTTTTAGAGTTGCAAGCTAGAAGACAGCCAGTGTTACCAGAAGCCAGTAATTCCATACAGCTTGAAGAATTAACACAAGATAATACAGACTTACCAGATTGTGAGAGCATGGATTGCACGGTCTGCTGTGTAGAGATGCCAAGCTGAAGGAAACTGCTTTTTACCGTATGTGAATTGAATGCTACGGAGCTGTTGTATTGCCTTGCTGAGAAAGCTCTAATTATGTGCACCTGATTTTCCCCAGCACTGTGAAGGTAACAGTGGCTGAAAGAGGCTGCAGTGAATCTAACTGACCTCTTGGGGCAAAGTGAGTAATTTGCTTAGAAGTGAAAAGAAGCAGTCATACTTTAAGTTGTGCCTTTATCCTAAGTTTTCCTGTTAGCATTTGAAGCACCTATTTTGTTTGCATTTATTTGCCATGTGATGGAACAATATCCTTTACTATAATAAATATACTGGAAACCCCATAACTACAACTCTTTATTTCGGAGCGAGAGGAGCAGGAACTACAATACCCAGCATTCCCTGGATACAGGTTACTCTCCTTCCTCACGAAGCATCAGACCACCGCTCCTGTCTTTAGCCCCAAGGCCGGGCAGGAGCGCCGCAGTAGTCAGACAGACTCCATTCATAGCAATGCTGACATTTCACTTACTAGTTAATGTCCTTTCCTTGAGTCCTGTCAGACCAGTCCAAACAAGTGGGTTGTGTTCCCCTAGCATCAGATTAGTGAAGACAAAGAATGAATGAAAAGCCCAGGTTTCAATGACATCACTCCCATGCCTCTATTCGCCTCAGCCACCAGAGGTCTCTCTAGAATTTGTCCCAAAAAATATGGGAAAACATAGCAAAACTCACACAACCTTAATTGAAGGCAATCAGGAGTAATCAACAGTAGAGAACTATGCATAGGAAAGCATAAACAGAAGGCTGTCAGTAGAAGATAAAACTGCAGAGCCAAGTATAAAAATCGTAATGGACCCAATGTATCACAGCAGAAGAAACGAGAAAATACAGGTACAGGGTGGGCCCTGGACTGGTCTAGCAGAACTCAAGGAAAGAACATTAACTGCTAAGTAAAATGTTACTTTCCATATCGTCCTGCTAAACCAGTCCAGACAAGTGAGATGTACTAAAGCTATGGCTCCACTGGGCAGGAAGATGACACCGCAGTTCGCAAAACCCTTGTGTTAAAGACTGTGTCCACCTGTGTGTGGACATCCAAGTGGTATTGTTTGACAAAAGTGGAAAGTGATACCCACATTGCCACCCGACAAATGTTGTGCTCAGCTAGAATGGGGACACCAACTCTCCAGAACCAGCCAGTTTCGATACCTTGAAGCAATGGCCTCTTTAATCCAGCGCCACAAAGCTAACTTAGCCGCCATGCCATAAGAACATAGGATATGCCATACTGGGTCAGACCAAGGTCTATCAAGCCCAGTATCCTGTTTCCAACAGTGACCAATCTAGGTCATACGTACCTAGCAGTTTCCCCAAAAGACAAGGTTCCGTAATGCTTGTACTGGGTCAAGCAGTGATATCCTGGGTCCCTTCTTAATAATGGTTTATGGACCTTTCCTCCAGGAACTTCTCCAAACCTTTTTTAAACCCAGATACACTAACAGCTTTTACTACATCCTCCGGTAACAAATTCCAGAGTTTGATTACACGTTGAGTGAAAAAATATTTTCTTTTATTAGTCTTAAATAGTTTACCCTGTAGCTTCATTGCATGTCCCCTAGTCTTTCTATATTCTGATAAGGTAAACAATCGATCTACGTTTACCCGTTCCACTCGGTTCATTAATTTATAGACTTCTATCATATCTCCCCTCAGCCGTCTCTTTTCCAGGTTAAAGAGCCCTAACCTTTTTAGCCTTTCTTCATAGGAGTATCCTTCCATCCCCTTTACCATTTTGGTGGCTCTTCTCTGAACCTTTTCTAATAACTCTATATCCTTTTTAAGATACGGCGACCAGAATTGCACACAATATTCAAGGTGCGGTCTCACCATGGAACGATATAGAGGCATTATAATATCTTTTGTTTTATTTTCCATTCCTTTCCTTATGATACCTAGCATTCTATTTGCTCTCTTGGCTGCCGCTGCACACTGGGCTGAGGGTTTTAACATGTTATCCACAATGACGCCTAAATCTTTTTCCTGGGTGGTGGTTCCTAATGTGGAACCTTGTATTGTGTAACCATAGTTTGGGTTGTTCTTCCCTAAGTGCATAACTTTGCATTTGTCCACATTAAATTTCATCTGCCATTTTGATGCCCAGTCTTCTAATTTATCAAGATCCTCTTGCAGTTTTCCACAATCCTCTTGGGTTTTAACAACTTTAAATAGTTTTGTGTCATCTGCAAATTTGATAACCTCACTCGTTATTCCACTTTCCAGGTCATTTATGAATATGTCAAAAAGCAGCGGACCCAGCACAGATCCCTGGGGTACACCACTATTCACTTTTCTCCATTGGGAAAATTGGCCATTTAGCCCAACCCTCTGTTTTCTATCTTTTAACCAGTTCTTGATCCACAGTAGTACACTGCCTCCTATCCCATGACTCTTTAGTTTTGCCAAAAGTCTCTGATGAGGGACCTTGTCAAAGGCTTTCTGAAAGTCCAGATATACTATATCAACCGATTCACCTTTGTCCATCTGTTTATTCACACTTTCAAAAAAACATAACAGATTAGTAAGACAAGATCTTCCTTGTCTAAAGCCATGTTGGCTGTCTCCCATTAGGCCACTCTTGCACAGGCCAGCAAACAGCACAAAAAGATGGTCTAACTTATAAAAGGAATTCGTAACCTCCAGGTACCAGAGGAGCACCCTCCGAACATTCATCAGGCAAAGATCCTTAACCTTCCCCCGACACTGCTCCTTCGTGAAGGAGAGAAGGCAGGATACCTGGTTTAAGCGAAATCAAGAAAGCACCTTAGGTAAGAAGGAAGGCACTGGCTGAATGGAAATGGACTCCTTTGAAAAAGACAGATAAGGATCTCGGCAAGACAAAGCCTGCAGCTTGGAAATCCACCTTGTGGAACAAATCGCTACCAAGATGACAGTCTAAAGTGTCAAATCCTTCAAAGTAGCTTGCTTCAACGACTCAAAGGAGATCACAGACCGAAGGGGAGAATTCAGATGTCAAATCCCCTGGAGAATGCACGAGACATCTGGGTGCAAAGCTAGAGACTTGCCAGCCACTGGACCTCAGAAACAGGCCAAAGCTGCCACCTCATCTTTCAGGGAGCTAAGGGAAAGGCCCTTCTCCTGGCCATTCTGTAGGAAAAAAATGGAGATGGCACCTTGGTTGCCCCAGGAGACAACTGCCAATTGCCCACCATTGCTCAAAGAGGTACCAGACCCACAAATATGCTAGCTTTGTAGAACATCTTCGGGCTCTGAGCAGAGTGGAGACCACCACCAGGGAATAGCCCTTATGTGCTAGCCATCTTATTTCAGAGCCAAGTCATAACCAAAAAGGGAACAGAGTCCTTCAGGATGATCAGTCCCTGATGCAATATGAGAGACTGAGGCAACCAAAAAGGAGGTGCCTGCAGGAGCCGCATCAGGTATCTGAACCACGTTCTCCTCAGCCAATCCGGCGCCACCAGGACAATCCTGCCATTATTGTGTTCTATACACTGAATCACATGACCCACTAGGGGCCACAAAGGATACATGTACAGCAGGTGTTGATTTGGCCAAGGCTGGGCAAGGGCATCGATGCCCTCAGACCTCGTCTTCATGCGGCGACTGAAGAAGCGGCAAAATTTGGCATTGGAGCAGGTTGCCATTAGATCCATTTTGGGGCGACCTCAGTGGCGCAGAATCAACTGAAATGCCTCCTGACACCCCTCCCACTCTCCAGGATCAAGAGAATGCTGTCTCAGGAAGTCCACTTAAACACTGTCTACCCCAGGAATGTGCTAAGCCAATAAGGCTAGGAGGTTCTTCTCCACCCAGGCAAACAGGAGAGCCAACTCCAGAGCTACCCTGGCATGCCTCGTGCCGCCTTGCTGATTGATACAAACCACTGCAGTGGTGGTATTCAAAATCACTCAAACTGCCCAGCTCTCAACCAGGGGCCGGAAACGCACAAGAGCCAATCTAATGGCCCTCACCTCAAGGAAGTTTATGGACCACACTGCTTCCCTGCGATTCCAATGGCCCTGGGCCATATGGTCTTGGCAACTCATATTTATACTGTAAATAGTTGTAGATACTGTAGATAGTTCCCCCCAGTTTGAAACCCAAGTTGTATCATCTGTTCACTGTAAGTGCATAACAGACATCCTGTTATGCATAAAAATGTTATCTGTAAACCACACTGATTTTAAAGAGTGTGGTATATAAAAGCAATAAATAAATAAAAAAATAAATAAATAAATAGGTTCCCCAGCCTGAAAGACTGGCATCCGTCATCAGGAGGATCCAGGAGAAATCATGCAGTGGCATGCCCTTCCTCAGATGACAGGGCTACTGCCACCACCACAGGCTGGACTTCACAATCAATGGGAGTGAGAGCCTGCAACTCCTGAGACCTTGGGGACCACCGAGCCAGCAAGGACTGCCGGAGCGGTTGCATGTGGGTATGTGTCCATGGCACCACCCAGGGCCGGCCCGTCCATTGAGCAAGAATGTTTTTTGCACAGGGCCCCGCGTTTCAGGGGGCCCCGCGCAAAAAACATTCTTCAGCATCCCAAGTTTTAAAAAAAAAAACCAAACCGGCTGCTTCTGCCGCGGCAGCAGCAAGAGCTCTGCCGCGGGGCCCCCCCCTGCCCGGCAGAGCCTCCGTGCATCCTCAGCAGCTTTCTTCATGTCCAAAACGCGGGCTTCTTTCAGAGCCGCGAGAGTTTCCTTTCTCGCGGCTCTGTTAATCCCGCCGAGGGTGATGGGATTTCCCATCAGCCCCGCGGGATTAAGAGAGCCGCGAGAAAAGAAACTCTCGCGGCTCTGAAAGAAGCCTGCGTGTTGGACATGAAGAAAGCTGCTGAGGATGCACGGAGGCTCTGCCGGGCAGGGGGGGGCCCCGCGGCAGAGCTCTTGATGCTGCCGCGGCAGGCAGAAGCAGCCAGTTTGGTTTTTTTTTTATTTTAATTTGGAATGATAGGGGGGGGGTGGTTAGGACTGGTAATGGGCTATGGGAGGGGAGGCTAAACTGGAAGTGGGCTGATGGGGGGGGGGTGGTGAGGACTGGTAATGGGCCGGGGGGGGGCTGGTTAGGACTGGTAATGGGCCGGGGGGGGGGTGGTTAGGACTGGTAATGGGCCATGGGGGGGAGGATAAGACTGGAAGTGGGCTGATGGGGGGGGGGTTAGGACTGGTAATGGGCTATGGGGGGGGCTAAGTGGGCTGATGGGGGGGTTAGGACTGGTAATGGGCTATGGGGGGGGAGGCTAGGACTGGTAATGGGCCATGGGGGGGGGCTAAGTGGGCTGGGGGGGGCTAAGGGGGCTGGGGGGGTTAGGACTGGTAATGGGCCATGGGGGGGGGAGGCTAGGACTGGTAATGGGCTGAGGGGGGGCGGTTAGGACTTGTAATGGGCTATGGGGGGCTAAGTGGGCTGATGGGGGGGTTAGGACTGGTAATGGGCTATGGGGAGGGGGCTAAGGCTGGAAGTGGGGGGGTAGGACTGGAAATGGGCTGATGGGGGGGCTAAGACTGGAAATGGGCTGATGGGGGGTAGGACTGGTAATTGACTATGGGGAGGGGGCTAAGGCTGGAAGTGGGGGGTTAGGACTGGTAATGGGCTATGGGGGGGCTAAGACTGGAAGTGGGCTGATGGGGGGGGGGGGGTGGTTAGGACTGGTAATGGGCCATGGGGGGGGGGTCTGACTGGAAATGGGCTGATGGGGGGGGTTAGGACTGGTAATTGGCTATGGGGGGGCGAAGACTGGAATTGGGCTGATGGGGGGGTGGGTTAGGACTGGTAATGGGCCATGGGGGGGGTTAGGACTGGTAATGGGCCGGGGGGGGGTTAGGACTGGTAATGGGCTGATGGGGGGGAGGGTTAAGACTGGTAATGGGCCATGGGGGGGGGGTTAGGACTGGTAATGGGCCATGGGGGGGGGAGGCTAAGACTGGAATTGTGCTGATGGGGGGGGTAGGACTGGTAATTGGCTATGGGGGGGGCTAAGACTGGAAATAGGCTGATGGGGGGGCTAGGACTGGAAATAGGGTGATGGGGGGGTTTGGAGTGTTAATGGGCTATGGGGGGCTAACAAGGTAACTGCGCTGATGGGGGGGTATGACTGAAAATTGGCTATGGGAGGGGGGCTAAGACTGGAAATAGGCTGATGGGGGGCTAGGACTGGAAATAGGGTGATGGGGGGTTAGGACGTCATGGGCTGATGGGGGGTTAGGACTAGTAATGGGCTATGAGGAGGCTAGGACTGGAAATGGGCTGAGTGGAAGGAGGGCTTGAACTGCAAATAGCTGATGGGGACGGGGGCTTGGATGGGAAATGGGTTGTGAGGGGGAGGGAGCTAGGACTGGAAATGGGTGAGGGGGGGCTAGGACAGGAAATGGGCTGATGGAGGGGCTAGAATAGGACTGGAAATTGGCTGTTGGGGTGTGCTAAGATTGGAAATGGGCTGTGGTGGGGGTTTGGATTGAAATGGACTCATGAAGGGGCTAGAACTGGAAGTAGGCTCATGGGGGGCTTGGATTGGAAATGGGCTGAGTGGAGGGGAGCTAGGATTTGACATGGGCTGATGGTGGGGCTAGGAAAGGACTAGAAATGGGCTCATGGGGGGCTGGGATTGGAAATGAGCTGATGGAGGGACTTGGATGGGACTGCAAATAGATGGGGGAGCTAGGACTGGAAATGGGCTTATGGGGGGCTAGGACTGGAAATGGGCTGATGCGGGGACTAGAAGGGAGCGGATGCTGGGTGGGACTGGAACTAGAATGGAGCTGATGTTGGGGGAGGATTAGAATGGGATGGAGCTGGGAGAGTGAAATGGAGAGGGAAAAAATATTTTGTGTGGGAGGGAAGACAAATCTACAATTGTCCGGATATTGGGAGAGTAAGTGGGGATTGAGGATGGAGGGGTAAAATTTGAGTGGATGAAATAGGAATGAGGAAAGAGGAAAAGGAGAAAGATTAGTATGTTAAAGCAGATGTAGAGAGAGAATGGAAAAAAACTAGAAGAGAGAAGAAAAGACAAATGGACAGCAGACGATGAAGAATTAGCGGAAGACACGAAGAAACCAGAAGAAAGTGGCTGGAGCAATTGCAGCTGAAAAAAAATGCACAAAAGGTAGAAAAATATCTCTTTATTTTGAATTTATTAATTGGAATATGTCAGCTCTGGGAAATGTGCATCATTAACGTCTGCGCTTTGTTTAGTACAAGAGCAAATTAATGTATAGTTTTATTTCTACAGTGTTGTACATTCCAAGTTTGGCTTTTGGGATTCCCAGTTTAATTATTGTCTTCCTGTTTCTAAATTGTGATTCCTTGTTTGGTGATGGTTTATGTTCTGTTCATGTGTAACTGAGCTGAGGTATTCTGTTTATGTAATTCCTATTTGACATTGCCACTTGTTCTCTTTCCCCAGTAGGTCATGTATTGTTGTTCTCTGAAATGTATTGGTTTAATATTTGCAGCGTTTCCTTTTGATAGTTAGGGTATGGTGCTTTATGAGTCCTGGTAGTGCTGTTAGGATACGGCGGGTTTGCTATGGGTTCTAAATGGGCAGTGTTTGTAGTAGTTCCTAATGTGTCTGGCGGTTGGCACTGGATTATAGTAATGTAGAAGTCTTTTAGTCTTTCTTTATTCATACACTCATTAAGAGGCATGTTTACTAAAAGTTCGTGTATGGTAACATTATGCAAATATTTATGCAAATGAGGACCCTTATGCAAATGAGGCCCCGCACCGAGTCTCCGCACATGGCCCCGCACCCCCCTTGGGCCGCCCCTGGCACCACCTCTATAGTTGCCGCCATCAATTAGAGGAGCTGAAGATATTCCCAGACTATGGGAGCCCGCTGTGCACAGAACAATGCCAGGCAATCCAATAGCCTTTTGACTTCATCTATACTCGTGTAGTCTACAGGCCTCCAACTCAAACCAAAGAAATGGATAGTGAATTGATTATTGATATTACAAAGATGGCCACGAAGGGGAAAGTGATCATATTGGGTGATTTTAATCCACCCAATGTGGATTGGAGTATTCCTTCTACAAATCTGGAAAGTAGTAAAAAATTGTGGATGCCTTCCAAGATGCATTACTTAGATAAATGGTGATGGAACTGACCAGGAAAAGCACGATGTTGGATTTAGTGCTCACCAATGGAGATAGCGTGTCGAATATCCGGGTGCATGCCCATGTGACCAGCAGTGATCATCACACAGTGTGGTTTGAGATAAAAGCCAAGGTTGAGTCCAATCACAGCAAGCTCAAAGTCCTAGACTTCACTGACTTCAGTAAAATGGCCAAGTACCTGAAGGAGGAGTTGGCAGGGTGGGAGGGGATAAGGGAAGTGGAATTGCAATGAGCTAAACTAAAGGAGGCAATAAAAGGGGCAATAGATAGTAAATAAAATAGATAGTAAATAAAAACAAGAGGAAAAGGAAGCCTACTTGGTTCTCCAAAGAAGTGGCTACACAAATAAAGGCAAAAACACAGCTTTCACAAAATTCAGAAGTTCGCAAACAGAGGAACACAGAAAAGAATACAGGATCAAACTAAAAGAGACAAAAAGAGAAATAAGGCTAGAAAAATCAAAGGCAGAAGAAAAGATGGCTAAAGATGTGAAGGTTAGCGACAAAACTTTCTTCAGGTATATTCGGGAGAGGAGGAAAATCAGAGGTGGAATTGCAGGATTCAAAAGTGCTGGGAATGGATTTGTGGAAGTGACGTTGAAAAAACGAAAATGCTAAACAAATACTTCTTCTCTGTCTTTAATAAAGAGAATCCTGGAGAAGGACCATCTGTGATTGACAAATATAAAAATGGGAATGGAGTAGATACCACATCATTCACAGAAGATATGTTGGAACAGCTTGCAAAAACAAAGTTGACAAGGCCATGGGACCAGATCGGATACATCCCAGGATCCTGAAAGAGCTCAGAAAGGTTCTTGCAGGGCCGTTAAAGGATGTTTTTAATAGATCCTTGGAGACAGAAGTGGTACCTCTTCATAAAAGTGATAATAGGGATGAAATAACAAACTACAGACCGGTAAGCCTTACCTCGGTGGCAGGAAAGGTAATGGAGGTGCTCAAGAGCGAATAGTTGACTTTCTCAAAATCAACAGGTTGCATGATCCGAGGCAACATGGTTTTACCAAAGGACGATCTTGCCAAACAAATCTGATTGAGTTCTTTGACTGGGTGACCAGAGAACTAGATCAAGGGCATGAGATGCATGTGATCTACCTAGATTTCAGCAAAGCCTTTGATACTGTTCCCCATAGGAGGCTTATTAATAAAATCAACAACTTGGGGATGGGTCCCAAGGTGGTGAACTGGATCAGAAATTGGTTGACTGACAGATGAGAGAAGGTGATGGTAAACGGAACTCACTCAGATGAAAGGAAGGTGATTAGCGGGGTGTGCCCCAGGATTTGGTCCTGGGACTGGTACTGTTCATGTATTTGTGAGTGATATTGCTGAAGGACTGAATGGAAAACTATGTCTTTTGCAGATGACATGAAAATTTGCAACAGAGTGGACTCCCCTGAGGGAGTGGATAACATGAGGAAAAAAGCTGACAGAATAGTCTAATGCTTGTCAGTTAAGATTTAATGTGAAGAAGTGCAGTGTCATGCACATGGGAAGCAGAAATCTAAGGGAATTGTATGCAATAGGGGGCGAGAGGTTGGTGTGCACGCACCAGGAGAAGGACCTCAGAGTGATTGCTTCTGAAGATCTCTAGATAGCAAAACAGTATGACAAGGCGGTGGCAAAAGCCAGAAGGATGCTGGGTTGCATACAGAGAGGATTACCAGCAGAAAGGAAGAGGTACTAATGCCACTGTACAAGTTGCTGGTGAGGCCTCACTTGGAATATTGTGTTCAGTTTTGGAGACCATATCTCGCAAAGAATATAAAAAGACTGGAAACTGTTCAGAGGAAGGCGACCAAAATGATTTGGAGCCTGCATCAGAAGACTTATGAGAAGAGACTTGAAAACCTAAATATGTACACGCTGGAGGAGAGGAGGGACAGGGAAGATATGATTCAGACCTTTAAATACTTAAAGAGTATTAATGAACAAACAAACCTCTTCCAAAGACAGGGAAGCTGTAAAACTAGAGGGCATAACATGAAGCTGCAAGGTGGTAAACTGAAAGGCAATGTCAGGAAATACTTTTTCACTGAAAGGGTGGTGGATGCTTGGAATGCCCTCCCGATGGATGTGGTGGGGGCAAATACAGTGACAGAGTTCAAAATGGCATGGGACAGACAGTGGATCCCTTTATAGCAACAGGATAAAATCAAAATAAACATAACAATCTCTTATATCTCAACAAATAAGGGTGTCCTACACGGAGCGGTGGGTACACCCCTAAACAAAGGCATGGGGAGGTGTGACCTGCACGGAGCAGCAGGTGCACCTATTCCTGCCACCTTGCTGGGTAGACTAGATGGTCCATACTGGTCTTTATCTGCCATCATCTACTATGCTACTATGACTTTCTCCTCTGGCAGGAAAGTTCTGCTCACTCATGTGTCTAAATATGTTTCCAGAAACCCCAGAGAGTAGGAAGCAACAGCCGACTCTTTCCTCGATTGATCACCCAGCCAAGGCTTTCCAAAAAGGACACCACTTGGAATGCCACCCGATATGCTTCTGAAAGGGAACGGGCCCGGATGAGCCAGTCGTCCAGATATGGATGAATACAGATCCCTTGGCGCTGCAGCGTCACTACCATGGCCTTGGAGAACATCCTTGGGGCAGTGGATAGCCCGAAAGAGAGGGCGGCAAACTGATAGTGCCTGGATCGGGATATGAAAATATGCCTCAGCCAGATCCAGAGAAGCCAATAACTCCCCTCGGTGCACAGCTTGAATCACGGAGCACAAGATTTCCATCCAGAAGTGCAAGATGCGCTAGTGCTCATTGACACCATTGAGGTGCAGAAGGAACCATCCTTTTTTGGAAACAATGAAATAGATAAAGTATCTGACCTTGCTCCATCCAGGGGGATGGGCACTACCACTTTTAGTTGCAGCAACTTGTCCAAGATGGTCCGCACAGTGTCACTTTTGATTGGAGACACACAAGGGGAGATGACAAAGGCATCTGGAATTGGCTCTTTACATTCCAGGACATAACTGAACTGAATGGTGTCCAGCATCTAGTGATCCTTGGTAACCCGGGCCCATTCCTGAAGGAAAAGCCTGCCTCCAACTGGAGGAACCAGGAAATGGGTCCCCAAGCCTTCGTTGCGCAGCCTGGGAGGGTCCTCCTCTAGAGGGGACAGAGTCCCTGGGACCACGCACTTCACAAAAGGACTGAGAACGATCTCGAAGCAGAGAGGAAGAAAGTTCTCCAGGTCAGTAATGACACAAGTCTTGAGACCCTTAGGGACATGGCCAGTATGCCCTTGGTAGATGGATGGAGGCTGACGAGAAAGGGGCATCAATCCGCTTCACAGGCTCCCTGGACCTGTCTTTCAGAAGGTGGTAAGATTTCATCTCACCCAGGACTTTCACCAGCTTCTCCAAATTGGCTCCAAAAAGAAGCTTCCTTTTAAAAGTCAATTGGGTCAACTGGGCTTTAGAAGATGAGTCTTTTGCCCAGGGCCGGAGCCAAATCCAATGCCATGATGCTGTCATCAGGGCACCATCCCTAGCCGTCAGATGTACCAGGTCATACATGACATCAGAAAGGAGGGTCATAGCTGACTCCAAAAGAGCAGTAGTACCATCTGACGGAAGAGACTGAATCCACTGGAACAAGGCTTGAGACACCAGGCTGGTACAGTCAGCCAGTATTTGTCTGCAGCAGATGGTGGATGGATTTTCTTCTCTCTTAAGAAAATCTGAGGATTGAGAGGAAAAGATTGATTAAATGCTCGTGAATGACCACCTTGAAGGTGACTTTTCAGTAGCCATAGGAGGAGGGCGAAAGGTGGAGAAGATACCGTAACACCAGTCCCACCAGGCAGGAGAACGGGTCAGTCCCATGCTGGGTACACCAGGTTGCAAACCTGCACCATTTAAGGGCATAAGCTTTCCTAGTAGAGGCCTTGCGAGAGGCCAGCAGGATCTCCTGTACCTCACCAGAGAGGTTGAAAGGGGCTAAGGTCACCCTTTCAGCGGCCACGCTGTCAGAGACGGAGACCCCAGGTAGGGATGCAGAAGAGAGCCCCCTTCCTGAGACAGGAGTCTCGAAGAAGTCCCCAATGGGATGGGGGTCTTCACCGTTAGAGGAGCAGCGGGAACCACTGTTGCCTGGGCTACCAAGAGGCTATCAGGATGAGTGAGGTCTTGTCACAGAAGGTCCTGAACAAGGTTTTGGCAATCAGCGGCGTGGGTGGAAAGGCATATATGAGGCCCTCCGACCACAAGACGAGGAACGCGTCTGCTACCACCCTGGAGGGGTGGGCCTGCCGGGAACAGAAGCGGGGCAACTGGAAGATGTCTGGACTGGCAAACAGGTCCATCACGGGTTTCCCCCAGATCTGGAAGAGCTGGTTGGCCACACTGGGGTCCAGCTTCCACTCGTGCAGCTGGAGGACTCTGCTCAGTCTGTCGATCAGCAGGTTGTTCTGGCCTGGTAGGTATACTGCCCGTAGGAGAATACCTTGTTGGATTGCGTATGAGCAGAGGAGCATCACCTCCTGGCAGAGGGCACGAGACCCCATGCCCCTCTGTTTGTTCACACAGAACATCGCCACCTGGTTATTTATCTGGACCAGTATTGGCTGGTGACACAGGTGGTGGCAAAAAGCTCGAAGGACTAAATATATCGCCCATCATTCCAGGAGGTTGATCTGCTGGTGCACTCATCTGGTGACAAGCTGCCCTGGATGCAGTGTTCCTCGCAGTGGGCTCCCCAGCCGAGCAGGGAGGCATCTGTGGTAAGGGGCTTGGGGTCTGAAAGGGCATGCTCGCCTCAAGATATTGGGGAGTCTGCCACCGGGTCAGAGAGTCTGCCAGTTGATGGGTTATGGAGACTCTGTCTCAGAGGCACCCCGTGGCCTGAATCCACTGGCCTTGGAGACATCACTGCGCAGCCCTCATGTGGAGGCAAGGGTCTGAGGTGACATGGACCTTGGAGGCCATGTGTTCAAGAAGGCACAGAAGTAGCCAAGCAGGCACAGAGGGACAGTGCTGTATATCCAGTGCCAGAGTCCTGAGGTGGTCTGCTCGGTCCCTGGGCAGGAAGGCCTTTGACTGCAGTGTCCAGTTTTGCTCCAATGAACTCCAGACATTGTGTCAGAAGGAGATGGGGTAGTTTATGACAAAGCCCAAGTGCTGCAGGACCTGGATTTATTTATTTAATTTGTGTGTTTTTTATACCACTATTTCAGGTAATCATAGCGGTTTACAAATGAACAACAAATACATAAAACAAGTTAACAGAATAACTGGTGCTGAAGCATGGTATTACAAGTTTACATAATTCAACTAAAATAACTTATTTACAATTTTAATGACAGAGCATCATAAATTTAGGGGTAGGCTTGGGGGGGGGGGTGGGAGAGGACTAGTGGTAAGATTAGAGAGGGAAGTAGCTATTGGGTAGGGTCGATAGCAGTTGAGATGATGTTGTGACCAAAATGTTCGGTGAAGAGGTGGGTTTTAAGGTGGGATCGGAAGGTGGATAGGTCTGTGATGTTCCTAAGGCTTGTTGGCAATGAGTTTCAGAGTGTTGGAGATATGTATTCAAATGTTCTATATTGCTAATGCATTGTTTAGTGTTACAGAATTGTGAAGGAAGAGTGAGGCAGTTTGTCATTTGATTTCTTCTTTGCTGGTCATTAGATACTGCTTTGATCAGGTGGGAGAGTGTAGTGGGAGCTATTTTCCTAATGATCTTATATGTAATCATCAAAATTTTAAATTTGATCTGGCTTTGGATCGGCAGCCAGTGTAAGTCAAATAGAATTGGTGTTATGTGATCGCTGTGGGGAGAATTGTGAATAATTTGCGCGGCCGAATGCTGTGCTATGATTAGTGGGTGAAGGGATACTTTAGGAAGACCATGCAGTAGATTATTACGGAGTGATTAAGGCTTGCATTATAGTTCTAAAGTCAGAAGGCTGTAGTAGGGGTTTTAAGTATCACATGAGACAGATCTTATTGTATATTGTTTTCGTTAAGTTTTTGATGTGGGTCTGGAAAGAAAAGTGTTTGTCGTTACACCTAGATATTTAACCTCTTCTTTAACTTCAAATTCGATGTCATCAACTGATATGTTTTGTGAGGGCTTTTGTGGATGGTGCGTGTGGTGGCCTGCTTCACCTCTGAGGCCGTGCCTCTCTTTATGAGCCAGTCATCCAGGTAGGGGAAGACAAAGACCCCCTGGAGGTGGAGGAAGGTGGCCATGACTGCCAGGCTTTTTATGAAGACCTTTGGAGCAGAGGTCAAGCCGAAAGGCAGCACCCTGTACTGCCTGTGGTTGGGGTGAATGAGGATGTGAGTATTGGCATCCTTCAGGTCTAAGGAGCATAGACAATCTCCCTGCTGGAGGTAGGGCAGCAATGTGCCAAGGGAGAGCATCTTGAACTTCTCCCTCACCAGGAACTTGTTGAGGTTGTGCAGGTCAAGGATGGGCCTTAGCCCCCTGTCCTTTTTGGCACAAGGAAGTACCTGAAGTAGAACCCCTTGCCCTTGAGATCGTGGGGCACTAGTTCCACTACTTTGTCCTCGAAGACCTGCCAACTCCTTCAGTAGAGTGGAGGGCTCTCCCGGAAAATAAGGGGGAGGTGTCTGAGTCAGGTGGAGGAGGTAACCCTCCCTGACCACATAAAGTGCCCAGGAGTCGGTGGTGATGGACAACCATCTCTGGGCATAGTGGGTTAAACATCCCCCTGTGGGCTGTTGACCTCCTTGGGGTAGAGAAGATATGCCCAAGGAGTCAAAAACTCCCCCCTGCTAGGGCCGTGGCCGGTGCCTGGGGTTTTGGAGTCTTCAGCTTACCAAGGCCATGCCCATGTCCCTTGGCCTGCTGACCCTGTTGGGGAGCCAAGGAGGCCTGAAAAGGTGGGTAGTTTCTGTAAGTAGTCCCTTTCCTCGGATAGAAGGAATTTTTACCTGAGCCCTTCCGTCGGGGAGGGACAGCGGTCTTTTTAGAGAGGCTGGTCCTCGTCATGAACTTGGTCCCCAGCTCGGCAGCCTTGTCTGTCATGAGTTTGCCAAAGAGGTTCTGTCAGTGGCATGGAACATCAACCAATTTGTCCTGAACCCACTGCTCGAGTCAGATGACTGTAGCCAAACTTGGCATCGTGCACTGATACCTGCTGCCGCTACTTGAGTCACCGACTTGAATCCGTCATAGGCTGCCCGAGACAAAGTTGGAGTACTCATGGACAACATTAGCCAGGTTCTTGATCCGCTGCAGGGGTTCCTCGGAGAGACCAGCTGAGAACCTGGCGAATTCCTTCACCAGATCTCTCAGGTACATGCCCATGTACAGCTGGTAGGTCTGGATGCAGCCGATGAGCATCGAGCCCTGGTAACACTTTCTGCTGAGGGCATCCAAGATGCAGGCCTCCCTACTGGAGCACCAAGGAGTGCGTCTTCTGACTTTTCAGGCGATGCATGGCCAACTCCACCACCATGGAATTTTCTGGCAGCTGTGATTTCTGGAAGCCCGGGCTCCGGCAGACTCGATACATCAAGTCGAGCAACTTACTCACCATCAGCATCGACACCGGTGTCTCCCACATACAGAGTATCAGCCGTTTCAGGATGGGAGGGATGGGCACTGTGAGTGATTCCCTGAGAGGAGCCTCATACTGGAGGATTTAAAACTCATTTGCCTGAGGGTCCTCCTCCGACTCCATAGGGATCGACATATCCTTGACGAAATCAAGGAAGCCCATATTCACCAGAGGGGACCGCGACAGAGGCTCTGAGATGGGAGAGTCTTAGGGGAAGTTGCAGTGGCAACGCGTATCGGGGGATTCCTTATCCTCTGTCTCCCACTCAGAGTAGTCCGTCAAGGACTCGTAAGAGGGATGGTCCGCGGACCTCCAGCCCATGGCCTCCTGATGCTCCATGGCTGGTGCCGAGCACACTCACCAGGGATGATCAAGGTCTCGTCAAATGAGAATCGGATTGAGACCTCGGCAGAGGATCGACTCAAGGCCAAAGGACCTCAAGGATTGGCTCGGCCTCCAGGGGTGTCTTCGACGTCGAGGGCCCAGTGGTCGGGGCAGATGAACCACTAGTACCAGACAACAGCACCCGCTGCTGGTCCATGCAGACAGGCAAACTGTGCTCCAGGGCCACCATTCTGAACTCCAGGCCAGAAGGCTCTGCAGCCTTTGGTACAGGCACCGAGGTACTCGGGCCTGACGCAGGCTCCCCTGAAGGGGAATACTCAACGAGGATGGTGTCTGGGGACCGAGGCTGGTCCGAGGTCGAGTCCTTCCGGGGCACCTTTGCAGGCTGCTCTTTCTCTGATCCCTCGGACGAGCGTCTCGGACAGTGGGACCTAGTTCGGGGAGCACCCGGCCGGTCGGATCCATGAGGTGTTGAGGCTTCAGATGAGGCCCTGACCCTCGGAGGTACTGGGGAAAAAACTTATTGTGCTGCTGCTGGCAGTTCTTTAAGGCCTTGCTGGACATCTTTTTGCAGAGACTGCATGCCGCTGGGTTGTGGTCTGGCCCGAGGCAGTGGAGACAGCAGTGATGTGTGACGGTTAAAGACATGATTTTCGAGCACCACACTTCTTAAAGCCACTGGTAGTCATGGGGGAAAAAAGTACCCCCATGAGGTTGGAGATTCGTCGGGCTGCCTGTTGGGGAAAAAAGGCTAGAAGACACCAGAAAATTACAAAGAAAACTGCAAATATACCCGAACTTGACGCCGAGGCAGTGAAATCGGGTGGTGGGAAGAGTACCGGTGGGAAACCAGAGGCGAGAATGCAACTCAGAGAAGAAAAATCAACTTTTTCCGGGGACAAGCCAGATGAACGTCTGAAGGGCTCTGCAGAAAAAAGGAGACTGAACAAGATGACACCTTTGGCTGATAAGAGGACCACACATGCCTGGTAGCATCTCTCAGAGGCTTTCTTTGAAAGCTGGGGGGATGCTTCTGCAAGGGCTCCATCGGTGCCAGTCACCCATATGTGAGGAACAACTTCCTGCTTGTTCCCAGAGAAATTATAGCATCAATTACACAAAAGCGTAGTTACTCACCTGTAACAGGTGTTCTCTAGGGACAGCAGGAATCAGTCCTCATATATGGGTGATGTCGGCACCGATGGAGCCCACGCGGAGCATTTCCCCAGCTTTCAAAGAATGCTACCATGCATGCGTGGTCCCCTTCCTGCCCAAAAGTGCTATCTTGCTCAGTCAGGTGCCATAGCTATAGCCCCTTCAAGAAGTTGGCAAAATATACAACTTCTCCAAGGGGAGGAGGGAGGGTTGTGAGGACTGATTCCTGCTATCCCTGGAGAACACCTGTTACAGGTGAGTAACTATGCTTTCTCCAGGAACAAGCAGGAAGTCAGTCCTCACACATGGGACTCCCTAGCTACAGGCTACCGAGGACCTGTAGAAAAAAGCACGGCAAAGCTGTGAGCAGTTGCCAGTGAAAGCCAAAGGCAGCCCGAGGGCCCCGGGTCCATGGATGGCCAGGCTCCTGGTAGCCGGAACATGAAGGGTCGGAGTGCAGGAGTTGCTTGAACCCTGAACAGATTACGGTGTACAGCCTGGCCAAGGGCAGCATCCCGACTGGACTGCCTCTCCAGGTAGTAATGCACCATGAAGATGTGAGTGGCAGCCCAGCAGATGTCTGTCAGTGGCACCGAGTGCAGGCTAGCAACAGACATCGCCATCGCTTGGACATTGTGAGCTGTGACTCTGCATTTCAGGGGAAACTCGGCTTGGGCCTGGGCAAAGGCGATGCAGTCCACCACCCAGATGAACAAGGTATGCTTGGTGACCACTAGCCCCAGGTGGCTGGGATCGAAGGAAATGAAGAGCTGCCCAGATCTGCAGTGGTCACGAGTCCGCTGCGGGTAGAAAGAGAGAGCCCTCTTACAATCCAGGGTGTGGAGAATTGCCAATGCCCGGTCGGTGTGGGGCTCTGGGAAGGAAGTGGACAGCACTATCTCTTGATTGAGACAAGATAACTTTCGGAAGGAACTTGGGGCGAGTCCATAGGACTACCCAGTTCCTACAGAACCTCATGTATGGTGCCTCGGCCATCAGCGCCTGGAGTTCACTAACTCTCCGGGCAGAGGTGAGAGCTATCAGGAAGGCTACCTTCCATGACAGGTGCCACAGCAGGCAGATAGCCATGGGCTCAAAGGGTGGCTGGGTCAGCTGTGTGAGGACCACATTGAGGTCACATTCTGCCGGATAGGGGCGGGTAGGGGGCTTGGAAAGAAGCAGACCTCGCATGAAACGAGAGACATGTGGTAGCCCCGAAAGAGGTTTGCCCTCAATGGGGTGGTGGTTTGCTGAGATAGCACTCAGGTGAACCCTGACCAAGTTAGACTTCAGCCCAGACTGCAAGAGGTGGAGTAGAAGTGGGAACCAGGGCTGTTGAAGCAACGAGGGAGTCATGAGAATCACCAATGCTCGGTCCTGCTGAATCTTGTGGAGGGTCCTTGCTATGAGGAGAGTGGGGGGAAATGCATACATAAGCCTGGAGGGCCAGTTCAGGAGGAACGTGTCTGGGGCTTCCCTTCTCAGGTGCAGTATCGGCCCGCAAAAGCAGGGAAGCTGTGCGTTCACCGGGCTGGCGATCAGGTCTATGGACGGAGTCTCCCAGCAGCGAAACAGGTGGAGAACCACCTCTGGAATCGGTCGCCACTCGTGCAGGTGGAGAAGCCTGCTGAGCTTGTCTACGAGGACATTTGTCTTGACCTGGGAGGTAGACAGCTCTTAGGGTCATGCCCCAGCGCACTGCAAAGGAGCAGAGGATGACTACCTCCCGACAGAGGAGATAGGAGCCCGTACTCACTTCCTTGTTTATGTAGAACATTGTGACCTTCAAGGCCAACCGGACTGCTCAAAGTTCGAGCAGGTTGATCTGCTGCCAGAATTCCTTGGGTGACCACAATCCCTGGGTACGGAAGTTGTTGGAGCAGGCTCCCCAGCCCGACAGCGAGGCACCAGACGTCAAGACAAGCTCTTGTTGAAGAGCCTGGAAGGGCATGCCCAGAAGTAAGCTTCGGAGATTCTGCCACCAATCCAGGGAACTGGATAGGCTGCGCAAAACCGAGATGGGATCCCGGAGCTGGCCTGAGGCACCATTAAATTGCTCGCAAATGCATGTGAGGATGGGGAATGACATGTACAGTTCGGCTTTGGATCTCGGAAGCCAGAGCACGGAGGTGGTCTGCACGTGCTCGAGGGAGGAAGGCAGTCGTCTGTTCCGTGTCAAGCAGTGCACCAATGAACTCCAGTGCCTGCACCGGTTCAAGGTCGGACTTGGAGTAGTTGATCAGGAAACCAAGGTGCTCGAGGAGGAGGAGGAGGAGGAGGAGGAGGAGGACCGTGCGCGACGCCGAGAGGCGTGCCTCCTCGGTTGATGCACCCATGACAAGCCAGTCGTCTAGGTAGGGATAGACAGATATGCCCTGCAGCCGAAGGTAGGCTGTGGCCGCCAACAGGCATTTGGTGAAGACTTGCGGAGCAGACGCGATCCCGAAAGGGAGCACTCTGCACTGATAGTGATCCCCCTGCACCCTGAAACACAGGTACTTCCTGTGCTTGGGGTGAACAGGGATGTGGGCATAAGTGTCTCTGAGATCCAAGGAGCATAGCCAATCGCCCTGCCGGAGTAAGGGCAGCAGGACGCCAAACGATAGCATTCTGAACTTCTCCCTCACCAGAAATTTGTTCAGGTTCCTGAGATCGAGGATGGAGCGCAGGCCCCCTGTCCTCTTCAGAACGAGGAAATAATGGGAGTAGAACACCCAATCTCGGAGATGTGGCGGGACCCTTTCAACTGCCCGTTGACTGAGAAGGTTGTTCAATTCTTGCTTTAAGCAAGCCTGGTGTGGGGGAAGCCGAGTAGGCTCCACTGGGGAGAAGGGAGGGGGGGTTGTCTGTCCAAATGGAGATGGTAACCGTCCCAGATGACCTGGAGGACCCAGGTGTCCGATGTGATGGCCTCCCACTCGGGGGTGAAAAGGGATATATGTCCTCCTATCGGGAGTGCCGCCAGAAGACGAGAGGCTATGCATTTGGCATCAAAGCCCCGGAGCTGGCTGGGGTGGCACCAATGGTTGGGTCTTGGGCCCCCGTAGGTTTCCGGTGGCCTTGAGCTCCACCCTTGCCTTGGGCACTGGGCGCCAGTGCTGGGGTGGGAGGATAGGGTAGGTATCTTCGGTAAGGAAGCCCTTTCCTCTGAAAGAGGGTTTCTTACTGTGCTGTTTCTTCCGGGGAAGGGAAGAGGTTTTCTGAGAGAGACGAGGGGGGGGGGGTTCCAAACTCCATCTCGATCTCAGCTGCCTTGTCCTCCATGGGCTTACTGAACAATTGTTTGCCGAGGCAGGGAACATTCAACAGTTTCTCCTGGACCCATTGTCCCAGTTCTGAGGACTGGAGCCATGTTTGACGCCGTGCTCCGATGCCAGCTGCTGCCACACAGGCGGAAGACTCAAACCCATCATATGCGGTGCGAGAAAGGTATTTCAAGCAGTCTGCGACCGATCTCAGGAGGGTCTGCAATCTGAGAAGGTGGTCACCTTCAAGGCCTGTGGAGAAAGCGCTGAGCTCTTTAGCAAAGTCGCAAAGAAACATACCCATATATTTATTTATTTTATTTATTTAGCTGTATTTATATCCCGCTTTTCACCGGGTCAAAGCGGTCAATTGGGAGATACATTTAACACGAGGGGATATGACACACATACGCTAATACTTACAGGGAACATGGGCAATGGAGGGTTAAGTGGCTTGCCCAAGACCACAAGGCGTGCCTATAGGACTAGAAATCCCAGTCCCTCCGGCCTGAGATTGCTGTCCCCAGGTGGGACTTGAACCCCCGGCCCTCCGGCCTGAAGTACCTTGTCCTAACCACTAGGCCACTCCTCCCATATATAGTTGGCATGCTTGGATGAGGCATGCCAGCATGGATCCCCGGTAAGCCTTACGCCCAAGGGCATGGGATTCTCTGCTGGGCGGAACCGAAGAATGCAACTTCAGGCTCTTCTGTTTCCGCATCACGGATTCCACTATCATGGAGGTATGAGGAAGCTGGGCCTTTCGAAACCCAGGACTGTGCTGGATTCTGTACATGGCAGAGTCTTTTACAGATAATAGGGACTGAGGAGGGTGCTTCCCACATGCGGAGGAGCAGCCGGGTCAGGATGGGCGGCACAGGGACTGTTAGAGACTCCCTTGGGGGAGAGACATATTGCAAAATGTCGAGTTCCTCTGCCCTGGGCTCTTCCTCGGTCTGCGTGGGCAAATTGAGAGACCGAGCCATATCCCGCACGAATACCAAGAAGGAGGTATCTTCGAGGGGTGACTACCTTCGCGAGGCGAGCGGGAATGGTTCAGAAGGAAGATCCCAATGGGCGTGGGTTTCAGGGGACATGTTCCCATCCGATTCCCAGCCCGAGAGGTCTGAGAAGGACTCGGAATCGGGCTGATCCCATGTCCGGTGGCTGAGGCTCATCTGGAGCCAGAGGCACTGATTCTGGAAGACCTCACCCCCGAGGAATGGGACAGTGAGTGAGACTGGTGTCAAGGACCCTCACGAGGCCCGTGACTCTTGGGGGTTTCCAAGGCAGTTTTCGGGACCACAGTCAAGGGACCCTCAGTCTCGAGGCATGAGACAGCCATGCTGGGCAAGAGCGCCTGCTGGGCAGCTAGGAAGGCAGAAACACTGCACTCTAGTGCCAGCATACAGGACTCCCACTCAGGAGTGGGTCCCTGGGACACCGATGTTGAGATTACCGGGTCTGGTGTGGAGGAGGAGAGGGGGTCCTCACCGGGATGACCCTCAGGAGACTGGGCGCCATCGCCGAAAGCTTCCGTGTCTGTATGAGGTACCTTTTGATGCCGCTCCTTGTCCAATGCTCGGGAACACCGGGGAGGACTAAGGGAATGAGCGCAAGACAGCTCACGCTTATCTGGAGCCCCCGACAGCATCTTTGAGGTTGTCTTCTTTTTTTGCTGTTCCACCTCGGGCGAACCCTGGTCAGATGAATGCCTGGGACATGGAGTCACTGCGGGGGACCCCGCAAGTGGTGAATCGGTGGAGCGGGGCGCCACCGGGGACTCCAGGGCTGACTTATGGAAAATGTTGTCTGACGTCTGCTTACGACTTTGTAAAGCCTTAGCGGACATTTTCTTGCAAAGCGAGCAGAGCTCCGGGTTGTGGTCAGCCCCCAGGCACCACAGACAACAGTTGTGGGTGTCCATACTGTGCAACATGTTTTTGGAGCATCTGTCACATTTTTTGAAGTCGGTGGCCATAGGGGCAAAAAAAGCCCCTGCGAGGTCGAATGCCATTGCGTGGCCAGCAGTTAGAAAGGGCATGAAAAGGGCCTGAAGAAAAAAGGAGGAAAGGGAAAAAGAGGGATCCCCTGGCCCTCAGCTGCAGCAAGGGTGTCAGGGACGACAGGAGAGGACCAGTACAACCGGAAAAAAGGCCAGAAGGCCAAAAGAGAGAAACGTTTTCCGAGGGACGAGGATGTGAGTCTGAAGGGCTCTGCAGAAAAAGGGAGACTGAGCAAGATGGCACCCTTGGGCAGGAAGAGGACCACGCATGTGTGGCAGCAATCCCAAAGGCTTTCTTTGAAAGCTGGGGAATTGCTCCATGCGGACTCAGTCGGTGTCGACGTCACCCATAAGTGAGGACTGACTTCCTGCTTGTTCCTGGAGAAAGTCCTCCTCCACCACTGCTGCTTGACGACACTGCTGGCCGGCCTCCCTCCCCTCCATCACTGAAGAGACACCCCCTGTTGTCGCTGTTTCTGCCTGTTGCTGTAAAGAGCCAGCACAGGTAAAATACTGGCAACCTGCTTGGATAAAAAAAAAAAGATCGTGGGGGGGGGGGGGCAGGTGTCTGGATTGCTCCTGTTATTTTAATTGAAGTTCATATAGTGGGGGGGGGGGGGGGGTTGCCTTATATTTGCTTACTTTGATTTTTCCCAATTTTTCCTTCCTAGATGTGGTCTTTTATGTTTTCCATTCATATGTTGGCTTTGTATTATTTCCTCTTGCTGATGCTTATTTCCATTTGATCATCATTTGAAATGTAAATTAAAAAAATATATATTGTGGATATTCAGAGTGCTTGGATAGAGGGCGTGAAATGCATTGGTGCTTCCTGTCCAGTGTGGGGGGAAGGGGAGAAGAAAAGTGCTTTTAAAGGCCAGAGGGAAAAATGCTAAAGGCACAGAAAAACCTAAGGGAGTGCTGTGCCTGCCTGTAGCTTATGCTCTTTGCTGAGGTGGCTGACAGATTTAGCCTCCTTAATGGCATCAGAGGGGGTAGGATGTGTCAGAGTGATCTCAGCTTACACATGGTCTACAGGTAGGCCCTGCGCTTTATTTCATTTTCCTGTGCTGGAACCATTGTGGCACATTGCATCAGAGTTGGGGGGGGGGGGGGAGAGGGAGGAAAGGGGATATTTTGGATATGGAAGGATAAGGAAGACAATGGATGGAGAGGGAAGGGGAGACACTAGGAAGCGGGTGGAGTTGCTGGACATGGAGTGGAGAGAAACAGAAGAGGAAGAGTTAGTGAAAGACTGAATAAAAGATTGGGGAAGGAGAGAGAGAATGAGAAGATGGAAGTGTTGGGGTAAGGAAAAGATGGAAATTAAGACTGATGGAAGGGAGGAAGTGAAGACAGGTAGAGAAAGAATACATGGTAAATGAAGAGGGTACCCTGTCAAAATAGGTAAGACAGAGGAAAGCAGAACACAAAGATGTGAACCAACAATGGGAAAAATAAAATGACCAGGCAACAAAGACAGAAAAAAATGTTTTATTTAGGGACTGGAATATGCCCGTTTTTGAAATCTGTACCTTTGCTAGCTTCATGTGGACTTGGGGTCTTCTTTGGCCTGGGGACCCATGGCATTTTTCCTGGTTGCCCCCCTCCTCCCTACCTCTTTCCATCACATTTTGATGATCTTACAGTGGAAAAGCAAGTGGATGTGTGGAATGGCACCCTTAGTCTTTTTTTTTTTTTTTTTTTTTTAGATACTATTGCCCCCGCAGTAACTATATTACCTCCCCATCAAAAGTCCATCATCCTTGATATCATGCAGAGTTAGTCCTATTAAAAAAGCAAGCCCACAAAGCCGAAAGACAATGGAGGAAACTCCAGATGTTGGAGACCCTCAAAACATATAGGAATGGCAGGTATGTTTACAGCAACATATTACTGTCTCCTTGCTGCTTGATAATAGCCCTAATGTATCCAGATCCCTATTTGGAATTCTGGCCTCCTTCACGGGGCTAACCCCAAAGGTAGATTCAAACGTTCCTGCACCAGACATACTTGCTAATTTTTTTTTCTTTCAAAAGTCACCACCATCCATGATTCCTTCCCTCTGGCTCCTGCTTTTGATATTTAGTTGGTCTCGGTTGACATAGGATTAAAAGAAAGCCAAGGCCAGGTCAGTGTTTGCCTATCTTCCCAGAGGTCTTGGGAAAGCTCCTCTCCCCCATTAAACTCACCACATGTCGTTTGGACCATATCCCCTTAGCTTGGCTTAAGGCACTGACCTTAAATATTCTAGAAGTCTGCAGCACCATTGTGAAGAGTCTGACTGTTGGACATGTCCTGCAAACATTAAAACAGGTTATAATCCACCCAATCTCTTAAGAAACCAAACCTAGATGCTTCTAATCCATCCAACTACTGCCCGATTTCAAAAAGTGGTATTCCTCCAACTCTCTGACTTTCTAGAGAAAACAAACGTATTATATCTCAGGTAGTCTGAGTTTCGCAAGGTCCAGAGAACCAAAACGGCCTTGGCTCAGCAAACAGTTGGAATTGGCATTATTAGTCTCACTAATAGTCTTCGATACCATCCATCATTTCCTCCTTCTCCAGCATTGATCCGATATCAGCCTCCAGGGTAGAGTGATGTGTTGGTTCTACTCCTTTCTTCATGGCTGCAAACTCATGGTTCAGTCAGCACAATGCTCTGCTTCTCCTTCATTAATACTTCGTTGTGGTGGTCTGTAAGATTCCATTCTGTCCCCATCCCTTTTTAATATCTTCCTTGCCCTCCTGGCCTCATTAGTTCAGGAGCATGGTGTCAGTGGCTTTTGTTATGCCGATAACATCTTGTTAGTCCACTACACCTCCCTTCCAAGTCCGGACCTCTCCACTTGCCTAGATTCTGTATCCAACTGGCTATTAAAACATGGTCTGCAACTACACCTGTAGAAATAGAGTAGTTACTCACCTGTAACAGGTGTTCTCCAGGAGCAGCAGGAATCAGTCCTCACATATGGGTGACATCGACGTCGATGGAGCCCCCATGCGGAGCATTTCCCCAGCTTTCTAAGAAAGCCTTTGGGAATACACCCATGCATGCGCGGTCCCCTTCCCGCCCAAAGGTGCCATCTTGCTCAGTCAAATGACATAGCTAAAAGGCAGCACAAAAAACAAAATGAACTATGTACAAGGGAGGGTTGTGAGGACTGATTCCTGCTGCTCCTGGAGAACACCTGTTACAGGTGAGTAACTACTCTTTCTCCAGGACCAAGCAGGAAGTCAGTCCTCACATATGGGTGACTCCCTAGCTCTGGGCTACCAGGAACCCAGGCTGAAAAATAGAGCTCTCTCTGTGAAGCCTCAGCATCAGGGAAAGAATTTTACTGAGAAGAGATCCCACCGGTAGCCCAACAAGAGGGCTGGAGGGCAGGAGTTGCCTAAACCTCAAAGAGATTCCGGAGTACTGCCTGACCAAAAGCACTGTCCCTACAGGACTCCCTCTCCAGGCAGTAATGGGCTGCAAAAGTCTGGCTTGAGGACCAAGTTGCAGCCCTACATATGTCTGCCAATGGTACAGAATGGAGATGAGCCACTGATGCAGCCATTGCCCGAACACAGTGGGCTGTGACTCGACCCTGCAAGGGAAGGTCTGCTGCCCTGTAAGCCCAGGTGATACAGTCCGCCATCCATATGGACAAGGTACGCTTGGAGACTGGCAACCCCAAGTTGTTCGGGTCAAAGGAGACGAAGAGCCGAGTAGCCCTTCTATGACCCTTAGTACGCTCAATGTAGAAAGACAAGGCCCTTCTACAGTCCAGGGTATGCAGGACTTCCTCAGCCTGGCTGGAATGGGGCCCTAGGGAAGAATGTTGGAAGAACAACCTCCTGATTGAGGTGGAAAGAGGAGACTATCTTCAGGAGGAACTTAGGATGAGTCCTAAGGACTACCCTGTTCCTATAGAAATGAGTGTATGGCCTGTCGCAGACCAGGGCTTGAAGTTCACTCACTCATCTGGCCGAGGTCAGTGCCACTAGGAAAAGAGCCTTCCAAGAAAGGAAGCGGAGAGGACACGTAGCCATCGGCTCAAAAGGAGGGCGAGTAAGCTGCTGCAAGACCACATTCAACTCCCACTAAGGGGCCAGCGGATGGAGAGGAGGCTTTAGCAAGAGCAAGCCTCTGAGGAACCGGGACACCAAGGGGTGAACCGATAAAGAGTGCCCTTCCATCTGTGAGTGGTGGGCTGCCAGAGCAGAAAGGTGTACTCGAACAGAATTGGACTTAAGACCCTGATTTGACAAGTGCAGCAGGTACTGAAGCACCACTGGCACACCACAAGGAGAACCACTTCCATTTCAGGGCATAGGTCTTTCTGGTGGATTGCTTCCTAGGGGCCAAGACCATCTCTTCAACTTCCTGAGGCAAGCCCCAGGGAGCCAGCACTACCCTTGCAGCCTCCAGGACATCAAATTGAGAGTTTTGAGATTGGGGTGCAGAAGGGAACCCTGATCCTGAGAAAGAAGATCTGGTTGCAACCCTAGAGGGAATGGGGTGTCCACCGCCAGCTGTAACAGAAGCGGGAACCAGGGCTGCTTGGCCATCTGGGGGCTACCAATATGACCGAGGCCCTGTCCCTTAGAATCTTGAACAAGGTTCAGGCCACCAGGGGCATGGGAAGAAACACATACAGGAGGCCCTTGGACCATGAGATCAGGAAGGCATCCGCTGCGAATCTCGTGGGATGCGGTTGCCTGGAGCAGAACTGAGGCAGCTGCCGGTTCAGGGGACTGGCAAAGAGGTCTATGGATGGAAGTCCCCACTTAGGAAAATGTTCTGGACCACCTAAGGGTGCAGCTGCCATTCGTGAGGCTGTAGAACCCTGCTCAATCTGTCTGCCAGGAAGTTTTCGTGGCCAGGAAGATAGATTGCCCTGAGCAGCATATTGTGCTGAAGTGCAAAAGAGCATAGGGCCTGTGCCTCCTGACGCAGGAGCCTGGACCCCGTGCCCCCTTGTTTGTTCACATAGAACATCGCCACCTGGTTGTCTGTCTGCACCAAGACCGATTGGTGGGCCAGGGTGTGAGAGAAGGCCTTGAGGGCTAAGCATATCGCCCTGAGTTCCAGGAGATTGATTTGTTGCGTGGTCTCCCATGGAGACCACAGGCCCTGTGTGCACTTGTCCAGACAATGTGCATCCCAGCCCTGCAAGGAGGCATCGGTTGTGAGTACCACAGTGAAAACTAGAGGGCCCTTTGGCGTGGCCCTTAGGCGGGGTCCTCCACCCAACGACCGCTACCTGCAATATAGGCTGATTCACCTACACTTGAAGAGTATACGCGAGGACCGGAACATCTGCAAGAGCGGGCCAGCCCAGAATTCATCTGCTGCCCAATTGGGAGCAGCCCCGACCACTCTAAAGCAGAGCCCAACAGAATGTAAGAACGGCTCTAAAAAAAGCAAAAAGCAAGTCCACTTCAAGCATCGCAGTAAAGACTGTAAGTTAAATTGAACCCTAACATAATGTAGTAAGCTGTTAAACAAACTATAAAGCACAGTTACTTACCTGTAACAGGTGATCTCTGGGAACAGCAGGAATTAGTCTTCACATATGGGTACGTTGGTACCGACGGAGCCTGCACAGGAATGCTCCCCAGCATCCAATCAGAAAGCCTTTGGGAGCATCCCTCGCGCCTGCGCGGTGACTTCCCGCCTTTCCCACTGCCTCTCCTCAGTTAAGTTTCATAGCTGAGACAGAAGGAGAGAAAGAGGAAAGGAGATAGATAGATACAACTCCTAGGGGAGGTGGGTGGGTTGTGAAGACTAATTCCTGCTGTTCCCAGAGATCACCTGGTTACAGGTAAGTAACTGTGCTATCTCCAGGAATAAGCAGGAATGAGTCTTTACATATGGGGACTCCCTAGCTGTGGGTGCCAGGGGAGATCCCATAAAATGCGTATTCCTGGACAGGACGGCATTTTCCAAACCTGGATCCCCGGCATCCCCTGAGGGGTAGGAGTTGAATAGAGAAGAGCTGAAAGGAACAGCAAATCTAAAGACTACAGGGGAGAGGAGTCTTTAGAATGTATGTCAAGTATCATTAAAATATTTAATGAACTAGTACAACATAGAACTTACCTACTGGATTGTAGGAAGTAGAACTGTGATGGAGTGTACTGTAGATGCAGTAGCAAAATCTTCAAGGTAACTTCACAGCAGTGAGGATGAAGTTCCAAATCTGGAATGGGCAGGTGACCCAGGTGTCAACTGGGACAGGAGAAGAACGGCAGGTCTTCAATGGAAAGCTTTATGGGAAAAAGCTGAGAACTCTTTTAGGTACAGAGTTATTATCATTGAGGACTAAAAGAAGAAGACTGACCGATCTGGAGAATTAGCCCAGTCCGGAAGGGAAGAGAGGGTATGGAAAAAACCCCTATTCCCAAGGAGAACAGAAGTGTACTCAGAAATACTGAAGATGTACATTGTCATTCCTAGCTGGTAAGAGATAGGAGAACAATGAAGTTTAATACTTCATGGATAGAAGCTGTTGACGTCACAGCAGTAATTGTGTGTATAACCGATCCCACTTACTGAGCCGTATGGGAATAGGCAAGTTGACTGTCTGGACCCCTTAAGAAGGTAGAAGCTTTATAGCACAGACAGTTAGGGAGATAGTAGGTAATACCTAGTGTCTTATGGACATCTCCCAAAGGGCACATATATATATGGAGATACATACATGTCTATATATATGTGCACATATGTCTAGATATGTGTGATGTTGTTGTTAAGTGCCGTCGAGTCGGAGTCGACTCATGGCGACCCTCTGGATAGCTATCCTAAATTGTGTTCGGTCTTCAGTCAGGCGGCTCATTGTTGACAGACTGGTACCCGTAGCTGCTGTTATTGTAGCAATCCATCTCACTGCTGGCCTTCCTCTTTTGCGTTGACCTTCTATCTTGCCAAGCATGATGTCTTTCTCTAATGATCTCTCTCTTCGCATGATGTGTCCGAAGTATGAAAGTCGAAGTCTTGTCATCTGAGCTTCTAAAGAAAGCTTAGGTTTGATCTCTTCTAGTACCGACTGGTTTGTTCTTCGGGCAGTCCATGGTATACACAGTATTCGCCGCCAGCACCATAATTCAAAGGCATCAATTTTCTTCCTGTCTGTCTTTTTCACTGTCCAGCTTTCACATCCATATGATGTTATTGAAAATACCATGGCTTGAACAAGTCGAATCTTTGTATGGAGAGAGACATCTCTGCTCTTGAGAATCTTATCTAGGTCTTTCATAGCCATTCTGCCAAGAGCAATGCGTCGTCTGATTTCTTGACTGCTTGTTGCTTCTTTATTGATAGTTGATCCAAGTAGGTTAAAGTTGTTCACGATTTCAATTTCTTCTCCTTCAACGATGAACCTGTTGATTATGCCAGTTGTCATGATCTTTGTCTTCTTTACATTAAGGTGCAGGCCCATTTTGAGACTATGTTCTTTGATTGTGAGAAGCAAATGTTTCAGATCATCTTCACTTTCAGCCAGTAATGTGGTATCATCAGCATAGCGAAGGTTGTTGATGAGTCTTCCACCAATCTTCACACCTCTGTTGTCTTCATACAGTCCTGCTTCTCTGATGATTTGTTCTGCATATAAATTAAACAGGTAGGGGGAAAGTATGCAGCCTTGTCTTACACCTTTGCTTATTTTAAACCATTCTGTTTCTCCTTGTTCCGTTCGAACTGTTGCTTCTTGATCAATGTACAGATTGCGCAAGAGAACGATCAGGTGTTCTGGTATACCCATGCTTCTTAATGTGGCCCAGAGTTTCTCATGGTTTACACAGTCAAAAGCCTTGCTATAGTCGATAAAGCACAAATAGATATCCTTTTGGTATTCTTTAGTCTTTTCAAGGATCCATCTCACATCCGCAATGATGTCTCTCGTTCCTCGCCCTTTCCTGAACCCTGCTTGCACTTCAGGTAGTTCTTGTTCTAGGTATGGCTGTAGTCTCTTTTGAATAATCTTCAGTAGAATCTTGCTGGCATGTGGGATCAGAGCGATTGTGCGATAATTTCCACAGTCAGTTGGATCACCTTTCTTTAGTATTGGTATAAACACAGATCTTTTCCAGTCAGTTGGCCATGATGTTGTCTTCCATATTTCTTGGCAGAGCCTTGTAAGTACGGTAACAGCTGCATCAGATTGCTGCAATACTTCTATGGGAATGCTATCAATGCCTGGTGCTTTGTTCTTTGATAAGGCTTTCAATGCTGCTTCAACTTCTTCTTTCATCACCAATGGTTCCTGATCATAAGGTATAGGTTGAAACGGCTGTTGGTCCACTTGATCTTTATCATATAAAAACTCTGTATATTCCTTCCACCTTTTCTTGATCTTCTCAGCATCATTCAACATAGAACCTTGAGCATCTTGTAACATTCCAATTCGAGGCTGGAACTTTTTCTTTAACTCTCGCAGCTTTAGGAAAGCCGATCTTGTTCTTCCTCTAATAGTTTCTGCTTCTATTTCCTTGCAAGTGTCATTGTAGTACTTTTCCTTGTCCTGTCTTGCTGCACGTTGGAAATCTCTGTTGAGGTCTGCGATTGTCTTTCTTTCTCCTTTGGCTTTAGCTTCTCTGCGTTTCTGGGCAATTTTCAGAGTTTCTTCCGTCATCCATTTTGGCCGTTTTTGCTTTTTCACCTTTTGTAGAGACTTCTCGCTTTCTTCCAGCACAACCTTCTTGATGTCATTCCATAACTCTTCCGGAGCTCTGTCATTTGTATCTAAGGCAGCAAATCGATTTTGCAGGCAGTCTTTAAATTCCAGTGGTATATTCTCAAGGTCATATTTTGGTGCATTCATGAGTGGTTTGCTCTTTTTCAACTTTAGCTTGAGTTTGCATACTAGTAGTTGATGATCTGTACCACAGTCAGCTCCAGGTTTTGTCTTTGTTGATGTTACAGAGCTTTTCCATCGTTGACTTCCACAGATGTAGTCAATTTGATTTTTATACAATCCATTGGGTGAAGTCCATGTGTACAGTCGTCGCTTGTGTTGCTGAAAGAAGGTGTTTGAGATGAATAGATCATTGGTCTTGCAGAATTCTATCAATCTTTCTCCAGCTTCATTTCTGTTGCCAAGTCCATATTTTCCAACTACTTTGCCTTCTTCTTTGTTGCCAACTTTTGCGTTCCAGTCACCCATGACTATCAGGATATCCTGTTTGCATGTTCTGTCAATTTCAGCTTGTACTTGTTCATAGAACTCTTCAATTTCATTCTCTTCTGCAGCTGTTGTTGGGGCATATACTTGAATTATAGTTGTGTTGATAGGCAATCCTCGTAGACGAATAGAGATTAAGCGTTCGCTGACTGCATTGTATTTCATTACAGTTCTTGCAAGTTTCATCTTTATTATAAATGCAACACCATTTCTTCTTTGTCTTTCATTTCCAGCATAGTAGACCATGTGATCATCTGATGCAAAGTGCCCGATGCCAGTCCATTTCAGTTCGCTGACACCCAACAGATCAAGTTGTACACGTTCCATTTCATTCTTGACCACTTCCAACTTCCCTTGGTTCATGCTTCGTACGTTCCATGTTCCAATGTGTAAGACATCTTTACAGCTTCTGACTCTCATTTCATGCGCAGCTACATCAGCAGTCAGACTTCCCGAAGGCTTTGATCCAACCACATCATAAATGCTGGCTTTACTCTGAAAAGTCTTCAGCTCTTCCCCAGTAGCTAGTTGAGTGCCTTCCGACCTGGGAGTCTCATCTTCCAGCACCATAGCACAATTTGTTTTGTTGTAACTATCCATTGGGTTTTCATGGCAAGATACAGAAGTAGATTGCCGGGCCTTCCTTCCGCGCAGTTTAAGTTTGGTGTTGTTGCCGTTGTCACAGAAATGTGATCCTCCGCCGTCAACACTATCCCATTCTGCTGCTGCCCAGATGGGTGGTTTGTCTTCGTCTGGCACCTCAGCTGAGACCTGTCCATCTTGGGAGACCCTGCCAGTAGTTAAACTACCGATAGTTTAGCTCTCAGCATCACTGATGCACACAAGCCCTCACAGCACGACAAGCTGCAAACCAAGTGAGAGATGTGTGATATATATATATATTTATATATATATAAAATAAATAAATAAATAAATATATGTGTGATATATATATATATTTATTTATTTATTTATTTTTTTATTTAACATCTCTTATATACCGCACTATTGTCATCAGCGCGGTTTACATGGAACAAACATATACATACAGAGAACTGTAATGCACTTTACAAGTAACGGGGTCTTTGAACTTGGTATTAAAAAGGTAAACTATATAGGCTAACTAACTATTTACAGAAAATTCAAAATACATTAGTCACATTTGGATATCGTTTGGGGAATGTCTTGGTCAGAAAAAGTGACTGTAGTATTTTCATGTGCAAAGATTAGATTGGGAAATAGCTTAGGAAGAGGTAGTGTTTGAGGCTTTTTCTGAATTGTGTTAGGCTGGTTATATAGGGGTATAGATATATATAGATATAGATGGGCATGGCTTATGCCCATACAGATTACAAAAATATGTATGTATAGGACATATACAGACATGAATATAAGTCTGAGGATACATGTCTGCAACTGAGCTCCACAAAAACATTCACATAGGAAATGTGAGGGGAAAAGATTCATCTAATAAGGGGGTGGAAACCACCTGAAGATATATAGAGAATCTATTTCCGTGGTGCAGGAACATAATTCAGTGGATAACCAGTATGGTTGCGTGAAAAACAGAGGATAATAGCAGTCTGGTAAGAGCATGTCAGGAGTACATGAGGACTCTGACATGTCCAAAGGACAGGAAAACACATAGACTAAGACACCCGGATGACCCAGCCAAGGGACTCAGGGGTATCATGTACAGTAAAAAAGTATGCGTTGTCCAAGTGGAGTAGAAAAGATAATGCCAAGCTGTAAGGAAAAAAAGGGGTAGGTTCCTGCCAGACTGGGAACTCCTTGGACATTCACGCAGAAAAAGCTTGTCTTCTGTATCACAATAGGAGACAAGAGGGTATAAAGAACCGATATAGCCATGAAATGACTATATAAGCTTTTCCTATTATATGGAAAACCCTCAGAGACGAAGTTCAATGCTCTACAGCAAGGGCCCATAGTAGAAAGCTTCTCTGAAGATTGCAGAGAGCATTGTGCAGGAGAATTATGAGAGAAACTGACAGCAGTCAGATGTGGTGCCATATCCTAGGTAAGGATATGGCAAGTAGAAGATAACCTGCAGTGAGTAGTATCATGCAAGATAGTTGAAAGGAACTTGCAAGAAACATTAAAGTAAGCACTGGAACTTCTGCTTGTACAGCAACTGAACAAAAGAGCAGAGGGGATCCCCCTGTATAAAAACAGGGAGAAAAACAGACAGAGGGAGCGGAGATATTCCCGTCCCTGTCTGATGAGTTGTTTAGAGCATGCATTGAAGGATAGCAAAAAGTGTTTCAGTATGGTACCAACTCGAACAGGGGAAACCCTGGGAGAGAGGGGCCTGGAAGGTGACGTACCATATGGTAAGTCAGCTGAAGGAAAAAATGTCCATGTGGGGACAGAAACTATCCTGGGATAATTGTAATCTCCCTTTATAATAAAAAGAACGGGAGAATTCTGTAACCCATGGACAAAAATATCCTAACAGCTTAGCATACTGAAAAGAAAAACCGGTGTAGGGTTTGAAGAATAACTTCTGGTAAGAAGAAGTTAACTGTAGATTGCAACATACAGAAACCTATGGTTGCTGGCTATGATTAGCCTGGTTAGAGTCTGGAGATTTCAGACGAGGATGAGATGTCCTTTGCTTGGGTACATCTGGAGGATGGGCAGAAGAAGGATGAAATTTTCTTTTCCTAGGGAAAGAAGGTTTGGTAGGACATTTCCTACGCCCTGGGGAAAAAGAAGGCTTAGGACGGTTTCCAGAACTAGGAAAGTCAGTGGAGCAATGAGCGACCTGACATAAAGCCTCTTTATTGAAGAGATGTTCTCCAGTACAAGGAGAATTACACAGTGTATGTTGTGCCCATCTGCTCAAGTCTGAAGCCTGCAGCCAGGCTGTACGACGTGCTCCAATGGCAATAGCAGAGGATCTGCTAACAGACTCAAAAGAGTCTAGAGAAGCACGAGAAAGGAACCAAGAGATATTCCTGCTATGATTGAGAAGCAAGGAATAGTCAGAGGCCTTAGGTTCTGACAAAAAAGGAGACAAAAGAGATAATTTCTCTGTGACCTCCTGAAGTGTCAGACTCATATAAAAAATATATGAAATAATTCTTGAAGCCAGCATAGAAGTTTGGAAGGTTTGACGTCCAAAGGCATCAAGTACTTTAGATGCACGACCTGGCGGATAAGAAGAATGCTTCTTCTTGCTTCTTACCTTCCTCATTGCTGATTCCACTACAATGGAATGATGTGGAAGTTGGTTTTTCTGGAACCCTGGAGAGGGAGGTACCTGATACAGAACGTCAATGGCTGTAGAAGGCAAAGGAACCTTTAAGGGCGATTCCCATATCCTCAGAAGAAGATCCTGTAAAGAATGATGTAAAGGAAGCATTATGTTTTCCTTTTCTGCAGGATCTTGGTCAAGAGAAAAACCAGGAATAGGAATGGCAAGAAAAGCTGCCATGTCAAGGAGAAACTTCTGAAAAGAAGGATTTCCAAATAGGAACTAATCCTGGGCAAGCTGAGGTTGAAGGAGCAGCTTGAGCACCAGAAGATATACTGGACTGGTGCAGAAAAAGAATCCTGCTCGATGGACTGTGATACTGACAGTTCTGATTTGAGGCAGTTAGTACTGCATCGTCAGTGCCTGGTATCGATTCCAAACTAGGCATAGAAAGGATCGATGGCACCAATGGAACTGCAGGAATCGACCCCGACACCGGTACCGGTATCGGAGATAACGTCATCGAAGCAGTAATCGAGGGCTGCTGAAGTGGTACCGAGGTAACCAGAGAGCCTTGGTGAATATCCTCGGTACTGCATAGCCGGAAACGATATGGATCGGTTCCGAAATGCGTCGGTACCAAGTCATCTAGACTGGATATCGATTCTAGACTTGGCATCGAAGCAAGCGAGTCTATCGATGCATGTCTAGAAGGTACTGACGTTGGTGGTGGTATCAGTGATGCCGATACCTGAAAGTCAATTGGAATCTCATCGAACGGCACCGAAGGTACCGAGGACGTTCGAAGACGATGCCCGGCGAAGAGAGGAACACTCGACACCGGCACCGTTGTTGGGGTATCGGTACCGCTCGAAGTCAGTACCAATCCCGGGCACAGTGAAGATATAGGAAAATCAATCTGGGTCATATCGATCGGTCCCGAAGGTACCGAGGATTCCAGATGACGATCCCAGGTAAAGAGTGGAACACTCGATACCGATACCGGGGTATCGGTACCGCTCGAAGCCGGTACCAACCCCGAGCATGGCTGGGATATAGGAAAGCCAATCTGGGTCATATCGATCGGCCCCGAAGGTACCGAGGACACCAGATGACGGTTCCTGGTGAAGAGTGCAGCACTCGACACCGATGCCGGGTTATCGGTACCGCTCGAAGCGGATACCACCCCCTGGCACGGCTCAGGTATGTTCTGTGAGGGGTGAGCCCCAGGAACAACCTGAAACCCCATGAATGCTTTGGAGCCCAAAGACTCCCGCCAAGGTTTTATTGCCAATGAGGTCTTGAGGATAAGGCCGGAGCCGTCATCATGCTGGGCATGAGACTTACCCTTCAAGAAATGGCTAGTCTTAACAGACTGTTTGTGGGTTACCTGATCCTGGAGAGATGAATAAACCGGTGTCCTCACCTCAGGAGAAAAAACGGTATCGAGGGAGACTCGAAAAAGGGAAGGTCTTCTCCCAACCATATAGCCTGAAGTATCAGGGGAAAAATGGTCAGGACTTAGACAGGATAGACACCAAGCATTGGAGTCTAAAAAGAAAACTGAGTTTCCACAGTGAAGGCACTTCTTAGGGGAAGAAGGCTCCATTTTGGAAAGGCCTGGTAGGCCCAAAAAAGTTAAACAAAAAACTGAGGAGAAATATTTCTCTAAGTTTGAAAATAAAATAATAAAGCACCGGCGGTACCGGTATCGGTGGGAAAAACAGCCACGACCACAAGAAAATAAGAAAATAAGGATTTTTAAAGAAAAAAGTTTCTGCAGTGACAGGAGGACGTCCTGTTGGCTCCGCGGAAAAACGAAAACTGAGGAGAGGCAGTGGGAAAGACGGGAAGTCACCGCGCAGGCGCGAGGGATGCTCCCAAAAGCTTTCTGATTGGATGCTGGGGAGCATTCCCGTGCAGGCTCCGTCGGTACCGATGTACCCATATGTGAAGACTCATTCCTGCTTGTTCCTGGAGATTAACTATCACCACAAGTTGTACCAACTCGATATAATTAAGGTTGCTGATCAAAATATCTGTCACAACGTTAGCCATACCAAACTAAATGTTGCAAGGTAGCTCCTACAAAGTAACGTTTACAAAGTAGCTGCCCTGCTGTTACAAAGTAGTGGATACAATGCAACAATCTTATTTAAATGTTGCAAAATAGCTGTTCAAAGATACTGTTCTGCTCCACTTGACCTGAAATATACTGAAAACTGTATTAGTACACTTATGTTATTAGAATTGCATTAAAATTCTGCGCCAATTTCTACACATGCTACCCAACTGCACCATAATTATCTGCCTGTCAAGAACTGACTGAAGTTACACAAAATCCATACTGCATCAATCTCACACTCTAATAATATATTAACAATATATGCTTGCTTAGAACTAGAATTACCAGAAATCACACAGACCTGTACTATCTAAACCTGACTAGGACTCTACCAGAAAATTTACTTGACCAGAAGTATACTGAAAACTGCATAGACCACCTTTATTAGCAGAAGTGCACCAAAATCCTGCACCAAGTTAAACTACCAACTTTAACACCATCCTGTACTATACAGTACCTAATACTACCATCTACTAGTCCTCTTTCACACAGGCCTCCCATACAACCAACTCTCACACAAAAAACAACACATAATGGCCCCCATAAAAACAAAAACCCTGCCCCTCCTTCTCATACTAATAGCTCTCCTATTACAACAAATCTTCTCATATAAATCCAACCACCTCCCTTGCAACAGCATCCCCATCATCCATAACCCCAACCGAAACTTAACACGCCCCCCATTACACAATCACCCATTTAACCAACCCTCACACGACAATACCCACAGACACAATCCCAGAATAATTCAGATAAACCATAAACAGCGCAACAACAAAATCAACCCCCCCAACATAGTCAATAAATTAAAACTCATCTTAATAAACATCCGTTCCTTACGGAACAAGATACCAATTGTTAATGACATAATAAGGGATAAGAAACCCAACATCTTTTTCATTACCGAGACTTGGCTAACTCCCACAGACACAATATTATTAAACCAACTCCCCATATCACAATATGATGTATTCAGCTGCCACCAAAATATAAAAAGAGGAGGTGGCGCACTCGTACTCGCTAAAAAAGAATTACAATACACCCTAACGAACTCAAACAATGTTGAAGGCATGGACATCATCAACATTGAAAATAGAACCCTAGCATTCACCCTAATCTATAGACCGCCATCAGCGGATCAGAAAAATCTTTCCCCCATCCTTGAACTCGCATGTACAGCATCTCGGAGCAAACCCCTCATAATCCTAGGTGACCTTAACCTCCCATCCCTAAACCAATCCCAAAAGGACAACTTCATAGACTATGAAGCAAATGGGATTTAACCAGATAATCCTTACCCCCACCCACACCAAAGGAAACTCACTAGATCTCATCTTTATCCCTACCCCTTTTAATCTATATCAACTACATACGTCCCCAATAATAACAGAAGTACCATGGTCCGACCATCATCTGATAACCGTACACCTCCTAGCACAAACACCCTCAAAATCTGCAAACATAACATCACACCACTCACGTTTTACCCGCTTTGACAACAATACATTCCTTGAAAAGGTATTACCCAAACTCACTACAAACCTAACTGACATCAATTCAACTATAGAGAATTGGAACCAAACAATACATGACGCAGCCACCCCAACAGGTACCACGCAGAAGAGAATGAAAGAATCAGAAAAATGGTTCACAAAAGACCTTGCCCTACTAAAAAAGCAATTAAGAAAATAAGAAAAAATCTGGAGAAAAGCAAAATCAAATGATAACAAAACCAAATACATAAACATACTTAATGACTATAAGAATGCAATTAACAAATCTAAAAAAGAGTACTATTCCAAAGTAATAAATCTCGCCCTCAATCGGCCAAGAGAACTCTTCTCAATTGTGAAAACACTAACAAAAATACACAACCCAGAACCTAACCAAGACATGATAAATGTACAAACCCTAGCATCACATTTTGCTGAAAAACTAAAGAAAAAACCTCATACCCCAACCATAACAATAAAATTAAATAATGACAATAACTATGAATGGACAACCTTCCACATGATTGAACGAAAACGCCTCCTTAAAATTATAACAATGATCAACACCACAACCTCCCCACTCGACCCATGCCCGGTGTCATGGATCAAATCTACTAAGGACTTTCTTGCTGAAAACATCCAATACATAGTCAACCAATCACTATCTCAAGGCATTATGCCCAATGCCTTAAAGCTCTCCTCGATCCGCCCTATAATAAAAAACAATAAACTAGACCCAAAAGACCCAAACTCATACAGGCCAATAGCTAGCATACCACTCATTGCCAAAATAACAGAAAAAACCATACAACTCCAATTACAGGAACACATTGATGAACACAAACTCCTTGATTCACACCAGTTCGGATTCCGCCCCTTCCATGGAGTTGAAACTCTAATCGCACTGATGGACCTCCTCATCAGAGGTACTAATGACAACCACCAAGGTTTCCTACTCCTCTTTATAGATCTATCTGCCACATTCGACAGCATCAATCACAATACACTCATCAATAGACTAGAAAATTTAAGAATAGGAGGGACAGTCCTCGAATGGTTCAAGTCATATATTTCACATAGATTAATTCGGGTGCAAATGGGTCATGAAACATCAGAAACTTTCCCTCAAGGTCAGGGGATCCTCCAAGGCTCAGCCCTCTCCGCCCTCCTCTTCAACTTGTACCTACAACCCATTACAAACATATTCAAAAAACATAAAATCAACCATTTTATATACGCGGATGATATTATGCTCGCCATCCCCATAAATCCTAACAGCCCAAAATACGACAACTTACTAAAATGCATGAATGAGACCACCACATGGCTTGAAGACAACCATCTAAGCACCAACCTTAAAAAGACAGAAGCAATGTTCATAACAAGAAAGCCAGACGCCGAGTACAACTACCCAGCAACAATCACAATAAACAAAACACCTATACCTGTTAAAAGGGAGGTAAAGTACCTAGGACTAATATTAGACCACTCACTCACCATGCTCCCTCACATAAAACAGACAGTAAAAACGATATTCTACAAACTCAAGACAATACAACACCTAAGACCCCTACTTGACACACATGATCAGTAGTCAATACCCTCATCACCCCCCACTTCGACTATTGTAATAGTCTCCTAAATGGTTTACCGCTAAAGAGCATCTACCTACTACAAAGAGCCCAAAACATATGCGCCAAGATGATCACAAAAGCTAAACAGACCATGTGACCCCAATACTGTTAGACTTGCATTGGCTCCCTATAAGTAGCCGAATAAAATATAAAATCCTACTAACTA
Organism: Ichthyophis bannanicus; assembly: GCA_033557465.1. Taxonomy (NCBI): domain Eukaryota; kingdom Metazoa; phylum Chordata; class Amphibia; order Gymnophiona; family Ichthyophiidae; genus Ichthyophis; species Ichthyophis bannanicus. Next base: position 701,926,374 of record CM066036.1, read on the forward strand.
CCTTCAAACTCCTCAATAACATCCCCCCTTCACATTTGTCTACCCTAATACACCCCCCATCAGAAACTAGAATGTGCAGACAAAACGCAATCCATTCCCTCAACATAAAAACAACCATCAGAAAAACTAAAGCAACCACAAGCGATAGGGCCTTCTCCTTTGCTGCCCCCACTCTCTGGAACGAACTACCACTAGCCCTTCGCATGATAAAAGACCTTCAATTCAAAAAAGAACTTAAAACCTACCTCTTCACAAACCATTTTGAAATCCCCTATCAACAGAGAACCTCTCCCCAACAATCACAGAAACACATCCACAGTACTCAAGATAGGACAAACGACTAACACAAGAAAATCTTACAGTACTTACACACTCCACCCAATACGCAAAAGTCTTATCCAAACTGTTGTTTTACTGCTCCTGTAAATAACCACTTCTAATTAATTCTGTTATGTTCCATGTAATATATAGTTAAAAACCCTGTATATAGTTAAAAACCCTGTTCCATGTAAAGTATACAGAAGTATACTAAATTTTGTTAACTGTTCAATGTAAACCACCCTTGATCTCTGGAAGGGGCGGTATGGAAGAAACTGTTAAATAAATAAATAAACAGGTACCTGAAAAGGAATTCCCTGTAGAAGGTTGGGGGAGGGGGGGGGGGGGTGTAGCCACCACTGCAGGGAGTTCAGGAAGGGTTTGGACACCTTTACTTTGTCTCTTAGGCTTCCTGTAGCCTGCCTCCACTGAGTCCTGAGACACCACTGTGCAGGCCTCATATTCAGGCGAGCATTGGGGGTCACATGCACTGTTGAAGCCATGTGGCCCAGGAGCCTTAAACAAAGTCTGGCGGAAACCAGTGGATTGTCTAGAAACCAGCTGGCCAAGTCCATCAGCCTTTCCGCTCTGTCTTCTGGCAAGTAGGCTTTTGCGTGCAGGGAGTCTAACCGTGCCCCTATGAACTCCAGGTTCTGGGAGGGGAGCAAAGTGGACTTTGGGAAGTTTATGACAAAGCCTAGTTGTTGAAAGAGAGAGACAGTATGGAGGGTGGCTTGCCTGGCCTCCTGGAGAGTATGATCCCTGATGAGCCAGTCGTCCAGGTAGGGGAAGACAAAGATACCCTGGTTTCTCAAGTAGGCCGCCACCACCGCCAGGCATTTTGTGAAGACCCGTGGGGCGGAGGTTAGGCCAAAGGGCAGTACTCGGTACTGAAAATGGTTTCCTCCTACCACGAACCTTAGGTATTTTCTGTGGTCTGGATGAATGAGGATGTGAGTGTACGCATCCTTCAGATCTAAGGAGCATAGCCAATCTCCCTGCTGGAGGTAGGGCAGCAGTGTTCCAAGAGTAAGCATCTTGAACTTTTCCTTTTCCAAGAACTTGTTGAGATTTCTCAAGTCCAGAATGGGCTGGAGCCCTCCAGTTCTCTTTGGCACAAGAAAGTACCTGGAGTAGAAGCCCTGCCCCAGCAGGTGGGGAGGTACAGGCTCCACCGCCCTGTCTTGAAGACGACCCTGCAGTTCCTGGAGAAGGAGTTCCTGATGCAGAGTAGGCCTTGGAGGCTCCCCTGGAAAGTAGGAGGGGGGTACCTGATTGAAATGGAGCATATAGCCCTTCTGGACTATGCTCAGTACCCAAGCATCTCTTGTGATGGGCGGCCACTGGTGGGAAAACAGGGCCAACCGACCTCCCATGCTGAGATGGGCCAGCAGAGGTGGAGAGGTTATGCAGTGGGAGTCAAAAAACCCCTCCCTGCTGAGTAGGAGCAGGAGCTGGAGGCTTGGGGGCTTTCTGCCTATGGGGCCCATGTCCCTGCCCCTTGGCCTGCTGACCCTGCTGGGGAGCTGGGGAGGCCTGATAATGAGGGAAAGGTTTGTAGGCAGATTTCCTCGGGTAAAAGGTCTTTTTCCCCAAGCCCTTCTTCTTATGAGAAGGGGCAGAAGTTTTTCTGGACAACCTTGTCCTTGTCAGTCTCGGTCTCGAGCTCAGCGGCCTTTTCGGCCATGGGCTTGCCGAAGAGGTTTTCACCCCGGCATGGGACAACGACCAACTTGTCCTGTACCCATGGCTTGAGGTCCGATGACTATAGCCATGCCTGGCGTCGAGCACCAATGCCGGCTGCCGTTACTCGGGCCGAAGCCTTGAAGCCATCGTAGGCCACCCAGGAGATGAATTTAGAGCATTCCCGTATCCCCGAGGACAAGGACTTGAGCCTCTGCAAAGGTTCCCCGGAGAGGCCAGCCGAGAACCCGGCTATTTCCATAGCCAGGTCCTGCAAGTACATGCCCATGTACAGCTGGTAGGACTGGACATGGCAAGCAAGCATCGAGCCCTGGAAGCACTTTCTGCTGATGGCATCTAGGCTTTGGGCCTCCCTACTGGGGGGCACCGCGGAGTGCATCTTCTGGCTCTTCAGATGATGCATGGCCGATTCCACAATCATAGAATGGTGCGGCAGCTCCGCCTTCTGGAACCCAGGGCTCTTTCGGACTCGATACATGGAATCAATCTGCTTGCTCAAAACCGGCGCCGAGGCCGGTGCCTCCCACATTCGGAAGAGGAGCCGTTCCAGCATCGGAGGAACTGGCACAGTAAAGGCCTCCCTCAGGGGAGAGTCATACTGTAGGGCATCGAGCTCTTCGGCTTGAGGCTCCTCCTCGGGATCCGCAGGAACATTCAAAGCTTTGGCCTTGTCCCTGACAAACTCCGAGAACCGGGTGTCCTCCGGTGGGGACCTACTCCGGGTCTCAGACTGCGGTGAGTCCGAAGGGACACACCGAGTCTGAAAGGTATCGGGGGACTCCTCATCCACCGTCTCCCACGCAGACTCATCCGAGGAAGAGTCGAGGGGCTCCGACCGTGCGGGCTCCGGTAACACCCGCCCCGACGCCGGGGCCATCGGTGTCGATGCCCTTGGTCCCGAACGGGAGGTCAAGGGAGACTGTGACTGAGTCTGGACTCGGGCCTTCATGGCTTCGAGAACCAGCTCGGTCTCCGGGGTCGACTTAGACTTAGACGTCGATGTCCCGGTGGTCGGGGCAGATGCAACAGTCAGGCTGGCCATTAGCACCTGCTGCTGATCCATGAAGGCAGATAGTCTGCACTCCAAGGCTGTCAGCCTGAGTCCAAGCTCAGGAGACTCAGCAGCCACCGACTCGGGCCCCGGCAGCGTCGGGCCCGACGTCGGCTCCCTGGGAGGAGCGTCCTCGAGGACAACAGGACTTATGTGCTCGATGGACCCCGGCTCTATACGAGACACCTTAGCTGGCTTCTTGAGCTCCAAAGGCCCGGGGCGGCGGTCAGGGGTCCGAGACCTGGCCCTCGAGGAACCAGGGGTTTCCTCTGACACCGCCCTCACGAGCTTTCTCTTCCTCTTATGCTCTCGACTGGGGGATCCCCTTTCAGAGGAACCCCGACGAAGTTCGGAGTCGGACTCCCGAGACATCGAGACCTCTGATAAGGTCCGGGCTCGACCGGAGGCAGAGTTAGAAAAAATTCTCTCCTTCTGATGCTGCCGGCTCCTGAGTGCCTTAGTGGACATTTTTCCACATGGGACACAGACCTTGGGATCATGGTCCGGCCAGAGGCAACGCAGGCAGCAGTCGTGTGTGTCAGTAAGAGACATGAGCTTCTTACAGCGATCACACTTTTTAAAACCACTGGAGGCCATCGGGGAAAAAAGGGCCCCCGCGAGGTCAAAAGACAGGCCCTCCAGGGAAAAAGAAAAAGAGCGCGAACGCGTGCCACGAAGGGCAAAAAACTGAAAAATAGAGATCGGGTCGATACTGGCGTACCGAACCCAGGCGGGAAGGGGAACCGGCGTCGAACCGGACAAAAAGAGAGCGAAAATCGCAGAAAAAAAATCAGACTATTCTGAGTGACATGGACTCAAGGACTTTGGGCTCCATGGAAAAAAGAAAGACTGAGCAAGATGGCACCTTTGGGTGGGAAGGGGACTGCACATGCGTGGGTGTATTCCCAAAGGCTTTCTTAGAATGCTGGGGAAATGCTCCGCATGGGGGCTCCATCGACGTCGATGTCACCCATATGTGAGGACTGACTTCCTGCTTGGTCCAGGAGAACACAGGCTTTATGGGAAACTGGGAGGTCTGCTCTCCGTTCTACAAGCCCTCAAATAGCTGGGGTCTCCATTCCACTTGCATAGGTTCTCACCTACTTAGGTATTACCTTGGGCTCTATTTTACTTTTGAATCTCAAGTAGCAAAGACGGTTCAGAGCTCCTTCTAGGCACAGCAAGAGATTCGCTCAATTTAACCTTTCTTATCTAGACACTTCAGACTTTACTGAACTCACTGGACTATTGAATTCAGCTTACTATGACCTCCATTCCTCTCAGCTGAAGGAACTTCAATTAATACAAAACACAGCAATTCGTCTTCTTACCAATACTACAACATATGACCATTGTCGCCACCTCCTGGCCGGGCGTATAGCCGGGCAGCAGGAGAGTGTCGCCTGGTTGCCCTTAGAAAAAGTTTCCCCAAGATGGCTACCAGCTAAGGCTGCTGGGAGCTGTAGTTTGCTTATCCTGGCAGGCAAAGTAGTGTGACCACAAGTGGTTAGGCGAAACAGAGAATATTTATTTGTTCTTGGGTTTTACACCTCGCATCAATAGTAACAGGGCTGAACAGAAAAACTGGATACTTCTCCAAAACAAAGGAATAAAGTTCACAACAACGTATTCATAGGTTGGTCAGCTTCAGCAATGGCTAACTTGGACACCGGAACTAGCTTACCAAGCGCAGGCTGCTAACTTCCTTACAGGCAAGTTACTTTCAACAGAAGACTGTTTCCTCACAGTTTCCTTCCATACACAATTAGCTTCAAAATGTCCATTGAGTTTTCTTTCAGTTGTAAGCATTGAGGAGAAATAGCTTGGGTTAAAACTACCAACTATTTTCTCTGCTGTACCTTTCACTCAAATCAGCTTCCTTATCTTAAACATTCACTCATTCAGCTGTGCGTGGGGTTCAGCACACTTGCAGCTCATTTGTCCTACAATAAGCACATTGTATTTCTTCAGGACTATTCTCATAACCTTCACAGCAGCTTTCTATTTCCATTTCTTCCACAGAATCATTACAACACTCTTCAGAGGGTACCTGGCTGTAGAGCTTACTATGCTGCTTTTGCAGCAATTCGTTTAACTTTTCTAGTAATATTTTTTTCTGCTCTATTTCCTCATAGAGCCTTTGGTCAGGGAATGCAGACAAGCTATTCTCCCTATTTCTACCAGTTAGCTGGCTAGCTGAATTGGTCCCTCCAGTAGGAACTAACTCCTTCCATTTTCTCCTGTGCAGGGATTCGGGAACAATCACTTGCCTGAATTCTGGGCCTCTTAGTTGCTCCCCTCCTTCCTGCTCACAGCCATGCTGCCTTCTCTCTGGAGATTCTTGTTTCCCTTGTAGCACTTTTCCTCTTGGCTGTGTTTACCTTGGACCTGCTCTTCCCAGATCCCACAGCTCGTCTCTGCTTTTGGGGCCAGCACTCCTCGTGCTTCCTTGAGCTCCTCTCGTTCTCCTTCCTGCTGTGTTCCTCTCTGCTGTGCTAGTCCTCGTGCCCCCTGCTGTGCTGACTGTTCAAACTCAGCAGTTTTAAACTTATCTTTGCTAGGGACCACACCCTTCTCCCAGCACACATGGGAGCTGCTAGGCTTCACTCTAGCCCTGACGTGCTGAAGTGGGTGGGGCTTGATGCTGGCTGTGCTCTGACTCAGAGGTTCTTGGTTGCCTGGGAAACCCTGAATGCTAGCACTTTTGAAGGAACAGGGTTCACTTTTCTGCCATTCCATTTCCTCTGAACTGCCTTCGTCATCACACCATGTATTCACATTGCTTTATCAGTCACTGGCTCCCGCTGACTTTCCAGTTTCATTTCAAAATCCTCTTGCTCACTCAAAAAGCCTATTACTCAGGTTTGCCACTGTCACACTACCTTGCCTCTCTGCTAATCCCATACTGTGTCTCATGGCTGCTTAGATCACAGGCTTCTAAAAGCCAGGTTTTTCCCCTGTCTGACGTGCACAATAAGAACATAAATGCCATACTGGGTCAGACCAAGGTCCATCAGGCTCAGTATCCTGTTTCCAATAGTGGTCAATCCAGGTCACAAGTACCTGTCAGGTTCCTAAAAAGATACACAGGTTTCACAATGCTTATCCCAGGGTAAGCAGTAGATTTCCTGGGTCTCTTTAATGGTTTATGGACTTTTCCAAACCTTTTTTAAACCCAGCTACACTAACTGCTTTTACTACATCCTCCAGTAACGAATTCCAGAGTTTGATTACATTTTGAGTGAAAGCACAGTTACTTACCTGTAACAGGTGATCTCTGGGAACAGCAGGAATAAGTCTTCACATATGGGTACATCGGTACCGACGGAGCCTGCGCGGGAACGCTCCCCAGCGTCCAATCAGAAAGCTTTTGGGAGCATCCCTCAGTGCCTGCGTGCTGCCTTCCCACCTTTCCAACTGTTTCTCCTCAGTTGAGTTTTATAGCTGAGACAAAAAGAGAGAAAGAGGAAAGGAAGAGAGATAGAGAGATACAACTCCTAGGGGAGTTGGTGGGTTTTGCAGACTTATTCCTGCTGTTCCCAGAGATCACCTGTTACAGGTAAGTAACTGTGCTATCTCCAGGAACAAGCAGGAATGAGTCTTCACATATGGGGACTCCCAAGCTAAGATGCCTGGAGCCCTAGCATGTTGGTGATTGAAACATGCTCCACCTCATATGCCCAGGCATCCCGAGGATGGAGGGTAGGAGTTGAAGAAGAGAGGAGCTGTAGGAGACAGCTGACCTAAGATAGGACTACAGACAAGGAGTCCCTGTATATATGATAAGCATCATGAAATATATTGAAATGAACAATCACCATATGGACCTCACCTACTGGATTGCAGGAAGTAGAGAGGCTGATGGAATCTACTGGGGATCCAGTAGAGGAATCTTCAAGATGACCTCACTGAAGTGAGTTGAAGGTCAAAATCTGGAACTGACAGGTGACCCCAGGATTCAACTGGGGAAGTACAAAAACGGTAGGTCTTTAGTAGAAAGCTTTATGGAAAAAGCTGGAAACTCTTTTGGCTACAGAGTTAATTATAGTTAGGAGCAAAAGAGGAAGACTGACCGAGTTGGACAAAACTGGCTTAGTCCTTGAGGGAAGAAGGGGTATGGAGAAAACCCCGTAATCCCAAGGAAGGACAGATGTCTGAGGAGATGGAAACCTCAGATCTACTGAAGATCCCCCATGTCTCTCCTAACTGAAGAGAGGTAGGAAGATAAAGGAATAGGGAGCTTCAGGGATACCTGAACCTAAGGTTATGGTAAAAGCTGTCAGTACCACAGCAGTGGTTGTGTGCATAAGAGCCGAAACATACTGTGAAATAGTATGAACATGTGAAAACCCACTGTCTGGAACAGATAGGAAGGAAAAAACACCTTTATGAGCACAGACAGTTAGAGAGATAAGTATGTGAATGCATATCTACCTAAAGGAAGTATCTCGACAGATACACATATATATATATGTATATGTATATATATGTATATGTATATATATATATGTGTGTAGATATATATAGATATATATATGTTTATGGCGAGATCCAGGGGGTATAGCATATGCACACATGGCTGACAGACATATGCATCTAAAGAAAGCATATAGACATATGTACATATATGAATATATATATAGGTCTAAAGAGAAATGTCTGCAATTAAGCAGAGATATGTCTACAGGAATCTTCACATGGAAGATGTGAAGAGGAATGATTCATCTCATAACAAGAAGGTGGAACCTACTTGAGAAGATATAGAGAATCTATTCCCTCTGGTTAAGATGGAGTAGAATGCTACCCAGTAAAATAACCAGGATGTTTGCGAGAAAACAGAGGATAATATTAGTCTGTAAACAGCAAGTCCTGAGTCCAGTAGAACTCTAACATGGTGAAGGGACAGAATACGCATAGGAAGAGACACCAGGTAGACCCACTTGAGGGACAAGGGGTGGGGTATCATGCGTTATTTAGTTAAATATGTGCTGTCCATGAAGGATTAGGATACCATGAGGACAAGCTGCAAGGAAAAAGAGCATATTTCCTGTAGGAATTTGGTAACTCTTTAGACTGTCACGTAGGAAAGGCTTATGTCCTTTATTAAAAGGAAATAGAAGGGTGTAAAGAACCCTCACAGTCATTGGAGGTGACTGAAGAAGCCTTTTTCAACCATATAGGATAGTCATTAGAGAAAAAACCCTCATGCTCTCTAGCAAGGGCCCATAGTGGAAAGCTTCTCTGTAGGATTGCAGAGAGCATTATGCAGGAGAGTTGGGAAATAAAACTGGCTGTTGGAGACAACCAGCTGCCAGCTCAACTATGCTGCCAACTCCAAGGATTTGGAGATGGCAGAAAAGAAGTTATAAGGATTATCCAAGATAGATGAGCACTATCTTGGAAGCACTACTAAGGCTAGACAAAAGGTAGTGGAAGACAATACTGGAACTTATAGAAAAGTACCAGTAGTCCAATCACTGAAGCTCCTGCATGGGCAGCTGCTGAATGGCATAGCAGAGAGATCTTTCTGTTTTTAACAGAGAGAACAGACAGAACAAGAGGAGAATATCCTGTCCCTGTCTGACGAGCTGCCCAGATGAGGAAAAGGGGGTTTACTCAAGAGAAAAAACTCTACACTGGAATGGAAAGGAAGACTGGAAAGGCTAAGAAAGCCTTCCATTGGTATGGTACCACTCTTACAGGGGAACCCTGGAAAAGAAGGTAAAGAAAAAATAGGAGCTGAGGGGAGACTTGCCATATGGTAAGTCTGTAGAAGGAAAAATTCATGGTGGTACAGAAAAACTATCATGAGATAGTTGGCAAACCTCTCTTCATTGTAGGAAGAGGAGGAAAACCCTGTGACCCATAGACATGAATATCCTGACAGCTCAGCATACCTAAAAGCAAGTGGATGCCCTTGAAACAGGAATCCAAGTGTAGAGGTTTAAATGAAAAAACAGTGAAAAAACTTCTAATGAGAAGAAGTGAACTGTAGGTTATAACATATTAATTGGAACCCTATTGAGGGTTAATTTTCCTGGCTTGAGTTTGGATTCTTCAGACCAGGGCGAGGTTTCCCTTGTTTGGGAACATCGGCAGGAGAAGAATAAAACCTTCTTCTTTTAGGAAAAGGAGGTTTGGTAGGGCATTTCTTACCTGCTGGGGAAGGAGAAGGTTTAGGATGGCCCTTAGAAACAGGGAAGTCAGTGGAGCAATGAGCAACCTGACGCAAAGACTCCTTATTGAAGAGATTTTCTCCAGTACAAGGAGTGTTACCCAGTCTTTGTTGTGCCCATCTGCTCAAGTCTGAAGCTTGGAGCCAGGCTCTACGTCGTGCTCCTATGGCTATAGCAGAGGTTCTGCTAACAGACTCAAAGGTGTCTAGGGAAGCACGAGAAAGAAACCTAGAGATATTCTGGCTATGACTAAGAAGCAAGGAATAGTCTGCAGCCTTGGGCTCTGAAAGAAAAGGAGTCAAAAGAGATAATTTCTCTGTGACCTCCTGAAGGGATAGACTCATATAAAAAATATATGAGAGAATCCTTGTTGCCAGCATAGATGTTTGGAAGGTTTGACGTCCAAAGGCATCCAGTGTTCTAGATGCACGACCTGGCGGGAAAGAAGAATGCTTCTTCTTGCTTTTTACCTTCCTCATTGCTGATTCCACTACAATGGAATGATGGGGAAGTTGAGTCTTTTGAAACCCTGGAGAGGGGGGCACCTGATACAGAAGAGCAGTTGCTGTAGAAGGTGAGGAAGCCCTTAAAGGTGTTTCCCATATTTTCAGAAGAAGATCCTGTAAAGAATGATGTAAAGGAAGCATTATATTTTCCTTTTCCCCAGAAGAGCCTTGTGTGGGATCATAGCCAGGGATAGGAATAGCCAGGAATGTTGCCATGTCAAGGAGAAATTTCTGAAAAGAAGGATCTCCAATGGGAACAATCCCTGGACAGGCTAAACTCGAAGAACTAGCCTGGGCACTGGAGGATGTACTTGTCCGGTGCAAAACAGGATCTCTAATGGATGGATACTGGGACTGGCGGTTATGACCTGAGACAGTCATTACTGTATCATCCATGCTAGGTATCGACTCCAAACTAGGTATAGAAAGGAGCGATCCTGGTGAAAAAAGCATGGATGGAGCTGGTCCCGATGTTACTGCAGGTACCAGCATCGACACCGATACCGGTAGCTGAGCCGGAATCGAAGGCGATACCGACATCGAAACAGTCATCGGAGGCTGCTCAAACGGTACCAAGGTAACTCGAAAATATCGGTGATTATCCTCGGTACCGCGTATCCGGAATCGGTGAATGTTGGTTCCGAGACGCGTCGGTACCCAGTCTTCCAGACTAGATATCGATTCTAGACTCGGCATTGAAGGAAGCGAATCTATCGATGCATGTCTAGAGGGTACCGACGTCAGGGGTCGTATCGACAGAGCTGCCGATACTGGAAAGTCAATCTGGGTATCGATCGGTCCCGAAGGTACCGAGTACGCCAGATGACGATCCCTGGTGAGGAGTGGATCGCTCAACACCAGTGCCGATGCCAGGGTATCGGTACCGCTCGAAGCGGATGCCACCACCGGGCATGGCTCAGGTATGTTCTGTGAGGGGTGAGCCCCAGGAACAACCTGAAACCCCTGAGAGGCTTTGGAGACCGAAGACTCCCGCCGGGGTTTTGAAGCCAATGAGGTCTTGAGGGCAAGGCCGGAGCCGTCATCATGCTTGGCATGAGACCTACCACTGAAGGATTGGCTAGTCTTAACAGACTGTTTGTGGGTTACCTGATCCTGTAGAGAAGAAATGGTCGGTGCCCTTACACTGGAAGGGAAAACTGTATCGAGGGAAACTCGAAATGGAGAATCCCTTCTCATAAAATTGTAGCCTGATGGCTCTGGAGGAAAGGGGTCAGGACCCAAACAGGTTAGACACCAGTTATTGGAGTCTAAAAAGAAAACTGTATTTCCACAGTTAAGGCACTTCTTAGGAGAAGAAGGCTCCATAATGGAGAGGCCTTACAGGCCCAAAAATTCAAGACAGAAACTGAGGGAAAAAAACTCCCTGAGTTTAGGAAAAAGAAAAGAAAAAACCACCGGCGGTACCGGTGGAGTCGGGGAAACAGCCGCGACCACAAGAAAACAAAAAGTAAAAGATTTAAAGAAAAAATTTTCTGCGGTGACAGAAGACGGTCCTGCCGGCTCTGTGGAAAAACAAAAACTGAGGAGAGACAGTTGGAAAGGCGGGAAGGCAGCACGCAGGCGCTGAGGGATGCTCCCAAAAGCTTTCTGATTGGACGCTGGGGAGCGTTCCCGCACAGGCTCCGTCGGTACCGACGTACCCATATGTGAAGACTCATTCCTGCTTGTTCCTGGAGATAACATTTTTCTCTTATTAGTCTTAAATGGGTTACATTATAGCTTCATTGAGTGTTCCCTAGTCTTTCTGCTTTTGTGATGGCGTAAACAATCGATCTACGTTTACCCGTTACACTCCATTCATTCATTTATAGTCCTCTATCATATCTCTCCTCAATCTCTTTTCCAAGTAGAAGAGCCCTAACCTTTTAAGCCTTTCCTCACAGGGGTATCCTTCCATCCCCTTTACCATTTTAGTGGCTCTTCTCTGTACCTTTTCTAATTCTGTTATATCCTTTTTAAGATATGGCGACCAAAATTACACAGAATACAGACACATTATAATATCCTTGGTTTTATTCTCCATTCCTTTCCTTATGAATCCTAACATTCTATTTGCTTTCTTGGCCTCTGCTACACACTGGGCAGAGGGTTTCAACATATTAATCCATGATGACACCTAAATCTTTTTCCTGGGTGGTGGTTCTTAATGTGGAACCTTGCATCGTTTAACCACAGTCTGGTTTGTTCTGTCCTAGGTGCATAACTTTGCACTTGTCCACATTAATTTCATCTGCCATTTGGACATCTAGTCTTCCCTCGAGGTCCTCTTGCTATTTTTCACAATCCTCTTGTGTTTTAACAACTTTGAATAATTTTGTGTCATCTACAAATCTGATCACCTCACTCATTCCCATTTCTAGGTAATTTATGAATATGTTAAAAAGCAGCAGGCCCAGCACAGATCCCTGGGATACTCCACTATTCACCTTTCTCCACTGAAAAAACTGGCCATTTAGGCCGACTCTCTGCTTTCTATCTTTTAACCAATTCCTTATCTACAATAGTTCACTGCCTCCTATCCCACTACTTTTTAAATTTTGCCAAGAGTCTCTTATGAGTGACCTTGTCAAAGGCCTTCTTAAAATTCAGATACACTATATCAACTGGCTTACCTTTGTTTACCTGTTTATTGACGCCTTCAAAAAAATATAACAATTGGAATCAACACGTCATTCGGCTTTCTTTTTTCTCACACCTAGCCTCTGGAAGGCTCTACCAGATTATATTTGCATTGAATCCTGTTTTCATAAATTTAAGGAGGCTCTTAAAACTTACTATTTTGAGTTAGCATTTCCAGGAGTTTGGGGACTAGAGGTGGGGGATGGAGCGCACAACCACAATCATTATGCTGTCTAGCTATAATTTCTAATGTTGGTCTCTGCTTTTCTCTCTCCTGTCCTGCTATTATGGTGCTCCTTTCCTGATTACATAATTTTATTGTAAATCACTTTGGTGCCCTTGTGGAAGGCGGTAAATCAAATACATATTAAATATAAACAAACATGCTGGCACTGACATCTGCTGCCTTTATAGTTTGCATATGAGAGAAATGTATCTCTATTTCTTTGATGCTGTACTGCATGTACAGTCTTCACTTTTTGGAGTTTTAGTTTAATTTTTATCTACATATTTCTATTTTTAGTTTGTAGTCACTTTGTATTTGGTGAGTGTCTATCTGTGTAATGTATGAATGACTGAGGCCAGGTATTCTGTTAGTATGAATTTTCTATATAGTAATCTGGTTTGTTCAGTTTTCCCAATTGATGTTCCTAAAGTGTATTGCAATATTTATCCAGTGCTGCCTTTTCCTAGGTAAGGCCCTTGTTATGTGAGTTTTGGAAGTTAGAGCTAGCATGATAGATCTTTTCTCTTAGGTCCTCTGTAACTTTTTTCCTAGTTCTTTTTGTATTCTTTCACAATACGCCCGGTACCAAGAGTGTTTTTGTTACTGTTACTGAGATGAAGGACTGGTGGATTTGGTGGATGTACAATATATGTTTGTATTTAATACATTATGGGGAGCACATATGTATTTGGAGTACTGAGGAAAGCACTATTAATATATGTTTCTGTTTTTCCAATTACCTCGCTCTCAAATCTTCCATTAAAATTCTCAGGAGCAGCCAAACAATTCATTCAATTCTTTCCAGCAGCAATGAACAGTAACAATGTTCGAACTTAAAGGGAAGAACCTCATTTCTATACCAGGGTATTTGGGACATAATCTCAATCTTTCATATTTACTGTTAATGTTCATCTCAATACTTGCAGTTTACTAAAGAAAGCCTCCATCTGGAGTTCACAACTAATAGTGTAATAACTAAAGGCAACATATCAAGATGTGTGGAAATTTTATAGTAGCAGTGGCACCCAATATAACTGAGAAAATACCTATACCTTTCCACCACATTTTCCTGGTCTCCAATTGCATTGTTCAGTTCTTGGGGATCTTCTCTTTCTCCAGATGTATAATAGTGGCAGCTGCTTAGTACCAACATTTCTATTCTCCTTCATAGGCCACATGTAATGAGTGTTTTTCATAATAAAATACTAAATTTAATTCATATTTAAAATACTTTGTACATTATTTTAAATGTACTACTTACTATGGGGTATGTTTACTAAAGCATGTCTTTTTTGCACTTAACACACATTAATAGCAACCATAATGTGCAGTCCCTGCCCCCTCTCTGCTCAATTCCTGCCCCAACTTGTGGTAAGCAGTCAACATTTTTTTTGTTTTGTTTACTGCATGCCTGTTTTGACCACCCAGTGATTGCTAACAGTCAAGGGGCCAGTGTCCAACGACTAACAAATATGATGACTTTGCAAAATTTGGGTTGTTGTGCCATGAGGCTCAAGCAAAAGTCTGCCCTAAAATAAAAAAGGGTTGAGAAGCACTGTTCAAACGTATCCCTCTCCATATAGATTATAAATTCTATTCCCACTCTGGTACACATAGTGATACTTCTTTCCTCACTTGTAAGGATTCGTTTTTTCTTATTCTATTTTAGGTCTCTCTGTGAACTAAAATAACCTCATCAATGACCCTGTGCTATACTACTACAGGAGGTAAAAAGAGGAACACACTAGAGCATAATAAAAATCCATCTTAAAATAGATTAATCAAACTTTAAGAAATACAGCCAAGCAGACTCTGCTGTGAACTGACAAGTGCTATGCAAATTTTAGCTGGAAACCATAACTAAAAGATGCACAATAAACATTGTTTATGCACTTTTTTGGGGTTTGTTTACTTCTTTCTGCTTGCCTGTTTGGGTTACGGTATTACATAGCCTCCAATTAAATATCAATTAAGCACACTGAAAAAATACAAAACGTAAATTTATTTCTTATAAGTTTTTAGTTACACGTTTCCAGTTAAAAAGCATATATTGATGCTATAAACACATTTGAGCACATTGGCTAAGTTGTCAACATGAATTGCTGCTTTAAACTTACAGACCATTTTAATAAATACAAAAGAAATACACGTTAAATATATTATCAAAAAGACTACACAAATAAAAAAAGGAGAGAAAAGTATATAATGTTCTTTCTGATAGTATTTGTGATTTCACCAATGATATCAAATAATTTTTAAATTTCCTTATCATGAATGTGAACTGCAAATCTTAACCTCTTTTCAAGTGATTCACGATCAAATCTAAGGAAAACATAAGAGGTGTTAAACAAAAATGATGCTACAGGGGAATGTTTGCTAAGCCCTCCACCAGTAACGCACATGTGGACCGCATTACTAGTGCAGGGGGTCAGTGCTAACTTCAGGGGGCATGTGCTTCTGTCCTTCTGCATTAAGTGCACTGCAC
This sequence comes from Ichthyophis bannanicus, assembly GCA_033557465.1. Classification (NCBI taxonomy): domain Eukaryota; kingdom Metazoa; phylum Chordata; class Amphibia; order Gymnophiona; family Ichthyophiidae; genus Ichthyophis; species Ichthyophis bannanicus. The sequence goes on from CM066036.1 coordinate 701,941,480, forward strand.
TAAGGGCATCAAGCACAGTTAGCACAGGCCACTAATGCCCACATTAGCTGTAACATGCCTGCATTCTACTCTTGTCCTGATGCATACTATCAGGGTAATGCAAGATTTTTTGTGTGTGGGCCCAAGCTACTTTTAAGTGTGGCTTCCAAACCGCGCGCTAAATCCTGCGCTACTGGGTAGTGTTGTTTAGTAAACATGCCCCATAGTGCATTGCTGTGGACATAATTTTATGAAAACTGCCATTCAGTTGTTGATTACAATCCACTTAACCTGACTAAATTTCAGGTGATAAGATTGTATGTATGCTATTCAATATTTCCAATCCACTATAACTAGAGCTACATGTCCACTAGAAATCAGCAGCAAGATCTCTTGGTACAACTCCAATGGAAGCCCACTGACCCACTGCTGAAGCAGCAGGTTAAGTTTGGGGTTATGCTTTCTTTTTAAAAAGGTGAATTTCAGTTTCTAAGAACAATAGTCCACTTATTAATGAGCTCTATTTTCATGGATTAACTTTAACTCTATTGGTCATTATCTTACAATAGAGCCGGATATCTGGCCCATTATTTTTGCAATAGAGCTGAATAAGACGACTATCCTTTAAAATAGTAAATGTATTTGATTCCTTTCCCTTTCTGCAAAAATTCTTTACTCACTGCATAAGGAACACGTGCGCAAATTCTCAGTGTTTTGATATGTATTTTATTTCCCTGCAGTTTTTACTTATCAAGAACAAGTAACAGGGAAAGTTGTCTGAACTAGTGCATTAACAAACATTCTGATAAACAACACTACACGTATCTAATTTACAAGAACTGTATAAAAAGAATCACTAAAACACTACACTACGAAGGTGTCCAACGCTTACAGTCAGACTTTTTTCAAACCCGTTACTTGCCTTGTAGCCACAGGAAAACGATCCAAAATTGAAAAGAATCTTGCCACAATCCTCCCCCCCACCCTGCCTACCACCAGGGACGGCTCGATATCTAGACTTCCAATAATTATTGCAATGATATATAATGCAATATATAACTGGTAAAATAATCTTTTTGTGTGGTATAATTTTAAAGCCAGTTAAAATACGCAGTCCTCAGATAAAATGTAATCTGTTGAAAAATGTTCATATCAGCACAACTTACATGTGCTAGATGCATAATTTTTCCCTAGTCCATTTTTTCTGTAATTAACTCTTATAAACTGGTATCATAAATAGAAATATACATTCAAAATATATGGAAAAGTGAGTTACTACATTAAATTTTCATATATCGATCCATCCCCTTCCCCTGCATGGTAATAGAAAATACTATTTTGCCTTGAACTTCATATTTGACAGTGAAATGTCACTAAAATATTTACCAAAAAAGTCCATCTAGTCAATTTGAGAGCAAAATGAACTCAGTGAAAAATTTACATTTCCTTTAGAAAAAAATTACAAGAATTTCATCTCCTAGCTATGAATCTTGAACTTTAGACACAAAGTTGGATTTATTTATACAAGATACAAAATGTAAACATGGCAAAATAAATAGTTAAAACAAGTGACGCAGGATCCTATTTCATGCTCATGATCCCATTAAAGATTTTTTAAATTCATTCAGTTGCAAATTCAAGTGCAAAAGCATGATGATGAATATCTACTATTCAAGTAACAGAAATATTGATAATACAAATAAACTATTTTACAAGGTAGTGATTTTCCCAATTTTACAAAATTTACATTGTATATCGATGTCATATACGATATACTGATAGTCCATTTAGGTCCATTTGAGCTCCCTGTGATCCACAGAGTGCAGAAATTTGCATTCAGTTGGAAAAATAAATGCCTATGCTGTAAAGCACAGGACAAGTCCACTGTTTTAAGGTTATGTCACTTCCATTGCTACTGTTGTTTCTGCAATTCCATTTAAACCCAATCTTTCTGGTTCATGGTTCTCTCTGTAAAGAAAAGAATATGTTATTTAAAAATAATCCAGCATTAATACAAAAGACATAAGAAGATAAGATAAGCCATGCTGAGTCTGATCAAGGTTCATCAAGCCCAACATCCCGACTTCAATAACGGCCAGCCTGGGTCACAACCTGCATATCCCAAAAAAATCAAATTTCTCATAGCTCTTTACAAAGGTTAACTGATGATTTGTCCAAGTATACCTTACTAATATTTTTTAATGGACTTTTCTTCCTGGAACTTGTCAGACCTCTTTTGAAACCTGCTATGTTAGTCACCTTGACCACATCTCTTTTAGCATTTTTGTTGTTTCTTAACCTTTTCTAATTTTACTACATCCTTTATGGGATAGAGCAACCAGAACTTTGTCACACTATGGATCTAAACAGAGGTATAATGATATTCTAAAATAATCCCTAACATTCTATTTGTTTTTTTGGCAGCTGCGGCACACAAGGTGAAAATTTCAACATATCCATAATGACTCAAAAAAAAATTTCTTCGATAGTAACTTGTAACTTAGCACTCAGCATTTTGTGGCTGGAGTTAGAATTATTTTTCTCTATATGCATCACTTTGCACTTATCCATATTAAATTACACGTCATTTTAATGCTCAGCCTCCCAGTCTCACAAGATCCTTTTGCAATTCCTTAGAATCCTCTGCTGTTTTAATCATCTTGAATAATTTTTTCTCATCTGCAAATTTGATTACCTCACTCACTGCTCCTCTCTCCAGATTGTTTGTGAATATGTTGAATAGTACAGGTCTCAATACAGACCCTTAGGACACACCAATACTGATCGTTTTCCAATTAGATACTGATAATTTAGTACTACTCTGTTTCCTGTTCACTAGTTTCCAGTCCATAACAGGGCACTGCCTCCTACCCCAGGATGTTTTAACGTTCTGAGGAATATTTCATAGGAGATTTTGTGAAATTACGTCTGAAAATCCATATATTATGTCAACTGGCTGGCTCATCTTTATCTCATGTTTGCTTACACCTTCAAAAACAAAAAAAACCCCTTAAAAACTGGTCACTACTAAACCCATATTCACAGTTTCATTAAGCTATGTCTATCTACATTATCAGCAATTTTGTTTCTTTAGAATAGCTTCTACCATTTTCCATTGCACTAATGTCAGGCTCTCTGCTCTATAATTTTTATCACTCTTTTTATAAATTAGCATTACATTGGCCACACTCCAATCTCTCAGGTAATACGGCTATTTCAAATGACAGGTTAGAGATTACTTGTAACAGATTAGCAATTTCACGTTTGAGCTCTTTCAGTACACTGATGTATATATTTTATTTATTTATTTAACCAGTTTTCTATACCGCCTTATCCTTCAATCAAAGCAGTTTACATTATGCAATTACTACAAACAGGTACTGGATATATTCCCTTGTCCCCAAAGGGCTCACAATCTATGTGTACCTGAGGCAACGGAGGGTTAAGTGGCTTGCCCAAGGCCACAAGGAGTGCCTATAAGGCTAGAAACCCCAGTCCCTCCGGCCTGAGATTCCTGTCCCCGGGTGGAACTTGAACCCCCAGCCCTCCAGCCTGAGGTACCATGTCCTAACCACTAGGCCACTCCTCCCTCCTGATGATTTATTACTTATTAATTTGTTAATATGATCTATTATATTTTCTATATTTACACTTATTTGTTTTATTTGTTCTGAGTTAACACAATCAAAGAAGCTTTCTGATAAACATATGAAGCCAATATCCTCCTTAGTTAAGGCAGAGATAGCAGAAAATCTAAATGAATTCTTTATTAACTTATCCTCCCCTAAGCACTCTTTTTACCATTATGGGGAATATTTACCAAGGTATGGCAAAATCTTGGATTTTACACAGCTTAATTTACCACAGTAATCACTAACCTGTGGTAACACAGTACTGCAAGTTAGTAAATACCAATGTAAATGAATAACACAGCTTGCGTTGAACTTGGCAAGCTATGCTATTTTAGGAACATTAAGGCCAGTTCAAAGCTGGTGTTATGTTTCCTGGCCAGAAGCAAAGAAGGGATTGGGGTTATGGGGGGTTTCAGGTCTACGAAGGTGACTTCAGAAGGGGGGTGGGGTCTGGTGGCAAGTCTTCTGTGGGGAGTATGGGGTCTGGACTGCAAAGGTTCTCCTTATTTTACAATGGCACCGATCCATTAAAAAATAGCAGTTGGGAGCATCAGGCTATGTGTTACTAGCATGATGGCCCAGGACAAAAAAAAAGTTAGCTTTGAGCTGGTGTTATTCTTCCAGGAATAACACGGCAAGCGGATTTCAATGCAAGCTGTGCTATTCAATTTACATAATAATGAGGTGCTTAATGTGAATTTGCATATTATTATTTGCTAATGCTTGTTATGATAAATGAATGTACAATTCTACCTTTTTAACATATGTTAAGAGGCAAAAATTGTGCAATATTCCCTTAATTCATATTAGTAACTACCCCCTCTTAGCTGTCTAGTATTTTAATTTGATTCCCTTATGGGATTTTAGTTTCAAATGTACTTGAAAACAGTTTTTGTGTTTTTGCTTCTACTACAAGTTTATTTTCACAGTCTCTCCTGACCTGTCTTTTTACTCTCTTACATCTAGCTTGCTAGTGCTTGTGTTCATCCCAATTTTGCTTATTCGCGTAAGTTTTCAATTTTCTGAAGAATGTCCCTTTAGCTTTCACCGCCTTTTTTGCTTTACCATTATATATCAGGTTGTCAGTCCTCGTCTTTAACTTTGTTTTAATGCATGGAATATATTTTATCAGGGCTTCTAAAATGGTATTTTGAAACAACGCCCATGCTTCATGTAAACCTTTGACCCTGGTAATTGCTCCTTTTAGTTTTTTTTCAATAGTTTCCCCTTCTAAAGTTAAATGCTATAGTAGTTGTCTTCTTTATGGTCCCTCTTCCAATAATTAAGACAAATTTGATCACATTGCACTACTGCCAAGCAGCCCCACCATTATTACCCTTTGCACCAGGTCCTGATTTCCAACAATGGCTAGACCTAAAGTAGTGTCACAGAGCAAAAACGTTCGGCGACTGGAAGTAAATACAGTCAAACCTCGGTTTTCATGATTAATCCGTTCAAAAAAGTCTGACTAAAACCGAAACGTATGAAAACCGAAGCAATATTTCCCATAAGAAATAATGTAAATCCAATTAATCCGTTCCAGACACCCAAAAATATTCACAAAAAATACATTTTATAGAGAATAGGTTAGGTTGTATTCCTTTGGGTAGTGGCTGCTTTAAGGCTGGATCCCACAGGGCTTTGAGCTGGCTAACTGGTACCAGATGTTTTTATATTTCTTCTTTTTTTTAATTATTTTTGCTTAACCTACAGTACCTTATTCTGTGCCGAGGGTGGTTTCCTGCTACTTCCTGGTGTGAGCTTTCTCTTTCTTCCCCTTCGCTGCTGGATGCCACTCGGGTTTCACTGCTCCTTTTTTCCCCTCCGATCTTCCTGCCTTGTTCTTGCTCTCGCTACTCCCCGCAGCAGTCCCCCGACTCACTTTGCCTATTCACAAGGCTGTCTGCTAGGCAGTCCCGCTCCCCGCCGGTTCTCTTACGTGGCTCCTGGTGCACGTTTGTTCTCCGACGCTCTCCCCAGCACTCCGTTGACTTGTCATCTGCACTATCACGCGGTTCCCCTCTCCGCTGCCACAATCTTCAATTTATGAATCCTCCGTTGGTTTCTGCGGCCCCTTCATTGCTCCGCTGCCCGATCGCTGCTAGGGAAGCACAAGGCTTTGTAATGGAGCTCTTCTACAACCCCGCCGTGGAGCCCGATGACGTCACCGGACCATTTCAAATTCTACGAAAACCGAGCGGACGTACGAGAACCGAGACAACATAGCAATTTAAAAAAATCATCGAAAACCGAAGCTAACGAAAACTGGGGCATACGAAAACCGAGATTTGACTGTAAACTGAGTTCGGACCACTGACTGGCCAGCTCAATCACCTGATCTCAACCTGAGAATCTTTGGTACAAGGTATTTGTTGAGATCACATAGAAGCAGCTGCAGACCAAGCAAGAGTTGATTGAATCACTGATTGCAGCCTGGAATTGCATCATAATGCAAGAACACCTCCTCAAACTGGTTCACTCCATGCCAGACAGATGTTGTCTGGTGAGAAAGAGCAAGGTCTGGCTCATCAAATACTAACGGCCATCAACAACAAAAAACAGCCCTTTTCAGGGCTACCTAATGAAATTAAGGAGAAAACTTGCACACTGCCAACTGAGCACATATTGCATCTTTGTATACAGATTCACAACCAAACAAACATGGGTATTAAACAATCATAGAAGAACACAAGTCATGGTAAATTTGTCAGATTTGTACAAAAGACAAAAAGGGAAGAAAATGACATGCAGAAGGGGTTGTAAATTGTAATGCATTTTGTCCCTGTGATCAGGGCCGGCCCATCCATTTTGCGAGAATGTTGTTCATACAGGGCCCCATGTGAACTTCATTCTCACATGACGGTGCTCTTGAAATGCTAGCTTAAGAGGGAGCTAGGGAAGCCCGCGTGAGGCCCTGGCTCACCTCGGCACAGATGCCAGTGTGAGGAGCAGCATTTTCCCTCCTGCTGGCAGCTGTGTTCTTGTGAAGCACACATATGGGTACGTCGGCGCCGACGGAGCCCGCACGGAAATGTTCCCCAGCATCCAATCAGAAAGCGTTTGGGAGCATCCCTCGCGCCTGTGCGGTGACTTCCCGCCTTTCCCACTGCCTCTCCCCAGTTGAGTTTCATAGCTGAGACAGAAGGAGAGAAAGAGGAAAGGAAATAGATAGATACAACTCCTAGGGGAGGTGGGTGGGTTGTGAAGACTAATTCCTGCTGTTCCGGAGATCACCTGTTACAGGTAAGTAACTGTGCTATCTCCAGGAACAAGCAGGAATGAGTCTTCACATATGGGGACTCCCTAGCTGTGGGTGCCAGGGGAGATCCCATAAAATGTGCATCCCTGGAACAGGACGGCATTTCCCAAACCTGGATCTCCGGCATCCCCTGGGGGATGGAAGGTAGGAGTTGAATAGAGCAGAGCTGTAGAGGAACAGCGAATTTAAAGACTACAGGGAAAAAAGTCTTTAGAAGGTATGTCAAGTATCATCAAAATATTTAATGAACTAGCACAATATAGAGCTTACCTACTGGATTGTAGGAAGTAGACTGTAGATGCAGTAGCGGAATCTTCAAGGTGACTCCACAGCAGTGAGGAAGAAGTTCCAATCTGGAATGGGCAGGTGACCCCGGTGTCAGCCGGGGCAGGAGAAGATCGGCAGGTCTTCAATGAAAAGCTTTATGGGAAAAGCTGAGAACTCATTTAGGTATAGAGTCATAAACATTGAGGACTAAAAGAAGAAGACTGACCGATCTGGAAAATTAGCCCAGTCCGGAAGGGAAGAGAGGGTTTGTAAAAAAGCCCCTATTCCCAAGGAGAACAGAAGTGCACTCAGGAACACTGAAGATGTACACTGTCCTTCCTAGCTGTTAAGCGATAGGAAGACATTGAAACTTGAGACTGCACAGATAGGGAGATGTATAACAAAAATAGAAGCTGTTGACGTCACAGCAGTAATGGTTAGTATAACCCGTCCCAGTCACTGAGCCGTAAGATAATAGGCAAGTTGACTGTCCGGACCCCATAAGAAAATAAAAACCTAAGCACCGACAGTCAGGGAGATAGGTAGACATAGGGTGCTCTGGACTTCTCCCAATATGCGTATGCCTATATACATATATATATATATATATATATATATATCCGGAAGACATACATATCTATACCTATGAGAACATATGTATGTAGACAAGGAGTTTTTTTTTTTTTTTATATATATATCTACATGTAGACATGTAGATAGACATATGTATAGATAGAGGTGGGATGGCTGACGCCCACCCAGGCCCATACATAAAAATAATGTTTCAGAATACATGCCTGCAACTGAGCCACAGAAAAAAACATTCACATGGGGAATGTGATGGGAAAAAAATTCACCCAATAATAGGGGGTGAAACCCACCTGAAGAAATATAGAGAATCGATTTCTGTGGAGCAGGAATGTGGGTCAGTGGAAGAACCAGTATGGTTGCGTGAAAACAGAGGATAACAGCAGTCTGGCAAGAGTACGTCAGCAGTACTTTAGGACTCTGATACGTCCAAAGGACAAGAAGAACGCATAGACGAAGATACCAGAGTGAACCAGCCAAGGGGTTCAGGGGTATCATGTACGATAAAGGAGTATGCGTTGTCCAAGTGGAGTAGAAAACATAATGCCAAGCTGTAAGGAACAGGAGCATATTCCGGTCAGATTGGGAACTCCGTGGACATTCACGCAGAAAAGCTTGTCTGCTGCATATGAAAGACCCTCAGAGACAAAGGTCAATGCTCTGTGGTAAGGGCCCAGAGTAGAAGCTTCTCTGAAGGTTGCCGAGAGCATTGTGCAGGAGAATTATAAGATAAAAACTGACAGAAGTCAGGCGTGTTGCCACATCCGAGGAAAGGATATGGCTAGAAGAAGATAAGCTGCAGTGAATAGTATTATGCAAGATAGTTGCAAGCAGCTTGCAATGAGCATTAAAGTGATCATTGGAACTCCTGCATATACAGCAACTGAACAAAACGACCGAGGGGATTCTCCTGTAGAAAACAGAGAGAAAACAGACAAAGGCAGCGGAGAGCATCTCCGTCCCTGTCCGATGAGTTGTTCAGAGCACGCAGTGAAGGAAAAACAAACAGGCTACACTGGAAGAAAAAAAGCGTTTCAGTATGGCACCAACTCAAGCAGGGGAAACCCTGGAAGAGAGGGGGTTGGAAAGTGACTTACCATAGGGTAAGGCAGCTGAAGGAAAAGATGTCCATATGGGGACAGAAACTATCATGGGATAGTTGTGACCTCCCTTCGTGGTAGTAAGAATGGGAGAATTCTGCAACCCATGGACAAAAGTATCCGAGAGCATAGCATACTGGAAAAGAAACCAGTGTAGAGTTTGAAGAATAAACTTCTGCTAGGGGGAAGTTAACTGTAGATTGCAATACACAGGAACCTATGGTTGCTGGTTATGAGCAGACTGGGTAGAGTCTGGAGACTTCAGATTAGGATGAGATGTCCCTTGCTTGGGTACACCGGGAGGATGGGCAGAAGAAGGATGAAACTTCCTCTTCTTCGGGAAAGAAGGTTTGGTAGGACATTTCCCACGTCCTGGGGAAAAAGAGGACTTAGGATGGTTTCCAGAACTAGGAAAGTCAGTGGAGCAATGAGCAACCTGACGTAAAGCTTCTCTATTGAAAAGATTGTCTCCAGTACAAGGAGAATTACCCAGTGTATGTTTTGCCCATCTGCTCAAGTCTGAAGCCTGCAGCCACGCTGTACGACGCGCTCCAATGGCAATAGCGGAGGATCTGCTAACAGACTCAAAAGAGTCTAGAGAAGCGCGAGAAAGGAACCAAGAGATATTCCTGCTATGATTAAGAAGCAAGGAACAGTCAGAGGCCTTGGGTTCTGACAAAAAAGGAGACAAAAGAGATAACTTCTCTGTGACCTCCTGAAGTGTGAGACTCATATAAAAAATATATGAAATAATTCTTGAAGCCAACATAGAAGTTTGGAAGGTTTGACGTCCAAAGGCATCAAGTGCTTTAGATGCACGACCTGGTGGGAAAGAAGAATGCTTCTTCTTGCTTCTGACCTTCCTCATTGCTGATTCCACGACAATGGAATGATGCAGAAGTTGGCTTTTCTGAAACCCCGGAGAGGGAGGCACCTGATACAGAACATTCATGGCTGTAGAAGGCGCAGGAACCTTTAAAGGTGATTCCCAAATCCTCAGAAGAAGGTCCTGCAAAGACTGATGCAAAGGAAGCATTATGGTTTCCTTTTCTGCAGGATCTTGGTCAAGAGTAGGACCAGGAATAGGAATGGCAAGAAAGGCTGCCATATCAAGGAGAAACGTCTGAAAAGAAGGATCTCCCAGAGGAACTATTCCTGGGTAGGCTGAGGTGGAATGAGCAGCGTGAACACCAGAAGACCTACTGGGCTGGTGCATAAAAAGAATCCTGCTAGATGGAGAACGATACTGACAGTTCTGATTCAAGGCAGTTAGTACTGCGTCGTCGGTTCCCGGTATCGATTCCAAGCTAGGCATAGAAAGGATCGATGGCACCGATGGAACTGCAGGAAACGACGTCGACACCGGTACTGGCATCGGGGACGGTAATGCCATCGTAGCAGGTATCGGAGGTTGCCGAAGCGTTACCGAGGTAACCAGAGAGCTTTGGTGATCATCCCCGGCACCGCGTAGTCGGAGGCAACATGGATTGGCTCCGAAACGCGTCGGGACCAAGTCATCTAGACTGGATATGGATTCCAGACTGGGCATCGAACCGATTGTCGGTGGTGGAATCGGCGATGCCGCTACCTGAAGGTCAATCGGAATCGTATCGATCGGTACCGAAGGCACCGAGGACGACGCCCGGTGAAGAGAGGAACACTCGACACCGGCGCCGATGTCGAGGTATCGGTACCGCTTGAAGCCGGTACCCCCCCAAGCATGGCGTAGATAGAGGAAAGCCCATCCGGGGCGCATCGGTCGGCCCCGAAGGTACCCAGGGCACCAGATGACGATCCCCGGCGAAGAGTGGAACACTCGATACCGATACCGATGCCGACGCCGGGGCATCGGTACCGCTCGACGCCGGTATCAACCCCGCGGCTGGCTGGGATACAGGAAATCTAGACTGGGTCGTATCGATCGGCCCCAAAGGCACCGAGGACTCCCGACGATGATCCCTGGTGAAGAGCGGAGCACTCGACACCGGTGCTGATGCCAGGGGGATCAGCACCGCTCGAAGTCGGCACCAACCCCGCGCATGGCTGGGAAGCAGGAAAACCAGTCCGGGTCGGGTCGATCGGTCCCGAAGGTACTGAGGACACCAGACGACGACCCCTGGTGAAGAGTGGAGCACTCGACACCGGTGCCGATGCCGGGGGAGCGGCACCGCTCGAAGCCGGTACCAACCCCGCGCATGGCGGGGACGCAGGAAAGCCAGTCTGGGTCGAGTTGATCGGCCCCGAAGGTACCGAGTACACCAGCTGACGATCCTCGGTGAAGAGTGAAGCACTCGACACCGGTGCCGATGCCGGGGGATCGGTACCGCTCGAAGCGGATACCACCCCCGAGTATGGCTCAGGTATGTTCTGTGAGGAGTGAACCCCAGGAACAACCTGAAACCCCGTAAATGCTTTGGAGCCCGAAGACTCCCGCCGGGGTCTTACTGCCAATGGGGTCTTGAGGGCAAGGCCGGAGCCATCATCATGCTGGGCATGAGACCTACCCATCAAGAATTGGCTAGTCTTAACAGACTTTTTGTGGGTTACCTGATCCTGGAGAGAAGAATAAACCCGTGTCCTCACCTCAGGAGGAAAAACGGCATTGAGGGATACCCGAAAAAGAGAAGGTCTTCTCCCGATACTAAAGCCTGATGGACCCTGGGAAAAGGGGTCAGGACCCAAACAGGATAGACACCAGGCACTGGAGTCTAAAAAGAAAACTAAGTTTCCGCAGTGAAGGCATTTCTTAGGGGAAGAAGGCTCCATGTTGGAAAGGCCTGTTAGGCCTCGATGAGATAAAAGAAAAAACCGAGGAGAAGTTATTTCTCTAAGTTTGAAAAGAAAAAAAAAAAAACACCGGCAGTGCCGGAATCGGCGGGAAAGACAGCCACGACCACAAGAAAATAAGGATTTTAAAGAAAAACGTTTCTGCGGTGACAGGAGGTACGTCCTGTTGGCTCCGCGGAAAAACGAAAAACTGGGGAGAGGCAGTGGGAAAGGCGGGAAGTCACCGCGCAGGCGCGAGGAATGCTCCCAAACGCTTTCTGATTGGATGCTGGGGAGCATTTCCGTGCGGGCTCCGTCGGCGCCGACGTACCCATATGTGAAGACTCATTCCTGCTTGCTCCTGGAGATATGCCCTTTAACCTTTTCTCACCCAAAAAAAATCTCCGAAGCAATCCCCAGTGAAACGCTATTTTAACTCTTTTTGTCGGATCACACCGAGGGAGGATGAGAATGAAATCTTAACCCCACCAGACAGATGTGATCCATTTTATTCATAAAAAGTTCTTTGGTAAATAAGCAATTTCAAAGCACCAACTTATCTTTAGAAAGTCCAGAAGAAAAGCCCAACTCTTCCCGTGTATGAAACATCAAAATCCTGAAACACGACGTGCACGTTTCGGGATACCAAATCCCTGTATCAAGTGGTCCGGCGCAGGTCAAACAGGCATTGTCCTTCTTGCAACCATAGTCAAATAAATGGCGTCGTTTCCATTTTAAAACCACCGGATGTTCGCCGGCATCATTCACTCGAAAGGACCGTTCACACATCATTGGCCAGCAAAATCTGTCCATCAACAAGGAGAACGACAGATAGGCTAAGGGCAATTTCACCACAGATCCCCTTCCTTATTGGATGAAATCAGCAACCCCGAATGATGTAATAACCAATGACACCTGCCAAAGAACAGCCAATCATAAAGGGGGTTTCCCACCAATAGAGGGAATCCCTTACCCGATTGGCCCCCTTACAAAACACTTAACCATTCAATTTCGCGATTAAGACCACCGGGATGTGTAGCATCCAAATCATAGATCCATCGCTGTTCACAATGCTGCAAACGGACCACTCTGTCACCCCCTCTAGGATCTTCAGGGATGTGATCGATCACCGTCCAGTGTTGGGACGGTTTTGTTGGATTTAATTACCCTAGTTTTAACAAAAAAAATTTTCATCTTTGAGGGAACATTTTTTCAGCAAATTTTTGGTATCGCCATGGGCGCGACAGTGGCTCCTTCCATTGCCACTTTATATTTGGCTCAGCTGGAAGAAAGTCAGATATACGTGTCTGACTTTTTTGCCCATGTGCCGATTTGGAAGCGGTTTTTAGATGACATCTTTTTTGTGTGAACAAGGGCGAGCAGAAAGAGGTCACTTGCGCTTTTATTGAAAAACCGAAACCCCGACACTTTTCGGCAGATGCCTTCATCAAGGGGACACTGTATTAATTCAATACATGGAGCGCATGAGAATATGTAACCAGTAATGTGATTAATAATGCTTCAGCACTGACACGTACCTACAGCACTGACAGTCACAGCAAAACAGTAGGATTGTTTTGCTGTGACTGTCAGTGCTGTAGGTACGTGTCAGTGCTGAAGCATTATTAATCACATTACTGGTTACATATTCTTGTTTGTTCATTTAGACTCTCTGCGAGTCAGTGCTCTTTTTTGTGTTCCTATCTTTTTTGTGTGGACCGCTAGTTTTGGTGAATTGCAAGATTTCTTATCCTGGTTGAATGGATTGAAACCTAACATCAAATTCACAGCACACATAGATCTACAGCGCATAGAATTTTTGGATATGTTGGTTTACAGAACGGGTAGTTCCCTTCATACCACCTTATTCCGTAAGCCGGTGCAGAGAAACAGTTTACTCAGTTATAATAGTTTCCATCCAGCCTCTCTTCGGAAGGGGCTCCCCTATGGCCAATTTTTACGTTTACGTCTCTTATGTTCTTCCTTTTCTGAATTTAAATGTCATGCCCGTGAATTAAAGCAACGTCTGTTGGCTAGGGGGTACCCCCCTTTAGTTGTAGATCGTGCTTATAAACGGGCTCGATACACCCATCGTGATTGGCTAATGCTCCCCACCCCTACCACCTCTACTGCTTCTGCGGACAAACGGATAGTGGGGGGTTTTCCATATATGGTTTGGAGTAATGCTGTCATAGGGATTCTTCGTAAACATTGGCCCATTCTTTCGGTGCATTCCAGTTTGGCTTATCCATTTATGCCCGCTTTTAGTAAAGCTTTGAATCTTTGCTATATGTTAATTAAATCTACCACCATTTCGGATAGACCTATTGGTCTGGGTGAACTACGGGGACATTTTCCCTGTCAAGATTGTAAATTTTGTTTTAACACCATGTCCGGGATCTTTTGGACTCATCCTGAAACTGGGCGCACTTATCAGCACAAATGGTTTACCACCTGTTCCTCCATTTTTGTGGTCTACTTGATCCAGTGTAACTGCCCTTTGCTGTACGTAGGACGCACGACACGTTCCATTAAAGTTAGAATTGGGGAACATTCGTCTAGGATTCATCAACGGATCACTTCAGCCCCAGTAGTGGAACATTGTCTTGAGCAGGGACATTCTTTTGAGGATCTTCACTGGACGGTGATCGATCACATCCCTGAAGATCCTAGAGGGGGTGACAGAGTGGTCTGTTTGCAGCGTTGTGAACAGCGATGGATCTATGATTTGGATGCTACACATCCCGGTGGTCTTAATCGCGAAATTGAATGGTTAAGTGTTTTGTAAGGGGGCCAATCGGGTAAGGGATTCCCTCTATTGGTGGGAAACCCCCTTTATGATTGGATGTTCTTTGGCAGGTGTCATTGGTTATTACATCATTCGGGGTTGCTGATTTCATCCAATAAGGAAGGGGATTTGTGGTGAAATTGCCCTTAGCCTATCTGTCATTCTCCTTGTTGATGGACAGATTTTGCTGGCCAATGATGTGTGAACGGTCCTTTCGAGTGAATGACGCCGGCGAACGTCCGGTGGTTTTAAAATGGAAACGACGCCATTTATTTGACTATGGTTGCAAGAAGGACAATGCCTGTTTGACCTGCGCCGGAGCACTTGATACAGGGATTTGGTGTCCCGAAACGTGCACGTCGTGTTTCAGGATTTTGATGTTTTCATACACGGGAGGAGTTGGGCTTTTCTTCTGGACTTACTAAAGATAAGTTGGTGCTTCGAAATTGCTTATTTACCAAAGAACATTTTATGAATAAAATGGATCACATCTGTCTGGTGGGGTTAAGATTTCATTCTCATCCTCCCTTGGTGTGATCCGACAAAAAGAGTTAAAATAGCATTTCACTAGGGATTTCTTTGGAGATTTTTTTTGGGTGGGTATTTATACATCTCTGAGTTTGGGATAATTTTCAGATGATTCTTTAACCTTTTCTGGCATTCAGCGTGCTTCACTAGAACACAGCTGCCAGTGTGAGAGAAAACGCTGTTCTTCACGCTGGTGGCTGTGCAGAGGTGAGGTGAGCTGAGGCCTCGCGCAGGCTTCCCTGGCTCCCTCTGAAGCCTCTTAGATAGGCTCTTTGGGGGAGGGTCTAGGATAGGACTGGAAATGGCCAATGGGGGGCTAGGACTGGACTGGAAATGGCTGATGGGGGGCTAGGATTGGAAATGGGCTGATGGGGAGGGAGGGGAGCCTGGACTGGAAATAGCTGACGGGGGCTAGGATTGGAAATGGGCTGATGAGGGGGCTAGGATAGGACTGGAAAAGGGTGATGGGAGGAGCCTGGACTGGAAATGGGCTGATGGGGGGGGCTAGGATTGGAAATGGGCTGATGGGGGGAGTTTGGACAGGAAATGGGCTGATGGGGGTTGGAATAGAAATGGGTTGATGGGGGGCTAGGAATGGACTGGAAATGGCTGTTGGGGGGCTAGGGTTGGAAATAGGCTGTTGGGGGGAAGCTAGGATTGGAAATGGGCTGATTGGGGGGGGGGGCCTGGACTGGAAATAGCTGATGGGGGCTAGGATTGGAAATGGGCTGATGAGGGGCTAGGATTGGAAATGGGCTGATGGGGGGAGTTTGGACAGGAAATGGGCTGATGGGGGGGGGCTAGGAATGGAAATGGGGGCATGGAAGAATGGGACTAGAAGGGAGTGGATGCTGGGTGGGGCTGGGACTAGAAGGGAGCTGATGTTGGGGGAGGACTAGAAGGGGATGGGGCTGGGGGAATGAGGATGGAGATGGGAAAAGATATTTTGTGTGGGAGGGAAGAAAAATCTCCAATTGGCTGGGTATTGAAAGAGTAAGTGGGGATTGAGGATGGAAGGGTGAAATTTGAGCGGATGATAAAGGAATAAAGAAAGAAATGGAGGAAAGAGCAAAAGGGGAAAAATCAGCATGTTGAAGCAGATGTAGAGAGAGAGAATGGAAAAAATCTAGAAAGGAGAAGAAAGGACAAATGGACAGCTAGCAGAAGACACGAAGAAACCAGAAGAAAGTGACTGGAGCAATTGCAACTGAAAAATAAAATGCCCAAACCAAAGGAAGAAAAATACTTTATTATTTTGAATTTATTAACTGGAATATATCAGCTCTGGGAAATGTGTATTGCTAACGTCTTTGCGTTTTTGTTTAGTACAAGAGGGAATTAATTTATAGTTTTATTTCTCCGGTGTTGTACATTCTAAGTTTGGCTTTTGGGGTTCCCAATTTAATTATTGTTTTCCTATTTCTAAATTGTGATCCCTTGTTCTTTGGTTGGTGACAGTCTATGTTCTGCATGTGTATCTGAGCTGAGGTATTGTTCATGTAGTTTCTATTTGACAGTGCCACTTGTTCTCTTTCCCCAGTAGATGATGTATTGGTATTCTCTGAGATGTATTGGTTTAATATGTGCAGTGTTGCCTTTTTGATAGGTAGGGTTTGGTGCGTTGTGCGTCCTGGTAGTGCTGTTAAATGGTCAGTGTTTATAGTACTTCCTAATGTGCCTGGCGGTTGGCACTGGAGTAATGTAAAAATCTGGTAGTCTTTATTCAGACACTCATTAAGAGGCATGATTACTAAAAGTTAGCGCATGTTAACATTATGCAAATGAGGTTCCTTATGCAATGAGTTTTTGCACATGGCCCCCCTGCCATGTGGATCCAAACAACTAAAATCTGCTAATTCGGCACTACCTATGCAAGACTTTTTCACACCACGGTAAGTTACATGTGCCACTGCACTAATCTAGGCATAGGCAGTTATACCTGCTCTAGAGCGGTGCCTAGGTTAAGACGCATCTGTATGTCCATTATTCTACAAGGTAAAGCACACATGTGTTTTACTTTCTAGAATAGGACCTCAAAACGTACTCAGGAAGGTGAAATTTTACTTACCTGATAATTTCAATTCCTACAGTCCTGCTATATCAATCCAGACTAGTGATTTGTTCCCCCCCTGCCAGCAAATGAAGACAAAGAAACTAGAAGCTTCCAGTGACGACATCACTGGTACTAGTGCTGATGCAGCTAGATGCATTCTTTAATATTTAGTAACCAAGCACATGGTGGAACTAGTTAATGAATAAAACCCCTGCACACCAAATAACCTCCTTGGGGAAAGGTCAGAAGACCAAGGGCCCCCAAGCAAGGGCCAGACAGCTCAACTATTTGCAAGCAGCATGATATCTTCAATAGTGATCAGTGTGAAGCCACAGAGACAGTAGAGCACAACAGGGTGGGTCCTGGACTGGTCTGGTGTAGACATTCAACTGGTAATAACTGACAAACGTAGAGAGGGAAGACCTTGTCACTGCTCGACAAAAGTCAAATGGGGTGACAGAACACTCCTGTTAGAGAGGGCATTGAGTCAGAAAGGATTAAAGTTTTGCAAGAAACAAAATTTGCTGTAGAATCTCTATGGATTGAAATTCCATGTAAAAAGGGGAAGGCGATGGCAGTGGGGGTGTACTATCGACTGTCTGACCAGAATGAACAAAATGGATGATGAAATGCTCAAAGAAATCAAGGAAGCTAACAAAAGTTACAGCGCAGTAATAATAATGGGTGATTTCAATTACCCCGGTATCGACTGGGTCAGTGTCACTGCAGGACATGCTAGGGAGATAAAGTTCCTAGATGAAATAAATGACTGCTTCTTGGAGCAGCTGGTTCATGAACTGACTAGAGGGGAAGCCATATTAGACCTAGTCCTTAGTGGTACACCAGATCCAGTGCAAGAGATAAGGGTGTTTGGGCCACTTGGCAATAGTGATAGCATTATCGCCTTTGATTTAATTAGTGGAGGAGGGATAGTAAGGAAATCCACAGTACTACCTTTTACATTTCGAAAGGGAGACTATGATAAAATGAGGAAAATAGTTAAGAAAAAACTAAAAGGAGCAGTTGCAAAGGTTAAAGACTGGGTGTTGTTGAAAAATACTATCTTGGAAGCCCAGACCAGCTGTATTCCACGCTTTAAGAAAAGTGGAAGGAAGTCCAAAAAACTGCCAGCATGGTTTAAAGGTGAGGTCAGAGAGGCTGTTGTTGCCAAAAAAGCATCTTTCAGGAAATGGAAAAACGAGCCAAACGACGAAACCTGGAAACAGCACAAGCACTGGCAAGTCAAATGCAAGGCATTGATAAGGCAGGCAAAGGGAGAATTTGAGAAGAAGCTTGCTGCGTAAGCAAAAACGCAAAAAGCGTAGTTACTCACCTGTAACAGGTGTTCTCCAGGAGCAGCAGGAATCAGTCCTCACTTATGGGTGACGTCGGCGCCGAGGGAGCCCTCGCGGAGCAATTTTCCCCAGCTTTCAAAGAAAGCCTTTGGGAATTGCAGCGCGCATGCGCGGTCGTCTTCCCGCGGTTGGGTGCCATCTTAGCCAGTCAGATGACATAGCTAAAAAAGACAGCATAAAAATATTTGCAAAACATAAGCAGACGATTGCAACTCCAAGGGGAGGAGGGAGGGTAGTGAGGACTGATTCCTGCTGCTCCTGGAGAACACCTGTTACAGGTGAGTAACTACGCTTTCTCCAGGACCAAGCAGGAAGTCAGTCCTCACTTATGGGACTCCCAAGCTCAAGGCTACCGGAGACCCTAAGCACAAAAATGAGCTCCCTCTAGCTCAGCAGCAGCACAGAAGGATAGAATCTTCGCTGAATTATCACCCACCGGTAGCCCACATCCGGGATGGAGGGTAGGAGTTGCTCAGACCTCAAAGAGATTACGGAGGACTGCCTGTCCGAAAGCACTGTCCCTACGGGACTCCCTCTCGAGACAGTAATGGACCGCAAAAGTCTGGCTCGAAGACCAAGTAGCGGCCCGGCAGATGTCTGCCAGCGGAACAGAGCGGAGGTAAGCCACTGACGTGGCCTTTGCCCGAACGCAATGAGCCGTGACTCGACTTTCTAAGGAGAGTCCGGCTGCCCCATAAGCCCAAGAGATACAGTCCGCAACCCAGATGGACAGAGTACGCTTGGAGACCGGGAGCCCCAATTTATTGGGGTCAAAAGACACAAAAAGCTGAGCAGCTTTACGGTGCTCCCGCGTACGGTCAAGGTAGAAGTTCAGTGCCCTTCTACAGTCCAGGGTATGGAGGACCGTCTCAGCTCGGCTGGAGTGTGGTCTGGGAAAGAAGGTTGGAAGTACCACCTCCTGATTGATGTGAAAAGGGGAGACCACTTTAGGCAGAAATTTTGGGTGAGTCCGTAGGACTACCCTATTCTTGTAGAACCTAGTGTAAGGGGGATCAGACACGAGGGCCTGCAATTCACTTACGCGTCTAGCGGAAGTGAGGGCTATCAAGAACAGTGTTTTCCAAGACAGAAAACGGAGAGAACAGGTAGCCATAGGTTCAAAAGGCGGACAGGTGATCCGCTGCAAAACCACATTCAGGTCCCAGTCAGGCGCTGGCGGGCGCAGAGGTGGTTTAAGTAGAAGGAGACCTCGGAGAAACCTCGCTACGAGAGGGTCATTGGAGAGAGGTCTGCCGTCCACCGGCACATGATGTGCTGAAAGAGCACTGAGGTGAACTTTGACGGAGTTGGACTTAAGTCCCAGATTAGAGAGGTGGAGCAAGTACTGCAAGATCACCGACACCGGGCAGGAGAAGGGATCCTGAGACTGTTGGGTACACCAGACTGCAAAGCGACGCCATTTAAGGGCGTAGCATTTGCGGGTAGAAGGCCGTCGCGAAGCCAAGACGACCTCCTCCACCTCCACCGGCAGGAGAAGGGGAGCAAGGACTACCCTCTCAGCAGCCAGGCCATGAGGTTGAGAGACCTGAGGTTGGGGTGCAGGAGGGACCCCTGATCCTGAGTGAGGAGATCCGGTTGCACCCCCAGAGGGATTGGATCCTCCACCGCCAGTTGCAGCAGGAGCGGAAACCACGGCTGCCTGGGCCAGCGAGGGGCCACCAGGATCATGAAAGCTTTGTCTCGGAGAACCTTGAAAAGAGTCCGAGAGACCAGCGGGATGGGAGGGAAAGCGTACAGAAGGCTCCCCGACCACGAGATCAGAAAGGCGTCCGCCGCCACCCGAAGGGGGTGTGGCCGACGAGAGCAGAAGCGAGGAAGCTGCCGGTTGTGAGGACTGGCAAAGAGATCCACCGTGGGAGACCCCACTTGAGGAAGAGCTTCTGAACTACCAAGGGATCCAGACGCCACTCGTGCGGCTGGAGGACCCTGCTGAGTTTGTCTGCAAGGCAATTTTCTTGGCCCGGGAGATAAACTGCCTTGAGGAGAATGCCGTGACTGACGGCCCAAGAGCAGAGCCTCTGTGCCTCCGGCAGAGGAGGAAGGAGCCCGTGCCCCCCTGCTTGTTCACGTAGAACATGGCAACTTGATTGTCCGTCTGGACAAGGACGGACTGTTGGGAAGTCAGGTGGGAGAAGGCCTTGAGAGCCAGGCGGATCGCCCTGAGCTCCAGGAAGTTGATCTGCTGAGCAGACTCCCACGTGGTCCAGAGGCCCTGAGTACGTGCCTCTTGGCAATGTGCTCCCCAGCCCAGGAGGGATGCATCGGTGGTCAGCACCCGGGTCGGCTGAGGTGACTGGAAAGGCATTCCGAATATCAGGTTCGGCTGCCGGAGCCACCACCGGAGAGACGAGACCAGCGGCTCGGAAACGCGCACTAGGTCTGCTAGGCCGCCGTGGCTTGCCGCCACTGCTGGCGGAGACACCATTGAGCAGACCGCATATTCAGGCGGGCATTGGGGGTCACATGGACGGTGGAAGCCATATGGCCGAGCAGTCTCAGGAAGCGCCTGGCGGAGACCAGGGGCTGGCTGCGAAAGCGGTCGGCTAGGTCCATGAGCCGTTGAGCCCTGTCGAGCGGTAGGAATGCTCGCGCCTGAGGAGTGTGCAGCCTTGCGCCGATGAACTCGAGATCCTGTGAGGGGAGCAAAGTGGACTTTGCGAAGTTTATGACAAAGCCCAAGTGCTGCAGCAGAGTCACCGTGCGGCACGTGGCGTTGGTGACCTCCTGAGCGGACGCTGCTCTGATGAGCCAGTCGTCGAGGTACGGAAAGACATAGAGGCCGTGAAGCCGGAGATGGGCCGCCACGACCGCGAGACATTTTGTGAAGACTCGCGGTGCGGAGGACAGGCCAAAGGGCAGTACTCGGTACTGGTAATGATTTCCTGCCACCACAAACCTTAGGTATTGGCGGTGGCTTGGGTGGATGAGGATGTGCGTGTAGGCATCCTTTAGATCCAAGGAGCATAGCCAATCTCCCTGCTGGAGGTAGGGCAGAAGGATTCCAAGGGTAAGCATTTTGAACTTCTCCCGCACAAGGAACTTGTTGAGGTTGCGCAAGTCCAGGATGGGTCTGAGGCCCCCTGTTCTCTTTGGTATCAGAAAATACCTTGAATAAAAGCCTTGACCTCTCAGGTGGTGTGGCACCGGTTCCACCGCCTGTTCCTGCAGAAGACCTGCTAACTCCTGAAGGAGCAACTCCCTGTGCAGAGGGGGGCGCGGAGGTTCTCCCGGAAATAGGAGGGAGGGACCTGATGGAAGTGGAGAAGATAGCCTTCTCGCACGACCTGAAGCACCCAGGCATCTGCGGTGATGCTGGACCACCTGTGGGCGAAGTGAACCAGCCGGCCTCCGGTGCTGGGAGGAACCAGCGGGGGGGGAGAGGCTATGCTTAGCGAGTCAAAAGCCCCCACCCTGCTGAGCAGGGGCTGGTGGTGCAGGATTGGGGGCTTGCTGCCTACGGGACCCGTTACCCCGTCCCTTGGCCTGCTGGCCCTGTTGGGGAGCTGCAGGGGCCTGATAATGGGGGTATTGTTTGTAGGCAGCCGCCTTCCTCGGGTAAAAGGACTTTTTCCCCGAGCCCTTCTTTTTCTGGGAAGGGGCGGAGGTCTTCCTAGAAAGCCTGGTCCGGGTGAGAGTCTCAGTCTCAATTTGCGCAGCCTTTTCCGCCATGGGCTTGCCAAAGAGGTTTTCGCCTCGGCAGGGGACATCGACCAACTTGTCCTGCACCCAGGGCTCAAGGTCTGACGACTGAAGCCAAGCCTGTCGGCGGGCACCGATGCCGGCTGCGGCCACTCGAGCCGAGGCTTCAAAGCCATCATAGGCTGCTCGGGACATGAACTTTGAGCATTCCCGAATGCCAGTGGACAAGGCTAGGAACCTCCGCAAGGGCTCCTCGGAGAGACCAGCGGAGAATCCGGCTAGCTCTTTAGCCAGATCCCGGAGATACATGCCCATGTATAGCTGGTAAGTCTGGACACGACATGCGAGCATAGAGCCCTGGAAGCACTTCTTGCCAAGGCCATCCAGGTTACGGGCCTCCCTGCCAGGAGGCACCGAGGAGTGCATCTTCTGGCTCTTAAGACGATGCATGGCCGATTCCACTACCATGGAATGGTTGTGTGGCAGCTGTGCCTTTTGAAAGCCAGGGCTCTTGCGGACTCGATAGATAGAATCGACCCGCTTGCTCAGGACCGGCGAGGAGGCCGGACTCTCCCACATGCGGAAGAGCAGTCGTTCCAGCATAGGAGGAACCGGCACAGTAAAGTGTTCCCTCGCGGGAGAGTCATACTGGAGGGCGTCGAGCTCTTCGGCTCGAGGCTCCTCCTCGGGATCCGCAGGGAAGGCCAAAGCCTTGGCCATATCCCTAACGAAGTCCGAGAACCGGGCATCCTCCGGGGGGGACTGCTTCCGAGGCTCGGACTCCGGTGAGTCCGATGGGACACACCGAGTCCGGAAAGAATCAGGTGACTCTTCCTCCTCAGACTCCCAGACCGACTCCGACGAGGACTCGGTGGGGTCGGCCCGGGCAGGGTGCGGCGCCAGCCGCCCCGACGCCGAGGGAGTCGGCGTCGGCGACCTCGGTCCCGAACGGGAGGCCGAGGGCGACCTCGACCGAGGATCGACTCGAGTTCTCATCGACTCGAGGATCGGCTCGGTCTCCGGGGTCGACTTGGACGTCGACGTCCCGGCGGTCGGGGCAGCGACGCCAGCGAAGCCAGCGAGCAGTGCCCTCTGCTGGTCCATGAAGGCAGACAGTCTGCTCTCCAAGGCCGTCAACCTGAGTCCGAGCTCAGGTGACCCAGCAGCCCCCGACTCGGGCCCCGACAGCGTCGGGCCCGACGTCGGCTGTCGCGGAGGCGAGTCCAGAAGGACCACAGGACTTACCCGGGCAGGCATCTCCGACTCCAGGCGAGGTCGCTTCGGGACGTGTTCCTTCTCCAAGGACCCGGGGCGGCTGTCGGGGCTATGCGACCTGGCCCTCGCGGAACCAGGAGCGTCCACCGACGCCGCCCTCGCGGGTTTTTCCTTCCGACGATGGTCCCCGGAGGGAGAACCCCGGTCGGAGGAGCTCCGGCGACGGTCCGAGCTGGAGCCTTTCGACACGGAGGCCTCCGACGAGGTCCGGGTACGGCTGGGGTCAGCGAAGATTCTCTCACGCTGATGCCGCCGACTTCTCAACGCCTTTGAGGACAGTTTGCTGCAGGGCCCACAGATCAGTTCCTCATGATCCGGGCCCAGGCAGCGGAGGCAAAAGTCGTGTGTGTCGGTTAGTGACATATTTCGGTCACACCGACCACACCGCTTAAACCCACTGGCAGCCATCGGGGGAAAAAAGGGCCCCTGCGAGGTCAAAGGACCGGGCTGCCAGGGAAAACGAAAACGAAAGCTGACTAAGTCAGAAAAAACCGAAAAAAGTAAGAGGACTCGAGACCGGCGTCGCGAGTCCGGGCGGGAAAACGATCGGCGTCGAACCGAAAGAAAAAAGGATAAAATAAAGAAGAAAATCAACTTTTTCGCGGGGACAAGACGGGGACGTCTGTAGGGCTCCGCGGAAAAAAGAAGACTGGCTAAGATGGCACCCTCGGGCGGGAAGACGACCGCGCATGCGCGCTGCAATTCCCAAAGGCTTTCTTTGAAAGCTGGGGAAAATTGCTCCGCGAGGGCTCCGTCGGCGCCGACGTCACCCATAAGTGAGGACTGACTTCCTGCTTGGTCCTGGAGAATAAAGACTTCAAGTACATTCGTAGCAAAAAATCTGTGAGAGAGTCAGTTGGTCCATTAGATGATAGAGGGGTTAAAGGGGCACTAAGAGGCGACAAGGCGATAGCGGAGAGACTGAATGAATTCTTTGCTTCGGTCTTTACTGAGGAAGATGTGGGGATGTTACCCATGACTGAAGTGGTATTTAAAGATGCGGAAGAAGGAAATATCGATACATCTGGAAGATGTATTACAACTATTAGATAAACTGAAGAGTAACAAATCACCTGGGCCGGATGGTATACATCCAAGGGTGTTGAAAGAACTGAAATATGAGATTGCAGACCTGCTATTAGTCATCTGTGAACTATCATTAAAATCATCTCTAATACCTGAAGATTGTAGGATGGCGAACATAACACCAATTTTTAAAAAGGGTTCCAGGGGTGATCCGAGAAACTACAGACCGGTGAGCCTGACATCAGTACCGGGAAAAATAGTAGAAAACCATCATAAAGAATAAAATTACTCAGCATATAGATAGTCAGGGCCTAATGGGAGACAGCCAACATGGCTTTAGACAAGGAAGATATTGTCTTACTAATCTGTTATGTTTTTTTGAAGGTGTGAATAAACAGGTGGAGAAAGGTGAGTCAGTTGATATAGTGTATCTGGACTTT
This sequence comes from Ichthyophis bannanicus, assembly GCA_033557465.1. Classification (NCBI taxonomy): domain Eukaryota; kingdom Metazoa; phylum Chordata; class Amphibia; order Gymnophiona; family Ichthyophiidae; genus Ichthyophis; species Ichthyophis bannanicus. Next base: position 701,966,196 of record CM066036.1, read on the forward strand.
CAGAAAGCCTTTGACAAGGTCCCTCATCAGAGACTTTTGGCAAAACTAAAGAGTCATGGCAGTGTACTACTGTGGATCAGGAACTGGTTAAAAGATAGAAAGCAGAGGGTAGGGCTAAATGGCCAATTTTCCCAATGGAGAATGGTGAATAGTGGTGTACCCCAGGGATCTGTGCTGGGTCCGCTGCTTTTTGACATATTCATAAATGACCTGGAAAGTGGTATAACGAGTGAGGTTATCAAATTTGCAGATGACACAAAACTATTTAAAGTTGTTAAAACCCAAGAGGATTGTGGAAAATTGCAAGAGGATCTTGATAAAGTGGAAGACTGGGCATCAAAATGGCAGATGAAATTTAATGTGGACAAGTGCAAAGTTATGCACCTAGGGAAGAACAACCCAAACTATGGTTACACGATGCAAGGTTCCACATTAGGAACCACCACCCAGGAAAAAGATTTAGGCGTCATTGTGGATAACATGTTAAAATCCTCAGCCCAGTGTGCAGCGGCGGCCAAGAGAGCAAATAGAATGCTAGGTATCATAAGGAAAGGAATAGAAAATAAAACTAAAGATATTATAATGCCTCTATATCGTTCCATGGTGAGACTGCACCTTGAATATTGTGTGCAATTCTGGTCGCCGTATCTTAAAAAGGATATAGCGATATTAGAAAAGGTTCAGAGAAGAGCCACCAAAATGCTAAAGGGGATGGAAGGATACTCCTATGAAGAAAGGCTAAACGTTTACGGCTCTTTAACCTGGAAAAGAGACGGCTGAGGGGAGATATGATAGAAGTCTATAAGTTAATGAACGGAGTGGAACGGGTAAACGTAGATCAATTGTTTACGCTATCAGAATATAGAAAGACTAGGGGACATGCAATGAAGTTACAGGGTAAAGTATTTAAGACTAATAAAAGAAAATATTTTTTCACTCAACGTGTAATCAAACTCTGGAATTTGTTACCAGAGGATGTAGTAAAGGCTGTTAGTGTAGCTGGGTTTAAAAAAGGTTTGGACAAGTTCCTTGAGGAAAGGTCCATAAACCATTACTAAGAAGGGACCCAGGATATCAATGCTTGACCCAGTGCAAGCATTGTGGAACCTGTCTCTTTTGGGGAAACTGCTAGGTAAGTATGACCTAGATTTGCCACTGTTGGAAACAGGATACTGGGCTTGATGGACCTTGGTCTGACACAGTATGGCATATCTTATGTTCTTATGCTCCATCCAGGATGAAGTCTGCACTCAGGTTGAATGAGCCCATAATCCCTCTGTGACAATCCTATTTCTTAAAAGCTAGGCAGAGGCAACTGCTTTTTTAATCTAACACTCTAAGGTAGCCTTAGAGGCTGCCTCACCCTTGCGCGAGCCTGCATAAAGAACGAATAGACTGTCAGATTTGCAGAATGTGTTGGTGATCTTCAGGTATCTGGGGAGCACCCTCTGTACAACCACTAAGTGCAGGTCTCTGTCCATCCCCATACACTGCTCAGAAGAAATGGATAGAAAGGAGACCACTAGTTGGCATGAAAGGTGAACATTACCTTGGGCATAAAGGAAGGGGTTGAATGGAAGGACACCACCTCTGTGGAGAAGGTTAAGTAAGGATCTCTACAGGAGAGTCTGCAATTCTGAAATGCGATACCCTGAACAGATTGTGACCAAAAGGATGGTCTTGCAAGAAAGATAAGAACATAAGATATGCCATACTGGGTCAGACCAAGGTCCATCAAGCACAGAATCTTGTTTCCAATCTAGGTCATAAGTACCTAGCAGTTTCCCCAAAAGACACAGTTCCACAATGCTTGTATTGGGTCAAGTAGTGATATCCTGGGTCCCTTTTAATAATGGTTTATGGACCTTTCTTCCAGGAAATTGTCCAAACCTTTTTTAAACCCAGCTAAACTAACAGTTTTTACTACATCCTCTGGTAACAAATTCCAGAGTTTGATTACACGTTGAGTGAAAAAAATATTTTCTCTTAGTCTTAAGTTTACCCTTGCAGCTTCACTGCATGTCCCCTAGTCTTTCTATATTCTGATTACGTAAACAATCTAAGTTTACCTGTTCCACTCCATTCATTAATTTATAGACCTCTATCATATCTTCCCTCAGTCGTCTCTTTTCCAGGTTGAAGAGCCCTAACCTTTTTAGCCTCTCTTCATAGGGGTATCCATCCATCCCCTTTACCATTTTGGTGGCTCTTCTCTTTTACCTTTTCTAATAACGCTATATCCTTTTTAAGATATGGCTAACAGAATTGCACACAATATTCAAGGTGTGGTCGCACCACGGAACGATTTAGAGGCATTATAACATCCTTTGTTTTATTTTCCATTCCTTTCCTTATGATACCTAGCATTCTATTTGCTCTCTTGGCCGCTACTGCACACTGGGCAGAGGGTTTTAACATGTTATCCATGATGACGTTAAATCTTTTTCCTGGGTGGTGGTTTCCAATGTGGAACCTTGCACCGTGTAACCATAGTTTGGGCTGTTCTTTCCTAGGTGCATAACTTTGCACTTGTCCACATTAAATTTCATCTGCCATTTGGATGCCTAGTATTCCAATTTATCAAGATCCGCTTGCAATTTTCCACAATCCTTATGGGTTTTAACAACTTTAAATAGTTTTATGTCATCTGTAAATTTGATAACCTCACTTGTTATTCCATTTCCAGGTCATTTATGAATATGTTAAAAAGCAGCAGTCCCAGCACAGATCCCTGGGGTACTCCACTATTCAACTTTCTCGACTGGGAAAATTGGCCATTTAGCCCTATCCTCTCCTTCCTATCTTTTCACCAGTTCCTGATCCACAATAGTATACTGCCTCCTTTCCCATGTCTTTTTAGTTTTGCCAAAAGTCTCTGATGAGGGACCTTGTCAAAGGCTTTCTGAAAGTCCAGATATACTATTATCAACCGATTTACCTTTGTCTACCTGTTTATTCACACCTTCAAAAAAACCATAACAAATTAATAAGACAAGATCTTCCTTGTCTAAAGTCATGTTGGCTGTCTCCCATTAAGCCATGACTCTCTACATGTTCAGTAATTTTGTTCTTTATGATGGTTTCTACCATTTTTCCCAATGCTGACGTCAGGCTCACCGGTCTGTAATTTCCAGGATCTTTCCTGGAACCCTTTTTAAAAATTGGCGTTACATTGGCCATCCTTCAATCTTCAGGTATTACAGCTGATTTTAATGATAGTTCACAGATTGCTAATAGCAGGTCTGCAATCTCATATTTCAGTTCTTTCAACACCCTTAGATGTATACCATCTGGTCCATGTGATATGCTACTCTTCAGTTTATCAAATCTTTGTAATACATATTCCCGGTGTATTTCTTTATTTATTTATTTAGCTGTATTTATATCCCGCTTTTCACCGGGTCAAAGCGGTCAATTGGGGGATACATTTAACACGAGGGGATAAATTGTAAATAGTTACCCCTGTTATCCAAGTTGTTTTATGCCTGTTCAACTGTAAACACAAAGTACCATTGGAAATGTGTAAATTCTTGTTCACTGTAAACCGCGCTGATGCTGAATAGTGCGGTATAGAAGAGACTATAAATAAATAAATAAAAAATAAATATGACACACATACGCTAATACTTACAGGGAACATGGGCAATGGAGGGTTAAGTGGCTTGCCCAAGACCACAAGGAGTGCCTATAGGACTAGAAATCCCAGTCCCTCCGGCCTGAGATTGCTGTCCCCAGGTGGGACTTGAACCCCCGGCCCTCCGGCCTGAAGTACCTTGTCCTAACCACTAGACCACTCCTCCCAATTCTTCAGCAGTATCACCTTTAAATACCACTTCAGTCATGCGTAACATCCCTACATCTTCCTTAGTGAAGACCTAAGCAAAGAATTCATTCAGTCGCTCTTCTATGGCCTTGTCCCCTCTTAGTGCCCCCTTTTACCCCTCTATCATCTAATGGCCCAACTGACTCTCTCACAGATTTTTTGCTACGAATGTACTTGAAAAAGTATTTATTACACATTTTTGCTTCCACGGCAAGCTTCCTCTCAAATTCTCTCTTTGCCTGCCTTGCCTTGCATCTAACTTGTCAGTGTTTGTGCCGTTTCCAGTTTTCGTCACTTGGCTCTTTTGTCCATTTCCTGAAAGATGCTTTTTTGGCAACAGCAGCCACTCTGACCTCACCTTTAAACCATGCTGGCAGTTTTTTGGACTTCCTTCCACTTTTCTTAAAGCATGGAATACAGCTGGCCTGGGCTTCCAAGATAGTATTTTTAAACAACACCCAAGCTTGATGTAAAGTCTTTAACCTTTGCAACTCCTCCTTTTAGTTTTTTCTTAACTATTTTCCTCATTTTATCATAGTCTCCCTTTTGAAAGTTAAAAGGTCGTACTGTGGATTTCCTTACCATCCCTCCTCCATTACTTAAATCAAACGCGATCATGCTATGATCACTATTGCCAAATGGCCCCAACACCGTTATTTCTTGCACCAGATCTGGTGTCCCACTAAGGATTAGGTCCAAAATGGCTTCCCCTCTGGTCAGTTCATGAACCAGCTGCTCCAAGAAGCAGTCATTTATTTAATCTAGAAACTTATCTCCCTAGCATGTCCTGCCATGACACTGACCCAGTCGATACTGGGGTAACTGAAATCACCCATTATTATTGCGTGCTGTAACTTTTGTTAGCTTCCCTGGTTTCTTTGAACATTTCTTCATCCATTTGTTCATTTTGGCCAGGCGGTAGATAGTACACCCCATTGCCATCGCCTTCCCCATTTTTACATGTTATTTCAAATCCATAGAGATTCTACAGAAATTTTGTTTCCTGCAAAACTTGAATCCTTTGTGACTCAATGCCCTCTCTAACATAGAGCGCAACCCCTCCACTAATTTTACCAGCTCTATCATTACGACATAGTTTGTACCCAGGTATCACAGTGTCCCACTGGTTGTCGTCCTTCCACCATGTCTCTGAGATACCAATCATATCTAACCTTTCATTAAGAGATATATATTCTAACTTTCCCATCTTATTTTTCAGACTTCTAGCATTTGCATACAAGCATTTTAGATACTGTAGTTTATTCATATTCATCTGGCTATCAGTAGGCAGGGATAATTTGGAATCTTTAAGCTCTTTCTGCTCTGTACTCAAGGGCATTCGGGCTACTTTTGTCTTTGTTGAAAACTCTGTTGATATGCCCTATCTCCATTCTTTTGGTAGTATCCTTCAAGGATACTTTATTCTGAACCATGCGCTCTTGCGTGACTGTCAGCTCTCCCCTATTATCTAGTTTAAAAGCTGCTCTATCTCCTTTTTAAAGGTTAATGCCAGCAACCTGGGTCCATCCCGGTTAAGGTGAAGCCCATCCCTTCGGAAGAGCCCCTCCTTTCCCCAGAATGTTCCCCAGTTCCTAACAAATCTAAACCCCTCATCCTTACACCATTGTCTCATCCACGCATTGAGATTCCGGATCTTTGCCTTCCTTTTGGGTCTCCAAAATTAGCCTAGATCTTGTTAAACGGTATAACGCCCTATAGTCACTTGAAATCCGATTAATATTTTAAACCCATCAACCACGAACGTATTACTAATGTCACTTCTCAAAATATCATTATATGAAGCGCTGGCCTCAGTACATTCTTATAGCACTACAGCAAGGGTGTTGACCCATTAACTGTGCCGCGTGTCACATCAATGGCCAACTACTTATAATGATATATTTTAAAACAACATATGTTACACTTGTGCCAACAATTTGTCATTCAATAAATTCTCATCAAACTGGCAGTTTGTATCAAAATACAACCTCACTCTTACGTTTAAACAACCCTGACCAACCACTGCCAATTGCTCATTGCATTCTTAATACATTTTACATTAATACATTTTTAATGACAAATATAGCACTAAACTAAACTATAGTAACCAGTGTATTATTAAACTATGATAGCCAATAGGCGAGACTCGGAGGTCTACTCTCAGTCCAATACCAAATTCTTGTGCTGTTCAATGACTTTGTATGATGTCCATTCAACTTTTCATTCTGATGACGAAAATATAGTCACTTATCTTATCAGCCGCACTTTACCAACTGGCTAGAGTAGAGCCGTTCCCGCTGAACAATCCAACGCCTACTCTGGGCGCCCCTTGCGTTTCACCTCCCGGTTTCTTCAGGGAACTGCATGATTTGGCTACATACAACAAATAATACGTGAACTAACCCATGTCCTATGTTGAAAATTCTCTTTTAAACATATTGAAAGATACCAGGAATTAATAGCTGAGCTTTACCTTCATTTGTTTTGCTGCCCACGTTTCAATGCTCTGCTCTACGAACTTAGCTCTCCTCCAACATCTCAATAGAAACGCCGCGCATGCGGACAGCTCTATATGCCTCCATCTTTAAAGAGGCTGATCATTACTGATTTAAAAACCTCATCAGTACTACCCATAACTATTGTATATCCTAAAAAACTGATTCTTCTGTAAATACAAAAAACTACAGTCATTAGGATTTGAATTTCCCCTGTTTGACCTAAAATATCACAAACAGAGCGCTAAATTCAGACTTACGTTCAAACCCCGTGGGTACACTGTGTCAAGAGTGAAAATCCATCTCTGTTCTTTCCACAATAGAGTGTTGTCAACAGTACGGCCTCTCATACCTCTGTGCACTTGTTCTATACAAAAACATCGGAGTTGTTCAAATATATGACCCTGACTCAAACAATGCTGCACAAGAGGCGCTTCAAGAACTTTACATTTAAGGCGGCTCTGATGTTCTCTCATACGTGTCCGAAAAGCCCTGATCGTCTTGCCCACATATATAAGCCCACAGGGGCACATAACAATGTATACTACATTGCATGACTCACACGTGGTGACATGTCTAAATTTATGAGTCTTACCATTGTGAATAAATTCATGTATCTCCATCGTTATGTCACATATGGTACAATGGTGACACTTATAATGCCCTAAAAGCATGTTTAGATCATTCTCTTGACTTAAAGCCTGCTTCGGTAAAACTGAGGGGCATAAACACTCCTTAAGATTACTGTTACGCCGCCACACACAACGTAGTTGACGACTACGTAACCCCGGGATAGTCTGTAAGACATTGCTATGTCTCTTAAGTATCCTGCTGATATCCTTGCTCAAAGGAGAAAATCTAGTGATGAGATTAACCGCCGTCTCACCCGGAATCGTTGACCTGTTGATTCCTACGGACCGGGGCAGTAGAAGCCAGCTTCTATCATTAAACAAAGCCCTTCTATATGCTGACTTTACTATATGAGGGGGATATCCCCGTTCTATGAAATTCTTCCTTAATTGCTGGGATTTCTCTTTATAGTCGTCAGTCGAGGAACAATTCCTACGATATCTTAGAAATTGTGAAATAGGCAAGCTCTCCTTTAAGTTCTTAGGATGTGCACTATTGTAGTGTAACAGAGTGTTGCGATCCGTCTCCTTTTTAAATATGGACGTCTCTCAAGTGCTAAACCCTCTATTAATGGATATGTCTAGATATGTAATCCTATGGGGATGACTTACAAAAGTGAACTTAATGCTCGCATCACAGGAATCCAACCATTGATGAAACTGTTGAAGCTCATATAATGTGCCTTGCCAAAGTAAGAAGACGTCATCAATGTACCTGTGCCATGATTTTATCTGAGCGCGGTACGGGGAATTAGTCAACCACTTCTCCTCAAACTGGGCCATATATAAATTGGCGATCGACGGGGCACAGGTGGCCCCCATGGCCACCCCCGAAAGTTGATAATAAAGTACCTTATCGAACGCGAAAATTTTTTTACAGACAGCCAGTTCGGCCAGTTGTAGCAGGAATTGTATCTGAGCTTCTCCTAGATCCCCTCGTGTTTGAAGAGATCGTTCCACTACCATCAGAGCTTCCTACTGTGGTATGCTGGTATATAAGGAAATAACGTCAAATGTTACCAACAACACGTCCAAATGTTGAACCCATTGAGATAATCCCCCTAAAATAGTCAAAAAATGGGTAGAATCCTGATGAGAATTTATTGAATGACAAATTGTTGGCACAAGTGTAACATATGTTGTTTTAAAATATATCATTATAAGTAGTTGGCCATTGATGTGACACGCGGCACAGTTAATGGGTCAACACCCTTGCTGTAGTGCTATAAGAATGTACTGAGGCCAGCGCTTCATATAATGATATTTTGAGAAGTGACATTAGTAATACGTTCGTGGTTGATGGGTTTAAAATATTAAACGGATTCCTTTTGGGTCTTGCATGTGGAAGGGGAAGTATTTCGGAGAATGCTACCCTAGAAGTTCTAGATTTCAATTTCCTACCTAAAAGCCTAAATTTAGCCTCCAGAACCTTCCTATGACATTTTCCTTTGCCATTGGTACCGATATGTACCAAGACAGCAGACTCCTCCCCAGCACTATCTAAGACCTTATCTAGGTGCCGCATGAGATCCGCTACCTTCACACCAGAGGCATGTTACCAGGCGATCCTCACGTCCACCAGCCACCCAGCTATCTACATGCCGAGTTATCGAATCACCAACTATAACGGCTGTCCTAACCCTTCCATCATGGGCACATGGCCCTGGAGAAACTTCCTCGGTGTGAGAGGGTTTTACATCACCTGGAGGACAGGTCTTAGGTACAGGATCACTTCCTGCCACACCTGGGTGATGCTCTCCTGTCAAGTGACCTCTCTCCTCCATGGCAACAGGGATGCTGCCAGACTGGAGGTGGGACTTCTGGACTATATCCCTGTAGTTCTTGTCTATGTACCTCTCTGTCTTCCTTGTGTCTTCCAAGTCTGCTAATCTTGCCTCCAGAGATCGGACTTGTTCCCTGAGAGCAAAGAGCTCCTTGTACCTAGTGCACATGTAAGACCTCTCAGCAACTGGGAGATAATCATACATGTAAGACTCAACGCAAAAGACTGGAAAACCCCCATCTTGCTGCTGGACTGATCTGCATCTTAGTTTTAAGGTTGTGTTTAGGTATTTAAGTTCTTTACCTACTAAGGGTTGGTGGGGCTACTTATACTAATAAAACTACACTTAATATGTTTAATGTACTTTGTTCAGCTGAAGCTTAATTAATCTCAGGTCCTTAATGTATGCCTGATGAGGACCAAAAGCTGCACCTGAGAGTGAATATGGCAACTCCTTTCCTTTGAGAGGTTTATGCACCTATGAAGCTGCAATTATCCCGGGGGTGGGTGGGTGTTAGGGAAGGAGGGAAAAAGACTTATCAAAAGCTGGCTGCTACACAGTACCCTGTCCTGTGCTTCTAAGGTAATCTGTGACCGATTTCCAGGGGGAGTCCCACAGCCCTTGCTTGGATAGAGGGAGTCTTGGGGTCCAAATTTAACCAGAAAGCTCCCTGCTGTTTTTTAAATTTAAACTGAAAGCTCTTTGCTGCTACTAGGCCCTGACTGATTTAACAAATACACTGGGTTCACAGATTAATCAGCTTTAATCTAAAGAATTCCTTTTCCCCCAAGATTTAGAAAATTTCCCAGAAGCAAATACTTACAATTGCAGATCTCTCTCCAGAAGTAGCAGTCCCCTTCTGTAGTCCTTCAGTGTGGCCCGCTTATGTCGACACCTATGGACCCTACATTCTTCTGCCTTCTGACTGAAAAACCTTTTCACCTTGGCATTGGCTCGGGTCATCATCAGGTCTATCCAGGGATGTCCCTAGCAGTCTAGAATCCGCTGGAATACTGTCAGAGCTAACTTCCATCCCACAGATTTGAGGATGTGCTAAAAAAAAAAAATCCTTAACATTTTTGATGTCTGCAATGGGCTGTGCCAAGAGCACTAGCAGGTGCTGCTTCACACAGGGGAACAACAGACTCATTTCAAGGGCTACCTTTGCACTCTTGGTGCCCCCTACCCTATTAACATATGCCGCTGTTGGGTCATCTTTGACTCCTTCTCCTTACACATCCAACTGATAGCTAAAACCTATCGTTACTTTCTCTATATCATCAGCAAAATTTGCCCCTTCCTTTCTGAACACACTGCTAAGACACTTATCTACATTTTAGTCACCTCCTGCCTAGGCTATTGCAACCTCCTCCTTGCTGGTCTCCCTCCTAAATCACCTCTCTCCCCTTCAATCTGTTCAAAACTCAGCTGCATGGCTAATCTTCCGCCAGCCTCGAAATGCTCAAACTGTAACCCCTCTTCTCAAGTTGTTTCATTAGTTCCCCATCCATTTCCATATCCAGTTCAAAGTTCTACTGACCTATAAGTACACTCATTCTGCTTCTCCTCACTATCTTTCCTCTCTTATCTCTCCCTATACCCATTCTCAGGAACTCCGCTCTTCTGGCAGATCCCTTCTATCTGTGCCCTTTTCTTCTACTGCCAACTCTAGACTTTGATCCTTCCACTTTGTTGCTCCTTATGCCTGGAACAAACTACCCGAGTCTGTACATCTGGCCCTTTTTAAATCTAGGCTGAAACTCACATCTTTGAAGCCGCTTTTGGATCCTGATCCATTTAGTCTCCTATGTGTTACCTTACCATTCCCCTAGATATATCTTTGTCCTTGGCTGTTGTGTTGTCTGCCTTGACTAAATTGTAAGTTCTCATGAACAGGGACCATCTTTTACATGTGTCTGTACAGTGCTGCGTATGCCTTGTAGTGCTATACAAATGATCAGTAGTAGTAGTAGCAGGAGTAATAGTGCACACCATTGAGCCCAGCAACTAAAGAACATCCCAGACTCTGGGCGAATGCTGCAGAAAGTAGTCTATCAGCTGAACCGGCATCTTGATCCTTCTCTTGACAGTCGGATAGACCTTGCCTATGTGGGTATCAAAAAAGGCCCCGAGATACTCCAAAGACTGAGAGGGCTCGAGATTATTCTTGCTGTGGTTGACCACCCAGTCAAGGCCACCCGGAAACTGAACCAATCACTGAGATAAAGATGGACACAGAAGCTCTCTCACCGGAGAGCTGCAGTCGTAACTATAATGACCTTGGAGAAGGTCCTGAGAGCTATTGAGACCAAAAAGCATGGCACAGAACTGAAAGTGCGTGCCGAGAATGACATACCACAAGAAACACTGTTGATCCTCCTGAACGGGAATGTTAAAATATGCTGCCACCAGGTCTAGGGAAGTGAGGAACTCTCCCCGCCGAACCACTTGGATGACTGATCTTAAGTGTCTCCATCTGGAACAGAGTCACCTTCAGAGAGGCACTGACTTCCTTCAGATCCAGAATCAGCATTGAAAGACCCCTTTTTTTTTTAGCACAACAAGTAGATAGAATATCTTCCTCCTCCTCCCTGAAGGAGAGGAATGGGTACAATGGCTTGGAGATGTAAAGCCTCTCCATAGTAGACTGGACGGTAGCCTTTTTAGCCTCTGAACCACAGAGAGACCATGAAGGTGTCTACAATGGGATCTCTGCACTCAAGGACTATCCATGTTGGATAATGTCGAGCACCCAATGATATGAGGTGACTTGGGCCAACTACTGGTGAAAGGCAGAAGTGGCTGCCTACAGGAAGCAACCTGGAATGGGTCCCCTTTAAGTTACTGAGCTAAACGGGACACAGTTTCTTTCACAGAGGAGGAATCATAGGCTCAGCAAGTTCTGTGAAAGGGCTGAGGCTTATCTCGAGGACTGGAAAAGGCCGATCGCTTTCCTGGCTTGTAACGCAGAGAGTCCCAAAAGCAAAGGTGGAAAGAGCTAGAAGATCATCTCATGGATACTTTGGGCTTATCTTCTGGTACCAGTGAGGCTTGGACTCCCCCAAATCCTTAACAAGCTTTTTGAGGTCCTCCAGAAAAGACAAGCGTTCTTCTAAAAGCTTTGACAACTGGGCTTTGGAGGCCACGCCCACGGCACAGTGACAGAACTAGAGTCACTGCTGTGCCACTGTTGCTGTCACAATGTCCTTGGATGCCATCCCGATGAGATTATACATGTTATCCGCTAGGAAAGCCACACCTGATTCCAGTCGGGCAGAAGTGCTCAGGCAGAGATCGATTCCAACAGAGAAGCGCACAGGCTGTCAAGCTTACACAAGTAACTACCTGAAGAATAAAGAAGGACGCTGAAGAGTCTTCACCTTATGATCCTGCACTGTCTTCCACTAGGATGGGTAGTGAGCTTTGTGACCACCATCCCTTGCGTATCTACTTTTGGAAAATGTAACCTTTTGTCCATGTCTGCTTGAGGCAGAGGTAAAGTTTGTTCATAATTTTGACAACCCTCAAGGGAGATGGAGGTTCAGGGGCATCCTATTCTGCAAGCATCATAAGCCTGAAGGCCTGCAGAAAAGGAAAGGCCCTGGAGAGCTTACGAAGTCCCCTCCCTTCAAGATCAGTTCCCCTCCAGTATTTACCTTCTGTGTGCACCTTGACTAACTGAAGGCAAGTAGCAGTCTGAGGGGCAAGGACCGCCAACTGATCCCACCTAAACAGGCAGACAAGGAAATCCTCCTGCTCTTCTTCCAGAGAGAAGAGCTTGCCCTCCTCAAAGCTGGACTCGCTCCTGGAGCTTCCATCACCATGATTATAGTAGTCATCTTGGTCAGTGGGAGAGGACTGCTGCCATCCCACAGGTTTAGCTGAGGGTAAGCGTGCATTGTTGGGGCCCCGTGAGACCCACATTGCTGCCTCCTTGGACGAGCTCCTTGGGGCGAGTCCTGTGATTCCTCGCCCGCTGACTCTCATCTCTCTCCGCAAGCACTTCAAATCTCCAGCTCAGGCCCTGACGTTCCTGAATCAACTCAGTGTTGGACTACATCCGCTGCCTGCACTTGGGCTCACCTGTTCTCTTTGCTGCTACTGTTTTCCATGTTCTGTCCCATGTCTGCTATTCCTACTTTAGTGGGCTGGAGGCCTTCTCCCTCCTATCCCCCCTCTACCTTGTCTAATGTTGCTGCATGTCGTTCTGCTAACCTCATCCCTTGTTTACCCTCCTCTGCCTTTCCCTCCCCCCCCGCAATTACTTTTACTCCAGATGGCTCTATTAAACTGTCGCTCCCTCTGTTCCAAGACCGTGCTTATTCACGATCTTGTCTCTCAGCACTCTCTGGACATTTTGTTCCTGACGGAGACCTGGCTCAAGGATGGGGAGGAGCCTCTCCTGAACCGCTGTCTCCCCCCTGGCTTCTCCTTCTCTGCGATGTCTCGCCGGGGTCGATCTGGCGGGGGGGTTGCAGTGATCCACCGCTCCTCCCTCCCCTTGCGTGAGGTACTCCCTTCTCCTTTTTCCTATCCAGAAGCCCTTCTCCTCCATTTAGAGGTCTCCCCCCCTTTGTACTTTCTTCTTCTCTATGTCCCTCCCTCTCTCTGTCTCCCTCTCTTTGGGACTCTGTTCTTTTAACTTTATCAGATGTCTCCCTTAGGTATAACCACTTTTTGCTACTTGGTGATTTTAACGTTCACGCTGATTCCCCTTCTTCTCAACGTGATCTTTCTTTCCTTTCTCTGCTTTCTGATCTTTCCCTCTCCCAGCATGTTCAGCTCCCTACTCACGTGGCTGGTCATACCTTGGACCTAGTTATCTCTCGCCACTCTCCTTCCTTTGTCCCTTCTTCCTTCTCTTCCCAGCCCCTTCCCTGGTCTGACCACTATTGTTTATGTTTTGTCCTCTCCTGTTCTCTCTCTTCTTCCCCTCCTTCATCCCCCTTATTGCCCCCAGCTCGTTCAGCCCGTCACTTTACCCTTGATTCTCTCCAGCAATTTCCGTCCTCGGATACTCTTTTCCCTGATGACTTCCCTCTGCTCTCTGCTGATCTTCAAGCCCAGTGCTGGGATTCTTCTCTCTCTACTGCTTTAGATAAGGTTGCTCCTCTGCGCCCTTCTTCTGTAGCTCGCCATTGCCCCAACTCCCCTTGGTATCTCCCAGGCTTCCGTCTTCACCGCTCTTACCTGCGTCGGGCTCTCCGCCACTGGCGTAAGTCCCCTTCACATGCTACTCTCTCACATTTTTGCTACTGTCACTGTCATTATCGCTCTCTTCTGCACTCTGCTAAACGGGATTACTTTTCTAAGCTTATCTCCTCCTCGGCAAATTCTACCCGTCAGCTATATCGCATCCTGCACTCCCTCTCTGCATCCTCCTCGTCTCCTGCCGCCTCTCTTCCTGCAATTTCTTCCTCTAATAATCCCACCCCCGATGCTCTGGCCTCATACTTTGTTGGCAAGATCCTTTCTATTCGGCAGCTTTTCCCTTCCTGCCCCCTTCCTCTCTTACCCCCTCCTCCTCTTTCCCCGGTTTCCTCCTCAGCAGCAGTTTCCCCTAATGTTCCTCCTCTTTCTTACTGTTGGTCTGCCTTCCGACCCATCACACTTCCCGAACTTTCCACTGCTCTTTCCTCCACTCGGAAAACCACTTGTCCGTCCGATCCTATTCCCTCTCACTGGCTCACTGAGTCCTCACTGGCTCTGCTCCCTTTTGCTCTTTCCATCTTTAACACCAGTCTTTCCTCCGGTACTTTCCCCTCCCACTGGAAGCATGCTCTTATACGTCCTCTCTTGAAGAAACCTTCTCTGGATCCTTCTTCCCCTTCTAATTGGCGTCCTATCTCTAATCTCCCTTTTCTCTCTAAGCTTCTTGAAAGGTTGGTTTTCTCTCAGCTATCTTCACATTTAGAGGATTCTTTGGTTCTTCACCCTCGTCAATCTGGTTTTCGTCCTGGGCACAGTACTGAATCTATTCTCATTTCTTTTCTTAACGAATTGCATGTTTCCCACGATCATGGTTCTATCTCTCTGGCTGTCTCACTTGATCTCTCTGCTGCTTTCGATGTTGTTGATCACCGTACTCTTCTTCTAAGGCTTCGTTCTATTGGTCTTTCTGGTTCGGTTCTTCGCTGGTTTCACTCTTTTCTTTTCGATCGGTCATTCTCAGTCTTGTCAGGTTCTGCTTCGTCTTCTCCTTCACCTCTGCCTTGTGGTGGTCCCTCAGGGTTCTGTATTAGCCCCTCTGTTGTTTAACATCTTTCTGGCCCCTCTTGCTTTACTTATCCAACAGCACGGTATCTCTGCGTATTATTACGCAGATGATATCCTTCTTCTTTACCACACTTGTCCTCTTTCCCCTGATATTGGTCCCCTTAATGCCTGTCTTTCCGCTGTTTCCTCCTGGTTTTCTGAGAACGTTTTGCATGTCAATCTGTCTAAGACATCCGCCATCTGGTTCACCGCTGGTGCTCCCCTTCCCACCCTCACCCCTTCTCTGTCCTCTGGGCCTATTCCTCTTGTTTCATCTATGCGATACCTTGGTGTTACCCTGGATTCGGCTTTAACTTTTAAAGATCACGTTTCCTCTATTGTTCAGCGTTCTTTCTACACACTACGTCGACTTTGTGCTGTCCGACCTTTCCTTTCATTCTCCTCTTTGACTACACTTCTTCTCTCTCTCGTAGTTTCTCATCTAGACTATTGTAATGCTTCTCTGGCCGGCCTTCCTCTTTCTCAGCTTTGTCGTCTTCAACTGGTCCACCATACTGCCGCTCGTCTTCTGACCAACTCCTCTCGCTCAGCTCATATCACTCCTCTTCTTATTCGCTTACACTGGTTGCCTATTCCTTTCCGCATTCAATACAAGGTTCTGATTTTTGTCCACAGGGCTTTACACACTGGTGTTCCTCTTTATCTCTCTGACTTGGTGCACTTTCACTGTCCCTCTAGAACTCTTCGGTCGATTCACGCTAATCGTCTTTTTCTTCCACCTCCTTCCAGGGCTCGTCTTGAATCAACACGCTCCTCTGCTTTCTTTTTCCTCGGCCCCCGCCTTTGGAATTCTCTCCCCTTAGCTTTACGACTAGAATCCTCCTTTGGCACTTTCAAGGCCTCTCTCAAGACTCACCTCTTTTGTACCGCTTTTGATATCCCTTCCCTTCCCACCCTCAGTTGATTGGTCCTTTCTCTGTTTTCTTCATTCTATCTTCTGCTGTCTCTTTTGTGAAAAATTGGCGTTCTTTTCTGTTTCCCCAGTAGCCTTTGTTTTATTGTACACCGCTGTATGCCTTTCGGTCCAGGCGGTATAATAAGTTTTAAAATAAAGATAAAGATAAATGCTTCTATGCAGAATCAGCATAGTTACTCACCTGTAACAGATGTTCTCCAGGGACAGCAGGAATCAGTCCTCACTTATGGGTGAGGTCGGCACCGACGGAGCCCACGTGAAGCAATCCCCCAGCTTTCAAAGAAAGCCTTTGGGATTGTTGCCATGCATGCATGGTCCACTTCCAGCCCAAGGGTGCCATCTTGCTCAGTCTCCCTTTTTCCGTGGAGCCCTTTGGATGCATGTCCTTGTCCCTCTGAAAAAGTTTTTTTTTTCTTTTTGGCCTTTTGGCCCCTTTTTCCGGTTGCACTGATCCTCTCCCGTCCTCCCCGATGCCCTCGGTTTGGCTATGGGCTAGGGGACCCCTAATTTACCTTTTTCTAGTTTTTTTGTATTTAGGGCCCTTTTCTGCCCACTGGCCTCGGGTTTTCGACCTCGCAGGGGCTCATTTTGCCCCCATGGCCACTGGCTTCAAAAAATGTCACAGATGCTCCAAAAACATGCCGCTCACAGACACCCATGACTGTTGTCTGCGGTGCCTGGGGGCTGACCATAACCCGGAGCTCTGTTCACTTTGCAAGAAAATGTCCGCTAAGGCCCTTCAAAGCCGTAAGCAGAAATCAGACGACATTTTCCATAGGTCGGCACCGGAGTACCCAGTGGTGCCCCGCTCTTCCACTTGCGGGGTCCCCCACAGTGACTCTGCATCCCAGGCGTCACTCTGACCAGGGTTCACCCGATGTCAAATGGTGTAAAAAGAAGAAGACCTCGAAGACGCTGTTGGGGGCCCCGGATAAGCATGAGAGGTCACGCGCTTGTTCCCTTAGCCCTCCCTGGTGCTTCCAAGAGTCGGACATGGAGCGGCCCCAAAAGGTACCTCGTACAGAGACGGAGGGCTCCGGCAATGGTGCCCGATCTCCGGAGGGTCGTCCCGGTGAGGACCCCCTCTCCTCCTCCACGTCAGTCCTGGTGACCCCGGCGTCGGCGTCCCAGGGACCCACTTCCGAGTGCTGGCACTAAAGTGCAGTGTTTCTGCCTTCTTAGCTGCCGAACAGGCACCCCAAGCCTAAGGATCCCTCAACTGTGGTCCCAAAAACTGTCTTGGAAACCCCCATGTGCCTCATGAGGGTCTTCGGCACTGGGCTCGCTCGCCGTCCCGTTCCTTGGGGGTGAGGTCGTCTAGAGTCAGTGCTGCCGGTTCTAAGCAGGCCTCGGCCACCGGACATGTGGATAAGCCTGACTCCGAGTCACTCAGACCTCTCAGACTGGGAATCGGATGGGGACACGTCCCCTGAAACCAGCGCACATCGAAACCTTCCTTCGGACCCATCCCTGCCCGCCTCGCGAAGGCAGTCACCCCCCAAAGATATCTCTTTTTTGGTATTTGTGCGGGATATGGCTCGGGCCCTTAATCTGCCCACGCAAACTGAGGAAGAGCCAAGGGCGGAGGAACTGGACATGCAATATGAGTCCCCTCCAAAGGAGTCTCTCACGGTCCCTGTGCCGTCTATCCTGACCCGGCTGCTCCTACATATGTGGGAAGCACCCACCTCGGTCCCTATCATCAGTAAAAGACTCAATGCCATATACGGAGTCCGTGTGCGGGCCTGGTTTTCGAAGGGCCCAGCTTCCTCATATCTCCATGGCAGTGGAATCTGTGATGCGGATACAGAAGAGCCCGAAGTTGCATTCTTCAGTTCCGCCTGGCAGGGAATCCCGTGCCCTCGACGCCCTCGGGGGTAAGGCCTACCAGGGATCCATGCTGGCATGCCGCATCCAGGCATACCAATTATATATGGGTATGTTCCTTCGCAATATTGCCAAAGAGCTTGGCGGTTTCGCTGCGGGCCTCAAAGGTGACAACCTTCTCAGATTGGTCGTGGACTGCTCGAAATACCCTTCTCGTGCCGCGTATGACGGTGTTTGAGTCTTCTGCTCGGGTGGCAGCAGCTGGCATTGGAGCCCGGCGTTGAGCATGGCTCCAGTCTTCAGACCTGGAATAATGGGTCCAGAAGAAACGCTTGGATGTTCCTTGCCTCGGCGAACAATGGTTCGGTAAGCCCATGGAGAACAAGGCAGCCGAAATCGAGACAGAGTTCGTAACCCGCACCCATCTCTCTCGGAAAACCTCGTCGCTCCCTCGGAAGAAATAACACAGTAAGAAGCCCTTCTTTCAGAGGAAGGGTCTTCCTTACTGGGGTTACCCACCCTATTCACCCGTCCCAGCGCCGATTCCCAGCGGCCAAGGCAAGGGCGGAGCTCAGGGTCACCGTAAGCCTATGGGGCCCAAAGCCCAACAACCGGCGCTACTCCAACCACATGCATAGCCTCTCGTCCTCCTTGTCTGGATGTGGGTGTGAGTGCAGCAGTGGCAGGGATATGCGTGTGTCTGCTGTATGTGCGAGTGCAACAGAATGCCTGGGAGATATATATATGTGTACATGTGTAGTCCCTTTACATTTTTACAGCTGCTCTAACCTGGGCCCCCCCCCGGCAGTGCAATCCTGCGAGTTGCAAATATTCCTCACTTTGGGGCTTCTTTCGCACTGCCACTGCATTCCTTTCTCCTTCTCCACTGGGGAAACAACTCTGGTGATTCCTTTAAAGTGTGGTAATAAGTATTACTGATTTTAGTAGCTTGAATCGCAGACAATGAGCAGGCCTCACTCCATCTCTGCACAAAGCGTACTTATTCATCTTTAGCAGTTGTTCTCAGAGATCAGCAGGAATCAGTCCTCACATATGGGTGATGTCATCAATGGAGCCCATGTGGGAACGCTCCCATAGGAAGCTTTTGGAAGGTGCTCTACGTATGCATGCCAGTCTTCCCACCCGAAGGAGCCATCTTTACCTCAGTATGATGACATAGTCAAAAAGAAAGAGAATCCACTGGGAGGAGGGAGAGTAGTGAGGGCCGATTCCTGATGATCCCGGAGAACACCTGCTATAGGTGAGTAACTATGCTTTCTCTGCGACCAAGCAGGAAGTCAGTCCTCACATATGGGACTCCCTAGCTACAGGCCACCGAAAAAAAACTGTAAAAGGACCAACAGGGCAACCAGAAAAATGAACCAAGAACAAACAGCATGAGCAATCACTGAGAGGTTCTGAGAGTCAGCATCCAGCAGGGACATCCAGATTGATTCCATGGTAGCCTGGACAGACAAAAGGGCCGATGGGAAGGAGTTGCTTCAATTCCCACTGAGATGCCGGAGTACGGCTTGTCTGAAGCTGCTGTCATGCTGGGAATCTCCATCCAGACAGTAATGGGCTGTGAAAGTGTTGACAGAAGACCACGTAGCAGCCCTACAGATCTCCACTGTGGAGTGAGCGCAAGCTGGCCACCGAAGTGGCCATACTCAGACACTGTAAGCCATGACATGACATTCCAACGTCAGCCCAGCCTGAGCATAAGCGAAAGAGATGCAGTCTTCCACTCAAATGGATAGGATGTTTTTTGATATTGCCCCCCTCAGCTTATTGGGGTCAAAGGAGTCAAAGAGCTGGGAGGAAAAGGGAGGGGCTTTTGTCCTCTCTAGGTAGGAAGCAAGTGCTTTCTTACAAACCAAGGTATGCAATGAGACCTCAGCTCTGTTGGCATGAGGTCTTGGGAAGAAGGTGAGTAATACCACCAACTGATTTGAGATGAAAAGCGGGAATTTTGGGCGAGTTCGGAGAACCATCCTGTTCTTATGAAACCTGGTATACGGCGGGTGAGCCACCAGTGCTTGCAATTCACTGACTCTGTGTGCAGAAGTAAGCGGTACCAGAAAAATGACCTTCCAGGTAAGGAATCTGAGCAGGCAGGAGCTAAGCAGCTCAAAGGGGGGTGCGAGGAGCTGTAAGAGCACCACACTGAGGTCCCATGCCACTGGGGATGGTTTAATGGGGGGTGAGATGGTAGGAGGTCTTGCATAAAGTGACCCACTAAGGGGTGTGCAGAGAGCGGTTGATCAGCTATGGGCCAATGATAAGCAGCTACAGCACTGAGGTGCGCTCTGACCAAGTTGAACTTCAGACTAGAGTCTGATAGGTGCAGAAGGTAAGACAAAACTGACCCTACAGAGCAGGAAAAAGGGTCCAGAGACTTGTTTGTACATCATACAAAGAATCTGCACCACTTGAAGCATAAGCACGCCTCGTCGAGTCCTTACACGAGGTGAGGAGGATGTTCTCCATGTCCTGCGGTAAGCAGAGTTTTGTGAGTACTACCTGTTCAGCATCCAAGCCTTTAGCGCTAAGGACGACAGGTTGGGATGAGGCAGAGTCCCATCATTCTGTGAGATCAGGTCTGGGGCATAGCCCAGTCTGAGCAGTTGCTATTGAGAAAATCGGAGCAGCAGTGAAAACCAGAGTTGCTTGAACCAGTGCGGCGCAATGAGGATCATGGTAGCGCTATCCGCCTGCAATTTGAAAAGGGTCTTGGCCACCAAAGGAGTCGGTGGGTAGGCAAAGAGAAGACTGTTGCTCCAGTCCAGGAGAAAAGCATCAGGAGCCAAGCGATTCTTGCATGGCACTCTGAAGCAAAACAGTGGGAGCTAGGTGTTGTGGGGACTGGCAAAGAAGTCTATGGGTGGCATAACCCATATCTGGAAGATGCGATTGGCAACCTGCTTGTTCAGAGTCCACTTGTGTGGCTGAAGGACCCTGCTGAAGCAATCCGCCAGGACGTTGAGCTTCCCTGGCAGGTATACGTCTCTGAGGAGCATACCGTATGAGACTGAAAACTTCCAGAGGTGGACTGCCTTCCAGTAGAGGAAGTATAAACCCGTGCTGCCTTGTTTGTTGAGTCAGAACATGGCCACCTGGTTGTCCATCTGTATGAGGACGACCTGGTGGGAGGAGCTGCTGCTGAAATACTTGGAGGGCATTGACAACGGCCCGAAGTTCCAGGAAGTTGATCTGATGGCGGCTTTCTCCCCGCTATCCAGAGGCCCTGTGTGGACAGGCCATTTAGATGGTTCTCCCCAGCCGAGTTTGGAGGCATTGGTAGTTTGAACTTGCTGGTGCGGCGGGGCCTGGAAGGGAAGCCCAGCAAGAAGTTGAGCAGGGTGCTGCCACTAGGACAGGGGACTCTTGGAGGAGCGGAGTCACTGTGACCCTGTCTGAAAGGCATCCTGTTGCCTTACCTCACTGTGTGCAGACAGTCCACCGTGTCTGACACATCTGAAGTTGGGCTGAGGGATAACATGGACTGTAGAGGCCATGTGGTCCAGGAGGCACAGCATCTGCTGAATCGTGACAACCAGGCAATGCTGGATGTCCCTCTTGAGATGACTAGCTGTTGCACCCTATCCTCCAGAAGGAAATCTCAAGCCAGTGTGTTGTCGAGAAGAGCCCCAATGAACTCGAGGCATTGAGAGGGTTGCAGGGGGGACTTTGGGCAGTTGATAAAGCCCAGCTGTTCCAGTATCTGAATTGTGTGCTGTATGGACTACCAGACCTCGTTTGGTGCCCTGCCCCTGACCAACCAGTCGTCCAAGTAAGGGAAGACAAAGATTCTCAGGATCCAGAGAAAGGTGGCAATGACTGCCAGACATTTGGTGAAGACCCTTGGGGCGGAGGGAAGGCCAAAGGTCAGAACCCTTTTCTGACAGTGCTGTCCACTGAGCATAAAGCAGAGGTACTGATGGTGCAGGGGTGGATGAGGATGTGTATGTAGGCATCTTTGAGACCCAAGGAGCACAGTCAATCTTCCCACTGAAAGTAGGGCAGCAACATTCTAAGTGATACCATTTTGAACTTTTCCTTCACTAGGAAGCAATTGAGATTGCAGAGATCCAGGATGGGCAGGAACAAGCTGTTTTCTTGGGAAGAAGGAAATAGTGGGAGTAGAAACCCTGTCCTGTCTGGGATGGTGGAACAAGTTCCATCGAAAGTTCTGCCAGGAGGGCCTGGACCTCCAGCTGGAGTAGTTCGTGTTGGTGATGTTAGGGTATTCCCCTGGAAAGAAGGTGGGGGAGATTTGAGCGAAGCGCAATAGGTAGCCCTCACAGACCACCTGCAGTGCCCAAGCATCGGTTGTTATGATGGCCACCTGTGTGCAAAGTGTATCAGCCCCTGCCTGGCTGGGACTGCAGCAATGGTTGAGGCTTTTGACTTGCGCTGCTGCCTCTGTTTTTTTTTAACTTGATCTTTATTGCAAATTTTTTCGATATTATAAACATCCTACAACAATGCCTTGTATTCCAATCCCCCTCCCCTCTGCTTCCCTTTATAACATCATCATCATTTTCATCAATCTTCTCATTCTCAACATTTTTTTCCCTCTTTATCCTCATCCTTATCTTTCTTCCCTTCCCTAGTCCCAGTCCCGTTCCTTAGTGCAGCATTACTTCTTTCCTTATGGTTCTTCAAAGTCCAGTATTTGCCTACTTGTCCATTTATCCAGTCATACACCACCCACCCCATCCCTCCTCCACCTCATATTATCTGTTATATTTCACGTATTGTCTACTTAACTTTCATTCTTATTGCGGGTTGTTATTACCTTGTTTATGGTATTTACAAGGGTCTTTACATATTTACTATTCGCTACATTACTAGTCTTTCGTGTTTGCCTGACTAATTTACTACATTATCATTTTGAGTCTTAAATACAATATTTTCCATCTTTTCCATATTTCCAGGGGGCAGCGCTCTTTCACCTACTTGCCTCCTGCATTTGCCATTCGATTCCTCTACTTTTGTACTTTGTGGATTCTGGGCCTGTCTTTTCCTTGTTCTACATTCTTTTCCCAGCTGGCCTTCATGCATGCCTCTTTCATATCTTCCCATCCATCCACCCTATTCCCCTATATCCTGTTGAACTCATGTTTCATATACTTCCCCCACTCCCATTGGATTTTTCACCATCTTTTTTGTGAAAGAGCCTCAATCGACTCATGGTATATCCATATTTCAGCCTTTTGAGAATTTCTTCCCTAGAAAGCATCTGTGGTTGTTGCCAGACCCTCGCTACTGCCATCCGTGCTGCCACCACTATCTGCACTGTAAGTTTCATATTGGGATCCTCCCACCACTGCCCACCCTCAAAAAACAGCAAGAATTCAGGGGTGTTCACCATTTCCCTTCCCGTCACTTCTTTGTGTATGCTCCCTACCATCCCCCAATATTCCCGTACTTTGAGGCATCCCCACCACGTATGGATATAATCTCTGCTTTTCCCACATCCCTTCCAACATGTTGTCTCCTCCCCCCCCCCCCATTTGCCAATCCGCTTTGGTGTTAAATATGTTCTGTATAGGGTCTTCCAGCAGTGTTCCTGCATTGCCGCTGATCCATCCACCTTCTTCAGACCTTGATATATTTGCGCCCAGGTGGTCTCCTCTCACTCTCTACCCAGATCCCTTTCCCAGGATTTCATAAATGTTTCTTTCCCTTTGGGTTGTATCAGCAACTGATATATTCGGCCCAGCTGCCCTTTGGTGTAGTGCCCCTTGGATACCATCTGTTCAAACTGAGTTTTTACCTGCAACCCCTCCCCCATCCATCTCTTTTCCCTTAGGAAATGCACTGCCTGCAAGTATGCGTAAAACAGCCTCTGTTCAACCCCATACTCTCGCTGGATGGTTTCAAAGCTTTTTATTTGGCCACAATCTGTTACTACTTGTCCCCACCTCACCATACCTTCATCCACCCACGCTTTAAAGCCCTGGGTAGTTTTCCCTGGTTCAAAATCTGTCGTTCCCCGAATGTATTGCATATAGTCCCCTCTCCCTCGCCACCCATTGGTGTATCTCCTTCCAAATCCCTCTGACCATCTGTATGAATGGATGTACTTCCTCGCCTTGCTCCATTCCCTCTCTTTTTTTTCCAAACTCCTTCCCGGTGTGCCCCTTGCCTTAGCCCCCATTCTATGTCTACCCATTGAGTGTCTCCTCCCCTATCCCCCCATTCAATTTTGAACAGCCTGGTAGTACCCCTTTAAATCCAGGACCCCCATTCCCCCATTTTTCTTCTTCCAACACATCACTTGCCTTTTTACCCTGGGTGGTTTCCTCTTCCATATATACCCAAAATTCTACGCTGACATCTTTTCAGGAAATACTCAGGCACTGGAAAGCGTAGTTACTCACCTGTAACAGGTGTTCTCCAGGAGCAGCAGGAATCAGTCCTCACTTATGGGTGACGTCGGCGCCGACGGAGCCCTCGCGGAGCAATTTTCCCCAGCTTTCAAAGAAAGCCTTTGGGAATTGCAGCGCGCATGCGCGGTCGTCTTCCCGCCCGAAGGTGCCATCTTAGCCAGTCAGATGACATAGCTAAAAAAGACAGCATAAAAATTTGCAAAAAGAACATAAGCAGACGATTGCAACTCCAAGGGGAGGAGGGAGGGTAGTGAGGACTGATTCCTGCTGCTCCTGGAGAACACCTGTTACAGGTGAGTAACTACGCTTTCTCCAGGACCAAGCAGGAAGTCAGTCCTCACTTATGGGACTCCCAAGCTCAAGGCTACCGGAGACCCTAAGCACAAAAATGAGCTCCCTCTAGCTCAGCAGCACAGAAGGATAGAATCTTCGCTGAATTATCACCCACCGGTAGCCCACATCCGGGATGGAGGGTAGGAGTTGCTCAGACCTCAAAGAGATTACGGAGGACTGCCTGTCCGAAAGCACTGTCCCTACGGGACTCCCTCTCGAGACAGTAATGGACCGCAAAAGTCTGGCTCGAAGACCAAGTAGCGGCCCGGCAGATGTCTGCCAGCGGAACAGAGCGGAGGTAAGCCACTGACGTGGCCTTTGCCCGAACGCAATGAGCCGTGACTCGACTTTCTAAGGAGAGTCCGGCTGCCCCATAAGCCCAAGAGATACAGTCCGCAACCCAGATGGACAGAGTACGCTTGGAGACCGGGAGCCCCAATTTATTGGGGTCAAAAGACACAAAAAGCTGAGCAGCTTTACGGTGCTCCCGCGTACGGTCAAGGTAGAAGTTCAATGCCCTTCTACAGTCCAGGGTATGGAGGACCGTTTCAGCTCGGCTGGAGTGTGGTCTGGGAAAGAAGGTTGGAAGTACCACCTCCTGATTGATGTGAAAAGGGGAGACCACTTTAGGCAGAAATTTTGGGTGAGTCCGTAGGACTACCCTATTCTTGTAGAACCTAGTGTAAGGGGGATCAGACACGAGGGCCTGCAATTCACTTACGCGCCTAGCGGAAGTGAGGGCTATCAAGAACAGTGTTTTCCAAGACAGAAAACGTAGAGAACAGGTAGCCATAGGTTCAAAAGGCGGACAGGTGATCCGCTGCAAAACCACATTCAGGTCCCAGTCAGGTGCTGGCGGGCGCAGAGGTGGTTTAAGTAGAAGGAGACCTCGGAGAAACCTCGCTACGAGAGGGTCATTGGAGAGAGGTCTGCCGTCCACTGGCACATGATGTGCTGAAAGAGCACTGAGGTGAACTTTGACGGAGTTGGACTTAAGTCCCAGATTAGAGAGGTGCAGCAAGTACTGCAAGATCACCGACACCGGGCAGGAGAAGGGATCCTGAGACTGTTGGGTACACCAGACTGCAAAGCGACGCCATTTAAGGGCGTAGCATTTGCGGGTAGAAGGCCGTCGCGAAGCTAAGACGACCTCCTCCACCTCCGCCGGCAGGAGAAGGGGAGCAAGGACTACCCTCTCAGCAGCCAGGCCATAAGGTTGAGAGACCTGAGGTTGGGGTGCAGAAGGGACCCCTGATCCTGAGTGAGGAGATCCGGTTGTATCCCCAGAGGGATTGGGCCCTCCACCGCCAGTTGCAGCAGGAGTGGAAACCACGGCTGCCTGGGCCAGCGAGGGGCCACCAGGATCATGAAGGCTTTGTCTCGGAGAACCTTGAAAAGAGTCCGAGAGACCAGCGGGATGGGAGGGAAAGCGTACAGAAGGCTCCCCGACCACGAGATCAGAAAGGCGTCCGCCGCAACCCGAAGGGGGTGTGGCTGACGAGAGCAGAAGCGAGGAAGCTGCCGGTTGTGAGGACTGGCAAAGAGATCCACCGTGGGGAGACCCCACTTGAGGAAGAGCTTCTGAACTACCAAGGGATCCAGACGCCACTCGTGCGGCTGGAGGACCCTGCTGAGTTTGTCTGCAAGGCAATTTTCTTGGCCCGGGAGATAAACTGCCCTGAGGAGAATGCCGTGACTGACGGCCCAAGAGCAGAGCTTCTGTGCCTCCCGGCAGAGGAGGAAGGAGCCCGTGCCCCCCTGCTTGTTCACGTAGAACATGGCAACTTGATTGTCCGTCTGGACAAGGACGGACTGTTGGGAAGTCAGGTGGGAGAAGGCCTTGAGAGCGAGGCGGATCGCCCTGAGCTCCAGGAAGTTGATCTGCTGAGCAGACTCCCACGTGGTTCAGAGGCCCTGAGTACGTGCCTCTTGGCAATGTGCTCCCCAGCCCAGGAGGGATGCATCGGTGGTCAGCACCCGGGTCGGCTGAGGTGACTGGAAAGGCATTCCGAATATCAGGTTCGGCTGCCGGAGCCACCACCGGAGAGACGAGAGCAGCGGCTCGGAGACGCGCACTAGGTCTGCCAGGCCGCCTGTGGCTTGTCGCCACTGCTGGCGGAGACACCATTGAGCAGACCGCATGTTCAGGCGGGCATTGGGGGTCACATGGACGGTGGAAGCCATATGGTCAAGCAGTCTCAGGAAGCGCCTGGCGGAGACCAGGGGCTGGCTGCGAAAGCGGTCGGCTAGGTCCATGAGCCGTTGAGCCCTGTCGAGCGGTAGGTACGCTCGTGCCCGAGGAGTGTGCAGCCTTGCGCCGATGAACTCGAGATCCTGTGAGGGGAGCAAAGTGGACTTTGCGAAGTTTATGACAAAGCCCAAGTGCTGCAGCAGAGTCACCGTGCGGCACGTGGCGTTGGTGACCTCCTGAGCGGACGCTGCTCTGATGAGCCAGTCGTCGAGGTACGGAAAGACATAGAGGCCGTGAAGCCGGAGATGGGCCGCCACGACCGCGAGACATTTTGTGAAGACTCGCGGTGCGGAGGACAGGCCAAAGGGCAGTACCCTGTACTGGTAATGATTTCCTGCCACCACAAACCTTAGGTATTGGCGGTGGCTTGGGTGGATGAGGATGTGCGTGTAGGCATCCTTTAGATCCAAGGAGCATAGCCAATCTCCCTGCTGGAGGTAGGGCAGAAGGATTCCAAGGGTAAGCATTTTGAACTTCTCCCGCACAAGGAACTTGTTGAGGTTGCGCAAGTCCAGGATGGGTCTGAGGCCCCCTGTTCTCTTTGGTATCAGAAAATACCTTGAATAAAAGCCTTGACCTCTCAGGTGGTGGGGCACCGGTTCCACCGCCTGTTCCTGCAGAAGACCTGCTAACTCCTGAAGGAGCAACTCCCTGTGCAGAGGGGGGCGCGAAGGTTCTCCCGGAAAATAGGAGGGAGGGACCTGATGGAAGTGGAGAAGGTAGCCCTCTCGCACGACCTGAAGCACCCAGGCATCTGCGGTGATGCTGGACCACCTGTGGGCGAAGTGAACCAGCCGGCGTCGAACCGAAAGAAAAAAGTATAAAAGAAAGAGGAAAATCAACTTTTTCGCGGGGACAAGACGGGGACGTCTGCAGGGCTCCGCGGAAAAAAGAAGACTGGCTAAGATGGCACCTTCGGGCGGGAAGACGACCGCGCATGCGCGCTGCAATTCCCAAAGGCTTTCTTTGAAAGCTGGGGAAAATTGCTCCGCGAGGGCTCCGTCGGCGCCGACGTCACCCATAAGTGAGGACTGACTTCCTGCTTGGTCCTGGAGAATAGGCAGCATCTGAAACAAGAATAGCAAGTGTGGCAACACATTCATTTTTATGATAGCAATTCTCCCTCCCCATGAAAAATAGGGTTTGTCCCATATCTCTAGATCTTGCATTATCTTGCCACATTGGTGGGTATTTTAGCTTAAACATCTCCTTTATGTCATTCCGTAGTTGTATTCCTAGGTATCTGCTTCTTTTATCCATTTAAACGCAAAGGCTGTTTTTAGTCTATTCTCTAGGTGATGATGCAATTCAACCGTCATTATTTCCATTTTTGTCAGATTTATCTTATATCCCGAAACTTTATTGTATCTCTCTATCAACTTCAAGAGATTGGGAAATGTTATTAGTGGTCTACCTATAATATAGATTATGTCATCTGCATATAGTGTCATTTTCTCCTTTGATATCTGCAAAGGCTCACACTGCCACTGCCAGAGTCTCAATTACTAGGGCAAACAGTAGAGGGGACAATGGGCAACCGTGTCGCATGCCTCTGCCCAGACAGAATTTCTCTGAATATTTACCATTTACCCTTATCCTGGCCCTAGGGTTGTGATATATTGCTTTTATCCAGGCTATAAATGTGTCTTCTACTCCCATCATCCTTGCCAAAACTGTAAGCATGAACCCCCATTCTACTCTAGCGAAAGCTTTTTACGCATCTACAGCCACGAGTATGGTCGGCTCCTTTTTTTCCTTAGCCTTCCAAATGACATTCAGGAGCTTGGGTACATTATCTCTGGCATGCATTCCTGGTATGAACCCTGTTTGGTCTGCGCCTATCAATTTGGGGATGTCGCGCTTTATGTAGTTTGTCAAAATTTCTACCAGAATTTTAGCATCTAAATTAATTAATGAAATTGGGCGATAAGAGCTACACACCATTAAGTCTTTCCCCATCCTAGGCAGCACTGTGATCCCGGCTACTGCCATGGACTTTGGGGCAGCTGCCATCCCTTTGTTATATTAAACATCTCTTTTAGGATATCTGCTGTCTCTTCTTCAAATACTTTATAAAAGCTTGCAGTCAGGCTGTCCAAGCCTGCCCTCCTTTAACCCTCTAATGTCTGCCAGGACCTCATCCACTTCAATAATTTTCCCCAATTCCTCTTGCTCCCCTTCCTGTAGTTCTACCAATGGGAGGTTATGGAGGAATTTCACTACCCCCTCTTCCCTCTTCTATTTCAGATGTATATAACTTCTGGTAGAAGTCAATTAATGCCTTCTGGATCTGTGATAAATTCCATCCTCCTTGACTATTTCTTATCTTCCATATGCTCTGCTGTTCTTTCCTGGCTCGCATTTTGCAGGCCAACTACCTGCCTATCTTATTTTTAAGTTCATAGTTATGTTGCTGTAGTTTTCTATCCAATATGCCCATTTTTCCATTTGTAGGTTTTTCAGTTCTCCCCTTATTCTCTCTATTTCTCTAAGCGCTTTCCTTCCCCCTGTTCTTTTATGCTTCTCCGACCACCTTTCTAGCTCTTCTCTTAACTGTGCTTCCCCCCTTCCTCTTTCATCGTCCCTATTTTTATGAATTCTCACCTCATAAAAGTCTTGTAACTGTCCCATATTACATCCAGTCCCATTCCCGGGGTACAGTTATCCTTAAAGAAACTTGTGGTTGCCTTTTGAAGCTTTCCTACAGTCTCTCTATCTTCTAAAAGTGATTCATTCAACCTCCAGAACTGAAGGTCCCCTCTTTCAGATTCCAATCCACCCTGACCCCCCATGGGAGCATGGTCTAACCACTCAATTTGTCCCACTTCTACTTCCTGCACCTGTGGAACCAAGGTTCCATCCATCAAGATCATGTCTGCGCGGCTATATGAGTGGTGTACATGGGAAGAAAAAGTATAATCAATCCTAGAATCCACTTTTTGCTTCCATACATCTACCAGCTCCAGTGACCTCATTAATCTTTTTAATTTGACTCTGTGTGCTCTCTCCCCACTCTTCCCCCCCCCCCGTGTTGCCTAACTGGGGGTTCAGCGTTATATTGAAATCACCCTCTAAGATGACAGGGGCCTCAGCTTCTTCTGCCACTCTTTTATACAAGTTATCGTAAAATTGCCCTCTTTAGGGGGAGTTGGGTACTGGAGGATTTCAAACTCCTCCACCTGAAGTGGTTCCTCCGCCACTTCAATAATGAAGGGCAAAGCCCTCCCCATGTCCTGCACGAATTTGAGGAAGGAGATGTCCTTGGGGGATATCTCCTCTATTTGTATGGGCAACGGATCAGAGGGACATCACGGTGGCATGTGGTCTTCAGAGTTCCTTTTCGGTCTCCCAATCAGAGTCCAAGTGGAACTCGACGTACCGCTGTGAATGATGACTATGCAGATGGCGCTCGGATGGAGTCAAAAGAGTCCCTCAGCTCCCGTCTATCGAACCTGATGCTCTCGGGGAGGGGGGGAGGAGGACACCCGCTGCACCAAGAGGGATCCTGAATGTTCATGGGCGCTGCCTGAGAGATCATGGACTTCTAGGATGGGCTACACCTCTGCAGGTGCGGCACCTGTAGTGGACAGGGCAGTCATAGGTGCCGAGGAATCAGAGGTCACCAGGTCCTTGGCAGTTTGCTTAGCCATGAATGCAGCAAGATTACACTGGAGGGTCTGCATCCTCTCTGTGAGGATAGAGGTCTCCGCTGCTGACAGAGTCTGAACTACAGCCTTCGGTGCTGATGCCGGCTCCCTTAGCAGGGACTCCTTGATGGTCATTGCCTCAGAATCCCATGTTGGCCCTCCAGGGTCTCAGGAGGCAACTCCTTCTGCTGGGGCAGCTTGGAGGGCCACTCCCAGCTCTAGTCTTCGGACTTGCACTGAGGGTTCTGATGCCGATGCTCATGGGCCTTTGTCCTTGGCTCAGCATCGCCCTTCAAAGGTGACGAGGTTGAAGTCCGGTCCTTCTGCGGGCACTCCTTATCAAAGCCTCGGCAGGGGCCTTCGAGGGTGTTGATGCAGAGGTTAATGCCGGGACCAATGTCAACGCCACAGAACCTAATAGCTATTCCTGCTGCCGTTCCCAGTTCTTAAGTTCCTTCCATGTCATCTGGAAGCAGAGAGCGCAGTCCAAGGGCTCGTGGTCAGGCCCAAGGCATTGAAGGCACCAGCTGTGGCGGTCCATGATGGAGATGGTTCAGCCACACTGGGTGCACCTCTTGAAGCCAATGGCTGGTTTTGACATGGTAGAGAAGACAGCTTCCACCAAAGTCAAAGGACTCCA
This sequence comes from Ichthyophis bannanicus, assembly GCA_033557465.1. Taxonomy (NCBI): domain Eukaryota; kingdom Metazoa; phylum Chordata; class Amphibia; order Gymnophiona; family Ichthyophiidae; genus Ichthyophis; species Ichthyophis bannanicus. Next base: position 701,997,215 of record CM066036.1, read on the forward strand.
ACATCTTCACCGATCAGGGGGGTGCAAGAGGAAAATCCCATGCACCAAAAAGGAAAAAAAGAAAAAGGAAATAAAACAAATAAAAATGCGGTGCCGAGGCTCCAATGTTCCCAGAGATGACAGGAAGACGTTGTACAGCATGTGATTCCAAAAAATTAGCAAAAATCTAGCGAAAAAAAGGTCAACTAAATTCTGGGACACAGAGGATGGCTGGAGGGCTTCATGGAAAAAAGAAGACTGAGGTAAAGATGGCTCCTTCGAGTGGAAACACCGGCAAGCATGCGAGGAGCACCTTCCAGAAATTTCCTATGAAAGATGAGAAGTGTTCCCGTGCAGGCTCCATCGGTGACGCCACCCATATGTGAGGACTGATGTCCTTCTTGGTCTTGGAGAAAGCAGAGTTCCACTTGCATCCTCACCTGCTGTCGCTGGACCTCTCTCCTCCAATCATGTGGCTGCAAACTGGGACTCTGGTCTTCTGCTAATGCTGCTGTAATATGACTTCAACCAGCAACCCCCCAAGAGCTTCTTCACACTTCTGCAGGACCCAGGTAATAATTTTGCTAAAACCTTCTTTACTTTTGTCTCACCTGTCTCTCCCTCTGTACACGTTTGCTTGCATATGTGTAAACAAACCCATACAGACAGGTGAACAGCTGCCCTAGCAAAAACATGCTTAAAAAATAATCACTAGATATACTCATCATTGTTTATTGCCCTTTCATGTAATTAAAAAAGAGATTCAGCCACTTCTAACTTTTGTAAGCATAAGAGCTGCCCCATAACTCAACATTGTAAAACAAAGTTGCAGTTACCATAACAACTACATGCTTGCTCAGTTGCAAAATAACAGCGTGCATGTCATCTGGGGTAATTTTATAACAAGCCACTTATGTGTGAAGGGCAAATAGGTGCCTACTTTATTTTATAACGACACATGAGGGCAGAGGCAGAAATCGTCTTCTGCTGCAATCTAGACACATCTATGCCTGCTCAGGAACAGCCATAAGTGTTTATAAGTATTTTATAAAATACATGTATAAATTGCAAATCTGCTTATGTTCTTCCCAAATGACACTCCTGAACATGCCTACCCTGGGTCATGTAATAGTACATGCATTCTAGTTACCGTACAAACTTTTATGTGCATAACCCTTGAGGTCATTTTATAAAAAGGCCAATATGCACAAAAAGATCCTTTATAAAATTACCACCTACATTCCCAGGAATGGTCTGTTCTAAAAATGCCCAGGATATATGTGCCTAAACTTATGCACACATACATAAGTTTTCTCTGATCTCACTGGGGGCATAGCTAGTGTGGAGTTTGGACTTACATGCATATTTTATGAAATACATGCATAAACGTGTAAAATAAAATAGTAAATTTGTAAGGATCTCAGGGCAGGTATAAATGTGCCCATATACTTCTCACGGGGTAATGTTAAAAAAAAAAAGTATGGGTACACTCTTCCCTTCTGACATTGATGCAACTCTTGCACATACCTACTGCAAACATTAGGCAGCATTAGTATGATTAGCTTAAATGCAGCACAATAAAAGGTCCATCCTCAAAATAAAAGACACCAATAGTTGAACTTGTTCACAATCACTTATGCAGGGAAAAAAGTCACTCCACCATAACAGAATTAAATACCTAACAAATTATAGATGACTAAGGACCTCAGTTGGGGTGTTTCCGCCTTATTGGGCTATAAGCCAAGGCTGTGGGCACTAAAAAACTACTAGTAAATTTCTCTCTTCAGTCCTGATCAGTCCACATGCTTTTTAAATTTTAAATGCATAAAAAAGAAGAAGTGCTTAGTTTCAAATGTCCAAAGGACTCAACATACAGTAAAACCTTCTAAGCTGTTGACCCTATGCTCAACCTGAGTTTTGTCACATTAATTTCCAAACTGCAAGGCTGGAGGGTAAAGGAATTCCTGTAAAGACATGCTTCTGGTGTTTTTAAGGGAACCTGCAGATCAAAAAAATAAATTAGCATAATGACATCATTACAACAAGGAAAACCATTTAATGTCTTCATTAAGACCATCTGGCTCTAAACTGTTTATACGAAAGATCCAACACTGTCCCAAACGTGCAAATAACAAATCTCTATCACCCTATATTGAGGGAGATACCTGATCAATGATAAACCACTGCATATCATACCAAAAGTGAGTCAATGCAATGCAATGTTGAACCAGTGGTGCCGATAAAGACTGAGTGGACAAACGAGACTTATGTTCAATTAAACAAGTTATTATCATTCGGAAGGTCCTCCCTACATAAATCTTAGCACAAGGATAGACATAAGAACATAAGAAATGCTATAATGGATCAGACCAAGGTCCATTAAGCCCAGTATCTTGTTTCCAACAGTGGCCAATCCAGGTCACAAGTACCTGGCAGGTTCCCAAAAAGGGGCTGAAGGGGAAAATGAATCCCCTTTCAGGTACCTTTGTCACAGGATTACTATCCTCCATTTTGTGCTAACGTCTATAGCTCAGGCCTAAGAAAGAAACAGCCTGCTGACCCTTTGCACACAAACTGCAGAATCAGCAAGATTGAGCTATGAAATGAGCTAATATCCTGACCCAGAGCTGAGACAATGAGAGGCTCTGAAAGCTACACAGCTAGTGAAAAGCTGTCACCTGGGCCTCTTGAATGAACAAAGGGGAACAAAACGAAGAACTTAATCTGCAGGAAACAGAGCCAGCACACAGCGACGAAGACTACCATGAGAGACAGGATGCCACAAGGAAAAAATAGAGGGTAAGAGGGAAAAAGATTAAGGAGCAGATTTACTTGAAATAATAGAGAATAAGAAAAGAAAGGAAATCTACTTATCAGCAAATTGAGCCTAAAAATGAGTATAAATACAGGAGAGAAACTCTGATGGATGGACAGACTGGCACACTCTCCTTAGAGAGCAACGCTACTCTGTCCCCAGGACCCTTCATTGGCGACCTCAGGTGCTTTGCACATAAAGACAATTAGATATTCATTTTCCTGTTTCGTGCTGATTTGTAATATAGAGATTAGAGACTTTAAACTTGCAAAGCTTGTGATATTACATACCTGACAATAAAATTTCTACTTTACTTCAGTGGCACGATACTTTATTTGAAAGAGGGTCCTGTGCTTTACACTTATGTTGGGGTGAATTCTGCAGCCACGACAATTAACAAGAGAGCGAAAACCCCAACATAATTGGCGCTTGAAACAGGGACTTGAAAAGAAAAAAATACAAATAAAAAAAGTGTCAAGGGAAAGGTTCTCCCATACTTGTTGGAAAAGTATAGGTGAGAAGAATATAAGGTTCTCTCATCTTCACCGGACGAAGCACAGGTGAGAAGGAGGTAAGTGTGATTTGGATTCCTGCAGAAGAAGCATCGTCGTGAGGGTAAGAGACGTTTTTACCTTTTTATACGTTTTAAGGTACCTTTTATTTAGATATTCTAGTTAATAGTAAGATGTTTTTATATAGTCTCAAAATAGCATAGGAATAAGTAGGATGTTTAAGAGAAAGATTGATGATACTGACAAACACTAAAAAAGAACTATTATAGAACAGAAAAATGAAATTATTATAGATTTGGAACAGTATGACATTGTAGAAGACCACCCCTGGGAGAATTTTGGCTTATATGCTCAGGCTTGGAACCAGGCAGGACCAAACAGTAGGGGTACTTGGAAAAGGGGATGGGCAGGACCACCTCAGTCACAACGTTTTCAGAGAAGTGCCCTTAGTTGCTGGAACTGTGGCAGAAAGGGACATCTTCAGTGTGAATGCCGAAGGCCCCCAGCCCGAGGATCAGCAAAACCACAAGGGCCATCCAATGCCTACCAGGGTCCCCAGAGCAAATTTCCCCAGTGGCAACCTAATGACTCACTATGGTGATGTGGGAATGTGAGCTGATAATTGAAGCCTGTTTAAATGGGTATAAAGTGCAGATGTAGTTGAATTCCGGAGCCACAATGTCAGTACTGAATTCCCTTCCCCCAGGTGTGAAACTATTGCTGTGTGCCCCACACTGTCCAGTTAACTTGATGGGACAGGATCTGTTATCTGCCTTTGAGGTACAGATGTCCTTTACCAGCACACCATAGAGTCACCCATATTTTTGCTGAAATCCCTTTGGTCTAATAAGGTTTGCATCACCTGATAGAATTAAACTAAAAAGAAATTGCAATGGTCCCAAAAATAGCTCAATGAGAAAGATTTGTTTGCATATACAAAAGCAGATACTTGTCTGTAACTTGTCCTTTCAGACTGAGGTCAAAAGCTAAGATTTAAAACTTTTAGGTTTAAATGCAATTTGCCCAAACTATTTTCAAATGCCTGAAGTATTTTTCAAATGCAAGAGGTAAAAAACAGAAAAACGTGTTCGTGATTAATCAATCATGTCTTTCCTTTCTTGCTCATATGTTCCCGAGAAGAAATTCCTTTGTTTAAAGTTAACATTGTTTTATCTGTTTGTGAATATAAATACTTATTTGAGCTCATTGTCTGAAATGAAATAAGAAAGTTTATTTCCAGATCTTAATGCAAGATTTAACCCTTGTTCAGTCTATTGTCTTAAACACCAAGCACATGTAAATTTGCTCAGTTCAAATAATTTAAAACAAAAAGAGGAAGTGTTCTCTGGTATTGCTGTGGCTGCATTTTAAAAGCTCAGTGTTACAAAAAAGAAAAGTATGTGCCATCCTGTTTCCTCTCATGATTGTGGACTGATAAACAGAACAGCAGCACCTTGTTTGCTGTGTGTGAGTTATATGGTTTTTTTTAGGAAAATGCACTTTGTTTTGAAAAACATTCCTGATTTCAGTTTTGGAGGAACAACTAAGAAAAACATATATATGTTTAAGCACCATGAATTTATCTAGTTTATCCTCATGTATGTATGTTATCAAATATGATCCTTACAGAACTATATTTATGCAGATGTCCAGTTTTAGATAAGCAATCACAGGACGAGTAAAATCTTATTGTTTCTTTTGAACTTGCATTGCCCTTGAATCTGTTAGAATTTGGTTAAAGACAGTACTTTGCTTCTCATCAATGATCCAGGAGAAGTTTGGGAAAACACAGGTAGAGAGAGAAAGCTATAGTCATTTAATAATTTTCATGTTAGGTTTAATAATTGTTTTTAAAGGATTGTTTTAGTTTTAAAGAAACAATGTTAGGCTTAAATGAGTGTTTGGTATGTTAGAACAGCCTTATCAAATAAAGATACTTTAGTATGTCATAAAAACAAGGAGTTTGATGGAATGATGAGCACTTGACTCTGCAATCCTAGCCCAGACATAAGCTTAATAATTGGAACTGACACTTGGAGACAAGCTAGGTGTACTTGCATCCTGAAGGGCTTTGGAAACACCTACACTGGCCATGTGGTGTTTCCAAATGCTTATCTACATTTTGCCTCTGTGTGCCCTGGTCAGACACATGAAGGCAAAAGGAGGAAAGATATCCACACAAATTTTCACAAGATTGGTACAATCCTAAATTTGCAAAAATTGAGGAAGTGTGGGCATCTTGTCTGCGACGTTTTTGATCTGTAAAAAAATCCGTTAGCTAATTGAGTTGCTTAGGATCGACTGCTGTATGTAAGCAGCAATCCAAGAGGGGGAACCTCCAAAACCTTAAAATTTTGTAAAACACAAAACTGTCTTGCCTTTGACTCTGTTCAATATGAAAAATGCCCCAACGGAGGTCATTATTTGCAACCTGGAGACTGGATCCTGGCAAAAGCATGCCACCAGTACATTCCACAACTGCTATGTGAGGGACCGTTCCAAGTACTTCTGACAATACCAGAGCAGCCAAGGCCCTAGCAGCTGGAGAGGGAGAAGAGAAGACTCCCGAAGAAGATACACAAATGACTGTGCACTATGATCCGTTTGGCAAACCTGCTGATGTAAAATCCTTTTTGCTAATTAGCAAACTGAGAAGTCTAGAGTGGACTGAAAGCGTAGTTACTCACCTGTAACAGGTGTTCTCCAGGAGCAGCAGGAATCAGTCCTCACTTATGGGTGACGTCGGCGCCGACGGAGCCCTCGCGGAGCAATTTTCCCCAGCTTTCAAAGAAAGCCTTTGGGAATTGCAGCGCGCATGCGCGGTCGTCTTCCCGCCCGAGGGTGCCATCTTAGCCAGTCAGATGACATAGCTAAAAAAGATAGCATAAAAATTTGCAAAAAAGAACATAAGCAGACGATTGCAACTCCAAGGGGAGGAGGGAGGACTGATTCCTGCTGCTCCTGGAGAACACCTGTTACAGGTGAGTAACTACGCTTTCTCCAGGACCAAGCAGGAAGTCAGTCCTCACTTATGGGACTCCCAAGCTCAAGGCTACCGGAGACCCTAAGCACAAAAATGAGCTCCCTCTAGCTCAGCAGCACAGAAGGATAGAATCTTCGCTGAATTATCACCCACCGGTAGCCCACATCCGGGATGGAGGGCAGGAGTTGCTCAGACCTCAAAGAGATTACGGAGGACTGCCTGTCCGAAAGCACTGTCCCTACGGGACTCCCTCTCGAGACAGTAATGGACTGCAAAAGTCTGGCTTGAAGACCAAGTAGCGGCCCGGCAGATGTCTGCCAGCGGAACAGAGCGGAGGTAAGCCACTGACGTGGCCTTTGCCCGAACGCAATGAGCCGTGACTCGACTTTCTAAGGAGAGTCCGGCTGCCCCATAAGCCCAAGAGATACAGTCCGCAACCCAGATGGACAGAGTACGCTTGGAGACCGGGAGCCCCAATCTATTGGGGTCAAAAGACACAAAAAGCTGAGCAGCTTTACGGTGCTCCCGCGTACGGTCAAGGTAGAAGTTCAATGCCCTTCTACAGTCCAGGGTATGGAGGACCGTTTCAGCTCGGCTGGAGTGTGGTCTGGGAAAGAAGGTTGGAAGTACCACCTCCTGATTGATGTGAAAAGGGGAGACCACTTTAGGCAGAAATTTTGGGTGAGTCCGTAGGACTACCCTATTCTTGTAGAACCTAGTGTAAGGGGGATCAGACACGAGGGCCTGCAATTCACTTACGCGTCTAGCGGAAGTGAGGGCTATCAAGAACAGTGTTTTCCAAGACAGAAAACGGAGAGAACAGGTAGCCATAGGTTCAAAAGGCGGACAGGTGATCCGCTGCAAAACCACATTCAGGTCCCAGTCAGGCGCTGGCGGGCGCAGAGGTGGTTTAAGTAGAAGGAGACCTCGGAGAAACCTCGCTACGAGAGGGTCATTGGAGAGAGGTCTGCCGTCCACTGGCACATGATGTGCTGAAAGAGCACAGAGGTGAACTTTGACCGAGTTGGACTTAAGTCCCAGATTAGAGAGGTGCAGCAAGTACTGCAAGATCACCGACACCGGGCAGGAGAAGGGATCCTGAGACTGTTGGGTACACCAGACTGCAAAGCGACGCCATTTAAGGGCGTAGCATTTGCGGGTAGAAGGCCGTCGCGAAGCCAAGACGACCTCCTCCACCTCCGCCGGCAGGAGAAGGGGAGCAAGGACTACCCTCTCAGCAGCCAGGCCATGAGGTTGAGAGACCTGAGGTTGGGGTGCAGGAGGGACCCCTGATCCTGAGTGAGGAGATCCGGTTGTACCCCCAGAGGGATTGGATCCTCCACCGCCAGTTGCAGCAGGAGCGGAAACCACGGCTGCCTGGGCCAGCGAGGGGCCACCAGGATCATGAAGGCTTTGTCTCGGAGAACCTTGAAAAGAGTCCGAGAGACCAGCGGGATGGGAGGGAAAGCGTACAGAAGGCTCCCCGACCACGAGATCAGAAAGGCGTCCGCCGCAACCCGAAGGGGGTGTGGCTGACGAGAGCAGAAGCGAGGAAGCTGCCGGTTGTGAGGACTGGCAAAGAGATCCACCGTGGGGAGACCCCACTTGAGGAAGAGCTTCTGAACTACCAAGGGATCCAGACGCCACTCGTGCGGCTGGAGGACCCTGCTGAGTTTGTCTGCAAGGCAATTTTCTTGGCCCGGGAGATAAACTGCCTTGAGGAGAATGCCGTGACTGACGGCCCAAGAGCAGAGCTTCTGTGCCTCCCGGCAGAGGAGGAAGGAGCCCGTGCCCCCCTGCTTGTTCACGTAGAACATGGCAACTTGATTGTCCGTCTGGACAAGGACGGACTGTTGGGAAGTCAGGTGGGAGAAGGCCTTGAGAGCTAGGCGGATCGCCCTGAGCTCCAGGAAGTTGATCTGCTGAGCAGACTCCCACGTAGTCCAGAGGCCCTGAGTACGTGCCTCTTGGCAATGTGCTCCCCAGCCCAGGAGGGATGCATCGGTGGTCAGCACCCGGGTCGGCTGAGGTGACTGGAAAGGCATTCCGAATATCAGGTTCGGCTGCCGGAGCCACCACCGGAGAGACGAGAGCAGCGGCTCGGAGACGCGCACTAGGTCTGCCAGGCCGCCTGTGGCTTGTCGCCACTGCTGGCGGAGACACCATTGAGCAGACCGCATATTCAGGCGGGCATTGGGGGTCACATGGACGGTGGAAGCCATATGGACGAGCAGTCTCAGGAAGCGCCTGGCGGAGACCAGGGGCTGGCTGCGAAAGCGGTCGGCTAGGTCCATGAGCCGTTGAGCCCTGTCGAGCGGTAGGTACGCTCGTGCCCGAGGAGTGTGCAGCCTTGCGCCGATGAACTCGAGATCCTGTGAGGGGAGCAAAGTGGACTTTGCGAAGTTTATAACAAAGCCCAAGTGCTGCAGCAGAGTCACCGTGCGGCACGTGGCGTTGGTGACCTCCTGAGCGGACGCTGCTCTGATGAGCCAGTCGTCGAGGTACGGAAAGACATAGAGGCCGTGAAGCCGGAGATGGGCCGCCACGACCGCGAGACATTTTGTGAAGACTCGCGGTGCGGAGGATAGGCCAAAGGGCAGTACTCTGTACTGGTAATGATTTCCTGCCACCACAAACCTTAGGTATTGGCGGTGGCTTGGGTGGATGAGGATGTGCGTGTAGGCATCCTTTAGATCCAAGGAGCATAGCCAATCTCCCTGCTGGAGGTAGGGCAGAAGGATTCCAAGGGTAAGCATTTTGAACTTCTCCCGCACAAGGAACTTGTTGAGGTTGCGCAAGTCCAGGATGGGTCTGAGGCCCCCTGTTCTCTTTGGTATCAGAAAATACCTTGAATAAAAGCCTTGACCTCTCAGGTGGTGGGGCACCGGTTCCACCGCCTGTTCCTGCAGAAGACCTGCTAACTCCTGAAGGAGCAACTCCCTGTGCAGAGGGGGGCGCGAAGGTTCTCCCGGAAAATAGGAGGGAGGGACCTGATGGAAGTGGAGAAGGTAGCCTTCTCGCACGACCTGAAGTACCCAGGTATCTGCGGTGATGCTGGACCACCTGTGGGCGAAGTGAACCAGCCGGCCTCCGGTGCTGGGAGGAACCAGCGGGGGGGGAGAGGCTATGCTGAGCGAGTCAAAAACCCCCACCCTGCTGAGCAGGGGCTGGTGGTGCAGGCTTGGGGGCTTGCTGCCTACGGGACCCGTTACCCCGTCCCTTGGCCTGCTGGCCCTGTTGGGGAGCTGCAGGGGCCTGATAATGGGGGTACTGTTTGTAGGCAGCCGCCTTCCTCGGGTAAAAGGACTTTTTTCCCGAGCCCTTCTTTTTCTGGGAAGGGGCGGAGGTCTTCCTAGAAAGCCTGGTCCTGGTGAGAGTCTCAGTCTCAATTTGTGCAGCCTTTTCCGCCATGGGCTTGCCAAAGAGGTTTTCGCCTCGGCAGGGGACATCGACCAACTTGTCCTGTACCCAGGGCTCAAGGTCCGACGACTGAAGCCAAGCCTGTCGGCGGGCACCGATGCCGGCTGCGGCCACTCTAGCCGAGGCCTCAAAGCCATCATAGGCTGCTCGGGACATGAACTTTGAGCATTCCCGAATGCCAGTGGACAAGGCTAGGAACCTCCGCAAGGGCTCCTCGGAGAGACCAGCGGAGAATCCGGCTAGCTCTTTAGCCAGATCCCGGAGATACATGCCCATGTAGAGCTGGTAAGTCTGGACACGACATGCGAGCATAGAGCCCTGGAAGCACTTCTTGCCAAGGCCATCCAGGTTACGGGCCTCCCTTCCAGGAGGCACCGAGGAGTGCATCTTCTGGCTCTTAAGACGATGCATGGCCGATTCCACTACCATGGAATGGTGTGGCAGCTGTGCCTTCTGAAAGCCAGGGCTCTTGCGGACCCGATAGATAGAATCGACCCGCTTGCTCAGGACCGGCGAGGAGGCCGGACTCTCCCACATGCGGAAGAGTAGTCGTTCCAGCATAGGAGGAACCGGCACAGTAAAGTGCTCCCTCGCGGGAGAGAGTCATACTGGAGGGCGTCGAGCTCTTCGGCTCGAGGCTCCTCCTCGGGATCCGCAGGGAAGGCCAAAGCCTTGGCCATATCCCTAACGAAGTCCGAGAACCGGGCATCCTCCGGGGGGGACTGCTTCCGAGGCTCGGACCCCGGTGAGTCCGATGGGACACACCGAGTCCGGAAAGAATCAGGTGACTCTTCCTCCTCAGACTCCCAGACCGACTCCGACGAGGACTCGGTGGGGTCGGCCCGGGCAGGGTGCGGCGCCAGCCGTCCTGACGTCGAGGGAGTCGGCGTCGGCGACCTCGGTCCCGAACGGGAGGCCGAGGGTGACCTCGACCGAGGATCGACTCGAGTTCTCATTGACTCGAGGATCGGCTCGGTCTCCGGGGTCGACTTGGACGTCGACGTCCCGGCGGTCGGGGCAGCGGCGCCAGCGAGGCCAGCGAGCAGTGCCCGCTGCTGGTCCATGAAGGCAGACAGTCTGCTCTCCAAGGCCGTCAACCTGAGTCCGAGCTCAGGTGACCCAGCAGCCCCCGACTCGGGCCCCGACGGCGAGTCCAGAAGGACCACAGGACTTACCCGGGCAGGCATCTCCGACTCCAGGCGAGGTCGCTTCGGGATGTGTTCCTTCTCCAAGGACCCGGGGCGGCTGTCGGGGCTATGCGACCTGGCCCTCGCGGAACCAGGAGCGTCCACCGACGCCGCCCTCGCGGGTTTTTCCTTCCGACGATGGTCCCCGGAGGGAGAACCCCGGTCGGAGGAGCTCCGGCGACGGTCCGAGCTGGAGCCTTTCGACGCGGAGGCCTCCGACGAGGTCCGGGTACGGCTGGGGTCAGCGAAGATTCTCTCACGCTGATGCCGCCGACTCCTCAACGCCTTTGAGGACAGTTTGCTGCAGGGCCCACAGATCAGTTCCTCATGATCCGGGCCCAGGCAGCGGAGGCAAAAGTCGTGTGTGTCGGTTAGTGACATATTTCGGTCACACCGACCACACCGCTTAAACCCACTGGCAGCCATCGGGGGAAAAAGGGCCCCTGCGAGGTCAAAGGACCGGGCTGCCAGGGAAACCGAAAACGAAAGCTGACTAAGTCAGAAAAACCGAAAAAAGTAAGCGGACTCGAGACCGGCGTCGCGAGTCCGGGCGGGAAAACGATCGGCGTCGAACCGAAAGAAAAAAGGATAAAACAAAGAAGAAAATCAACTTTTTCGTGGGGACAAGACGGGGACGTCTGTAGGGCTCCGCGGAAAAAAGAAGACTGGCTAAGATGGCACCCTCGGGCGGGAAGACGACCGCGCATGCGCGCTGCAATTCCCAAAGGCTTTCTTTGAAAGCTGGGGAAAATTGCTCCGCGAGGGCTCCGTCGGCGCCGACGTCACCCATAAGTGAGGACTGACTTCCTGCTTGGTCCTGGAGAATTTATAGTTCTATATTTAATTTATCATTGTAATCTTGCTGTTATTATTTACTTAAGATGTTGTTCTTTCTCCATTTTGTTGTGCTTTAGTAAGCCTACCCCTGATAAGACTACTCCAGCTATCTTTGAATATAACAAGAAAAACTGTGGCTGTCAGGAAGAAAGAAATTACACTAAGGGGCTTGTTTACAAAGCCGCGGTAGCGGTTTCCGATCGTTATCGGAGCCGCGGCCCCATTGATTTGTAAACAAGCCCCTAAACATCCTTCCAATTTGGCAACAGTAACGTTTCTTCCCCCGTCCAGCTCTTGTGAATATACTACCCTAGCCCGTAGACCTAGTTACTAATGTGTATGGTAACCTGCCTGATGCCCAGCCTCTTATTCCAGAGGGGTTCCACTTGGTAGCAGTCCAATATTCAGGTAACAAGTAACCCTATATGAATTTCCTCTCTTTTCAAGTTTCCTATGTTAGGTATAGAATTAATGGGATTCAGATCTCATGTGGAAACTTGGTCTTGTCATGTCTCCATTTCTTCAGTGAGTGTCACTGGAGGTTCCGAATGGTCGAGTGTAGAAGGGCAAACTATGGGGACAGCAGAAGGGACCTGAAGTGGGATTCAAGAGGGGAATGAAGGGGAAAATGAATCCCCCCCTTCAGGTACCTTTGTCACAGGATTACTATCCTCCATTCTGTGCTAACGTCTATAGCTCAGGCCTAAGAAAGAAACAGCCTGCTGACCCTTTGCACACTGAAACTGCAGAATCAGCAAGAGTGAGCTATGAAATGAGTTAATATCCTGACCCAGAGCTGAGACAATGAGAGGCTCTGAAAGCTACACAGCTAGTGAAAAGCTGTCACCTGGGCCCCTTGAATGAACAAAGGGGAACAAAATGAAGAACTTAATCTGCAGGAAACAGAGCCAGCACACAGCGACGAAGACTACCATGAGAGACAGGATGCCACAAGGAAAAAATGGAGGGTAAGAGGGAAAAAGATTAAGGAGCAAATTTGCTTGAAATAATAGAGAATAAGAAAGGAAATCTACTTATCAGCAATTTGAGGCTAAAAATGAGTATAAATATAGGAGAGAAACTCTGATGGATGGACAGACTGGCACACTCTCCTTAGAGAGCAACGCTACTCTGTCCCCAGGACACTTCATAGGAGACCTCAGGTGCTTTGCACATAAAGACAATTAGATATTTATGTTCCTGTTTCATGCTTATTTGTAATAAAGAGATTAGAGCATTGACTTTAAACTTGAAAAGTTTGTGATATTACATACCTGACAATAAAATTTCTACTTTACTTCAGTGGCACAATACTTTATTTGAAAGAGGGTCCTGTGCTTTACACTTATGTTGGGGTGAACCCTTGCAGCCACGACAATTAACAAGAGGGCGAAAACCCCAACAGAGCATAGGTTCCACAATGCTCGTCCCAGGGTAAGCAATGGATTTCCTGGGTCCACTTTAATAATGTTTTATGGACTTTTCCTCCAGGAATTTGTACAAACCTTTTTTAAACCCAGCTATACTAACAGCTTTTACTACATCCGCCGGTAACAAATTCCAGAGTTTGATTACACGTTGAGTAAAAAAAATATTTTCTTTTATTAGTCTTAAATGGGTTACACTGTAGCTTCATTGCATGTCCTCTAGTCTTTCTACTTTTTAATGGTATAAGCAACCGATCTATGTTTACCCATTCCACTCCATTCACTAATTTATAGACTTCTATCATATCCTCCCCTCAGCCGTCTCTTTTCCAAGTTGAAGAGCTCTTCTCTGTACCTTTTCTAATTCCGATATATCCTTTTTAAGATATGGCGACCAGAATTGCACACAATATTCAAGATGTGGTCGCACTATGGAATGATACAGAGGCAATTATGTAAACAGCCCAAGCAGAATGACAGTTGGTCACATATCTTAATTTGTATAGACACCCCATCAGGGAACCACTCCAACTAGATAGACTGTAAGAAGTCTCACACATGCAGCATTGTCCACAAGGCAAGTGATTCCCTTCCTCAAGATCCTCACGAGTTTCTCAATTGATATCTAAATGAACCACATAATCGTGGAGATTTTTACTGCGAGTATAAGCAGAATATAACAACAAACCAATAACAACAATATAACAACAAACCAATAACAACAATATAACAAACCAATAACAACAAACCTTGACGAATCAATGGATAACTGGAACAATATAATATCTAAGGCAGCAGAACGCAACCCAATCACAACACAACGTAATAATAAAAACAACAAGACCAAAAATGGCAATGCAGCATGGTATAATAACACAATCAAACAAATTAAAAGAACACTAAGAAAACACGAACGTGAATGGAGAAATTCCAAAACGACACCCAACCATGAAATATATTTAAAAACACTCAACAATTACAGAAAAGCAATTGACACAGCTAAGAGAAACTATTACTCTAACATACTAGTTAATTCTATGAATCGTCCAAGAGAACTGTTTAGTATAGTTCAGAATTTGACCAACAAAAGCCATAACACACATGAAACATCTTTTGACATTTCCCCACAAGAACTAGCACAATACTATATAAACAAAAATAAACCACAAATGGCGCCCCCAAAATTATACACCGAGTTGATCCCTAACATCTCTGATACCTGGTCAAACTTCAACCTAGTAACAAAATCCACTCTTAAAACCATCATATCTAATATAAATACAACAACTTCACACCTCGATCCCTGCCCAGTAAAATGGATAAAGAAGACTCTCCCTATACTCTCATCCTTCATCCTCCCCATAGTTAACTTTTCATTGGAAAATGGCTATTTACCCCCTTCCCTAAAGCACGTCCAAATAAGACCAATTCTCAAAAATAAGACCCTCGACAAGACATCCCCAACCTCTTACAGACCCATTTCAAGTATCCCTTTCATGGCCAAACTCACTGAAAAAATAGTCCAAACCCAATTACAAGAATTTGTTGATACAATAGATCTCCTTGATGAACATCAATATGGCTTCCGTCCATATCATGGAGTGGAAACTCTATTGACAGTACTCATTGACCCGCTAATAAGAGGAATTGACGACCCAAAACAAGCATTTATATTAATCTTTCTAGACATCTCCGCAGCGTTTGACAGTGTTAACCATGCAACAATGCTAAGCAGACTCCAACAAATTGGAATAACATCCACAGTATATAATTGGTTTAAGTCTTACCTAACAAATAGAACCCAAACAGTGAGAACTGACAATCAAACATCAAATATCTTTAAACAAACTCAAGGCCTTCCACAAGGATCTGCGCTGTCAGCACTTCTATTTAATATTTACCTCCAACCAGTCTGCAACATCTTTAAATGCCACGGCGTAAATTACCACATTTATGCAGACGATATTATGTTTTACCTACCATTTAAAATCCCACACCCACCAATACAACAAATAAAAGATTGCTTTAATGAATTAACATCTTGGCTCATTGACCACAACCTATACATTAATTTTACAAAAACTGATATCCTCTATGTCACAAAAAACCAAATATATACACCTCCAAATTCCATCACCCTAAACAACCACGAGATTAAAGCTAAAAAAGAATTAAAATACCTAGGTGTAATACTTGATGATAAACTTAATATGATAACCTTACAAAAACTATACATTTTAAAATTAAGACCCTGAAACAAATACGCCCATTAATTCATTTACACAACTTCATATCAATAATACAAGCAATCATCACCCCACACTTTGATTTTGCAAACTTAATTCTCCAGGAAATCACGCGGCAAAACATTAAAAAGATCCAATTAACTCAAAATATTGCGGCTAGAATTATAATGAAAGTAAGTCCAAAAGAACACATTACACCAATTCTTGCTAAACTCCATTGGCTACCTATTCACGAAAGGATACACTACAAAATACTAGTTACCACCTTCAAACTGATGAATAAACTTTCACCATCCGTACTTAATAACCTGATCAACATAGAACCAAATAAGAGATCTCAAAGAAGTAGAAATACAAACACAATATCATTACCTAAAGATTATAAAAAAGCTAGAAAACTAACCAATAACAGGGCCTTCTCTCACTGTGCACCGTCTCTATGGAATAACCTACCTGACAATATCCGCCTCCTAACTGAACTCAAAGAATTTAAAAAAAAACTAAAAACACATCTATTCACCTTACATTATACACCTCTGGACTGCCAAACCATGCAAGTTGACACAGGATAATAATCCCTACAAGGCATACACTCACTTAAACAAAATAAACGCATAATCTGATACTAAAAGATGATCTTCATGTAATTTAAATTCTATAAAATTAATGTAAATATGTAAAAAGGTTTGATTACATCCACTCAATACCACCGGATGAAATCACAGTTTATATGTCTTTAATTATACTGTTAAATGTAAAAAGTTAAATCTGTTCCCTGTAAAATGACTAGGACATGATTAACCATGTACCTTGAATTTTCTCTGTTCATTGTAAACCACACTTGATACTTGGGAAAGAGCGGTATATAAATGTGTGCTAAATAAATAAAATAAATAAATATGGCCCTGTCTTGAACACCCCATGGAGAGTCAAAACATGCCAATGTGCATATATGCTGCACGTCAGGCTTGCGGCTCCCTCCAAATATCATAGAATACATACTTTTTTATCCATCGGGGTCTGTTTAGTTAAAAACAAAGATCTATTAGCATGTAATGCTTGTAAATATGTGGCTTTAACAACCTGATGGGGATATTCCCTGTGGTAGAATCACTGAGCCAAATGGTGCACCTGTACTTTAAATCAAAGTCATCAGAACAAATGCGCCGAACCTGTTAAAAATTAACTGATAGATAAAGCTCTCTTCAATTTAGGTGGATGATGGCTCTCAAAATGTAATAAATTATTGTGATCTACCGATTTCCGATCTAAAGAGGTCACAATATGACCTCAAGTATATGGACCACAACATCCAAAAATGAAATATGTATTGTGGAAAATGACATTGTAAATTGTAAATGAGGATCCTGAGTATTGAGCCATTTCCAAAATTCCTGTAGTTGTTCCTCAGTACCCTTCCAAAACACAAAAATGTCAGCAATGAAGCTAAGTAACAGATGTATCTTAACAAACCCATTCAGAATGGATATAAATGTTGCTCCTCAAAGTTTGCAACATTCACAATAACTGGGAGCTACAGCTGCTCCTTGTGTTTGAAGATACAATGTATCCCCAAAACGGAAAAAAAAACGTTTTGTAATACAATCCTAGCAACTGACATAAAGAAAGAAGTATTGATTCTGCATGGCCCAGAACGTCACTGCAGTCATTGCTCAATCAATGCAAGTGCTGCAATTTGAGGAACATTTGTGTAGAGTGCCGTTATAAGTTTGATGTAACCTTGCATGCCCCATTGTTCAATGCAAACTGTTTTGACTGGTAGAAAAATGGTATATTAAAACCAGTTAAATAAATAAATAAAGTTATATATAAAAAATGGGTCCCGAGATCACATCCAAAACACTAAACTTTGTCAAGAAATCTGCCATGTCCTTAATATAAGCCCAAGCGAGACCACGTGATGCGGACAGGGTAGAGGTCGCATCCTGAGCGTGTCCTGAAGCCTTCAGCCTAAACCGGCGATCACGTACCGTATAAAACTGCAATTATCCAACGGGAAGGTAATCAATTTGAACCTGAGTGCCTGTGGATCCTTAAAGTGCAGTTTGGAGTGCCGTATTACATGGCGACAGCAGCGAAATCACTGAGGAGAGATCGGGAACGGGGGACCGGCTCGCATAAGATGGCGGATTCAGCCCAGATGCCGGTGTCGCCTCAGTCACCCAAGTCCCCTGTTTCCTTAGATGAGATGTCGGCGGCTGTAACGACGGCTTTGTTACCCCAGTTCGAAGCCCTACACGAGAAAATGGATGGGTTGCGTTCTTCAGTTGATACTCTGGGTAAGAGATTGCAAGAGGCCGAAGACCGCGTGGGACTGGCGGAGGAGAGGGTGGAGACACTGACCGCGGAGGTGGCGGGCCTAAAATACCAGATATCCCAGCAAGAAGCTAAGCTTGATGACCTGGAGAACAGGTCTCGGCGAAATCTGCGCTTTCTGGGGATTCCTGAGGCCGTTCTGGACAAAGACCTGCGTGGATACTTGGAGGCCTTGGTCTTGCAAATTGTGGAAGAGAGCGAGCTGGGTGGCAAGCTGTGTATTGAACGGGTGCATAGGGTAGGCGCTAAACAAACGCGCGACCCACGCCCTAGAATAGTCCTAGCCAAATTCCTCCACTACCCGCAGAAAGAACTGATTCTCAAGGTAGCGCGGCAAAAGGGAGAGGTGATTCTTAATAACAATAAAGTTCGTGTGGCTCAGGACTATTGAATAGCGTTGAGCCGGAAAAGAAAAGAATATGCCCCCCTATGTGGAAAGCTTATTGAGGCGGGAATCCGGTTCTCCGTGCAATACCCCGCTAAGCTTCATGTGCTCAGTGATGGAGCTCATCGTACCTTTGAGTCGGCTTCTGCAGCAGAAGACTTTGTGAACCGGATTCACCTTCAAAGAAAGGCGGTGTCGGAGTATTCTCCTCCTTGACTCTTCCCGGTCAAGTAGTGCAACTCTGAGAAATCTCCTGTCGGGGAGTGAAGATGGGGAAATACAATGTTGCATTGGCTAAGCATAGCGCTGTAGCTGTCAAGTAACTTTGTGTCTTTTTGCTATTGCATGAGTTACTAACTGTTTTGTAAGGCAACAAAGTTTTTAGTCATCCTGAGCCTTTTCTTCTTTCTTATCCTTTCTGCCTACTACGGACAAGATCTGGGACTTTGGGATGACTATGGTTAATTTTTTTATCTGGTTTGAGTACCCTGTACAGAGATAATTTGTTAAATTCTGCGGGGGCGATTTGGATGGGCTTTGTGTTATATAGAGTGTGCTGTTATCCCAGAGGAGGGGGGTCTCCCGGTTTGCTCTGGCTATAGTGTGCAGGAACTTGGGCTCCCCCCCTTCCTCGTTGCCTACATTGTTCCATCCCTTTCTCACAGTGCAGTGGGTAGAGGGCGGGGGTTACCCCCCCGAAGACGCTACGGCCGCGGATAGACAATGGCCGGAGTGGAACAGGGGAGCTCCTACGATTGGGGACGACTTTTATCCTGGAAAGGGGAGCGGGGATCCGCTCCTGTGACGTCTTTGGATGTGCGGTCCCTCTCCAGAGTAATCGAGTCGCCAGGTCTGGATAGTAGAGGTTTGAAGGCCGGCTTTCCCGCCTCCTCTCCTCTCTCCCTCCCCCTCCCCCGTTTTTGTTTTATTTTGGTAGGAGGGGGGTTGTTCTCCCAATCACTGAGAGGGTACCTTAGTGGGTGGTGGGGGGGAGGGGGGTGGTGGGGGGGAGGGTGGGGGCGGCTAAGAGCGAGATGGGCTGTGGGTTGAGGTCCGGACTGTTGGGTTAGGCGGTTACTGGGTATTGTAGGGTGGGGGTGGTTCATCCATGGTTAAAGGTGATAGTAGGTTGGGTGGTTTGTGGTAGCGGAACCTGCTTTATGGGCATGGGAGCGGTGGGCTACGCTCAGAGGGGTTTCGAGAGGGCTACCTGGGAAGGGGTAGGAGCTGGGAGCCCTGTAGATAGGAGGCGTAGTTTGAAGGGGTATAAGGGTGGGTATGGGGGAACGGGTCGGGGAAAGGTTTAAGATGGGGGGGTTCTAGGAGAGGGGTTACTGGTTTGGGGGGGAGTGGGGTTGGAGGGGGGTGGGGAGGGGTCGTCGCAATCTACAATTTCTGCGAGTGTTTAGCGTATCATACATTAGGAGACATGGGGGGAGGCTCCAGGCTGGGAGGGTCTCCTCGAACACGATGAGTTGGCAGCAGGGGTGTAAACGAACAGGGACCCTCTGAGGGTAATAACCTGGAATGTTTGTGGACTGGGTAGCCCGATAAAGCGATATAAAGTGCTCAAGGCATTGGCTCGGCAGCGATGTGATATTGCGCTATTACAAGAGACCCACCAGACAGCTGAAGAACATGCTAAATTATGTTGGGACTGGGTGGGTCAGACGTGGGGAGCGCCTGCACTGGGGAAGAAGGGAGGGGTGGTTATATTAATTCACAAAAGGGTGCGTTTCACGCTGCAGTGTCAGGTGGCAGATCCCAATGGGAGATTTTTGCTATTGTATGGCTTACTGGAGGATCGGGAGATCATACTGGGAGATGTGTATGGCCCTAATATACTAGATCGGGATTTTTTAAATCATATTGCAGCTAAAATTGAGCAACTGCCGGACGTGCCTTTGCTTTTAGGGGGGGATTTTAATGGCGTTTTCGAAGTGAGTCTGGATACCTCAAGTGGCAGGGGGACGAGAGACAGAATGCTCAGCTCTCAGCTGTTGCAACGATTCCGGACTCGTCTAAGTTTGATAGATCCCTGGAGATTGTTGCACCCCTCCGAGAAGGAGTTTACCCATATCTCGAGGGCGCATGGGACTAGTGCGAGAATAGACTATCTTCTACACTTCACTACCATCTTTGCCCAAGTGGGAGAGGCACGGATAGGGCCCCTGGAGATCTCCGACCATGCTATGGTTTGGATTGAGCTGCAATGGGGGAGCGGGACCGGTGCATCTCGTATATGGCGGTTCCCCATCGAGCTATATACAGATAATCAATTTCGGCAGTTTCTGGGTCAGCGCTGGCGAGACTTTGAATTAAACCATCAGGCACACAGAGATGACCCAGAACTGATTTGGGAAATGGCCAAAGTGGTGTTGCGGGGTGATATAATCGGGTTTGTGGCTCGAAAGCGAAGACTGCTGGCGGAACAAATTATTCGGTTGGAGCAACAGGTGTCGCAGGCGCGAGTACTTAGCGGTCATGCCCCTACAGTGTTAAATAGAAAACGGCTGTGGGAATTACAGGTGGCTTTAAACGAATTGCTCCATCAGAGAGCCAAGAAATCGATAATGTATTACAAATATCGATTATACTGTTATGGCGACAAACCGGGAAAATTATTAGGAAGATGTTTGAAGGCTCAGAAAGGAGGACGGGGGGTAGCAGCCCTTCGGGATGAGCGAGGGCAACTCCAGCAGAAACGGGAGGTGATAAGTGAAATTTTTAAAGGTTTTTTTCAAAAACTATATACAGCGGAGGAGATTAGCCCCTCTACTATGGAGAATTATCTTCATAGGCTGCAACTCCCAAAGATGACAGAGGAACAACGGGCCTTGCTGGGGCAACCGCTAACCCTAAGGGAGGTACAACTTGTAATTGCAAAGGCCAGCTGCTATAAAACTCCGGGACCGGACGGATATGGGGCTGAATTTTATAAACTCTTGTCGAACTGGGTTAGCCCTTTGTTAATGGATACCTACCGTCAAAGAATAGAAGGGAATGGTAGGAGATGGGGAGAAAACCATGCTTATATCACGCTAATACCTAAACCGGGCAAAGATCCGCTGCAGGCGGCCTCTTATAGGCCGATCTCCCTGCTGAATTTTGATATGAAGTTGATGGCAAAAATTTTGGCGGAGAGATTAGCGGGAACATTAGGGGACGTTGTCCATGAATCTCAGGTGGGGTTTGGGCGTGGCCGTTATGCGGTCCGTAACATACGCAGAATATTAACATCTTTGGAGTGGGTACATGGCCAGCAGCTGGAGTCCCTTCTGGTGAGTTTTGACGCTGAAAAAGCGTTTGATAGGGTCAATTGGACATACTTGCACTATTTGTTTCCTCTATACGGCTTGGGACAGGCTTTTTGTGACATGGTCAAGAGTCTTTACGATACTCCGACGGCTAGAGTGCTTTGTAATGGGGTTTTATCGGCTCCCTTTACCTTGCATAGGGGTACTAGGCAGGGTTGTCCATTATCCCCTTTATTGTTTGTTTTGTCTCTGGATCCCTTAATACGGCATATAGAGCTGGACCAACAGATTTGTGGGATTGAGATTGGAAAACAAGGATTTAAGGTGTCGGCTTTTGCCGATGACATGCTGGTACACTTGCTGGCCCTGCGAGAATCTTTGCCTAGATTGTTAGCAGAGTTTCAGGTGTTTGGTAGTTTTGCGGGTCTTCGGATAAACGCCGATAAATCTGAGGCCTTGGATGTCTCGGGGCAGTTGAGAGGAGGTTGGGGGGGGGGGGTTTCCCCTGAAATGGTCGGATCAGATATTCAAATATTTGGGTATTGTCTTGACGAGGGTACCGCAGGATTTATATTATAACAATTTTGAGAAAGTCTTGTCGGGGGTGCGGAGTCAGTTGAGAGCTTGGAATCCGCTACCCTTGTCACTAATGGGGAGAATTGCAGCAGTCAAAATGGTGGTTTTGCCACGCATACTTTACTGGTTACAAACCTTACCTGTGTGGTTACTCCGGCGGGATTTGCGTAGGTTGGAAAGGGAGTTTCAACGTTTTCTGTGGAGGGGGGCCAGAGCGCGTATCCCAATGTCCCGCATGCTTGGCAAATGGCGTAGGGGGGGCCTTGGGCTGCCAGACTTAAGACTTTATGCTTTAGCATGTCAAGCATGGCATCTTGGGGACTACCTGGGGGGTACAGACA
The DNA here is from genome assembly GCA_033557465.1 of Ichthyophis bannanicus. NCBI lineage: Eukaryota > Metazoa > Chordata > Amphibia > Gymnophiona > Ichthyophiidae > Ichthyophis > Ichthyophis bannanicus. The sequence continues at coordinate 702,019,517 of CM066036.1, forward strand.
CATATACTCCACGGGACTTAGAGGCGGCATTCGCGGCTCCTTTCTCGCTGGTGGGGGTTTTGCATGAGGACAGTGCACAACTACCAATGCGACTTATGCGTAATATTATGTTAAATGCGCTGCGACATACTTGGCGACAATTAAATAGCTTCTGGCAAAGGAACTGGCAGGTGTCCAGTTGGCTGCCTATTCGCGGAAATGTGCATTTTTTGCCAGGTTCTGACTCCAAGGCGTTTCAGTTATGGCACAGGCAGGGATTGAGAGTTAGGGCATGTAGTGGACCTCACTGGTAAATGCAAGTCGTTTTTCGAACTTCGTGAGGAGTTTCAGTTGCCTCCCATTCAATACTTTGCATATATCCAGCTCTCTCATTATGTGGCAACGCTGCCCAGAAAGGATCTGGGGGTGGACAGGTCGGCGCAGATTCTCGAATTTTTTGACCTTGGGGGTGATACACCCACGACGATAGCTAGGTTGAAAACGAGGCTGGAGTGCTTTGGGGTGCAGCCGGATTATGGGAGGGCTGAGACGGCCTGGGCAGAGGAATTGGGGCGGGCAGTGCCACCAGGCACTATTTGCATGGCGGTGGGGCGGATAGTGGAATTGGTGGAGGGAGCGCGATGGAGGGAAATTCAATATAAAGCCCTGACTCGAGTATATTTTTCACCTCGCCGAGCGTTGAGGAGTCATATTACGCAAGACGGGTCCTGCCCTAGATGTTCTCTACCATTGGCCTCCCTAACCCATATGTGGTGGCAGTGCAGGCGCATCCTTCCATATTGGTCCCATATTCGCAGATACCTTACAAGGTTGTTACAGCAGAGGTTTCCGTGGACTGGAGCTTTAGTTATCCTTGACCAATTGCATCGAACCCTACCCATTGGGAGATGGGAGCGGTTATTGGTGCGTAAAGCCTGTCTGGTGGGGAAGGGTCCGATTTTACACAGGTGGAGAGATTGGCACCCACCCACGTTCTCGGAATGGCGCAATAACTTCCATCAGCTGATGCTAGCGCAGCGCTGGAGGGCTCGGGGTTCAGTGAAGCGGTGGTCCACTTTTATGTTACTATGGGAACCCTACATTCAGAGTTTGGGTTCACGCTGCCGGAATGAAATAGTAAATGTGGGATATTAAGGTCTAAGGGCACCGGGAGTGGCTGGAGGGGAGGGAGGAATTACGAGGGGTTTATGGTAGCTATCCTGGCGGAGTTAGGGGTTGTGACGACGAGGGGGGATGTAGGGGGGTGGGGGGGGGAAGGCTGGGTAAAATAAGGGGGGGAAAAATATAGTTTAATCATGCTTGTTAAAACTTTAAAAACAAAAGGAAAAAAATACATGTGCTTTGTGTTTTGATGTAATTACATAACTGTCCGCTGTACTTGCCGCAGCGGAGATAAGATTCCACTCAGCTGCGGCTTACTGTTTGAATTGCATCGAAAGTTATGTTTTTGATGGTTTATAAATAAAGTTAAAAAAAAAATATATAAGACCAAGCTTGAGACACAAAAGGCTGTAAAACAATGATCCAAAAAAATTGACAAAGGCTCAAACAGAGAAGCTTTACTCCAGACAGTGGGTCAACCCGGAGGCCTATCCAACGTTTTATGAACTTTAGGCACTATATACAATACTCAAAACACCAGGACTCTTGACTCGCAAAAATCGACACACTTGTATAGTCAAGGTGCTGTTAAGTAAGGCCTCCTGAGTCAAAGAGTAGATTTTTCCTTGTAACTCAGGAGTGGGATCGTGATCCAGTTGCCTGTAAAAATTCAGACTCAATTTTCTGGAGGCTTCCGCTATATATTGAGCACAATGCTGAAATCACAATGGAACCCCCTTTGTCCGCTGGTTTGATAATCAACTGTGGGTATGAAGAAAGCTCAGTAAGAGCACGTTTATCTGCTACTGTCAAATTATAATGATGATGCAATGTACTGAGTTCTGTTTCAAACAAAGAAGATCTTGAAGTACCAAATCACGGAACGTGGCTATATGGGGGCCCAAAGATCCCGGGGGGGAGAGGGGGGGGGCATCCAATGTGATTTGAGTCGAAACAAAGTATCCCCTTGTGTATGGTGGTCCTGCCGAGAAAAATATAGATGAAATCCAAACAAGCTTGAAGAGGATCATGTACCATTGGTTCAAAAGATAACTCCCTATTTAAGAGACACTCCTGTTGTGGGGTTAACGAGAGACCCAATAGATTAATCACTGTTGAGTCTTCTTGTCAATGGGCAGGTCCATTTGCTGTCGGGGCCTGTTACTTGGTCTCTCCAACGGAAAGCCTGACATCAGCAGTGGCCTTGAAAGTTTCCCCAATCCATAGGAACACCTCTTCTGTTCTTATGTGAGCAGGACTCCTCGCTTGAGGAATAATCCGTAAAAAAACTCCTTTGTAGATGAATGAAACCATGTTTGTCGGCCTGACTTTTCTCCTTGCTCACTCTTATAGAGCCAACTATATTCTTGATTCTGAAGATAATCCGTCTGAGCTCTACAATACTTCTTAACCTGCTAAATGTTCAAGCGATATTGATCAAACTCTTTTTGGCATTCCAATATAACAATTTTTATACTATGGGGTATGTTTACTAAACCGGGCTAACGGTTAACCCGGGCTATCTGCCACTAGGTCCCATATTATTCAATGGGACCTAGTTGCAGATAGCCCGGGTTAATCGTTAGCCCGGTTTAGTAAACATACCCCTTAGATTGCATAATTTTAGCATGAATCTGTGTAGGGATCTCATCCACTCGCTTGTTAACTGTTTCCAACTGGGTATGCAGAGTCTCAATAAGTAAAAGCATTAAGTCCGTGGAGCACCTGTTAAGGACAGCTATCCACTTGTTGGTGAATTCCTCATTATCAGCAAACATTTTAGGTGCTTTATCCAAACGCAGCTCACAGGGTATAATCTGCATCTTAACATATTCCAAAAGAGTTCTCATATGAAGTTCTGAACGAATATCAGAACATTTAGTATTCTTCCATTCCAAAGTCAATGTGTCCACATCATTCCTTCCAGTATCCTTTCCTTCCTGAAACGAAGAGGCCTGCACAATCTTCTCAAATTGCTCCCACACTGGAAGTGTGGGAGTGTCTTTACAAGAACCTCATTACCCTCCAGCCTTGCAGTTTGTTCTCCTGAAGCAGCCATTTGGAAGTTAATTGTCGAAAATAAGCTAAGTACTTCTTTTTTATATCCATTTAAATATTTAAAAGGCATGTGAACTTTGATGACAAGGACCGATGAAATTTACTACCTTGACTTATAGCCTAATAAGGTATGGGCACCCCAGCTGAGGTCCTTAGTCATCTATAATTTTAATGTATTTAGTTCTGTTATGGTGGAGTGTTTTTCCTGCATAAGTGATTATGAACAAGTTCAACTACTGGTGTCTCTTATTTTGGGGATTGACATATTTTAAATGAGCAAGTTTCAGGGAGTCTTTCTTACTAGTGGCTGCACAATAAAAGGTTATATTTTACTTACCTGATAAATGTCCTTTCCTTGAGTCCTGCTAGGCCATTCCAGACAAGTAGGTTGTGTCTCCCAACAGAGAAAAATCCAGTCTTCTGATAATCTCATCCTGTACCATATCTACAGCAGCTAGAAGGCATACTACCTCAGTATTCATATCAGAGCCATGAATGAGCACCCTTTCCTGCACAAGCCCCAATGAGGGTAACAAGGATTAACAGTCCAAAAAAAGAACTATATACAGAACACCCTGCAGGCCGAAGGTTCAAACAAGATGAACATGGTCCGCAGAGCTAAACCACAGAAAATAGCCGATCATCACAGATCATTGCAGACGAAATCAGAGTGGTACATATCAGCTCATATTAGATCAGAGTAGACTATACCAGATTACAACAGATTTTAACACATTCCAGGGGTGGGTCCTTGATCGGCCACATTAGTTAATTAAAATGTCACCTTCCACATCGTCCTGCTAGGCTAGTCTAGACAAGTGGGATGTATCAGAGCTACGCCTCCATGACATGGCAGACTTGAGGATCTCTGTACCAATGGCTGTGTCTGCCCGTGTGTGGACATCCAAGCAGTAATACTTGACAAAAGTGGAAAGCGATGACCCCAATGTCACCTGACAAATGTCTATGGGGTGACCGTACTATGGTCTGCCCAGGAGGAAGTCTGAGCCCATGAGGAATGCGCATACAAACCCTCCAGAACCGGCTGGTTTTATAACAGATAGGCCAAGGCTATCATCTCCTTTATCCAGTGGGCGTAATTAGACTTCACAGCCGCTTCGCCCTTTCACAAGCTTACAAAAAAGACAAAACGTATGTCTGACTTATGGAAGTAGTAAGTAAACTTCAGATACCGAAGAAACACCCTCCTAATATCCACCAGGTGAAGGTCTCTGTCCTTCCCCTAGTACTGGTCCTTAGAGAATTCCAGCAAACAGATGTCCTAATTTATGCGAAAAGCAGATACCACCTTGGGCAAGAATGATGGAACAGGCCACAAAATACATGGCCTTCTCCAAGGAGGACAGATAGGGATCTCAGCATGACAAAGCCTGCAACTCTGAGATATGTCTTGCTGAGCAGATTGAGACCAATAAAGCAGTTGAAGGAACAAGTCCTTCAGCGTAGCCCTTCTCATGGCTCAAATGGCACAGTCACAAAGATCTGAAGAACTAAACAGAGATCCCAAGAAGGGACAAACGAGTGCAGGTGAGGATGCAGTAGTTTAACTCCCTACAGAAACCAGCCCACTTCCAGGTGTGAGTCCAGACAGCATCACGCCACCAGTCCCCTGAAGCAAGCAAAGGCCACCACCTGAACCCTCAGAAAAACAAGGAACAGGCCCTTGTCAAAAACCATTCTGGAGGAAGGAGAGAAGGGCTGGCAAGTCTGCAGTACTATGCGCCCCCCCCCCCCCCATCAGCAATGCTCAAATAAATACCAGATGTTGCACACAGGCAAGCGTCGTAGAACCTCTTCTTGGCTTTAGAAGATGGAAACAGCAGCAGGAGAGTAATTTTTAAATGCTAAGTGTCTCCTCTCAAGAGCCAGGCTGAAAGTGAGAAGGGAGTTAAATCATCCAGCAGAATTGGCCACTGCTTCAGCAGTCCCACACTAGAGGGTGCATGAGATCCATATACCATGGCCTCCTGCACCAATCTAGTGCCACTAGCACCACTGGATCCTGATGGCACTCGACTCACCAAAGTACTCTTCCCACAAGAGGCCAAGGGGTAAACACATACAGCAGAACTTGCTTTGTTCAGGGCTGAATCAAGGCATCCACACCTTGGGAACTGGCCTCCTTGCAAGAACCTTTGCACATTGGAAATGATCCAAGGTTGCCATGAGATGGTTTATCATTTATTTAAAATTTGATATTTCAAAATATATCAGAACACTTTAAAGTATAATTAAAAAAGAAAATCAAAGGAACGCCACTGCTAAAAAGGAAAAAAACACACAAGATAGACAGGACGACGACATATAAAAACATATGGATGAACAGAAATGCCGGCAGATCGAGGACACTTATCACACTGGAGCTATGGTTAAATGCTTTTATAAACAGATGTGTTTTCAATGCTGCTTTACATTTTGGAAAAGTGCTCTCTTGCCTCAGATGAGGGGGGGGGGGGGGGGAGATCATTCCAGAAATTGCAGGCAACGAAGTAAAAGGCAGAGTGTCTGTTTCACATTTGGTTGGAGAAGTGGAGGGGGGACAAAAAAGCCAATTAGCATGAATAGAACGAAGTACTGTATCTTCACGCAAATAACATGTCCACGCAAATAACACGCACACACATATAATACGTGGAAATCACGCCATTCTGCTCTAGAATCTTTGCATAACATACCCACATGTATAATGCGCATGTGAAACTACGGTAATTCATGGTAGTTTTGAAGTTACTTTAGCTAATGATGTGAGAAGTTAACTTGTCAACTTGCCAAGATTGAACAGACAGCTTCTATGTTACTGTTGGCCACTTGGGTACAGTTCCCCATGATTAGAGAAACCAATACCTTACAAAAGTGTCCTTTATTTGAAACTTGTTATACTGTTGTATCCCACTGCATGAAAAGCAAGTCCTACACTGCCAACTTCAAACTAAAAGTCGTTGTGAGAGCGGAAAAAACAAGCAACAGAGCGGTAGCGAGAGAGTTCAAGGCTGGAAAGACGTCCACTCATGAATGGAGTAAGGAGAAAAAGGAGCTTGAGAATATGAACCCCCCACAAAAGGAGCTTGAGAATATGAACCCCCCCCCCAAACGCGCATGTCGTGGGCCTAAACAAAATAGCCTAAACTGGAGAATGACTTGAGATTGAGCTCTTTCTTGGAGGGAACAAAATCAAGCTCTTTCTACTGTCTCAATTCAGACCAAAGCAAAGCTTCTGGAAAATGAAAGAGGAATCACTGATTTCAAAGTGGGTTTCATCTGGATTTCTAGAGTCATGAAAAGAAATGGACTTTCAGTGAGAATGACCACCACTGTAGGCCAGCAACTTTCGGATGACTGAGAGCAAAAGATGAACGACTTATGTGAATTTGTCTCCAAAGAAATATCTGAACATGGTATCTCTGCAATGGACGTTATAAATATGGCAAGGTTCCAATGTCTTTCGATATCCCTACCAACAGGTCTGTAGCTGCTTCAGATACGAAAACTGTAGTCATTCCAACCACTGGGCATGAGAGGCCTGCTTCACTGTAGTCCTTGGATGCACTGCGAGTGGGGTAAAATTAAAACAGATGGCAGTTTTCAAGAGAGTTACCATGCCCCGCGAATAATTGCACACTGGTGTAGTTGTCCATTGCAATAGGAAGGGATGGATGACCTTATGAAAGTATGTGTTGATAAATGTTATAGGGCCAGGCAGGAGTGATGCTTCTCTAAGAAGTCCTTACTAATTTTTGATGCCATGGCTGCCCACAAAGAAAAAAACATTCAAAATTCTCTACCAGCAGAAGACAACACATTCAGATACTAAAGATGAAGGTGAAGATGCAGACAGCAGTGACGACGACATCATTTCAGAAATCACCGAAAAGTGCTTGCAGTTGGTTGCTAGTTATTTCAAGTTACAGACTTTGAAGGGTTCGAGGAGTCAGATGATGATGACATTGAGTGAACTGGAATTGGCATAGTCCAATTTAGTTTCAATTACCTGCATTCAGTCTCAATCAAATTCAGTAGTACAGAAATAAAGAAATTAAAAACAACTCTGAGTCTCTTTTGTGTTGTGTTCACAATTCCGTATATAACGTGCTTACACACATAATGTGGGGGGGGGGGGGGAGGGGGGAAGGTTGTATGTAAAAAATAAAAAGCATACAACACACGTGCTATATGCGTGAAAGAGTAACTACTCACCTATTACAGGTGATTGCCGGGAACAGCAGGAAATCAGTCTTCACATATGGGTGAATGTTACCAATGGAGCCCACACAGGAATGCTCCCCTTTAGGAGCACTCCACTGCGCCTACATGCCTGTCTTCCCAACTCCTCTCCTTAGTTGAGTTTGCAGCTGAGAAAAAGAGGAAAATAAAAAAACCCTATAACTCCTAGGGGAGGAGGATAGATTGTGAAGACTGATTCCTGCTGCTCCCAGAGAACCGCCACTACAGCTTGCAGCTCACTGATGCGGTGAGCTTAGTGAGGGCTATAAGGAAGATAACCTTCCAAGATAGAAACTTCATGGAAGTAGTGGCTAAAGATTCAAAAGGTGGCTTTAATGTAGAAGTTGTGCCAGAACCACATTTAGATCCCAGGCCACCAGAGGTGGCTTAATGAGTGGCTTGAACAGCAGGAGACCTTGCATGAAGCGTGCTACTAAGAGGTATGAAGAGATAGGCTGTCCATCCACTGGTTTGTGAGAAGATACAGTGGCACTAAGGTGAACTCTCACCGAGTTAGTTTTAAGACCTGTCAAGGATAAGTGGAGGAGATACTGCAGAAGCGACTCCACCGGGAAGAAAAGGGGTCAATGTCCTTTGGGGAGCACCAGAGGGCAAACCTAGACCATCTGAAGGCATAAGATCGTCTGGTGGAATCCTTATGAGATGCAAGGACGACATTCTTAACCATCTTTGGTAGGTTGAGGTTAGCGAGCACTAGCCCTTCAATAGCTATGCTGTCAGGTGTAGGGAGAAAAGGTTGCGATGGAGTAGTGACCCTTGGTCCTGAGAATGGAAGTCGGGTGCACATCCCAGGTTGAGTGGCTGAGTATGCGCAAGGCAAAGAAGCAGAAGAAACCATGGCTGACGGGGTCAAAAGGGGGCTATGAGAATCATGGAGCTCCTGTTGGCCTGCAGGTTGAAGAGTGTCGGGTATCAAGGGGATGGGAGGGAATGCGTAGAGCAGTCCTTGTCCTCAATGGAGAAGGAAGGTGTCCGAGGCTTGTTGGTGCAGCAATGGAACCCTGGAGCAGAAGAGTGGAAACGGTGCGTATTGCAGATTGGCAAAAAGATCTATGAGTGGGGTTCCCAATATCTGGAAGATCCGAGCAAGGTCGCCCGATGCAAGATCCCTTCGTGTGGACAAAGGATACAGTTTAGCCTGTCTGCTTGGACATTGAGTTCGCCCAGGAGGTACGTCACTCTGAGATGAATGTGGTGAGAAATGGCAAAGGACCATAAGAGAATGGCTTCCTCGCAGAGGGGACAGGACCCGATTCCTCCCCGATTGTTTACGTAGAACATTGCAACATGGTCGTTTGTTCTGACTAGAACAGGTTGTCCCGATAGTTGGGGTTGAAAACCCCTTAGAGCATTTGTCAGTGCCCATAGTTCTAGCAGGTTGATCTGCAATTCAGATTCCTGTTACGTCCACAGTCCTTGTGGTGTGGTGAGGTCGTTCAGATGCACCCCCCCCAACCCAGCTTGGAAGCATCCTTTATCAGGGTGCATCGAGGTGGAGGCATCTGAAAAGGTGACCCAACGAGTAGGTTTTGTGGGAGACACCATCACTGAAGGGACTTGTGGATTCGTCTCTGAGACGACCCTTCGCCTGCGTCTATTGAGAAGACAGAGTCCACTGCACTTGTCGCATGTGCAATTGAGCATTGCGGATGACATGGACCATGTGGGCCATATGGCCTAATAGCCGTAGCATCTCTCGAGCTGTTACTCGGCTTTGCTGTTGTACCCCTTTTGCCAGCTCGATGAGTTGGGCACAACGATCCTGTGGGAGGAAAGCTCGGGCCTATCGAATGTCTAAGAACACTCCGATGAACTCCAGACTTTGGGCTGGCGTGAGGTGAGATTCTGAGACGTTTTATGACAAAGTCCAGGTATTGGAGCACCGTGATTTTATTTATTTATTTATTTGGTTTTATATACCGCACTCTTTAAAATCAGTGCAGTTTACAGATAACATTTTTATGCATAACAGGATGTCTGTTATGCACTTACAGTGAACGGGAGATAAAACTTGGATTTCAAATTGGGGGAACTATCTACAGTATCTACAGCTGTTTACAGTATAAATATGAGTTGTCTGTGGCTTATCATTGCTTAGCTGGGTGTGGGGCAGCTAAGGTTGGGCTGTGAGTAGTGTAGGAGAAAGAGGTTGTGTTTTAGTGCTTTTCTGAATTGGGCAATATCCGTAATTGCTCGAACGGTGGTTGGGAGCGCGTTCCAGCAGATGGGAGCATAAAACCTAAAGGCTCTGTTTTTCGTTGCTTGGGTGCATTTAGTTATTTTGTTGGGGATCTGAAGGGTATTGATGGCGAATGACCTCCTCGCTCTGTTTGCTGGGGTGGGGTGGAGCAGATCCGTTAGGGAGGAAGAGGATATGCTGTTGATGGCCTTATAAGTCATCAGGACTACTTTATATGTGGTCCGACAGTAGATTGGTAGCCAGTTCAAGTCCTTTAGAATCGGGGTAATGTGATCTCCTCTGGAGGCTCCGTGTAGGAAGCGTTCCGCGGTATTCATTGCCAGTTGTAACGGATTTAATGTGTTTTTGGGTAGGCCATGAAGGATCGCATTGGCGTAGTCAAAGTGGGGGGTCACCATAGCCTGAAAAACTGTTCTGAAGTCGCCTGGTTTCAACAGGGTTTGGAGATGTCTCAATGTTCGTATTTTGTGGTGAATTTGCCTGATGATGTTGCTGATGTGTGTTTTAAATTCGAGCTGCTGGTCTAGTGTGACACCGAGGTAGCGGATAGTGGGTCTGCTTATGAGCTCGGCGCCTCTTGTCTTTAATGTCGGTGGTGGGGAGAAAGATTGATTTCTTGTAATGAAGAGTACGTCTGTCTTGCTGAAGTTTATCTTGAGGCTCTGTGCGTGGAGCCAATCCGTTACGGCCTCGAAGCATTTTACTAGTGGGGAGAAATCCGGATTGTCAATCGAGAATGGGATGAAGAATAGTACATCATCTGCATAGATCAAACATGAGACGTTGAAGGAGCGGATTACTTCACATATGGGTTGCATGTATATGTTGAATAAAAGGGCAGAGAGTGAGGAGCCCTGAGGTACACCATGTTTTTGTTGGAAAGGTTCAAAGGTTGTTGATCCTGTACAAACCTGCTGCCATCTGTCTGTTAGATAAGATTTGCACCAACTCAATGCTGAGCCACTGATTCCCTTATCTTGAAGGCGTATCAGGAGTTGATCATGGTTTACAGAGTCAAACGCAGCAGCGATGTCCAGGAAAATTAATGCAAATCCTTGTTTGATGTTGTCGATTCCTGTGATCAATGTGTTGATTAATGTGGTAAGGAGGGTTTCCACGCCGTGTGATTCTCTAAAGCCATGTTGGGATGGGTCAAGGGGAGCTGTGGAATCAATGTGGTCCTGTATTTGGCGTTTGACAATCTTCTCGATTAACTTCGCTAGCAGCGGGATGCTCGATATTGGTCGGTATGATTCCACCTTCTGGGAATTTAGTTTGGTGTTCTTCAGAAGGGGCCGGATTGATGTCTGCTTGAGGCATGATGGGAATAGACCTGTGGAGAAGGATACGTTTATGATCTTGACTAGTATAGGGCTGGTGATGGTGCAATGAAGGGTGAGTCTTACCTCTTGAGGGGAGTCTCACCTGATCAGCTAATTATCCAAGTAAGAAAAGACAAATACCCCCACAGTGTGTAGGTAGGTAGGCAGTGATGACTGCCATGCATTTTGTGAAGACCCTTAGGGCAGAGGTTAAACCGAAGGGAAGAACCTGGTATTGATAATGATTTCCTTGAAACATGAAGCACAAATGCTGTCTGTGCAAGGGATGGATCAGTAAATGTGTGCGCCCCTTTTTTAGATCTAGAGAACAAAGCCAATCGTGTTTCTGGAGGTATGGTAGAAGACTTCCTAGTGAAATCATTTTTAATTTTTCTCGGACCATGAACTTGTTTAGGTCTCCGAGATCCAAGATGGGCGTGAAGCCTCCTGTTTTCTTTGGAATAAGAAAATATGGAGTAGAAGTCCAACTTTTCTTGAGGAGGAGAAGGAACTCTTACTATGGCACTCTGGGACAACAGGGTGGACACCTCTTCTTTTAAGGGATTGCTTTGAAGGGGTTGTATGGGATAATCCCCTGTGAAGTTGGTAGGGGATAAGTTGCAAAGTGAAGCTGATAACGCCTTCGGACAATCTGGAGTGTCCACTGCTCTGATGTTATGAGGTGCCACTTGTGGGCAAAGTGACAAAGTCTGCCTACTATGTGGAGGGGCTGGGGATCCTTCAGGAGCAGATTGGCAATGCTCTCTAGGAAGGAGTCAAGATCCAGGTGCAGGATGTGCCTGTGTAGCTGGTTGAGACTTAGCAGCCTTGGGTTTCTTGGGTTGGCAAGGACCCTGTTGCCTATGCTGAGGATGCTGAGGTTGACAGGCAGCAGAAGACAGGCAAGAAGGATAGTATCTCTTCTTCTTAGAATAAAAGGACTTCTTGGGAAGAGCCTTCCTTTTGGATGGGTCAGCTGTTTTCCTGGAAAGGCATTTTATGGTGAGATCATCTGTTTCAAATCTCCCCTGCTTTTTCCCTCCAACCTTTGCCAAAAAGGTTTTCTCTAGTACATCGGATATTGGCCAGTTTATCCTGGACCCATTGCTCGAGGTCTGATGCCTGTAACCAGGCCATTCTGTGAGCCCCAATGCAGACTGATGAAGCTCTGCTTGTAGATTCAAAAACATCGAAAGAGGCCCTTGTAAGAAACTTAGAAGTATTCTGGCCTTTCTTGATGAGTGTCTGGAATGCAATCTGCTTATCCTCAGGAAGAAGGGGGGGGGGGGAGTCTCCAGATCCCTGGTGACATCCTTCAGAAATATGCACATGTCCAGCATGTTAGAGTTGATTCTGGAGGCTAACATGCATGCCTGGAAAAAGAGTCCCTGCCAGGAGGCATAGATGAATGGTTCTTTGAGCTCTTTATTTGGCGCATCGCCAATTCCACCACAACTGAGTGGCGGGAGAGCTGAGGTTTTTGGAAGCCTGGGCACTCTGGTACTCTGTACATGGTATTGAGTCTCTTGCTGACAGGTGGAACTGTGAGCGGGGCCTCCCATATGCGGAGCATAAGATCCTGCAGGATATGATACACTGGTAATTTAGCCGCCTCCTTGGGTATGGGAGGTTATTGGAGTATCTCCAATTTCTTTGCCCTCGGTTCCTTTTCCAAGGCTACCCTGATGGTGAGCCCTGCTGCCATGTCACATACGAAGTCTTTAAAGGACATATCTTCTGATGGAGACTGACGCTGTTCTTGAGGCGATGAAGGGTCTGAGAGAATGTCGAGAAGTTCTCTGGAATCGAGTGACCCCCCACCCCCCGTCAGATTCTGAAGAACTTGAATCAGAGTCCAGTAAGAAATCAAAGTATCGGCGGTCTTGGTCTCGACCTTGATGCTTCGTGGAAGTTGACAGCCGATATCAATACTCATAGGTATCGGAACAGAGCCATGGTGGTTTGAGTCTGTTGGATACCGGGGCATCGACTGGCGTCAATGAAGGAATCGACCTTGGGTGCTCAAACGATGTCGATTTTAGGGCCAGCATTGGGCCCTATATGCCTGGCTGTAGGATCAGGTGCCGAAGCATGCACTTCTGAAGCTCTTGATGTTATCGGCACTGAGGCTGCCAGGAGTGCTGCCAAACTGCTCTCAAGAGCCAGCATGCGCTGGTCTAGGGAGATGACCTATGTTTGGATGGAGTCACCTCCACGGAGGTCAAAGCTTTGGGAGTGTCCAGGAGCCCCAGTTGTGCTTTGGAGGTCAGATCCTCCTATCTGGGCTGTTTGGTGGCTGGTCTGCATTGGAAGCACCTCTAGGTGAGTCGTGATGCTTATGCTGGGACTTCTCCCTGGCCTTGGTATCTGTCTTCGATGCAGATGCCGAAGATTTGGAAACAGCCACAGACTTGGACTTATTTTTGTGTTTAGAAGTTGAAGAAACCCAAGACTCATGAGAGGAAGTCGATGCCCTTGATGAAGTGGAAGTCACTGAAACAGAGCCCAGGGCAAACAATGATCCAAATTGTCTGGCTTGGTTCTTGAGGCCTCTTTTTATCCTTTGTTGGCACAAAGGACAAGAATTGTGTTGATGTTCAGGACCCAAAGTTTTAGACACCAGTCATGTTTATCAGTGGCTGATATGGTACTGGCACACTTAGTACATTTTTTAAAACCACTGACTGGCTTTTCCATGCCTGAAAAAGTTGTCTTTGAGATTAAAGATTAAGGCTATGGAGGCCTAGAGGCCTAGTTTAGTATGAGTACCATGATGAAAATTAATAGAAAGAAAAATGAAAATAAAAGTTAACATTATCGAGACCAGTGTCAGATTCGATTTAACCAGTGTCGACAGGAAGGCAGAAGCACGATGTACCCTGAAAGGCACAAAAGGAGAAGCTTTTCGGTGGTGACAGGATGATGCATCCTACTGGCTCTGCGGAAAATGGAAGAGAGGCACTGGGAGGCAGGCACGTAGGCGCAGTGGAGTGCGCTCCAAAGGCTTTCCTATTGGATGCTGGGGAGTGTTCCCGTGCGGGCTCTGTCAGTGACGTTCACTCTTATGTGAAGATTGCATTCTTGCTTGTTTCTGGAGATAATACAGTACACAAGCTGGGGTATGCAGAATAATGAGTGAAGAAAGGTGGGGAGAATACCAAGTGTAGAGTTTTGTGAACAAGAGTCAGAATCTTGAAAATGATACGGTAAACAGAGGGAGCCAATGGTAGTGAACTGGTAGTGGAATAATATGATCATACCTAGAAGCATGCTCCAAATGTCGGACAGCAGTATTCTGAATAGACTAGTCTTCTCAGTTGATAGTTTGAAATGCCTGCATAAATGACATTACAATAATCATTTCTGGAGATGACTAACCTAAGAAGAAGTGTGTGACGATGAATCAAGGAAAGATATATGTCCCACCGCTTTGACCCGGTGAAAAGCGGGATATAAATACAGTTAAATAAATAAATAAAATAAAATGGATCTGATCATGCACAGAGAGTAGAAGGATTTTTTGACAACAGCACTAATCTGATCATGGAACGTAAGTCTAGAATCCAGTATTAGACCTAGGTATTTAAAAGATGAAGCAAGGGTGAGAGGAGAATTTTCTAATAATGGGTCAATGGTAGGGATGTTAGAGTTGGCAGTAGACCATCTTGGGGCGGATCCCATCTGTCCACAATCCTCTCAAACACCATCCTGCTTGGCTCCCACTCCCTGGGACCGAGGGAGTAATGACTGATATAATCCGCTTCCATGCTGTCCATTCCTACAATATGTTGTGTCAAGGGAGCCAGGAGATTGCGTTCTGCCCAGGTGAACAGGAGGGTCATTTCTTGTGCAACACTGGAACTTTTCGTGCCCCCCCACTGCCAATTGACTTAGGCCACCGCTGTGGCATTGTCCGAGAAAATCCAAACTGCCCTTCCTCGTACTATGTCCTGGAAATGCAGGAGAGCCAAGTGAATGGCCCTCACCTCCAACTGATTGATGGGCCAGGTCGTCTTCTACTTGCTCCAATGGCGTGCACTATCAGCCTTCTGCAATGAGCTCGCCATCCAGACAGGCTGGCATTTGCCATCACCAAAAGCCACTGAAGATCATCCGGGGGAAGATCTTTCAACAGATGACTGGGCTGTTCCCATCAGTGCAGGCTGGCTACTACCACTCCCCCCAACCCCCCGGGGAAGCGGGAACCTGATGCCGAAGTCCTCTGAGGAAGGAGACCTCTGTAGCAGACGCATGTACACCCACGCCCAGGGGACCAACTCGATGGTTGCTGCCATTGACCCCAGAAGCTGCAGGTAGTCCCAAGCTGTGGGTGCCTGTAGTTCCCGATATATCCGTAGCTGAGAGAAGCTGCCCTCCTTCTTGGGCAGAAAGACTTTGCCTGAATCGGTGTCGAACCTTGCCCTGAGGTACTCCAAGGACTGGGTGGGGATCCAGGAAGCTCTTGTCATAGTTGATCACCCAGTCCAGATTCTCCAGAGACTGCACCACACAAGCAGACACCTGCAGGGCTTTGGCATGTGACCTGGTCCAAATGAGCCAGTCTCTCAGATAAGAATGCACACAGATGGCTTCTTGCTGCAGAGCAGCGAAGCAACCACCACCACCTTGATGAATTATCCTCGGAGCAGTTGAGAGATCGAAGGGTGGCAAACTGGAAGTGGGAGAACATACAGGTGAAGGAAACTCTGCTGATCCTCGCAGAGAGGGATGTGAAAGTTTGCTTTGGCCACGTCTAGTGACACCAGAAATTCTCCATGCTAGACCCCTCTTATGACCAACCTCGATGTCTCCATGTGGAAATGAAAGGTCCTCAGGTGAGTACTAATGCCCTTGAGATCCAAAATTGGACAAAACTGCCATCTTTCTTTAGAAGCACAAAGTAAATGGAATATCAGCCTATGCCCTTTTTGACAGGTGGTACCGGCACCACGGCCTGGAGGCTGAGTAGCCTCTGCACGGTAGACTGAATGGTGGCCCACTTGGCCATACAGCTGCATGGCATCAGGGATGGGGTCCTTGCATTCTAGCACATAGCCAAACCGAATGTCATCAAACACCTAGTGGTCCGAAGCAACATGGGCCCATTCCTGGAAGAAATGATGGAGCTGGCCCTCGGCCCAGTGTGCAGCGGCGGCCAAGAGAGCAAATAGAATGCTAGGTATGATAAGGAAAGGAATGGAAAATAAAACAAAAGATATTATAATGCCTCTATACCGTTCCATGGTGAGACCGTACCTTGAATATTGTGTGCAATTCTGGTCGCCGTATCTTAAAAAGGATATAGCGATTTTAGAAAAGGTTCAGAGAAGAGCCACCAAAATGGTAAAGGGGATGGAAGGATACTCCTATGAAGAAAGGCTAAAAAGGTTAGGGCTCTTTAACCTGGAAAAGAGACGGCTGAGGGGAGATATGATAGAAGTCTATAAATTAATGAACGGAGTGGAACGGGTAAACGTAGATCGATTGTTTACCTTATCAGAATATAGAAAGACTAGGGGACATGCAATGAAGCTACAGGGTAAACTATTTAAGACTAATAAAAGAAAATATTTTTTCACTCAACGTGTAATCAAACTCTGGAATTTGTTACTGGAGGATGTAGTAAAGGCTGTTAGTGTAGCTGGGTTTAAAAAAGGTTTGGACAAGTTCCTGGAGGAAAGGTCCATAAACCATTATTAAGAAGTGACCGAAGATAAAAATGCTTGACCCAGTACAAGCATTGTGGAACTTGTGTCTCTTGGGGAAACTGCTAGGTACATATGACCTAGATTGGCCACTGTTGGAAACAGAATACTGGGCTTGATGGACCTTGGTCTGACCCAGTATGGCATATCTTATGTTCTTATGGTAGCTGACAGGAGGCAGCCCCCAACCTGTCATTGAGACTCATGAGAGAACCCTGGGGCTTGGAGGAGGAGGATGCCTTTTGAGACCCACAAGACCCTTGAAAGGACTAACTCCAGTACTGGGGCCAGGAGGGAGGAAAGGATAGCCACCTTGGGCAGTACTTCCAGGAGTCCCTGAATATCTGGGAGGGAAGCAAGGTGAATGCAAAGCAGAGGAGGAAAAGCTACACTTCCCAGGCCCTTTGGGATGTTCCTCCAAAAGACTTTGTTTGGAAGCATCTAGGTGCCTTGACCCGTTTTATACAGGTCTTCCTCAAAGATGAGCTTGCCCTTGGCAGGAAGCCCAGATAACTAGGACTTTGATGAGTGTCTGCTGCCCAATGGCACAGCCAAAACCAGTGGCACACCACCATGGAAAAGGCAATATCCTTAGCCGTCAAGCAGACCAAATCATACATGGTGTCCCCCAAAAAGGCAGCTGCTGACTCCAGGGGCAATGAAGTGTCATCCCCTGGAAATGACTGGATCCAATGGAGCAGAGTTCGCACTGTAAGGGTATTGCAAACTAATGTTTGGAGAATAAGAGTCAGCTGAAAACTGGCTCTTCAAAAAAGCCTTGACCTTGCAATTCACTTGATCCTTACAGGCTACACCGTTCTCAACCAGAATGGTGGTGCATTTAGCAACAGACACCATCAGTATGCCCATCAGGGGCGACTGCACTGAGGCCACGAGGTCCTCCTGGGAGAGGGCATAGCGCTTGCTCAAGACCTTGCCCCCTCTCAACAGGGCAGCAAGCGAGCCCCATTCCATACATATCAATTTCTTCAGGACCTCTGGAAGGGGAAACACCTTGGAGGGCTTTCTGATCTCCTGCAGGAGGGGATGCACCCGAGGTCCCTTCTCTACTAACACAGCCTCCAACAGTCATAGAGCTGAGGAAACTCGATCAAAGCTGCCAGTGCCTGAGGCTCATCTTCTTCACATGTGGGAGTCATCATCTGATCCTCTGGAACTCGAAGCTGGATCCTGCGTACACAGATGGTCCCCAGAGCCATCCTCTTCCAGGGGCACTTCTGCAGAGGAACCCTTGCTGGGCTCTGACCACCCTGCATCGAGGAGTTGCTCCTTGCACAAGGGGAGGAGGACCAAAAGGGCTTGGAAGCCAAAGAGTCTGCTGCATCATGGCAGACAGACGAGGCGTGTTGAAGAAAGGAGAAATCCTCCAGGGAAGATAGGCCAGTTTGGGCCACTCCATCTGCCATGGCTGCTCCCTTTCACGGAAGGCAAATGGACACCAGGAAATCCTGCCTGGTAAGCTTTTGTAGAATGAGTTCCATAGTAGAGGGATTCTGAGCAGAGACGCTGCTTCTCCCCACAGCTGACCCCAAAACCACCTATAATACTGCCGAGGTGGAAGAGGGATCCATGCTACTAATTGCAAAAAGCAACCATGCCCTTGCAGCACATGCTACGCCTATAGCATGTGCTGCAAGGGCATGGAGCCAACATGCAGTTGCTCAGGCGGCATGCAAACAGTGCACATGTGCTGCCAGTGCACCTGTGCCTCTGAGCAGCATAGAGGGCAAGACAGGCACTGTTAGTGAGATGGGAATGGTGGTAAAAAAACTTTGAAAATCAATGGTCCCAACACACAGCTGACAGGCACTCCACTGAGCGGCTGACGTCGCGGCCACCACAGACACTATACAAGGAAGCACAGAGACGTAGATTTGTTACATAAATGAATTCAGATCTGGTACTCACCTCTGGGAAGCCCAAACAGCAACGATGCTGGGCTCAATGCTACTCTCCTGCAGCCAAGTCCTGTGAACACATATCTCCTGAAACCTTCGCCCAACCTTTAGGGAAGAGCTGGGAGAGAAGAAAGGGAAGGGGGCACTAAGAATGTGCTAGGCTCAGGGTCCTGATCCAAATATGGCTGTTCAAACCAGCCCTTAACAGGGAAAACCAAGAGGGCACTGGTTTTAAAGGTGACCCCCCGGGTGCCTCTCACATCAAGCTCAAGTTAGGAAGTTGCCCCTAAAAACGGTTATTCACAAGCTAAATCAATTTTCTTCAAAGTTTTCATACAGCTGCTCAGATGTGTCCATATTCTGCTGGGGAAGAGAAATACTGAGGTAGTATGCTCTCTAGCTACTCTAGATGTGGTACACAATGAGGTCATCAGAAGACACTGGATTTTTCTCTGCCTCTACCTCTGCTAGTTGGGGACAAACCCACTTGTCTAGACTGGCCTAGCAGCACGATATGGATGAATATATTTCTTTCTATGCATTCAATCTTATTAATTTGTTGATTTGTATTGTGCTTCAGCTTGTCTTGTGTAAGCACCTTATTTGAAATTAAGTAATTTTATAGTGAGGTATACATTTTGTGATATACAAATATTTCAGAGTAAAGAATTCTGTTTACATGAACTCATTATTTGTCATTAACAACCACCTCATCCTTGCCCTTGATATATTTCATAACCTCATGCAAATGTGGCTGCAATATATTACTGGACTGAGAAATCTGAGTTCAATTGGGCTAGCAAGGAGAAAGTACCTCATAGTGAAGAATTTAACCTCATCAAGTAGAGACAATCAGGTAATTTGCCAGTATGCATGACCTCTGCTAGTAAAATAAAACAACAACAAAAAAAACAAACAAATGAGGTGCTATCTGTGAAGGAGAGGGAGGGTATTATATAAAATGGGAGAAAATCAGGGGCAAGGGGAATATAAATGTTATATTCTGGAAGTCCCATATTTTTATGCACTCTATAAATATTTACAGTCTACAGATGTATTACTACTTACCACTGAATCCTGTCAGTGTACAGTTGTCAAACAATTATTAACCCGTATAAAATATTGTCCTGATTTATTATACACACCGTGCTATGCTGCTGATGGCACTGCTAGGAGTCACCTTTGGCACTCTGTCCATACTTGCAGCAACTGTGGCAAGTTTTAAGGCTGTTGGTGATGGTGCTGAAGTCCTTGTATTGATATGCACATTGACCGGAGAGACAACACTGACATTATTAAGATGGACTGCATTAGTCAAGCAAGAATTGTTCATGGGAAGAGTTTGAGGGTTACTTGTGCACAATGTTGGAATTAAGTGGTTTGTGGTGGCATGGCCAACTGTCCTTACAAGCTGCACGGTAGAAATCCCTGGGTTGGATGATAAAGCCATACTGGTGGAGTACAGAGTTTTAGAGGTTCCTATTTAGAAAAATAAACAAAAGTAATGAGTATTAGCCAAGTGGTCAATATATAACTTTAAATATATACAGTACCTTTACTATTTAAAGTAGTTTGTGAATTCAGATTTGAATACATAAGTTAATTTGGAAAGCAGTTCATTTTTGTCACTGAATATTGGGCTTATCCAGTTAGTAGGTCCTGCCCCTTGGGATATTGGGCCCCATATTTTTGGTGTGCCTGGATATTTTTCTATTACTTTACTTTCATCCCACTGATGTAATGATATTCTAAATTTAAGCTCACACAGACTGCAATTTTCTGAGTTATAAACATGCAGCAAACATGCAGAATAATTGAAGAATTAAAAAATTACATAAATAAACAAAACAATACGTATGCACAATACTAAATAAAATAGATTTCCAGATCAACTGAACTGTACAATGTCACATAAAACTTTGCAAATATTTTTGGTCTGATCTTTACAGTTATGTTTCCATTGTTTCTCGATACCGACAATTACAGCCCAAGTTGACATCATTCTTGTGCACTCTCTGTCATCTCTCAGCTCCTTTTGCTTTTGTTTTAAAAACAAAAAGGTTTCTTTTGAGAATACAGTCTTTAAATTCAGACAAGATGTCAGCAATGTACTTATTTACTTTTGCAGCTGACATAACTTGCTAATATGTTTTAACAATTATGAATGGAAAAAATCAGAAGTACTTGACTTCTTTTAGTTATGAAGATGTGTGTGTAAGAAAGGCATTCATCAACAACTGTCCAAAGGTCTTACCTGAAGGCTGCACAACACCATTTATGTTGTTGTGGCCAGTACTTTGTTCCTTGGTCATCTCGCTGCGACCAGGGGCTGGAGCACTGACCACTGCAGATGCAGCAAAGTGGGCACTGGCTGAATCAAGTGTTTTAGACATACAGTCAGAAGTGCTTGAGCCCTGTAAAATGTTTAAACATGTTTAGATTTTGTTTGCTATTTTAAGACAGTACAAAATTTAAAGCACTACTTCTTTAGAAACATGGCTCCAACAAAAGAGAAAATTATCAAACACTTCTGTGATTTACTGAGGATTTGAATTCCCTAAAAAAAGGGATATCGGCTTTTAGAGAGACCAAGGCAACAATAGGGGAAAAGAGAGCCAGAATTTTCTAGATATTGAAGCTTTAAACTTATAGGTAAGCCTTTTTTTCTTCCACTATAATGGGGGACAAACAATTGTTTCAGGGAATTTTTTTTTTAATTTTGAATGGACTAAGTAGAGGTGTGGCTTACTCATCAGAGCTGGAGAGGAGCCAGTTCAAATTCTGCTTCTCGCACTGATGCTCCTTAAACAAGTCACTTTGCCCGCCAGTGACTCAGGTGCTAACTGTAAGCTCTCTTGGGACGATACCTCCCTACTGCATCTGAATTTATTAGAAAGAACTGGGAATCAAAGGTTGAGATTTGTTCTTATTAGATAGGCAACAAAGGATAAGGAAAATTCTTGAATTTCTAAGCCTTGGACTTTACTTTATGGAGCATCCTAGAGATCCCCACTATCCCTGATCCTGTTCAACATATTTTTATAGTCTCTAGGGTCAATCATAAGAAGCGCTGAGTAAGTGTTTGTGAAAACTAAAATTAAAGCAACTGCAATTTAAGGGGACTTGAGGAAATGAGGAACCAATAAGGATCATCTTGAAAATAGAAGGTGAAACTTCTATCCACCCAAGTATCGTCTACAGACCTTAAGCTTAATCAGAGAAACTTGACAAAAACTTGATTATTGATATTCAATAGGTAGGAATGAAAGGGGAGACATTTCAGCCTGCTAGATGTGGACTGGAATGTCCCTTCTGCAGAATCAGAAAGTAGTAGGGAGATCTTGAGCACCTTTCAGGGTGCTCTTCACAGACAAGTGATTATGTAACCTATGAGAGAAGAGGCAATGTTGGATCCACTACTCAAAAATGGACAAAGTCTGTCTAACGTCCAGGTGGATGCCCACTTGAGCAGCAATGATCACCATACAGTGTGCCAAGCCAAGGTTGGCTCCAGTCAGAGCAAACTCCAAATGCTAGATTTCAAAAATGCTGACTTTAGTAAACGGGGAAGTATCTGAAAGGAGCTGTCAGGAAGGGATAAGGGAAATGGAAAGGCAGTTAGCTAAGCTCAAAGGAACCATAAAAACAAGAAAACCCTGGAGAAGGGCCACAATTGGCTGACAAAGGTATATATGGGAATGGAGTAGATACCACACTGTTCACCGAAGAAACTATTTATGAACAACTTGAAAGACTTAAGGTGTACAAAGCCATGGAGCCAGAAGGGATACATCCCAGAATACTGAGGGACCTCAAAGAGGTTCCAGCAGGTTCTCTTAAAGATGTGTTACAAGATCCTTGGAGACAGGAGAGGTTCCATTAGATTAGAGAATGACTGATGTAGTCTCTCATCACAAACATAGTAACAGAGAAGAGGTGGGAAATTACAGACCTGTAAGTGTTACCGCTGTGGCTGGAAAAATAATGGAGATGCTGCGGAACAAGAGTATAGTGAACTTTCTACAATCTAATAGGTTTCAAGATTCAAGGCAACATGATTTTACAAAAGGCAAATCATGCCAGATAAACCTGAATCATTTCTTTGGCTGGATGATCAGAGAACTGGATCAGGGGCATATGTCGTATGTGGTCTACTTGGATTTCAGCAAAGCTTTTGATACTGTTCCTTCCAGGTGGCTCATGAACAAACTCAACAGCCTAAAGTTAGGACCCAAAGTGGTGAACTGGATTAGAAATTGGTTGATGGACAGAAAACAGGGTGGTGGCAAATGAAATTCACACAGAAGAAAGGTGAGCAGTGGAGTGCCTCAAGGATCAGTTCTGGGACAGATTCTGTTCAATATCTTTGTGAGCGACATTGCCGAAGGGCTGCAAAGCGTAGTTACTCACCTGTAACAGGTGTTCTCCAGGAGCAGCAGGAATCAGTCCTCACATATGGGTGACGTCGGCGCCGACGGAGCCCTCGCAGAGCAATTTTCCCCAGCTTTCAAAGAAAGCCTTTGGGAATTGCAGCGCGCATGCGCGGTCCTCTTCCCGCCCAAGGGTGCCATCTTGCTCAGTCAGATGACATAGCTAAAAGACAGCAAAAATTAGCAAAAACGAAAGCATATAACTGCAACTCCAAGGGGAGGAGGGAGGGTTGTGAGGACTGATTCCTGCTGCTCCTGGAGAACACCTGTTACAGGTGAGTAACTATGCTTTCTCCAGGACCAAGCAGGAAGTCAGTCCTCACATATGGGACTCCCAAGCTTAAAGCTACCGGAGATCCTAAGCACAAAAATGAGCTCCCTCTAGCTCAGCAGCACAGAAGGAAGGAATCTTCTCTGAATACGTCTCCAACCGGTAGCCCAACATCCGGGATGGAGGGTAGGAGTTGCCTATACCTCGAAGAGGTTACGGAGGACTGCCTGTCTGAAAGCACTGTCCCTGCGGGACTCCCTCTCCAGGCAGTAATGGGCTGCAAAAGTCTGGCTTGAAGACCAAGTAGCGGCCCGGCAGATGTCTGCCAACGGAACAGAGCGGAGGTAAGCCACTGACGTAGCCTTCGCCCGAACACGATGACTCTACCTTCCAGCACGAGGCCCGCAGCCTCGTAAGCCCAAGCGATGCAGTCCGCAATCCAGATGGACAGAGTACGCTTGGAGACAGGGAGCCCCAATTTGTTGGGGTCATAAGACACGAAGAGCTGAACCGCCCTTCGGTGCTCCCGCGTACGGTCCAGGTAGAAGTTCAGCGCCCTTCTACAGTCCAGGGTATGCAGGACCATTTCAGCTCGGCTGGAGTGTGGCCTGGGAAAGTAGGTCGGAAGTACCACCTCCTGGTTGATGTGAAAAGGGGAAACCACTTTAGGAAGAAACTTAGGGTGAGTCCGTAGGACTACCTGGTTCTTGTAGAACCTAGTGTAAGGAGGATCAGATACCAGGGCCTGCAGCTCACTAACGCGTCTAGCAGAAGTGAGGGCCACCAAGAACAAGGTTTTCCAGGAAAGAAAACGAAGAGGACAGGTAGCCATAGGCTCAAAAGGCGGACAAGTAAGCCGCTGTAAAACCACATTGAGATCCCAGTTCGGGGCTGGCGGGCGCAAAGGTGGTTTAAGGAGAAGGAGGACTCTGAGAAAACGAGCCACCAGAGGGTGGCTGGAAAGAGGTCTACCATCCACCGGCACGTGATGCGCAGAAAGAGCACTGAGGTGGACCTTGACCGAGTTGGACTTAAGGCCAAGATTGGAAAGAGAAAGCAAGTACTGCAAGACCACTGATGCCGAACAGGAGAAGGGGTCTTGAGACTGCTGAGTACACCAGACGGAGAACCGACGCCACTTAAGAGCGTAGGACTTCCGGGTGGAAGGCCTCCTGGGTGGCCAAGACGACCTCTTCCACATCTGGAGGCAGCTGTAGAGGAGCAAGGACTACCCTTTCAGCAGCCAGACCATCAGATGAAGGGACCGGAGGTTGGGGTGCAGGAGCGTCCCCTGATCCTGCGAGAGGAGGTCGGGCTGAAACCCCAGAGGAAGAGGGGTGTCCACTGCCAGCTGCATCAGAAGCGGGAACCAAGGTTGCCTCGGCCACCGGGGAGCCACTAGGATCATCGATGCCTTGTCTCTGAGAACTTTGAAGAGCGTCCGAGACACCAGAGGCATGGGTGGAAAGGCATACAAGAGGCCTGTGGACCATGGAATCAGAAAAGCATCCGCCGCTACCCGGAGAGGATGCGGCTGTCGAGAGCAGAATCTGGGAAGCTGCCGGATCAGAGGACTGGCGAACAGATCCATGGTGGGGAGGCCCCACCGTAGAAAGATCCGCTGAACCACCAGCGGATCCAATCTCCACTCGTGCGGTTGGAGGATCCGGCTCAGTTTGTCTGCCAGATAGTTTTCTTGACCTGGGAGATAGACAGCTTTGAGGACGATGTTGCGATGGACGGCCCAAGAGCAGAGCTTCTGTGCTTCCTGACAGAGAAGGAAGGAGCCGGTTCCGCCTTGCTTGTTCACGTAGAACATGGCAACCTGATTGTCTGTCTGGACAAGTACTGACTGGTGAGAAATCAGGTGAGAGAAGGCTTTGAGCGCTAGGCGGATGGCTCTGAGCTCCAGGAAGTTGATCTGCTGAGCGGACTCCCAAGGAGTCCAGAGACCCTGAGTACAAGTCCCTTGGCAATGTGCTCCCCAGCCCTGGAGAGAAGCATCGGTCGTCAGGACCTGAGAATGTGCAGGGGGCTGAAAAGTCACCCCGAGCACTAGGTTTGGCAGGTGAAGCCACCATCGCAGAGAGGAGACCAGCTGGTCGGAGATCTGTACGGAGTCCGCTAGGCTCCCAGTGGCCTGATGCCATTGTTTGCGAAGGCACCATTGAGCAGGTCGCATGTTCAGGCGGGCATAGGGGGTTACATGGACCGTGGAAGCCATATGGCCGAGCAGTCTCAGAAATTGCCTGGCCGAGACCAGGGAATTGCTGTGAAAACGGCTGGTGAGATCCATGAGCCTTTGGGCCCTGTCCAGAGGCAGGAAGGCCCGCGCCTGAAGAGTGTCCAACCTGGCGCCGATGAATTCTAGATCCTGAGAGGGGAGCAAAGTGGACTTTGCGAAGTTTATGACAAATCCCAAGTGCTGGAGCAGAGCCACCGTGCGATGAGTAGCCTGAGTGGCTTCTTGGGCAGACTGGGCTCTGATGAGCCAGTCGTCCAGGTATGGGAACACAAAGAGACACTGAAGTCTCAGATAGGCCGCCACCACTGCTAGGCATTTGGTGAACACTCTGGGGGCGGAGGATAGGCCGAAAGGCAGTACTCTGTACTGGTAATGGCGTCTGTCCACCACAAACCTGAGGTATTGTCTGTGGTCTGGATGAATAAGGATATGAGTATACGCATCCTTCAGATCTAAGGAGCATAGCCAGTCTCCCTGCTGGAGGTAGGGCAGCAGGATTCCAAGGGTAAGCATTTTGAACTTCTCCTTTGCAAGGAACTTGTTGAGGTTGCGCAAGTCTAGGATGGGTCTGAGGTCTCCTGTTCTTTTCGGAATCAGGAAGTATCTGGAATAAAACCCTTGACCCTTCAGGTGGTGGGGCACCGGTTCCACGGCTTGTTCCTGAACAAGACTTGCTAACTCCTGAAGGAGTAAGTCCCTGTGCAGAGGGAGTCTGGAAGGCTCCCCTGGAAAGTAGGAGGGAGGTACCTGGTGAAAATGAAGAAGATAGCTCTTTTGAACTATCTGAAGCACCCAGGTATCTGTGGTGATGTTGGACCATCTGTGGGCAAAGTGGACCAGCCGGCCTCCTGTGCTGAGAGAAACCAGCTGAGGGGGAGAGGCTATGCTGAGAAAGTCAAAAACCCCCACCCTGCTGAGCAGGGGCCGGTGGTGCAGGCTTGGGGGCTGGCTGCCTACGGGGCCCATTACCTCGACCCTTGGCCTGCTTTCCCTGTGGGGGAGCTGGGGAGGCCTGATACTGAGGGTAGTATTTATAGGCAGCACCCTTCCTCGGGTAAAAGGGCTTTTCCCCGAGGCCTTCTTCTTTTGAGAAGGAGCAGAGGTCTTCCTGGAGAGACGAGTCCTGGTGAGAGTCTCCGTCTCGATTTGTGCAGCCTTCTCATCCATGGGCTTGCCAAAGAGGTTATCACCTCGGCAGGGGACATCGACCAACTTGTCCTGCACCCAGGGCTCGAGGTCGGACGTCTGAAGCCAAGCCTGGCGGCGTCCACCGATGCCGGCCGCGGCTACTCGAGCCGAAGCCTCAAAACCATCATAGGCTGCTCGAGAGATAAACTTGGAGCACTCCCGAATGCCAGTAGACAAGGATTGGAACCTCTGCAAAGGTTCGTCGGAGAGACCAGCAGAGAACCCGGCTATTTCTTTAGCCAGGTCTCGGAGATACATGCCCATGTAGAGCTGGTATGTCTGGACTCGACAAGCAAGCATAGAGCCCTGGAAGCACTTCCTACCGAGAGCATCCAGGCTTCGGGCTTCCCTACCAGGGGGCACCGAGGAGTGCATTTTTTGACTCTTCAGTCTATGCATGGCCGATTCCACCACCATGGAATGGTGCGGAAGTTGTGCCTTTTGGAACCCGGGGCTCTTGCGGACTCGATAAATGGAATCGACCCGCTTGCTTAACACCGGCGACGACGCCGGGCTCTCCCACATGCGGAAGAGAAGCCGTTCCAGCATTGGAGGAACCGGTACAATAAAGGCCTCCTTCGGGGGAGAGTCATATTGGAGGGGCATCGAGTTCTTCGACTCGAGGCTCCTCCTCGGGATCCGCAGTTAAGGCAAAGGCTTTGGCCATATCCCTCACGGAGTCCGAGAACTGGGTACCCTCCGGGGGGGGACCGTCTCCGAGGTTCGGACTCAGGGGAGTCCGAAGGGACACACCGAGTCCGAAAGGAACCAGGTGACTCTTCGTCCTCAGATTCCCAGGCCGACTCCTCGGAGGAGGAGTCGACTGGCTCCGGTCGGGCGGGCACTGATGCCATCCGCCCCGACGCCGAGGGAGTCGGCGTCGACGACCTCGGTCCCGAACGGGAGGCCGAAGGAGACCTCGACCGAGGATCGACTCGAACCCTTATGGACTCGAGGATCGGCTCGGTCTCTGGGGTCGACGTCCCGGCGGTCAGGGCAGAAGCGCCAGCGAGGCCAGCGATCAATGCCCGCTGCTGGTCCAAGAAGGCAGACAAACTGCACTCCAAGGCCGTCAACCTGAGTCCGAGCTCAGGAGACCCAGCAGCCCCCGACGTCGGGTCCTTCGGAGGCGAGTCCACGAGGACAACCGTACTTACGTGAGCGGGCAAGTCCATCTCGAGTCGAGGATGTTTTGACGGCCTTTCCGACTCCAAGGACCCGGGACGGGAATCGGGGCTATGCGACCTGGCCCTCGAGGAACCAGGAGCTTCCACCGATCCCGCCCTCGCGGGTTTCTTCTTCCAATGATGCTCCCGGGTAGGAGACCCCCTTTCAGAGGAACTCCGACGATGCTCAGGACCAGAGTCCCGAGACGTCGAAGCCTCTGACGAGGTCCGAGCCCGGCCGGAGTCAGAGAAGATACGCTCCCGCTGGTGCTGCCGACTCCTCAATGCTTTTGAGGACATTTTGCCGCATGGCGTGCAGATCATGGGGTCATGATCTGGGCCGAGGCAGCGGAGGCAGAAGTCATGAGTGTCTGTAAGAGACATAGGTTTCTTACAGAGGTCACACTTTTTGAAACCACTGGCCGCCATCGGGGGAAAAAGGGCCCCTGCGAGGTCGAACGACCGGGCAGCCAGGGAAAAAAGGAAAAAAAGCGCGAAATCTGTCACGAAGGACAAAAAAAACGAAAAATAAAGGACGGACTCGTAACCGGCGTCGCGAGTCCGGGCGGGAAAAGAACCGGTGTCGAACCGAAGAAAAAATAGATAAAAATAGAGGAAAATCATCTTTTCTGCGGGGATTCACAGGCAACGTCTGTAGGGCTCCGCGGAATAAAGAAGACTGAGCAAGATGGCACCCTTGGGCGGGAAGAGGACCGCGCATGCGCGCTGCAATTCCCAAAGGCTTTCTTTGAAAGCTGGGGAAAATTGCTCCGCGAGGGCTCCGTCGGCGCCGACGTCACCCATATGTGAGGACTGACTTCCTGCTTGGTCCTGGAGAAGAAAACGTTAACCTGTATGTGGATGACACAAAGATTTGCAACAGGGTGGAAATACCAAAAGAAGTTGAGAACATGAGAATTGAAATACAAAAATTTGAAGAATGGTCTAATGGTTGACTGTTATGATTTAATGCAAAGAGATGCACTAAGGGTGCAGAAATCTTAAGGAGCCGTATGCGACAGGGGGCAAAAAGTTGACATGCACAGACAAGGAGAGAGACCTTGGGGTGATAGTGTCTGAGGTTTTCAAAGTGGTAAAACAACTTGAAAAGCCAGTGCCAAAGTCAGAAGGATGTTAGGCTGCATAGAGAGGGGCATAAACAACTGAAAGGAGGTGGTGATAATGCCCCTGTACAGTATGTTGGCGAGGCCTAACTTGGAGTACTGTGTTCAGTTCTGGAGGGCCTAGCTTGCTAAGGATATATAAAGACTTAAAGCAATTCAGAGGAAAGTGACCAAATTGGTATGAGGTTGCACCAAAAGCTGTGTGAGAAGAGACATGAAGACCTGTATATATATATATATATATATATATATATATAATATATATATATATATATATATATAAACTAGAGGATAAGAGGAACAGGGGGGCTATAAAACAGACCTTAAAATACTTAAAAGGTATTAATGAACAAACAAAGCTTTTTTAAAAGACGCAGAAGCAATAAAACTAGAAGATACAGTATGAAATGAAATTACAAGGAGGTAAGTTTTAAAGCAACATGAGAAAATACTTTTTCATGGAAAGGATGGTGGATGCCTGAAATGACCTTCCAATGGAGGTGGTGGGACAGATAGCGACTATTCAAAATGGTATGGGAACACAGAGAATCCATATATAGCAAGAGGAGGATTCCTACCTCAAAGCAAAACTTAAATGACTTTTACACCTCAAAAAAGATAGAGTGAAGGTAACCTGCAGGAAGCGACAGTTACAATCCAAAAAAGCACAAAGTGCAGATAGACTGAACAGAGAAGCAGTTAAAACACAAAATAAAAGCCCAAAGTGGGATAACCTGCACGGAACAGCAGTTACAACCCAAAGTAAAAAGCACCTTACTAGACAGACTGGATGGGCTATGCTGGTCTTTATCTGCTTTTATTTATTATGTTACTACTACTACTATTATTATTACTGAGCATTTGTATAGCGCTACAAGATGTATGCAGTGCTGCACAGACATGTAAGAGGCAATCCCTGCTCATCAGAGCTTACAATCTAGTCAAGACAGACAACTCAGTAGTTTACACAGGGGGTGAGTACCAAGGCATGACTTCGTCATTATCCTTGTTGGGGGTTTCCAATTCCATCTTCTTAGGATGCAATTCAGGGTGGACTGCTAGTGATAATTGCTGTGGTGTGGGGGTTTCCTGCCATTTTCCGCACGTGTTAGTAGCGTTTTTTACCTAGTGTGCACCTGGCAGGCACGCGCTTTGCCCAAGCGGATCCAACACACGTTCCTTCCCTAATGTATGTAACACGCATTAAGCAGCCCTAAGAGCAACTCTACTCCACTGAAACTGTTTTAGTGGCATTGCAGCACTGTGTTTAAGGTGGTTGGCAGGCAGATCCTTCTGAAAGCCTTCTGCAATCTTCAGGAGACAGCAGGGGTGCTGAGGTTGTGCAAGGCTGCTGCACTCTTTCAGATTCTTCCAAATCCTTCCAATTTCTGGCTGCTCAACAGGCTCTTATCAAGATAAGCGTGTAGAGCTGAACCAATTTTCCCTCCTCCTATGGCTACCAAAAAGACCATAGACTAGTGGAGGTTCCCACGTCGCACTCAAGTGAGAGAGTCACCCTCAAGATGGTTGTTCATGAGCATTTAAGCAATCTTTTCCTCCCAATCCTCAGAGTTTCTTCAGAGACGAGAAAATCCATCCACCATCTGCTGGAGACAAAGAAATACTGAAGGGATCTCTGGTGGCTGAGGCGAATAAAGGCATGGAAATGATGTCGCTGAAACCTGAGCTTTTCATTGGTTCTTTGTCTCCACTAATTTGCTGGTAGGGGAACACAACTGACTTGTCTGGCTTGTGTAGCAGGATGATATGGAATATCTGATTTTAATCTGTGGGGCCCTTTTACTAATGGGCATTAGGGTGTTGCACCTGTTTTACTAATGGGCATTAGGGTATTGCACCTAATGTGCTGAAACTATGGTGCGTTAGGTGCAACATCACTGCTTTAACTTTCAAGGGTGTGGAAAGCATTTACCTGGCAGTTAACGTGGAACCCTGTCACTACTGAGGTGGCATTAGGTGATCCTGTGCTAATGCATATAGCACGGGTTGTGAACCTAGCACTCACTGCACAGAACAAACCATGTCCACTCTGGACCATAACGCGGGCTTCAAAGCATGGAAATTGCCCTGCACTAACTGTCATGTCCATGCGCTAGCTTGCAATGGGTATTACAAACATGCACTCAGTACATGCCAGAACATGCATTGTCAGTTAATGTCTTTTAATAAAAGACCCCCTTAGTGTAGTATCTTGTTTACTAAGCAAGAAAACATTGAATGCTAACTGTACTGGTGTTTTGGGAAGTTGTGTGTTACTCTATGAGACTGAATTTCTGAGTCCTAATGGTTGTGAGGTATAAGTGGAAAAAAAATGAAGAATAATAACTAATATTGAACAGATGTACCAAAAAGAAATGAGTTTTTTATGCTTACTACATTTATTTTAACAACAAAATTGTAATTTAATATAGTTAAAACATAAAGATAATGCATCTAAATATTACAATGGTAGAGCTGAATGAGCTGCTTAAATTCTCTCACCCAGGGAAAATGCCTTATTTATAATTATAGCTAATATATCTCTGTAGCAATAAAGCATAGTTACTCACCTGTAGCAGGTGATCTCCAGGAAGAGCAGGAATTTAGTCTTCACATATGGGTATCGTCGGTACTGACGGAGCCTGCGCGGGAACGCTCCCCAGCGTCCAATTAGAAAGTTTTTGGGAGCATCCCACAGCGCCTGCGTGCTGCCTTCCCGCCTTTCCCAACTGCCCCTCTCCAGTTGAGTTTAAAGCTGAGACAAAGAGAGAGGGAAAGAGAAAGAGATAGATAGAGAGATACAACTCCTAGGGGAGGTGGGTGGGTTGTGAAGACTAAATTCCTGCTGTTCCCGGAGATCACCTGTTACAGGTGAGTAACTATGCTATCTCCAGGAACAAGCAGGAATGTAGTCTTCACATAAGGGGACTCCCTAGCTTTAGATGCCAGGGAGAGACCCCAGAAGTTGAGAAGTTGTGTGTCCCTGTGAAAGGGCTCCATTTGCCCCCATGGATCTCTGGCATCCAACCAGGGATGGTGGGTAGGAGTTGATTAGGTATGGAACAGGTGTTGGAGAACAGCCTGACCAAACAAGGCATCCCGGCGGGAGTCCTTGTCCAAGCAGTAATGGGCTGTGAAGGTATGAACCGATGCCCAAGTGGCTCCTAGACAGATGTCGTCGATAGACACAGAGTGCAGATGAGCCATTGAATTTGCCATGGCTCTCACATTGTGAGCTGTGACATGGCCCTCTAGAGGAAGATTTTTACTCTGATAGGCAAAGGAAATGCACTCAGCAATCCAGTTGGACAGTGTTCTCTTGGAGACTGGAAGTCCCAAATGAGAAGGATCAAAAGCAACAAAGAGTTGAGAGGACTTTCTATGTTGCTGTGTTCTTTGTAAGTAAAAGGCTAAAGCTCTTTTACAGTCCAAAGTATGACGATTCCTTTCTGCATTTGATGCATGAGGCCTTGGAAAAAACACAGGCAGGTAGACCGCTTAGTTTAGATGAAAAGGCGAGACCACCTTTGGCATAAAGCGTGGATGAGTCCTAAGGACTACCTTGTCATGATGGAACCTTGTATAAGGTGGATCAGCCACTAGTGCCTGCAACTCACTGATGCGACATGCTGATGTGACTGCAATGAGAAAGATAACCTTCCAAAAAAGGAATTTCAATGAGGTAGTAGCTAAGGGTTCGAAAGGTGGCATCATGAGCTGACCAAGAACCATGTTTAAGTCCCATGCCACCGGTGGTGGCCTAATGGGAGGTTTAGTTAGAAGAAGGCCTCTCATAAATCTTGCTATAAGAGAATGGGAGGAAATGGGCTGTCCATTTAGAGGCTTGAAAGAAGCTGCAATAGCACTCAAATGGACTCTTACTGAGTTAGTCTTAAGTCCTGCATTGGATAAATGAAGGAGATACTCCAGTAATGATTCCAGAGGTATTGCAAGGGGGTTAAGACCCTTCTGCGAACACCATATGGTAAACCTTTTCCACTTGAAAGCATAAGAGCATCTTGTGGAAGGCTTCCTGGAAGCATAAAGGATATCCTTTACTTGCTGAGGGAGGTTAAGATCTTGAAGATCTAGGCCTTCAGCAACCAAGCCCTGAGATGCAGAGACTGGGGATTGGGATGCCATAACATTCCACCCTCCTGAGACAGGAGATCTGGAGCACAGCCTAACTCCAGAGAGGGAGCTTGAGAGAGATGTAGAAGCAGAGGGTACCACATTTGCCGTGGCCAATGGGGAGCTATGAGAATCATACGGCCTGTGTCTCTCTGAAGCTTGAAGAGGGTTTTGGGGATCAGGGGAATGGGTGGAAAGGCATAAAGGAAGTCTTGACCCCAATGAAGGAGGAAAGCATCCTTGGCCTGAGAGCCCTGAGCCGGAATTCTGGAACAGAACCGGGGAAGTTTGGCATTCAACGAACTTGCAAAGAGGTCTATGTCCAGGGTTCCCCAAATTTGAAAAATCTTGGCCACCTGGTCTGCATGTAGAGACCATTCGTGTGTAAGCAGAACTCGACTGAGTCTGTCTGCCCAACAGTTTTGGATACCTGGAAGACACACTGCCAGGAGATGAATCTGATGCTCTCTGGCGAGGGCCCATAGTCGCAAAGCTTCATTGCAAAACGACAGAGAGCCTGTTCCTCCCTGCTTGTTCACGTAGAACATGGCTACTTGATTGTCCGTATGGATGAGGACTGTCTTGTAGCTGGGCAAGGTGTGGAACACTCGTAGAGCAAGGAAGATTGCTCTGAGCTCCAAGAGATTGATGTGTAGATGAGTCTCCTGTGGAGTCCAAGTGCCTTGGGTGGAGAGGTCTTGCAAATGAGCTCCCCAACCCATTGGAGAAGCATCTGTTGTGAGAGTTGCCTGGGGTAAGGGCTGTTGGAATGGGGACCCCAGCAAGAGGTTTTGAGTGGACTGCCACCATTGGAGGGACAAAATAAGGCGACTTGTGTTTGCTATTTTGTCTGGCAGGCACCCTGATGCCTGGGTCCATTGAGTGGATAAAGTCCACTGGGCTGCTCTCATGTGGAGGCGAGCATAAGGAACCACATGCACAGTAGATGCCATGTGGCCTAGTAGTTGTAACATTTCTCAAGCAGTGAGATGAGGCTTTAGCACTGCTTGAGAAGCTAACTGCACCATGCGAAAGCAACGGGCCTTGGGGAGATAGGCCCTTGCTTTTCTAGTATCCAACAAAGCTCCTATGAACTCTAGAGATTGAGTGGGAGTTAGACTGCATTTTGGGATGTTTATGACCAGACCCAAATACTGAAGGATAAGCGTTGTGCAAGATAGAGAAGTCCTGGCCTCTGACTCTGATGGGGCTCGAATGAGCCAGTCGTCTAAAGTAAGGGAAGCAAATATTCCTAGAGTGCGTAGAAATGCTGCTACCACAGCCATGCATTTCGTGAACACCCATGGTGCTGAGGCCAGGCCAAAAGGAAGCACCCTGTATTGGAAGTGCTTTCCTTGAAAAAGGAACCAAAGGAACTTTGTGAGTTGGATGGATGAGAACATGAGTGTACGCATCCTTGAGATCTAGAGAACAAAGCCAATCCTGACTCTGAAGGTATGGTAGCAGAGATCCCAGAGAGATCATTTTGAATTTCTCTTTGAACAGGAATTTGTTCAATTCTCTGAGGTCCAAAATGGGTCTGTCCCCCCCTGTTTTCTTTGGGATAAGGAAATAGGGGGAGTAGAACCCTGTACCCTGTTGAAGAATGGGTACTTCTTCTATTGCCCCCTGGGTAAGAAGCATAGTGACCTCTTAATCTAACAGGTTGATGAGAGAGGTCTGAGAATTGAACTGTCTTACCATTGTGGGAGGGGGCATGCACAGAAAGTGAAGCTTGTACCCCTCTTTTATAATGGAGAGTGTCCAATGTTCTGCTGTTATTTTCCCCCATCTGGGGACAAAGTGACACAACCTTCCTGGAATGGTGCAAGGCTCTGGTCCATTGAGGGCCAGGAAGGCTAAGTTCTCTAGATGAAAGTCAAAGGCCTTGTGGAGGCTGAGACTGCTGAGACGGTTGAGGCTTAGCAGTCTTTGCTTTCCTTTGTTTAGGTGGTTGCTGACTCTTCCGGGCAGGCTAACCTGCAGAACGTCCCTGCTGGGAATAAGAGGGATAAAACCTCTTCTTTTGAGAAGAATGGTTTCTTGAAAGATTTCTTTCTTGTAGGATCAGCTGTGGCTTTGGATAACCTATCCAAAGTGGAGTTGTCAGCATCCAACTCATTGGCTTTCTCTTGCCAATTTTTGCCAAATAAATTCTCACCTGTACAAGGGATATTGCCCAGTTTGTCCTGCACCCAGAGCTCCAAATAGGATGCCTGGAGCCAGGCAATTCTACGTGCACCTACGGCAATGGCAGAGGTTCTGCTTATGCACTCAAAACAGTCAAAAGCTGCACAATTGACAAACTTAGAAACATCCTGAGCATGCTTAACCAGTGTGAGAAAATCCTGCCTCTTGTCTTCAGGAAGGAGAGGTCTTAAAATCTCCAAGTCTCCTGTGACTTCTTTAAGGAACATTCCCATATATAAAACATAGGAACTGATCCTGGCAGAAAGCATGGAAGCCTGGAAAGTATGACGTCCAAAGGCATCCAAAGTTCTACACTCACGTCCTGGAGGATTAGAGGCATGCCTCTTTGCACTCCTGATCCTTCTCATAGCTGATTCCACTACAAATAGAGTGGTGGGGATGCTGAGTTTTCTGGAAACAAGGACAAGGAGGGACTCGATACATGGTATCCAGTCTGTGAGAGTGAGGAGAGGTGGTAAGAGGTGTCTCCCACATTCTTAACATGAGATCATGTAAGATCTCATGGATAGGCAAGGTAGCTGCCTTCTTAGGAGCTTTGGGATATTGTAAAATCTCCAACTCCTTAACCCTGGGCTCTGTTTCAGGAGCCACAGTAATAGACAGACCTCGAGCCACCTCCCTGATAAAATCCTGAAAGGAAATATCTTCTGGAGGAGACATCCTACGTTTAGGAGAGGAAGGCTCCTCCGGGAGAAGTATTCCGGTACCGACAGAACTGTCAGAATCCTCGGACTCCTCCGAGGATTCGAAGTACCTTCTGTCCGGATGCTCTTGAAGAGCCTGATACCCATACCGACCGAAGTCGGTACCGGGGGGAATCGGTACCGGAAGGCATCGCTTAACTGGAGATCTGCTGACTGGAGATCGCATGACACCGATGTCGATGCCGATGCTGTCGGTACCGGTAGCGATACCAGTACCGGTTGAACTGTCTGACGCGGTTCCGAGGGTGCCGATGCCGCAAGGAGAGCCGCCAGACTGCGTTCAATAGCCAGGAACCTCTGGTCTATCGACGCTGCCGATGCCTGGGTATCGGTACCGGAGAAAGCAGCCAGTACCCCAGAGCATGGCACCAGTAGTTCTGCCGAGGTTGAGGCCTCGAGAACATTCTGGAGCCCCGATAATGCTTTGGAAGCCGAAGCCTCCCGCCGGGGCAACTTTGCCGGTACAGAACCCTCAAGGGCAACGCCAGAGGCATCTCGATGCTTGAAAGGAGATCTACCCTTTGAGGATCGGCCAGACTTATGTTTAGCTACCTGAGATAAATGGGAAGAAGACGAAGCCCTGGAAGACGTCGATGCCACAGAAGCTGCATCGGAGGGAAAAAGGGCACTGAGCTTAGCAGCTCAGCTTTGTCGACCCCTTTTGCACATCATGGCATAAGCCATACACTCGGAGATGGAGTGGTCAGGACCTAAACATTTAAGACACCACTCATGGGTGTCGGTGACGGAGATGGTACCGCCACACTTGGTGCACTTTTTGAAACCCGAAGCAGGTTTTTCCATGATGGAGGAAATTTTGGGCCTAAGGCCCAAAATGGCGCGTGCACCTGGAAGAGAAAGTTCGGAAAAAATAGTATATATATATATATTTTTTTTTTAAAAATAAAGAAAAGAAGAACCGGCGGTACCAGTATAGTGTCGAGGAAGGCAGACGCGACCACAAAAAAGAAGGAGAATAAGGAAAATTTTCTGCGGTGACAGGAACAATGACCTGCTGGCTCCGTGGAAAACAAAGAACTGGAGAGAGGCAGTTGGGAAAGGCGGAAAGGCAGCACGCAGGCGCTGTGGGATGCTCCCAAAAGCTTTCTAATTGGACGCTGGGGAGCATTCCCGCGCAGGCTCCGTCGGTACCGACGATACCCATATGTGAAGACTACATTCCTGCTTGTTCCTGGAGATAGATGGGTATAATCATAATGGTACACACTATCGCTGCCACAATTTTTAATTATGTTTGAATTGCTACTTTACTATAGACAAAAGAATAGAAGTTTACAACGTTTAAATATTCCAGTGGTTTAATAGTATTAATAAAGTTAACATGCAATATTTGGACAGGCACTTGTAGTTGAAAATGAGTATGCAAGACCATAGAACAAACACAGCAAACTTCAGTCTTTTATGAAAAACAGGTCACATAGGAGATCATTTTATAACATGATGTCTATGTTATTTATTTATTTTACTTAACATTTCTTATATACCGCCTTTCATGATATCAAGGCGGTTTACATTGAACAAACTGAAATTACATTGAACAGGGCATAACTTGGAGATAACTATTTTACAGGGAACATGGGCAATGGAGAGTTAAGTGGCTTGCCCAAGACCACAAGGAGCACCTGTGGGACTAGAAACCCCAGTCCTTCCGGCCCAAGGTTGCTGTCCTCTAGTGGGATTTGAACCCCCGACCTTTTGGCCTGAGGTAACTTGCCCCAACCACTAGGCCACTCCTCCCTAAGAGTTAGAGTCCAAGAAGATGCCTATTTCATAAAAGCGCCTATGTGTCTTTATAAAATAAGCACGCAGAAAGCGCAGTTAC
Organism: Ichthyophis bannanicus; assembly: GCA_033557465.1. Lineage (NCBI taxonomy): Eukaryota > Metazoa > Chordata > Amphibia > Gymnophiona > Ichthyophiidae > Ichthyophis > Ichthyophis bannanicus. The sequence goes on from CM066036.1 coordinate 702,057,398, forward strand.
TCACCTGTAACAGGTGTTTTCCAGGGACAGCAGGAATCAGTCCTCACATATGGGGTGAAATTGGCACTGACGGAGCCCACGTGGAGCATTTCTCCAGCTTTCAAGGACAGCCTTTCGGAATGCCACCACGACTGCATGGTCCCCTTCCCGCCTAAGGTGCCATCTTACTCAGTCAGGTGCCATAGCTGTAGCCCCTTCAAGAAGATGGCAAAAATACAGCAAATACAAGGGGAGGAGGGAGGGCTGTAAGGACTGATTCCTGTTGTCCCTGGAGAAAGCACAGTTACTTACCTTTAACAGGTGATCTCTGGGAACAGCAGGAATAAGTCTTCACGTATGGGTATCATCGGTACCGACGGAGCCTGCGCGGGAACGCTCCAAAACGTCCAATCAGGAGGCTTTCGGGAGCATCCCACAGCGCCTGCGTGCTGCCTTCCCGCCTTTCCCAACTGCCTCTCTCCAGTTCGAGTTTAAAGCTGAGACAAAGAGAGAGAGAGAGAGAGAGAGAGAGAGAGAGAGGGGAAGGAAAGATAGAGAGATATAACTCCTAGGGGAGGTGGGTGGGTTGTGAAGACTTATTCCTGCTGTTCCCAGAGATCACCTGTTACAGGTAAGTAACTGTGCTATCTCCAGGAACAAGCAGGAATGAGTCTTCACATATGGGGACTCCCTAGCTTGAGATGCCAGGGAGAGACCCCAGAAGTTGTGTGTCCCTGGAAGGGCTCCAATTCCACCCATGGATCTCTGGCATACAACCAGGGTTGGTGGGTAGGAGTTGATTAGGTATGGAACAGGTGTTTGAGAACAGCCTGACCAAACAAGGCATCCCAGCGGGAGTCCTTGTCCAAGCAGTAATGGGCAGTGAAGGTATGAACCGAGGCCCAGGTGGCTGCTCGACAGATGTCGTCAATGGACACAGAGTGTAGATGAGCCATTGAGGTTGCCATGGCTCTCACATTATGAGCTGTGACATGGCCCTCCAGAGAGATGTTCCTACTCTGATAGGCAAAGGAAATGCACTGAGCAATCCAGTTGGATAATGTCCTTTTGGAAACTGGAAGTCCCAAATGGGAAGGATCAAAAGCAACAAAAAGTTGTGAGGACTTTCTATGTTGTTGTGTTCTCTGTAAGTAAAAAGCTAAAGCTCTTTTACAATCCAAGGTATGAAGATTCCTCTCTGCACTTCATGCGTGAGGGGCTGGGAAAAAAACAGGTAGGTACACCTCTTGGTTCAGATGGAAAGGTGAGACCACTTTAGGTATAAAGCGTGGATTAGTCCTGAGGACTACCTTGTCATGATGGAACCTTGTATAAGGTGGATTAGCTACTACGGCTTGCAATTCACTAATGTGGCGTGCTGATGTGATTGCAATGAGAAAGATAACTTTCCAAGAAAGAAATTTCAAGGAGGTGGTAGCTAAGGGTTCAAAAGGGGCCTTCATGAGTTGCCCAAGGACCAGGTTTAAGTCCCATGCCACCGGAGGTGGTTTAATGGGAGGCTTTGTCAAGAGAAGGCCTCTCATGAATCTTGCTATAAGAGGATGAGAGGAAATAGGTTGTCCATCGATAGGCTTAAAAGAAGCTGCAAGAGCACTCAAATGGACCTTTACTGAATTTGTCTTAAGGCCTGCATTGGATAAATGAAGAAGATACTCCAGTAAGGATTCCAGAGGTAGCGCAAGAGGTTTAAGACCCTTTTCCGCACACCACACCGTGAATCTTTTCCACTTGAAAGCATAAGAACGTCTAGTGGAAGGCTTTCTGGAACCATGAAGAATATCCTTCACTTGCTGAGAAAGATGGAAATCTTGGAGATCTAGGCCTTCAGCAACCAAGCCCTGAGATGCAGAGACTGGGGATTGGGATGCCATAACATTCCGTCCTCCTGGGATAGGAGATCTGGAGCAGACCCTAACTCCAGGTAGGGAGCTTGAGAGAGATGTAGGAGCAAAGGGTACCACGCTTGGCGTGGCCAACGTGGCGCTATGAGGATCATGCGACCCCTGTCTCTCTGAAGCTTGAAGAGGGTTTTGGGAATCAGGGGAATGGGTGGAAAGGCATACAGGAAGTCTTGACCCCAGTAAAGGAGGAAAGCATCCCTGGCCTGGGTCCCCTGAGCTGGAATTCTGGAACAGAACCGGGGAAGTTTGGCATTCCACGGACTTGCAAAGAGATCTATGTACGGGGTTCCCCAAATTTGAAAAATCTTGGCCACTTGGTCCGCATGCAGAGACCACTTGTGTGGAAGCAGAACTCGACCGAGTCTGTCTGCCCAAGAGTTTTGAACGCCTGGAAGATACACTGCCAGAAAATGAATCTGGTGCTCTCTGGCGAAGGCCCACAGTCGCAAAGCTTCGTTGCAAAGCGACAGAGAGCCTGTTCCCCCCTGCTTGTTCACGTATATCATGGCTACCTGATTGTCCATATGAATAAGGACTGTCTTGTAGCTGAGCAGGGTGTGGAACACTCGCAGAGCAAGGAAGATTGCTCTGAGCTCCAAGAGATTGATGTGTAGACAACTCTCCTGTGGAGACCAGGTGCCTTGGGTGGAGAGGTCTTGTAGATGAGCTCCCCAACCCATTGGAGAAGCATCTCTTGTAAGAGTTGCCTGGGGTAAGGGCTGCTGAAAAAGAGACCCCAGCAACAGGTTGTGAGTGGACTTCCACTACTGAAGAGACAAAACGAGACGACTTGTGATTTCCATTTTGTCCGACAGGCTGTCCACAGCCTGGGTCCACTGGGTGGATAAGGTCCACTGAGCCGCCCTCATGTGAAGGCGAGCATAGGGTACCACATGGACGGTGGAGGCCATGTGGCCTAGTAATTGCAACATTTCTCGAGCAATCAAATGTGACTTTGATTCTGCCTGAGAAGCTAACTGCACCAAGCGTAGACAACGGGCCTGGGGGAGGTAGGCCCTTGCCCTTGTGGTATCCAGCAAGGCCCCTATGAACTCCAGAGACTGAGTAGGGATTAAGCTGGATTTTGGGATGTTTATTATCAGCCCTAAATACTGAAGGATTTGCATTGTGCAGGATAGAGAGATCTTGGCCTCTGACTGGGTGGGAGCTCGAATGAGCCAGTCGTCCAGATAAGGGAAGACAAATATTTCCAAAGCGCGCAGAAATGCAGCTACTACTGCCATGCATTTCGTGAACACCCTTCGTGCGGAGGCCAGACCAAAAGGAAGCACTTTGTACTGATAGTGCTTTTCCTGAAAAAGGAACCGAAGGAACCTTCTGTGGGTTGGATGGATGAGAACATGGGTGTACGCATCCTTGAGATCTAGAGAACAAAGCCAATCCTGACTCTGAAGGTAAGGAAGCAGAGTTGCGAGGGAAATCATTTTGAATTTCTCCTTGACTAGGAATTTGTTCAATTCTCTGAGATCTAGAATGGGTCTGTAACCCCCGGTTTTCTTTGGAATAAGAAAATAAGGGGAGTAGAACCATGAAACCCTGTTGAAGAAGAGGAACCTCCTCTATTGCCCCTTGGGCAAGAAGGGTGGAAATCTCCTGACCCAACAGGTCGAGGAGAGAGGTCGGAGAATTGAACTGCTTCCCCATGGTATGAGGGGGCAGACTTGAGAAATGTAGTTTGTACCCCTCTCTTATGATGGAGAGTGTCCAATGCTCTGCTGTGATTTGTTCCCACCTGGGAGAAAAGTAAGCCAACCTTCCTGGAATGGTGGAAGGCTCTGGGCCTTGCAGAGCCAGAAAGGCTAAGTTCTCTAGATGCAAGTCAAAGGCCCTGAGGGGGCTGAGGTTGCTGGGCCAGAGTAGGCCTATCAGCCTTTGCTTTGCTCTGTTTGGGTGGTTGTTGACGTTTAAAACGAACTGTAGAAGATGCCTGCTGAGCATAAGCAGAGTAGTATCTTCCTTTCTTAGAAAAAGGTGTCTTTTTAAACAACTTCTTCTTGGCAGGAGCAGAGGTAGACTTGGACAATCTATCCAAGGCTGAATTTTCAGCATCCATCTGATTGGTTTTTGCTCGCCAATCCTTACCAAACAAGTTCTCACCAGTGCAGGGGAGATTCCCTAACTCATCCTGGACCCAGAGCTCCAAATCAGATGCTTTAAGCCAAGCGGGAGGAGAGGGAGCCAAGAGGGAGGAGTGGCCTAGTGGTTAGGACAAGGTACTTCAGGCCGAAGGGCCGGGGGTTCAAGTCCCACCTGGGGACAGCAATCTCAGGCCGGAGGGACTGGGATTTCTAGTCCTATAGGTACTCCTTGTGGTCTTGGGCAAGCCACTTAACCCTCCATTGCCCATGTTCCCTGTATGTGTGTCATATCCCCTCGTGTTAAATGTATCTCCCAATTGACCGCTTTGACCCGGTGAAAAGCGGGATATAAATACAGCTAAATAAATAAATAAATAAACAATCCTACGTGCACCTATGGCAATAGATGAGGCTCTACTGATACATTCAAAAGAGTCGAAAGCTGCACGGTTGGAAAATTTAGAGACATCTTGGGCATATTTGAGCCAAGTGAGAAATTCCTGCCTTCTATCCTCAGAAATGAAAGGAGATAAAGACAGCAAATGATCCGTGACTTCTTTTAGGAACATTCCCATGTAAAGACTGTAGGAATTTATCCTTGCAGCTAACATGGAAGCTTGAAAGATTCTATGTCCAAAAACATCCAGGGTTCTGCACTCACGTCCTGGAGGATTAGAGGAGGGTCTCTTTGCACTGCTAATCTTTCTCATAGCAGACTCTACCACAATGGAGTGGTGAGGGAGCTGAGTCTTATGAAAACCAGGACAAGGTGGGACTCGATACATGGTGTCCAACCTGTGAGAATGAGGAAAGGTGGTGAGAGGTTCCTCCCACATTCTCAACATGAGAGCATAGAGGATCTCATGAATAGGTAAGGTAGCTGCTTCTTTAGGAGTTTTGGGATATTGTAAAATATCCAACTCCTTGGCTCTGTTTCAGGGGCCACAGATATAGACAGGCCCTGAGCTACCTGCCTGATGAAATCCTGGAAGGACAAGTCCTCAGGAGGAGACATCCTGCGCTTAGGAGAAGCAGACTCCTGTGGAAGCAGTATGGATGCATCGACAGAACCCTCAGACTCATCAGATTCATCAGAAGAATCAAAGTATCGTCTGTCTGGATGCTCTTGTAATGCCTGATACCCGTACCGGCTAGGATCGGCATCGGGAGTAACCGGTACCGAGGGTTCGGTACCGGAGGGCATCAGAGGACAGGGTACCGTTCCAGCAGACACCGATACCGATGTCGATGCGATCGACACCGGTGCCGGGAACGGAACCGGTGGAGTAGTCTGAAGCGGTACCTTGGGCGTCCATGCCACATGGAGTGCCGCTATATTGCGTTCCATGGACAGCATCCTCTGGTCCATTGATGCTACCAATGCCTGGATATCGGTACCGGTGGGAGTCACTGGTACCCCAGAGCATGGCAACAGGTGATCTGTCGAGGCCGAGCCATCGAGATCAACCAGTAACCCCATAGGTGGAGCTTTGGAAGCCGGAGCCTCCCGCCGGGGTAATTTTGCCGGTGCAGAATCCTCGAGGGTAAGGGCTGAAGCATCCCGATGCTTAGAGGGGGATTTACCCTTCGAGGACCGGCTGGACTTATGTTTGGTTACCTGAGATCCCTGAGAGGAAGAAGCAGCCCTGGAAGAAGTCGATGCCACCGAAGCCGCATCAGAGGGAAAAGGGTACTGAGCTTTGCTGCTCGGTTCTGCCGACCCCTCTTAGACATCATGGCACAGGACATACAATCTGTAATGGAATGGTCAAGACCCAAACATTTCAGACACCAGTCATGGGTGTCGGTGACGGAAATAGTACCGCCACACTTTGTACACTTCTTGAAACCCGAGGCAGGTTTTTCCATGCTGTGGAAAAAGAAGAAGTTCGGGCCTAGAGCCCCACAGGAGCGCACCAAAGGAAAAAAAGAAATATTTCTGTATAGTTTTTTTTTTTTTTGAAGAAAAGAAAGAAAATACTGGCGGTACCGGTAAAGCGTCGAGGAAGGCAGACGCGACACGCAAAAAAGAAAGAAAAAATAAAGAAATTCTTCTGCGGTGACAGGAACACGACCTGCTGGCTCCGCGGAAAAGAACTGGAGAGAGGCGGTTGGGAAAGGCGGGAAGGCAGCACGCAGGCGCTGTGGGATGCTCCCAAAAGCTTCCTGATTGGACGCTGGGGAGCGTTCCCGCGCAGGCTCCGTCGGTACCGACGATACCCATACGTGAAGACTCATTCCTGCTTGTTCCTGGAGATCACCTGTTACAGGTGTGTAATTATGCTTTCTCCAGGAATAAGCAGGAAGTCAGTCCTCACATATGGGCTTCCTAGTTAGAGGCTACCGAGGACCTGTAGAAAAAAGCATGGCATCGCCATGAGCAGCTGCCAGTGAAAGCCGAAGACAGCCAGAGAACCCTGGGTCCATCGATGCCCACGCTCCCAGTAGCCGGAACAAGAAGGGTCGGAGGGCAGGAGTTGCTTAAACCCCTAACAGATTGCAGAGTACGGCCTGGCTGAAGGTGGCGTTCTGACGGAATTCCCTCTCCAGGAAGTAATGCACAATGAAGGCGTGAATAAAAGACCAGGTGGCCGCCCGGTAGATGTCTGCCAGTGGCACCGAGCACAGGCTAGTGACAGATGTAAGCTGTGACTTGGTGCTCTAGGGGAAACCCGGCCTGGGACTGGGCAAAGGTGATGCAGTCCGCCACCCAGATGGACAAGGCACGCTTGGTGACCGCCAGCCCCAAATGGCTGGGGTCGAAAGAAATGAAGAGCTGCACGGATCTGCGGTGGTTCCAAGTCCGCTGCAGGAAGAAAAAGAGAGCCCTCTTACAACCAATGCCCGGTCGGCATGGGGCTTTGGGAAGGAAGTGGGCAGCACTATCTCTTGATTGAGATGAAAATCCGAGACAACCTTCGAAAGAAACTTGGGGTGAGTCCGCAGGATCACCTGGTTCCTACAGAACCTCGTGCATGGTGCCTTGACCATCAGTGTCTGGAGTTCACTGACTCTCCGAGAGAAGGTGAGAGCTGTCAAGGCCACCTTCCACGACAGGCGCCGCAGTGGGCAGGTAGCCATGGGCTCAAAGGGCAGCTTGGTCAGCTGCATGAGAACCACACTGAGGTCCCATCCCGCGGAGGAGGGCAGGTAGGGGGCTTGGAAAGAAGCAGTCCACGCATGAAACGAGAGACAAGTGGTAGCCCCGAAAGAGGTTTGCCCTTGATGGGGTGGTGGTTTGCTGAGATAGCACTCAGGTGAACCCCGACCAAGTTCATTTCAGCCCAGCCTACGAATGGTGGAGCAGGTGCTGCAAGACCAAATTGGTAGGGCATGAAAATGGGTCCGCTCGGAGCTCCAAGCACCACATCGAGAAACAACGCCACTTGAAGGTGTAAACCCATCTGGTCGAGTCCATTCTTGAGGCCAAAAGAATGACCTCAATCTCCATGGGGAGATGGAAGGAGGCTAGAGTGACCCGTTCAGCCGCCAAGCTGTGAGGGACAGGGACCTCAGATTGGGGTGAAGAAGCAGACCCTTCTCCTGCATCAGCAGCTCTGGTGAGAACCTGAACAGGACAGGGCTCTGTCAAGAGACGGAGCAGCAGGGGAAACCAAGGCTTCCTGGGCCACCTCGGGGTTATGAGAATCATCGAGGCCCTGTCCCGCTGGACCTTGAGAAGGGTCCGGGCGATGAGGGGTGTGGGGGGAAAGCATTTAGTAGTCCGGTGTCCCAGGAGATGAGGAAAGCATCTGGGGCCACCCTGCCCGGTTGTGGGAGGGGACCATAGAACCGAGGAAGCTGCGAATTTGCTGGGCTGGCAAAGAGGTCCAGGTTCGGAGTCCCCCAATGCTGGAAGAGGCGCTGTGCCGTTCGGGGACACAGGCGCCTCTTGTGTGGCCGGAGGACTCTGCTGAGCCGGTCGCCAATGCATTGTCCTGACCTGGGAGGTAAGTGGCCCGGATGGTCATGCCCTGGCTCACCGCAAAGGAGCACTGGGCTGTTGCCTCCGAACAGAGACTGTAGGAGCCGGTGACCCTCTGTTTGGTCACACAGAACATCGTGACCTGGTTGTCCATCTGGACCAGCACTGCTCTGTGCTGCAAGTGGTCCCTGAAAACCCTGAGAGCGAGGCGAATTGTCCAGAGGAGTTCCAGCAGGTTGATCTGCTTTCGGGACTCCAATAAGGACCAGGACCCCTGAGTGCGCCGTCCTCGCAATGGGCTCCCCAGCCCGCCAGGGAGGCATCCATGGTCAAGACCACCTTATGCGCCGGGGATTGGAAGGGCATACCGTGAAGCAGGTTACGAAACTCCTGCCACCAAGTCATAGACTCCACCGTGCTGGGAAAGGCAGAGATGGTGTCTCTGAGGTGGCCTGTCGACTGCGCCCATTGCGCTCGGAGGCACCACTGCGTCGCCCGCATGTTGAGACGGGCATTGGGCATGACATGGACCACGGAGGCCATGTGGCTGAGAAAGTGAAGCACTGTCCAGGCCAGGACGGCACCACAGCACTGCACCTCGGATGCCGGGGACACGAGGCGGTCCGCCCTGTCCTGAGGAAGAAATGCCATGACCCAAATGGTGTCCAAGCAAGCCCCGATGAACTCCAGGGACTGAAATGGAGTGAGGTGGGACTTTAGATAATTGATCACCAACCCAGATGCTCCAGGAGGCAAATGGTGCGGTCCGTGGCCTGTCGGCTTCAGAGGCCGTGCCCCCTGTTATGCGCCAGTCGTCTAGATATTTTTATTTATTTATTTATTTTATTTAAACGGATTTCTATACCGCCTTATCCTACAATCAAGGCGGTCTGAACAGCAAACAATCGATAAAATACTGTGTCTAGTGTGCACATGCAGTGGGCAGTGTATGCGTGTGAGTGTGTCTGGTTGTTGATTCTTGGTGCGCTAGACATGGATAGACGAAGGTGCCCTGCAGCCACAGATGGGCCACAACCACAGCCAGGCACTTCGTGAAGACCTGTGGGGCAGACGCGAGGTCACAGGGAAGTAGCCTGTACTGGCAATGGTTTCCCTGAACCATGAAGCGGAGGTACTTTCTATGTTTGGGGTTGGCGAGGATGTGAGCATAGGCATCCTTTAAGTCCAAGGAGCATAGCCAATAGCCCTGCTGGAAGTAGGACAGTAACACTCCAAGGAAGAGCATCTTGAACTTCTCCTGCACCAAGAACCTGTTGAGGTTCCGCAAGTCGAGGATGGGCTGAAGGCCCCCCTGTCCACTTTGGAACAAGGAAGTATCGGGAGTAATACCCCCATCCGCGGGAGTGCAGTGGGACTGGTTCTACCGCGCCATCCTCGAGAAGGCCTGCGAGCTCCTCTCAGGAGGGCCTGGTGCTGGGGAAGCTGACGTACAGAGGAGGGGCCTGGTCCAAATAGCATAGTTATTCACCTGTAACAGGTGTTCTCCAGGAACAGCAGGAATCAGTCCTCACTTACGAGTGATTTTGGCACCGATGGAGCCCACACAGAGCAATTCCCCAGCTTTCAAAGAAAGTCTTTGGGATTGCTGCCACACATGCGTGGTTCTCTTCCCACCCAAAGGTGCCATCTTGCTCAGTCAGGTCCCATAACTAGAGACCTACTAAGTAGATGGCAAGGGAAGGATAAAAAAATTGCAACTCCTCAGGGGAGGTGGGAGGGTAGTGAGGACTGATTCCTGCTGTCCCTGGAGAACAAGCAGGAAGTCAGTCCTCGCTTATGGGACTCCCCAGCTACAGGCTACTGAACCTGTAAGCCAAAAACGCCCTCGTGAGGCCGTGAGCAGAAGCCAATGTCCGAAGGAAGCCCGAGTCCTCAGGCCCTCAGGGCAAGCTCTCGGTAGCCGCAGAAGAAGGGTCGGAGGGCAGGAGCTGCTTATACCCCAAACAGACTACGGAGTACAGCCTGGCCGAAGGCAGTAGTGCGAAGTGAAGATATTCGATGAAGACCAGATTGCAGCCGGGCAGATGTCCGTTAGGGGCACGGAGCGCAGCGAAGCCACTGACGCTGCCTTGGCATGGATGCCGTGTGCAGTGACCAGACGATCCAGCAGGGTGCCCGCCTTTCCCTGGGTAAAGGTGATGCAGTCTACCACCCAAATAGAGAGGGTGTGCTTGGTGACTGCCAGCCCCAGGCAGTTGGGATCGTAGGCAATGAAGAGCCGGGCGGACCTGCGATGCCCTTGGGTGCGTTGCAGGTAGAAGGCGAGAGCCCTCTTGCAATCGAGTGTATGCAGGACCTCCGATGCCCAGTGAGGTCTCGGGAAGAAAGTCGGCAAGACCACCTCCTGATTGAGGTGGAAATCCGATACAACCTTCGGTAGGAACTTAGGATGGGTGCGAAGGACCACCCTGTTCCTATAAAGCCTGGTGCAGGGAGCCTCTGCCATGAGGGCTTGAAGTTCGCTGACTCGCCGAACCGAGGTCAGTACCACCAGAAAAATCACCTTCCAGGAAAGATGCCGGAGCACGTCGCCATCAGCTCGAAAGGCGGCCGTGTCAGCTTCATGAGCACAATGTTCAGGTCCCACTCCACCGGTGGAGGCCGGATGGGGGGTCTGGAAAGCAGGAGGCACCGCATGAAGAGGGAGACCAGAGGTTGACCCAAGAAGGGTTTGCCCTCGAGGGACAAGAGGTTGGCCGAGATGGTGCTCAGATGGACACTGACCGAGTTGGACTTCAGTCCCACCTGCGAAAGGTAGAGAAGGTACTGGAGAACCCAACGGGTGGAGCAGGAGAACGGGTTGACATGGAGCTCGGAGCACCAGCTCAAATACCGCCACCACTTAAGGGTGTAGGCCTGCCTTGTTGAGTCCTTCCTTGACGAGAGGATGTCAGCCTTGCTCTCCAGTGGAAGGTACAGCGGGGCTAAAGAGACCCGTTCAGCCAACAGGCTGCTAGGGATACCGAAACTAAGTTCGGGTGAAGAACCTGTCCGTTCTCCTGGGTCAGCAGACTAGGGGCACTTCCCAGGGGAACTGGAGGCTCCAATGAGAGCCGGAGTAGAAGCGGGAACCAAGGTTGTCGAGGCCACGAAGGAGTCATGAGAATCACGGAGGCTCGGTCGCGCTGGACCTTGTGGAGGGTCCTCGCCAGAAGAGGAGTGGGAGGGAATACATACAGAAGCCTGGAGGTCCAGTTCAGCAGGAATGCAACTAGGGCCACCCTGCTCAGGTGTGGTGTCGGCCCACAGAAGCGGGGGAGCTGCGTGTTCACCGGGCTGGCGAACAGGTCCATGGATGGAGTCCCTCAGTGGCGGAACAGGTGGAGAACCAACTCCGGACTCAGGCGCCACTCGTGCGGGCGGAGAAGCCTGCTGAGCCTGTCCTCAAGGACATTGTCTTGGCCTGGGAGGTAGACAGCTCTTAGGATCATGCCCCGGCGCAATGCAAAGGAGCAGAGGAGGACTGCCTCCCGACAGAGGAGGCGGGAGCCCGTGCCACCCTCCTTGTTTATGTAGAACATTGCTACTCTGTTGTTGGTCTGCACAAGCGCCGAGCTGCCCTTCAGGTGGTACTCAAAGACCTTCAAAGCCAACCGGACCGCTCAAAGCTCTGCAGGTTGATCTGCTGTCGAGATTCCTTGGGTGACCATCAAACTCGGGTGCAGAGGTGGCCGCAGTGGGCTCCCCAGCCCAACAGCGAGTTTTCTGTTGTCAAGATGATTTTGTGCGGATGAGTCTGGAAGGGCATGCCCCGGAGGAGGCTCTGGGGGGGGTCCTGCGACCAAGGCCAGGGACTCGTCTAGACTGCGAGACACCCAGACGGGGTCCCAGAAGTGGCCCAAGCCCATTGCGCTCTGAGGCACCATTGGGCCACTCACATGTGCATGCAAGCATGGGGAATGATATGTACACTCGAGGCCATGTGTCCCAGGAGGCGCAGCATGGCCTGTGCCAAGACTCTTGGCCAGCCTTGAACCTCAGCAGCGAGAGTGCGGGCCGATCCGCGAGCATTCAAGGGAGAAAGACAATCACACGTTCTGTGTCGAGAAGAGTGCCAATGAACTCCAGTGTCCATACCGGTGTGAGGTGGGATTTGGAGTAGTTTATCAAGAAACAGAGGCGCTCGAGGAGGAGGACTGTGCATGACGCTGAGAGATGGGTCTCCTCTGCCGAGATGCCCGAGACGAGCCAATCGTCCAGGTAAGGGTAGACGGGTATACCCTGCAGCCGGAGGTGGGCCGCAGCCGCTGACAGGCACTTGGTGAAGACTCGCGGAGCAGACGCGAGCCTGAAGGGGAACACTCTGTACTGGAAGTGCTCTCCCTGCACCCTGAAACGCAGGTACTTCCTGTGCTTGGCGTGGACAGGAATTTGGGCGTTAAGTATCTCTTGAGATCCAAGGAGCATAGCCAGTCACCTTGCCGGAGGTAGGGCAGCAGGATGCCAAGAGATAGCATTTTGAACTTCTCCCGCACCAGAAAGCGTAGTTACTCACCTGTAACAGGTGATCTCCGGGAATAGCAGGAATTTAGTCTTCACATATGGGGTATCGTTGGTACCGACGGAGCTTGCGTGGGAACGCTCCCCAGTGTCCAATAGGAACGCTTTTGGGAGCATCGCTCAGCACATGCACGTTGCCTTCCCGCCTTTCCAACTGTCCCTCTTCAGTTAAGTTTGTAGCTGAGTGAAAAGGATAGAGGGAGATAGGAAAGAGACAAAGAGATAGAGAGACAACTTCTAGGGGAGGTGGGTGGGTTGTGAAGACTAAATTCCTGCAGTTCCCGGAGATCACCTGTTACAGTTGAGGAACTACGCTATCTCCAGGAACAAGCAAGAATTTAGTCTTCACATATGGGGACGCCCTATCTGAAGATGCCAGGGAGATAGCCCCAGGAAGGTGCCACCCTGGAAAGGTGGGAATCCTTCCTCCCATGGATCTCTGGCATTCCACCAGAGTTGGCGGGTAGGAGTTGAATTAGGTCTGAAAGAGATTTTGAAGAACAGCTTGGCCAAAGAAGGCATCCTGACAGGAGGCTTTATCCAGGCAGTAGTGGGCTGTGAAGGTGTGTACCGAAACCCAGGTGGCTGCTCAACAAATGTCATCAATAGACACAGAGTAGAGATTATGAGCTGTGACATGGTCCTGAAGAGGAAGACCCTTACTCTCATTTTTATTTATTTTTATTTATTTACATCTCTTATATACCGCACTATTTGCGATCAGCGCGGTTTACATAGAACAAACAATATCCGACAATAAACAAGAGTCAGGTATATGCATTGGGCAATCCATTTAGATAAAGTTCTTTTGGAGACTGGTTGTCCCAAATGACTAGGGTCAAAAGCTATAAAAAGTTGCAAGGACTTTCTGTTGCTGTGTTCTCTGTAGGTAAAAGGCTGAGGCCCTTTTACAATCCAAAGTATGAAAGTTTCTTTCTGCATTAGAAGCGTGAGGCCTCGGAAAAATACAGGAAGATAAACTGATTGATTTAAATGAAAAGGCGAAACCACCTTTGGCATAAAGTGTGGATGAGTTCTAAGAACAACCGTATCATGGTGAAACCTAGTATAAGGAGGATTAGCCACTAAAGCTTGCAGTTCACTAATGTGACGTGCAGAGGTGATTGCAATTAGGAAGATGACCTTTCAGGTCAAAAACCTAAGGGTTGTAGTGGCTAAAGGTTCAAAAGGCGGCTTCATGAGCTGCCCGAGAACTAGATTTAGATCCCATGCCACCGGTGGTGGCTTAATGGGAGGTTTGGTTAATAGAAGACCTCTCATAAATCTGGATATGAGTAGATGAGAGGAAATTGGTTGTCCATTCAGAGGCTTATAAGAAGCTGCAATTGCACTAAGATGGACTCTAACCGAATTGGTCTTTAGACCAGAATTCAATAAGTGAAGGAGATACTCTAGTATCGATTCTAAGGGTATGCCAAGGGGGTTTAATCCCTTCTTGGAGCACCATATAGTAAAATGTTTCCACTTGAAGGCATAAGATCTTCTTGTGGAAAGTTTCCTAGAAGCCTGGAGGATATCCTTTACCTGTTGGGACAGGTTGAAATCCTGGAGGTCTAAGCCTTCAGCAACCAGGCCGTGAGATGCAGGGACTGGGGATTCGGGTGCCATAGTGTCCTGTTCTCTTGGGAAAGGAGATCTGGAGCATGCCCTAACTCCAGAGGTGCAGCTTGAGAGAGATGTAGAAGCAGGGGATACCACGCTTGGCGTGGCCATCGTGGCGCTATGAGAATCATGCGACCCCTGTCTCTCTGAAGCTTGAAGAGTGTTTTGGGGATGAGGGGAATGGGTAGGAAGGCATAAAGGAAGCCCTGACCCCAGTGAAGGAGGAAGGCATCCCTTGTCTGACAGTTGTGAGCCGGAATCCTGGAACAGAACCAGGGAAGTTTGGCATTCAGTGGACTTGCAAAGAGGTCTATGTCTGGAGTGCTCCAGAGATGAAATATCTTTGCCACCTGGTCCAGGTGGCGGGACCACTCGTGAGGCAGCAGTACTCGACTAAGTTTGTCTGCTCAAAGGTTTTGAATGCCTGGAAGATATACCACTAGGAGGAGAATTTGATACTCTCTGGCGAGGGCCAACAGTCATAAAACTTCGTTGCATAACAACAATGTTCACATAGAACACTGCTACTTGATTGTCCGTCTGGACTAGGACTGTCTTGTAGCTGAGCTGGGCATGGAATATTCGAAGAGCTAAATAAATTGCTCTTACTTCCAGGAGGTTTATGTGTAGACCAGCCTTCTGTGGAGTCCAGGTTACCTGGGTAGAGAGACGATTCAGGTGTGCTCCCCAACCCACCTGCGATGCATCTGTTGTTAGGGTGGCCTGAAAAAGGGGTTGATGAAAAGGAGACCCCATTGTCAGATTTTCTAGGGATTGCCACCATTGGAGGGACAAAATTAGTCGTTGAGAGTTTATTATTTTGTCCAATAAATGACCTGTGGCCTGTGTCCACTGTGGGATAGGGTCCACTGAGCTGCTCGCATGTGGAGGCGAGCATATGGGACTACATGAACTGTGGATGCCATATGTCCCAGCAACTGTAGTAGCTCTCGAGCAGTTAGGGAGGATTTCCCTGCTGCTTGAGAAGCTAGTTGCATTATGCGAAGACACCGGGCCTGTGGAAGGAAAGCCTTTGCCTGTCTGTTATCTAGCCAGGCCCCTATGAATTCCAGGCATTGGGAAGGAACAAGTTGGGATTTTGGGAAGTTTATTACCAACCCCAAGTATTGGAGGATTCGCATTGTGCGAGACAGTGCAGTGCTGGCCTCTGCAACTGTAGGGGCTTGAATGAGCCAGTCGTATAAGTAAGGGAAGACGAATATCCCCAGGGTTCGTAGAAATGCAGCTACTACTGCCATGCATTACGTGAATACCCTTGGTGCTGAAGCTAGACCAAACGGAAGAACCCTGTACTGGAAATGTTTTCCCCTGAAAAGGAATCGTAAGAATTTCCTATGATCTGGATGGATCAGAATGTGAGTGTATGCATCCTTTAAGTCTAGAAAGCAAAGCCAATCCTGACTTTGAAGGTATGGCAGAAGAGTTCGTAGAGAAATCATCTTGAACTTCTCTCGAAACAGGTATTTGTTCAATTCTCTGAGGTCTAAAATGGGTCTGTGTCCTCCTGTTTTCTTTGGAATAAGAAAATAGGGGGAGTAGAACCCTGCACCCCATTGAAGAATGGGTACCTCCTCTATTGCCCCTTGGGCAAGAAGTGTTGAGACCTCGTGATCTAGCAGATTGTTTGCGGAGGTTTGAGAATTTAATTGCTTTAGAATTGTAGGAGGGGGCATGCTGTGAAAATGAAGTTTATACCCTTCTCCTACAATGGACAAAGTCCAATCTTCTGCTGTTATCTGATGCCATCTGTTGGCAAAGTGGCATAACCTGCCTGGGATATTGGGGGATTTGGGACCCCTCAGAAGCAGGAAGGCTAAGCTCTCTAGGAAGGAGTGAAAGCCCTTGAGGGGGCTGAACCTGCAGAGCTGGTTGGGCTCTGGGGCCTTTTGGCTTCTTTTGCTGTCTAGTTTGTCCCTTTTGGGCAACCTGACCCTGAGATTGACTCTGCTGGGTATAGGAAGGATAAAATTTTCTCTTTTTACTGAAAGAGGGTTTTTTAAAAGACTTCTTTTTGGCTGGAGTGGCTGTAGATTGACAATCTATCTAGAGTAGTACTGTCAGCATCTAACTTGTTAGCCTTTTCCTGCCAGTTCTTGCCAATGGGATTCTCTCCCATGCAAGGAATGTTGCCTAACTTGTCCTGTACCCAAGTCTCCAAGTCTGATGCCTGAAGCTAGGCAATCCGTCGTGTGCCAATGGCAATAGCAGAGGTTCTGCTGATGCATTCAAAGCAGTCAAAGGCTGCACGATTTACAAACTTGGAGACATCTTGAACATGCTTAACTAGAGCAAGAAAGTCTTGTCTCTTGTCATTTGGGAGAAATGGGCTCATAAGCTCCAAATCTCCTGTAACTTCCTTGAGGAACATTCCCATATACAGTATATATGAACTGATCCTAGCTGAAAGCATGGAGGCCTGAAAGGTTCGGCGCCCAAAAGCGTCCAGAGTCCTGCATTCAAGACCTGGAGGATTGGATGCATGCCTCTTTGCAATTTTCATCCTACGCATGGCTGACTCCACCACCATTGAATGGTGTGGCAGCTGAGTCTTTTGAAATCCAGGACATGGAGGAACTCGATATATAGTATCAAGTCTCCTAGAGTGAGGAGATGTAGTCAGAGGTGTCTCCAACATTCTGAGCATCAAGTTATGCAGAATTTCATGGATGGGCAGAGTGGCTGCCTCCTTTGGAGCTTTAGGATATTGAAGAATTTCCAATTCCTTTGCTCTGGGTTCTTCCTCAGGAGCCACCGTGATTGAAAGCCCCTTGGCCATATCACAAATAAAATCCTGAAAAGACATGTCCTCTGGAGGTGACATTCTGCATTGGGGAGAAGAGGGATCCTCGGAGAGAAACCCTCTAGTACCAGCAGAATTGTCAGAGTCTTCGGAATCGGAGGATTTGAAGTATTCCTGACCACGATTGCTCATGCAAAGCACGGTCCTGGTATCGATTGAAGTTGGTACCAAGATGATCCGGTACCGATCTGTCGATTCCAGCCAAAGATGGCGTGGGAAGAATTCCCACCGGGGCCGGTACCGTTAGTACTGGTATCATCGGTACCGGTGTCTGTAGTGGTGTAGGTACCGGCATCGGTGTCGATGTCAGTACCGGTGCCCGTTGGGACCAATGGTACTGCAGCTGAGAGAAGAGCTGCGATGCAGCGTTCGATAGCGAGGAACCTCTGGTCTATCGATGCTGCCGATGCCTGGGTATCGGTACTGGTGAAGACGGCCGGAACCCCTGAGCATGGCACAGGTAGTTCTTGTGAGGTCGGGGCCTCGAGAACATCCTGGAGCCCCATTGATGCTTTGGAAGCCGAAGCCTCCCGCCAGGGCTGCTTTGCCGGTGTGGTTCCCTCAAGGGCAATGCCAATGGCCTCTCGATGCTTAGCAGGAGAGCTACCCTTTGAGGACCGGCTTTTATGTTTAGTTACCTGAGATCCATGGGAGGAAGAGGAGGTCCTTGAAGATGTCGATGCAATGGATCTGGCATCCGAAGAAAAGAGGGTACTGAGCTTTGCAGCCCGGTTCTGTCTTCCTCTTTTAGTCATCCCCATACAGGAGAGACACTCAGATGGAGAATGTTCAGACCCTAAACATTTAAGACACCAATCATGGGTGTCAGTGACAGAAATAGTACCGCCACACTTAGTACATTTTTTAAAACCACTAGTTGGTTTTTCCATGTTTTAGGAATATGGGGCCTAGTGCCCAAAATGGCGCCTAGCACCAAAAAAGAAAAGTTTCTGAAGAGAAACAGCTCAAAGTATAAGTTGTTTTTTTTTTTTTGGAAAAGAAAAGAACCGGTGGTACTGGTAAGTGTCGTGCGGCAGGCAAACGCGACCACAAGAAAACAATTTTAAAGAAGGAATTTTCTGCGGTGACAGGGTATGGATCCTGTTGGCTCCGCGGAAAACGAAGAACTGAAGAGGGACAGTTGGAAAGGCAGGAAGGCAGCGCGCATATGCTGAGGGATGCTCCCAAAAGCATTCGTATTGGACGCTGGGGAGCGTTCCCACGCAGGCTCCGTCGGTACAGACGATACCCTATATGTGAAGACTACATTCCTGCTTGTTCCTGGAGATACTTGTTCAGGTTCTTGAGGTTGAGGATGGGGTGCAGGTCCCTCATCCTCTTCAGAATGAGAAAGTACCGGAAATAAAATCCATAACCTTGGAGATGAGGCGGATCCCTTTCGACCGCCTGTTGACCAAGGAGATTATTCAGCTCTTGCTGAAAACAAGCCTGGTGCGAGGGAAGCTGGATAGGCTACGCCAGAGAGAAAGGGGGAAGGAGTCTGTCTAGACGAAGACAATATCCATCCCGGATCACCTGTAAGACCCAGGTGTCCGATGAAATGGCCCCCCATTCGAGGGCGAAAAGAAAGGCATCCTTCCATGAGTGGAAGAGTCCCCAGGGGGCGAGAGGCTATGCTTTCGGCATCAAAACCCAGAAGCTGGATGGGGTGGCTCCAAAGTCTGGGTCTTGGGCCCCTTGGGTTTCCAATGAGCCCGAGCACCTCCTTTGCCCTGAGTGCTGGTCGTCGGCGGCGCAGGTGTAGGCGGGTATCCCCGGTAGGGGAGCCCCTTCCTCTGGAAGAAAGGCTTTTTGGTATGCTGCTTCTTCCGTGGAAGCGAGGAGGTTTTGCGAGAGAGACGGGTGCAAGATATGAACTCAGTCTCGATCTGAGCTGCCTTATCCTCCATGGGCTTGCCAAACAGCTGTTCGCCGAGGCAGGGGACATCCAGGAGCTTCTCCTGGACCCACTGCTCCAGGTCTGAGGACTGGAGCCTCGTCTGGCGCCGGGCTCAGATGCCAGCCCCCGCTACACAGGCGGAAGACTCAAACCCATCATACGCAGCACGGGAAAGATATTTCAAGCAGTCTGCGACTGACCTCAGGAGGTTCTGGAACATGAGGAGGTGCTCCCTACTCAGGCCCGGCGAGGTCACGAAGAAAAATGCCCATATACAATTGGTATGCCTGGATGCGGCACTCCAGCATGGATCCCTGGTAAGCCTTGCGCCCAAGGGCGTTGAGGGCACAAGATTCCCTACCAGGCAGGACCGAAGAGTGCGACTTCGGGCTCTTCTGTTTCCGCATCATGGATTCGACTACCATGGAGGTGGGTCTTCCAAAACCCCAGGCCGCGCTGGATCCTATACATGGCATAGAGTCTTCTACTGACAATAGGGACTGAGGCGGGTATTTCCCACATGCAGAGAAGCAGCCGGGACAGGATGGATGGTACCGGAAACATAAGACACTCCCTGAGTGGAGACTCATACTGCAAGATGTCAAGTTCCTCCGCCCTCTGCTCCTCCTCAGTCTGCCTTGGCAGATTGAGGACCCAAGCCATATCCCGCACAAACTCCAGGAAAGAGGTGTCCTCGGGAGGCGACCGTCTTTGCGAGGTGGGCAGGAATGGGTCATAGGGGAGATCCCTATGGGCACAGGTCTCCGGGGACATGTCCCCATCAGATTCCCAGCCAAAGAGGTCTGAGAAGGACTCAGAGTCAGGCTGGTCCCCGCACCGTGTGGCCAAGGCCCGTTTGGAGCCAGAGGCACTGGCTCTGGAAGACCTCACCCCCGAGGAACGGGACGGCGAGTGAGACCAGTGCCAAGGACCCTCACGAGGCCCGTGGCTCTTGGGGGATTCCAAGGCAGTTTTCAGGATCCCAGTCGGGTGACCCTCTGTCTTGGGGCGTGAGCCAGCCATGCTGGGCAAAACCGCCTGCTGGGTAGTGAGGAAGGCAGAAATGCTGCACTCCAGTGCCAGCATACAGGACTCCCACTTGGGAGTGGGTCCCTGCGACACCGACGTTACCGGGTCTGGCATTGAGGAGGAGAGGGGGTCCTCACCGGGATGACCCTCAGGAGACTGGGCACCAACGCTGGAGGCCTCCGTGTCCGTATGAGGTACCTTTTGAGGCCGCTCCTTGTCCAACCCTCGGGAACGTCAGGGAGGGTTAAGGGAACGAGCGCGAGACCACTCTCGCTTATCCAGAGCCCCTGAGAGCAACTTTGAGGTTGTCTGCTTCTTTTGCCATTCCACCTCAGGTGAACCCTGATTGGAGCGATGCCTGGTGCGCGGGGTCACTGCGGGGGATCCCGCCAGCGGTGGACTGGTAGGGCATGGTGCCACCGGGGCTGCCTTGCGGAAAGTGTCGTTGGACTTCAGTTTATGGCTTAGCAAGGCCTTAGTGGACATTTACTCACAGAGTGAGCAGACCTCCGGGGTGTGGTCAGCCCCCAGACACCGTATACAGCAGTCGTGGGTGTCTGTGAGCGACATATTTTTGGAGCATCTGTCACACTTCTTAAAACCGGCGGCCATGGGGGCAAAAAGGGCCCCTATGAGGTCGAAAACCCTCAAGGCCAGCCGCCAGGGGAAAAAAGGGCGCGAAAAGGGCCAGAAAGAAAAACAACTAAAGAGAGACAAAAAAGGGGTCCCCCTAACCCATAGCCAGAGCAGGGGTAAAGGGGAGGACGAGAGAGGACTGGTGCTACCGGAAAAAAGGCCAAAAAGGTCTAAGACAAGAAAACTTTTTCTGAGGGATGAGGATGTGCGTCCGAAAGGCTCCGCAGAAAAAGGGAGACTGAGCAAGATGGCACCTTTGAGCAGGAAGAGGACAATGCATGCATGGCAGCAATCCCAAAGTCTTTCTTTGAAAGCTGGGGAATTGCTCTGCGTGGGCTCCATCAGTGCTGACATTACCCATAAGTGAGGACTGACTTCCTTCTTGTTCCTGGAGAAGGATACGATAGCCCTCCCGAATGACCTGGAGAACCCAGGCATTGGTGGAGATGGACACCTGTGGGAAAAATGGACCAGACACCCCTCCCCCCCGATGGACAGCCGCCCTGCCAGAGGGGGAGAGGCTATGCCGATGGCATCAAAATCCCAAGGCTGGTTGAGCCGGAGCCGATGGTTGGGTCTTGGGACTCTTTGGCTTATGAGGGTCGTGGACTGTAGACTTGCCTTGGCCGCCCTGAACAGGGGTTGACACCTGCGGATAGGCCTGGTAGCCCCTGTATGGGAGACCCTTCCAATGGATGAAAGGCTTCTTGCTCTGCTGCTTCTTCCTGGGGAGGGAGGGTTTTCTGGGAGAGGCGAGTACGAGTCACATATTCCATCTCGATCTCCGTGGCCTTATCCTCCATGGGCTTGCCAAATAGCTGCTCCCCGAGGCAAGGGACATCCAGCAGCTTCTCCTGGACCCACTGTTCCAGGTCAGAGGACTGGAGCCAAGCCTGCCGGCGTGCTCCGATATCAGCCACTGCCACCTGGGGTGGAAGACTCGAAGCCATCATATGCTGCTCGCGAGAGGTACGCCAAGCATTCCCCAACGGACTTTGAGAGGGCCTGAAAACACCGGAAATTGTCTCAGTAAAGGCCCACCGCAAAGCCTCCGAGCTTCCTAGTGAGATCACGAAGGAGCATCCCAATGTATAATTGGTAAACTTGATGCAGCATGACAATATGGAGCCCTGATAAGCCTTGCGCCCTAGGGTGTCAAGGATTTGGGACTCTCTGCCCAGGGGCACTGATGTATGAGTCTTTGGGCTCTGTAGCTTCTGCACTGCCGATTCAACCACCATTGAGGTATGGAAAGCTGGGCTTTGCAAAACTCCGGACCTTGCTGGACCATATACATAGCGTCCAGGCGTTTGCTGACAATCGGGACAGAGGCCGGGGTCTCCCACATGTGGAGTAGGTGCTGATTCAGAATGGGAAGAACCGGCACTGAGAGAGCCTCTCGGAGGAGCTTCATATTGCAGAATATCAAGCTCCTCAGCACGGGGTTCCTCTTCTGAGTCAGTGGTGAACGTTAGGCCCATGCCATGTCCCGGACGAACTCCAGGAAGGAGGTGTCATCGGGAGGTGGCCGCCGCCTCTGGGTCAGTGGAGAGGGGTCGGAGGGGAGGTGTCAGCAGGACCGAGTCTCCAGGGATGTCTCTCCATCGGACTCCCATTCTGAGTAGTCTGTGGAGGACTCGAAGTCAGGCGACTCGAGACGGGTTGGTGATCCGCGCTAGAACTCAAAGGCCAAAACTTGCTGGAGCTGGAGGTGCTCGCTCGCGAAGATCTTGCACCAGAGGAATGGAATGGAGATCGAGACTCATGCCGAGGATTCTCACGAGGCTTCTGGTTCTCGGGGCTCACAACGGCTGCCCAAGGGAGTCCTTGAGGTCGAGGTCCCTGGGGTCTTGAGGCGCGTGCCAGCGGGGCCAGGCATCAGCACCTGCTGGGCAGCAAGGAATGCAGAAACGCTGCCTTCCAAGGCCAGCATTTGGGCCTCCCACTCGGGAGTGGGGTCCCACGACACTGACGCTGGGGTGACTGGGTCGGGAGAAGGAGGTGAGGTGGAACTCTCCGGGATGACCCTCGGGAGACTGGGTGCCTTCGTCAGAGGCCTCCATATCGGTTCGAGGTACGTTACTGGGCTGTTCCCTCTCCCAACTCCAGAGACTGCTGAGGGGGGCTGAGAGACTTGGTGAGTGACCTCTCATGCTTGTCTGGTGCCTCCGACAGTCCTTGAGGCCTTCTTCTTTTTCTTCCACTCGCATTCAGGCGACCCCTGGTCAGAGTGCTGCCGGACCTGGGGAGGAGCCTTGGGAGACTCCGGAGGTTGCAGGGCCGAAGAGCAGGAGGCTACCGAGGATACAGGGGCTGCCTTAAGGAAGAGATCATCCAGCTTCTCCTTACAATTCTGGATAGTCTTGGAGGACATCTTCTTACAGAGGGAGCATAGCTCCGGGTCATGACCAGCTTCTAGACACCTGAGACAACAGTCATGGGTGTCCATGAACGACATGTTTTTGGAGAATCTATCACATTTCTTAAAACCGGAGGCCATTGGGGCAAAAAGGACCCCTGCGAGGTCGAAGATCCTCGACGCGGCCAGTGGTTAAAAAGGGCGCAAAGCACGGGTAAAAACAAAAAAGGCAAAAAAGAAAAAAAACCAAGACCAAGGCCGAAGCAGAGGCGCTTGGGAGGCGGGAAGAGGACCGGCAAAGGCCGATAGAGCAAAAACCAGTTGGAAACACAGAAAACGTTTTTCCAGGGACAAGACGCACATCTGAAGGGCTCCGCAGAAAGAAGGAGATTGAGTAAAATGGCACCCTTGGGCGAGAAGGGGACCATACATGCTTGGTGGCAAACCCAAAGGGTTTCTTTGAAAGCTGGGGAAATGCTCCGAGTGGGCTCCGTTGGTGCCAGCGTAACCCCATATGTGAGGACTGACTTCCTGCTTGTTCCTGGAGAACTATTCTTAGTACTGCAAAACTGTATAACTGTTCAGAAGATGGTGTAAATTTGAGAATGAATTCTATGCATGTACTCATATTTTATAAATACACACATAATTACAACTCTATCTCCACTATGTCCAAACTATTTATTTATTTAACAGGTTTTATATACTGCTTGGAGTGGAGGAGTAGCCTAGTGGTTAGAACACTGGCTTGGTAACACTGGCTTGGTTCAATTCCCACTAGCACTCCTTGTGGCCTTGGGCAAGTCACTTAACCCTCCATTGCCTCGGAAGAAAGACCTGGCAATCTACTTCCAGTGACACTGCCAAGAAAACCCAGGAGCTTCTGGGTCGCTAGGAGTCAGGACTGACTCAAAGGCACACATTGCATTGCATATACCACTTTATCATTTCAATCAAAGCGGTTTACATTGAAACTTAAACTTGGTAATGTACATTAAACAGGGACATTGATAACTTGGATTTTTCTAAGGCAATGGAGGGTTAAGTGACTTGCCCAAGGCCACAAGGAGTGCTAGTGGGAATTGAACCCTGGTCTCTGGATTCCCAAGCCAGTGATTTTTCTGAGGCAAAGGAGGATTAAGTGACTTGCCCAAGGCCACAAGGAGTGCTAGTGGGAATCAAACCCTGGTCTCTGGATTCCCAAGCCGGTGTTCTTAACCATTAGGCTACTCCTCCACTCTATACCCCTGGGAACATCTATGAGTGCTTCATTTAGAAGTATGCATAATCTTTCACCACACATTTTTTTAATGCTGTGGAAGGGCTCACTTTCTAGACAGTTCTCATGGTATACCAAGATAAAGATTTCCAACCATCTGTTTTATTGGAGAGGTCTTCTTATTTATGTTACTTGTTCGTATTTCAAATTGCATATATCATATCAGTAAGCATATAGATGTACAATAAGGATAGCAAAAGCAAAGGCAGAAGAAGTGGAGGAGTGGCCTAGTGGTTGGGGCAAAGTACGTCAGGCCGGAAGGTCGGGAGTTCAAATCCAACTAGAGGACAGCAACCTTGGGCCGGAAGGACTGGGGTTTCTAGTCCCACAGGTGCTCCTTGTGGTCTTGGGCAAGCCACTTAACCCTCCATAGCCCATGTTCCCTATAAAATAGTTATCTCCAAGTTATAATGCCCTGTTCAATGTAATTTCCGTTTGCTCAATGTAAACAGCACTGATGCAGAATAGTGCGGTATATAAGAGAATGTAAATAAATAAATTAAATAAATAAAAGACGGTTAAAGATGTGAAGCATGGAGATAAAACATTTTTCAGGTATATTCAGAAGACTAAGACCAGAAGTGGAATTGCAAGACTCAAAAGTGCTGAGGACAGATTCGTGCAAAGTGATATGAAAAAAGCAAAAATGCTAAATACTTCTGTATTTACAAAAGAAAATCCTGGAGGAGGACCACGCATGATTGACAAATATTCAAATGGGAATGGAGTAGATACCACACCATTCACAGAGGATGATGTTTTTGAACAGCTCTTAAAACTGAAAATGGACAAGGCCATGGGAGCGGACGGGATACTTCCCAGGATACCTTTTATACTGAAACAAATAGAGGGTGTGATGTGCATGGAGTGGCAGGTACAACCCTAAACAAAGGCATGGGGGGGTGATCTGCATGGAGCATCAGGTACAACCACTCTAACCATCTTACTGGGCAGAGTAGATGCACCATACTGGTCTTTATCTGACATCATACACTGTTACTATGTATTTTTGGGGGGGGTGGGGCAACTGCAGGAATGTGTTTTTTGCAGGGTGGGGCAGTTGTTGGCATAGCAAAGCAGTTGCAGTGCGGTAAATTTTGGGGGTAGAGATGATTTGCTGGGTTGATGGGGCAGTTGTGGAGGAGTAAGTTTTTGGGGTGGAGCAGTTTGCAGAGTAGGGAGAAGTTGCGGCAAGGTAGGTTTTCCGGGTTGGCCCAGATAGTTGGGTGATGGGGTAGTACTGAGGCTGAAGGCAGCTTGTAGGGTAGCTTTTGGGAGTGGGGAACAGTTTATGGTGTGGTGGGACAACTGCGGGGGATTATGTTTTGGAGTGGGGAAGCTTGCAAGGTGGTGGGGCAGTTGCAGGGGAGTATCTTTTGGGGCTAAGGATATTTGTGGGGTGGTGGGACAGTTGTGGCAGGGTAGTTTTTGGGGGTGGGACAGTTGGTGGGCTATTGCAAGGGAATAATTTCTGGGGTTCAAAGCAGTTTGTGGGGTGGTGTGGCAAGCCAGTTTTGGGGGGATGAAGCAGTTTGTGGGGTGCCAGGCCATTGCAGTGAGGTAATTTTTGGAGTTGGGGCAGTTGGTGGGGCAGTTGCAGGGGGATAATCTTGGGGGCAGGGGTGGTTTGTGAAGTGTGGGGCAATTGCAGCAGGGTGTTTTTTTTGGGATGGGTCAATTTGCCGGGTGGTGAGTCAATTGCATGGGGAACAGTTTTTGAGGTTTGTGGCAATCTGTGCGTGGTTTTGGGTTGTGTGGGCAGTTTGCGAGTGATGGGACAGTTGTGGTGACTCACGTTTGGGTAGTGAGGCCAGTTTGGAGGTGCTGGGGAAGTTGCAGGGGTAGTTTTGTGGGGTGAAGACAGATGGGTGGTTGGAAGAGTAGAGAACAGATAGAAGGAGTTTGAAAGGAAGAATTCCCTAACTGGTATGTTTCACTGTTTCTATGTTACAGAAGCTGGAACTCCTTCCCCCATAGAAATGCATTGTTTGTTTGTTTTTTGGGGGGGAGGGGGGCTTATTTCTCAAAACTCCTGGTCTGATTTGACCCATTTTGAAACTAAATATGTCTTTTTACCAGTTTTTTTCTGCATACCAAGTGTCATCCTATTCTGTTTAATTTTTGGAGTTAGTCTGCCCCCAGACAGACATTTTCCACCACTTTTGTATAATTCTTTCTAACTTCTATTGTGTGGAAAATTTTAAAAAAGGAACCAGAAAAAAAAATAGAAATTACACTTACCTGGTAATTGTCGTTCCTTGAGTGACGACAGTTTAGTCCTCCACCTCTGGGTTGTGCACCTCCTCCTGCAGCTTGGAGACTGGGCATGTCAAAGTTGTGACATCACTGGATATAGCCTGCTGGTATCTCCCATCAGCCTCCAGTGTACTATTGACAAAGCAAACTCAAAGGAACAACCAATAAGTAACTATACCATAGCTTTAAATAACTCTCCATTCCTCAACTTGAGGAACCTTTTTAACCTTAGTCTTCTATATTTTTTTTTAACTTTACATTCACGTCCCCCTATGCAAACACGTTTCCTATACCATCCCCTCGTTTAAATAAGAGAGAAGGAAGAAACAACAGAGAGGGATACTCACTATGATCTAGAATCTGAAAGGATCTGTCTACTCCTTGAGATTGATGCTCCACTCCGCCTGAAAATAAACTCTGAAGAAATCACACC
This sequence comes from Ichthyophis bannanicus, assembly GCA_033557465.1. Classification (NCBI taxonomy): domain Eukaryota; kingdom Metazoa; phylum Chordata; class Amphibia; order Gymnophiona; family Ichthyophiidae; genus Ichthyophis; species Ichthyophis bannanicus. Next base: position 702,084,180 of record CM066036.1, read on the forward strand.
CCTGGGCGGGAATGAGGACTAAACTATCGTCACTCAAGGAACGACAATTACCAGGTAAGTGTAATTTCTATTTCCTTATCATTCCTCCAGTTTAGTCCTCCACCTCTGGGATGTAACAGAGCAGTAATCATTGGGAGGGACCTATCCAGCCAACTCACCACACCATTGACCCGGAACAGGCATCCTTTACTGCCAGAACATTTAGGCAGTAGTTGCTACTGAGGGAATGAACAGACGACCTGGAAGCTGCTCTAACAATCCCCCCTGGTGGAATGACATAGTGTTCCACCCATGAAGCTGCTTGCGCCCTGGTAACAAGAGTCAGAAAGCCCCTCCGGAATCGTACAACCTCGCCACCAGAATGTTGAGGCAACCACCGCCTTAACCCAGTGCGAAATGGCCACCTTCACTGCTGCTTCCCCTTCACGGGGACCTCCAACCAACACACAAAAACAAAGAAACGAACGCCGCACCCTGCATTTTATGTTTCCTATCGGCGTAAGCTATGAATAACAACCTCCCCTTCCAGAAAAACCGAGAACTGGAAAAGAAACCAATAGGCTCAGGAGAAAAATCAGATACCACCTTTTGGAAGGACGACAGGGCTGGTCGCAAACACCACCCTCTATCCAGAAAGGGTGAAAACGGCTCATTACATGACAACGCCTGAAACTCCGAAACTCGTTGTGTCGAACGAAGAGCTATCAAAGCCACTGTCTATAACAGCAAATCCTTTACAGACGCCTGGAGTAAAGAATCAAAGGGCTCTTAGTTAACGCCTCTAAGGCCCAATCGGGATCCCACGGCGGCACCCGAACTCTCCTTGAGCAGCGCAGTCAGGTCCCAACTTAAGGAAACGCCACACATCGATCCGAACACCTAGCGCTATTCCCTCCACAGAACCTCTACAGCCAGAAACGGTCGCCAGCTGGACCCTCTAAGGAACTGGCCGCTAGTTCCTTCAGACACTGTCCTGCAGAGAACTCAGACCAAGGATACAGACACCTTTGTCACCCGGACTTGCCGCCGTGAACAGCAGCCTTCAAAAAGGCGCTAAGCACGGACCTATGTACCAGATGCAGCCTGCCTCCTTGCTCTCAACAAGGTGGCGAAGACTGCCGCAGAATAATCCTTCTTCTTCTGCCCCTCCCATTCAAAGGCCAAACCCTAGGCGGGCACCAATCCACCTGAGACATTCATCGTGGACCTAGCTGCAGCAGAACGTCCGCTACCGGCAACTTCTAGGAAATGCCCGTCGAGTAGGCGAATGAGATCAGCCTAGTACGGCCGTCTCGTCCAACCGGGCGCTACCAAGAGTACCTTTCCCCGAAAGTCTCGATACGCTAACTACTTGCCCTATGAGAGCCCACGGGGAAAGGACAAGACAAAGACTTTTAACTGGGAGCTTACTGAGCCTTGACTTGGACAAACCATCAGCCGCCCCATTCCTCCACCAGAGAGACCTCCGGGTGAACCCCAAGGAAGCCAATAATATTAGCTAGCGCTCAAATTAAACCATTATGCACATTTGCCACATAAAGCAAATCAGGCTCTAGTCGATTCAACTCCCTGATCCTTTCCTGTTCCAGGCGAGTAGACTGCCGTAAACACTGCGACCAGCTGAAGCATGCTATCGCCCCCCCAGGCTCCACAAATGGGAGCTTGTAAGGACAGAGCATTGCCCCCAATGATCGCTTCAGTGAACCATCTACTTTCCTAGCTTGCGCTAAAGAAGATTGCTAGGGCTCTCTTCCATATAATGAGTCCACACCCCCTGGTAGTGCAAGGTGTGCACCCACCCACATAGTACCCAGGCCTGCCCCTGCTTAGCCTCAAAATGTCAATCAAGAAGAGGCGAATTCAGGCCAGCTGAATACTTTTTTTTTTTTTTTTTTACACAACGACATCTCTTAACCAAAAATTCCTTCAGCATATGTTAAGAGAAGCTCTTTCCGTGCCAACAATATGAAGTAGAAAGAACTCCCAATCACAGGCATACTAATCCACGGCCTTCCTGCTACAGTAACGCCCCATTCCGTCTGACTGCCCAAAGATGGACCTTATATTTTAAGATCAACTAGCACCTGGTGTTAGGAAATACAGCTTTCTCATTCTGCAGTGGCAATTGAGTCAGCAATGAAGAAGCCGAGAAACTGCAGACAAGTTCCCATTATACCACCTGGTACAGACTCCACTTTTAGACCACTGAAGCAAAAAAGCATGCGAGAGTGCATTGTGTCCTGCCAGTAGCTGATCGAATTTAAATGATTCAGTGCATGCAGGGCATTTTCCAGAGAACGCAAGGTCCCTCATCCAGGCTGCCTCCACATTCACAGTCTAAACCAGCAGCCATCTTGGCTGATGCCGATCAGCGTGGAAGCCATCTTGTAAGCCCAGCATATGATGTATGTCTACTAGAATCTGAGCTGCTGATAGTGCTGCTAGAGAACTAGCCTGGTTGCGTGCTTCTGGCCCCCATTAAGGCATTCGCTGAACACTAGCAGATACTCTCCGTACTGGAGAACCTCTGATAAATGGAATGGGAAAATAGATAGCTTCAAAGGCCAGAGTTCTATTTTGCAACCTCTCTCCGCTGAACTGCCTTTTCCATATGTAAAATTAAACCACATATAGCCAAAATTAAGACATTACAAATCTACCGTAAAATCTTATAATTTGGACAAAGCCAAACTAAATGGGAATATTTTCCAATAAGCAACCCCTCTCATGACATAATGCTTACGGCAGAGCATTCCACATCAGTGGACTGGCCATGGCGCTCACCCAAGCACCTGTTACAACTGTCCAAGAGCGTTATCACCATAATTCCTTTTGACTTGAATATGTTTACAGCGGATCATAGCGCTGTATCACAGCAGCTAAGCCAAAATATTACCCTGCCATATAAACCGACTAACGCTTTATAGGACCTTCTATGGATAGCGGAAGGAGATTCTTGTAAATCAACATAGCTATGCCATTTTTTTTTTTAAAAGTATAGGGACTCCAAAAACCAAGTTTCCACCAACTCCAATGAAATCAAAGTAGATCAGCTAAAATTACCTGAACTGCTCCTATAGCTTTGCAAGACGCTATCAGCCCCCGCTGCACTCAGCTTTCCTTCCCCCCTTATTCTGAGGGATTCAGCGTTGCAGGACGCGTTGTGCGCACCCCCTGACAGCCTGCTGCGCCTGCCAGGGAGCTGAAGAGCGAAATAGAGAGTAGAACCCCTGGAAGCAAGCAGTGTCCCGACCTTGGGGTTCAGGACACAAAAGGCCACTGAATAAATCAACAGTGTTAGCTAAAAATGAACAAGGCTATCTCTCACTAAAGAGAGTTTCTTTTACTTTTTGAAATCCCACTGAAGTCCGTGGGACCCAAGCGTCGAACACAGCCCCTTAACGCTGTGCATTAACCATAACCAGAGAAATGAAATGAAATCCTGCTCTAGAAATAGATGAGAATTTCCTGGGAAGGGCATGCTAAGTGGAGCTATGAAACACACAGGCAGCCCCCCCCCCCCCCCCGGCCTTCCTGCAGTCAGAGAAATAGCAGTGGGATACACCGACAACCTTGCAAATGGAGGTCTTAGAGGTTGCTGCCTGTGTGAACCTGAAGAGTAATACGATTTTGTATTTTACCACCCCCCCCCCCCCCAGGGATGGGGGCACTGAATAATATATGTGCTTCATGAGCAGCGCTGCCATCCGGTGGCCTTTAGGGCACCAGAGCCCAACAAACGATACAGAAGTTAAGAGCTTTAATTAACCCTTTGAAGGCCTACTTTAAATTTTTAATCCACGTTCTGCAGTCGGGTTAATTTTTGCATATTTCAGGAAAAGTTTACCCGTCTTATTCAATATGTTCTAATAGTGATTTTCCTTCTGCTATGGTCATATATTATATACCATTTGATAGGAATATTTAGTCAGTTGCTTGTTTAGTCACTAACTCCTGAGAGCCCATGAGGTGGCCCTGTTGTTATTTCTTCCCTGACTTGCAAAGAATGATCAATCTGATATGGCTGCAGACACACGGTCACAGAAAGGCACTATTGAGTGTACCAGCTGCCCTCTGGTGGCCATAGACCGTAGCACAGGCACTTCTTGGTTGACAGTTAACTGTTATATACTTTTTTATATCCTAAGGTTTCCTAAACCTGTCCCTGTGAAACCACAGGCATTTGGGCAACTTTCACTATAGAATACACAAAGGCACACTTCCAGCCTATCCCTCCTTCCAACTACAAGTTAGGGCTCTGCTCTTGAACCTAAAAGCTGGCAATTTGCCTAATATCCCAGGACTTAACAGATGCTCCTCAGAGACATGATTAGGAGGGAAAGAACATGTGGTATCAGAGATCAATGCCAAAACTGCTGTTCTATAAAACTAAGAATAAACTTAAAAATAAAGAGGACTGATAACAGCCCCCTTAAGGCTGAGGAACCCTCCGAGCCTCAAAAAACCTACAAACAAATGAAAGAAAGAAACTCTAGGCCCAAAAATCTAGCTATTCTGCCTGTTATCTTCCTCACACAGGCAGCTCCCTGCAACTCTCGCCATGCGGTCCAAATACCTAGAGAGAAAATGGCCGCCCCTTCGCCAATGAATTCTGGCGCCAAGAACAACAGCCGCTGCAAAAAGGAGGCCTCAGCAGATTGACAGAGCCCGAAGGCCTTACCTGCAGGGCTGAAAGCCACGCAGCCTGCTCCTACCGCCTTGAATTCCTCCGATCCTCAAGCCGCGCTGATGCGCCTGGCAGCCGCGGCGAGGACCGTTCAGCCGGTTCCACAGAGTAAAATTAAAATCCCGCAGCAACGGAGAGGCTCCGTCTCACACAGCTTCAGTGTGGCTGTATGGGTCCCGGAGCTCTCTCCCGTACTGTCCAGGAAGAGAGATCCGCACCGGCGAATGCCTGCAGCAAGTGAAAATAACTGACAAGGAGGGAAGGCGAGAGCTGCTACTAATTTAAAGAGCCAGGCTCAAATTTAAAATTACTGTAAATATAAGGAAATTTGTTCCTAATAACTAAAGGGAACTAATCCCTGATTGCCATTTAACTGAATTAAAAGTAAAATTAAAAGTAAAAATCAAAAGTAAAATCAGAATAGAATTTGTCACACTAAATGCTCCTTATCTGTTCCCCCCAAGTGAGCCCAGAAGCTAGGCTCACTATGTCCTCCTGCTGCATGGAGACTGGACACACTGGAGGCTGATGGGAGATACCAGCAGGCTATATCCAGTGATGTCACAACTTTGACATGCCCAATCTCCAAGCTGCAGCAGGTGGTGCACAACCCAGAGGTGGAGGACTAAACTGGAGGAACGATAAGGAACTGGGTTTTTTTTTTAACTCTGGTTCCTAAAATTTTGGCTGGAGTTTTCAAAATATTTTTCTACCCCTATCTTAACTAAGGGGCTCATGAATATTTCCTTATATTATCCTTCTGGAAAATACTGGTCGACATACCTGTGCTTTTGGATGAGTCTGGAGCAGGGAATGCTGTGACTGCTGCTTCTGTTGAAGCTGTGCCAGCTGCTGCCTTTGCATTTGAACTAACTGCTGTTGATGTGTCTGAAACTGCTCCTCAGTGATGCCCCCTGTGACTGGAAAATGAAACAAAATTGGACAATTATGTGGTTCAAAGAATGTTAAATCAAGAGTTCTATAAACTCTGGACAAATATATAAACATTACATATACTCCTGGCAGGAGGAATTTTATTATACAGACAGTTCATCTATGGCAGAAAATCATAAGAGGGACAACAAAGAGAGAGAGGGATCTTCCATAACCAAGCGAAATTCAAAAAGCAACAAAGCAGACGATGAACGTGGATTTCAAAGGGTTCAAGAAGATCACCTGATAAGGTTTTGACAATAAATGCCTGCTTCGAGGGTGTATATACAAGATAAATCTCAGAAACAGATGTCACAGATAGCGTAGTTACTCACCTATAACAGATGATCTCCGAGAACAGCAGGAATTTAGTCTTCACATATGGGTATCGTCGGTACCGATGGAGCCTGCACAGGAACGCTCCCCAGCGTCCAATAGGAAAGCTTTTGGGAGCACCCCACAGAGCCTGCGTGCTGCCTTCCTACCTCTCTCACTTCAGTTGAGTTTATAGCTGAGACCAAAAGAGAGGAGTAGAGAAAGAGAGATAGATAGATAGAGACAACTCCTAGGGGAGGTGGATGGGTTGTGAAGACTAAATTCCTGCTGTTCCCGGAGATCACCTGTTACAGGGGAGTAACTACGCTATCTCCAGGAACAAGCAGGAATGTAGTCTTCACATATGGGGATTCTCCTGCTTATAGATGTCAAAGGAATGACCCCAGCAAGCTGCGAACCTAGGTGAGATGGCTCATGCTTCCTCCCATGACCTCTGGCATCAAACTCAGGACCGGCGGGTAGGAGTTGTATTAAGTATGGAAGAGATGCTGAAGAACAGCTTGGCCAAACGAGGCATCCCGACGGAGTCCTTGTCTAAGCAGTAGTGGGCTGTGAAGGTATGCACCGAAGCCCAAGCAGCTGCTCTACAGATGTCGTCAACAGACACAGAACGAAGATTAGCCATCGAGGCTGCCATGGCTCTCACATTGTGAGCTGTGACATGGCCCTCGAGAGAAAGTTCTTTATTCTCATATGTAAAAGATATGCAATCTGCAATCCATTTAGATAAAGTTCATTTGGAAACTGGAAGTCCCAAATGACTAGAGTCAAAAGCAACAAAAAGCTGAGAAGATTTTCTATGCTGCTTAGTTCTTTGAAGAAAAAAGGCTAAGGCCCTTTTACAATCCAAAGTGTGAAGATTCCTTTCTGCACTGGAGGAATGAGACCTAGGGAAGAATATAGGAAGATAAACCGACTGGTTTAGATGAAAAGGCGAAACCACTTTTGGCATAAAGTGAGAGTCCTGAGGACTACTTTATCATGGTAGAATCTTGTATAAGGAGGGTCAGCCAATAAACTGTTCAATTCAATCATGTTATAGGTCTTTTACGTCATGCATTTGACCTATTTCATGTTTATATTTCATGTATATAGTTCATGTATATAGTTCAACCCCCCCTGTTATCCAAGTTTATACCCCTGTTCGATGTAAAACCAAACAGAAGTGTGTTTTGGTCATTTTGTTATACTGTGAACCGCGCTGATGCCGAATAGTGCGGTATATAAGCAACTGTAATAAATAAATAATAAAAATAAATAAATAAAAATAAAGCCTGCAGTTCACTAATGCATCTTGCAGAAGTGATAGCAATTAGGAAAATGACTTTCCATGAAAGAAACTTTAGGGTTGTAGTGGCTAAGGGTTCAAAAGGCGGTTTCATGAGCTGCCCGAGAACAAGATTTAGATCCCATACCACTGGTTTAATGGGAGGTTCTCTTAAGAGTAGGCCTCTCATGAACCTTGACACAAGTGGATGAGAGGAAATAGGTTGTCCATCAAAAGGTTTGTGAAAAGCAGCAATAGCACTAAGATGGACTCTCACTAAATTGGTCTTAAGACCAGACGTGTATAGTTGGAGGAGATCATCCAGTAGCGACTCCACAGGTACCAAAAGGGGGTTAAGTCCCTTTTGTGAACACCAGACAGAGAATCTTTTCCACTTAAAAGCGTACGAACACCTCGTGGAAGGTTTTCTGGAAGCCAGAAGGATCTCTTTTACCTGCTGAGAGAGGTTGATATCCAAGAATCTAGGCTTTCAGTAACCAGGCCTTGAGACGCAGGGACTGGGGATATGGGTACAGTAAGGATCCATCCCGCCTGGGAAAGGAGATCTGGAGCATTTCCTAACTCCAGAGGCGTGGTTTGAGAGAGACGCAGAAGCAGAGGATACCATGTTTGCTGTGGCCAACGTGGAGCGATATGTAAATATGTGCATATGTATATTCTGATTACTCTCCCTAAGTCCTTCACCGTGTGCTGTGCTTCTCCCTTCAAATCAATGTGTGTATACCACAAAAATTCCTGTCATGATTGACAAATTCATAACTGTAATCAAACCGCTACTGATCGCTGGAAGCAGCGGTATACAAATATATACTAAATAAATAAAATAAATAAATAAGTATCATACGACCTCTGTCTCTGAAGTTTGAATAAAATTTTGGGAATGAGGGGAATGGGTGGGAAGGCATAGAGGAAGTCCTGACCCCAGTGGGGTAGGAAGGCATCCCTTGCCTGACAGTTGTGAGCCGGGATTCTGGGGAACAGAATCGGGGAAGTTTGGCATTGTGTGGACTTACAAAGAGGTCTATATCTGGTGTTCCCCAGATTTGAAACACTCGAGCAAGGTGGTCTGAGTGGAGAGACCACTTGTATGTCAGCAGTATTCGACTGAGTTTGTCTGCCCGCCCATGAATTCTGAATGCCTGTAAGGTATACCGCAAGAAGGTGGATTTGAGCTCTCTGGCGAGGGCCCATAGTCGCAAAGCTTCGTTGCATAACGACAGAGAGCCCGATCTGCCTTGCTTGTTCAGATGGAACATAGCTACCTGATTGTCAGTTTGCACCATAACTGTCTTGTGGCTGAGATGGCCCTGAAAAGAGTAGTTACTCACCTGTAACAGGTGTTCTCCAGGAGCAGCAGGAATCAGTCCTCACATATGGGTGACATCGACGCCGATGGAGCCCCCATGCAGAGCATTTCCCCAGCTTTCAAAGAAAGCCTTTGGGAATATTGCACGCATGCGCGGTCCCCTTCCCGCCTAAAGGTGCCATCTTGCTCAGTCTGATGACATAGCTAAAAGACAGCACAAAAAAATGTAAAAATGAACTATGTACAACTGCAACTCCCAGGAGAGGAGGGAGGGTTGTGAGGACTGATTCCTGCTGCTCCTGGAGAACACCTGTTACAGGTGAGTAACGACTCTTTCTCCAGGACCAAGCAGGAAGTCAGTCCTCACATATGGGACTCCCCAGCTTCAGGCTACCGGGGACCCGGAGCTGAAAAAATGAGCTCCCTCTAGCCGTAGCATCAGAGAAAGGATTTCACTGAAACATACCCCCACCGGTAGCCCAAGCAGAGGGCTGGAGGGTAGGAGTTGCCTAAACCTCAAAGAGATTTTGGAGCACTGCCTGACCGAAAGCACTGTCCCTATGGGACTCCCTCTCCAGGCAGTAATGGGCCGCAAAAGTCTGCCTTGAGGACCAAGTTGAAGCACTACAGATGTCTGCCAATGGTACAGAGCGGAGATGAGCTACTGAGGCAGCCATTGGTATCTTGGATGGCTTCTCCTGCTCCAAGGGCCCTGTGCAGCGGTTGGGGGTCCGAGACCTGGCCTCCGAGGAACCAGGGACCTCCTACGATGCCACCATCACAAGCTGCTTCTTCCTCTTACGTTCCCGATCGGGGGACACACTGTTCGAGGAACCCCGGCGATGCTCGGGGTCAGACTCCCGAGACATTGAGGCCTCAGACGAGGTCCGGGCCTGGCCGGAGGCAGAGTCAGAAAAAATCCGTTCTTTCTGATGCTGGCGGCTTCGGAGTGCCTTGGTGGACATTTTGCCACACGGGACACAGACCTTAGGATCATGATCCGGTCCGAGGCATCGAAGGCAGCAGTCGTGTGTGTCGGTGAGAGACATCAGTTTCTTACACTGATCACACTTCTTAAAACCACTGGAAGCCATCGGGGAAAAAAGAACCCCCGCGAGGTCAAAGGACCGGCCTTCCAGGGAAAGACAAAAAAGGGCGCGAACGCCAGCCACGAAGGGCAAAAACCAAAAAATAGAAGACGGGCTCGATATCGGTGTATCGAACCCAGCGGGAAGGGGAACCGGCGTCGAACCGGAGAAGAACGACGAAGAAATCGCAAGAAAAAAAGTCAACTTTTCCGGGTGACACGGACGGACGTCCGTTGGGCTCCATGGAAAAAGAAAGACTGAGCAAGATAGCACCTTTAGGCGGGAAGGGGACCGCGCATGCATGCAGTATTCCCAAAGGCTTTCTTTGAAAGCTGGGGAAATGCTCCGCACGGGGCTCCATCGACGTCGATGTCACCCATATGTAAGGACTGACTTCCTGCTTGGTCCTGGAGAATACTCGAATAGCACTGAAAATGGCTCTCAGCTCTAGAAGGTTTATGTGAAGAGAAGCCTCCTGTGGGGTCCAGAGAACCTGTGTTGAGAGATCGTGCAAGTGGGCACCCCCAATCCAACTTGGGCGCATCTGTTGTTAGGGTGGCTTGGCACAGAGGCTGCTGGAAAGGAGAGCCTATGAGGAGGTTTTCCAGTGATTGCCACCATTGCAGGGACAAAATTAGACCTGTGGAGTTTCTTATTTTGTCCGTTAGCCGACCCGAGGCCTGTTTCCACTGAGAGGATAGGGTCCAATGGGCTGCTCGCATATCAAGGCGAGCATAGGGAATTACATGGACAATGGATGCCATATGCCCCAGAAGCTGAGGCATCTTCCGAGCAGTCAGGAAGACCTTCATGGCTGCTTGGAATGCCAGCTGTATTATATGTAGACAGCACAGCTGTGGCAGGAAAGCTTTTGACTGCCGTGTGTCTAGACGAGCCCCTATGAACTCGAGAGATTGAGAGGGGGCGAGATGAGATTTTGGGAAGTTTAAGACCAATCCCAAGTATTGAAGGATTCTCAATGTTCGAGAAAGAGCGAAGCTGGCCTCTGGAGCTGTTGATGCTCGAATGAGCCAATCGTCTAAGTAAGGGAAGACGAATATTCCTAGAGTTCTCAGAAAGCGTAGTTACTCACCTGTAACAGGTGATCTCCGGGAACAGCAGGAATTTAGTCCTCACATATGGGTATCGTCAGTACCAACGGAGCCTGCGCGGGAACGCTCTCCAGCATCCAATAGGAATGCTTTTGGGAGCATCCCTCAGCACATGCGTGCTGCCTTCCTACCTTTCCAACTATCCCTTTTCAGTTAAGTTTGTAGCTGAGTGAAAGGATAGAGGGAGAGAGAAAAGAGACAAAGAGAGAGAGAGAGACAACTCCTAGGGGAGGTGGGTGGGTTGTGAGGACTAAATTCCTGCTGTTCCCGGAGATAGCACAGTTACTTACCTGTAACAGGTGATCTCTGGGAACAGCAGGAATAAGTCTTCACATATGGGTACGTCGGTACTGACGGAGTCTGCGCGGGAACGCTCCCCAGCATCCAATCAAAACGCTTTTGGGAGCATCCCACCATGCCTGCGTGCTGCCTTCCCGCCTTTCCCAACTGCCTCTCCTCAGTTAAGTTTTAAAGCTGAGACAAAGCGAGAGAGAGAAGAAGGGAAAGATAGAGATAGAGAGATACAACTCCTAGCGGAGGTGGGTGGGTTGTGAAGACCTATTCCTGCTGTTCCCAGAGATCACCTGTTACAGGTAAGTAACTGTGCTATCTCCAGGAACAAGCAGGAATGAGTCTTCACATATGGGGACTCCCAAGCTGAGATGCCTGGAGGAGTCCCAGCATGTTGCGGACCTGAGAGCCATGCTATTCAATAGAACCCCAGGCATCCAAAGGGTGGAGGGTAGGAGTTGAACTAACAAGATGTGCTGAGCAACAGCTGAAGCAAACAGGACGCCTGAATAGGAGTCCCTGTGCAAGTGATATTTAATATTAAATGAAGAAATGCAATACAGCAAGATGGACTTCACCTGATGGTATTGGAAACATTTATGGAGGTTCATCTGGACATGTTAATATGAACCAGTAGAATATCCCCCAAGGGGTACCTCAATGTAAGAGAGGTAAAAAAACTAAGGAGAAGAAAAGAATCCCAGTGGAACTGGGGTAGTTTAATGAGGCAGGACTTTCGCAAGAACATGCGGAAGTCCCCTGAGATAAGACTGAAGCTCTTTTGACCTTAAGAGACATAGTTGTTATAGGAGGAGAGGGGCTTAAAAAAGATCCCTATATCCCATAACAAAGAAGGACAGAAGTATGAGGCATTGGAGCCTGCTATTTTCTGAAGAATCAGAATGTCCCTCCCAATGAAGTCACTTAGGAAAAAAGAGGGTATATGGAGGACCTCAAATATACCTAAAACTGAAGGGTCATGGTAAAAATTCCTTAACCACCAGGGAGAAGTGGTTGCTTATGGAGAAAGCAAAGCATGCTAGGAAGCATTGAAGGGATAGGAACTAATGGTCCAGCCCGTAAGGAAAAAATATATCTATATATAGATATATAACAAAGTAGACCAATAGAAAAGTATACGGATATATATCCACCTACTATCATATATTGTAACATATATATATATATATAGATAGGTTACCACAGATATATCCATTAAAATATATATATATATATATATAACATATCAATGAGCACAGACATGCATATGTTCATATACATGTATACACACATATATATATATGCAATGCAATGTGTGCCTTCGAGTCAGTCCTGACTCCTGGCGACCCAGAAGCTCTTGGGTTTTCTTGGCAATGTCACCGGAAGTAGATTGCCAGGCCTTTCTTCCGAGGCAATGGAGGGTTAAGTGACTTGCCCAAGGCCACAAGGAGTGCCAGTGGGAATTGAACCCTGGTGGCTTGGTTACCAAGCCAGTGTTCTAACCACTAGGCTACTCCTCCACTCCTATATATGTATATATATCCCTACCCATGACCCCACATAGGGGTATGTGGAGAGGGGAAGATTCATCTAGTAACAAGAAGGGAGAGACCTGCTTGCGAAGATCTTTAGAGAATCCATTCTACCTGGTTAAGTGAGAAAACCTGACAAAGTGTTCTCACTGGCAAGAAAGGTTAGAGTCCTCGAAGAACTGTAGCCCGTGAATAACCAGGAATGGAGGCTTACATTGGAAAATGCAGAGAATGTTTCTGATCTGCAGAAAGTAAGTCTGAATCCTTCCGTAACTCCAGCAAGGAAGCTGGAGAAGAAGATGCAATGAGATAAAAAACCCATGTTTACCCTTATAAAAGGGAAAAACAGAAGATGGGGCATTCTTGTGCTGGAGATGGGAACCAACCCAGGGAATTGGATAATTCTTTAGGTCTTCACTTAAATAAAGAACTGTGTCCTTTATTGAAGAAGACTTTAATGAAAAATGGTAAGGACAAGAGGATCCTAGTAGTTATGACTAGGTAAAGCCCTTCCTGACCATCTTGAATTATTTGCTCTCTAACAAAGCCCATAGTGCAGAGCTGCTCTGTAGAGCAGAGAGCATGTTGCAGGTTAATTTGAAGAAAAACTGGCTGTTTGGCAGTAAGTATGTAACCTGAACTAATCCGCCAAGCCCCAGATAGGGGAAGGCTAAGATAGGAGGTAAGGTATCTGCAACAATGGCCAGCAAGTTCTTAACTTGTCTGGGCCTAGTGGTAAGGCCAGAAGAGATTGAAAATAGCAAGCTCTGGTCGATTAGATTAAGTGAGTGGTCTAAACCACTAAGAACTCCTGCAGTTCCAATTATTGTTAAGGCAGCAGAAGTCGTCTTAGGTCCTAAAAATTGGAAAAGACATACAGACATAAGAAGGAGTGGTAAAACTCCATTAGTGTCTGAGAAGCTGCCAGCAAAACAAGAATGCAAGGAGGCGACAACTCTGAAGAAAACTAGTGCTTAGGAATAAGCCTCCAGTTAAGAGGTATCACTCTTACAGACCAAATGTCCTAGCAGGAGGGAGAGACTTGAGAAAGACTTACGATGGAGTAAATCTTTGAAAAGGTAATATGATACATGCTGGAAACAGGAGAGAGTCAAAAGTAAAGGTATAGTAACCTTATTGACTGCTGCTACTCCTCTGTGTACCTCAGAAGAAGAGGAGTAACTTACTACCTGTAAAGCATAATCATGTTAAGAAGCTCTATGAGCTAAAGTCAGGATGTCTCTTTAAGAGAGACATGTGTAAATGCTAGGATGGAACCAGGGTAGATGCTTGTAATGGTAAGAAGTAAACTACAGGTTGTACGCCTCAAATAGGAAGAAGGATTCAGTGAAGAGTCTATCAGCAACCCTGCGACTGCTGGGTTTGCTGAAGTGGTTGAGGTTGTGGTTTCTTTAGCCTGGTTTGATGTTTCCCTGGCCTGGAAACAGTTGTATGATGGGTAGAGGAAGAATGAAACTCTTTCCTCCTGGGGGAAGAAAGTTTGGTAGAAAATTTTCTACCCCCTGGACTTAACTTGAAAGCAAGAGTGCCAGTGGTTAACTGAGCAACTTGGTGTAAAGTCTCTTTGTTAAAAAGATTCTCTCCAGTACAAGGAGAATTAGCTAGTCTTTCCTGTACCCATTTATCCAGGTCAGAAGCTTGGAACCAGGCTATGCGTCGTGCCCCTATGGCTATAGCAGAGGTTTTGCTAACAGACTCAAAACAGTGCAGGGTAGCACGAGTAAGAAACCTAGAAATATTCTGAACCTGACTAACCAGTAAAGAGTAGTCTGGTCTTTTTTTATCTTGAAGAAAGGGAGTTAAAAACAGGAAACTGTTTGTAACCTCTTCAAGAGATAGTCCCATATAGAAAATATATGAGAGAATTCTTGTTGAAAACATGGATGCCTGGAAGCTTTTACGTCCAAAGGTATCCAAAGTTGTAGACTCACGACCTGGCGGATAAGAAGAGTGCTTTTTAGCACTTTTAACACGCCTCATTGCTGATTCCACAACAATAGAAAGTTGTGGAAGTTGAGTCTTTTGAAACCCTGGAGAAGGGGGCACTTTGTACAGAAAGTCAATGGCCCTTGAAGGAGGAGATACGTTTAAAGGAGTTTCCCACATTCTAAGTAAAAGATCCTGTAAGGTTTGGTGCAAAGGAAACATGATGTCCTTTGGGCTGGCAGGGGTATGCAGAAGCTCTGAATCCCCTGGTGCAGGATCTTGACCAGGTAAAGAAAGGGCAAGTAACTTTGCCATATCAAGCAAGAATGCTTGAAAATAAATTTCTCCAAAAGGAAATCCTTTATCAAGAGGAGTAAAGGGTAGATCTGTTGAAGATCTAGTCCCTCCAGTAATGGATTGATCCATTGGAGTAGCCGACCCGAAAGGGTGGAGCATCGGATTGTTTTGAAAAGAAAGTCGTCAGCGCCGTTTGAAGTCGGTGCCGCGACAAATCGGTGGTAAATTATCCATGCCCGGAATGGATTCCAAACTCGGTACCGAAGGAAGCGAGCTTGTGGAAAGAAGCATGGAAGACACCAGTACCGATGCAAGCCTTGAACGCGGTACTGGCAGTGGTATCACAGCTGGTACCGACATCGAAGAATCAGTCTGAGGTGACTGTAACGGTACTGAGGGTACCGAGAGCGGCAGACCTTGATCCCCGGAAAAATGCCTTCGGCCTCGTTCGAGATCGATACCGAGACGAGTCGGTACCCAATCATCCAGGCTAGGAATCGATTCAAGACTCGGCATCGAAAGCAGCGAGTCAATCGAGACAGACCTGGAGGGTACCGTCGTGGAAACTAGAACCGGTACCGGAATCGATACCGATGCTGGAAGATCAGTCTGTAGCGGCACCGAAGATACCGAGAGCGCTAGACTGCGATCATCGGCGTGGAATGTCCCATCCAACGCCATTGCCGATGTCGGGGTACCGGCACTGCTCGAAACGGATACCATCACCAAGCATGGCTCAGGCATGTTCACCGAGGTAGAAACCCCGGGAACAACCTGAAACCCCGCTAATGCTTTGGAGGCCGAAGACTCCCGCCGGGGTTTTAAAGCCAATTTGTCCTCGGGGGCAATGCCAGAGCAATCTCGATAATGTACATGAGATCTACCACCCGAGGACTGGCTAGTCTTTACAGATTTTTGTTTGGTAACCTGATCCTGTGAAAAAGAAGTTGTAGCTGGTACCCTCTGTTGCGAGGGGAACCGCGTATCGAGTTGAACTCGGAGCTGAAGACTTCTTTTAGAAATACTGCTAAAGGAGGGACACTCCAGTGGATGGTGTTCAGGACCCAAACATGGAAGGCACCGATTGTGGGTGTCTAAAACCAATTTGGTACCACCACAGTTGAAACACGTCTTAGTGGCTGGCGTTTCCATGAAAGAAAGCAGAGAGGCCTAGCAGGCCGAAACCTGTGAGGCACTAACTTGGGAAAAACTTTCCCTACAAAGAAAAAGAAAAAGAAAATTGAAAAAGAAGAAGAAAACACCGGCGGAACCGGTGCGTCGAGGGAAGGCAGACGCGACCACAAGAAAAAACAAAAATAAAGGAAGAATTTTCTGCGGTGACAGGAGAAGGTCCTGCCAGCTCCGCGGAAAAACGAAAACTGAGGAGAGGCAGTTGGGAAAGGCGGGAAGGCAGCACGCAGGTGTGGTGGGATGCTCCCACAAGCATTTTGATTGGACGCTGGGGAGCGTTCCCGCACAGACTCCGTCGGTACCGACGTACCCATATGTGAAGACTCATTCCTGCTTGTTCCTGGAGATCACCTGTTACAGGCAAGTAACTACGCTATCTCCAGGAACAAGCAGGAATGTAGTCCTCACATATGGGGACTCCTTAGCTGAAGATGCCAGGGAGATAGCCCCAGGAAGGTGCCACCGTCGAAGGTGAGAATCCTTCCTCCCATGGATCTCTGGCATTCCACCAGGGTTGGTGGGTAGGAGTTGGTTTAGGTTTGAAAGAGACTTTGAAGAACAGCTTGGCCAAAGAAGGCATCCCGATGGGAGGCTTTATCTAGGCAGTAGTGGGCTGTGAAGGTGTGTACCGAAGCCCAGGTGGCTGCTTGACAAATGTCATCGATAGACACAGAGTGGAGATTAGCCATAGAAGCTGCCATGGCTCTCACATTATGAGCTGTGACATGGTCATGGAGAGGAAGACCCTTACTCTCATAAGCAAAGGATATGCATTGGGCAATCCATTTAGATAAAGTTCTTTTGGAGACTGGAAGTCCCAAATGACTAGGGTCAAAAGCTACAAAAAGTTGCGAGGACTTTCTATGTTGCTGTGTTCTTTGAATGTAAAAGGCTAAGGCCCTTTTACAATCCAAAGTATGAAGGTTTCTTTCTGCACTAGAGGCGTGAGGCCTCGGAAAAAATACAGGAAGATAAATTGATTGGATTAAATGAAACTTTATCATGATGAAATCTAGTATAAGGAGGATCAGCCACTAAAGCTTGCAATTCACTAATGCGACGGGCAGAGGTGATTGCAATCAGGAAGATGACCTTCCAAGTCAAAAACTAGATCCCATGCTACCGGTGGTGGCTTGATGGGAGGTTTATTTAATAAAAAGCCTCTCATAAATCTTGATAGGAGTGGATGAGAGGAAATTGGTTGTCTATATAGAGGCTTATAAGAAGCTGCAATTGCACTGATGGACTCTTACAGAATTGGTCTTTAACCCAGAATTCGATAAGTGAAGGAGATACTCTAGCATCGATTCTAAGGGTATGACTAGGGGGTTTAATCCCTTCTTGGAGCACCATACAGTAAAACGTTTACACTTGAAGGCATAAGATCTTCTTGTGGAAAGTTTCCTAGAAGCCAGGCGGCTATCTTTTATCTGCTGGGACAGGTTGAAATCCTGGAGGTCTAAGCCTTCAACAACCAGGCCGTGAGGTGCAGGGACTGGGGATTCGGGTGCCATAGCATTCCGTTCTCCTGGGAAAGGAGATCTGGAGCATGCCCTAACTCCAGAGGTGCCGCTTGAGAGAGATGCAGAAGCAGGGAATACCACGTTTGGCGTGGCCATCCTGGTGCTTTGAGAATCATGCGACCCCTGTCTCTCTGAAGCTTGAAGAGTGTCTTGGGGATGAGGGGAATGGGTGGGAAGGCATAAAGGAAGTCCTGACCCCAGTGAAGGAGGAAGGCATCCCTTGCCTGACAGTTGTGCGCCGGAATCCTGGAACAGATCTGGAGAAGTCTGGCATTCAGTGGACTTGCAAAGAGGTTTATGTCTGGAGTGCCCCAGAGATGAAATATCTTTGCCACCTGGTCTAGGTGGAGTGACCACTCGTGAGGTAGCAGTACTCGACTGAGTTTGTCTACCCAAAGGTTTTGAATGCCTCGAAGATATACCACTAGAAGGTGAATTTGATGCTTTCTGGCGAGGGCCCATAGTCGTAAAGCTTCGTTGCATAACGACAGAGAGCCTGTCCCGCCCTGCTTGTTCACAAAGAACATGGCTACCTGATTGTCCGTTTGGATTAGGACTGTCTTGTAGCTGAGCTGGGCGTGGAACACTCGAAGAGCTAAATAAATTGCTCTTAACTCCAGGAGGTTTATGTGTAAACCAACCTCCTGTGGAGTCCAGGTGCCCTGGGTAGAGAGATGATTCAGGTGTGCTCCCCAACCCACCTGTGATGCATCTGATGTTAGGGTGGCCTGAAAGAGGGGTTGATGGAAAGGAGACCCTACTGTTAGATTTTCTAATGATTGCCACCATTGGAGGGACAAAATTAGTCGTTGAGAGACTGTTATTTTATCCGACAAATGACCCGTGGCCTGTGTCCACTGTGTGGAGAGGGTCCATTGAGCTGCTCGCATGTGGAGGCGAGCATATGGGACTACATGAACTGTGGATGCCATGTGTCCCAGTAACTGCAGTAGCTCCCGAGCAGTGAGGGAGGATTTGACTGCTGCTTGGGAAGCTAGCTGCATTATGCGAAGACACCGGGCTTGTGGAAGGAAAGCACTTGCCTGTCTGGTATCCAGACAGGCTCCTATGAATTCTAGGCATTAGGAAGGAACTAGTTGAGATTTCGGGAAGTTTATTACCAATCCCAAGTATTGGAGGATTCGCATTGTACGAGACAGTGTATTGCTGGCCTCTGCCACTGTGGAGGCTCGGATGAGCCAGTCGTCTAAGTAAGGGAAGACGAAAATCCCCAGGGTTCGTAGCAATGCAGCTACTACCTCCATGCATTTCGTGAATACCCTTGGTGCTGAAGCCAGAACAAAAGGAAGAACCCTGTACTGGAAATGGTTTCCCCTGAAAAGGAAACATAAAAATTTCCTGTGATCTGGATGGATAAGAATGTGAGTGTATGCATCCTTTAAGTCTAGAGAGCAAAGCCAGTCCTGGCTTTGAAGGTATGGCAGAAGAGTTCCTAGAGAAATCATTTTGAATTTCTCTCGAAACAGATATTTGTTCAATTCTCTGAGGTCTAGAATGGGTCTGTGTCCTCCTGTTTTCTTTGGAATAAGAAAATAGGGGGAGTAGAACCCTGTACCCTGTTGGAGAATGGGTACTTCCTCTATTGCTTCTTGGGCAAGGAGTGTTGAGACTTCTTGATCCAGTAGATTGTCTGCAGAGGTTTGTGAATTGAACTGCTTTAGAATTGTAGGAGGGGGTAAGCTGTGAAAATGAAGTTTGTACCCCTCCCCTACAATGGACAAAGTCCAATCTTCTGCTGTTATCTGATGCCATCTGTTGACAAAGTGGCATAACCTGCCAGGAGAATTGGGGGGTTGAGGACCCCTCAGAGGCAGGAAGGCAAAGCTCTCTAGGAAGGAGTCAAAGCCCTTGAGGGGGCTGAACCTGGACAGCTGGTTGGGCTCTCGGGCCTTTTGGTTTCTTTTGTTGTCTAGTTTGTCCCTTTTGGGCAACCTGACCTGGAGTCTGAGTCTGCTGGGTATAGGAAAGATAAAACGTCCTCTTTTTGCTAAAAGAGGGTTTTTTATAAGGCTTCCTTTTGGCTGGAGTGGCTGTAGACTTTGATAATCTATCTAAGGTAGAATTGTCAGCATCGAACTCGTTAGCCTTCTCCTGCCAGTTCTTGCCGAAGAGATTCTCTCCCATGCAAGGAATGTTGCCTAACTTGTCCTGTAACCAAATCTCCAAGTCTGATGTCTGTAGCCAGGCAATCCGTCGTGCGCCAATGGCAATAGCAGAAGTTCTGCTGATGCATTCGAAGCAGTCAAAGGCTGCACGATTGACAAACTTGGAGACATCTTGAGCATGCTTAACCAGAGTAAGAAAGTCTTGTCTCTTATCATCTGGGAGAAATGGGCTCATAAGTTCCAAGTCTCCTGTGATTTCTTTGAGGAACATTTCCATATATAGGATATATGAAAGCATGGAAGCTTGAAAAGTTCTGCGTCCAAAAGCATCCAGAGTCCTGCATTCACGACCTGGAGGATTGAATGCATGTCTTTTTGCACTTTTCATCCTATGCATGGCTGACTGCACCACCATTGAATGGTGTGGTAGCTGAGTTTTCTGAAATCCAGGACATGGTGAGACTCGATACATAGTGTCAAGTCTCCTAGAGTGAGGAGAAGTAGTCAGAGGTGTCTCCAACATTCTGAGCATAAAGGTATGCAGAATTTCATGGATAGGCAGAGTAGCTGCCTCCTTAGGAGCTTTAGGATACTGGAGGATTTCCAATTCCTTTGCTCTGGGTTCCTATTCAGGAGCTAATGTGATTGAAAGACCTTTAGCCATATCACGGATGAAATCCTGAAATGACATGTCCTCTGGAGGTGACATTCTGCGTTGGGGAGAAGAGGGATCTTCTAGGAGAAACCCTTTAGTGCCAGCAGAATTGTTAGAGTCTTCGGAATCGGAGGAATCAAAGTATTGCTGACCCCGATGCTTCTACAAAGCACGATCCCGGTACCGATCGAAGTCGGTACCGAGGTGACCCGGTACCACTTTATCCACTCCAGACGGAGGTGGAATGGGAAGAGTTACCATCGGGGCCGGTACCGTCTGTACCGGCATCGTCGGTGTTGGTACCGGTGTCTGTACCGGTGTTGGTACCGGCATCGGTGTCGATATCGGCACCGGTACCCTTGGGACCACCGGTACCGCAGCTGAGAGAAGAGCTGCGATACTGCATTCGATGGCAAGAAACCTCTGGTCTATCGACGCTGCCGATGCCTGAGTGTCGGTACCGGTAAGAACGGCCGGAACCCCTGAGCATGGCACAGGTAGTTCTTGCGAGGTTGAGGCCTTGAGAACATCCTGAAGCCCCATCAATGCTTTGGAAGCCGAAGCCTCCCGCCAGGGCTGTTTTGCCGGTGTGGTTCCCTCAAGGGCAATGCCAATGGCCTCTCAATGGTTAGCAGGAAAGCTACCCTTTGAGGACCGGCTTTTGTGTTTAGTTACCTGAGATCCATGGGAGGAAGAAGAGGCCCTTGATGTCGATGCAATGGATCTGGCATCTGAAGAAAAGAGGGTACCGAGTTTTGCGGCCCAGTTCTGTCTTCCTCTTTTGGTCATCCCCATGCAGGAGAGACATTCAGTTGGAGAATGATCAGGTCCTAAACATTTTAGACACCAATCATGGGTGTCAGTGACGGAAATGGTACCGTCACACTTAGTACATTTTTTAAAACTACTAGTTGGCTTTTCCATGATTTTGGAAAATTGGGGCCTAATGCCCAAAATGGCGCCTAGCACCAAAACAGGAATGTTTCTGAAAAGAAACAGTCTAAGTTTAAGGTTTTTTTTTTTTATTCTTAGGAAAAGAAAAGAACCGGCGGTACCGGTAGGCGTCGTGCGGTAGGCAAACGCGACCACAAGAAAGAATTTTAAAGACGGAATTTTCTGCAGTGACAGGGAATAGGTCCTGTTGGCTCCGCGGAAAATGAAGAACTGAAGAGGGACAGTTGGAAAGGCGGTAAGGCAGCACGCATGTGCTGAGGGATGCTCCCAAAAGCGTTCCTATTGGACGCTGGGGAGCATTCCCATGCAGGTTCCGTCGGTACCGACGATACCCATATGTGAGGACTACATTCCTGTTTGTTCCTGGAGATATGCTACTACCACTGCCATGCATTTTGTGAAGACTCTTGGGGCAGAAGCCAGACCAAAAGGAAGAACTCTGTACTGGGAGTGTCTTCCGTGGACCAGGAATCGAAGGAACTTCCTGTGATTTGCGTGGATGAGAAGACACGTGTATGGATCTCTTAGATCTAAAGAACATTGCCAGTCCTGACTCTGAAGGGATGGTAGGAGTGTTCCGAGGGAGATCATTTTGAACTTTTCTCGGAACAGATATTTGTTTAATTCTCTGAGGTCAAGTATAGGTCTGTGTCCCCCTGCTTTCTTTGGAATAAGAAAATAGGGGGAGTAGAACCCCGTACCCTGTTGGGATATGGGTACTTCATCTATTGCTCCTTGAGCGAGAAGTGATGTGACCTTCTGCCACAAGAGGCTGGTGACAGGGACCTGAGAATTGAACTGTTTGATTATTGTAGGAAGGGGCATGTTGAGAAAGTGAAGCTTGTACCCCAGTCGTACAATGGACAGAGTCCAGTTTTCTGATGTTATTTGTTGTCATCTTTTGGCAAAATGGCATAACCTGCCTGGAATGGTTAAGGGCGCAGAATGACTAAGTTCTCTAGGTAAGACTCAAAGCCCCTGAGAAGGCCGAGTCTGCTGGGCCGGTTGAGCTCTTTGAGCTTGCGGCTTTCTTTGCTGTCTGTTCTGTTGTTGTCCCTTTTGGGGAACATGAACTGGACAGTGGCCCAATGGGGGTATGATTGGTAAAACCTCTTTTTCTTGTTGAAAAAGGGTTTCTTGAATGACTTTTTCTTTGCTGGGTTGGCTGTAGACTTTGATAGTCTGTTCAAGGTGGTATATTTTCAGATTCAAGCTGATTAGCCTTCTTCTGCCAGTCCTTGCCAAAGAGATTTTCTCCTGTACAAGGAATGTTTCCCAGCTTGTCTTGCACCCACTGCTCTAAGTCTGATGCCTGAAGCCAGGCAATACGACGTGCACCTATGGAGATAGCAGAGGCTCTGCTTATGCATTCAAAGCAATCAAAGGTTGCAGAGGGTAAGGAAAACTTCCCTTTTGTCCTCAGACATATTAGGGCTCATGAGCTCTAAGTCAAGTGCGACTTCTTCCAGGAACATACCCATATAAAGAATGTAGGAACTGATCTTGGCTGATAACATGGAGGATCGGAAGCATCGACACCCAAAGGCATCGAGTGTCCTCGATTCCCGGGCCTGGAGGATTAGAAGAATGCGTTTTAGCACTCTTAATTCTACGCATGGCCGATTCCACTACCATTGAATGGTGTGGTAACTGAGTCTTTTGAAAGCCAGGACAGCTTGGCACTCGGTACATGGTATCGAGGCGTCGGGAATGTGGAGACACCGTTAAAGGAGTTTTCCACATCCTTAACATAAGATCATGTAAGTTCTTGTGAATGGGAAGCATAGCTGCTTCCTTAGGAGCCATGGGATATTGTATAATTCTTAATTCTTCTGCCCTAGGTTCCTTTTCTGAAATCACTGTGATTGAAAGACCTTTGGCTAAATCACGTATTAAATCTTGGAAGGACATGTCTTCTGGAGAAGACATTCTGCGTTGAGGAGAAGGAGTTGGATCCTCTGGTAGGATCGCTCTAGCACCGGTAGAGTCATCAGAATCTGAAGATTTGAAGTATCTTGGTGACCGGTGTTCGTGGAACGCTCGGTACTGGTACCGCTCGAAGTCGGTATTGGGGTGTCTCGGTACTGGCCCTTTGATGCCTGAGATAGACTCGAGGCTCGGCATGGGTGGAAGCATACCTGCCGAGGCAGGTGCACTCAGTACCAGCACCAATGTCGGTATTGATACCTGTGGAACCGTCTGTAGCGGTCTTAGCGGTACCAAAGTTGCTAAGAGGGTCACTAGACTGCGTTCAATAGCGAGGAATCTCTTATCCATCGCTCCTGCTGATGCCTGGGTGTCGGTACCGGTGGAAGCTGCCATGACCCCAGAACATGGCACCAGAGGTTCTGCAGAGGTGGGAGCCTCTGGAACATCCTGGAGCCCCGTTAATGCTTTGGAGACCGAAGACTCCCGCTGGGGCTGTTTTGCTGGTGAACTTTCCTCGAGGGCAACGCCAGTGGCATCTCGATGCTTAGAAGGAGATTTACCATTTGAGGACTGGCCAATCTTGGAAGACTTAAATTTAGTTACCTGAGATCCATGGGAGAAAGATGAAGCTCTGGAAGACGTCGATGCAACTGACAACGTATCCGCGGCAAAAAGGGTACCGAGTTTTGCAGCTCTATTCTGCAGGCCCCTCTTGGTCATCTTTCTGCAGGAGAGACACTCCAATGCACAATGTTGAGGACCTAAACATTTAAGACACCAATCACGGGTGTCGGTGACAGATATAGTACCGCCCCAGTTAGAACATTTCTTGAAACCACTAGTAGCTTCTCCATGTTTGAAGAAAAGTGAGCCTAGTGCCCAAAATTGCGCCTAGCACCGGAAGGGGAGAGGCCCCTTAAAGAAAAAATCTTTTAGAAAGCTAGTTGTTTTTTTTTTTTTTCTTTTTGAAAAAGAAGAAAAGAGAACCGGCGGTACCGGTAGGCGTCGAGTGAAGGCAGACGCGACAACAAAAAAACCCCAAAAGAATTATTTTTAACATCTTTGTTAGTGATATAGCGGAAGGGCCATCGGGTAAGGTTTGCCTTTTTGCGGATGATACCAAAATCTGCATTAGACACCCAGGAAGATGTAGAAAACATGAGGAGGGATCTAGCTAAGCTTGAAGAATGGTCTAGAATTTGGCAGCTGGGATTTAATGTTAAAAAATGTAAGGTCATGCATTTGGGCTGCAGCAATGCAAGGGAGCAATATAGTATAGGGGGTAAAGCACAGTTACTTACCTGTAACAGATGATCTCTGGGAACAGCAGGAATAAGTCTTCACATATGGGTATCGTCGGTACCGACAGAGCCTGCGCGGGAACGCTCCCCAGCGTCCAGTAAGAAAGCTTTTGGGAGCATCCCACAGCGCCTGCGCGCTGCCTTCCCGCCTTTCCCAACCGCCTCCCTCCAGTTCGAGTTTAAAGCTGAGACAAAGAGAGAGAGAGAGGGAAAGGAAAGATAAAGAGGTGCAACTCCTAGGGGAGGTGGGTGGGTTGTGAAGACTTATTCCTGCTGTTCCCAGAGATCACCTGTTACAGGTAAGTAACTGTGCTATCTCCAGGAACAAGCAGGAATGAGTCTTCACATATGGGGACTCCCTAGCTTTAGATGCCAGGGGGAGACCCCGGAATTGTGTGTCCCTGAGAAGGGCTCTACCTCCACCCATGGATCTCTGGCATCCAACCAGGGTCGGTGGGTAGGAGTTGATTAGGAATGGAACAGGTGTTTGAGAACAGCCTGACCAAACGAGGCATCCCGGCGGGAGAAAGGTTCTTACTCTGGTAGGCGAAAGAAATACACTGAGCAATCCAATTGGACAGTGTTCTCTTAGAGACTGGAAGTCCTAAATGAGAAGGATCAAAAGCAACAAAAAGTTGAGAGGACTTTCTATGTTGCTGTGTTCTTTGTAAGTAAAAGGCAAGTGCTCTCTTACAATCCAAAGTATGAAGATTCCTCTCTGCACTTGATGCATGAGGTCCTGGAAAAAAGACAGGTAGATATACCTCTTGGTTCAAATGAAAAGGTGAGAGCACTTTGGGCATAAAATGTGGATTGGTCCTGAGGACTACCTTATCATGATGGAACCTTGCATAAGGTGGATTAGCCACCAAGGCTTGCGACTCACTGATGCGGCGTGCTGAGGTGACTGCAATGAGAAAGATAACCTTCCAGGAAAGGAATTTCAAGGAGGTAGTGGCTAAAGGTTCAAAGGGTGGCTTCATAAGTTGGCCAAGAACCAGGTTCAAGTCCCATGCCACCGGAGGTGGTCTAATGGGAGGTTTAGTTAACAGAAAGCCTCTCATGAATCTTGCTATAAGAGGATGAGAGGAAATAGGTTGTCCATTGAGAGGCTTGAGGGACGCTGCAATGGCACTCAAATGGACTCTTACTGAATTTGTTTTAAGGCCTGAATGGGATAGATGCAGAAGATACTCTAATAAAGAATTCAGAGGTATTGCAAGAGGGTTAAGACCCTTCTCTGAACACCAAATGGTAAATCTTTTCCATTTGAAAGCATAGGAACGTCTAGTGGAAGGCTTTCTGGAAGCATTAAGAATATCTTTCACTTGCTGAGAAAGATGCAAATCTTGAAGGTCTAGGCCTTCAGCAACCAGGCCCTGAGATGGAGAGACTGGGGGTTTGGGTGCCACAACGTTCCGTCTTCCTGGGATAGAAGATCTGGTGCAGAGACCGACTCCAGGGAAGGAGCTTGAGAGAGATGTAGAAGTAGAGGGTACCACACTTGGCGTGGCCAATGTGGCACTATGAGGATCATGGAACCTCGGTCTCTCTGAAGCTTGAACAGTGTTTTGGGAATTAGGGGAATGGGTGGAAAGGCATAAAGGAAGTCTTGACCCCAGTGAAGGAGGAAAGCATCCCTGGCCTGAACTCCCTGACACGAAATTCTGGAACAGAACCAGGGAAGTTTGGCATTCCACGGACTTTCAAAGAGGTCTATGTCCGGGGTTCCCCAAATTCGAAAAATCCTGGCTACCTGGTCCATATGAAGGGACCACTCATGTGGAAGCAGAATTCGACTGAGCCTGTCTGCCCAAGAGTTCTGAACGCCTGGAAGATATACTGCCAGAAGATGAATTTGATGCTCTCTGGCGAAGGCCCACAGTCGCAAAGCTTCGTTGCAAAGCGACAGAGAGCCAGTCCCCCCCTGCTTGTTCACATAGAACATGGCTACTTGGTTGTCCGTGTGAATGAGGACTGTCTTGTAGCTGAGCAAGGTGTGGAACACTCTGAGAGCTAAGAATATTGCTCTGAGTTCCAAGAGATTGATGTGTAGAGCAGTCTCCTGTGGAGACCAGATGCCCTGGGTGGAGAGATCTTGCAGATGAGCTCCCCAACCCATTGGAGAGGCATCTGTTGTGAGAGTTGCTTGGGGTAGCGACTTCTGAAAAGGGGACCCCAGCAACAGGTTTTGAGAGGACTTCCACCACTGGAGAGACCATAAGAGACGAGTGGAGTTTGCTATTTTGTCTGACAGGCAACCTGATGCCTGGGTCCATTGGGTGGACAAAGTCCATTGAGCTGCCCTCATGTGAAGGCGAGCATATGGAACCACATGCACGGTGGATGCCATGTGGCCCAAGAGTTGTAGCATTTCTCGAGCAGTTAAAAGGGATTTTGACTGTACTTGGGAGGCCAACTGCACTAAACGTAGGCAACGAGCCAGGGAAAGATAGGCTCTTGCAGCTGTGGTATCCAGCAGGGCCCCTATAAACCTCAGCGACTGAGTAGGGGTGAGGTTGGATTTTGGGATGTTTATTACCAGTCCCAAATACTGAAGGATACGCATTGTGCAGGTTAGGGAGGTCTGGGCCTCTGACTGGGATGGAGCTCGAATGAGCCAGTCGTCCAGATATGGGAATACGAATATTCCTAGAGTGCGTAGGAATGCAGCTACTACTGCCATGCATTTCATGGACACCCTTGGTGCAGAGGCCAGACCGAACGTAAGCACCCTGTATTGGTAGTGCTTTCCCTGAAAAAGGAACCAAAGGAACCTTCTGTGTGTTGGATGGATGAGGACATGGGTGTATGCATCCTTGAGATCTAGAGAACAAAGCCAGTCCTGACTCTGAAGGTATGGAAGCAGAGCACCGAGAGAAATCATTTTGAATTTCTCCTTGCATAGAAACTTGTTCAATTCTCTGAGATCTAATATGGGTCTTTAGCCCCCTGTTTTCTTTGGAATAAGAAAATAAGGGGAGTAGAACCCTGAGCCCTGTTGAAGAAGGGGTACCTCTTCTATTGCCCCTTCGGCAAGAAGGGTAGCAATCTCCTGACCCAGAAGGGTGAGGAGAGATGTTGGAGAATTGAACTGTTTCACCATGGTGTGGGGAGGAAGGTTTAAGAAATGAAGCTTGTACCCTTCCCTTATGATGGAGAGGGTCCATTGCTCTGCTGTGATCTGTTCCCATCTGGGAGCAAAGTAAGCTAACCTTCCTGGAATGGTGAGGGGCTCTGGTTTTTCTAGAGCTAGAAAGGCTAAGTTCTCTAGTTGCGAGTCAAAGGCCCTGAGAAGGCTGAGGCTGCTGGGCCGTAGCAGGCCTGGCAGCCTTGGACTTAGCCTGTTTTGGTGGTTGCTGACGCTTTGCAGCCAAACGACCTGCAGAAGATGCCTGTTGACCATAAGCAGGATAATATCTTCCCTTTTTGAAAAAAGATGTCTTTTTAAACCATCTTTTCTTAACAGGAGCAGAGGTAGACTTTGAAAGTCGATCCAAAGCAGAGTTTTCAGCATCCATCTGAGTGGCCTTTGCTTGCCAATCCCTGCCAAAAAGGTTTTCACCTGTACAAGGAAGATTTCCCAATTCATCTTGGACCCAGAGTTCCAAATCAGAAGCTTGTAACCAAGCAATTTTGCGTGCACCTATGGCAATAGCTGAGGCTCTGCTTACACACTCAAAAGAGTCAAAGGCTGCACGGTTAGAAAATTTGGAAACATCCTGGGCATGTTTGAGCCAAGTGAGAAACTCTTGCCTTTTATCTTCTGAAATAAAAGGGGCTAAAGTTTGCAGATGATCTGTGACCACTTTTAGAAACATCCCCATGTAGAGACTATAGGAGTTGATTCTAGCAGCAAGCATATTGGCCTGGAAAATCCTTCGGTCAAAAGCATCTAAGGTCCTGCACTCACGTCCTGGAGGATTAGATGAGTGTCTTTTTGCACTCTTTATTTTCTTCATGGCAGACTCTACCACAATAGAGTGGTGAGGAAGCTGAGTCTTATGAAAGCCAGGACAAGGAGGGACATAGTACATGGTGTCTAACCTGCGAGAGTGAGGAGAGGTGGTGAGAGGAGTCTCCCACATACTCAACATGTGATCATAGAGAATCTCATGAATAGGCAAGGTAGCTGCCTCTTTAGGAGCCTTAGGATATTGCAGAATATCTAACCACTTGGCTCTCGGCTCTGACTCAGAGGCCACTGTGATGGAGAGGCCCCTAGCCACTTCCCTAATAAAGTCTTGAAACGACAAGTCCTCTGGAGGAGACATTCTTCATTTTGAAGGCGGCGGCTCTTGAGGAAGAAGTACCGATGCTTCGACAGAAGCCTCCGATTCATCAGAGTCTTCGGAGGAATCAAAGTATCGCCTGTCTGGATGGCTCCTGCAGAGCCCGATAAGCATACCGAGTGGGAACGACATCGGGAGTGACCGGTACCGGCTCGGTACCGATGGGCATCATAAGACAGGGTACCGTTGCAGTCGACACCGAAGCCGATGTCGATGCAATCGATACCGGAATCAATGCCGGTGCCGAAACCGGTACCGACAACGGAGTCTGTTGCGGTACTGGAGGCGTCGCAGCCTGTATGAATGCCATTAAGGCACGCTGCATGGTCAGAATGTTCTGATCCATCGACGCCACCAGTGTCTGGATGTAGGTACCAGTGGAAACCACCGGTACCCCAGAACACGGCAACAGGTGATTGGCCGAGGCCGAGCCATCGATGTCAACCTGTGACCCTATAGATAATGCTTTGGAAGCCGGAGCTTCCCGCCGGGGTAATTTTGCCGGTGCGGGATCCTCGAGGGCAAGCCCAGGGGCATCTCGATGCTTAGAGGGAGATCTACCCTTCGAGGACAGGCTGGATTTATGTTTGGTTACCTGAGATCCATGGGAGGAAGAAGCAGCCCTGGACGACGTCGATGCCACCGAAGCTGCATCAGAGGGAAACAGGGTACTGAGCTTGGCTGCTCGGTTCTGCCGACCTCTTTTAGACATCATGGAACAGGACACACAATCCGTGATGGAATGGTCAGGACCCAAACATTTTAGACACCAGTCATGGGTGTCGGTGACAGAAATAGTACCGCTACACTTTGTGCACTTTTTAAACCCGGAAGCGAGCTTTTCCATGACACAGTGAGGAAAGAAATTTTTTTTTTTTTTTTTTTTAAAAGAAAGAAAGAAAAAACCGGCGGTACCGGTCCGACGTCGAAGAAGGCAGACGCGTGACTAAAGAAATAAGAAAAAATAAAGAACTTCTTCAGCGGTGACAGGAACACGACCTGCTGGCTCCGCGGAAAAGAAGAACTGGAGAGAGGCAGTTAGGAAAGGCGGGAAGGCAGCGCGCAGGCGCTGTGGGATGCTCCCAAAAGCTTTCTTACTGGACGCCGGGGAGCGTTCCCGCGCAGGCTCCGTCGGTACCGACGATACCCATATGTGAAGACTCATTCCTGCTTGTTCCTGGAGATAGTACTTTTGTCCACTAAAGAAGAGCGGGACCTAGGCGTGGTTGTGTCTGATGATCTTAAAGTAGCTAAACAGGTAGAAAAGGCGATGGCAAAAGCTAGAAGGATGCTTGGGTGCATACGGAAAGGACTGGCTAGAAGAAAAAAGGAGGCGATAGTGCCTCTGTATAAGTCTTTGGTGCGACCTCATTTGGAGTATAGTGTGCAATTCTGGAGATCGCACCTTCAAAAGGATGTGAACAGGATGGAGTCGATGCAGAGGGTGGCTACTAAAATGGTTAGTGGTCTTCATTATAAAGCATATGAGGACAGACTTAAGAATCTTAACCCGTTTTGGACAGCTCGCATATTCTCTCTCTGTTCTGGATGATTTATTAGATTTGTTACACTCAAACAACTATGAAATACCGACAATAATAAAAAATATTAAAACTTTGCAGAAAATAGAAGTTCACATAGTGTATGTTTTTCACACACTGGTCCAATATAGTATATTGTCTGTCTTCAGAAAAGATAGGATTCAGTTTCAATATTCACTGACAAACATACTGTATGATACTACTGAAACTGCAGTTTTCATTTAAAACACTTTATTATAATATAATTTGTCAACAGTCCATTCTGACGGCGGAATATGATACACGTGAAAACACTTCTGATGCAGTGCGTCAATATTGCAACATTGAAACACCTAGAACAGAATGCTTGACAGCAATTAGTTTCAACATATTAGCCCAGCGTATGAAAAACATACAAGGCCGATATACGCACCAATAACTCTGACACTAAGTAACTTACAGTTATCTAAACCTATTTTCTAAAGTCTACAAACACTTTTATATGCAAAATAGTAGCTATTACAGCATTATAAGCTACTTACTATTTTTTGTGATTTTTTTATGTTGAGCCGCCAGTACTGTCAAAATCAGCAAACTTTGAATACCTATTAAACTAACGATCTCAGATAAAAAATCTGCATATAACGCTTTTTGACATAACGATAATAGCTAAACATAGTTCCACTGAATTTATAACCATTAATTAGTACACAGTTGAGTAGTAAGTATGGAAACCTTATGTATGTAAAACATACACTGGTCCAAAACGGGTTAATATGTACACCTTAGAGGAAAGGTGGGATAGAGATGATATGATTGAGATGTTTAAATAACCTCCATGGCATAAATGTTCAGGGGGAGAGCCTCTTTGAATTGAAAGCAAGTTCTGCTACGAGGGGGCATGGGAGGAGGGTGAAGAGGGATAGATGCAGGAGTGATTTGCGGAAATATTTCTTTACAGAAAGAGTGGTGGATCTGTGGAATAGTCTCCCAGTGGAGGTGGTAGAGATGAGGACAGTAACTGAATTCAAAAAAGCATGGGACAAAAACAGAGGATCTCTAAAGGAAAAAAGGGAACTTTTGTAGTTGTTGATATGGAAGGACAGACTAGATAGGCCATGTGGTCTTTTTCTGTTGTGATGTTTCTATGTTTCTAATAAAGTTTTTGCGGTGACTGGGTACACGTCCTGTCGGCTCTGCGGAAAATGAAGAACTTAAGTGAGAGAGGTAGAAAGGCGGGAAGGCAGCATGTAGGCGCTGTGGGATGCTCCCAAAAGCTTTCCTATTGGACACTGGGGAGCGTTCCCATGCAGGCTCCGTCGGTACCGATACCCATATGTGAAGACTACATTCCTGCTTGTTCCTGGAGATAAATCATATAAAAACATGAATGAAAATAGATAGAAAAATTACAAAATATATAGATGAAACAATTTCAAAAATTTTTGATGTTAAGAACATAAGAGTATACATACCAATAGATAATGCATATAAAAGATTTAAAAAATAAATATGAAAACAAAGATAACAGAGAAAAAAGGAATACAAATTAGGGCCCAATAATCAGCACTGACAGCTAGCACTGCACCTGACCTTTGCCATGTATCGCTAACCGAGCAGCAGCTCAATATCGCCACTGCCGGTTAGCAATGGGTGCCATTCGAAATGCCACCAGTTAGCATTGGGGCGTGTAGCAGAGGCACCCACAGAAATTCAGTGGCACAAACCATATTCATGCCACTGAATATCCCACAGAGCGGCATTTACATGGTTTGCAGGTCTCCAAACCATGTAAATATCTTTGAATATCCCATCCTTAATGTTTATGAAAAAAATAACAAACACTAAACTCATATACTAGCAAGCAATATCCAAAGAAAACATGCATACATTTTATGTAATTGATATGTATCTCGGTTTGTTTTTATATGATTTATCTATATTGAGTCTATTTCTCAGATTTATGGCGTATGTACAGACCTAAAGCAGGCATGTAGTGCCAAAGCATAGTTGTGCTGGCTGTGTTTAATAAATTTGATTTTCTCGTACCCTTTAGAATCCCCATTCATCTCCTGCTAGGTTGGTTTTGCCTATAAAATCATAATATACAAAGTGAAAACAAAACAAAACAAAATAAACAAAAAAACCCAAAAATGACCAATAAACCCTGGGGTTATTAAAGCATGTTTTAGTGCAGTTCAGCACTATTGGTGTGGACAGCTCCAGTTGCAGGACAGGCTGCCACTAGGAAACTATCAGCATGTTTCCGTTTGAAATGTGCTAACAAAGCATCTATTAACTTTTAAATTGGAGGAGTTTAGTCATTAATGTTCGAGTCTATGACTTCTCTGCACCCTATTTTTTCCTATCAGTAATTACTCTCTCTCAACTGTACATTATTCTAGTGATTTTTAAAATTGGTGCTACAGTTTTATTTCACATTCCTTATATTTAGCGCTTCTGTTTTTAGGTGTTTAAAAATGATAAATATAGGCATTTATTTTCCAGCTAATTAGGTATTCTTTGAGAGTAGTAAAAATAATCTGTGTTTATCAACGTTTACATGCTGCAAGTACCATTGCAGCATACCTTGTGTACTGCATCAAACAACGTATATTTCTCTCATCAATAGAGAAAATTTGTCTCATCAATACAGAAAAGGCACTAAAACAAAATGGAGAATACAAGATAAGCCAAGGGAGGAGGTGCGAGTGTGGTTTATGGTTTAGGCACTTGATATACCGCCATTTATTGTGTGTATCAGAGCTGTTTTATAGTTATATTCTAAGAGGCACTTTTTGCTAAGTGGGAGTGGTGTTTTTCCATTGTTTATGGTTCTATATAATACAGATGAGGTCTGGGAAATTTTTATTAGGATAAAGCGTAGTTACTCGCACTGAGGAAGTCCCTCTCGCACCAAGGAAGTTTCTCTAGGGCCATGTGCCCATGAGGGAAGGGTCAGGACAGCCGTTATATAGTTGGTGATTTGATCATTATGCATGTAGATAGCTGGGTGGCTGGTGGATGCGAGGATCGCCTGGTAACATGCCTGCCTGGTGCTAAGGTAGCGGACCTCACGCACCACCTAGATAAGGTCTTAGATAGTGCTGGGGATGAGTCTGTTGTCTTGGTACCAGTCGGTACCAATGCCATAGGAAAATGTGGTAGGGAAGTTCTGGAGGTTAAATTTAGGCTTTTAGGTAGGAAGTTGAAATCCAGAACTTACAGGGTAGCGTTCTCTGAAATGCTTCCTGTTCCACATGCAGGACCCAAAAGGCAGGCAGAGCTCCGGAGTCTCAATGCGTGGATGAGACGATGGTACAAGGATGAGGATTTTGGATTTGTTAGGAACTAGGGAACATTCTGGGGAAAGGAGGGGCTCTTCCGAAGGGATGGGCTTCACCTTAACCGGGATGGAACCAGGCTGCTGGCATTAACCTTTAAAAAGGATATAGAGCAGCATTTAAATTAGACAATAGGGGACAGCTGACAGTCACCCAAGAGCGCATGGTTCGGAACAATGTATCCTTGAAGGATACTACCAAAAGTATGAAGTTAGGGTATAGCAGCAGAGAGGTTCCAATAAAGACAAAAGTAGTCCAAATGCCCTTGAGTACGGAGCAGACAGAGCTTAAAGATTCCAAATTACCCCTGCATACCGATAGATTAATATGAATAAAATACAGTCTCTAAAATGCTTGTATGCAAATGCTAGAAGTCTAAAAAATAAGATGGGAGAGTTAGAATATATAGCACTAAATGAGAGGTTAGATATGAATGGTATCTCAGAGACATAGTGGAAGGAGGACAACCAGTGGGACACTGTGATACCTGGGTACAAACTATATCGTAATGATAGAGCTGATCAAATTGGTGGAGGGGTTGTGCTCTATGTTAGACAGGGCATTGAGTCAGAAAGGATTAAAGTTTTGCAGGAAACAAAATTTGCTGTAGAATCTCTATGTATTGAAATTCCATGTAAAAAGGGGAAAGGGATGGCAGTGGGGCTGTACTATCGACCGCCTGGCCAGAATGAACAAATGGATGACAAAATGCACAAAGAAATCAGGGAAGCTAACAAAAGTTACAGCACAGTAATAATAATGGGTGATTTCAATTACCCCGGTATTGACGGGGTCAGTGTCATGGCAGGACATGCTAGGGAGATAAAGCTTCTAGATGAAATAAATAACTGCTTCTTGGAGCAGCTGGTTCATGAACCGACCAGAGAGGAAGTCATTTTGGACTTAGTCCTTAGTGGAACACCAGATCTGGTGCAAGAGATAAGGGTATTTGGGCCACTTGGCAATAGTGATCATAGCATGATCACATTTCATTTAATTAATGGAGAAGGGATGGTAAGGAAATTCACAGTACTACCTTTTAATTTTCAAAAGGGAGACTATGATAAAATGAGGAAAATAGTTAAGAAAAAACTAAAAGGAATAAAGACTTACATCAAGCTTGGGCATTGTTTAAAAATACTATCTTGGAAGCCCAGACCAGCTGTATTCCACGCTTTAAGGAAAGTGGAAGGAAGTAAAAAAAACTGCCAGCATGGTTTAAATGTGAGGTCAGAGAGGCTGTTGCCAAAAAAGCATCTTTCATGAAATGGAAAAAAAAGAGCCAAATGATGAAAACTGGAAACAGCACAAGCACTGGCAAATTAAATGCAAGGCATTGATAAGGCAGGCGAAGAGAGAATTTGAGAAGAAGCTTGCTGTGGAAACAAAAACGTGAAATAAAGACTTTTTCAAGTACATTTGTAGCAAAAAACCTGTGAGAGAATCAGTTGGACCATTAGATGATAGAGGGGTAAAAGGGGCACTAAGAGGGGATGAGGCCATAGCGGAGAGACTGAATGAATTCTTTGCTTCGGACGTTACTGAACAAGATGTAGGGATGTTACCCATGACTGAAGTGGTATTTAAAGGTGATACTGCGGAAGAATTGAAAGAAATATCAATACACTGGGAAAGAGAAATTAGACTTACCTGCTAATTGTTGTTCCTTGAGGAACTCCAGTTCAGTCCCTCACCTCTGGGTAGTGGACCTCCTCCTGCAACATGGAAACTGAGCATGTCAGAATCATGACATCTCTGGATATACCCTGCTGGCCTCTCCTACCAGCCCCCAGTGACCTATTGACAAGGCAGACTCAAAGGAGCAACAAATAAGTAGCTATAGTATTAAATACAACCATTTAACTTTCAACAGCAGCACTAAATCCCCATTAAATAACTCCATCTCTCCTCCCTTTGAAGAACATAGCACAGAGAATAGAGAGCAGAAAAAATAAAGAGTACAATTAATTTCTGGAATTCATTCACCATATCGCCGTTGTCACCCCCCACAATAACACGTATCTGCGGAAGCTGACAAATCCCCGGGCGGGAATCGGGACTGAACTGGAGTTCCTCAAGGAACAACAATTAGCAGGTAAGTCTAATTTCTCTTTCCTTATCATCCCTCCAGTTCAGTCTTTCACTTCTGAGATGTAACAGAGCAGTAAGGGAGGGAGGAGTGGTCTAATGGTTAGGACAAGGTACTTCAGGCCGGAGGGCCGGGGGTTCAAGTCCCACCTGGGACAGCAATCTCAGTCCGAAGGGACTGGGATTTCTAGTCCTATAAGCACTCCTTGTGGTCTTGGGCAAGCCACTTAACCCTCCATTGCCCATGTTCCCTGTAAGTATTAATGTATGTGTGTCATATCCCTTCGTGTTAAATGTATCCCCCAATTGACCGCTTTGACCCGGTGAAAAGCGGGATATAAATACAGCTAAATAAATTATTGGGAGGGACCTGTCCACCTGGACCGCAAAACCGCAGACCCGAAACAGGCATCCTTCACCGCCTGAACATCTAGGCGATAGTGTTTACCGAAAGTATGCAGAGAAGACCAAGTGGCTGCTCTGCAAATCTCCACCGGCAGAACCAAACTATGCTCCGTCCACGAAGCCGCTTGCACTCTAGTAGAATGAGCCCGCAGCCCCACGGGCACCTGACGACCTTGTAAAATATACGCTGACGCTATTGCTTCCCGTACCCATCTGGAAATTGAAGCTATGGCTGCCGCTTCCCCTTTACGCGGACCACCAAAGAGAACGAATAAATGTTCAGACTTGCGGAAGGACTCAGACTTTCAAGTATCACCGTAGGACCCTCTTTATGTCCAACAGTCGCAAACTATGGTCCAATGCGTCCTCCCCCGAAACACCCAATACTGACAAAGAGACAGATTGATTCATATGAAATGGTGAAACCATCTTTGACAAAAAAGACGGAATGGGACGCAACATCACCTTTTCCCTAGAAAAGGACAGAAATGGTTAGACAGGACAACGCCTGCAATTCCGAAATTTGAAATGCAGAATGGCTACCAAAAATACTGTCTTTAAAGTTAAATCCTTTAGTGAAGCCAGATGCAAAGGTTCAAAAGGCTCCCTCGTCAATGCTCCTAGAACCAAGTTGAGATCTCACAGAGGAGAAGCCATTCTGCGAGGTGGTCATAAACGGGATAGAGCTTTCAAAAAACATAACACATCGGCATGCGAACCCAAGGCAACTCCCTGGACCTTTCCTCGATAACAAAAAATAGCTTCCAGCTGCACCCTTAAGGAACTGGCTGCCAATCTATTATCGAAACCGTCTTGCAAGAAACTCAGTACCATAGGAACTGAAACCGTGGTTGGACGGACTTGACACTGGGTGCACCAGACTTCAAAAATGTGCCATACGCGTACATATGCTAAGGATGTCGACCTCTTTCTGGCCAAAAGTAAGGTAGCAATCACCGCTCCAGAATAACCTTTCTTCCTTAACCTAGCCCTTTCGATGGCCAAGCTGTAAGTGAGAACCAATCCACCTGAGGCATTCGCAGAGGACCTTGAATCAGAAGATCCGCCCTTGAAGGCATTTGCCAAGGCTCCCCATCGAGCAGACATACCAGATCGGCATACCACGAGCGTCGCGGCCAATCCGGAGCAACTAACGCTACCCTCTCCCCTGATGAGCTTCGATGCGCTGAACTACTCGACCTATGAGCACCCAAGGGGGAAAGACGTAGAGAAGACCTTGCGTGAGCCATCGTTGC
Organism: Ichthyophis bannanicus; assembly: GCA_033557465.1. NCBI lineage: Eukaryota > Metazoa > Chordata > Amphibia > Gymnophiona > Ichthyophiidae > Ichthyophis > Ichthyophis bannanicus. The sequence goes on from CM066036.1 coordinate 702,121,581, forward strand.
ATCAAGGCATCGAGACCCTCTGACATCCTTTATTGCCTCCTGCTGTAAAAGCGATTCGTCTTGGCCGACCGAAAGGTCGCCATGAGATCCATAATTGGAGGTCCCCATCTGCTGACTGTCTGAGCAAAAACCTCCGGATGAAGCTCCATTCTCCGGCATCCACCTGGACTCTGCTGAGAAAATACGCTGTCACATTGTCCGTTCCTGCAATGTGCGCCGCTGATAGCGCCTGAAGCCGAGGCTCTACCCAAGCGAACAAACTTTCCGCCTCCTCTTCCACAGCCGCGCTCCCCGTACCCCCTTGCCGACTGAGGTACGCTACTGTCGTGGAACTGTCCGATAGCACTTGGACTGCTTGATGCCGCACCGAGGTTTCGAACGCCTGAAGCACCAGAGCCACCGCTCGCAACTCCAGACGGTTGATCGACCATTTGGCCTCCTGTTCAGTCCAACTTCCTTGGGCAAAAAGATCCCCGCAATGAGCTCCCCAACCTGCGAGATTGGCATCTGTTAACACTGGAAGCCACTGCGGCTGCTCGAGAAGCATGCCCGCTGCAAGATTTTGCGGGCAAAGCCACCATTGAAGAGATTTCCTGACCCGTAATGGACAGGGAAGTCATTTGCACAGGGAATCGTTCTGGTGTGACCATCGACGGAGTAGAGACCTCTGCAACGGACGCATGTGCGCTCTGGCCCATGGCACGACCTCCAGTGTCACCGTCATTGTCTCTAGAATGCGAAGGTAGTTCCAGGCTGACGGTGCTGTAGTCTTCACAAACTTGCACACCAGGCGCCGAAGACCTGGGCTTGCAGACCAGGCAGAAATACTGCCCCCACTTGAGTGACGAACCACACTCCTAAGTACTCCAGAACCTGAGATGGATCCAAACGGCTCTTGGATGCATTGACTACCCAACCGAGACTCTGAAGAAACTGCACCACTCTGCCTGTAACTAGGTCACTCTCGGCCTTGGATTTTGCCCATATCAACCAGTCGTCGAGATAAGGATGAACTAATATTCCTTCCTTTCGCAGGGCCACTGCTACTACCACCATAACCTTGGTGAAGATGCGCGGAGCTGTCGCTAGTCCGAAGGGCAAAGCTTGAAACTGAAATGCCCCCACGGTAGCGCAAACCTTAGGAAATTTTGATGACCCGGTCTGATAGTAATGTGTAAATACGCATCGGTAAGATGGAGCGAAGTCAAGAATTCTCCCTGACGAACAGTCACTATCACCGACCGCAAGGTCTCCATTCGAAAATGAGGTACTAGCAGACAGCGATTTACCCCCTTGAGGTCTAGAATTGGACGGAAGACCCAGTCTTTCTTTGGAACCACGAAATAAATAGAGTATCGACCGACGCCATAGAGCTCTCGTGGAACCGGAACCACTGCTCCCAACTGTAGAAGATGAGCCAACGTCTCCCGTACCGCTATCCTCCTTTCTTGCCCTCTGCAAGGAGAGAGGACAAAAGAGTCTACCACCGGACGAGCAAATTCGAGAGCATAACCTTCGCAAATGACCTCCAACACCCACTGATCGGACGTTATCTGGACCCAGGCAGGAAGAAATCCCGAAGCCGACCTCCTACCGGCTGAATTCCTGCCCGGGCCCGCCTCGCTTCATTGGGACTTCTTAAGCGCCGTGGACGAGGGACTAGCAACTAGAAAATCCTCTGCCTGCCCCTCAAAACCCTCGGAAACCTTGTCCTTGCAAGGGAAATCTTCCTCTTTGAAAGTCTCCCAACCGGGAGGTACAAAAACACCTGAAGTCTCGAAACTGACCTCATAAAGCTAACTGATCCCGACTCTGCTTAGGCATATCCTCCAGCAAGCATCTGCCTTTTGATTCCCCCAAATCTTTGACCAGCTTGTCAAGATCCTCTCCAAACAACAACTTCCCCTTAAAAGGAAGTTTACTAAGACGCGACTTGGAGGAACCATCCGCAGCCCAATTTCTTAACCAAAGATAACGGTGTGCGGCTACCAAGGAAGCCATACTATTCGCTAAGGCTCTAATTAGATCATAATTTATTTATTTATTATTTATTTACATTCTCTTATATACCGCGCTCTTATGCATCAGTGCGGTTTACATTAAACAAACTGAAATTACATTGAACAGGGCATTATAACTTGGAGATAACTATTTTACAGGGAACATGGGCTATGGAGGGTTAAGTAGCTTGCCCAAGACCACAAGGAGCACCTGTGGGACTAGAAACCCCAGTCCTTCCGGCCCAAGGTTGCTGTCCTCTAGTGGGATTTGAACCCCCGACCTTCCGGCCTGAAGTACCTTGCCCTAACCACTAGGCCACTCCTCCACTCCAATGGACATCTGCTAAATAAGCCGACCCTTACTCAAGCCTTGTCACATCTGTTAAGCGCTCCTGCGCTTGCTGTGCTGGCTGCTGCAAGCGCTGCGACCATCAAAGGCAAGCCCCCTCTACTCAAGCCCCGCAAATAGACGCTTGCAGCGAGAGAGCATTAACCTCAAAAGCTTGTTTTAATAAGGTGTCCACCTTCCTATCTTGTGCATCTTTCAAAGCCGCACTGCCTTTCACTGGGATAGTCGTCGTCTTCGTGACCGCTGAAACCTCTACATCTATATGTGGAGAACAAAACTTTTCTCTCTCTTGATCAGCCAAGGGGTAAAGCCAATTCATAGACCTAACACCCCACAATCCAGCCTCTGGCAAATCCCATTCATCCTTAATCATCTGTTTAACCACTCGGTGAACAGGAAACAGCCTGAGTCTTGCGCATCACCTGAATGAGAGGATCCTCTAGACCAGGGGTCTCAAACTCAAATTGCTTTGAGGGCCAAATGAGGACTTGTAGAGTAACCCGGGGGCCGCACAAGACGCAGGCCTCATTTGCATAAGGGCATCATTTGCATAAATATTTGCATAATGTTACCATACACTAACTTTTAGTAAACATGCCTCTTAATGAGTGTATGGATAAAGAAAGACTAAAAGATTTCTACATTACTATAAACCAGTGCCAACCGCCAGGCACATTAGGAACTACTAGAAACACTGCTCATTTAGAACCCATAGCAAACCTGCCGTGTCCTAACAGCACTACCAGGACTCACAAAGCACCATACCCTAACTATCAAAAGGCAACACTGCAAATATTAAATCAACACATTTCAGAGAATAACAATACATGACCTACTCGGGAAAGAGAACAAGTGGCAATGTCAAATAGGAATTACATAAACAGAATACCTCAGCTCAGTTACACATGCAGAACATACACCATCACCAAACAAGGAATCACAATTTAGAAACAGGAAGACAATTAAACTGGGAACCCCAAAAGCCAAACTTAGAATGTACAACACTGTAGAAATAAAACTATACATTGATTTCCTCTTGTATTAAATAAAGTGCAGACGTTAAAGATGCACATTTCCAAGAGCTGACATATTTCAGTTAATAAATTCAAAATAAAGAGATATTTTTCTACCTTTTGTGCATTTTTTTTTCAGTTGCAATTGTTCCATTCACTTTCTTCTGGTTTCTTTGTGTCTTCTGCTAACTCTCCATCGTCTGCTGTCCATTTGTCCTTTCTTCTTTCCTAGTTTTTTTCCATTCTCTCTACATCTGCTTTAACATACTAATCATTCTCCTTTTGCTCTTTCCTCATTCCTATTTCATCCACTCAAATTTTACCCCTCCATCCTCAATCCCCACTTACTCTCCCAATACCCGGCCAATTGTAGATTTTTCTTCCCTCCCACACAAAATATATTTCCCCTCTCCATTTCACTCTCCCAGCCCCATCCCATTCTAATCGTCCCCCAACATCAACTCCCTTCTAGCTCCTGCCCCACCCAGCATCCGCTCCCTTCTAGTCCCCGCATCATCAGCCCATTTCCAGTCCTAGCTCCCTCCCCTCACAGCCCATTTCCTTTCCAAGCCCCCCTCCCCATCAGCCCATTTCCATTCCAAGCCCCCTTCCACTCAGCCCATTACCATTCCAAGACCCTGTCCCCATCAGCTATTTGCAGTTCAAGCTCCCCCTTCTACTCGGCCCATTTCCAGTCATAGCACCCCCCCCCAGTCCATTACCAGTTCTAGCCCCCCCCCTAGCCCATTATCGGTCCTAAGCCCCCCAACAGCCCACTTCCAGGCCTAACCCTTCCATCGCCCTATCTTCATTCTTAGCCCCCCCATAACCCCATTTCAGTCTTAGCCCCCCAATCAGACCACCTCCAGTCCTAACCCCCATCTGTCCATTACCAGTCCTAACCCCCATCACCCCATTTTCAGTACTACCCCCCCCAGCCACACATCAAGTCCTGCTCCCCCCCCCACATCAAGTCCTGCTCCCCCCCCACATCAAGTCCTGCCCCCCCATCAAGTCCTGCCCCCCCCCACATCAAGTCCTGCTCCCCCCCCGTCCTGCTCCCCCCCCACATCAAGTCCTGCTCCCCCCCCCCGTCCTGCTCCCCCCATCAAGTCCTGCTCCCTCCATCCCCCCCCCCGGGAAAATTAAACTTTAAAAAAAACCCAGCTTCTGCTGCTGCTGCTGCCGCCGCTGCCGGCAATAGCAGCAATATCGCAAGTCCCGCGGGCTCCGTTCCCCCCCCTCCCTTCCTTCCTTCCTGCTTGCCTGCCAGTTCTCCGCTTCGGCTTTCAGAGCCGCGAAGGGAGAGCTTCTCCCTCGTGACTCTGTTCAGCCCGCTGGGGCAGATGGGAAATTTCCCATCTGCCCCAGCGGCTGAACAGAGTCGCGAGGGAGAAGCTCTCCCTTCGCGGCTCTGAAAGGCGAAGCCGAAGCGGAGAACTGGCAGGCAAGCAGGAAGGAAGGGGGGGGGAGCGGAGCCCGCGGGACTTGCGATATTGCTGCTATTGCCGGCCACGGCAGCGGCGGCAGCAGCAGCAGAAGCCGGGGTGTTTTTTTTTTCCCCCTATGCATCGCGGGCCGCACAAAGGTCTCTCGCGGGCTGCATGCGGCCCGCGGGCCGCGTGTTTGAGACCCCTGCTCTAGACCTTCCTCCTCTGCTGGCTTTACCAAAGAAAGATTGAGTGCCTGAAGTGACTCCGTAATAAGCGCTGTCAGCTCATCTCTCCAAAAAACTCTTATAATCCTCACCTGATCCTCAGGCTCCTGAATCTCACCTTCCTCTAGCTCTTCCATTCCGGATCCTGGCTCCATATCGAAGTCCTCCCCTTCCGGCCAGTCTGAATCAAGAGGCTGATCCTCCAGAGACCGAGCCCTCTTAGGCGCTCTAACGAAAACACCTCCAATCGTTTCTGTGACTGCTTGACCTCCTGTAGCTCCAAGCGGTGAAGGATCTGCAACCGCCACCTGCTGCCGTAAGCAATACGCTTGATGCATTACTAGCACAAAATCTGGGGAAAATCGTCCGAGGACCGCTCCAGCCACCACCGGAGTAGTGGAACTACCTGACCCAGCCGGGCTGTCATCAAAGGGAACGGACAGGGGCTCCAGGAGAGACTCCCCCTCCACCGCACTAAGTGGAACGTGAACCCCTTCAGTAGTTTTATCTGGGAGCTCCTGCTCCATATTGATTGCTTCAGCTACGCAGTCTCGACAGACCCCAGCGTCCGAGACTGCGCCCCTATGCGACCCACACACAAGACACTGTGGGTGCGACGGCATTAGAGACCAGATAATATAAAGGCACACCGTAGTGAAGAGGGACAAAATACAACAAATGTGAAGACAAAGGTGTTTTTTTGTAGTGGTCCCTTGAGAAATCAAACGAAGACAAAAACCAAAAATTTAAAACAACCTTCACCAAATAATCAAAAAGTTATAAACTAAGTCTTTTTTTTTGGTACTGGTCCCTTTAAGACATCAAACAATGACCATTACCATTAAAATTAAAGTAACCTTCATCAAATTATCGATTAGGTATAACTTTAATGAAACCCAGAAAACTCTGAAGCAAAAAACTGTCCTGAGCTCCAAAAAATGCAGGAAAAAACAGCCCGCGATTCTCCTCAGCTCTATCTACTGCTGATCACACAGATAGCTGGCATTTGCAGCAGAGAAAGAGCTCCGACAACGGCTGCCAAGAAAATCGCCGCTGCAGAAAGTAGCCTGATAACAGAAAGTAAGGCAGCTGAACAGCTCACCTTCATGCAAACTAGGAGGGGAGAGCAGGCCGAACCGCAGGAAATACTCAGGGGAGTGAGAGGGAATCCTACCTCTGCTCTGTTCCCCTTCCTGTCATTGACCTTTTTTTTTTTTTTTTAAACCAACATTACAGCTACCCACAAAAGAAATGAAGTCATAGGGGAAAAGTAACAATCAAAACCCTATCTATCCTAACTAACGCTCCTTATCTGTTCCTCTAGTGAGCCCAGCACCTAAGCTCACTACATTCTCCAGCTGCCTGGAGATTGAGCACACTGGGGGCTGGTAGGAGAGGCCAGCAGGGTATATTCAGTGATGTCACGATTCTGACATGCCCAGTCTCCATGCTGCAGGAGGAGGTGCACAACCCAGAGGTGAGGGACTGAACTGGAGGGACGATAAGGAAGATGGATTACAACTATTTGATAAACTGAAGAGTAGCAAATCACCTGGGCCGGATGGTATACATCCAAGGGTGTTGAAAGAATTGAAATATGAGATTGCAGACCTGCTATTAGTAATCTGTGAACTATCATTAAAATCATCTGTAATACCTGAAGATTGGAGGATAGCCAATGTAACGCCAATTTTTAAAAAGGGTTCCAGGGGTGATCTGGAAAACTACAGACCGGTGAGACTGACGTCAGTACTGGGAAAAATGGTAGAAACCATCATAAAGAACAAAATTACTGAACATGTAGATAGTCATGGCTTAATGGGAGACAGCCAACATGGCTTTAGACAAGGAAGATCTTGTCTTACTAATCTGTTATGTTTTTTTGAAGGTGTGAATAAACAAAGGTGAGTCGGTTGATATAGTGTATCTGGACTTTCAGAAAGCCTTTGACAAGGTCCCTCATCAGAGACTTTTAGCAAAACTAAAGAGTCATGGGATAGGAGGCAGTGTACTATTGTGGATCAGGAACTGGATAAAAGATAGAAAGCAGAGGGTAGGGCTAAACAGCCAATTTTCCCAATGCAGAACGGTGAATAGTGGAGTACCCCAGGGATCTGTGCTGGGTCTGCTGCTTTTTGACATATTCATAAATGACCTGGAAAAGGGAATAACCAGTGAGGTTATCAAATTTGCAAATGACACAAACTACTTAAAGTTGTTAAAACCCATGAGGATTGTGGAAAATTGCAAGTGGATCTTGATAAATTGGAAGACTGGGCATCCAAATGGCAGATGAAATTTAATGTGAACAAGTGCAAAGTTATGCACGAAGGAAACAACCCCCCAAACTATGGTTACATGATGCAAGGCTCCATATTAGAAACCACCACCCAGGAAAAAGATTTAGGCATCATTGTGGATAACATGTTAAAACCCTCCGCCCAGTGTGTAGCGGCGGCCAAGAGAGCAAATAGAATGCTAGGTATCATAAGGAAAGGAATGGAAAATAAAACAAAGGATATTATAATGCCTTTGTATCATTTCATGGTGTGACTGCAACTTTAATGTTGTGTGCAATTCTGGTCACTGTATCTTAAAAAGGATATAGCGTTATTAGAAAAGGTACAGAGAAGAGCCACCAAAATTGTAAGGAGGATGGAAGGATACCCCTATGAAGAGAGGCTAAAAAGGTTAGGGCTCTTCAATCTGGAAAAGAGACAGCTGAGGGGAGATATGATAGAGGTCTATAAATTAATGAATGGAGTGGAACGGGTAAACGTGCATCGATTGTTTACATCATCAGAATATAGAAGACTAGGGGACATGCAATGAAGCTACAGGGTAACCTATTTAAGACTAATAAGAGATAATATTTTTTCACTTAACGTGTAAACTCTGGAATTTGTTACTGGAGGATGTAGTAAAAGCTGTTAGTGTAGCTGGGTTTAAAAATGTTTGGAGAAGTTCCTGGAGGAAGTTCCATAAACCATTATTAAAAGGGACCCAGGATATCACTGCTTGACCCAATACAAGCATTGTGGAACCTGTGTCCTTTAGGGAAACTGCTAGGTACTTATGGCCTAGACTGGCCACTGTTGGAAATAGGATGCTTGGCTTGATGGACCTTGGTCTGACCCAGTATGGCATATCTTATGTTCTTATGTTCTACTCACCTGTAGTGTGTGTTCTCTGTGAATAGTAGGAATAATCCTCACGTATGGGTTATGTCACCGACAGAGCCCCGCATGGAACGCTCCACAGCTTTCAAACAAAGCTTTTGGGAGATACACCGTACACGCGGGCCTGCCTTGCCAGCCCGATACGGCGCCATATTCTCCAGTATGATCACATAGCAGGAGCCAAAACAACCACTCCTCAGGGAGGATGAAGGGTTGTGAGGACTTATTCCTGCTATTCAAAGAGAACGCCTGCTACAGGTGAGTAACTATGTTTTCTCCGTGAACAAGTAGGAAGTAAGTCCTCACATATGCAACTCCCAAGCTCCAGGCTACTGGAACCAGTGGAGCAAGAATAGCCCAACTGGGCATCGAGAAGCCAAGAAAATCAGAGAGGCAGTCCCATTGAGGGACTCATCTGATGCAGTATCCACAGTTGACATTGACCAAGGGAATGTTCAGCAGGTAGCGTGGACAGACAGAAGGGCAGGAGTTGACCCTCAAGGCCCAAAGAGATGCCAGATTACGGCCTGGCCAAAACTGCTGTCCAGTCGGGAATCCTCATCCAGACAGTAATAGTCTGTGAAGGTATGGGCCGAAGATCATGTTGCAGCCCTGCAAATCTTCTCTGCGGAGACAGAGTGGAGGTTGGCTACCGATGTAGCCAATGCACGGACATTGTGAGTTGTGATATGAACCTCAAGGCTCAGACCAGCCAGGGAATACACATGGGCAATGCAGTCAAAGCACTAGAGGGATAGCATATGCTTCGAAACAGCGACATCCAGACTATTGGGGTTGAAGGAGACGAACAACTGAGAGGACTGATGGTGTGCCTTAATGCGCTACAAGTAGAGGGCCAATGCACGCTTGCAATCCAGCATGCGCAACGCTGCCTCATCACGACTGGCATGAGGCTGGGGAAAGAATGTTGGAAGGACAATAAACTGTTGAGGTGAAAAACAGACACCACCTTCGGCAGAAACCGGGGATGTGTGTGGAGCACCACCCAGTTCTGGTGGAACCTGGTATATGGAGGGTGTGCGACCAGAACCTGCAGCTCACTCACAAGTTGGGTTGACGTGATAATCACCAAGAAGAGGACCTTCCAGATCAAGAACTTCAGAGGACACATGTCCAGTGGCTCAAAAGGAGCCCGCATGAGCTGGCCGAGGACTACATTCAGATCTCAAATGATCATAGGGGGCTTAACTGGAGGCTTCAAAAGAAGCAAGTCCCACATGAATCGGCTCACCAGAGGTTGAGCCGACACAGGCTTCCCCTTGCAAACATGATGGAATGCTCCTACTGCGCTGAGGTGAACATGCACAGAGTTGGAGAGGTTACAAGAAGTTACAATAGGTTTTCCAAAAGCTGGTCTATGAGGCAAAGTGATAGAGCGCCCAACCAGCACACCAGATGGCAAACTACCACCACTTGAAAATGCAGGCCTTATATATTAACTCCTTGCGGGATGCCAGCAGGATCTCAGTGACGCCCTCTGGGAGGGCGAGTTCATCGAGGGCTACCCGCTCAGCATCCATGCTATGAGCGCCAGGGAGTGGATGTTGGGATGCAATAAGGAGCTACTTTCTTGCGAGATGAGGTCTGGGTCAGAACCCAGGCGAAGAGGTTCCCTCTGTGAGAGGTGCAGTAGTAGCGGGAACCATGGTTGTCGAAGCCATTAAGGAGCAGAGAATCATGGATCCCTTCTCGGCGTGGAGCGTCAGGAGCATCTTCGTGATGTGCGGAATCGGGGGGGGGGGGTAGGTATAGAACAGGCCTTTCCCCCGGTGAAGAAGAAAGGCATCTGGAGCCAGGTAACTGCTGGCCAGCCTCTGGGAGCAGAACCAAGCTACCTGGTCATTCTGTGCCATATCGAAGAGGTCCACGTCGCAGGTGCCCCACTCCTGGAAGATCTGGTCCACACTTTCCTCGATGGACCATTCGTGTGGCTGAAAAACCCAGTTGAGGTGATCTGCCTGGCCGTTGCTCTCGCCGGGCAAATACGTCGCCCGTAGATCCATACTGTGGAGCAGGGCACATTTCCACAGGCGAACAGTCTCTCAACACAGGAGGTACGAGCCTGTGCCCCTGTGCTATTTACATAGAACATAGCCACCTGGTTGTCCGTCTGGATCAGGATCACCTGATTCACCAGGTGTGCTCAAAAGCTGTGGAGAACCTTTGCAATGGCCCGGAGCTTGAGGAAGTTGAAGTGATGGAGGCTCTAGCTCTCGGACCCCAGACTCTGGGTGCGAAGACTGTCCAGGTGCGCGCCCCAGCTGAGCTTGGAGGTATCCATCGTGAGCAGCTTGCAGGGAGCTGCTGGTTGGAATAGGAGGCCTCAATGCAAATTTCCGGGCATGAGCCACCACTTCAGGGACTGTGCAAGTGGCACAGTGACCTCAACCCTGTCCAGCAGGCGGCCCGAGACTTGCTGCCATTGCGTTCGGAAAGTCCACTGAGCCTGCATCATGCAGAGGCAGGTCTGAGGTGTGATATGCATCATGGCCAACATGTGTCCAAGGCCTTCAGCAGCCCATGGACCGTAGTCTGGGGTTAGCACTGCAACATGCCTATCATCTTGATGAGACGATGCAGGTGGTCCACCGGCAGAAAAACCTTTGCCTGAGTGGTATCAAGGAAGGCCCTGATAAACTCCAGTTACTGTACTGGCTGAAGGTGAGACCTCGGATAGTTGATCACGAAACAGAATCCGTTGAGCACCTGAATGGTGAGCTTGGTGGACTGCCATATGCTGGTCGACATGGGACCCTTTATGAGCCAGTCGTCCAGGTACGGTTAGACAAAGGATCCTCCTGGGTCCGAAGAAAGGTGGCCATAACCCCCCAGGCACTTTGTGAAGACTCTGGGGGTTGCGGCCAGCCCAAAAGGTAGCATCCAGTACTAACAGTGCTGGCTGCCCAGCATGAACCAAAGGTACTGTCTTGGGTTGCGGGTGGATCGGAATATGCATGTACGCATCCTTTAGATCCGAGGATCATGACCAGTTTTCTTGTAGGAAGAACAGGAGCAGTGTCCCCAACAGACCATTTGAATATTTTGCACACCAAGGTTTTGTAGATCCAGAATGGGGTAGAACCTGAGCGTGTTTTTGGGGACCAGAAGTACCTGGAGTAAAAGCCCTGCCCGATCTTGGGCTGGGGGAACTGGCTTGATGGCAAGGTCAGCCAGCAGTGTCATGACCTCAGTCTGCAGGAGGCTCCAGTGCACAGGGTCCATGGGGTACTCCGTGGAATTGTAAGGAGGCAGCAGCTGGGTGAAATGTAACCGATAGCCGCTTTGGATATCTATAGCAGCCATGCATCCAAAGTGAGGAGAGGCCACCGGTAGGCAAAGTGGATGAGCTGCCCCTCACCTGCAGGGGGACCTCAGCAGACAATGGTCATCTGGCTATGCTCCTGAAGACCCCATCAAAAACCTGCACTTGGCTTGGGCTGGGGGGTGGGCTGTGCATTTGGGGTTTTCTCCCTTAGCTGTGAGCGGGCAACTAGGGTCTTAAACTGCACCTGCAGCTGGGAAGGAAAGTACTGCCATGGGAATGGAAAAAAAGCCTTCTCACCTTCATGTTTCTTTCGTGCAGGGTCTGCAGGTTTTCTGGAGAGCCTGGTGAGGGTCGTTTGCTCCTTCTCCAGCTCTTTGGAATTCTTCTACACAGGCTTGCTGAAGAGGTTCTCATCCCGACAGGGGATGATGGCAATTCTGTTCTGGACCAACTATGCCAGGTCAAAGGACTACAACCAGGTCATCCGCTGTGCAGCGATACCCACGGCCGCCACCCTACTGGTGGATTCGAAGGCATTATAGGCACCCCAGACCATAAACTTCGAGCAATCCTTGCCGTGAGCTACAAGGTCTCAAAAAAGACTTGCGGCAGTCCTCGGGAAAAAGGGAAGCAAAGTCCTCAGTGTCCAGCATGACATCCTTGAGGAACATGGCCATATATTAACAATTCTTATATACCGCACTATTAGACATCAGCGCGGTTTACATTGAACAAAAAACATCCGACAATTTACATATGTCTGGTCATTACATTTAACAGGAAGTATAACTTGGCGAAATAGGGGAAACTAAATACAATGAGGGTTATCTGATAAAGGATATCCTGGTTAACTATATACAATGGTGGTACAATAGTACATGGAACAATTTACTATTTACATTGTGAAGTTGGCCTGTTGCGAGGTTCTATCTGTTTGACCACTTCTGCTATTTGCCTGGGGGTTATGTTCGGAGCTGTCAATGAGATATTTAAGGAAGAGGAAATGTTTCAGTGCCTTTCTGAACTGACTCAGATTAGGTGTTGCTCTGATTTGTGCTGGTAAGGTCTGGTAGGCCAGGATCCGGGCTATCAGCATGGAACTCTGGAAGCACCTCCTACCGAAAGAGTCCAGGCTCCTCACCTCCCGTGTGGCTAGTACCAGAGTATGGTTTGGCACTCTTTGCATGCTTCAAAGCAAACTTGGCCACAATGGAATTGTGGGGTGATTGAGGCTTCTCAAACAGAGTAGTTACTCACCTGTAACAGGTGTTCTCCAGGAGCAGCAGGAATCAGTTCTCACTTATGGGTGTCATCGACGCAGATGAAGCCCCAGCGGAGCATTTCCCCAGCTTTCCATGAAAGCCTTTGGGAATGCTGGCACGCATGCGTGGTTCCCTTCCCGCCTAAAGGTGCCATCTTACCTCAGTCAAATGACATAGCTAAGAACAGCACAAAAAAATGTAAAAATTAAACTATGTACAACTGCAACTCCAAGGGGAGAAGGGAGGGTAGTGAGGACTGATTCCTGCTGCTCCTGGAGAACACCTGTTACAGGTGAGTAACTACTCTTTCTCCAGGACCAAGCAGGAAGTCAGTCCTCACTTATGGGTGACTCCCCAGCTCTGGGCTACCAGGAACCCAGGCTGAACAAGAGAACTCCCTCTAGTCTCAGCAACACAGTAAAGGCTTTGCAAGGACACACCCTCCACAGGTAGCCCAACCAGAGGGCAGGAGTTGCCTAGACCTCAAAGAGATTCCTGAGTACTGCTTGGCCAAAAGCACTGTCCCTACGGGACTCCCTCTCCAGACAGTAGTGGGCTGCAAAAGTCTGGCTTGAAGACCAAGTAGCAGCCCTGCAGATGTCTTGCAATGGAACAGAGTGGAGGTGAGCCACTGATGCAGCCATTGCCCTCACACGGTGGGTCGTGACCCTACCCTGCAAAGGAAGGTCAGCCGCCTTGTAAGCCCAGGTGATACAGTCAGCCACCCAGATGGACAAGGTACACTTGAACACAGGCCTCCCCAAGTTATTGGGGTCAAAAGAAAGGAAGAGCTGAGAAGCCTTCCTGTGACCTTGCGTACGTTCAAGGTAGAAGGATAAGGCCCTCCTACAGTCCAAGGTATGGAGAACTGTTTCAGCCTGACTTGCATGAGGCCTAGGGGAAAAAGTAGGAAGAACCACCTCTTGGTTGAGGTGGAAAGAGGAGACAACCTTAGGAAGGAACTTAGGGTGAGTCCTGAGGACCACCCTGTTTTTATAGAACCTGGTGTAAGGTCTATCACAGACCAAGGCCTGAAGCTCACTCACTCTCCTAGCCGAAGTAAGGGCTATCAGAAACAGAGTCTTCCAGGAAAGGAAGCGTAGAGGGCAAGTAGCCATAGGCTCAAAAGGTGGGCGAGTCAGTTGCTGCAAGACCACATTAAGCTCCCACTCAGGAGCAGGAGGACGTATGGGAGGTTTGAGCAGAAGCAAGCCCTGAGAAACCTAGACACCAAAGGGTGCACAGACAAGGAATGGCCCTCAACTAGGGAGTGGTGAGCTGCCAAAGCAGAGAGATGGACCCGAACAGAGTTGGATTTGAGACCCTGATTGGACAAGTGCAGCAGGTACTGAAGCACTACTGACACAGTACAGGAGAAAGGATCCTCAGCATGCAGCAGACACCACACAGAGAACCTTTTCCACTTGAGAGCATAGGTCTTCCTAGTGGATTGTTTCCTGGAGGCTAGGAGAACTTCCTCAACCTCGGGAGGCAGGCCCCAGGGAGCCAACACTACCCTTGCAGCCTCCATGCCATCAGATTGAGAGCTTTGAGATTGGGATGCAGCAAGGAGCCCTGATTCTGAGAAAGAAGGTCAGATTGCAATCCCAGAGGCAGATCCACTGCCAGTTGAAGCAGGAGGGGGAACCAAGGCTGCCTTAGCCACCGGGGAGCTACCAGGAGGACTGAGGCCCTGTCTCGGAGAATCTTGAACAGTGTTCGGGTCACCAGAGGGGTGGGAGGAAACGCATAGAGTAGGCCCCGAGTCCAGGGAATCAGAAAAGCATCTGCTGCTACTCTCAGAGGATGCGGTTGCCTGGAGCAGAACCTTGGCAGCTGGTTGTTCAGTGGACTGGCAAACAGGTCTATGGAGGGAAGCCCCCATCTCAAGAAAATCTTTTGAACCACTAAAGGATGTAGCTGCCACTTGTGTGGTTGCAGAATCCTGCTCAATCTGTCTGCCAGGGAATTCTCCTGTGTCGCAATGGCCTTCTTGGAGTAGTAAAGCTAATATTGAATTCCTGAAATTACTCCACTTTAACATGCAGCTATTATAAGCGCTGCATTGGTCTGAGACTACACATTGGGTAAAAGAGAGCTTAATGAATGATAAGCACCACGCATACCCTAATAGCTGCATGTTAAAGTGGAGTAATTTCAGGAATTCAATATTAGGGAATTCTCCTGGCCTGGAAGATAGACTGCTTTGAGGAGCATGTTGTGTTTCAGGGCAAAGGAACAGAGGTCCTGGGCCTCCTGGCAAAGGGGCTGGGAACCAGTTCCGCCCTGTTTGTTGACATAGAACATGGCTACCTGGTTGTCTGTCTGGATCAAGACAGACTGTTGTGCCAGGGAAGCAGTAAAGGCCTTGAGGGCCAAGCGGATAGCTCTGAGTTCCAGTAGATTGATCTGCTGGGACGCCTCCCAAGGAGACCACAGGCCCTGGGTGCACTTGTCTAGGCAATGTGCTCCCCAACCCTGTAGAGAGGCATCGGTGGTTAGGACCACTGTATGAGGTGGGATCTGAAAGGGCACCCCTACCAGCAGATTGGGGGGGTGTAACCACCAGTTGAGGGAGGCCAGGAAACGGTGGGACACTCTGATCCTGTCTCTGAGACTGCCTGAGGCTTGTAACCACTGAGTCCGAAGGCACTACTGGGCAGGTCTCATATTGAGCCTGGCATTGGGGGTCACCTGTACTGTCGACGCCATGTGGCCCAGAAGCCTGAGACAGAGTCTGGCAGAGACCAGGGACCTGTGCAGAAACTTGCTGGCGAGGTCCATGAGCCTTTGTGCTCGGTCCACCGGTAAGAATGCTCTTGCCAGCTGAGAATCCAACCTTACTCCTATGAACTCCAAGTTCTGGGAGGGGAGCAAAGTGGACTTTGCGAAGTTGATGACTAAGCCCACCTTTTGGAGCAGTTCTATGGTCCTGTTGGTGGCCTGTTGAACTTCCAGGGAAGTCTGGCCTCTGATGAGCCAGTCGTCTAGGTAAGGAAACACAAAGATGCCCTGATTCCTCAGGTAGGCTGCCACCACTGCCAGGCACTTGGTAAACACCCTGGGAGCGGAGGTCAGTCCAAAAGGCAGTACTCTGTACTGATAATGGTTTCCTCCCAAAATGAACCTGAGGTACTTTCTGTGATCTGGATGAATAAGGATATGAGTGTAAGCATCCTTTAGATCTAAAGAGCAAAGCCAATCTCCCTGCTGGAGGTAGGGCAGACGTGTTCCAAGAGTAAGCATCTTGAACTTCTCTTTCACTAGAAACTTGTTTAGGTTTCTGAGATCCAAAATGGGTCGAAGACCACCGGTTCTTTTTGGCACCAGGAAATACCTGGAGTAAAACCCGTGACCTTGAAGTGGGGAGGCACAGGCTCCACCGCCTTGTCCAGCAACAGACCCTTTAGCTCCTGGAGGAAAAGGGCTGTATGCAGGGGAGCCGGAAAGGCTCCCCTGGGAAGTGTGGCGGAGGCAGTTGGTGAAAGTGCAGGGCATAGCCTCGATGGACTATGTCCAGCACCCAACTGTCCTGGGTTATCAAGGGCGACTTGTGGGCGAACAAGGCTAGGCGGCCTCCTCTGCAGGGCTGGGACTGCAAGGGAGGTATGGCTATACTCGAGTCAAAAACCCCCACCCTGCGGAGTGGAAGCAGGGGCTGCAGGCTTGGGGGTCCTCTGCCTACGGGGCCCATTACCCTGGCCCTTGGCTTGCTGACCCTGGGGGGCAACTTGGGCAGCTGGATATTGTGGGTACTGTTTGTAGGCAGTGCCCTTCCTCGGGTAAAAGGACTTTTTACCCGAGCCCTTCTTCTTATGAGAAGGGGCAGAGGTCTTCCTCGACAGCCTTGTCCTCGTGAGGTGCTCTGTCTCGAGCTGAGCGGCCTTCTCGGCCACAGGCTTGCCAAAAAGGTTTTCACCTCGGCAAGGGACATCGACCAACTTGTCCTGAACCCATGGCTCGAGGTCCGATGACTGCAGCCATGCCTGGTGTCGGGCCGCGATGCCGGCTGCCGCTACTCGGGCCGAAGCCTCGAAGCCATCGTAGGCGGCACGGGACATGAACTTAGAGCATTCCCGGATCCTCGAAGACAAGGACTTAAAACTCTGCAAGGGCTCCCCAGAGAGACCAGCAGAGAAACCGGCCAACTCCTTGGCCAGGTCCCGCAAATACATGCCCATGTACAGCTGGTAAGTCTGGACACGGCAAGCAAGCATAGAGCCCTGAAAGCACTTTCTACCGACGCCATCAAGGCTTCGGGCTTCTCTACCAGGAGGCACCGCGGAGTACATCTTCGGACTCTTCAGAAAATGGATGGCCGATTCCACAACCATGGAATGGTGAGGTAGCTGTGCCTTCTGGAAGCCAGAACTCTTCCGAAGCCGATAGATGGAATCGACTCGCTTGCTCAAAACCGGCGCCGAGGCCGGTGCCTCCCACATCCGGAAGAGGAGCCGTTCCAGCATCTGAGGAACTGGGACAGTAAAGGCCTCCTTCAGAGGAGATTCATACTGCAGAGCATCGAGCTCCTCGGCTCGAGGCTCTTCCTCGGGGTCAGCCGGGATAGCTAGGGCAGCGGCCATATCCCAGATAAACTCCGAGAACCTAGTATCCTCCGGAGGGGATCTACTCCGGGGCTCAGACTCTGGTGAGTCCGAAGGGACACACCGAGTCTTGAAGGTGTGAGGAGACTCCTCTTCTTCGGTCTCCCAAGCAGACTCGTCCGATGTCGAGTCGAGGTCCAAACCCGCGGGGCCTCTAGGCACCCGCCCCGACGCTGGAGGCACCGGCATCGAGACCCTCGGTCCCAAACGGGAGGTCGAGGGAGATCTCGACCGAGGACGACTTCGAGCCGCAAGGGACTCGAGTATCGGCTCGGTCTCCGGGGTAGACTTCGAAGTCGATATCCCGGTGGTCGGGGCAGATGCGCCAGACAGGCTGGCCATCAGCGCCCGCTGCTGAACCATGAAGGCAGACATACTGCTCTCCAAGGCTGTCAACCTGAGACTCAGCTCGGGCGACGCAGCAGCCCCCGACTCGGGCCCCGGCGGCGCCAGGCCCGACGTCGGTACTCGGGGAGGCGAGTCCACGAGGACAACAGGACTTACGTGTCCAGCAGACTCTGGCTCCATGCGAAGAACTTTAGTTGGCTTTTCCTGGTCCACGGGCCCGGGACGACGGTCGGGGGTCTGAGACCTGGCCCTAGAGGGCTCAGGGACCTCCTCCGACGCCGCCCTCGCGAGCTGCTTCTTCCTCTTATGTTCCCGGTCGGGGGACCCCCTGTCCGAGGAGCTCAGACGCCTCTCGGGATCGGAATCCCGAGATGTCGAGGCCTCAGACGAGGTCCGGGCCCGGGCAGAGGCCGAGTCCGAGAAAAGCCTTTCACTTTGTTGCTGACGACTTCAGAGGGCCTTGGAAGACATTTTTCCACATGGCCCGCACATTTTAGAATCGTGGTCCGGGCCAAGGCACCGAAGGCAGCAGTCGTGTGTGTCGGTGAGAGACATTATCTTCTTACACCGATCACACTTCTTGAAACCGCTGGAAGCCATTGGGGAGGAAAGGGTCCCCGCGAGGTCAAAGGACCGGCCTTCCAGGGAAAAAGAAAAAGATTTGGCGCGAGCGCCTAGCCACTAAGGGCAAAAACCGAAAAAGGAAAATAGGGATTCGATACCAGTGTACCGAACCCGGCGGGAGGGGAACCGATGTCGAATCCGAGGAAAAAAGCGAAATAACGCCAAGAAAAAACTTCTCTTTTCCGGGAAAAAAAGGACACACGTCTGATGGGCTTCACGGAAAAAAAGAGACTGAGGTAAGATGGCACCTTTAGGCAGGAAGGGAACCGCGCATGTGCGCCAGCATTCCCAAAGGCTTTCATGGAAAGCTGGGGAAATGCTCCGCTGGGGCTTCATCGGCGTCGATGACACCCATGAGGACTGACTTCCTGCTTGGTCCTGGAGAAACTGGGTTTGTTTGGACCCAGTACAGGGAAGTCGAGCCAGTGACTGATGACCGGAAGTGTAAGTGGTGCCTCCCACAGCTGCAGTAGCAGTGTCTGCAGGACATGATGGTTGGGGACAGTCACAGTCTCAACAAGGGTACCGAGGGGTACTGGAGGAGTTCCAGTTTCTCGGCCCTCTGTTCCTCTTCCAATTCCAGAGAAAAGGGAATAGTCCTGGCCAGATCCCAAACAAAATCTTGGAAGGACATGTCTTCCCGGCAACTTCTACTGATCTGGAGGGGGTGATGTGTTGGACAGGAGATCTTGGTCCTGAAGATCCGACACTGTCGATTCCATCTCTGTTTCCCATTTCAATTCAGAGAGGAAGTTGAAGTAATGCTGAGACTCATCCAAGCGCTGACTGCGTGGTTCAAGGGAGGGTGGATGTCGATGGTCTCCCTTGTGTCCAGCATGCTGATGGCGATGCCCCAGGGCCTCAGAATCTGACACACTGGAGAAGGAGATGGCTCTGGCCACTGGAGTCTATACCAATATTCCACCCGATGTCCCAGCCGCAACAGGCAGGGCATGGATCTCCAGGATAGGCTGCATTCCACAGGGCTTTCACTGCTGCCAAGTGAGCTTCTAAGCCTCACTGGTGTTCCTCCAGAACCAGCACTGACGAGGACATCAAAGCTGCCGCAATTGCCGGTAACCCCTCAGGTGGGGACTACACAATAACAGGAGCATTGGGAGACATCCGGCTGCTCTCCTGGGCACTGGGACTGGACTCTGACATCCAGGTCAGGTCCCCCTACGGGGGAAACTTGGCCAACTGTTCCTGGCCCTCACTGTCTGTCTCGCGCTGAGCGGGGCTGCGATGGCGCTGCACACGGATTTTCATCTTGTGCTCCCCTTTCGATGTAGATGGGGTCTCTGCAGAGGGTTGCCCTTCTCCACTCAAACCCTTCTGTTCCGACTGAGCCCTCTGCTCTTTTCCCTTGACCACCTCAGGCATGGATGAGGGAGTCAGGGCTGAGGATGCCGAATCAGATGAGTTAAAGAGGAACTCCTCCTAAAATTACTGATTCTTCAGCCCTTGACGTATCATCTGCAAGAAGAGCTCGCAGCACGCTGGCTGGTGGTTGGGTCCAAGGCATGGCAAACAGCAATTATGGTGGTCAATGGCACAAATGATCTTGCCACATTTGGTGCAGTTTTTAAAGCCACTAAAAGGCTTAGACATGCCAAAAAATACAGCCTTGGTAAAATCAAATTGAAAAATGGCCATGGGAGGGAAAAAGTCCCCGAAGGGGGAAAAACACTAAAAAGGAGCAGAAACTACAGAAAAAAAAACAAAGGTAAAGAAAAAAACTAACTGATGACAGGCTGATGAAAAAACGAGTGAAAGCTCAGCCACAAGGGCAAGAAATTCAAACCTTTTCCAGACTACAGGAACATGTCCTAGGGGCTTCGCAGTAAAAAGAAGACTGGAGAATATGGCGCCGCAGCAGGTGGGAAAGGCAGGCACGCATGAAAACATCTTATCTGCTGACATGTAGGGTGACTATTTATTTAACAGGTTTTTAAATACCGCTTTATCATTTTAGTCAAAGCGGTTTACACTGTAACTTAAACTTGCTAATGTACATTAAATAGGGACATTGATAACTTGAATTCTTCTGAGGCAATGGAGGGTTAAGTGACATGCCCAAGGAAATGCTGATGTTTTCAAAGAAAGATCTTACTCTTTGTTTGCACTGCCTTTTATTTATCAAGAACTAGATATCTAGAAACTCTGCAAGATTTCCCTTTGGTGGGGCAACTATTCATAGGCAGTCTTACTTGCTGAAACAAACTCAGATGGAAATGAATCTTTTTAGCTTGGTAACCTGGTGCTCTTTTTAGAAGGCAGAAAAAGCGTAGTTACTCACCTGTAACAGGTGTTCTCCAGGAGCAGCAGGAATCAGTCCTCACATATGGGTGACGTCGGCGCCGACGGAGCCCTCGTGCGGAGCATTTCCCCAGCTTTCAAAGAAAGCCTTTGAGAATGCAGCGCACATGCGCGGTCCCCTTCCCGCCCAAGGGTGCCATCTTGCTCAGTCTGATGACATAGCTAAAAGACAGCAAAAAACCCAAAAATGAAATATATATAACTGCAACTCCAAGGGGATGAAGGAGGGTCATGAGGACTGATTCCTGCTGCTCCTGGAGAACACCTGTTACAGGTGAGTAACTAAGCTTTCTCCAGGACCAAGCAGGATGTCAGTCCTCACATATGGGACTCCCCAGCTCTAGGCTACCGAGAACCCCAAAGCTGAAAAATAAGCTCCCTCTAGAGCCTCAACATGCGGGATAAGAATCTTTTCTGAGAACGCCCCCGAATGGTAGCCCAACACAAGCGCTGGAGGGTATGAGTTGCCTAAACCTCAAAGAGATTACCGAAAGCACTGTCCCTGCGGGACTCCCTCTCGAGGCAGTAATGGGCCGCCAAAGTCTGGCTTGAAGACCAAGTAGCGGCCCGGCAGATGTCTGCCAACGGAACAGAGCGGAGATGAGCTACTGACGCAGCCTTCGCCCTGACACGGTGGGTTGTGACTAGACCCTGCAAGGAGAGGCCGGCTGCCCTGTATGCCCAGGCGATACAGTCTGCTACCCAAATGGACAGGGTATGCTTGGAGACAGGTAACCCCAGTTTATTAGGGTCAAAAGATATGAAGAGCTGAACAGCCCTTCGATGCCCCTGCGTACGGTCAATGTAGAAAGACAACACCCTCCTATAGTCCAGGATATGCAAAACCATTTCAACCTGGCTGGCATGCGGCCTGGGAAAGAAGGTCGGAATAACCACCTCCTGATTGAGGTGGAAGGAGACAACCTTTGGAAGGAACGTAGGATGAGTCCGTAAGACCACCCTGTTCCTATAGAACCGTATGTATGGTCTATCAGAAACCAGAGCCTGTAGTTCATGCACACGCCTGGCCGAGGTAAGAGCTACCAAGAACAACGCCTTCCAAGAAAGGAAGCATAAATGACAGGTAGCCATCGGCTCAAACGGCGGGTGAGTAAGTTGTTGCAAGGCCACATTCAAATCCCACTCAGGGGCTGGTGGACGAATCGGAGGCTTGAGCAAAAGCAGGCCTCTGAGGAAGCGGGCCACTAAGGGGTGGACTGACAGAGACTGGCCCTCCACCGGTGAGTGGTGCGCTGACAGAGCACTGAGGTGGACCCGAACAGAGTTGGATTTAAGGCCTAGGTGCAGCAGGTACTGCAGCACCACTGGTACGAGGCACGATAAAGGATCCTCTTGGCGCTGAGCACACCAGGTGGAGAACCTACGCCACTTGAGGGCATAAGATTTCTGGGTGGATTGTCTCCTAGAGACCAAAACCACCTCCTCCACTTCCATAGGTAGAAGTAAGGGGGCTAGAACCACCCTCTCAGCAGCCAGGCCATCAAATGAAGGGACTGGAGGATGGGTTGCAGGAGAGATCCCTGATCCTGAGACAGGAGATTGGGTTGCACCCCCAGAGGGAGTGGTGTGTCCACCGCCAATTGCAGAAGGAGGGGAAACCATGGTTGCCTCGGCCATCTGGGGGCTACCAGAATCAGCGAGGCCCGGTCCCGAAGAACCTTGAATAGGGTTCGGACCACTAGAGGTGTTGGAGGAAACGCATACAGTAGGTCCGTAGACCAAGAGATTAGGAAGGCATCTGCTGCTATTCGCAGAGGATGCAGTTGTCTGGAACAGAACCTGGGCAGCTGACGGTTCAGTGGGCTGGCAAAGAGATCAATGGTTGGAAGACCCCATTTTAGGAAGATCTGCTGGACAACTAGGGGATTCAAATACCATTTGTGAGGCTGTAGAATCCTGCTCAACCTGTCTGCCAGGTAATTTTCTTGGCCAGGTAGATAAACTGCCTTGAGAAACATTCCGTGTTGGAATGCAAAGGCGCACAGGGCCTGTGCTTCCTGACAGAGAAGCCTGGATCCCGTGCCTCCCTGTTTGTTCACATAGAACATTGCTACTTGGTTGTCTGTCTGAATCAAGACAGACTGGTGAGAGAGGACATGAGAGAAAGTTTACAGAGCTAATCGAATAGCTCGCAACTCCAGCAGATTGATCTGCTGTGTAGACTCCCGAGGGGACCATAGGCCCTGAGTATATGCCCCCTGGCAATGTGCACCCCAACCTTGAAGAGAAGCATCGGTCGTCAGCACCTGTGTGTGTGGTGGTGCCTGGAAAGGTACCCCTTTGAATAGGTTTGGGAGATGCAGCCACCACTGCAGGGAGGCCACTAGCAGTTTGGACACTCTTACTCGGTCTCTTAAGTCTTCTGTGGCCTGTATCCATTGGGCTCTGAGGCACCATTGAGCAGGCCGCATATGCAGACGAGCATTTGGAGTTACATGAACCGTGGATGCCATGTGGCCCAAAAGCCTCAGGAAATGTCTGGCAGAGACCAGAGATCCACTGCGAAACTGCTGGGCCAGAGCCATTAGTCTATGAGCCCTGTTCCCGGGCAAGTAAGCCATTGCTTGTGAGGTATCCAACCTGGCCCCTATGAACTCTATGTCCTGTGAGAGGATCAAAGTGGACTTTGCGAAGTTTATGACAAAGCCCAGGTGCTGGAGAAGAGAGACAGTGCGAAGAGTGGCTTGTCTGGCCTCCTGTGGAGACTGACCCCTGATGAGCCAGTCGTCCAGGTATGGAAAGACAAAGATGCCCTATTTTTCTGAGATAGGCCGCCACCACCGCCAGGCATTTGGTGAAAACCCTGGGGGGCGGAGGTCAGGCCAAATGGAAGTACTCTGTACTGAAAATGATTTCCTCCCACTACAAATCTGAGATATTGTCTGTGGTCTGGATGAATGAGGATGTGAGTATAAGCATCCTTTAGGTCTAAGGAGCATAGCCAATCTCCCTGCTGGAGGTAGGGCAGCAGTAAGAACTGGAGAGAGGCAGTTGGGAAAGGCGGGAAGGCAGCACGCAGGCGTTGTGGAATGCTCCCAAAAGCTTTCTAATTGGACACTGGGGAGCGTTCCCGTGCAGGCTCCGTCGGTACCGACGATACCCATATGTGAAGACTACATTCCTGCTTGTTCCTGGAGATTATCAGAAACACTTTCACCATTGGTAATCACCAAGTCCAATATGGCCCCTTCATGTGTGGGTTCTGTTACTAGCTGCCTGAATAGTTCTCCTTACTTCTAGATATTACAGCAGGGATGTGTCAATCAACATCTGGCATATTGAAAACCCCTAAGAGTAGCACTTCCCCTTTCCTGGCAATGCTGAGTATGTCTTCTATTACATCTCAGTCCACCTCTTCTCCCTGTGAGGGAGCTCTGTATATCACGCCAATGCAAACAAATTTTTCTTTCCCTCTTTCAAATTTAACCCACAGGGCCTCTTCTCTCCCTTTTCAACCCTGTATTTCCATAGCTTTATTATTATTTACATATAGTGCCACTCCTCCTCCTCCTCCTACCCTGCCCTTTCTGAATAAAGTATAGCATGGTATAGTTACATCCCAAGTCATGGTTGTCCGTGAACCATGTCTCTGTTACCGCCACTAAATCCAAGTCAGCCTCTCCCATTAAAGCATCAACATCTGGGATCTTATTTCCAATGCAACGGTCATTTATACACACTGCTTTCCATATGTTGCCCCTTTTACACATTTTCATAAAGGTATTTAATGCTACACTTACCTGGGGCTTTCTTCACCCATCCACAACAAATCTAGTTTAAAGCCCTCTTCAGTAGGTTAGCCAGTCTGCTACTGAAGACATGTCGACCATTCTTGGACAGATGGACGTCATCTCTGCTCTGCAACCCTTGGAAAAACATCCCATGGTCCAAGAAACCAAGGGGATAGGTATGGCCTTGGTCATGTCTCGCACAAAGTCCTGGAAAGACATACCCTCTGGGCACAATTTACGCTGCTCATACAGAGGGGATGGGTCAGAAGGAAGGTCTAGGGACTTCCTGTCTGATATGGTAGTCTTCCTTGGTTTCAGAGCTCTCGGATTTGGACTCCGAGAGGAAAGCGAAGTAGCACTGGGTCCTCTCCTGCCGCCTGCTCCAGTCATATGAAGAGGGTGGGATTCATGGCACCCCAAGTGGGAACATCAGACTCCAAAACGCTAGACAAGGAGATAGCCATGGGACTGGCATCAATTCCGATCCCCCACCAGATGTGTCTGCTTCATTGGGAGGTGCATGGGTCTCCAGGATAAGCTGAAAGAGTGTGGTGACGCCGTCAAAGGCATTGAAGGGCCACAGTGCCACAAAGCCAGGACGGCTGCCATGTGTACCTCAAGGGCCCTAAGGAGTAACTCTAGTACCACCACCTTGGAGGGGACCGAGGTTGAAACTGCACCGTCGGCCACCAGTACAGATACCTCCGGACAGGGACTCCACGATGACGGGCTCATCAGGAGACATCCAGCTACCCTTTGGGGCTTTGGGACTGCTGGAGAAGCTTAGCGGGCCACTCTAGGCATTGCATCGGAAATGGCTTTGGTATCAATGCACATAGGGGCTTGTCCTGGTGCTCAGGTGCCCCCTTCGACATTGATGGGATCAGGTCACGTCCTTCCTCGATTCTAGTAGGATATCGATGAAGAGTCTCCACTCGATGCCACAGGCCCTTGGTTACGAGTGTGACCTGGTATCTCTCACAGTTGATGTCTCATCGTAACCTCTCAATCGCATCGCCAATGCTGGAGCCGAGGATGCTGAATCAGACGTTCCGAAGGTGGACTCCTCCTGCTTTTCCTGGCCCTCCAGGCCTCTCCTTGTCATCTGCAGGCAAAGGCTGAAAGAAGCAGGCTAGTGATCAGGCCCAAGGCACTGCAGGCACCAATTGTGCTTGTCGGTGACTGAAATGGTATGGCCACATTTTGTGCACTTCTTAAAGCCATGCCTGGGAAGACTGCATAGGCAAGGTCGAAGGCCTTAATTGTGCTGATGGCAGAACTAAAAAAGACAAACTAACAACCCCCCCACCCCAAAAGTCAGCTGGGAGAACACTTAACTGACAATAGATGTTAAAATTTGAAGAAAAGAACCCACAAGGGGGCAAAACAAGAGAAAATATTTTGCGCTGGTGCAGGACATATCCTAGGGGCTCCATGGAACAAAAGAAGACTGGAGAAGATGGCGCTGCGATAGGTGGGGAAGGCAGGCATGGTGCAGCCTCCCGAAAACTTCCAATGGAAGCTGGGGAGCGTTCCTGTGCGAAGCTCAGTCAGTGACAACACCCATACATGAGGACTTCATTCCTGCTTGTCCACGGAGAAAGCACAGTTACTTACCTGTAACAGGTGATCTCTGGGAACAGCAGGAATAAGTCTTCACATATGGGTATCGTCGGTATCGACGGAGCTTGCGCGGGAACGCTCCCCAGCATCCAGAAAGAAAGCTTTTGGGAGCATCCCACAGCGCCTGCGCGCTGCCTTCCCGCCTTTCCCAACCGCCTCTCTCCAGTTCAAGTTTTAAGCTGAGACAAAGAGAGAGAGAGAGGAAGGGAAAGATAGATAGAGAGATACAACTCCTAGGGGAGGTGGGTGGGTTGTGAAGACTTATTCCTGCTGTTCCCAGAGATCACCTGTTACAGGTAAGTAAACTGTGCTATCTCCGGGAACAAGCAGGAATGAGTCTTCACATATGGGGACTCCCCAGCTAGAGATGCCAGGGAGATCTCCAAGGTTGTGAGTCAATGAGAAGGGCTCTACCTGCCCCATGGATCTCGGGCATCCAACCAGGGATGGGGGGGTAGGAGTTGATTAGGTATGGAACAGGTGTTTGAGAATAACCTGACCAAATAAGGCATCCCGGCGGGAGTCCTTGTCCAAGCAGTAATGGGCTGTAAAGGTATGAACCGAGGCCCAGGTGGCCGCTCAACAGATTTGGTCGATGGACACAGAGTTCAAATGAGCCATAGAGGCTGCCATGGCCCTCACATTGTGAGCTGTGACATGGCCCTCCAGAGAAAGGTTCTTACTCTGGTAGGCGAAAGAAATACACTGAGCAATCCAATTGGACAGAGTTCTCTTAGAGACTGGAAGTCCCAAATGAGAGGGATCAAAAGCAACAAAGAGTTGAGAGGACTTTCTATGTTGCTGTGTCCTTTGTAAGTAAAAAGCGAGCGCTCTCTTACAATCCAGGGTATGGAGATTCCTCTCTGCACTTGATGCATGAGGTCCTGGAAAAAAGACAGGTAAATACACCTCCTGGTTCAGATGAAAAGGTGAGACCACTTAAGGCATAAAGTGTGGATTAGTCCTGAGGACTACCTTGTTATGATGGAACCTTGTATAAGGAGGATTAGCCATCAAGGCTTGCTGCTCACTGATGTGGCGAGCTGAGGTGACTGCAATGAGAAAAGTAACCTTCCAGGAAAGAAATTTCAAGGAGGTAGTGGCTAAGGGTTCAAAGGGTGGCTTCATAAGCTGGCCAAGAACCAAATTCAAGTCCCATGCCACTGGAGGTGGTGTAATGGGAGGTTTAGTTAAAAGAAGGCCTCTCATGAATCTTGCAATAAGAGGATGAGAGGAAATAGGCTGTCCATTGAAAGGCTTAAGGGATGCTGCAATAGCACTCAAATGGACTCTTACTGAATTTGTTTTAAGGCCTGCATGGGATAAATGCAGCAAATACTCTAGTAAAGAATTCAGAGGTATTGCAAGGGGGTTAAGACCCTTCTGTGCACACCAAATGGTAAACCTTTTCCATTTAAAAGCATAGGAACGTCTAGTGGAAGGCTTTCTGGAAGCATGAAGGATATCCTTCACCTGCTGAGAAAGATGCAAATCTTGAAGGTCTAGGCCTTCAGCAACCAGGCTCTGAGATGAAGAGACTGGGGATTTGGGTGCCACAACGTTCCCTCCTCCTGGGACAGGAGGTCTGGAGCAGATCCCAAGTCCAGGGAGGGAGCTTGAGAGAGATGCAGAAGTACAGGGTACCACACCTGGCGTGGCCAATGTGGTGCTATGAGGATCACAGACCCCTTGTCTCTCTGAAGTTTGAACAGTGTCTTGGTAATTAGGGGAATGGGTGGAAAGGCATAGAGGAAGTCTTGTCCCCAATGAAGGAGGAAGGCATTCCTGGCCTGAACTCCCTGACACGGAATCCTGGAACAGAACCGGGGAAGTCTGGCATTCCACGGACTTGCAAACAGGTCTATGTCCGGGGTTCCCCAATTTCGGAAGATCCTGGCTTATCTGGTCCCCATGGAGGGACCATTCGTGTGGAAGCACAACTCGACTAAGTCTGTCTGCCCAAGAGTTTTGAACCCCTGGAAGATACACTGCCATGAGATGAATTTGATGCTCTCTGGCGAAGGCCCACAATCTCAAAGCTTCGTTGAAAAGCGACAGAGAGCCAGTCCCGCCCTGCTTGTTCACGTAGAACATGGCTACTTGGTTGTCCGTGTGGATGAGGACTGTCTTGTAGCTGAACAGGGTGTGGAAGACTCAGAGCTAGAAGAATTGCTCTGAGCTCCAAGAGGTTGATATGTAGAGATGTCTCTTGTGGAGACCAGATGCCCTGGGTGGAGAGATCTTGTAGATGAGCTCCCCAACCCTTTGGAGAAGCATCTGTTGTAAGGGTTGCTTGGGGTAGGGATTGTTGAAAGGGGGACCCCAGCAACAGATTTTGAGTGGACCTCCACCACTGGAGAGACCAGAAAAGGCGACTGGAGGCTGCTATTTTGTCTGACAGGCACCCTGATGCCTGGGTCCCTTGGGTGGACAGAGTCCACTGAGCTGCCCTCATGTGAAGGCGAGCGTAAGGAACCACATGCACGGTGGATGCCATGTGGCCTAACAGTTGTAACATTTCTCGAGCAGTTAAATGGGACTTTAACTGAATTTGTGAGGCTAACTGCACCAAGCGTAGGCAACGGGACTGGGGAAGATAGGCCCTTGCAGTTGTGGTATCCAGTAAGGCCCCTATGAACTCTAAAGACTGAGTAGGGGTGAGATGGGATTTTGGGATGTTTATTACAAGTCCCAGATACTGAAGAACACGCCTTGTGCAGGCTAGGGAAGTCTGGGCCTCTGACTGGGATGGAGCTCGGATGAGCCAGTCGTCCAGATATGGGAATACAAATATTCCTAGAGTGCGTAGAAATGCAGCTACTACTGCCATGCATTTTGTGAACACTCTTGGAGCAGAGGCCAGACCAAAAGGAAGCACTCTGTATTGGTAGTGCTTTCCTTGATAAAGGAACCTTCTGTGTGTTGGATGGATGAGGATATGGGTGTACGCATCCTTGAGATCTAGAGAACAAAGCCAATCCTGACTCTGAAGGTATGGAAGGAGAGCACCGAGAGAAATCATCTTGAATTTCTCCTTGCATAGAAACTTGTTCAATTCTCTGAGATCTAATATGGGTCTGTAGCCCCCTGTTTTCTTTGGGATAAGAAAATAGGGGGAGTAGAACCCTGAGCCCTGTTGAAGAAGGGGTACTTCTTCTATTGCCCTTTGGGCAAGAAGGGTAGCAATCTCCTGACCCAGAAGGTCGAGGAGAGATGTTGGAGAATTGAACTGTCTCACCATGGTGTGAGGAAGGTTTAAGAAATGAAGCTTATACCCCTCCCTTATGATGGAGTGGGTCCATTGCTCTGCCGTGACTTGTTCCCATCTGGGAGCAAAGTGGGCTAACCTTCCTGGAATGGTGAGAGGCTGGCACACTCAAAAGAGTCAAAGGCTGCACGGTTGGAAAATTTGGAAACATCCTGGGCATGTTTATTTATTTATCTTATTTATTTTTTATTTATCTATATTTTTCTATACCGCCCCTTCCAGCGATCAAGGGCGGTTTACAAGGAACATTTTAACAATTGTACACAGATGTATACATTTACATTGAACAATCAGATTCAACTATTTACAATGAACGGTTAAGTTTAACTATTTACATTGAACAAAACTTCAACTTCAAGATGTATTAGTAATACAAACAACCATTAAATTATTTACATTGGATATTTACAGTGGTTGTGTTTTGTGTATATTTTGGAATTTATTTCCTTTTATGACGTAAATCGGGGGTGTGTATGGGGTTTCAGACGGGGGGGTGAGTTGTTTAGTTTTGAGCAAGGGGGTTCGTGTGTGTAATACCATGGTTATGGAGGTGTTTTGGGGGAATATGGGATTTCAAAGTGTTCAGTAAAGAGGTAAGTTTTTAGCTCTTTCCTGAACTGATAGAGGTCATTTATGACGCGAAGGTCTATTGGGAGGTCATTCCAGAGCGTAGGGGCAGTGAATGTGAATGCTCTGGAGCTAGTGGTTTTCTTTGTCTTCCTGAAGGCTTTTGGTGTGATAAGGGAGTGGGCTTCGTTTTGTCTGTGTGATCTAGTTTTGTTTGGTGATTGCAGTAGTGTGGATAGGTATACTTTAGGGAATAAACTTCGTGAGGCCGAAGACCGTCTGGGGCAGGCGGAAGACAAAGTGGAGGTGTTGGAGATGGAGGTGGCCGGCCTAAAAAACCAACTCAGCTTGCACGAGGCAAAGCTGGACGACCTGGAGAACCGGTCACGGCGAAACAACTTACAGTTTATGGGAATTCCAGAGACCGTCTTGGATAAGGACTTGCGGGGCTATTTGGAAGCAGTACTTTTATTTATTTATTTTATTTTATTTATTTATTTTATGCATATTTATATACCGCAACTTCCAAAGTTCAGTTGCGGTTTACAGTGAACAACAATTAACAAAACAGGTTTGTTTTACAGAGAACGTCATAATTAGCAGAACATATGTACAGGGTAACATTATATAATAGTCTAAACAATGTGAAATAATACAGAACAGCACAAACTATATACAAATGTATATTTGTAAATATACATGGAAGTGAGAAGACAAAAGGTGTGGGATCCTCAGGGATGTGTGCTATGTGAGTGGGTTGTAGAGATTTTGTTTGAGGCAGACAGATACCCTTTTAGCCTTTGTCTAAGGTAGGTGATTGGTTTTCTATGTTATAGTGTTTAGTTTAAGCCAGGTGAGAAACTCCTCCCTTTTATCTTCTGAGATAGGAGATGATAAAGTTTGCAGATGATCTGTAACTTCCTTTAGAAACATCCCCATATAGAGACTATAGGAGTTGATTCTGGCAGCAAGCATATTGGCCTGGAAAATTCTCCGGCCAAAAGCATCCAAGGTTCTGCATTCTCTTCCTGGAGGATTAGATGAGTGTCTTTTTGCACTCTTTATCTTCTTCATAGCAGACTCCACCACAATAGAGTGGTGAGGAAGCTGAGTCTTATGAAAGCCAGGACAAGGAGGAACACGGTACATGGTGTCCAACCTACGAGAATGAGGGGAGATAGTGAGAGGTGTCTCCCATATGCCCAACATGTGATCATAAAGGATCTCATGAATTGGTAAAGTAGCTGCCTCTTTAGGAGCCTTAGGATATTGTAAAATATCCAATTTCTTGGCTCTAGGCTCTGATTCAGGGGCCACTGAAATGGAGAGGCCCCTGGCCACTTCCCTAATGAAGTCTTGAAAAGACAAGTCTTCTGGAGGACACATTCTTCTTTTTGGAGAAGAGGGCTCCTGAGGAAGGAGTACCGATGCTTCGACAGAAGCCTCTGATTCATCAGAGTCTTCGGAGGAATCAAAGTATCGCCTGTCTGGATGCTCCTGCAGAGCCCGATATGCGTACCGAGTGGTATCGACATCGGGAGTGATCGGTACCGATGGGCATCACAGAACAGGGTACCACTGCAGTCGACACCGAAGCCGATGCAATCGGTACCGGAACAGATATGGGTGCCGGTGCCGGAACCGGTACCGACAACGGAGTTTGTTGCGGTACCGGAGGCGTCGCAGCTTGTATGAATGCCATAATGGCACGCTGCATGGTCAGAATATTCTGATCCATCGACGCAACCAATGTCTGGATGTCGGTACCAGTGGAAACCACCGGTACCCCAGAACATGGCAACAGATGATCGGTCGAGGCCGAGCCATCAATGTCAACCTGTAACCCCATAGATGAAGCTTTGGAAGCCGGAGCTTCCCGCCGGGGTAATTTTGCCGGTGCGGGATCCTCGAGAGCAAGCCCGGAGGCATCTCGATACTTAGAGGGAGATCTACCCTTCGAGGACCGGCTGGACTTATGTTTGGTTACCTGAGATCCATGGGAGGAAGAAGCAGCCCTGGAAGATGTCGATGCCACCGAAGCTGCATCAGAGGGAAACAGGGTATTGAGCTTTGCCGCTCGATTCTGTTGACCTCTTTTAGACATCATGGAACAGGACTCACAATCGGTGATGGAGTGGTCAAGACCCAAACATTTTAGACACCAGTCATGGGTGTCGGTGATAGAAAGAGTACCGCTGCACTTCGTGCACTTTTTAAACCCGGAAGCGGGCTTTTCCATGAGGAAAATTTTTCTAGGCCTAAGGCCCAAAAGGAAAAAATGCACAGAAGTGGGAAACGGTAGGTTTTTTTTTTTTTTTAAGAAGAAAGAAGAAAAGACCGGCGGTACCGGTCCGATGTCAAAGAAGGCAGACGCGCGACCAAAGAAATAAAAGAAAATAAAGAACTTCTTCAGCGGTGACAGGAACACGACCTGCTGGCTCCGCGGAAAAGAAGAACTGGAGAGAGGCGGTTGGGAAAGGCGGGAAGGCAGCGCGCAGGCGCTGTGGGATGCTCCCGAAAGCTTTCTTTCTGGACGCTAAGGAGCATTCCCACGCAGGCTCCGTCGGTACCGACGATACCCATATGTGAAGACTCATTCCTGCTTGTTCCTGGAGATACTCTATATCAGCCAGCTCACCTTTACCTGTTTATTAACACCTTCAAAAAAATACAACAGATTAGTAAGACAAGACTTTTCCTTAGCTAAATCCATGTTGGCTTTCATCCATTAAACAATGACTATCTAATGTTCCGTAAGTTTATTCTTTATAATGGTTTCTATCATTTTGCTGGCACTGTCAGGCTCACTGGTCTGTACTTTTCTGGATCAACCCTGGAACCCTTTCTAAAATTTTGTGTTACAGTAGCCATTTTCCAATCTTCAGGTACTTCAGATGATTTAATGATAGTTCACAGTTTACTAATAGTAGGTCTGCAATCTCATATTTGTTTCTTCAGCAACCTTGGATGTATACCACCCAGTCCAGGTGATTTACTACTCTTTAGTTTATCAAATAGTTGTAATACATTTTCCCGGTTTATAGAGATTTGTTTCAATTCTTTTGATACATCATTCAGTCTCTCCACTATAGCCTTGTCCTCCCTTAGTGCCCCTTTACCCCTCTATCATCTAATGGTCCAACTGACTCTCTCATAGGTTTCTTGCTATGAAAGTTTTTATTATGCATTTTTGCTTCTACTGCAAGCTTCTTTTCAAATTCTCTCTTTGCCTGACTTATCAATGCCTTGCACCTGACTTACAAAATCAAAAAACAGATCCCACTGTCAGAATACTGCAGAACATCAAAGAAAAAATTCTGACTTACTAATGTGAATTTCTCTTTTTCCCTATTTTCTTTTTGTTGGAGCTGCCCCGACAAAGTGGGGGGAATAGAATCCATTCCCCCGCTGTGGCTTCTTCGTTTTAATAAGATTATAAACGAGTGAATAATTTTCAAACTCTTAGCTTTTGTCGAGTTTTTCAAACTGCCGCCAGTGA
Source organism: Ichthyophis bannanicus (assembly GCA_033557465.1). Classification (NCBI taxonomy): domain Eukaryota; kingdom Metazoa; phylum Chordata; class Amphibia; order Gymnophiona; family Ichthyophiidae; genus Ichthyophis; species Ichthyophis bannanicus. The sequence goes on from CM066036.1 coordinate 702,154,931, forward strand.
TTATTTGATTCCTGTTTTCGTCATTTGGCTGTTTTTCCCATTTCCTGAAAGATGCTTTTTGGCTACAACAATGTCTCTGACCTCACTTTTAAACCATGCTGGCAATTGTTTGGCCTTCCTTCCACTTTTCTTAGAGAATGGAATATGTCTAGTTTAGGCTTCTAAGATAGTATTTTTAAACACTCATGCTTGATGTAAATTTTTAGCTTTTGAAGCTGCTCTTTTTAGTTTTTTTTTATTTTATTTTAGTATTTTATCAGACAATTATGATGGCAGTTTTTCCATGCTTAGTTTTTTTTGTTGTATTAATAGTTGATATATTTCTTATCCCATTTTGGTTATTCAGTCTCCAATTTAATAAGATCATTCTGTAGCTTCTCACAATCTGCAGATGTTCTGACTTTGAATGATTTTGCATTATCTACAAATTTATCACCTCGTTTATCACGCCCTTTCTCCCGATCATTTATACAGTATATTAAACAGCACAAATTCCATTTCAGACTTTCAGAGCACTCTATTTTTCCATTTGAAAACTAATTAGTTTCACACTCTGTTTCCTGTTAGTCAGTTTTCAAAAAAAACAGAATATTACCTCTTATCCCATGATTTTAATTTCCTGTGAAGTCTCTCATGAGGAACTTTGTTAAAAGTTTTCTGAAAATCCAATTATGTTATATCAATGGCCCACCTTTATTTACACCATGAAGAAACATCTAACAAACTAGTAAGGCAAGACTTACTTTTTCTAAACCCTTACTGACTCATTGCCATTATGCCATGTCTATGTCACCAGTAATTTATTTTTTTTTTTTTAGAACAACATATACCATTTTGGCTGACACCAATGTCGGACTCCTCAGTCTACAGTTAGCTGGATCACTTCACCTTTTTTAAAAAAATATGACTTTACACTGACCACCCTGCAGTCCTCAGGTATTAAGGCAGTTTTAAATGAAAAGGTACAGATTACAAGCATCAAGTTGGCAATTTTATGTTGGAACTCTTTCAAAACTCTAGGATGACTATCATCCAGTCCTGGTAATTTGTTACTCTTTAGTTTCTCAATTTGCTCCACTACATCTTTTAGATTTACAGTGGTTTGATATAGCTGTTCTGAATTATCACAATCAAAGAAGGCTTTTGGTATGGTATGATCAAACTATCCTCCTCAGTAAAGACTAAGGCAAATAATTAATTTAGTTTTTTGCTATCCCCCCCACCCCCCGAGCACTCTTTCTAGCCTGTGGAGATTTAGTGGTCTAATCAGCTTCCTCATGGGCTTTTTATTTGGGGATTCTGAAGCTGAAAATGGGTCCTGAAATTCACTGGTGAGAGAGGGAGGAAACGCACTGTCTAGATCCTCCTGAACCAATAATATGCTGCCGAGCCATCAATTCTGGCTCCTCCGGGTGGGTCTAGAAAGCAGTAGCTGGCTAACAAACTAAACTTACCATGGGATAAATGCACTTTCACTTGGCAGTGATGTGTTAACGAACATCTTTTTGACCATCTTGACAGCTTTCATTTTCTGCTTGTATATTGCTGTGCTTTGCTGAGCCAAAGGGAGAACAGGTAATGAATCTTCAGTCTCTAAAGAAGCACTGGCAAACCATGCTCTGGGATCTTAAGGATCAGGCATATGCGGCACTGTAGAGACAGTCCCTGCTAATAAGAGCTTATAGTCTAGTCAAGACAGACAATACAACAACTGGGACTAATATATATTTAGGAGAATGGTAAAGAAACAAATAGCTGGATGTACCAATGGTGATGGTATAAAGCCCACTGTTTCTGTGGGCTTCAGTGTAGACTTTGGCACTGTTCTGCAAGCTGCTTTCTGAGTCGGTAGCTCCTGCTTCAGAGTTGGACTATAAATTAATGATCCCCAGCCCTGAGACCTACAGCATTGTGGTATCCAACATCTTTTTGGAGGGCTCATTCTGCATGGAAGTTCTTTCTCTTGTGCACCCCTCTTTACTTCCAGAACTTTCTCTTGGGAGCTTTGCTCTTCTGGTCTTCCTTCTTACTTTTCTGGTCCAGTTTATTGGGTTTCCCAGCAACTGGCAACAGAAGTAAGAACTGCTAGTCTTCCATCTCATAGTCTTTGGAACACCACAATCTCAGTGACTTTGTGGAACAATGAGGGCAATTTGCAATACATTAAATAGATGCTGCAGATGTTCATAGTGTTATGAAAGTAAACAAACACAGGGGGAAAAGGAGGTTGTTATAGTTCAAGAGAAGTAGCTGAAAAAGTAGAAAAAAAAGAGGTTAAACTTCATGAATTATACAAGATCGCAGAAAGAGGAAAGCAAGAACAAAACATGGAAAAGCTAAGAGAAGCTGGGAAAGCAGTCGGGAAAGCAAAGATGCCAAATACAATAACATGGGAAACAAGACTTTTTTTTCTAAGATATATTAGCCACAGACGGATGTGCAAAGTGGCTTTGTGAGACTCAAGGGCAAAGCTGAGAAATATGTAGAGGCTGGTGAGGATAAAGCAGAATTGCTTAACAAATATTTCTGTGTTCGCAGATCAAGAGCTGGGAATATGACCACAGAGAAAAAACACAAATAGGAAATGAAGTGAGCAGACCTCAATTTTCAGAAGACTGTCTTCTTGAGGAGCTAGCTAATCTAAGAGTAGAAAAAGCAATGAGGCCAGATAGGATACATCCACTGGTATTTAAGGAACTCATTGACATTCTAGCAGCCCCATCCTATGACATTTTCTTTTTTTCTTAATTTAATCTTTATTGAATTTATACCAAATTGTTTAAGAAAAGGAAACAGAACACAGATACTTTCAGACTTTGGATAAATTGTAATTACAAAGGAAATAAACAAAGTATTAGTTACCATTAGCTCACTATTTGAGGGGAGGAGTAGTCATTATACATGATAAAAAAAAAAACATAAGCCCAACTTAGGGCAAAAAGAAAAATAATCTGCTTAAACAGTATGAATACGGATAAAGTGTAGTTATTCACCTGTAACAGGTGTTCTCCGGGGACAGCAGGAATTAGTCCTCACATATGGGTGACATCAGCGCCGACGGAGCCCTCGTGCGGAGCAAATACCCAGCTTTCAGAGAAAGCCTTTGGGAGTTGCCATCACGGATGTGCGGTCCCCTTCCCGCCCAAGGGTGCCATCTTGCTCAGTCAAATGACATAGCCAAAAAAATGGCAAAAAGAACAAAATAATAATAGGACTGCAACTCCAAGGGGAGGAGGGAGGGTCGTGAGGACTGATTCCTGCTGTTCCCGGAGAACACCTGTTACAGATGAGTAACTACGCTTTCTCCGGGAACAAGCAGGAAGTCAGTTCTCACATATGGGACTCCCCAGCTATAGGCTACCGAGAACCCACAGCTGAAAAATAGGCTCCCTCTACGAGAGCCGCAAGCAGCCACAATAGCAATCTAACTAAGAGAATAGCACTCCGGTAGCCTGACACAGAAGGGTCGGAGGGCAGGAGTTGCCTAGACCTCGAAAAGGAAACGAGTACAGCCTGGCCGAAAGCACTATCCGGTCGGGACTCCCTATCCAGGCAGTAATGGGTTGCGAAAGTCTGGCCTGAAGACCAGGTGGGCAGCCCGGCAGATGTCTGCCAGTGAACAGAGCGGAAATGAGCCACTGATGCTGCCATGGCTCTGACCCGATGGGACGTGACACGACCCTCCAAAGGAAGCTCTGCTGCCCTGTATGCCCATGCAATACAGTCTGCTACCCAGGTGGACAGCGTACACTTGGAAACAGCCATCCCCAGCTTACTGGGATCATAGGATACGAAGAGCTGAGGAGACCTTCTATGTGCTTGTGTACGCTGGATATAGAAAGCCAACACCCTCTTAAAGTCCAGGGTATGCAGCAGTGCCTCTGCCCAACTGGCATGCGGCCTGGGAAAAAAGGTAGGAAGCACCACCTCCTGGTTGAGGTGGAATGAGGAGACCACTTTCGGAAGGAACATGGGGTACAAGCGAAGCACCACCCAGTTCTTAGTAACCTAGTGTAAGGCCAGTCTGATACAAGGGCCTAAAAGCTCACTCATCTGCCGAGCCGACGTGAGTGCCACCAAGAAAACCACCTTCCAAGAGAGGTAGTGGAGATGACAGGTCGCCATCTGCTCAAAGGGTGGCCAAGTAAGCTGCCCCAAAACCCCATTCAGATCCCACCTGGTCGCCGGAGGGCAGATCGGAGGCTTCAAAAGAAGCAGGCCGCTCAAAAAATGAGAAACCAAGGGGTGGGCCGAGAGGGGCTTCTCCTCCACCAGGAAGTGGTTCACTGCAAGGGCGCGCAGAGGTGCACTCTGACAGAGTTGGATTTGAGGTCCAAATCTGAGGTGGAGAAGGTACTGTAAAACCACTCCAACCTGGCAGGAGAAAGGATCCACACCCTGCCCCTCGCACCAAGTCACAAACCTAAGCCACTTCAAGGCATAGGCCCGTCTAGTCGACAGCCTCCTTGAGGCTAGCAGGACCTCTTCAACATCCTTTGGAAGGAGAAGCGGAGCGAGCATCACCCTTTCAGCAGCCATGCCATCAGGTTGAGGGAGCTGAGGTTGGGGTGCAGAAGAGTGCCCCCCCCTCCTAGGACAGGAGGCTTGGAGAGGGCCCCAGGGGAATGGGGGCCTCCACCGCTAGCTGAAGTAGAAGTGGAAACCAGGGTTGCCTCGGCCACCACGAGGCTACCAAGATGACCGAGGCCTTGTCCTGGAGGATCTTGAATAGAGTCTTGGCCACTAGAGGCGTCGGAGGAAACGCATACAGGAGGCCCACGAACCATATCAGAAAGGCATCGGCGGCCACCCTGTGTAGGTGTGGCTGCCTGGAGCAGAACCGGGGCAACTGGTGATTCATTGGACTCGCAAACAAATCCATCACTGGCCATCCCCGGGTCTGGAAAAGCCAATTGGCTACCCCACGGTACAATTGCCACTCGTGAGGCTGGAGAATCCTGTTGAGCCTGTCGGCTAACCAGTTGTCCTGGCCCAGCAGGTACATGGCTCGCAGATGAATGCCATGCCGGGCTGAAAACGAGCAAAGATCTAGGGTTTCCTGACATAGGAGATGGGACCCCATGCCACCCTGCTTGTTCACACAGAACATGGCCACCTGGTTGTCTGTCTGTACCAAGACAGGTTCGTGGGCCAAGATCTGCCAGAAAACTCCTAGAGCCAGGCGGATGGCACGGAGCTCCAAGAAATTGATCTGTTGTGCTCTCTCATTTGGGAACCACACTCCCTGAGTACGGAACCCCTGGCAATGGGCCCCCCCAGCCCAGCAGGGACGCATCCGTGGTCAGGATCCTCGTATATAGAGGAGCCTGCAAAGACATCCCTACCTCCAAGTGGAGTGGCTGAAGCCACTAGTCCAGGGACCGTACTAGACGCCTGGACACTGTGACTTTGTCCCTGGGGCAACCTATGGCCTGTGGCCACTGGTCTCTGAGGCACCACTGAGCAGTCCGCATGTGGAATTGGGCGTCTGGGGTCACATGGACCGTGGAAGCGATGTGCCCAAGGAGGCGCAGAAATTGTCTTGCTGACACTATGGACCTGCTACTCACCTGACATGCCAGAGCCAGAAGCCCTCTTGCCCATTCTGCAGGCAGATAAGACCTTGCATGAAGGGTGTCAAGTCTGGCCCCAATGAACTCCAGCTGCTAAGTTGGAGCAAGGCTGGACCTGGGGTAGCTGATTACAAACCCCCGATGATGGAGCACCTCGATGGTGCGAGATGTGGCCTGGTGGACCTCGCTGGCTGAAGTGCCTCTAATGAGCCAGTCGTCTAAGTAGGGGAAGACAGACCCCTTGGAGTCTGAGAAAGGCGGCCACTACAGCCAGACACTTTGTGAATACCTGGGGGCCGAGGCCAAGCCAAAAGGGAGTATCCTGTACTGGTAGCGATTGCCTCTCACCACAAAGCATAGATACTGCCTGTGGTCTGGGTGTATTAGGATGTGTGTATACGCATCTTTTAAGTCTAAGGAGCATAGCCAGTCTCCCTGGCGGAGGTAAGGCAGCAATAATCCAAGGGAGAGCATCTTGAACTTCTCCCTCACCAGGAACTTGTTTAGGTTGCGCAGGTCAAGGATGAGTCTGAGACCTCCTGTTCTCTTTGGTACCAGAAAGTATCTGGAGTAGAATCTCTTGCCCTGCAGGTGGTGGGGCACCAGTTCTACCGCCTGATCCTCGAGAAGACCCACCAACTCCTTCAGAAGGTGGTCCCAGTGAAGGGGAGACCTGAGGGGCTCTCCCGGGAAGTAAGGAGGAGGCACCTGAGCTAGGTGAAGGAGGTAGCCCTCTTGGACTATCTGCAAGACCCAGGCATCGGTGGTAATGACTGTCCACCTGTGGGCATACAGGGCAAGCCTGTCTCCTGTGCACTGCCTGTCCCCCGTGGGAAGAGAGGCCATGCTGTAAGAGTCAAAAGCCACTGCCAGGATGGGCCGGAGCTGGTACCTGGGGTCTTTCTGCTTACACGGGCCATGCCCCTGTCCCTTGACCTGCTGCCCCTGTTGGGGAGCAGGGGAGGCCTGAAAATGGGGGTAGCTTTGGTAAGCAGCACCCTTCCTCGGGTAAAAGGACTTTTTACCTGAGCCCTTCTTGCGAGAAGGGGCAGAGGTCTTCTTGGAGAGCCGTGTCCTCATCATGTACTCGGTCTCCAGTTCTGCGGCGGACATTGACCAACTTGTCCTGAATCCATTCCTCGAGGTCCGATGACTGCAGCCATGCCTGGCGGCGTGCACTGATGCCAGCCACGGCTACCCAGACCACCGACTCAAACCCGTCATAGGCCGCTTGAGACAAACTGCGAGCACTCATGGACGGCGGTGGACAGGCTCCTGAGACGCTGCAAAGGCCCCTTGGAGAGACCAGCTGAGAACCCAGTGAGTTCCTTCGCCACGTCTCTCATGTACATGCCCATGTACAGTTGGTAGGCCTGGCTTCGACAAGTCAGCATTGAACCCTGGAAGCACTTTCTGTCGAGGGCATCCAAGTTGTGGGCCTCCCTGTCAGGAGGCACCGAGGAGTACATCTTCTGGCTCTTCAGCCTGCGCATGGCCGATTCCACAACCATGGAATTGTGCGGCAGCTGTGACTTTTGAAACCCAGGGCTCTAGTGAACTCGATACATCGAGTCGAGGCATTTGCTGACGACTGGCACTAACGCCGGTGTCTCCCACTTGCGGAGCATCAGTCATTCCAGGATCAGAGGCACGGGTACAGTAAGGGCCTCCCGAGGGGGGGCCTCATATTGTAGGATCACGAGCTCGTCGGCTTGATGATCCTCCTCGGACTCTGTGGGAACTTCAAAGCCTTGGACATATCCCTCACAAAGTCCAAGAACTTCGTGTCCTCTGGAGGGGACCTTCTCCGAGGTTCGTACACCGGGGAATCAGATAGGACATCCCTGTGCTCACAGGTGTCCAGGGACTCATCTTCCTCCGTTTACCACTCTGATGCCTCCGAAGAGGAATTGAGGGGCAATGGCATCAAGGGCCCCGGTGCCGACCACCCCGACACCGGGAGGTTCGGCAGCGATGACCCCGGTCCCGAACGGGAGGCCAACTGGGACCTCGGCCGAGGATTGACTCAAGCCCGAAAGGTCTTGATGATTGGCTTGACCTCTGGGGTCAACTTCAACATCGATGGCCCGGTGGTCGGGGTGGAAGAACCAGACAGACCGGCAATCAGCACCCGCTGCTGCTCCATGAAGGCAGTAAAACTGCGCTCCAAGGCTGCCATTCTGGACTTGAGTCCGGAAGGCTCCGCAGCCACTGGCTCGGGTCCCGATGCAGTCGGGCCCAACACCGGTTCCACCGGAGGGGAGTCCTCGATGAGGACAGTTGTTACCTGCCTTGGCTGATCCGTCTCCCGACGAGGAACCTTTGCCAGGCGCTCCATTCTCCAAAGATCCCGGCCGACGCTTGGGGCTCTGCAACAGGCCCCGGGAGGAGCCAGGTCCCTCGGAGCCATTCAACGACGCCACCTTCGAGGACTTCTTCCTCCTGTGTTCCCTCAAGGAAGACACCCTCTTCGAGGAACCTCGATGCTGCTCGGGCTCGGAATGCTCCCCCTGAGACATAGAGGCCTCAGACGAGGTCCGGGCTCTCGAAGGCAAGGACTCAGAAAAAATCCTATCATGCTGCTGCTGACGGCTCTTGAGGGCCTTAGAGGACATCTTCCTACATGGACCGCAGACCATCGGGTCACGGTCGGGCCTGAGGCACCGGAGACAGCAGTCATGCGTATCTGTGAGGGACACAAGTTTTACACACCGATCACATTTTTTAAACCTGCTGGTAGCCATCAGGGGAAAAAGGGCCCCTGTGAGGTCAAAGACACGGGCTGCCAGTGAAAAAGAAAAAGGGCGTGAACGCCAGTTATGTAGGACAAAAAATGAAAAAATAAAGCCGGACTCGATACCAGTGTATCAAGCCGAAGGCGGAAAGAGGAACCGGTGCCGACCGGTAGAAGAAAAGAGCAAATTTAACTTTTTTCAAGGGAACACGAGGCCTACGTCTGAATGGTTCCACAGAAAAAAGGAGACTGAGCAAGATGGCACCCTTGGGCGGGAAGGGGACCCCGCATGCGTGATGGCAACTCCCAAAAGCTTTCTCTAAAAGCTGGGGATTTGCTCCGCACAAGGGCTCTGTCAGTGCCAACGTCACCCATATGTGAGGACTGACTTCCTGCTTGTTCCCGGAGAATGCAGACGGTTTGTAGAAAATATAATTAGCAGAATCCTACTTAACCAAGCATTTACATGGATATTTTAAAAAAATGTTGACCCCCCCATTGGGAGAACCTTTGGTTTTAACAATAGAAATTCTCTTTGCCATTTTCAAGTGTCCCGGGCCAAGTCAGGGAAAACCGAGGAAAGGGCATTCTGTTTTTTAAAGAAGAGTTGAAGAATCCAGTCTCTATCAGGTTTTAAAGCGCACATGACCAAAAGGGTTGCAGGGGAAATTAACTCTGCTTGTGATTGTTCCAATAGTGCCAAAACATTCAGGGAATCCATTGACGCCACTGGCGCAGCCAAACAGGCCCTTCCAACTGGAAGATAGAAAGCATGGGTAGGGGAGGCACCGCATCCTTAAACACTCCCAAAACGTCCGTAACATATTTCCTGAACATCTCCTTAGCTGAGATGGCAGGATATTTAAGAAAGTTTATAAATCTAAGGTTGGAAGCTCTGCACTGGTTCTCCCATGCTTCCAACTTAGCCTGAGCCGTAGAAAGTTCTTTCATTAAAGCAGCGGGTGAGTCACAAATAGAGGAAATCCTCACAGCATGATCGGCTATGGAGGACTTGACCTCCTCTAAAGTTGTCTGCTGCGCTAAGACAGTAGTAGCTTAGTCTTGTAGTTTAAGAGCTAGTGACTGAGTCTGGTTTGACATCACAGTAGTCAAATTGAGTATTGCATCCCAAAAATGCTCCAAAGTAAAAATCATGGGTCTTACTGGTATCGGTACCGGAGCTGGAGGAACCAATTGAACCGCAGGAGAGACTCTATCCAAGAGACCTTAGAGAGCTAGGTTAACTCCCACTCACAACCTCTCTTAAGCAGTTGCCGGAGAACCTGGCGATGCAGGATCCTCGGAAGCTGCTGCTGCCACCCTCCCTCGAAGAAAGGATCCCAGTACACCGACATCTGGGAGAGGGCCCCCCAGGCTAGACAGCAGCAGTGCTGTCAAAGCAGGAGGCTGAGTGGAGGTAGCGCCTCTGGGGAAAGAGCAACCTCCGAATCCACCGACCACGGCATAGTTGCCATATGACCTTTTCAATGGTTCTTTATTGTAGGGAGTGGTTCCTGAGGACTGGAGACGAGCAGATACAGTTCCTTTCCACAAAAGAAGTAGTAATGAGAAAACCTGGAACTACAGGCTGCTTAGTCTGACCTCAGTGGTGAGTAAAACAGCCTTTAGCTTAATTTTAAGAACTTGATAAACTGCTTTTCAATTGGCGCATCCAAGTGGTGAACATAATAATTTAAAAATAAAATAGGTATAACATAACTCACAAAAACCAAGATCATCTTTACACAACAAAAAAAAAGGGGACAATACAGTAAACCCTACCAACAGCTTAGCCCAGCCCAACTCTTAATTCTTCAAATATCTGGACAAAAAGACGCAGCTTAATGCCAGCCTTAAAGCGAGGAAAATATGCTTCCATTCTCAAATCTAGGTGAAAGAAGTTCCATAAAATCAGGGCTTCATATGAAACTGTAGCTCAATGGGTACATTCTAGCCTTAGACTTGTAGGTGAAGGGACAACTAATACATTTGAGCAAATTAATGGAAATGCTACCAAAACAGAGGACTGTGCAGTTTCTGGAATCCAGTGGATTACAGGATGCAGGATAGTATGGTATTACTAGAAGTACAGCAGGTCTTGTCATATGAATCTAATTTCTTTGGGTAACCAGAAAGTTTGATCAGGAAGAGCGGCTAGATGAGGGGAATAACGAGTGAGGTTATCAAATTTGCAGATGACACAAAACTATTTAAAGTTGTTAAAACCCAAGAGGATTGTGGAAAATTGCAAGAGGATCTAGATAAATTGGAAGACTGGGACATGCAATGAAGCTACAAGGTAAACTATTTAAGACCAATAAAAGAAAATATTTTTTCACTCAACGTGTAATCAAACTGGAATTTGTTACCGGAGGATGTAGTAAAGGCTGTTAGTGTAGCTGGGTTTAAAAAAGGTTTGGACAAGTTCCTGGAGGAAAAGGTCCATAAACCATTATTAAGAAGGGACCCAGGTATCAATGCTTGACCCAGTACAAGCATTGTGGAGCCTGTGTCTTTTGGGGAAACTGCTAGGTACGTATGACCTAGATTGGCCACTTCTGGAAACAGGATACTGTGCTTGATGGACCTTGGTCTGACCCAGTATGGCATATCTTATGTTCTTAGATGTGGTGCACTTAGATTTCAACAAGGCCTTTGACACAGTTCTATTTAAGCGACTCAAACTGATCTTGGTATGGGCACTAAAATGACTGACTGGTTGAAAGGGAAGTAACAAAAGATAGTGGTAAATAGTGTTCACTCAAAATAGGGACGTTACCCAGTGGTGGGCTGCTGGGAGCAATCCTTGGTCCAGCTATTTTCAACATTTTTGTAAATATTACAGAAGGGCTCTTGAGAAATGGACGTGTGGATAAAAGCAGGAGGGAGCTTGAGTTATAGTCTAAAATAAGGCAGCAAATATGTAATACTAAAAAATGCAGTCATGCATTTGGGCTGCAAAAAAACAAAGGGAATGGTCCAGTATAAGAGATGAAATACCTATGTGCCTTAACCTCTTAACTGGGGAAGCCGCGTTAACTCATCCTCACCTTGACAAATGGGGAAGCCGAGTTAACTTGCCGGCGATAGTGGAAATGCCTCTGGTCGAAAGAACTTTCTGCCCCTGCACCTTCAATCAAACGCTGCTCCTCCAATCTTGTTCAGTTGAAAAAACTGCCCCTGCACCTTCCATCAAGCCTGCTCCTCCGATTGAAAAAACTGCTCCTGCACCTTCAATCAAGTCTGTTCCTCTGATCTTCTCGGTTGAAAAAAATTTACTGCCTTTGCAACTCCAATCAAAGGCCGCTCCTCCGACTGAAAAATCTGCCCCTGCAACACAGGTGACCATGGCTAGGAAAAACTTTCCAAGAAATATCAGCTGAAAGAGGCAAGATAAAGTGTAGTTACTCACCTGTAACAGGTGATCTCCAGGAACAGCAGGAATCAGTCTTCACATATGGGTGACGTCTGACGGAGCCAGTGTGGGAATGCTTTCCAGCACCCAATGGAAAGCTTTTAGGAGCATTCCACTGCATTTGAGTGCCTGCTTTTCCAGCCTTTCTCATCTGTCCTGTTACCGCTATTGAACTAGGAAGGAGTGGCCTAGTGGTTGGGGCAAGTTACCTCAGGCCGGAAGGTCGGGTTCAAATCCCACTAGAGGACAGCAACCTTGGGACGGAAGGACTGGGGTTTCTAGTCCCATAGGTGCTCCTTGTGGTCTCGGGCAAGCCACTTAACCCTCCATTGCCCATGTTCCCTGTAAAATAGTTATCTCCAAGTTATAATGCCCTGTTCAATGTAATTTCAGTTTGTTCAATGTAAACCGCCTTGATATCATGAAAGGCGGTATATAAGAAATGTTAAATAAATAAATAAATAAATAAATAAATAAAAATAAATAAATAAAAATGTTCTCTGTGCCCTTCGGGGTATACTGTGCTCCATTGTTTGCCTTCCCACCAGCTCTGGTACGTCACTTGATGCTGAAGTTCATTGTTGTTTTCATATTTTTTTATCGTGGCTCCCACCTCTGGTCTCAAAGGCCTAGGCCTCCATTGCCTCTTTTTTGACCTGGCAATGGCTGTTCCCAAATACGAAGAAAAAAGCCAGTGGTTTTAAAAACTATTCAGTGTCAGAACACTATTTCATCAAATAAAGAAGATCAAGCAAATGATCAGGGGATCCCTCAACTATTTAATTGTAAAAAACTTCTTTTTTGTCGGAAGCACCACCAAGGGAGAAAGCGTAGTTACTCACCTGTAACAGGTGTTCTCCAGGAGCAGCAGGAATCAGTCCTCACTTATGGGTGACGTCGGCGCCGACGGAGCCCTCGCGGAGCAATTTTCCCCAGCTTTCAAAGAAAGCCTTTGGGAATTGCAGCGCGCATGCGCGGTCGTCTTCCCGCCCGAGGGTGCCATCTTAGCCAGTCAGATGACATAGCTAAAAAAGACAGCATAAAAATATTTGCAAAACATAAGCAGACGATTGCAACTCCAAGGGGAGGAGGGAGGGTAGTGAGGACTGATTCCTGCTGCTCCTGGAGAACACCTGTTACAGGTGAGTAACTACGCTTTCTCCAGGACCAAGCAGGAAGTCAGTCCTCACTTATGGGACTCCCAAGCTCAAGGCTACCGGAGACCCTAAGCACAAAAACGAGCTCCCTCTAGCTCAGCAGCACAGGAGGATAGAATCTTCGCTGAATTATCACCCACCGGTAGCCCACATCCGGGATGGAGGGTAGGAGTTGCTCAGACCTCAAAGAGATTACGGAGGACTGCCTGTCCGAAAGCACTGTCCCTACGGGACTCCCTCTCGAGACAGTAATGGACCGCAAAAGTCTGGCTCGAAGACCAAGTAGCGGCCCGGCAGATGTCTGCCAGCGGAACAGAGCGGAGGTAAGCCACTGACGTGGCCTTTGCCCGAACGCAATGAGCCGTGACTCGACTGTCTAAGGAGAGTCCGGCTGCCCCATAAGCCCAAGAGATACAGTCCGCAACCCAGATGGACAGAGTACGCTTGGAGACCGGGAGCCCCAATTTATTGGGGTCAAAAGACACAAAAAGCTGAGCAGCTTTACGGTGCTCCCGCGTACGGTCAAGGTAGAAGTTCAATGCCCTTCTACAGTCCAGGGTATGGAGGACCGTCTCAGCTCGGCTGGAGTGTGGTCTGGGAAAGAAGGTTGGAAGTACCACCTCCTGATTGATGTGAAAAGGGGAGACCACTTTAGGCAGAAATTTTGGGTGAGTCCGTAGGACTACCCTATTCTTGTAGAACCGAGTGTAAGGGGGATCAGACACGAGGGCCTGCAATTCACTTACGCGTCTAGCGGAAGTGAGGGCTATCAAGAACAGTGTTTTCCAAGACAGAAAACGGAGAGAACAGGTAGCCATAGGTTCAAAAGGCGGACAGGTGATCCGCTGCAAAACCACATTCAGGTCCCAGTCAGGCGCTGGCGGGCGCAGAGGTGGTTTAAGTAGAAGGAGACCTCGGAGAAACCTCGCTACGAGAGGGTCATTGGAGAGAGGTCTGCCGTCCACCGGCACATGATGTGCTGAAAGAGCACTGAGGTGAACTTTGACGGAGTTGGACTTAAGTCCCAGATTAGAGAGGTGGAGCAAGTACTGCAAGATCACCGACACCGGGCAGGAGAAGGGATCCTGAGACTGTTGGGTACACCAGACTGCAAAGCAACGCCATTTAAGGGCGTAGCATTTGCGGGTAGAAGGCCGCCGCGAAGCCAAGACGACCTCCTCCACCTCCGCCGGCAGGAGAAGGGGAGCAAGGACTACCCTCTCAGCAGCCAGGCCATGAGGTTGAGAGACCTGAGGTTGGGGTGCAGGAGGGACCCCTGATCCTGAGTGAGGAGATCCGGTTGCACCCCCAGAGGGATTGGATCCTCCACCGCCAGTTGCAGCAGGAGCGGAAACCACGGCTGCCTGGGCCAGCGAGGGGCCACCAGGATCATGAAGGCTTTGTCTCGGAGAACCTTGAAAAGAGTCCGAGAGACCAGCGGGATGGGAGGGAAAGCGTACAGAAGGCTCCCCGACCACGAGATCAGAAAGGCGTCCGCCGCCACCCGAAGGGGGTGTGGCCGACGAGAGCAGAAGCGAGGAAGCTGCCGGTTGTGAGGACTGGCAAAGAGATCCACCGTGGGGAGACCCCACTTGAGGAAGAGCTTCTGAACCACCAAGGGATCCAGACGCCACTCGTGCGGCTGGAGGACCCTGCTGAGTTTGTCTGCAAGGCAATTTTCTTGGCCCGGGAGATAAACTGCCTTGAGGAGAATGCGGTGACTGACGGCCCAAGAGCAGAGCCTCTGCGCCTCCCGGCAGAGGAGGAAGGAGCCCGTGCCCCCCTGCTTGTTCACGTAGAACATGGCAACTTGATTGTCCGTCTGGACAAGGACGGACTGTTGGGAAGTCAGGTGGGAGAAGGCCTTGAGAGCCAGGCGGATCGCCCTGAGCTCCAGGAAGTTGATCTGCTGAGCAGACTCCCACGTGGACCAGAGGCCCTGAGTACGTGCCTCTTGGCAATGTGCTCCCCAGCCCAGGAGGGATGCATCGGTGGTCAGCACCCGGGTCGGCTGAGGTGACTGGAAAGGCATTCCGAATATCAGGTTCGGCTGCCGGAGCCACCACCGGAGAGACGAGACCAGCGGCTCGGAAACGCGCACTAGGTCTCCTAGGCCGCCCGTGGCTTGTCGCCACTGCCGGCGGAGACACCATTGAGCAGACCGCATATTCAGGCGGGCATTGGGGGTCACATGGACGGTGGAAGCCATATGGCCGAGCAGTCTCAGGAAGCGCCTGGCGGAGACCAGGGGCTGGCTGCGAAAGCGGTCGGCTAGGTCCATGAGCCGCTGAGCCCTGTCGAGCGGTAGGAATGCTCGCGCCTGAGGAGTGTGCAGCCTTGCGCCGATGAACTCGAGATCCTGTGAGGGGAGCAAAGTGGACTTTGCGAAGTTTATGACAAAGCCCAAGTGCTGCAGCAGAGTCACCGTGCGGCACGTGGCGTTGGTGACCTCCTGAGCGGACGCTGCTCTGATGAGCCAGTCGTCGAGGTACGGAAAGACATAGAGGCCGTGAAGCCGGAGATGGGCCGCCACGACCGCGAGACATTTTGTGAAGACTCGCGGTGCGGAGGACAGGCCAAAGGGCAGTACTCGGTACTGGTAATGATTTCCTGCCACCACAAACCTTAGGTATTGGCGGTGGCTTGGGTGGATGAGGATGTGCGTGTAGGCATCCTTTAGATCCAAGGAGCATAGCCAATCTCCCTGCTGGAGGTAGGGCAGAAGGATTCCAAGGGTAAGCATTTTGAACTTCTCCCGCACAAGGAACTTGTTGAGGTTGCGCAAGTCCAGGATGGGTCTGAGGCCCCCTGTTCTCTTTGGTATCAGAAAATACCTTGAATAAAAGCCTTGACCTCTCAGGTGGTGTGGCACCGGTTCCACCGCCTGTTCCTGCAGAAGACCTGCTAACTCCTGAAGGAGCAACTCCCTGTGCAGAGGGGGGCGCGGAGGTTCTCCCGGAAAATAGGAGGGAGGGACCTGATGGAAGTGGAGAAGATAGCCTTCTCGCACGACCTGAAGCACCCAGGCATCTGCGGTGATGCTGGACCACCTATGGGCGAAGTGAACCAGCCGGCCTCCGGTGCTGGGAGGAACCAGCGGGGGGGGGGAGAGGCTATGCTTAGCGAGTCAAAAGCCCCCACCCTGCTGAGCAGGGGCTGGTGGTGCAGGCTTGGGGGCTTGCTGCCTACGGGACCCGTTACCCCGTCCCTTGGCCTGCTGGCCCTGTTGGGGAGCTGCAGGGGCCTGATAATGGGGGTATTGTTTGTAGGCAGCCGCCTTCCTCGGGTAAAAGGACTTTTTCCCCGAGCCCTTCTTTTTCTGGGAAGGGGAGGAGGTCTTCCTAGAAAGCCTGGTCCGGGTGAGAGTCTCAGTCTCAATTTGCGCAGCCTTTTCCGCCATGGGCTTGCCAAAGAGGTTTTCGCCTCGGCAGGGGACATCGACCAACTTGTCCTGCACCCAGGGCTCAAGGTCTGACGACTGAAGCCAAGCCTGTCGGCGGGCACCGATGCCGGCTGCGGCCACTCGAGCCGAGGCTTCAAAGCCATCATAGGCTGCTCGGGACATGAACTTTGAGCATTCCCGAATGCCAGTGGACAAGGCTAGGAACCTCCGCAAGGGCTCCTCGGAGAGACCAGCGGAGAATCCGGCTAGCTCTTTAGCCAGATCCCGGAGATACATGCCCATGTATAGCTGGTAAGTCTGGACACGACATGCGAGCATAGAGCCCTGGAAGCACTTCTTGCCAAGGCCATCCAGGTTACGGGCCTCCCTGCCAGGAGGCACCGAGGAGTGCATCTTCTGGCTCTTAAGACGATGCATGGCCGATTCCACTACCATGGAATGGTGTGGCAGCTGTGCCTTTTGAAAGCCAGGGCTCTTGCGGACTCGATAGATAGAATCGACCCGCTTGCTCAGGACCGGCGAGGAGGCCGGACTCTCCCACATGCGGAAGAGCAGTCGTTCCAGCATAGGAGGAACCGGCACAGTAAAGTGTTCCCTCGCGGGAGAGTCATACTGGAGGGCGTCGAGCTCTTCGGCTCGAGGCTCCTCCTCGGGATCCACAGGGAAGGCCAAAGCCTTGGCCATATCCCTAACGAAGTCCGAGAACCGGGCATCCTCCGGGGGGGACTGCTTCCGAGGCTCGGACTCCGGTGAGTCCGATGGGACACACCGAGTCCGGAAAGAATCAGGTGACTCTTCCTCCTCAGACTCCCAGACCGACTCCGACGAGGACTCGGTGGGGTCGGCCCGGGCAGGGTGCGGCGCCAGCCGCCCCGACGCCGAGGGAGTCGGCGTCGGCGACCTCGGTCCCGAACGGGAGGCCGAGGGCGACCTCGACCGAGGATCGACTCGAGTTCTCATCGACTCGAGGATCGGCTCGGTCTCCGGGGTCGACTTGGACGTCGACGTCCCGGCGGTCGGGGCAGCGAAGCCAGCGAGCAGTGCCCTCTGCTGGTCCATGAAGGCAGACAGTCTGCTCTCCAAGGCCGTCAACCTGAGTCCGAGCTCAGGTGACCCAGCAGCCCCCGACTCGGGCCCCGACGGCGTCGGGCCCGACGTCGGCTGTCGCGGAGGCGAGTCCAGAAGGACCACAGGACTTACCCGGGCAGGCATCTCCGACTCCAGGCGAGGTCGCTTCGGGACGTGTTCCTTCTCCAAGGACCCGGGGCGGCTGTCGGGGCTATGCGACCTGGCCCTCGCGGAACCAGGAGCGTCCACCGACGCCGCCCTCGCGGGTTTTTCCTTCCGACGATGGTCCCCGGAGGGAGAACCCCGGTCGGAGGAGCTCCGGCGACGGTCCGAGCTGGAGCTCGACACGGAGGCCTCCGACGAGGTCCGGGTACGGCTGGGGTCAGCGAAGATTCTCTCACGCTGATGCCGCCGACTTCTCAACGCCTTTGAGGACAGTTTGCTGCAGGGCCCACAGATCAGTTCCTCATGATCCGGGCCCAGGCAGCGGAGGCAAAAGTCGTGTGTGTCGGTTAGTGACATATTTCGGTCACACCGACCACACCGCTTAAACCCACTGGCAGCCATCGGGGGAAAAAGGGCCCCTGCGAGGTCAAAGGACCGGGCTGCCAGGGAAAACGAAAACGAAAGCTGACTAAGTCAGAAAAACCGAAAAAAGTGAGAGGACTCGAGACCGGCGTCGCGAGTCCGGGCGGGGCGGGAAAACGATCGGCGTCGAACCGAAAGAAAAAAGGATAAAGTAAAGAAGAAAATCAACTTTTTCGCGGGGACAAGACGGGGACGTCTGTAGGGCTCCGCGGAAAAAAGAAGACTGGCTAAGATGGCACCCTCGGGCGGGAAGACGACCGCGCATGCGCGCTGCAATTCCCAAAGGCTTTCTTTGAAAGCTGGGGAAAATTGCTCCGCGAGGGCTCCGTCGGCGCCGACGTCTTATCCCCCTAGAAAATAAGTCCTTTTTAATTATATAAAGTCGGTACTTAGCTCAAAATGAAGCGCTGATGTTGCTGAACCAAGCCAGACAAGGGAAACAGGAATCTTCACATGACATGCCACGTTTCAAGCCCATACGAGTTCTGCTTCAGGTTTCTGGCAAAATTCCTGTACGCAAGTATTCAGCGCTTATGCACAAAAAGTGAGAACCCCACCGATTTTATATAAAACTGTGTCTGACTATTATGACAGAGCCAGTACCCTTCCAATCAGTGTAGAGGAGAAGTTCCACCTCCAAAAGGAAAAACCCTCCACCAATCAGGAACTCTTATTACAAATCAAATTAAACTCTTATTCTCTAGGCCATTATCCCTACGGAACTTGTCAATACTGTGCTTCTACATTATTAGGGAAGTAGCAAATCACCTGGGCCGGATGGTATACATCCAAGGGTGTTGAAAGAACTGAAATATGAGATTGCAGACCTGCTATTAGTAATCTGTGAACTATCATTAAAATCATCTCTAATATCTGAAGATTGGAGGATCGCCAATGTAACACCAATTTTTAAAAAGGGTTCCAGGGGTGATCCGGGAAACTACAGACCGGTAAGCCTGACGTCAGTACCAGGAAAAATGGAAGAAACCATCATAAAGAATAAAATTACTCAGCATGTAGACAGTCATGGCCTAATGGGAGTCTGCCAACATGGCTTTAGACAAGGAAGATCTTGTCTTACTAATCTGGTGTGAATAAACAGGTAGAGAAAGGTGAGTCGGTTGATATAGTGTATTTGGACTTTCAGAAAGTCTTTGACAAGGTCCCTCATCAGAGACTTTTGGCAAAACTAAAGAGTCATGGGATAGGAGGCAGTGTACTACTGTGGATCAGGAACTGGTTAAAAGATAGAAAGCAGAGGGTAGGGCTAAATGGCCAATTTTCCCAATGGAGAAAGGTGAATAGTGGTGTACCCCAGGGATCTGTGCTGGGTCCGCTGCTTTCTGACATATTCATAAATGACCTGGAAAGTAGAATAACGAGTGAGGTTATCAAATTTGCAGATGACACAAAACTATTGAAAGCTGTTAAAACACAAGAGGATTGTGGAAAATTGAAAGAGGATCTTGATAAATTGGAAGACTGGGCATCAAAACGGCAGATGAAATTTAATGTGGACAAGAGCAAAGTTATGCATCTAGGGAAGAATAACCCAAACTATGGTTCCACGATGCAAGGTTCCACATTAGGAACCACCACCCAGGAAAAAGATTTAGGCGTCATTGTGGATAACATGTTAAAACCCTCCGCCCAGTGTGCAGCGACAGCCAAGAGAGCAAATAGAATGCTAGGTATCATAAGGAAAGGAATGGGAAATAAAACAAAAGATATTATAATGCCTCTATATCGTTCCATGGTGAGACCGCACCTTGAATATTGTGTGCAATTCTGGTCGCCATATCTTAAAAAGGATATAGCGATATTAGAAAAGGTTCAGAGAAGAGCCACCAAAATGGTAAAGGGGATGGAAGGATACTCCTATGAAGAAAGGCTAAAAAGGTTAGGGCTCTTTAACCTGGAAAAGAGACGGCTGAGGGGAGATATGATAGAAGTCTATAAATTAATGAACAGAGTGGAAAGGGTAAACGTAGATCGATTGTTTACGTTAACAAAATATAGAAAGACTAGGGGACATGCAATGAAGCTACAAGGTAAAGTATTTAAGACTGTTGTTGTTAAGTGCCGTCGAGTCGGAGTCGACTCATGGCGACCCTCTGGATAGCTATCCTAAATTGTGTTCGGTCTTCAGTCAGGCGGCTCATTGACGACAGACTGGTACCCGTAGCTGCTGTTATTGTAGCGATCCATCTCATTGCTGGCCTTCCTCTTTTGCGTTGACCTTCTATCTTGCCAAGCATGATGTCTTTCTCTAATGATCTCTCTCTTCGCATGATGTGTCCGAAGTATGAAAGTCGAAGTCTTGTCATCTGAGCATCTAAAGAAAGCTTAGGTTTGATCTCCTCTAGTACCGACTGGTTTGTTCTTTGGGCAGTCCATGGTATACACAGTACTCGCCGCCAGCACCATAATTCAAAGGCATCAATTTTCTTCCTGTCTGTCTTTTTCACTGTCCAGCTTTCACATCCATATGATGTTATTGAAAATACCATGGCTTGAACAAGTCGAATCTTTGTATGGAGAGACACATCTCTGCTCTTGAGAATCTTATGTAGGTCTTTCATAGCCATTCTGCCAAGAGCAATGCGTCGTCTGATTTCTTGACTGCTTGTTGCTTCTTTATTGATAGTTGATCCAAGTAGGTTAAAGTTGTTCACAATTTCAATTTCTTCTCCTTCAACGATGAACCTGTTGATTATGCCAGTTGTCATGATCTTTGTCTTCTTTACATTAAGGTGCAGGCCCATTTTGAGACTATGTTCTTTGATTGTGAGAAGCAAATGTTTCAGATCATCTTCGCTTTCAGCCAGTAACGTGGTATCATCAGCATAGCGAAGGTTGTTGATGAGTCTTCCACCAATCTTCACACCTCTGTTGTCTTCATACAGTCCTGCTTCTCTGATGATTTGTTCTGCATATAAATTAAACAGGTAGGGGGAAAGTATGCAGCCTTGTCTTACACCTTTGCTTATTTTAAACCATTCTGTTTCTCCTTGTTCCGTTCGAACTGTTGCTTCTTGATCAATGTACAGATTACGCAAGAGAACGATCAGGTGTTCTGGTATACCCATGCTTCTTAATGTGGCCCAGAGTTTCTCATGGTTTACACAGTCAAAAGCCTTGCTATAGTCGATAAAGCACAAATAGATATCCTTTTGGTATTCTTTAGTCTTTTCAAGGATCCATCTCACATCCGCAATGATGTCTCTCGTTCCTCGCCCTTTCCTGAACCCTGCTTGCACTTCAGGTAGTTCTTGTTCTAGGTATGGCTGTAGTCTCTTTTGAATAATCTTCAGTAGAATCTTGCTGGCATGTGGGATCAGAGCGATTGTGCGATAATTTCCACAGTCAGTTGGATCACCTTTCTTTAGTATTGGTATAAACACAGATCTTTTCCAGTCAGTTGGCCATGATGTTGTCTTCCATATTTCTTGGCAGAGCCTTGTAAGTACGGTAACAGCTGCATCAGATTGCTGCAATACTTCTATGGGAATGCTATCAATGCCTGGTGCTTTGTTCTTTGATAAGGCTTTCAATGCTGCTTCAACTTCTTCTTTCATCACCAATGGTTCCTGATCATAAGGTATAGGTTGAAACGGCTGTTGGTCCACTTGATCTTTATCATATAAAAACTCTGTATATTCCTTCCACCTTTTCTTGATCTTCTCAGCATCATTCAACATAGAACCTTGAGCATCTTGTAACATTCCAATTCAGGGCTGGAACTTTTTCTTTAACTCTCGCAGCTTTAGGAAAGCCGATCTTGTTCTTCCTCTAATAGTTTCTGCTTCTATTTCCTTGCAAGTGTCATTGTAGTACTTTTCCTTGTCCTGTCTTGCTGCACGTTGGAAATCTCTGTTGAGTTCTGCGATTGTCTTTCTTTCTCCTTTGGCTTTAGCTTCTCTGCGTTTCTGGGCAATTTTCAGAGTTTCTTCCGTCATCCATTTTGGCCGTTTTTGCTTTTTCACCTTTTGTAGAGACTTCTCGCTTTCTTCCAGCACAACCTTCTTGATGTCATTCCATAACTCTTCCGGAGCTCTGTCATTTGTATCTAAAGCAGCAAATCGATTTTGCAGGCAGTCTTTAAATTCCAGTGGTATATTCTCAAGGTCATATTTTGCTGCATTCATGAGTGGTTTGCTCTTTTTCAACTTTAGCTTGAGTTTGCATACTAGTAGTTGATGATCTGTACCACAGTCAGCTCCAGGTTTTGTCTTTGTTGATGTTACAGAGCTTTTCCATCGTTGACTTCCACAGATGTAGTCAATTTGATTTTTATACAATCCATTGGGTGAAGTCCATGTGTACAGTCGTCGCTTGTGTTGCTGGAAGAAGGTGTTTGAGATGAATAGATCATTGGTCTTGCAGAATTCTATCAATCTTTCTCCAGCTTCATTTCTGTTGCCAAGTCCATATTTTCCAACTACTTTGCCTTCTTCTTTGTTGCCAACTTTTGCGTTCCAGTCACCCATGACTATCAGGATATCCTGTTTGCATGTTCTGTCAATTTCAGCTTGTACTTGTTCATAGAACTCTTCAATTTCATTCTCTTCTGCAGCTGTTGTTGGGGCATATACTTGAATTATAGTTGTGTTGATAGGCAATCCTCGTAGACGAATAGAGATTAAGCGTTCGCTGACTGCATTGTATTTCATTACAGTTCTTGCAAGTTTCTTCTTTATTATAAATGCAACACCATTTCTTCTTTGTCTTTCATTTCCAGCATAGTAGACCATGTGATCATCTGATGCAAAGTGCCCGATGCCAGTCCATTTCAGTTCGCTGACACCCAACAGATCAAGTTGTACACGTTCCATTTCATTCTTGACCACCTCCAACTTCCCTTGGTTCATGCTTCGTACGTTCCATGTTCCAATGTGTAAGACATCTTTACAGCTTCTGACTCTCATTTCATAGATTTAAGACTAATAAAAGAAAATATTTTTTCACTCAACGTGTAATCAAACTCTGGAATTTGTTACCGGAGGATATAGTAAAGGCTGTTAGTGTAGCTGGGTTTAAAAAAGGTTTGGACAAGTTCCTGCAGGAAAGGTCCATAAACCATTATTAAGAAGGGACCCAGGATATCAATGCTTGACCCAGTGCAAGCATTGTGGAACCTGTGTCTTTTGGGGAAACTGCTAGGAACATATGACCTAGATTGGCCACTGTTGGAAACAGGATACTGGGCTTGATGGACCTTGGTCTGACCCAGTATGGCATATCTTATGTAGGTCACAAGTAACACCAGCGTGATCTCAACCCTGACTTTACCGCTCTCAGCCTTCTACTCTGATCACTAGGCTACTCAAAGTTTGCACTAAAAACTCAGCTCAACTCAAAGACCACATACCCATCCTAACTACTAGCAGTCAGTCCAAGCCACACAAAGAGGCATCAGTCTTTCTGGCTGATCTGTGGAAATCCCACATCCCTTCCTTGAACCAAGACCAAGGCTAAGTGCTCAAAGAAATGGAAGGAGTTGGTACAAAGTATTAACATGTCTACGTAGAGAAAAGGGATGCAGGAGGTTGATTGTTCAAGGTGACAAGAATGGAGGTGAACTCAGTCTCTCAGACATAGATGATGCCATACCAGTGATCTTCAGAGAACAGTCTGTGTGTGTTGGGGGGGGGGGGGGGGGTTCCCCGTGAGGTTGAACCAAATGTTGCTTTTTACCCTCATCAAGCAGAACTTTCTGGTTAAACTCAGCAGACAGCTTCTAGTTTAAAATTAATAACGCTGGTCAACATTGAAATCGTTATTGACTTTAAAAGTCCCTAATCTGTAGTATCTTGGTGAGCTGAACACGAATATAACATTTAAAAAAATTTATTGGCTCATGTTTTGAAAAATATTGCAGGTAGTTCATTTTTGACGTTTCACCGTTTAAATTTATCCAGTAGGACATCAACAATATCCCAAATAAACCTTGAATGATGTAATATTGCATCACATTGCATAATACCAGCATGCACACACCATCCAGAGTTGATTGCATCATTTTCTGAGGCAATGCAATGCAATACTACTGCCAGACGGCTGCTGAAGCCATCTGACGTCAGCAGTGTACTATATGCAGTCGGAAAGGTTGAGCATTTAAAATATTTCAGACTGTGTGTTAGACAGTTTAAGCTACTGTTACATGTAACTTTTATTAATCATATAATTTTAGCCATTTAGGTACAATACAGAACAGTAATGCCGCGAAAGTGCGTTAATACCGTTGACAATTTCTGCTACATTTGTGGGGAAGTGACATTTGCCAACCAGAAAAGTATCACTTCTCAACTGAAGGCGGCATATCATCTTTACTTCGGATACAAGATTGGTGACCAAGACAAGCCTTGAGCCCCGCATATATGCTGCGCTACATGTACAACACAGCTTTCACAGTGGTTGCATTGCAAAAGACCATCAATGCCGTTTGCAGTCCCCATGGTGTGGAGGAGTGGCCTAGTGGTTGGGGCAAGGTACTTCAGGCCGGAAGGTCGGGGGTTCAAATCCCACTAGAGGACAGCAACCTTGGGCCGGAAGGACTGGGGATTCTAGTCCCACAGGTGCTCCTTGTGGTCTTCGGCAAGCCACTTAACCCTCCATAGCCCATGTTCCCTGTAAAATAGTTATCTCCAAGTTATAATGCCCTGTTCAATGTAATTTCAGTTTGTTCAATGTAAACCGCACTGATGCAGAATAGCGCGGTATATAAGAGAATGTAAATAAAATAAATAAACTACATAAATGACCGTTACTTCTGCTTGGTTCCTCCTCTTTCCAGAGGAATAACGAAGCAAAAGAAGTCGAGCATAGTCTACCCAAACATTCTGTCTGCATTGAGACCAGTTCCACATGATGAGGGACTTCCTATTCCAGAACCTCCATCAGAATATTCTCTTGATTCATCTGATGAGGACAAGGGTGAGCCAACCTGTTCTTCTCCTGGTCCGTCAGCATGCAGTGACCCAGATTTTCACTGGGATGCATTTCAACTCCACACAGAATTACACAGGAAGAACTAAATGACCTGGTTCGTGATTTGGACTTATCCAAGAACAAGGCAGAATTGCTAGGATCAAGACTCCAACAATGGAATCTTCTAGGAGAAGATGTCAACATTACTTCATATCAAAAGCACCACCAGCAGTTGGAGCCTTTCTTCAGAAAGGAAAGTAATCTGGTATTCTGTTCCGATATTGAAAGCCTCATGAATGCCTTAAAAATCACTCATGACCCACAAGACTGGAGACTATTTATAGACTCTGTGAAACTGAGTCTGAAGGCTGTGCTTTTGAACAACAGAAACTGTCTTCCATCTATTCCAGTAGCGCATGCCGTCCACATGAAAGAGATATACGATAACTTAAAGCATCTACTGACTTCCATTAACTATAACAAGTACAGCTGGCACCTCTGTGGTGACTTGAAGGTAGTTGCCCTTTTAATGGGACTGCAGCAGGGATACATAAAATACATGTGTTTCTTATGTGAGTGGGATAGCTGAGCAAGGGATTGGCACTACTTGCAGAAGGAATGGAATCGCAGACAAAATGTAACAGTTGGAGAGAAGAACATCCAGCACCCAGCTCTGGTTGAGGCTCACAAAATCCTGCTACCACCCCTTCACATCAAACTAGGTTTGATGAAAAATGTTGTGAAAGCCATGGACTGCACTTCGCCAGCTTTCCAATACCTGCATGAAAAATTCCCTCGACTCAGCGAAGCAAAGATTAAAGAGGGAGTTTTTGTGGGTCCTCAGATTCGAGAGCTCTTCAAAGATGACCGGTTCAACAACTTGCTGCAGGGTGATGTGAAACAAGCATGGAATGCTTTTTGCCTAGTGTCAACAAATTTTCTCGGGAATGTTAGGGCAGAAAACAAGAAGGAACTAGTAGAAGACATGCTGATGCAGTATCAGAAACTTGGCTGCAATATGTCTCTAAAGATCCGTTTCCTTGATTCCCATCTCAATTTCTTTCCTGACAACTGTGGTATGGTTAGTGATGAACAGGGCGAACATTTTCACCAGGATATCGCAACGATGGAGCAAAGATACCAGGGAAAATGGTCCACTACAATGCTGGCTGACTACTGCTGGACACTCCCCAGAGAAGCTCCCGAACAGCTGTACAAGAGACAGGCGAAAAAATCTAAGAAGTAGTCTATGACTTGTTTTACAGGTATTAACCAAAGGCCTATTATATTTACTATTGACATGCATTTCGTGATGTAAACATTAATTCTTGTAGATTACAAAAAAACTAGAGCCAACTTTGCAATTTCATATTCATGTTCAGCATATAAAAATTGATGACTATTTTTATTTCAGTAACATGACTTTTGTAAAAATTTGCTGACCAGTGTATTCAGCCTAGTAGCAAGAAAGAGCTTTCAGTTTAAATTTACAACGCAGCAGAGTGCTTCTAGTTTAAATTTAATACTCAGTCAGGGCCTGGCATCAGCAAAGAGCTTTAATTTTAACCAAATCAGAGTATAACATAGCATAAAAGGAAAAACAGGGTCAGTATTCTTTGAGCAATAAATTATTTCGAGAGACATTTACAATGAGGCCATCTAGATAGAGGGCAAGAGACCTGTGAAATTGTTTTCAATAGGTGTTAAAGCCAAGTGACAGATCAAAGGGCCATTTTGAAAGACTCCCTCTATCAAAGCAAGGGCTGTGTGAATCACCCAGGAAATTAGTCGCAGATTACCTCAGAAGCACAGGCATAAATAGTTCAACCAGAATTCTGTGATTTTCAGTCTTGAAGGACTACAGAAAGGGGCTGCTACCTCTGGAGAGAGATCTACAATTGTAAGTATTTACTTCTGGGAATTTTTCTAAATCTTGGAGAAAAAGGAATTCTTTAGATTAAAGATGATTAATCTGTGAATTCAGTGTATTTGTTAATCCAGTCAGGGCCTAGTATCAGGAAAGCGCTTTTAGTTAAATTAAAAACTCAACAGGTAGCTTTCAGTTTAAGCTTAAAACCTAGCAGAGAGCTTTTAGTTTAAGTTTAATACTCAGTCAAGGCCTAGCAGCGGCAAAAGCCTTTCATTTGAAGGCCTACTTTAAAATTTTAATCCACATTCTGCATCCGGGTTAATTTTTGCATATTTCAGGAAAATTGTACCCGTCTTATTAAATATGTTCTAATAGTGATTTTCCTTCTGCTATGGTCATGTATTATATACCATTTGATAGGAATATTTAATCAGAATTTTGGATCCCGATTGTTTTGGGCTCAGCCTGGAAAGGGTTAAATTTAAAACACAGCAGAGAGCTTTCTGGTTAAATTTAATACACAGTCAGAGCCTAACAGCAGCAAAGAGCTTTCAGTTTAAAAGTGTCTTGGGTATGAGGGATATGGGAGGGAACGCATAAAGCAGACCCTGACCCCAGTGCAGATGGAAGGCATCCACCTGTTGGTTGGGGGATGTTGAAGTTCTTGTGTAGAAACGAGGAAGCTTGGCATTCTGCGGTGTCGTGAACAGATCTATGTCTGGAATTCCCCAAGTCTGGAAGATGTAGGACACTGTGTCTGGATGCAGAGACCATTTGTGGAGAAGAAGAATGTGACTCAGTCTGTCTGCCAAGACATTGGAATCCCCCAGGAGGTACATCACTTGGAGGTGTATTTGATGAGCAATGGCAAAAGGACCAGAAGTGTATCGCCTCCTCGCAGAGGTCCCAAGAGCCTGTTCCCCCCTGTTGTTCACACAGAACATGGCAACCTGATTGTCTGTCCTGACTAGGACCTATTGTGCTATGAGGTGGTGCTGGAACACCCGGAGGGCACTGGATATAGCCAGAAGTTCCAGGAGATTGATCTGGAGTTGTGACTCCTGCATAATCCAGTGTAGTCATCTGTTGTCAGGGTGCATTAACGTTGAGGCATCTGAAAGGGTGACCCTAAAAGCAGGTTTTCTGCACTGAAAGAGATGTGGTTAGATGAGCAGTGGTTTGGGATCCTATCCCTCAAATGGCCTGAGACCTGCTTCCACTGGGAGGCCAGAGTCCACTGGGCTGTCCGCATATGTAGTCGGGCTTATGGAACAACATGTACTGTAGAGGCCATGTGCCTAAGGAGCTGCAACTTCTCTCGGGCTGTCAGATGGTCTCATAGGAGCGTCTGGGACACTAGTTCAACTGGACTGGTACAACGGAGCTGGAGCAGAAACGCCCTGGACTGCTGGATGTCTAGCAGGGCTCTGATAAACTCTAGTCTTTGAGTTGGAGTGAGTTGGGATTTTGGAAAGTTTATGACAAATCCCAAGTTTTGTAGTACTATTATGGTATGATGCAAGGACAGCAGAACCTCTTGGGAGGTGTCTGCCTTTATCAGCCAGTCGTCTAAGTAGGGGAAAACAAATATCCCCAGAGTTCTTAGATATACGGCCATGACCACAATGCACTTTGTGAAGACTCTTGGGGCAGGAGTGAGTCCCAAGGGAAAGACTCTGTATTGATGTTTTCCCTGAAAGGTGACGCGTAGCTACTTCCTGTGTCCTGGATGGATGAGGATTAGACCTAGAGAACAGAGCCAGTCCTGACTCTGGAGGTAGGGAAGAAGGGTCCCGAGAGAGATTATCTTGAACATTTCGTGGACTAGAAACTTGTTGAGGTTTCTGAGGTTCAGAATGGGCCTGTATTCTGTGGTTTTCTTTGGAATGAGAAAGTAGGGAGAGTAGAAGCCCATTTCTTTCTGGGATGTTGGATCATCTTCTATGGCGCACTGAGACAGAAGAAAGGACAACTCGTCTTGTGGTAGAGAAGTGAGTGGGGGTTGCATTTGATATTCCCCCATGAATGCGGAGGGGGGCAGAGTCTGCAGGTGAAATCTGTACCCTTCCTGAACTATGGCGAGTGTCCACTGCTCTGAGGTGATAAGGTGCCATCCGTGGGCATAGTGACACAATCTGCCTGCTATGTGGAGGGGGTGGGGGTCCTCCAGAGGCAGGGTGGCAAAGAGTCAAAAACCAGGTGCAGCCTGTGGCTGCGAGGCTGGTTGCGATTTAGCCACCTGTGGAATCTTTTGTTTAGGAGGCTGCTGCCTCTTCTGTGAGGGCTGACCCCATTACTGAGAAGCAGAAGGATAGGAAAAGAATAATTTCTTATTATTACTGTAGAAAGACTTATTTGCAGCAGTCTTTGCAGGAGTCACTGGAGGGGTATACACCATCCAAATCCAGGAAGGTGGTGGATGGGCAAGTCCCTATGGAGATTGTGAGTGCTGCGTTCCCGAATGAGAGGGCAGACTGGCAATGCTGCTGACCTCTCTCTAATTGTTCTGACACCAAGTGAGGGCCAGAGAAAATGCTGCGAACGATGGGTATGGCAGAACTTCGGTGGCAGACAGCTCATTTGAAAGGAAAACATCATCTCAGTGGTTTGTCCACAGGGAGTCTGCATGTGTGTGTGGCCTGGCTTGAGGCAGGCCTGTTTGTTTATGAGGCCAAAGAGGAGTGATCGAAGTATCACAACATCTGTGGTCCTTCATTTTCCTGTGTTTTTTAGAAAAACCTTTGCTTGATGTTATATGATCATAATGAGATCTCCTAGGGAAGCAGCCGTGGGGACAACTGGGGGTGAGAGAGGCTGAGGGTTGGGTTTTTCTGATCAGGGACCTTGGGATATCAGAGTTTAGCGTGAGCCTGCTTCCAATCTTGCCAGAGGTGCATTCTGTTCCCCCCAGACCCTCTTTAGTGCTGTTACTTATTTATCAGAGAGGAATAACAAGGCAAAGCTCCTGTTTGGTGTGAGCTGGTCAGAGGTCAAGATTGGCTGGGATGGAGTTCAGCTCAGGCTTAAAGAGTGTGATGTGCCTCATGGAAAGACAAAGGTGTCTGTGTGTACAGCTGTTTTGGAGCAGTTCTGCCAGCATCAGTTCTGCAAGCCCTGCCGGAACTGAGCTGGAAGGTGGAGGATAGACCAATGGAGGGGCCTAGCAGTTGCGTGGCGAAGAGTACAGAGTCTGGGAGCTGCGATCGTGAGGAACTCTGGCTCAGACCTGGACTTCAGTCTTGAGTGTGAAAGTCTTTCTCCCTGGTCTGATATGTGAGTGTTGCCCCACCTGGGTAGAGAGAGAGCCTGATAGGACTCCCACTGTCCCCAGGGTAAAGAAGAGGCTGGGACGGAGCATCCTTGCTAGAGTCTACTCTCCTATGTTTCTGGGTTTTTTTGTGGTTAAAAACAGAAGCAAGACACTGTGAGGCTCAGGGACCTAGTTCAAGGGCCTCAAGACTTAATATTTGATGATATTCAAAACCTCACACTGGAGTTCCTAATACAATGACTGAAAAAGTCAGAGATCCTTCCCTCCTTGCTCTACTGTTTTGACATGGAGTATGCAGACTACCACAGATGTAATAAAAAAGAGCAGGGGTAGGTTGCAGGGAACGGGACGGGGTTTCCCATGGAAAAGGAAATAAAGAGAAGAATCCCCTCCCCCACCTTTTGCATGGCATCGGTCCATGGCAACATCAACATGAGCCCCAAAGGAGTGCAGCTTTCAAGGAGGCCATCTGCATCTTGGGAAGGGTGACCGCAGTAGTCGGATGCTGCTCTGGAGTAGAAGTAGTACTTACATGGGTCACAGCGGGGAAGATTCCTGTACAAACATTTCTGGTGGACCGAAGCCAGGCTTGGGCTTCCAATGGGTTCCATGCACTTTCCCACCTCAATGTAGGACTCCATCTGCGCTATATGCTGACATTACCACCCAACTGCAGAACCCTTGAATCTGCTCATGCAGGTCCATTGAGCATGCCTGGCCAACCCTGCAGTGACTGATAGGGGAGCGGCACAGCGGCTCTGCAACAGATGCTTTTTTTTTTCTCTCTAGGGCAGGCCATGATCCTATTGCGATGGCCGCACAGTACTGCCCTATCCACCAGGGAATGCCCGGATGGCTTATGATCAGTCTCCCCCACCCTGCCTGGCACAGCCAGGGATGACACCAGGCCATCGTGCGGTGCTTGGAGGTGCACAGGGCTCAAGAAGTCCTAGCACCAGGCACCTGGATCTCAAGGCTGGTGCAAAGGCAGATGGGGACTAGAAATGTACTCCGGGGGGGGGGGGGAGGGGGAGGGGGAGGGGAGCTGCGCCCTAGCCACAGGGCCTTCGCAAACCATGATGGGCCCCCCACAGCTCTGCAGTAGGAAGGCGGAGAGCCTGGCTGCAATGATTGGGGAAAATGCTCCAGTGGCAGTTGTAGCAGCACGCTGAGCAGCACTGGCATGATGGAAATAGGTTGTTGTCCATTCAGGGTCTGATGAAGGGGTGTCAAAATCACAACCATATCTGAGCGGAAATCTCAGGAACTTAGCTGGAGCAAGCATAGAGTATCTGACAGAGAAGTCCAGCTGCCTCTCTTTATTTATCCCCCCCCCTCCTTTTTCTGTATTGAAGGACAGCCTCTTTTTATTTATCCCCCCCCTCCTTTTTCTGTATTGAAGGACAATTGGTTTGCTTCCACAAAGTGGAGACCCAGGGGAGGCTGAGGAAAGCACTGTGGATCTTTCACACTAGAGGGAATATACTTTGGGCCCGATGACCTGAGTATCCAATCATCTCCTTTATCTTAAAGAAGTGGATGTACTCTTCCTCTGTTGATGGTATGGTTGCTGCCTCTGCCAGAGAAGTCTGCTCTGGACAGGGCAGGTCAGCTATGGCTTTCAGTTAGTCTGAATCCATATCACCACAGCCAGAGAGGTCTGCTCTGGACGGGGCTGATATAAGGAAGAGTTAAGATTCCTTAGTGCTGCCACTGCCAGAGGGGTCTGCTGTGGACTGGACTAGCACTGCTGGCAAAGGTGAGTTTCTTTGAGGAAGGAGAATAAATTTTGAAAAATAAAGCAAAACAAAGGAAAAATATTGCAGAAGGGATAGCTTTGTCCGAGTTTGGCCATGGATGAGGAAGACTGGGAGAGAAGAGCTACAGTCACATGGGAGGAGTCACTCGCATATGCCCAGAGAGTTTCAAAACTCTGAGCTCTGGGAGAGCAAATCCGGCCTCGTGCCATCAGCGATGACGTCACCCATCTGTGTGGCTGATTATATCCTGCTTGCCCATGGAGAACCACTGCTGCAACACAGAGAAGACGATAAGACACCTCCCAAGCAGTAAGCAAGACTAAAAAAAACCCTCAGAGATAAAGCTTAACAACTATTAGCAATAAACAATTAGAACACGTATTTGGCTATTTTACAACAGTTGAATCTTCATCAGGCATTGCAACAATAATGCAATAAATGCAGCAGGGCTTCCCAACCTGTAGGAATGTCTTCCAGGGCGGGTCTTGGATTGGTCCAGCAGGACCTCAAGGAAAAAAAATTATCTAGTATGTAAAATTTTTCCTTATCATCCTGCTAGACCAGTTCAGAAGAGTGGGACATATCCAAGCAGTCAGGACCCAGAGAGGGAGGAAGGTAACACTCTGGACAGAGCATCCTTTCCACAGGCACCATCAGCACTCGCTCCCACATGCAACCTGTAGTGCTTCAGAGAGATAACTCAGAGAAAACCAAGCAGTCATTTTACAGATGTCTTCTGGAGACACCAAGCCAGACTGCCCAGGAGGAGGTCTGTGACCTAGTGAAGAGAGCCCTGACTCTCTCCAGTATCTACTTCCCAGCCAAAAGGTACGCTGAATCAATGGCCTCTTTGATCTAGCAGGAATTAGAGGACTTGACTGTTGCTGCTTGTCCTGTCCTTGGACAAAAAAGTCCGACTGATGAAAAGGGCTGATCACTTCTATGTATCTGAGCAACATTCTCCTCACATCAAGCAGAGGCAGAGAGATATCTGACCGAAAGTCCTTTTCCGAAAAAGGGGGCAGAATGACCGCATGATTGAGGTGAAAAGGAGAGAGCAACTTTGTAAGGAAGGATGGCACTGTTCCAAAAGCATCTGAAGCCATTGAGGCATCCAAAAGGGTTCTCAGCAGGACAGGGCCTGCAGTTCTGAGACCCGTCTGGCGAAGCAATAGTCACCAGAAACACCCACTTTAAGAATCAAATCTTTGAGAGCAGCCTTATGGATAGGTTCAAAGGGGCACTTTCAACACAAGCGAAAGGCTCCACTGGGGGACTATTGAACAAATGGGAGGCCTATCTGCTTAACTTCCCAAAGGAAGAGAGAAACATCCGAGTGCGCCAACAAAGACAAGCTCTGAATATGCCCATGGTAACATGTCATAGCTACTATCTGATCCTTAAGAGAGTTCAGGGCTAATCCCTGATCCATGTTTGCCTGCAAGGAGGACAAAACAGCATCTATATCTGCTTTCCCGGCCACCAGGGCCCGAAAGGAACATGTCTCGCTGTGAGGGTTTGGAGAAGACTTGAGGTCAAGACCCTATGGCCGTGAGAACCTGACAGATACTTGTGACCTGAATTGGCCACGGTTGAAAACAGGATACTGGGCTTGATGAACCTTTGGTCTGACCCAGTATGGCATATCTTATGTTCACAGGGTATTGGACAGCTTACGCCTTTCAAAGGCCAGGGGTAAGAAAAAGGGAGCAGGGTCCTCCATCATCAGGGGCCCTTGATGAAGAATGCTCTTCTCCTGTGGGAGCAGGAGTGGGGATTTCACTGCATCATTAGACCAGCTTACCAGACTGGGGCTATCAGAATCACCAAGCTAGGAAGAGTCCGAATCTTGTGTAGGAGGCGGCTCACCAAGAGCCACATAAGGAAGATAGAGAGAAGTCTCTTCCAGGCCCACACTTGGAGCAGGACATCTAGGCCTGTCATTTGCGAGTCCCTGCAGTGGCTGAAGAAGTTGCTCAGCCTGGCAATACCCCACGTGGCCATCCCCAAGATGTACCATGTTTCAACTCAGGAAGTCAGCTTCAATGTTGCCGACACCCTTTATGTGGGCTGCTGACAGAACCATTAGGTGCCCCTCTGCCCAACTGCACAGGGAAGCTACCTTGAGTGCCACCCTGGCACTTCAAGCACCTCCTTGTTTGCTGACATTTGCCACTGCCGTGACATTGTCTGAAAATGCACAGACTATTTTGCCTGCTAGTAAGGTCTGAAATTTCATCAGCACCAGGCGGATCACACTGGTCTCCAACCGACTGATCTGCCAGGTGGTCTCTTGAGGTCCTTGGCCTAGATCAGTGGTCACCAACCTCCAGAGGGCCGCGGGCCGCACAGCCGTCTCCCGGGAGCCTCGCGGGCCGCACCCCCCTTCTCCGCGAAAAAAAAAAATGCTTATAACCTGTAAAAAATGTCCCGACTTAAATGTCTCAGTGCTATATTCTTACGGCATTTTAGTTACAGTGTGCTAAATGTGGAGCAGTTTCTAAAAACACATCTTCATGCAGCAGGAGCTATTTCAGAAGCATACATGAAGGGGTGAAAATAATCAATGAGCAGGGCTTAGCAATAAACGTGTAAGTGCTGGCATTTCACAACAAACACTGTAAATGTCGGCACTTACGGATATCCGAGCCATTTTGCTAACCTAGACATGCCGATTCTCAAGTTCGGAGGATTCTCTCTTGCCCCATTTCAATTTGAAGGGAGAAATAAACAGAGTATTAAGAGGAATACCTTGCTGACCGCCGCATCTTCTCAGCTCCCGCTAGCAGCGGGAGAGCGGAACGAAGGCACCTCGCTGCTTTGCTCAGCTGATGACGCGTAAATAAATCCTTGGCGGGCCGCACCGGGGTAGAGCCTGGCGGGCCGCACGAAGGGACCTCGCGGGCCGCAGGTTGGTGACCACTGGCCTAGATAGTGAGCTCCCCCCCCTGCCCTTCAGGTTGGCATCTGCGGTGACTACCACCCAATCTGGGGCTTCCAGTGGGATGACTCATCAGATGGCAGGGCTGAAGCCACCATGCTAACTGTTCCCTGAACTCCTGAGGGAGGGGAAGTGTCTGGTCAAGGAGATGAGAGCAAGGAGACCAAAGAGATAATAGTTACCTCTGAAGCAGATGCATGTTTGCCCTGACCCATGAAACCAATCCCAGTATTGACACCTTGGACCCCACAAGTTGAAAAGGTCACATGCCCAAAGGACAGGCTGCACACAAAAGAGTTATTTCTGCAGCTTGAACATCATCTCTGCCGTGAGGAAGACTCGACCCTGGAGAGTGCTGAAACGTGCTCCCAAATACGCAAACTCCCGAGGAGAGCTGAAGTTACTCTTGTGGTAACTGATCAGCAACCTTAGCCCTTGCAATTCAGTGGCTAGAATGGTTATGTCTTCTCTTGATTTCTGCAAGGAGTCAGACCAAATCAGCTAGTTGTCCAGATACGAGTGAATCTTGATCCTCTGCTTGCATAGGAATACTGCCACTACCACCATCAATTTCGAGAATGTGCAAGGGCTGTGGTCAAGCCAAATGGTAGAGCCCAGAATTGGAAGTGATGACCCAGGATGCAGAAGCAGAGGAACCATTGATGCTGTTTCCTGATGGGAATATGAAAACAGGTTTCAGCTAGATCTAGGCAGGTAAGGAACTCCTCTGGCCAAATGGATGCAATGACAGACTGGATTGTTTCTATGCAAAAATGGTGGACCCTGAGCCTGGCATTGACCTATTTCAGATGAAATATTGGCCCCTGATCTTGCTCTGTGAAAGGCACAGGTAAAGTAGCCTGCGACCATATCGCTTGAGTGGGAAGTTGCAGGGAGACTCTACAAAGGCGTATCCTAGCATGTACTGCTGTCCTAACATCTCCCAAACCCACTGGTCTGATGCGATATGGATCCATTCTGAGAGAAAATGTCAGAGCTACGCCACTACCAGCTTTATCTCCAAAGGGACCAGACAGATCTCATTGTGGGGACTTTCTGGTTCTGGCAGTGGCTGTCAAGGGGTTTTGAGATTACTGAGAGCTCCAAAAAGGTTGGCTCTTCTGAGGCCTAGATCCATAAGGTGAATAGGCTATACCTGAGCTTCTGGCTGCTCGCAGATGCCTCCAAGCTCCACATGAGCCCCTCAGAGAGGAGAATTGAGCACTTTTGGGCATGTCTTCTGGAAGCCTTTGAAGATAGCACCCTCCCTGGTCCTTCACTAACTTTTTGGGATCCTCTCCAAACAACAATTTACCCCTGAAAGGGAGCTTGCTCTGTCACATGTAAGGTTGCATCAGCTGACCAAATGTGAAGTTACAATCACCGCTGCCATTGACTTGGAGGAAACTCTAATCAGGTCATATAGAGGGCATCAGTCACAAACGTGGCTCCCAACTCCAATCTGGCTACTATGCCTACACCGATGGCTGCTTGGGAACCAAGGCATTCTTCAAAAGGGTTTCTACCATCCTGTTGTGAGCCTCCTTAAGCACAACACCCCCTTGAATATGAACAGTCATGTGCTTAGTCATAGTTATGACAAGAGCATTCACCCGAGAGAGCCGAAAGAGCTAATCCAGCTTGTCTTGGGAATATAACCAAGCTAGAACTTTCAATCCCTTGAGTCCAACCCCAGATTTTCCACTGAGAGACCAGGAGCTGTTCTATTGACTAAGGTAATGGAGGGAAAAAAACAGAAGGATGACTGACATGGGCTCTTCAATTCCTAAGAATAGCATCCTGAATCAAGATCAAAAGGTCCTCCTAGTGAAAAAGGCAGATTACGGAAGGATCCTTGCCCTCTGTAAGGGGAATTTCCTTGCCCTCTGTAAGGGGAATTCCCTTTTCCTCATCAGACTCACCTTCAGATGCAAAAGAATCTTCTTCAGTGTCCCAATCCACCCTATATGGAATAAGGCTGGACTTCTCGAGGAGTGCCTGGGTGAGATGAGAATGCTTAGCTCCCTGAACCATCCTTGGCAGGACCATCCAAGGGCCCAGAGTCTGCTGTAGGAGAGGCTAGGGCCCCAGACCCCTGCAAAGTGTGGCTGCCAAGCAGAAAAAAAAAGACTAAAAACATCCTGAAAGCTGTTTCAGTAGTTGCTGCTCAAAGTCAGCAGAGTACTCCTGTGGCCCCCAAGAGGCTATGGGAGCCTGCTGGCCTGAGCCTGAGGCCTCCTGGGCCCTCTGCAAAGTATCTAAGATGCATTTGTGAGGGCTATCCACCTCACAGACTGAGCAGGCATGGAAAATGTGGAGAAGGCCCCAAAATTGGCATTGGGCCTCTGGTCGCCCTTTGTGGAGGGGGGGGGGGGGGTATCTTGATGATGCCAAAAAATTCAGGCTCTGTACATCCCATCACACAGGTGGAAAAAGGAGTCCACCACAGAACTGACCTTGTGCGTGCCAGAGGCAGCACAGCAACAAGTACATGCTATGCTTGCCAGACTGCACACATCTACAAGGAAAATTCTGTGAAAAAAAACTGACGAAAAATGCCCAAAGAAAACAGTGCAAGCTGCAAAAAAAAAAAAAAAAAAAAAAAAAGACGGTTGGTAAAAAATTCACCATCTCAACAAAAAGGGAATGCCGCCTGGGAATCTCAGCACCTGCTGATTGGGGAAGCCCAGACTGGGTTTCTCCAAATACCCACACCCACACAGATCCAGGAGGCCCGCTGGTAAAAAAAAAAAAAAAAAAAAGGCTCAAGCTTTTTCTTTTCAATCTGCTTTATAAAGCAAACAAGAGAGCTAAATACAACCCAATATTATTCAATGGCTTAAAAAATAAAGAGGAGAAAAATTTGAAAAAAAAAATACTTGCATGCAGATAAGGGAGTGCAAGAGGGAAGGGGGCCTGGGCCCAACTTACTAGACACCCCTCAGGGCCCCCCCCCTCCGTGTGATCCTTCTGCACCTCTTTAGACCACCAGTGTTGGATATCCGTGGGAAAGTGTGCTAGACAAAGGACGGCTATCAGCTCAAAGCTGTACCCACACTTCAAGCAACACTGAGCCCTAGAGAACTGTCTCAATGACCACACGTCTCCTGGTCTACAGTACAAGTGTGGTTTTGCTGCCTTGCCAGCCGATGGAGATAGACTTGAGCATCTTTTGATGATGTCATCAGAAGGTAAATATTTTGGTGCAGCACTGAGAGAAGCCAATAATTGCTTCCAGCAGGTGGCAAGGTGTATAGACTGGAAGCAATTATTGGCTTCTCTCAGTGCTGCACCAAAATATTTACCTTCTGATGACATCATCAAAAGATGCTCAAGTCTATCTCCATCGGCTGGCAAGGCAGCAAAACCCACAAATTTAGACTGGTCTAGCGTGATAAGGAAAGGCATCTTTACATATATATGCCAGTACAGGCATGTGAAGTATCTCAAAATTACCTTGCGCATACAGATACATGTGATGACAAACGATTTTGGTGTAGATGTGTTTGGGGGAAGGTTTAGGGGGGAAATACAGGCAGAGTTGCAATTTAAATGCATACTTTATAAAATTTGTGCGATTATGTATGCTGTATGCACATATATTTACAAATCTACTTGAGCTGCTGCAAACATATGCAAGTCTGCAGGATTTGTGATAGTATTTTATTCTTACCCCCTGACCCTCCCGAATGTTGATCTTCCCTGTGCTCCTCTGTTGCTCTTCTTGTCTCTGTGAGCTTTTCTGTCTAACCAATGGCATTCCTTTCAGAGTTCCATTTTATAGATGTTTTTATTGTTAACCGCTCTGTTGTCCTCACTTAGGGTGGTATATCAAGTTTTAATAAATGAAATGAAGATATACAGGCACATATATGTCTATATAAAATAGAACCAAAATGAGTGCCTCTTGCCCTCTCCATCTAGATGGCTTTTCATAAAATTATCTTTTATACGTTTAATTGGAATCACTTACCCATACAACTGATGAATTTTGGAAATCTGCAAATTTAAGAGGAACTGATTAAAGAGTCAGCCTCTAAATCCAAACATTTTGCAATCAGAGGTTGTTTTGAACGCCAGAGAGATCAGCAAAATTCCTCCTTCAAGCTCACTTCTAAACTCCAGGTTCAAACAAGATCTTTGTCTAGAATTATGTGTGACTCGAAGAAGGTGTAAATACTGATAGGTAAATTTTCCAGGATGTACATGTATTGCCATTCTCAAATAAGGAATGCAAGCATACTTTGAAGGACTCCCTAACTAAGGCACGGCACACACATCCTTTAAATCTCTGTGTGTTGCTGTCACTATTGCATATATGTATAAATAAGTAGTGTTTCTAAAAGGTTGCTATATAAACATGTATCCCAATTTAACAAAGAAACAGAGAAAACGGCACAAAGATCATACGGCCTATCCACTCTGCCCATCAAAAAAAACTATTAAGCTCTGCAATCCTTTCCTCTTCCTCAGAATCCTTCATCTGTTCCATGCTTTCTTGAATTTAGATACATTTCTCATCTCCACCACCTCCACTGGCAGGCTGTTACACGAATCTACCACCCTTTCCGTAAAGAAATATTCCCTCAGATTACTCCTAGTCGATCCCCTTTTGTCTTCATCCTATGATTCCTTGTTCCCGAGATCCTTAAAATTGGAAGATGGCCACCTCCTATGCATTAATATCTCGGAGGTACTTAAATGCTTCTATTATATCAACTCTCTCCCATCTTTCCCCCAAAGTATACATACTGAAATTTTTAAGTCTATCCCCATATGCCTTATGACGAAGACCACAGACCATTTAATAGATGCACACTCCATTCTATTTACAGTATATCTTTCTGAAGGTGCAGTCTCCAGAATTGTTCAAAGTACTCCAAATGAGGTCTCACTAGAGACTTACAGAAAGGTACTATCACCTCCTTTTTCTTGCTGATTATTCCTCTCCCTATGCATCCAAGCATCCTTCTAGCTTTTGCTGTTGTCTTTTCCACCTGTTTGGCAACTGTAAGGTCATCTGAAACAATCACCCCCAAATACCTCTTCTTTCATGCATTATACTGTACTGCTTCCTTGGGTTTTGCAGCCCAAATGCATGATCTTAGCTGCCAAATTCTCAACCATTCCTTCTTTTTTTTTTAAACAGGTTTACATTGTAACTTAAACTTGGTAATGTACATTAAACAGGGACATTGATAACTTGGATTTTTCTGAGGCAATGGAAGGTTAAATGACTTGCCCAAGGGCCACAAGGAGTGCTAGTGGGAATCAAACCTTGGTCTCTTGGCTCCCAAGCCAGTGCTCTAACCATTAGGCTATTCTTCCACTTCAAGCTTGGCTCTTGTTATCCACATCTTCCAGAGTGTCTATTCTGTTTCATATTTTGGTATCATCTTCAAAGAGGCATATCTTCCCCAACAGACCTTCCACAATATTTCTTGCAAAACCTTTAAAAGGAACAGGCTCGAGGACCGATCCCTGAGGCACGTCACTGGTGAACTCCGATTAATACTACCCTCTGGCACCTCCTACTCAACCAGTTTCTTACCCAGTCAGTCACTTTAGGAGTGCCCAAGAGTACTCAGTTTATTTATGTCACTGATGCGGTACGGTGTCAAAGGTCTTGCTGAAATTTAAGTATTGCACGTCTGGCACTCTCCCCTGATCCAATTCTCTGGTGACCCAGTCAAAGAAATCAGATTCATCTGACAAGACCTACCCCTAAGTCAAGTCATGCTGTCTCGGATTCTGTAATCCCATGGATTCCTGAAACCACACTATCCTCTATTTTAGCAGCGTTTCCATTAATTTACTCATCACAGAGGTCAAACTAACTGGTCTGTAGTTACCAACGTCTTTTTTTTTATTCCTGCTTTTGTGGACAGGAACCACATTTGTCCAACTCCAGTTTTCCAGGATAACTCACAACTCTAAAAAAACATTGAAAAGGTTAGACAGCGGAGAGGCCAGAACTTTCTTAAAGTTCTTTCAATTCCCTTGGATGAGTCCCATCCGGTCCCATTGCTTTGTCCACTTTTAGTTTTGTTAGCTCATGAGCACAGTCTTCTGAAAATAGTTTGTGGTTCCATTCCCGGCCCTTCATCTGTGAACACAGAACAGAAATATTTATTAGCAATTCTGCTTTATCCTCATCACCTTCTCACAATACCACCTTTGTACTTCCTCTTATATATACAGAAAAACATGGAGACAAGATTTTTTTGTTTAGGTGTCTGCTATTTTTTATTCCATTTGCATCGTTGCTTTCCTGACTACTTTACCAAATTTCCTTAGCTTCCTAGATACTATCTGTCTTCCTCTTTCTGCAATCTCTTATAGTTTATGAAGGCTAACCTCTTTTCAACTAGTTCTTTTGAAAACCACAGCAGCCTATCTGTGTTTACTTTCCTAACAAAAAGGTTTGTTGCCCTTAAAATATCTCCTTTCCATTTTGCCCACTGTTGTTCTATTTCCTACAGATGGTCCCATCTAGCTATCTCCTCCTCTTTGCAAAGTTAGGTTTCATGAAGTCTAGGACCCTTGCTTCTGAATGAACCATCTCTACCTATGTCCTAAAATTGAAGCTCACCATCCAGTGAGCACTGCACATCAGATGATCACCCACTACAATATCAGAAACACTCTTCCCTTTTGCAAGCACCAAGTCCAATATCACCCCTCCTGCATGGGTTCTGTTACCAGTTGCTTTAACAGTTCTCCTTGTAGAGAATTTAGAACTCCATGCTTCAACATCTAGAAAATTGAAGTCTCCCACCAATAGTACTTTCTCTTTCATAACAATACTGTGAATGCCTTCAATTAAAAGCTCTCTCTATTTTCTGCCTGTAAGCAATGTGTGCATATCACAGCAATGTAAACAGATTTTCCATTTCCTCTTTTCAGACTAACCCAAAGTGATAATCGCACAATCTAGTGCTTCGAATGGAACCCGGGCCATCAGATGGTGAAATCGCAACCACCATCTCAACTGATTCTTGATCTCCTAGAGGAGAAGAATAGCCTGGTCAAATGATTGGTAATAGGGAAACCACAAGGTTAGCAGGTGCCTCTGCAGTGAGCGCATATGTACCCTGGTTGAAAGAACTGGCTCCAAGGTCGATGCCATAGATCAGAGGACCTGGAAGTAGTCCTTAGGTTGTGGCACTG
Organism: Ichthyophis bannanicus; assembly: GCA_033557465.1. Classification (NCBI taxonomy): domain Eukaryota; kingdom Metazoa; phylum Chordata; class Amphibia; order Gymnophiona; family Ichthyophiidae; genus Ichthyophis; species Ichthyophis bannanicus. The sequence goes on from CM066036.1 coordinate 702,196,811, forward strand.
ACTAAGCACTGAATGCCCTGAGTTGGATCTGAAGTTTGAGGGGCCTCTCCATCATAAGGAAACCTGGCCTAGGAGAGTTAAGGAAAAAAGGGGACTGTTGTAGTGGTTGATATGGAAGGACAGACTAGATATGTGGTCTTTTTCTGTCGTCATGTTTCTAGTAACAGTAAATGATGGCAGATAAAGACAGTCTGCCCAATAAAGCAGCTAGAATTGTACAGTTGTGCCTGCTGCTGTGTGCAGATTACCCCCCTCTATTCCTTTGTTTAGAGTTGTATGGGTTTTGCCTGCTGCTCCGTGCAGGTTATTCCTCTCTATTTTTAAAGTTATTTAAGTTTGCTTTAATAACATCCTCTGGCTATATAGTGATCCCGTGTCTGTCATATGTTTTTTAAATTCTGTCACTATTGTTGCCGCCAACACCTCTAGGAGGACATGCCAGGCATCCATCGTTTTTTCCATAAAAAAGTATTTCCTGACAATGCTTTTCTGTTTATCTCCTTTAATTTTATTTTATGAGCTCTAATTCTACAGCTTCCCTGTCTCTGAAAAACACGTTTGTTCATTAATATCCTCTAAGTATTTAAATGTCTGTATCATATCCTTGTCCCTCCTCTCCTCTAGAGTATACATTTCAAGTCTTCATATCATTTTGGTCACCTTCCTCTGAACTGTTTAAGTCTCCAAAACTGAATACAATACTCCAAGTGAGACCTCACCAATGACTTTTACAGGGGCACTAATACCTCCTTCTGCCTGCTGGTTAGTACTCTCTGTATGCAGCCTAGCATTCTTCTGGTTTTGGCCACTGCCTTATCACAGTTCCACCATCTTGAGATTCTCAGACACTATAACCCCAAGGTCCCTCTCCTGGTCCATGCACAACTCTTTCATCCTATCGCACACTGCTTCTTTGGATTTCTGCATCTGAAGTGCATCATTCTGAATTTCTTTGCATTAAATCTTAATTTCCAAGCATGAGACCATTCTTCTAATTTTTGAAGATCTTTTCTCATGCGGTCTATTCTGAGGTGTCCACTCTATTGCAAATCTTTGTCTCACCTGCAAAAAAGCAACCTTTTCCTATTAACCCTTCAGCAACATCATTCACAAAGACAGTGAACAGTATCAGTCCCAGCACTGATCCCTGAGGCACGCAACTACCCACCCTCCTTTCTTCAGAGTGAATTCCATTCACCCCTACCTTCTGTAATCTGTCAGTTAACAAATTTCTGGTGCAGTTTACCAACTTGGGACCCATCCCCAGCTTGCTCAATTTATTCACAAGCCTCCTATGAGGAAGAGTATTGAAGGCTTTGCCGAAATCCAAGTAGACAGCATCGATCACATGCCCTTGATCTAGTTATCTGTTTACCCAGTGAAAGAAATCAGTCTCATTTATTTTCCCTTTGTAAAACCATGTTGCTGCAGATCTTATAACCCACTGGATTCTAGAAAGACCACCATCTTTTTTTTCAGCAGCATCTCCATATTTTCCCCACCACTGAGGTAAGGCTTACCAACATGAAGTTTGTCAACTCTTCTGTTTCCACATTTGTGAAGAGGGACCCCATCAGCCCTTCTCCATCTTGGAGAACCTCCTCAGTCTCCAAGGATCTATTAAACACATCTGCCAGAACTCCCCAAACCCCTCCAGTATACTGGGATGTATCTGATCTGGTCCCATGGCTTTGTCCACATTCAGCTTTGCAAACTGTTCATAAACACCTTCTTCCGTGAACGGTGTAGCATCTACTCCATTTCCATTATTATCAGTCACGTGTGGTCATTCTCCAAAATTTTCTTATGTGAAAATGAAATAGAAATATGTTTTTTCCTTAATTTCCACAAATCAGTCTTCAGCATCTTTGAGTTTTGCAATACCATCTCTGGATTTCCTCCTCCCCCAGTACACCTGAGAAAAGTCTTGTCACCTCACTTCACATCTATAGGCATTTTTCTTCCTTGTGTGCCCTTTGCTATTTTAATTTCCCTTTTTGTCTCTTTCAGCTTTATTTGATATTCTTTTCTGTGCTCATCTTTTTGTGATATTCTGAATTCTGTGAGCATTGCCTTTTTGCCTTGATTTGTATAGCCACTTTTTTGGAGAACCATATTGGTTTCATAAGAACATAAGATTTGCCATACTGGATTAAGATACAAGTCATCAATCAGCTGGCAATTCCTGTACTCTCATACAGCTTTGGGGTTGTGGACTGGCCTCTTAAAGATCTTAAAAAACTGGATGTGCGAACAAGAAAACACTTCCATGCCCATGAGGTAATTTACAAGAATCAGTTTCTGCCAAGGCTGTACATCCCTAGAGCTGAAGGAGGGTTAGGCCTCTTAGAGATTGATTATACATACAGAGCAACTATTGTAGGCCTCCAGGCCTACCTAACTTCATCATCGGATCCAAATATGCGAAAAGTGCTGAAATATGAAAGTAAACGTCCAGAATTTGTCTCCATCATCAAACTTGGACAGGCGTTCTGACAACTAGAAGGAATGAGTGAGAAGCCGCAAGTATACACGGGGAAGGAAGTAAAAGAATTTGCAAAACAAGAGAAAAAACTCTTTAAAGAATTAGATCAAAAGACAAGGAAAAACAAGTGGGAAATGCACAAATACAGTGGGAAATACAGAGTTACTCCAGGAACCCTTTGTCGATCAAGAGTGGACATATGAATGGTTAACTGAAACCAAAGGATGAGAGATTGATAGTTGCAGCCCAGGACAGCAGCTTACGGACGAGATGGTTTACAGCGAGCATTGAAAAAAATTGGCAAAACAGAAATATGTAGAGTCCGTGGGAAAGACCTGGAAACTGTGACTCACCTCATAGCTGGCTGTGAAGTTCTGATGGCAGAAAATTTCTATACCAAAAGGCACAATAAAGTAGCGTGCCTTATCCATTGGAAACTCTGTAAGCACTACAACATCACTGTGCCCGAAAAGCACTGGAATCATGACCCTAAAAGAATTATAGAGAATGAGGAGGTTATGATCACTTGGGATTCTCTCAACCGATAAAAAGCTGAATGCAAGGAAGCCAGATATAGTGGTAAAGGAGAAAACCACCAGTTCCAAGCGACTATTCTGTGAATCGCATTGAGAGAAAGAAAATATTCAAGTACCAAGAAATGCAGTCGGAGACCAGGAAAATGTGACAGAAAGATACAGAGTTATTTCCCATCGTTTTGGGTGTCACAGCCTAATCAAGAGGAATTTCCAAGCACACCTTGATAAATTACCCATACACGTAACATCTTACGAACTCCAGAGGGAGGCTCTCTTTAGCACGATGCAAGTACTATGCCGAACATGAGCAGTAAATTTGAGAGACTGAGATCATACTCCACATATCCTGGCTTAGAAGCGAGGTTCATGACTGTCATGGTATGTGCAAAACTCACCCATTTGAAGAAACTGCCCTGGTTAAACCAAATGGTCCATCAGGCCCAGTATCCTGTTTCCAAAAGTGGCCAATCCAAGTCACAAGTATCTGTCAGGTTTTCTTGCTTTTATATACTTTTCCTTATATATAACCTGTAGATTTGTTTAGCCCACTGCTTTTCTACTCTCCTTCTCCCACCTTGTCAGCTCCTACTTCAGGTAAGCATTTTTGAAATCTAAGACTCTGAGTTTGCTGTGATTGGACTCTGCTTTGGCACAGCTCAAGGGTTTTTTCCCTAAAACCATACGCACTGGAGGGAACAAGGAGGACTTGCCTGCTCACCTCACTCTACAACCTACAGAGCCATCATATCATCCTGAAAAGGTATAAGGCGTAGTTACTCACCTGTAACAGGTGATCTCTGGGAACAGCAGAAATTTAGTCTTTCACATATGGGCAATGTCGGCACTGACGGAGCCCGCGCAGGAACGCTCCCCAGTGCCCAATAGGAAACCTTTTAGGAGCATCCCACTGTGCCTCCGTAGCTGCCTTCCCGCCTTTTCCAGCTCTCCCTCCTCAGTTGAGTATGTAGCTGAGATAAAAGGAGAGAAGAAGAAGAGGAAAAAGTACAACTCCCAGGGAAGGAGGGTGGGTTGTGGACTAAATTCCTGCTGCTCTCGGAGATCACCTGTTACAGGTGAGTAACTACGCTATCTCCAGGAACAAGCAGGAATGTAGTCTTCACATATAGGACTCCCTAGCTCGGAGATGCCAGAGAGATGGCCTCAGAGTGAGCTGTGGAGCACAGGCATAACTAAGTAGGTCATACATCCGCCAAGGATGTCAGGTATCGAAACCCGGGACGGAGGGTAGGAGTTGATCTAAGTCTGAAAGAGATGCTGGAGAACAGCTTGGCCAGAACAAGGCATCCTGGTGGGAGTACTTGTCTAGGCAATAGTGAGCAGCAAAGGTGTGGACAGAAGACCAAGTTGCTGCTTTGCATATCTCATCAATCACTACAGAGCATAGATTTGCCATAGAAGTAGCCATGGCCCAAACATTATGTGCAGTGACATGACCCTCGAGAGAGAGTCCTGCACTTTTGCAAGCAAAGGAGATGCAATCCGCTATCCATATAGAGAGAGTTTGCTTGGATACTGGCAATCCCAGGTGACTCCAGTCAAAGGCTATGAAAAGTTGGGAAGCTTTTCTGTGCTCTCGAGCTCTCAGGAGATAAAAAGACAAAGCATGTTTGCAATCCAGTGTGAAGGGTTGCTTCTGCCCTAGAGGAATGGAGTCTAGGGAAAAAGACAGGAAGGTAAACTGAATGGTTTAAATGGAAGGGCGAGACCACCTTTGGCATAAAGTGAGGATGAATCCTAAGGACTACCTTATCATGGTGGAATCGTGTATAAGGAGGGTCAGCCATCAAAGCCTGGAACTCACTAATGCATCTTGCTGATGTGAGAGCAGTAAGGAAGGTGACCTTCCAGGTGAGAAACTTCAAAGAAGTAGTGGTTAGAGGTTCAAAGGGCTGCTTGAGAGGCTGTCCTAAAACAACATTAAGATCCCACACCACTGGAGGGGGCTTAATGGGAAGTTTAATTAATAAAAGACCCCTCATAAAGCATGCTACAAGCGGCTGAGAAGAGATGGGCTGACCAAATAAGGGCATGTGAAAGGCCGCAATTGCACTTAGGTGTACTCTTACCAAATTGGTTTTGAGTCCAGAAGAAGACAGGTGGAGAAGATATTCAAGTAATGCATCCACCAGAGATGAGAAGGGGTTAAGCGCCCTCTGCGAACACCAGAGAGAAAATCTACGCCACTTGAAGGTGCAGGAGTGCCTGGTGGAAGGCTTTCTAGAAGCTAAAAGGATATCCTTAACCTGTTGAGAGAGGTTAATATCTTGGAAGGCTATGCCTTCAGCAGCCATGCTGTAAGATGGAGGGACTGCGGATTGGGATGGAGCAGCGTCCTCTCCTCCTGAGAGAGGAGATCTGGAGCAGACCCCAGATCTACAGGCTGAGCTTGAGACAGGCGTAGAAGGAGAGGATACCACAGTTGTCATGGCCAGCATGGGGCTATGAGTATCATGTAGCCCCTGTCTCTCTGGAATTTGAAAAGAGTCTTGGGAATAAGGGGAATGGGAGGGAAGGCATATAGGAAGCCTTGACCCTAGTGAAGGTGAAAAGCATCTACCTACTGGCTGTCCGGTGCAGGAGTCCTGGAGCAGAAGCAAGGAAGCTTGGCATTCTGAGGACTTGAGAACAGATCTATCTCTGGGGTTCCCCAGATCTGAAAAATGTGAGCGGCCTTGTCGGCATGGAGAAACCACTCGTGGGGTAGAAGGACTCGACTCAGTTTGTCCGCCAATACATTGTGTTTGCCTGGAAGATACACTGCAAGTAGGTGAATGTGATGCTGTATGGCAAAAGACCACAGGTGCAGGGCTTCGTTGCAAAGAGTCCAAGAGCCTGTTCCGCCCTGCTTGTTCAAGTAGAACATAGCTACTTGATTGTCCATCTGGATTAGAACTGTGCGGAATTGAAGATGGTCCTAGAACACTTTGAGAGCATTGTAAATGGCTTTGAGTTCCAGCAGATTTATGTGGAGTTGTGACTCCTAGTGAGACCAAAGTCCCTGAGTGGAGAGATTGTCCAAATGAGCTCCCAAGCCCAATTTGGACGCATCCGTCATCAGGGTACATTGATGTGCTGGCATCTGAAAAGGTGACCCCTACTAGGAGGTTTTCTGGGGATTGTCACCACTGGAGAGACGAGATTAGGCAGGTAGAGACCATTATTCTGTCTCCCAGGCGACCCGATGCCTGAGATCACTGGGAAGCCGGTGTCCATTGAGCTGCGTGCATATGTAGACGAGCATATGGAGCAACATGTACTGTTGATGCCTTATGATCCAGAAGTTGTAGCAATTCTCGAGCAGCGAGAAAGTTCTTGAGACATGCCTGAGATGATAACTGATTTAGTCGAGCGCAGCGGGCTTGGGACAGAAATGCTTTTGATTGTTGAGTGTCTAGGAGAGCCCCTATGAACTCTAGAGTTTGAGAGGGGACGAGTTGGGACTTTGGAAGATTTATTACAAATCCCAAGTTTTGCAGCACTTGCATGGTGCATAAGAGGGAAAGATTGGCCTCTAGAGAGGTGTTTGCTCGAATGAGCCAGTCGTCTAAATAAGGGAAGAAAAATATCCCTAGAGTCCTTAGGAGTGCGGCTACTACCGCCATGCACTTTGTGAAGACTCTTGGGTCAGAGGCGAGGCCGAAAGGCAGGACTCTGTATTGATAATGTCACCCTTGAAACATGAAGCGCAGGAACTTTCTGTGCTGTGAGTGAATAAGTATGTCAGTGTATACCTCCTTTAGATCTAGAGAACAGAGCCAATCCTGACTCTGGAGAAAAGGGAGAAGAGTGCCTAGGGAGATCATTTTGAATTTCTCCCGTAGTAGGTACTTGTTCAGTTCTCTGAGGTCTAGAATGGGCCTGTACTCTCCTGTTCTCTTTGTAATGAGGAAGCATGGAGAATAAAGTGTAGTTACTCATCTGTAACAGGTGTTCTCCGGGGACAGCAGGAATCAGTCCTCACATATGGGTGACGTCGGCGCCGACGGAGCCCTCGTGCGGAACAAATCCCCAGTTTTCAGAGAAAGCCTTTGGGAGTTGCCATCACGCATGCTCGGTCCCCTTCCCACCCAAGGATGCCATCTTGCTCAGTCAGAGTAGTTACTCACCTGTAACAGGTGTTCTCCAGGAGCAGCAGGAATCAGTCCTCACTGATGGGTGACGTCGGCGCCGACGGAGCCCTCGCGGAGCAATTTCCCCAGCTTTCGAAGAAAGCCTTTGGGAATTGCAGCGCGCGCATGCGCGGTCCCCTTCCCGCCCAAGGGTGCCATCTTGCTCAGTCGGATGACATAGCGAAAAGACAGCAAAAAAGTTAGCAAAAACAATGGATAAGAATGACTGCAACTCCGAGGGGAGGAGGGAGGGTTGAGAGGACTGATTCCTGCTGCTCCTGGAGAACACCTGTTACAGGTGAGTAACTACTCTTTCTCCAGGACCAAGCAGGAAGTCAGTCCTCACTGATGGGACTCCCAAGCTTAAGGCTACCGGAGACCTCAAGCAGAAAAAATGAGCTCCCTCTAGCTCAGCAGTACAGAAGTAAGGAATCTTCTCTGAATACGCTTCCGGCCGGTAGCCCAACACCAGGGCCGGAGGGTAGGAGTTGCCTAAACCTCAGAGATTGTGGAGGACTGCCTGTCCAAAAGCACCGTCCCTACGGGACTCCCTCTCCAGGCAGTAATGAGCCGCAAAAGTCTGGCTTGAAGACCAAGTAGCGGCCCGGCAGATGTCTGCCAACGGAACAGAGCGGAGATGAGCCACTGATGCAGCCTTCGCCCTGACACGGTGAGCCGTGACTCGATTCTCTAAGGAGAGGCCGGCTGCCCCATAAGCCCAGGCGATACAGTCAGCTACCCAGATGGACAAAGTACGCTTGGAGACAGGCACCCCCAACCTATTGTGGTCAAAAGAAACGAAAAGCCGAACAGCCTTTCTATGCTCCCACGTACGGTCAAGGTAGAAGGATAAGGCCCTCCTACAGTCCAGGGTATGCAGAACTGTCTCAGCTCGGCTGGAATGCGGCCTGGGAAAGAAGGTTGGAAGAACCACCTCTTGGTTGAGATGAAAAGGGGAAACCACTTTTGGAAGAAGCTTTGGGTGAGTCCGTAAGACCACCCTATTAGGGTAGAACCTAGTGTAAGGAGGCTCAGACACTAGGGCCTGCAGTTCGCTAACGCGCCTAGTGGAGGTAAGGGCTACCAAGAAGAGAGTTTTCCAAGAAAGGTAACGAAGAGGGCAGGTAGCCATAGGTTCAAAAGGCGGACAGGTAATCCACTGCAAGACCACATTGAGATCCCAGTCAGGGGCTGGGGGGCGCAAGGGAGGCTTAAGCAGAAGGAGGCCTCTGAGAAAACACGCCACCAAGGGGTGTGCGGAAAGAGGCCTGCCGTCCACCGGCGAATGATGTGCAGAGAGAGCACTGAGGTGGACTCTTAAAGAGTTGGACTTGAGGCCGAGATTGGAAAGGTGAAGCAAGTATTTCAGAATCACCGATACCAAGCAGGAGAAGGGGTTCTCAGATTGCCGAGACCACCACACAGAGAAGCGACGCCATTTAAGGGCATAAGACTTCCGGGTGGATGGACGCCTAGAGGCCAGGATGACATCTTCCACCTCCGGAGGGAGGAGCAGCGGAGCTAGGACTACCCTTTCAGCAGCCAGGCCATCAGGTGAAGGGCCCGGAGGTTGGGGTGCAGGAGAGTGCCTTGATCCTGAGTCAGGAGATCGGGCTGAAACCCCAGAGGAAGGGGAGTGTCCACTCCCAGTTGTAGCAGGAGTGGGAACCAGGGCTGTCTCGGCCACCTGGGCGCTACCAGGATTACCGAGGCCCTGTCCCGGAGAACCTTGAAAAGTGTCCTGGACACGAGTGGCATGGGAGGAAAGGCATACAGTAGGCCCGTGGACCACGGAATGAGGAAAGCATCCGCCGCCACTCTGAGCGGGTGCGGGTGCCTGGAGCAGAACCTGGGAAGTTGCTGGTTCAGAGGACTGGCAAAAAGATCCATGGTGGGGAGGCCCCACCGGAGGAAGATCTGCTGAACAACCAACCAGTCGTCCAGGTAGGGACGTCCCATGTTTTATCCAAGTTCTCTGACCTTGTTCTCTGTAAAACCTAACAGTTTGTTGTTATGGTATGTTGTTATATTGTGAACCGCGCTGATTCTGAATAGAGCGGTATATAAGAGCAAGTAATAAATAAATAAATAAATAATAAATAACGGGTCTAATCACCACTCGTGTGGCTGCAGAATCCTGCTCAGTTTCTCGGCCAGGTAATTTTCCTGTCCGGGCAGGTAAACCGCTTTGAGGAGGATGCCATGGTCGACTGCCCAAGAGCACAGTCTCCGAGCCTCCTGACATAGAAGGAGGGAGCCGGTGCCCCCCTGTTTGTTGACATAGAACATGGCAACTTGATTGTCCGTCTGGACTAGTACAGACTGATGAGAGGTGAGGTGAGAGAAGGTCCGCAGAGCTAGGCGGATCGCCCTGAGCTCCAGGAAGTTTATCTGCTGAGCAGCTTCCCAAGGGGTCCAAAGGCCTTGAGTACATGTCCCTTGGCAATGTGCTCCCCATCCCAGGAGAGAGGCATCTGTCGTCAGCACTTGGGAAGGTGGAGGAGACTGAAAAGTCATGCCGAGAAGCAGATTTGGCAGATGAAGCCACCATTGCAGAGAGGAGACCAGGCGGTCGGAGATCTGTACACTAAGTCCGCAAGGCTCCCTGTGGCTTGATGCCATTGAGTGCGAAGGCTCCATTGAGCAGGCCTCATATGTAGACGGGCATTCAGAGTGACATGGACCGTGGAAGCCATATGGCCGAGCAGCCGCAGGAATTGCCTGGCCGAGACCAGGGAAGAGCTGTGAAACCTGCTGGCCAGAGCTGCGAACCGGTTGGCCCTTTCCAGAGGCAAGAAGGCACGAGCCTGCAGGGTGTCCAACCGTGCTCCTATGAATTCTACATCCTGAGAGGGGAGCAAAGTGGACTTTGAGAAGTTTATGACAAACCCCAAGTGCTGAAGCAGAGCTACAGTGCGACGAGTGGCCTGAGTGACCTCCAGGGAAGACTGTGCCCGGATGAGCCAGTCGTCCAGGTAGGGAAAGACAAACAGGCCTTGAAGCCTCAGGAAGGCTGACACCACTGCCAGGCATTTGGTGAACACCCTGGGAGCGTAGGACAGGCCAAAGGGCAGTACTCTGTACTGATAACGATTTCCTTCCACCACAAAGCGTAGATATTGTCTGTGGTCCGGATGGATAAAGATGTGAGTATAAGCATCCTTTAGATCCAAGGAGCATAGCCAATCTCCCTGCTGGAGGTAGGGCAGCAGGATTCCAAGGGTAAGCATCTTGAACTTTTCCCTTTGCAGGAACTTGTTGAGGTTGCACAAGTCTAGGATGGGTCTGAGGCCTCCTGTTCTTTTTGGTATCAGAAAGTACCTGGAATAAAAGCCGTGACCCCTCAGATGGTGGGGCACCGGTTCCACAGCCTGTTCCTGAAGAAGACTTGCTAACTCCTGAAGGAGTAAGTCCCTGTGCAGAGGGGGTCTTGGAGGCTCCCCTGGAAAGTAGGAGGGAGGTACCTGGTGAAAATGCAAAAGGTAGCCCTCTTGAACTACCTGAAGCACCCAGGTATCTGATGTTACGGCTGACCACCTGTGGGCAAAGTGGGCCAGCCGGCCTCCCGTGCTGAGAGAAGCCAGCGGGGGGGAAGAGGCTATGCTTACGGAGTCAAAACCCCCCACCCTGCTGAGCAGGGGCCGGTGTAGTGGGCTTGGGGGCCTTCTGCCTACGGGACCCATTACCCTGTCCCTTAGTCTGCTGACCCTGATGGGGAGCTGCAGAGGCTAGATAATGTGGGTGGTGTTGTTTATAGGCAGACACTTTCCTCGGGTAAAAGGGCTTTTTCCCCGAGCCCTTCCTCTTCTGTGAAGGGGCAGAGGTCTTCCTGGACAGGCGAGTCCTGGTTAGAGTCTCGGTCTCGAGTTGCGCAGCCTTTTCAGCCAAGGGCTTGCCAAAGAGGTTTTCACCTCTGCAAGGGACATCGACCAACTTGTCCTGCACCCATGGCTCGAGGTCGGATGACTGAAGCCAAGCCTGCCGGCGGGCACCGATGCCGGCCCCGGCTACTTGAGCCGATGCTTCGAAGCCATCGTAGGCTGCTCGAGAAATAAATTTCGAGCACTCTCGAATACCAGTGGACAAGGCCTGGAACCTGTGCAAAGGTTCCTCAGAGAGACCAGCAGAGAACCCGGCAATTTCCTTTGCCAGGTCTCGGAGATACATGCCCATGTAGAGCTGGTATGTCTGGACTCGACAAGCAAGCATAGAGCCCTGGAAGCACTTCCTACCGAGGGCATCCAGGTTCCGGGCCTCCTTGCCGGGAGGCACCGAGGAGTGCATCTTTTGACTCTTGAGTCGATGCATGGCCGATTCCACCACCATGGAATGGTGCGGTAGTTGTGCCTTCTGGAACCCGGGGCTCTTGCGGACTCGATACATGGAATCGACCCGCTTGCTTAACACCGGCGTCAATGCCGGGCTCTCCCACATGCGGAAGAGAAGTCTTTCCAGCATCTGAGGAACCGGTACAGTAAAGGCCTCCTTCGGGGGAGAGTCATACTGGAGGGCCTCGAGCTCTTCGGCTCGAGGCTCCTCCTCGGGATCCGCGGGGAAGGCCAAAGTCTTGGCCATATCCCCCACGAAGTCCGAGAACCGGGTATCCTCCGGGGGGGACCGTCTCTGAGGCTCAGACTCGGGCGAGTCGGAGGGGACGCACCGAGTCTGAAAAGAACCGGGTGACTCGTCCTCCTCCGTGTCCCAGCCCGACTCCTCCGAGGAGGAATCGAGCGGCTCCGTGCGGGCGGCCACCGAGGACCTCCGCCCCGACGCCGAGGCAGGCGTCGACGACCTCGGTCCCGAACGGGAGGCCGAGGGAGACCGTGGCCGAGGATCGACTCGAGCCCGCATAGACTCGAGGATCGGCTCGGCCTCCGGGGTCGACTTGGACGTCGACGTCTCGGTGGTCGGGGCAGATGCACCGGCGAGGCCAGCGATCAATGCCCGCTGCTGGTCCATGAAGGCAGCGAAACTGCTCTCCAAGGCCGTCAACCTGAGTCCAAGCTCAGGAGACCCAGCAGCCCCCGACTCGGGCCCCGACGGCGTCGGGACCAACGTCGGCTCCTTCGGAGGCGAGTCCACGAGGACTACAGTACTCACGTGTCCAGGAGTCTCCACTTCGAGACGAGGATGCTTCGAAGGCCTCTCCGACTCCGAGGACCCGGGGCGGCTATCGGGGCTATGCGACCTGGCCCTCGAGGAACCAGGAGCATCCTCCGACGCCGCCCTCGCGGGTTTCTTCTTCCGACGATGTTCCCGGGCGGGAGACCCCCGCTCAGAGGAGCTCCGACGACTCTCGGGGCCGGAGTCACGAGACGTCGAAGCCTCTGACGAGGTCCGGGCGGAGTCAGAGAAGATTCACTCCTTTTGAGACTGCCGACTCCTCAATGCCTTCGAGGACATTTTGGTACACGGACCACAAATCATCGGGTCATGATTGGGTCCAAGGCAGCGGAGGCAGCAGTCGTGTGTGTCGGTAAGAGATATAAGCCTCGTACACCGATCACACTTTTTAAACCCGCTGGCAGCCATCGGGGGAAAAAGGGCCCCTGCGAGGTCAAAAGACTGGGCTGCCAGAGAAAAAGAAAAAAGTGGCGGGAACGCCAGTCACGAAGGACAAAAACCGAAAAATAGTGAACGGACACGACACCGGAGTATCGAGGCCGGGCGGGAAATGGACACGGCGTCGAACCGAGAAAACAGAACGAAAAAAATCAACTTTTTCAGCGGTGATCACAAACTACGTCTGTAGGGCTCCACGGAAAAAAGAAGACTGAGCAAGATGGCACCCTTGGGCGGGAAGGGGACCGCGCATGCGCGCTGCAATTCCCAAAGGCTTTCTTCGAAAGCTGGGGAAATTGCTCCGCGAGGGCTCCGTCGGCGCCAACGTCACCCATCAGTGAGGACTGACTTCCTGCTTGGTCCTGGAGAAAAATGACATAGCCAAAAAGACGGCAAAAAGAACAAAATATAACAATAGGACTGCTGTCCCCAGAGAACACCTGTTACAGGTGAGTAACTACGCTTTCTCCGGGAACAAGCAGGAAGTCAGTCCTCACATATGGGACTCCCCAGCTATAGGCTACTGAGAACACATAGCTAAAAAAGGCTCCCTCTACGAGAGTCGCAAGCAGCCGCAATAGAAATCCAAATTAAAGGAATCGCACTCCAGTAGCCTGAACAAAGAAGGGTCTGAGGGTAGGAGTTGCCTAGATCTCAAAAAGGTTACGGAGTACAGCCTGGCCAAAGGCACTGTCCCGTTGGGACTCCCTATCCAGGCAATAATGGGTTGCAAAAGTCTGACTCGAAGACCAGGTGGCGGTCCGGCAGATGTCTGCCAAAGGAACAGAGCGCAAATGAGCCACTGATGCTGCCATGGCCCTGACCCTATGGGCCGTAACACGACCCTCCATCGGAAGCTCGGCTGCCTTGTATGCCCAGGCAATGCACTCTGCCACCCAGGTGAAAAGCGTACGCTTTGATACTGCTACCCCCAGCTTACTGGGATCGTAAGATACGAAAAGCTGAGAAGTCTTCCGATGCGGTTGCGCACACTGGATATTTATTTATTTAGACAGTTTTGTATACCACCTTATCCTTCAATCAAAGTGGTCACAACACAATTGGGGAATACATTTAACACGAGGGGATATGAGACACATACACTAATACTTACAGGGAACGTGGGCAATGGAGGGTTAAGTGGCTTGCCCAAGACCACAAGGAGCACCTGTGGGACTAGAAACCCCAGTCCTTCCGGCCCAAGGTTGCTGTCCTCTAGTGGGATTTTAACTCCCGACCTTCCGGCCTGAGGTAACTTGCCCCAACCACTAGGCCACTCCTCCCTCATATCTTCCCTCTTACAGTCCAGGGTATGCAGGACTGACTCTGCCCAACTGGCATGCGGCCTGGGAAAAAAGATAGGCAGAATCACCTCCTGATTGAGATGGAACGAGGAGACCACTTTCGGAAGGAACTTGGGGTGCGTGTGACGCACCACCCGGTTCCTATAGAACCTGGTGTAGGTGTAGGGTCTTTCCGACACTAGGGCTTAAAGCTCACTCATCCACCGAGCGGATGTGAGTGCCACCAGGAAAACCACCTTCAAAGAGAGAGAGTATAGATGGCAGGTAGCCATCGGTTCAAAGGGCAGCCTAGTAAGCTGCCCTAACACCACATTCAGATCCCACTCGGTCTCCGGGGGGAGGACCGGGGGTTTCAAGAGAAGTAAACCTCTCAGAAACTGAGAGACAAAGGGGTGGGCGGAGGGAGGCTTCTCGTCCACGGAAAAGTGGTGCACCACAAGAGCACTGAGGTGCACCCTGACAGAGTTGAACTTGAGGCCCAAATCAGAGAGGTGAAGAAGGTATTGTAGAACCACCCCTACCGGGCAAGAGAAAGGATCAACCTCCTGCTCCTTGCACCACGACGCAAACCTGCACCACTTCAAGACATACGACCATCTAGTAGATGTCCTCTGCGAGGCCAGCAATACCTCTTCAATATTCTTTGGAAGGAGGAGCGGAGCGAGATTTACCCTTTCAGCAGCTGAGGGAGCTGAGATTGGGGTGCAGAAGAGAGCCCCCCTCCTGAGATAAGAGGCATGGGGAGGACCCCAAGGGAAGGGGAGCCTCCACCGCTAACTGCAGAAGAAGCGGGAACCAGGGTTGCCTGGGCCACCGTGGGGCGTTAAGGATGACTGAGGCTCTGTCCTGGAGAATCTTGAACGTCTTGGCCACCAGAGGTGTCAGGGGGAACGCATACAGAAGGTCCCCGGACCATGATATCAGAAACTCATCGGCGGCCACCCTGTGCGGGTGGGGTTGCCTGGAGCAGAAATGGGGCAACTGGTGATTGTCCGGACTTGCAAACAGGTTCATCACCAGCCGCCCCCAGGTCTGGAAGAGCCAATTGGCTATCCTGCGGTCCAGCTGCCATTCGTGGGGTTGAAGAATCCTGCTGAGCCTGTCGGCTTGCCAGTTGTCCTGGTCCGGCAGGTAGACTGCTCGGAGACGAATACTATGCCGGGCTGCAAAGGAGCATAGGTCCAGGGTTTCCCGACATAGGGGACGGGACCCCGTACCACCCTCTTTGCTCACATAGAACATGGCCATCTGGTTGTTTGCACTAAGACAGGTTTGTTGGCCAGGAGCTGCCTGAAAACATCCAGGGTTAGGCGGATGGCACGGAGTTCCAAGAAATTGATTTGTTGCATCCTCTCGTTCGGAGACCATACCCTCTGGGTATGGAAACCCTGGCAATGGGCCCCCCAACCCAGCAAGGATGCATCTGTGGTAAGAATCCCCGTGTTCAGAGGAGCCTGGAAAGGCATTCCCGCCTCCAAGTGCTGTGGTTGGAGTCATCAGGCCAGGGACCGTACCAGACGCCTGGACACCTTGACCCTGTCCCAGAAGCTCCCTGTGGCCTGAGATCACTTGTCTCTGAGACACCATTGAGCGGACCACATGTGGAGGTGGGCATCTGGGGGCCCATGGACTGTGGAAGCCACGTGGCTGGAGGCGGCGCAGGAAGTGCCTTGCGGACACTGCAGACCTGCGACTCACTTGTCCTGCCAGAGCCAAAAGCCTGCTTGCTATGTCTGCAGGCAGATAGGCCTTTGCTTGAAGGGTGTAGATTCTGGCCCTAATGAATTCCAGCTGTTGAGTCAGTAAGGCTGGACGTGGGGTAGTTGATCATAAATCCTAGGTGTTGCAGTACATGGATGGTGTGGGTTGTGGCCTGATGGATCTTGCTGGCTGAAGTGCCTCTGATGAGCCAGTCATCGAAATAGGGGAAGACAAAGACCTCTTGGAGCCTGAGAAAGGCAGCAACCACTGCCAAGCACTTTGTGAACACACTGGGGGCCGATGCCAGGTCAAAGGGGAGTACCCTGTACTGGTAGTGATTGCCTCCCACCACAAAGCGCAGATACTGCCTGTGGCTGGGGTGTATTAGGATGTGTGTATACGCATCCTTTAGGTCAAAGGAGCATAGTCAGTCTCCCTGGCGGAGGTAAGGCAGCAATATTTCTAAGGAAGAGAATCTTGAACTTCTCCCTCACCAGGAATTTGTTGAGGTTGCGCAGGTCGAGGATGGGTCTGAGGCCTCTTGTCCTCTTTGGCACCAGAAAGTACCTGAAGTAGAAGCCCCTGCCCTGCAGGTGGTGGGACACCGGTTCTACTGCCTGATCCTCAAGAAGACCTGCTAACTTCTTCAAAAGGTGGTCCCGGTGAAGGGGAGACCTGAAGGGCTCTCCCGGGAAGTAATGAGGAGGCGCACCTGGGCCAGGTAAAGAAGATAGCCCTCCCGGACTACCTGCAAAGCCCAGGCATCGGTGGTAATGGCTGTCCACCTGTGGGCATACAGAGCAAGCCAGCCTCCTGTGATCTTCCTGTGTCCTGTGGGAAGAGGGGCCATGCTGTAGGAGTCAAAAGCCACTGCCAGGCTGGGCTGGAGCCGGTGCCTGGGGTTTGGGGGCTTTCTGCGTACGCGGGCCATGCCCCTATCCCTTGGCCTGCTGCCCGTTGGGGAGCCAGGGAGGCCTGAAAACGGGGGTAGTTTCGGTAAGGAGCACCCTTCCTCGGGTAAAAGGGGTTTTTACCCGAGCCCTTCTTGCGAGAAGGGGCAGAGGTCTTCTTGGAGAGCCATGTCCTTGTCATATACTCGGTCTCCAGCTCTGCGGCCTTGTTGGTCATGGGTTTGCCAAAGAAATTCTCCCCTTTGCATGGGACATCGACCAACTTGTCCTGAACCCATTGTTCAAGGTCTGACAACTGCAGCCATGCCTGGCGGTGTGCACCGATGCTCGCCGCAGCTACCCAGGCTGTCAACTCAAACCCATCATAGGCCCGAAACATAAAATTCGAGCACTCACAGACGGCTTTGGACAGGCCACTGAAGCGCTGCAAAGGTTCCTCGGTGAGATGAGCCAAGAACCCAGCAAGTTCCCTCGCCAGGTCTCTCAAGTACATGCCCATGTACAGCTGGTATGCCTGGATCCGACAAGTCAGCATTGAACCCTGGAAGCACTTCCTGCCGAGGGCATCCAAGTTGTGGGCCTCCCTACTGGGAAGCACCGAGGAGTGCATCTTCTGGCTCTTCAGCCTGCACATGGCCGATTCCACAACCATGGAGTTGAGTGGCAGCTGCGACTTTTGAAATCCAGGGCCCCGGCAGATTCGATACATCGAGTTGAGCCATTTGCTGATCACTGGCACCGACACCGGTATCTCCCACATGCGGAGCATCTGTCGTTCCAGGATTGGAGGCACAGGTGCAGTAAGGGCCTCCCGAGGAGGGGCCTCATACTGGAGGATCTCGAGCTCGTCGACTCGAGGATCCTCCTTGGACTCCGTGGGGAACGCCAAAGTCTTGGACATATCCCGCACGAAGTCCAAGAACCTCATTTCTTATGGAGGGGACATTCTCCGAGGCTCGTATACCGGGGAATCGGAAGGGACATCCCTATGCCGGCGGGTTTCCGGGGACTCCTCTTCGGTTTCCCACGCTGACGCCTCCGAAGAGGAATCGAGGGGCTCGTCAGGCATAGAGGGCCCTGGTGCTGACTGCCCTGATGCTGGCAGGCTCGGCGGCACCGACTTTGGTCCCGAACGGGAGGCCGAATGAGACCCTGGCCGAGGATCGACTCAAGCCCGAAAGGCTTCGAGGATCGGCTTGGCCTCCGGGGTTGACTTCGATGTCGAGGGCCCGTTGGTTGGGGCGGAGGAACTGGACAGGCCGGCTATCAGCGCCGCTACTGCTCCATGAAGGCAGTGAAACTGCGCTCCAAGGCCACCATTCTGGACTCGAGTCTGGAAGGCTCCGCAGCCACCGGCTCAGGCCCCGACACGGTTCCCCTTGAGGGGAGTCCTCAACGAGGACAGTTGGTACTTGCCTTGGCTGATCCATCTCCCGATGAGGCATCTTTGCCGGATGCTCCTTCTCCGAAGATTCTGGCTGGTGCTCTGCGACAGGCCCCGGGAGGAGCCGGGTTGCTCGGAGCCATCCAGAAATGCCGCCTTCAAGGATTTCTTCTTGCTCTTGTGCTCCCTCGAGGGAGACCCCATTTCTGAGGAACCTCGACGCTGCTCAGGATCGGAATGCTTCCGAGACGTGGAGGCCTTGGACGAGGTCCGAGCTCTTGGAGGCAAGGACTCAGAAAAAATCCTATCATGCTGCTGCTGGCAGCTCTTCAGGGCCTTATAGGACATTTTCCTACATGGGCCACAGACCGACGGGTCATGGTCGGGCTCGAGGCACCAGAGACAGCAGTCGTGCGTATCGGTGAGGGACATAAATTTCACACACCGATCGCATTTCTTAAACCCGCTAGCAGCCATCGGGGAAAAAGGGCCCCTGCAAGGTCGAAGACCCGGACTGCCAGTGAAAAAGAAAAAAAAGGCACAAATACTAGCCACGACGGACAAAAAACGAAAATAGAGAGACTCGATGCCGGTGTACTGAGCCGAAGGCGGGAAGAGATACCGGTGTCGACCGGGCGAAAAAACAACTTTTTTTCGGGGACACAAGGACTACATCTGAAGGGCTCCGCGGAAAAAAGGAGACTGAGCAAGATGGCATCCTTGGGCGGGAAGGGGACTGTGCATGCGTTGATGGCAACTCCCAAAGGCTTTCTCTGAAAGCTGGGTATTTGCTATGAACGAGGGCACCGGAGCCGACATCACCCATATGTAAGGACTGACTTCCTGCTTGTTCCCGGAGAAACGTCTATTCCCTGCTGGGACAGTGGAACCTCCTCTACTGCGCCCTGAGAGAGAAGGGAGGGGACCTCTTGCAACAACAAAGCAGTGAGAGAGGACTGAGAGCGGAACTCTCTTGGAGGAGTCTGGGGGTTAGACTTTGTAGATGAAGCCTGAACCCCTCCCGTACTATGGACAGTGCCCACTGCTCTGATGTGATAAGATGCCACCTGTCTGTTGGGAATGTGGACAGGATCTGGAACCTCCAGAGCACTGTTCCCTCTAAGCTGTGCGCGTGTGCGCGCGCACACACCTCGCCGAGCGAGCGCACATACTTTATAACAGAGCGCACAAAAATTACAGTTCTGATTCTGATAGAAAACAACACAGACATCTTAAAATTTAAAAGTTGTTGTGTATTTACGGTTTTCACAAGTTCTACAATATTTTCTAGTGCAATCAATGTGGTGTACATACTCTATTCTGACGTGTAGTCAAATTTTAAAGTATAGAACTCCGAGTGTCGTTATGTGCCGCACAAAAATTTAACCTTCCTTCAAAAGCTGCACAGCTGATATTTTATGCGCACACAACCTACAGAAAATTAGAGGGAACATTGCTCCAGAGGCAGATCAGCTATGTTCTCCTGAAAGGAGTCAAAGACCCTGAGGAGGCTGTGTCTGCTGAGGTGGCTGTGACTTAGGAGTCTAAGCCTTCTTTTGTTGTTTTGATGGCTGCTGCCTCTTTTGGGGAGCATGGTGTTGACACCGTACCACAGGGGAGTAAGAAGGGTAGTACTTCTTACTGAAAAAAGCTTTCTTTCTTCGCTGCCTTTTTCTTAACTGGGTTGGCAGTAGATCTAGATAGTCTATTAAGAGTGGTGTTCTCAGATTCTAACTGAGAGGCCTTATCCTGCCAAACCTTGCAAAAAAGGTTTTCACCGGTGCAAGGTATATTACTCAGCTTATCTTGAGCCCATTGTTCAAGATTGGATGCTTGGAGCCAAGCAATCCTGTGTGCACCGATGCAGATAGATGAAGTTCTGCTGATGCACTCAAAACAGTCAAAGGTTGCTTTGTTAACAAACTTTGAAACAGTTTGAGCATGCTTTACAAGGGTAAGATAATCTGCTCTCTTGTCATCAAGGAGAAGAGGCGCCATTAACTTCAAATCCACCTCTCTAAGGAATATACCCATATAGAGAATGTAGGAACTGATCCTGACCGATAACATGGACGCTTGAAAACTAGTCAACCAAAGGCATTGAGGGTTCTCGATTCCCTGTCTGGAGGTTTCGAGGAATGTGTCTTAGCACTCTTTATTCGATGCATCGCCGATTCCACCACCATGGAATGGTGCGTTAATTGCGTCTTTTGAAAACCGGGACACTCCGATACCCAGTATATGGTATTGAGTCGTCAAGTATGTGGAGAGATGGTTAGGGGTATCTCCCGCATAAGATCGTGAAGTATGCGATGAACAGGAAGAGTAGCAGCTTCCTTTGGGGCTGTAGGATATTGAAGAATTTCAAGTTCTTCAGCCCTAGGTTCTTTCTCCAAAGTCACTGTTATGGACAGACCCCAAGCAACATCGCAAATAAAGTCTTGGAAAGACATGTCCTCTGGAGAGGACATGCGACATTGTGCAGACGGAGATGGGTCCTCCGGGAGAGTTCTCATTTTCTGGGTATCGGCTGATTCATCATCCAACGAATCAGAGTCTGAAGATTCAAAGTATTGACGGGCAAGGTGTTCCACTCTGCACATACTTGATACCGATCAAAGCTGGTAGCTGCAGCCTGCGGTGCCGGCACTTTGGTACTGGAAACGGATTTGAGGGCCAGCATGGGCAGTAGCGTGGTAAGCGGCAAAAAAGTCGATACAGGTTGGGTCAGTACTGGAGCCGGTACTGATGCCTAGGGATAGACTGTAAAGGCTTTACCGGTACAGAGGCCACCAGCAAGGCCGATAAGCTCCGCTCGATGGCCAGGATATGTTGATCCATGGAGCTTGGTACCAGGAGCTCTCCGGAGGTGGAGGCCTCCGGAGCATCCTGGGACCCTACTAAGGGCTTTGGAGGCAAGGTCCTCCCGCTGGAGTTGTTTGGCCAGTGTGTCCCCCTTCAGGGCAACGCCCGAGGCATCTCGATGCTTAGGAGGAGGATCTACCCTTGGAGGGCCTGCCAGTTTTCTTTGACGATCTAGGTTTCGATACCTGAGATCCTTGGGAGGAAGATGAAGCTCTCGATGATGTGGATGCTAAAAATACTGCATTGGAGGCAAAGAGGGTGCCCAGCTTTGCAGCTCAGTTCTGTAGGTCTCTCTTTGTCATCTTCCTACAGAGAGGACATTCTGATGGTTGATGATCCAGTCAACATTTTAGACACCAGTCATGGGTGTCTGTGGCTGAAATGGTACTGCCACATTTGGAACATTCTTAAAACCACTGGATGGTTTTTCCATTTTGTCGTGACAAAAGGGGAGGCCTAAACCTACGATGGGTCAATGCGCCTGAGGGCAGAAAAGATTCCTTCCCTCACAGAAGATTTTTTTTTTTTTAAAGAAAGAAAGCAAGCTCTGATAGGGGCTGGTACCAGCGTCGATGGGAAGGCAGACACAACCACAAAAAGTAAGAAAGGACAAATTTTCTGCGGTGACAGGAATTCCGTCTTGTCGGCTCTGCGGAAAATGAAGAACGGAGGAGGGAGAATGGGAAAGGCGGGAAGGCAGCTATGCAGGCGCAATGGGATGCTCCCAAAAGCTTTCCTATTGGACGCTGGGGAAAGTTCCCACGCGGGCTCCATCGGTGCCAACGTTACCCATATGTGAAGACTACATTCCTGCTTGTTTCTGGAGTTACAGGATTTGCCTGTGAAAAGGCGAATCACTGAGATCCTAGCCTTCTCCCAGGGGAACTACCCCATCTTCCGCAGATTTACCATTCTGGCGAAAGGGATTTTCTCTTGAATTTTTCAACCAACTCCTACAGGGAAAAAGGTTTTTTATTTTATTTATTTAACAGGTTTTATATACCGCTCTATCCTTCAATCAGAGCGGTTTACAAGATATATAGCCTTACATCTAAACATTGGTATAACTAACGCTTAATTTCAATAAACATTGGATTGCAATGGGGTTATAAGGGAGCATTAGCGAAGGTTGGGTTTCTGGAGAATGGATGAGTGCAGGAGTGAAGCAGAGACTGCGATCTGTCCAGCTGTCTGAGAGAGGTGCTTGTGGGCCCCAGGTCCTCCACAGGGGAGGCCCAGGCCTTGACACCCCTGAAGGGGGCTACAAAGTATCCAGCAAGACTGAAAACAACTTGTGAGCTGTTTCAGGCACTGCAGCGCAAGCTGGTTGAAAAATAGTAGCCATCAAGACTGAAAACAGCCCGTGAACTGTTTCAGGCAGTGCAGCACAAGCCAGTTGAAAAAGAGGCCCCTGGGTCTAACAGGCTTCTGGCTAGAGTCACATTACTACACTCCAACTCTGCCAAGACCAAGCAGCTATTTCCAATAGTCGCAGTGCTCATCAGCAGGAAAAATATAGGAAAAGAGAGGCAGAGGCCACAAACAGCATAGTCCCAAAATGCTGAAAAAGATGTGCCCTGGGCTTTACAGCCACAATGGAGAGAAAAGCGTAGCTACTCACCTGTAACAGGTGTTCTCCGGGGACAGCAGGAAATCAGTCCTTGCATATGGGGTAACCTCAGTGCTGACGGAGCCCACGCGGATCCACTCCCCAGCTTTCAAAGAAAGCCTTTGGGAGTTACATCGTGCATGCGCTGTCACTTTCCCATCCAAAGGTGCCATCTTGCCTCAGTATGATATCATAGCACAAGATGGCAAAAAAGAAAAACAACTTTGCAGGAGGAGAGAGGGTTGTGAGGACTGATTCCTGCTGTCCCCGGAGAACACCTGTTACAGGTGAGTAGCTATGCTTTCTCCGGGAACAAGCAGGAAGTCAGTCCTCACATATGGGACTCCAAAGCTACAGGCTACCGAAAAATCTGTAAAAGCCATGGGCGACCTAAAAAACAGACCGTGAAGGGCAGCAGGGGGGGTGCTGGTTGGCTGGAAGTCTGACAATGCAGCAGCAGCAGCATCGAAGGTGCAATCCCCACTTCCGATGCCTGGACACATAGGGCTGGAGTGAAGGAGTTGCATAATTCCTCGAAGAGGTGATGGAGTACAGCCTAGCCAAAGGCACTATCCTTCCAGGAGGTCTCCTCCAAACAGTAGTGCGCAGCGAAGGTTTGCACAGAGGACCAGGTGGTGGCCCGGCAGATTCCAGCAAGGGCACTGACTGCAGGCTGGCCAGTGAAGCTGCCATGGCACACACATTGTGAGCCGTCACATGATGCTCCAGAGAGAGCCCCGCCTGTTGACAGGTGAAAAAAATGCAGTCAGCCATCAAACACGAGAGGGTGCACTTGGAGACTGCAACCCCAAGTACACTGGGATCGAATAAGATAAAGTGCTGCATTGAGTGGCGATGGGGCTGCATTCTCTGGATGTAGAAGGACAGGGCACGCTTGCAGCCTAGCGTGTGCAGAGAGGCCTCCGCCCTGGAGGAGTGAGGCCTGGGAAAAAAGGTGGGTAATAGTACCTCCTGATTCAAATGGAATGCAGAGACCACCTTTGGCAAGAACTTGGCAAGAGACCCTGTGTTCCTGTGGAACCTGGTGTAAAGTGCATGAGCCACCAGGGCCTGCAGTTTCCTCATGTGCCTTGACCGAGGTGAGGGCCACCAGAAATATGACCTGCCATAGAGGTACTTGAGATGGCAGGTAGCCAGGGGTTCGAAAGGCGGGGCCATGAGCTTCCCCAGCACCAAACTGAGGTCCTACACTACCGATGGCGGGTGGATTGGGGGCCAGGAGAGGAGAATGCCTTGTGTGAACTGGCCCACCAGGGGGTGTACCGACACAGCATGGCCATTCAATCCATGGTGGTGAGCTGAGATACCACAGAGGTGCACTCTGATTATGGTAGACTTCAGGCCATCCCCTGACAGATATAAGGAGGTATAATATCTCAGACATTGCACAGGAGAAATGGTTAAGGCTTTCCCTTGTACACCAGTGAGAAAATCTGCGCCACTTGAAGGCATATGCCTGTCGCGTAGAGTCCTTACGAGTGGCCAGCAAGATGTCTTCCACCGACCAAGCGAGGAGGTGATGCGCAATGGCTAGCCTCTCAGTATCCAGGCCATCAGTGCCAGGGACTGGAAGTTGGGGTGTCGCAACATCCTGTCCTCCTGGGACAACAAGTCCGGGGTACTCCCCAGCAGCTAAGCGTTCCACTGGGACAGCTATAGGAGTAGGGGGAACCAGGGCTGCCTGGGCCATCTGAGTGCAATGAAGATGACAGAGGCCGCTTCCGCTTGGATCTTGAGGAGGACCTGAGGCACCAGGGGCATTGGTGGAAATGCATACTGAAAGCCCCAAGAACAAGGGAGGAGGAAAGCATCCACCGCCTCCTGCTCAGCCTTCAAGAGCAGAAGCATGGCAGCTGTGCATTCTCTGGACTTGCAAAGAGGTCGATTTCAGGTGTGCCCCACTGCTGGAAGATCTCCCTTAGTACGGTCGGGTTGTTTCCACTCGTGGGATTGGAGGACACAGCTCAGACGGTCGGCCAATATATTGTCCTGGCCTGGCAAGTACACTGCCTTGAGGGAGATGTTCCTCCCTGCCGCGAAGTTCCAGAGGCGCACTGCCTCCCAACAGAGGTGGTACGAGCCAGTGCCCCCCTGCTTGTTGATCTAATACATCGCTACCTGGTTATCAGTCTGAACTTGAACCACCTGTCTTTCCAGATGGTCCCGGAAGACCCGCAGGGCATGATAGACTGCCCGGAGCTCCACTAGGTTGATCTCAGAGGCACTCTCCTCTGGTGACCATGGGCCTTGCAATTGTAGGAGATAGCAGTGGGCCCCCAGCCCAGCTTTGACATGTCCATGGTGAGGATGTGCTGCACTGGCGGGGCCTGGAATGGCAGGCCAATTCTGAGGTTGAGATGGTCCTGCCACCAGGTCAGAGAGGTTGCTAAGGCTGGCGTGATCTGGATGCGCTCCTCTAGGCAATCTGAAGCTTGCGTCCATTGGGCGCTGGGCATCCACTGAGCCTGCCGCATGTGCAGGCGGGCAAAAGGGGTCACGTGGATGGTGGATGCTATCTGCCCCAAGAGGCAGAGCATTGTCCTGGCTATCACTGGTGCGCAACTCTGTACCTCTAGTGCCAGGGCGGCGAGGCGAGGCACTGCGCCCGATCCAGTGACAGGAAGGCTCACACCTGGGTGGAGTCCAGCAGGACCCTGATAAACTCCATACACTGCGTGGGGAAGAGGTGCAACTTCGGGAAGTTCACCATAAAGCCCAGGTGCTGCAGTAGGCCTAGAGTGTGCTGTGTCGCATTGCAAGCTTCCTCCAGTGAGCCGGCCCACACGAGCCAGTCGTCCAGGTATGGGAACACAAACATCCCGAGGAGCCAGAGGCAAGCAGCCACGACCAAGCAAGGCCAAACGGGAGCAACCTGTACTGATCGGTTCATCATCAGGGGCTGCACCTGTGGTACTGATGGTGCAACAGATGGATCAGCATGTGGGTAAAGGCATCTTTGAGATCCAAGGAGCATAGCCAATCTCCCAGCAGGAGGTAAGGCAGCAAGGTTCCAAGGGATACCATTCTGAACTTTTCCTTGACCAGGAAGCGGTTGAGATCCCGAAGATCCACGATGGGCCTGAAGCCCCCTGTCTTCTTGGGGAACAAGAAGTAGCAGGAGTAGAATCCCCAGTCCTGAAGGTAGTGGGGGATGAGTTCTACCACTTGATCCTCGAGTAAAGACCTGAGCTCCTTCTGCAGAAGCTCCCTGTGCAAGGAGTCCATGGGTAATTCCCTGGGAAAAAGAGAGGAGGCCGCTGAGCAAAGTGGAGGAGATATCCCTCCTTGATCACCTGCAACACACCCAGGTGTCCGTGGTGATACAGGGCTACCGGTGTGCAAATTGGACCAGCTGCCCTCCGGTGAACCTTGGGCCTGTTACCTCCTGAGAGAGGAAGGCTATGCCCAAGGAGTCAAAAACTTCCCCCAGGCTGTGGCGCTGTTTGAGGTTTGGGAGCCTTTGGCTTAAGGGGGCCATGCCCCTGACCCTTGGCCTGCTGCCCCTGAAGGGGAGCGGGATAGGCCTGAAACCTGGGGTAGTTTCCGTAAGCCTTCTTGGTATTCGGGTGGAAGGGCTTTTCCCCCCAAGGTCTTCCTATGGGAAGGATCAAACACTTTCTTGGACAGCTTGGTTCGGTCATGAATTCCTTCTCCAACTCGTCGGCCTTCTCATCATGAATTTGTCGAGGAGGTTATCCCCCTGCATGGGATGTTGGCCAAATTGTCCTGAACCCACTGCTTTAAGTTGGAGGACTGTAGCCAGGCAAGGCGGCAGGCACTAATGCTTACCACAGCTACATATCGAAGCTGTCAAAGGCTACCCGAGTCTGAAACTTGGAGCACTCCTTGACCGATACTAGGGTCCTGAAGCGCTCAAGGGGTTCACCTGATAGCCCAGCCGAGAACCCTGCGAGCTCCCTTGCAAGGTCCCTCAGGTACATGTCCATGTACAGCTGGTAAGCCTGGATCCGGGCTGTGAGTATAGAGTCCTGGAAACACTTCCTGCCAAAGGCATCCATGGTACGGGCCTCCTTGCCAGGGGGCACCGAGGAGTTTGTCTTCTGGCTCTTAATATGACACATAGAAGACTCCACCACCATGGAATTGTGTGGCAGTGTTGTCTTCTGGAACACAGAGCTCCTGCCGACTCGATACTGTGAATCGAGTCGACGGTTCACAATCGTCACTGTAACTGGGGTTTCCCACATCCTGAACAGCAGCAGTTCAAGGATTGGGGGCACAGGCACCATCAGTGCCTCCGAGGAGAGGACTCGTACTGGAGGATCTTGAGATCCTCAGCATGCATCTTGTCTTCGGGCACCGTCATGAAGGCGAGTGCCTGGGACATCTCCCTCACAAACTCCAAGGCGGCGAGATCCTCTGGAGGGGATCTCCACCGATGATGTAGCGGACAGAGGTCAGAGGGGATGTCCCGGTAGATTATGGCATCAGGGGACTCCTCGTCCATCTCCCATGCCGATCGGAACCGGAGGACTTGACAAGCACCTTGCAGTTGTCAGATTGACCCAGCATCGGAGGTCCTGCAGCATCATGTCGGTCACTGACTGCTTCGGCACTGACCAAGCTAATCTCTCGAGGATGGGAGGAGAATACTCAGGTGAAGTCCTCATCGAGGAAGTCCCCATGAAGGGCAACGATGACCTACAGTGACCCGGAGTCAGGCCCCGCTGTGCCTCTAGGAATGCAGAGAAACTGTGCTCCAGGGCTGACAGGGGAATCCCAAATGGTGATGGAATTGCGTTGATACCTCAACGCCACAGGGGACTCCTCTCTCCGGGGCTGCTTCAGTATGCACTCCTGTCTGTTGTCCCCTGTCTCGAGGGCTCTGCAGCTGGGTCAAAGTGGACTTACTCCCTGGATCCAGGTCAGCCCCCGACGTCGGCTGCGACGTATTCTTCAATGCGCAGGGGAGATCCTCCGAAGATGACTCCGTCGCCCGATGACCTCTGGGCTCTGACTGAGCCTGGGCATGCGACGCCAAGTTACCCTGTGCCGGCGTTGAAGGCAGGGATTCCACCCCGATGCCGAACCTGGGCCAGACCTACCAAACAGCTCCTCCTGCCACCTTTTGCATTCCTTCTGGGTCTTAGCCTACATCAGGAAGCAAAGCAGGCAGAAAGACACATCATGGTCTGCCCTGAGGCATTTTATGCAGGTACTATGGTGGTCCTTTCGGGACATAGTGTGGTTACACTTGCCATACTGCTTGAAACCGTTGGTTGAAGACATAGTGGGAAAAACGAGACCTGCGAGATCAAACTCAGACGTCTCGACCAGCGAGACTGCGAGTAGAAAAACCTGCAGGCCGGAACAGGAAAAAAAAATGAAAATAAAGAAAAATTACCCGAGCGAAAACAACGCCGAGACGGAGGACTCGGGTGGCAGAAGGTGATCGAACCAAAGCAATCGAGAAGAAAAACACCGAACGACGGTCTGAAAAAAATCGACTTTGTCCAGGATGTGCAGACAGCATGTCTGCAGAGCTCCGCGGAAAAAAGAAGACTGAGGTGCCTTTGGGCAGGAAGGTGACCGTGCTTACATAGTGTAACTTCCAAAGGCTTTCTTTGAAAGTTGGGGAGTGGATGTGTGTGTGTGGTCCGTCGGCGCCAACGTCACCCCCCATATGTGAGGACTGTCTTCCTGCTTGTTCCCGGAGAAAAGCAGCAGCTGTGGGGGAAAAAAACATTAGGGCTGCAGGCTGTAATGAGCCATGTGGCTGAGCACAGCAGAAGCAAAAAGAAAAAAAGATCACCAAAAAATAAAAGTGACAAAAAAAGAGGCAGGGCCATAGCAAAAATGAAGTCCCAAAAAGGGAATCCCAGCATCTGTTGGGCTGACCGGGAAAACCCAATAATGGAAGCCCCAATTGCTTGAGCAGGCCTGGGAGGGCCCAACTACTTAACAAAAGCCTTTCATTTATTTTTTGCTTATAATTTGGAATTGATTTATGGAAAGCAGCAGAGAGCCAAATACTGCTTACTGAAAGTAAGAGGACAAAAAAGAAAATCAGAAAAATTCCAAAGCATAAAGATTAGGACAAGAGGGAATGGAGGCTAGGCCCAACTTACAAAGCATCCTCAGGGACCCTGTGGGGTCATCCTGCTCCTCTTCAGGCTCACCCAGCACTAGCAATCCATGGGTAAGAGCGCTGGACATAGGGTGGCTGTCAAATCCAGACAACAAGGGCATACCCACACTCCAGGCAAGTTAAGCCCTACCAGACTCAATCACAATGACCACAGTACTGTGGTGTGGGCTAGGAGAGTCGGGTCTATCTGCACTGCTGCATCAGTCCGAACACCTTGCCACCTGCTGGAGACAGACAAATACTGGCTTCTCTCAGTGCAGCACCAGAGGATATACCAAGTGATGACATCATTGAAAGCTGGACAAGTCTGCCTCCACCTGGTAGGGGAGCATAATCCACATGTCTGGTCTGATCTAGCTGGAGGATAAGGAAATAAAGCTTTAAGAGAGTTTGTTAAATATGCATTAAGTTAATTCTATGAAATGTTATAACTTGATCTTTGACCTTTATACAGTAACACTGTTTAATGTGTTCTTTTCTCCTGTTCCCAAACATTCCTGAAAAGATGTCTTGACGGAAGAAGCAATACATATAATCATTATTATGAGGATAATTTTCTAAGCGATTTGCCTGGGTAACTTAGCTATTTTAAAATTGTCCTTTCTCAATCCTGCCAAAAGTATTCACAGGGTTCCATAGCACATATACTTAGGGAAGTAATGGAGGGAAGGCATTCCCAGCAAAAGCAAAAGGACAGAAACAGAAAACATGCACAGACTATAATCTCAATTTTTTTTCCCAATGAAATTTCACCCAAGCAAAAATCAGGTGCAAACATCTGCGAGTCCACTCTACTTGTGGAAGTTTTCAAAGGAAAAACATGCACATAATTTTCCTTTGAAATTTAGGTAAAAGATTCATAGCGCTTCAAGGCGTGTGGAATATTACGCACTTGGCTCCCTGAGGGTCGGACAGGATCTAATTACCTCCGCGCGCTATCAGTAGACAGTAGAAACCTTTCTTGTCGTATTAGTACCTTTTATACGTAAACAAGTGCCTGCAAATGGGATGCCAGCAAGAACGGCTTAAACCGCCGCTTCGGGGGCGCGCAGGAGAGCAGCCTTTGCCATCGGAGCTGTGAGCAGGAGCCCCTCCTCCCTCCTAGTGCTTGCAAATGGGATGCCAGCAAGAACGGCTTAAACCGCCGCTTCGGGGGCGTGCCCGCGCCTGAGGGCCTCGCCAGAGGGCCCTTTGGCGTTGCCCTTAGGCGTTGGACCATGGCGTTCGCCCTGAAGTTAACATGGAAGATGTGATCTGGACTGCCACACGCATATATTATGGTAACCTGATGTTCCCTTTGTTCTTTTTGTCTTATCTTTCTGACTGTTTCTGTCCTCTACTCTGTCCTATCTTACAAATGGCGTTCCTTTCATATTTTCTCAAATGATATATTATTGTAAACCGCTGATGCTTCGGCCTGAGCGGTATATCAAATTTAATAAACATAAACATACATAAACATAGCTATTTTGTACCCTGCCTGTCTTAAATCCACTTCTTTGCCAATTAGTATTCACGAATTGTCCAGTGCTGTTTATGTCCGCTAAAAAGACACTTAAAAAAATATATAAAAAATAATTTAAAAAACAACTGAATATGCAGTAATCACATTAGTGGCTACCAAGACATTAGAGACAATGGAGCACAATTTAAATTGTTGCTTACCTGATATGCCATTCTTGCTGGTGTTTAATAAAGCTACAGATGTGGCAGAAAATCTTTTATTATTCACAGTCTGCCCTGGTTTCCTTGAGGTACATTCTTCACTATCATTGTCCTGTACATTTAGAAGCCTTGGCTGAAAACACTGCAACCGACACGATCTGATATTGCTTATTACTTCAGAAAGGGACAGTCTATTTTCACAATGTTTATTGGAAGCATTGGTCCATGAGAAATTAGGGGAAAAGTCTACAGTTTGGGAAGAGCTTGAAAGACTATTCAGCATTTCAGGATCCAGCTGCTTCAAGATGGAGTCATGTTCAGTGGATATACGGTCCATTATAATTCTGGAAAAACAACATTTAAACATACTAGAGTTGATAATCAGAAGATTTATGCACTTAACTTTTGAGAGTTTTGCTCCTACGTTGGCCTCTCTGAAATTTTACTATGGCTGAGGGCCAAAATTTATACTTAAAATGTCACTGAACTTTCAAATTTAGATGCATAAATGTGGGCACCAGCAAGGTTTGATTTAGGGAGCAGAAAAAAAATGTTAGGAGCTTAGCACTTATTTCCAGCAGTAGGTTCATAAATTAGACCCATGAATCTAGGCAAATAAATGGTAGGCCTAAATTTATAAGGATAACTTTAATGCACCTAAATTAAGAAAATCTTCATCTTTAAACTTAGTATACTAAGTATCCTTAATATCTTAAGTTTGGCTAAAAACAGGCCACAAATTTAGGTTCCTAATTTGAGCACCTAAATGTAGGAGCTTATCTTTTTTGGACACTGGAACCATTTAGTTTTGATCTTTATTTCTAAAGCAGCAATACAGGAAAATAAACCCATGCACTGATGTCATATTATGTTTTTTTTTTTTTTAATAACATGCATTTCTCCCCTATAGGGCCGCTGCAAAACCCTAGACAAACTCAGCCTTATGCCCCCCCCCCAACCAAGATTTTGATAATTTAACGCATGATCATTGCAGCTCCACTCCTCCCACAGCAATCCTATAAAAATGCATTAACAAACTTTTAAACATTAAACTTTGGTGGGTGGGTGTACGCGCACGGGTCAGCCATCCCTGCAGGTTGAAGAATTTGCCAATGGTTTGTGAGTTTGTGTGGCTGAGGATCAATTGTTTTGCTTTGACTGCTATTGTTCTTTCCTGCCTCTCCAAAGATGTTGCCCTAGGCAGCTGCCTGATGGTCGAGCCAGTTCTGCTTCCCTAGTACTTATTGATTGTATTGTAGGCCCACATAGCTTTAAGCAAAATTCAGATATTAAAAAAGTACTTCAAACATTATTCAACTACCTTCCACCTCTGCCAATTCGCCTCCTGGCAAACCCGATGCACCTGCATGGAACTGTAAGAGTTGTAAGGCAATGCCTGTATCGCAACTTTGCCAGTCCTGCCAAATCTGAAGTCTCATATGGGTGTGTAGTTTGGTCCAAACGAGGCTGCAGACAGTTAAATAATTTAAATAAATTTCATACTAAGATAAACCATGTACAGTTGAGAAAAAAACCCAAAAGCTATAAAGATCTGTTAAAGAGTATAAAAGACAAAACTACAAGATACTATTTTGTTTGTTAAACTGTACACCACTTTGTATAGTCTAGATAATTACAAGGAGGTTTACTAATTTAAATTTAAATTAACTACCAATAAACTAAAACCAAAATAATGGCACATTTAAGCACAAAACTGCAGCATTATGCAACTGTCTTTTTTTAAATTTATACTGCACTATAAATAGTGGAAGTATGCACAATATCCAATGCACAACATGGATGTAGTTTTGATTTGTCAAATACTATAAAATAAAAACTGAATGAAATGTTACTATTGAAACAGGTGCACCAGCAACATGATCAGCTATAGTTTTACTTTCAATATAGAACGTTAAGAACATAAGATTTGCCATACTGGGTCAGACCAAAGGTCCATCAACCCATTATCCTATTTCCAACAATGGCCAAGCCAGGTCACAAGTACCTGGCAAGATCCAAAAAGGTAAACAGATTCCATGCTGTTTATCCTAGGGATAAGGTGAAATTTTACATACCTGATAATTTTCTTTCCTTGAATCCTGCTAGAATAGTCCAGTCAGTGAGTTAGACTCTCTTGCCAGCAGTGGAGGCAGGCTTGAGCAACTTTCAGTGATGTCATCTCTCTCTCCTCCCCCCCAATCAATAACACAGACTGAAAAACTCAGAAGTACAAATCTTTCATAACAGCAAATCAACTTTGGAACAAACATCTTGAAAAAGCATTTGGCTGTCTTACCACAATTGACTTTGCACTGGGTACTGATACTGGGCAAGCAAAAGGCCGAAGGACTTTGCAACTTATAGAAAGTCTTCCAGGATGGGGTCCTGGACTGGTCTAGCAGAATTCAAGAAAAGAAAATGATCAGGTCTGTAAAATTTCTCCTTCCTTACTATCCTTTTAGACCAGTCCAGAAGTATGGGGTGCACCAAAGCAATCAGGACCCCGGGTGGGAGGAAGATGCCATTCTAGACTGAGCTGCCCTTTCAAAGGCACCATATGTTCCACTTCTCACATACAACCTGTAGTGCTTCACTAAGGTACTCAGAGAAGACCACGTGGTCGCCTTGCAGATAGCAGCTGGAGAAACCAAAGCAGACTCTGCCCGTAAGGTGGCCTGTGCCCTAGTTGAGAGAGCTCTGACTCCCTCCAGGTACATGACTACCAGCCAGAAGGTATGCTGAACCAATGGCCTCCTTAATCTAGCGGGTGATCAAGGACTTAGCTGCTGCCTTTTCTTTCCTTTGACCTCCAAAAAAGGACAATAGATGATCTAACTGATGGAAGGGATAGTAATCTACAGGTATCTGAATACCACCTTCCGCATGAATACCAGATGCAGAGAATGGTCTGACCAAAGATCCTCCTCCATGAAGGAGGGCAAGATGATGGTCTGATTAAGATGAAAGGAATACCACAACTTGGGGAGAAGAACAGCACAGTCCACAAGGAGACAGAAACCACTGAGATGACCAAGAAAGTCCCCCTGCAAGCCCAGTCCTGCTGCTCAGACACCTGCATGGTGAACACTAGAGCTACCAGAAAAAACACCTTAAAGGCCAAACAAATTGGCTCAAAGGTGTCCTGTTCCATGCCTTTAACAACACTGGAGCAAAACTGGACATACAGGTAGATGGAACTGCTTCACTCCTGAGAGGAAGAGGGAGACGTTATGGTATGCTGCCAATGAAATCCCTTGGATGCAACCCTTGTAGCATGTCTGGACCACTAAATGAATCTTGCAGGCTGGACTGCAAGAGGGACCAACAGCTGCAATGTCTGCCTTTTTGGTCTCCACATATCTAGACAACCACCACCAGCTTTTGAAAACTCTCCAAACTTTCACATAAGGTAAAGAGAGACGCTCTTCGGGCCTTAAGACGGGTGTTTACTACTGCTGCAGGGTAGCCTTTCTAGGAGAGCCTATGCTCTGAGCTCCCCCTCACCCAGATCCACATTCAGGAAAGCCTGCATGATGTCTACACCTACAATGTGTGCTGCAGACAGGGTAATCAGATGCTTCTTGCAGCATCGCGACGAGAGCCACTCCTGCCCTGAGAGTTCTGCACCATTTGTTGACATATGCCATTGCCATGGCATTGTCCAAGAAAGTGAAATTAGACCTTACCTGCTAACTGGCATTCCTTGAATAACTCCAGTCCAGTCCCGCACCTCTGGGTAGTGTCCCTCTTCCAGCAGCTTGGAGACTGAGCATGTCATCTTTTGATTACATCAGTGTACTTAGGCAGCCAGCTCCTCCTTCCAGCCCCAGTAACCTACTGACAAAGCAGACTCACAGTAGCAACAAATAAGAAGCCAAACATTATAAACAACTATATAACCATATAACTTGGCCCCTAAGCCTAGAAGGCCCCTACTCCCCTCCCTGTAATGAGGAGGGCTCTCTTTCTCCCCAGAACAAAGCAGCTTACCTGTGGAGTGCAGAGACACAAACAAAAAATGGCCACCCATATACTTTGCTTGTAAAGAAAAAAAACAATGGACTGAGGGACCGCACCACAGCCAGAACTTCATCGCATCCCTTGGGATCTCCGAACCCCCCAAACCCTTGAACCATACAAACTCCTGATACACTTCTTCAGGTCCAGGGTCGAACGACTGATCCTTGTGGAATCACCAGGGCGGATTCCGGGACTGGACGAGTTACTCAAGGAATGCCAATTAGAAGGTAAGGTCTAATTTCACTTTCCTTATCGTCCCTCCCGTTCAGTCCTGCACCTCTGGGATATAACAGAGCAGTTATATCCATGGGAGGGACCTGCAGTTCTGGCATGAATCACCGCTGCTCTCAATCTGGTACCCATCTAACCGCTAATGTCATGCAAAGGTATGAAGAGAAGACCAGGTGGCAGCCCTACCCCTCTCGGCCGGTGGTACCACCGACTACTCTGCTCACAAAACCGTCTGAGCCCTGGACAAATGCGCCCGCAATCCCGCTGGCCCGGACTGTCCCTTCAACACGTATGCCAAGGCAATAGCCTCGTTAATCCACCTTGGCTGCTTCCTTACCTTTGCGTGGCCCTCCAGCCGAAACAAACAACCAATCCGATTGGCTACATGGGGCTGTTCTTTTGAAATAATTGTGCAGTCCTCTCCGTACAACTAAACAATGCAATTGCAGAACGGTATCTCCAACCCACCCCCCTGAGAGTGCCGGCAAGGAGTTTGACTGAATTTATGAGAAACATAGATACAACCTTTGGCCAAAGGAAAGGAACTGATCCGAGAACCATCTTCTTCTTTGAGATGGACAGGAAGGGCTCCCTGCACGAGAGAGCCTGAAGCTCTGCAATTCTCCAGACCAAGCAGATTGCCACCAGCAACACTGTATTAAGAGTCAATCCTTTTTGGGAAGAAATGACCAGAAGGCTCAAAACCTACTTTGCCAGTGCCGTCAGCACCAGATCAAGATCCCAATAAGGGACGAAGGACCAAGCTGGCATACAGATATGCTTAAGCGCTTTCTGGTCCCATATCACATCCGGGTACACTCCCAAATAACTCCTTGGAGCCTGCTCCTATAACAAGAGATGGCTGCTACCTATACCTTCAAGGAACTTGCCACCAAGACCTTTCCAGATCTGGCTGTCGAAAGGTGAACCCACCTAGCACTGTAGCTGAGAATGGTCAACAAGCCTTATCCGTGCCATCAGGCCTGAATCCTGCTCTAGATGCATATCAAGGAAGGGAGAAAGAAAGAAAGAATGAGGAGAGGACCTCTTCCTGGCCCTCCTGAATGTTGTGAGAACTGGCCCTGAATAGCCACGCCCTGTCAATCAAGCCACCACCAGAGCCAGGCCGTAAGTGAGAACTAATTCACCTGCGTCCCGCACAAAGGCCCCCGAGTCAATAGATTCTCTCGATTCGGCCGCCACCACGGTCGATCTGCCCATAACCATACCACGATGGCCTTCCATGGGCACCTCAGCCAGTCCAGGGCAATCTGGAGGCCAACCCCCTGAGAGCCTCGATCCACTGTACTATCCGGCCTATGAGTGCTCATGGAAGAAAACACCTATAGAAGATGTACTGTGGGCCACCATGCATGAGGGCCTCAAGGCCCTCAGACATCCTCTCTCTTCTCCTGCCGAAAAGTCTATTAATTTTGGTTGGTGCATAAGCTGCCAAGAGGTCTATGACCAGTGTGCCCCATCTGCTCACCACTTGCAAGCAGACCTCTTGGCATAAGGACTATTACCCGGGGCCACCTGTACCCAGCTCAAGAACCCCGCCATCACCATGTCTGTTCCTGCAACGTGTGCTGCCGACAGCTCTTGAAGGTGCTCTTCTGGCCACCGCAGCAGCATCTCCGCTTCTTCCACGAGGCCCTCACGGCCCGTTCCTCCATGCCAACAGATGTAGGCAATGTGTTGGCATTGCCTGAGAAGACCCAAATGGCTCTCCCTTGCAACTCCTGCCAGACAGTCCGGAGCGCCAGAGTGATCACTCTCATCTCCCGCCAAATACTGGATCACTCGGGTCCATGAGGGGACCACAGTCCCTGAGCCAATCATCCTTCACAGTGAGCTCGCCATCCTGAGAGACTTGCGTCCGTTGTCCGAGGATCCAGCCTGGATCCTCCAGAGGCATCCCCACTGCCAACTTCGTCGGCTATAGCCACCACCGGAGGGCCTCTCTGGCCTCCGTTGGGCAGGCCAGCTGCTGTGACGAGGGCTGTCGCTGGTGTGACCACCTGCGCAGCAGCACTCCCTGTAGCTGTCGCATGTGAGCTCTTGCCCATGGCCTGATGTTGAGAGTCTCTGCCATGGTCCTGAGCAGTTGAAAACAATGCCATGCTGTCGGAGCCTCCTTCAACGAGAACTGACACACCAGCTGCCACGATCCCTGTGCTTTTTGAACCAGGAGAAGAGCCTTTCCCTTGAGGGAAGTACGCCCGAGATACTCGATCTTCTGGGATGGTACCAAGTGTCTCTTGGTCCTGTTTATCACCCATCCGATATTCTGCAAAAAGGCACCACTCATACTGCCGCCTCTTCGCTCTCTCTCTGCGACTTTGCGCATATGAGCCAGTCAACGAGATAAGGGCTGACCCGCCAGACTTCAAAGGAATTCTCTGACTGTTGCAATTGCTTGCTGGATTTCGCTTTGGAACGCCAAATCAGCCAGTCGTGGAGACACAGATACACCAGAACTTGCTCCTGGCAGCACACAGCCACCACCACCACCATTGACCTTGGTGAATGTACAGGGTACTGTCATTAACCTGAACAGCCATGCCCGACACTGCAAATGTCTCCTAGGCACCGCAAAGCAGAGAACTGCTGATGTTCCGACCTTATAGGGAAGTGCGGATAAGCCTCAGGGCATCAAGAACTCCCCGCTTCGCACAGTCACTATTATGAAGTGCCACGCTTCCATGTGAAAACGTAGCACCCTTAGACCCCTGGTTACTTGATGGAGGTCGAGAATAGGCCGAAAGGAACTTTCCTTTTTTTTTTTTGGAACCACAATATAGATTGAGCACCTATCTGACCCGCACTGATCCTTGGAACCGGCACGATGCCCCTTAACTGCAGAAACCTTAACCGCAGCAACCTAGTAAGGGTTCCTTTCATCGCCTCAGCTTTGACGCCCTCGTTTCAGGGGAACTGCTCAAATGATGGGCCCACTGGCCTGGCCAATTCCAGCGCCTAGCCCTCACGGATAACTTCTAGGGTCCACCGGTCGGATATGATCTGACCCCAGGCAGGAAAACCTCCCGCAGCCGGCCTCCACCTGGGCTCATCTTGCTACTTTGTGATTTCTTGGCTCACGAGGGCGAGAAGGTACAAAGGAACCCCCGCCCTGCTAGAGAGATACTGTCTCTAGTCAAAATAAATGTCTCCTCCTTGGAACCACTGGATCCTGAATCGACAAGAAGGTAAGCCCTTTTGGAACTACCTCTTAATGGAACACAGGATCTGGTGGATGTTGGTACCACCTGGCAATAATGATCATAACATGATCACAAGGGAGGATGACAGGCAATACGCAATGCTACCTTTAAGCCTTTTGACAGGGAACCATGCTAAAAAATGTACCATCTGCAAAGGTCAAAGGCCTCTTTTTTTTTTTTTTTTTTGTATTGCTCCATCCCATCAGCTCCAGAGGCCCACACTGGCCCCGAACCTGGCAATGCATACCCAACAGGAACATTGCTAAACTGCACTGTCTGTGGTGCTAGTAGGCCACGCGACCTGCCCAAGGCCACAAGGAGTGTAAGAGGAAAAATAAAACAAGCCCCCCCCCCCCCCCCCGGCTCCAGCCAGTGCTCCACCAGGCTACTCTTCCACTTCATAACTGGGCTGGTGCCCATTCCAGCCTCCTGGAACCTGGGCTACCAAATCAGTGTCAGCCACTGCTATTATACATCGATTTTATTTTTATATCCCTGATTCTGCGCTTTGGACAAGGCAGTACAGTATTCTCCAGCCCTTGTGGCAGAACCAGGCTGTACTGCACTGAAGTCCCAAATGGCCTTAGCTGGACTCCAGAGAGTCCCCAGCCACAATCCGCATACGAACCCTTCAGTCCTGGGGCTCCTGGGCCTGAGAAGCTTTTTTTTTTAAACTCCCAAAGAGAAAGGTAGTTAATGACAGCAGAGAAGTAGCCTCTGCTCACCACTTGGGCTACTAAAACAATAAAACGCGGTATCAAAGAGCCCCAGCGTCCAAGACCACTCCCATTCTTCTCCTCCTCTACCTAAAAATAGAAACTGACAGGCGAAATGGCAGCGTCACCTGTGACTCGCGGGAGGCATCTCCACCCCCTAGCAATTGCTCTGCCATTCAAGGTTTAGAGAAGGAGACACGGCTCCCAAGGAACCCCAAGGCACTCCTCGTTGCCTGCCTCAGCAGTCCTGCCTGCCCGCCCGATCTTTATTTACTAGTGATGGCTGCGACGGGAGTCCTTTACGGTTTAAACTAATAGGCCTTGGCTGCTTGCGTCTAGCTGCTCCTCACCGACTCAGATGGTTTGGGAGCTGCTGACTCTTTCAAATACGTACTGCATTGGCCAGAGGGAAAAACTAAAAGTGCTTTACTCTGCAGCCATAACTTAGGTAAACAAAAACAGAAACAGACTAAAAAAACCCTAAAGACCCCAAGAAGGTCTTTGCTATCCCCCGACCACAATCGTGGGGCTCTTCCCATCCTCAGCGGTTCACTTTGGTCACAGCTTGCATTCAAAGGCACTTTCCCGCACTGCTGAGCAACCGCCGTCAACCATGCGGTGCTCAGCCATGCATTGACCAACACTCCCGGGGGTTTCCTTATGTGACTGAGCTCTCGTCGGTCCCACAAATTGTGCCCCACTCACTGGCTTTCACCACAGTGCTTGCAAAGGAACCTGTCCAGTTGACTAACTGCCCCACACTTAGCCTGATTCCTCCGGTTTCTGCGTCAGGATGGAGGCACTGCGCAGTGTTACACATGCAGGCCTTAGTACTGCAAGCTCCTCACCCATTAATGGTTTTGGGAGCCGGAAGAAAATAGTCTGGCTGCCTGTTTTTAAACTTGAGAATCAATTAGGCCTAAGAAAGAAGAAAAACAAAAGGCAAAGGCAAAGCCAAAGAAAAAGAAAAAGCTAAACTCTCCTTATCTTCTCTACAGTGAGCCCAGAACCCTAGCTCACTACCTCCTCCAGCTACTTGGGGACTGAACTTACTGGGGCTAGGAGGAGGAGCCGGCTGCCTAAATACACTGATGTCATCAAAAGATGAAATGCTCAGTCTCCAAGGTGCTGGAAGAGGTACACTACCCAGAGGTGCGGGACAGGACTGGAGGGACAATAAAGGACACCCAGACTGTTTTGCCCACTAGGGAGAGTTTTGAGCCCCTCCAGGGCAGGCAGATCACTCTAGTCTCCAGCTGGAAGAACACCCAAGGGGCTTCCCGCAAGAACCAGAGTCTCTGGGTCAAATGACCCAAGCAGTGTGCACTCCAGTACTTCAGTTGTCATCTGAGGTAACAATCACCCAATCCGGTGTTTCAAACTGTATCCCAACAATCAAATGGCGGGACTGCAACCACCTCAACTGCTTCTCGATATCCTTGGGAAGAGGAAGGATCTGACTGAACAACTGGGGCCATGGAAACTAGAGGGTTAACAGATGCATCTACAGCCATCATAGGAGTTCCCTCTGGCCCCTTGAATCTGTTCCATGGTCGAAGCTATGGACCCAAAGATCTGAGGATAGTCCCAGGCCCAAAATAATTGACTGAATACCCAACATAAACTGTCCTATACAAACCTGTTGATGTTTTTAATGTTTACTGTTAACCGTTCATGTTTATGCCAATTTGATGTAAATTTGTTCCATGTAACCTGTTCTATGTAAACCAGTTTGTTGTTCATGTTATATGTAAATCGCACTGATCTGAAAAAGCGCAGTATATAAAAACAAATACATAAAATAAATAAATAAATGCCTCAAGTGGGCTTTGAAGCATGACAAGTGTCTCCACCGTGAGGAAACTTGTCCCAGAAGAATACGAAACCAAGCCCGCAAGTACTACAAAACCTGGGACAGAAGCAGGCCATTCTTGGGATAGTTGAAGATTAACCCAAGCCTTTCTGGGCAGTGAATCACCAGATCCATGCCAATTCTAGATTTCCCCAGAGAGTCCGACTGGATCTGCCAGATGTTCAAGGACAAGCGAACCCAGATTCCCTGCTTGCATGGAAACGCCACAACCACCATCATTACCTATGGGGAAACGTGGTTAGGCGAAAGAGCGAGGCCTGGAACTGTGAAACGGCAACCCAGGAACATAGTAGTGGAGAAACCATAGAAGTGGCTCCCACACAGAGATATGAAAACATGTCCTGGAGAGTCTAGAGAGGTGAAGGACTCCCCCTGTCTGACCAACCTAAAGCAGACCCAAAGGTTCTCACACTGAAATGAAGAACTTGGAGGTCATCAACAACTGCCTCTAGGTCCAAGATATGCCAGAAGGAACCTCCCTTCCTGGGCACTACTGTGGTGATAGAATAATGCTCCTAGCCTGCTCCATGGAAGGCATGAGCAAAATAGCCTGCAAATGCAGGAATCACTGAAGAGTTACTTAAAAAATAACAGGAGGATCTAATATATCTTCACTCTAGACTGAGGATCCTCCAAGGACCTTCTGGCATCAAAGAGAAACAGTCTGAGCCAGACTCCAACTGACTGCACCTTGGAAAGGATCACCAGAACTCATTAAGGGGTACTACTGGTCACCAAGGAGCCATGGGAGAGAAAAGATGACCAGGCCCTAAATGGGGTCACAGGCACCTGAGAGCAACACCAGGCTCTACGTAAGGCCCCACAAGAGGCATCTCTACCTATCTTTCAGGAGTCTTTGTGGGAAGCCTTCCAAGGACTTTCACCATGTCACCAGGCTCACCCTGAAAGGTAACTAGCCCTGAAATGGGAATTTGTTCAGCCACACCATTCAAGCAACATCTGCCGACTAAGCATGGAGTTAAGACTACCAATTGGCTATTACCATTATTGTCATGGACTTGGAAGAGATTCTGATCAAGTCTCAGAGGGTCCTGGCCAGCTAGGAGGCCCACTTACAACCTCTTAGAGCTTCTGGGCTATATGGCAACAGCTGGATCAAACATAAAAGAGCTTGGCACAAAGCCTGCACATGGCGCTGCTTAACAGCCTAAAGTGGTGACTGCTAAAGCATTAAGGAGTGCCTCGACTCTCCAAACCTAAGACTCATTGAGTGCAGTACCTCCACAACCAGGGATGGGCATGTGCTCTGCCACAGGCGAGGGCCCATGTTGGGTGTTTTCTCTCTGATACCCTACATGCTGCTACATAGGATCAGATGGAGAAATGAATGAAGCTGGGTGCTGAGTTTCCATGGAGACCTCAGAGGGCAGAAAAGGGATCCTTCTGTGAAAAGGTGCATCATGGAGATCTTAGCCTACCACCAGAGAATCACCCCATCCTCTTCAGACTTACCTTCTGGAGAAAGGACTTCCCTTTGGCCTCTCAGGGGATAAGACAGGGTTCCCGGAGGAATGG
The DNA here is from genome assembly GCA_033557465.1 of Ichthyophis bannanicus. NCBI lineage: Eukaryota > Metazoa > Chordata > Amphibia > Gymnophiona > Ichthyophiidae > Ichthyophis > Ichthyophis bannanicus. The sequence continues at coordinate 702,238,693 of CM066036.1, forward strand.
GATAGCGCAAGAGATATTGGTGTCTTGACCCCTCTACTGCCCACAACAGAAGCGTTCAAGGGCCCAGGGTCCCTCATAGGGGAGGTCTGGACCAATGTTCCCTCTAATTTTCTGTAGGCTGTGCGCGCATAAAATATCAGCTGTGTGCCGCTTTTGAAGGAAGGTTAAATTTTTGTGCGCCACATAACGACACGGAGTTATATACTTTAAAATTTGACTACACGTCAGAATACAGTATGTACACCACATTGATTTTAATCAAATTAAATGAAAATAGACGATTACTAAATGAAGCGGGAAATTTCTAGTAATTACAATCATAACTTTTAAATTTTAAGACGTCTGTGTTGTTTTCTATCAGAATCAGAGCCGTAATTTTTGTGCGCTCTGTTGTAAAGTATGTGCGCTAGCTCGGCGAGGTGTGTGCGCGCGCACACGCGCACAGCTTAGAGGGAACAGTGGTCTGGACCTCTGACCACTCCAAAGTAGGGTGCTAAGCAGCAAAAGAAACCGAATATAGTCCATAAGCTGTTTCACCAGCAGCGGCACCAAGCCATCAGAAAGGGATCCTTGGGCATCCCAAGGGGCTTGAGGGGGGAGCTGCTGGCCAGAGTATGAAGCCTATGTGCCCTAATCATCAACATCTGGATGGACCCTGAGAGGGCCAACTGTTACAAGTGTGGTAAAGGCTCACCAGGCTTATAAACGAGGCAGCAACAACAACAACAGCATAGGGTCCCGACAACGCTGGAAAAAATCAGGCTCTGGCATCCCCATCGTGGGGGAGGGGGGAAGGAGTCCACCATAGAGGTGGCCTGATGAGAGCCCCATAAGGCACAATGCCAAGCAGTGGCCAACAAACATTCTCCATATGGCAAAAAGAGAAATTAGACTTACCTGCTAATTGTTGTTCCTTGAGGAACTCCAGTCCAGTCCCGTCCCGCACCTCTGGGTAGTGCACCTCCTCTCGCAGCTTGGAGAGTGAGCATGTCAGATTCTGAAGTCATGTGTACTAATACCGGTGACACCTCCCACCAGCTCCCAGTGAACGAATGACAAAGCAAACTCAGAGGAGCAACAAATAAGTAGCTTATATAACAAACAAACCATCAAACCATTGAAACTGTAACCCCCCCCCAAATAAGAGAGGAACTCCCTCCCCTCTCTCCAAAAGAGAGAGAGAAAAGAAAGGAGAAACGTAGAGAGAGAAAAAACAGAGATGAAGTCTAGATCTAAGCCCGAAAGACTTCAGGACTTGCACCACTCCCTTGACCCGGCCCTGCTGACCGCAGAAACCAGACCTGCATCAGACGACAGAACTCCGGGTGGGATCCGGGACTGGAGTTCCTCAAGGAGCAACAATTAGCAAGTAAGTCTAATTTCTCTTTCCTTATCATTCCTCCATTCCAGTCCCGCACCTCTGGGATGTAACAAAGCAGTAACTTAATGGGAAAGGACCTGCCATACCGGCCCACAAAACCGCCGATCCGAAACAGGCATCCCCTTCCACCTGGACATCCAGACGATAATGCTTACTGAAGGTATGCAGAGACGACCAGGTGGCCGCCCTGCAAATCTCTACCGGCGGCACCAAACTATACTCTGCCCATGAAGCTGCCTGAGCTCTGGTAGAATGAGCCCGCAAACCTAGAGGCACCTGGCATCCTTGCAAGATATAAGCCGACGCTATGGCTTCCCGGACCAATCTGGAGATGGAAACTTTGGCTGCAGCTTTGCCCCTATGTGGCCCTCCAAAGAGAACAAGTGATCAGACTTGCAGAAACTCCCCAACACCTTCAAGTAACGCCGAAGAGCTCTCTTCACATCCAGCAAGCGCAGATTGTGCTCTGAACTATTGTCACCCGAGCCCCCCAAAACTGGTAAGGACACCGGCTGATTCACATGAAACAGAGACACCACCTTCGGCAGGAAAGACAGAACAGGTCGCAAAACCACCTTTTCCTGCGAGGAGGACAGGAACAGTTCTTGGCAAGATAAAGCCTGCAACTCCAAGATCCGGCACGCCGAGAAGATTGCCACCAAGAAGACCGTTTTCAGAGTCAAATCCTTCACAGAGGCTCGATTTAACGGCTTGAAAGGCTCTCTCATCAAAGCTGTCAGGACCAAATTGAGATCCCAAGAAGGAAACACCGCCCTACGAGGACGATGCAACCGGGACACTGCCTTTAAGAAATGTAAGATATCTGGGTGCAAGTCCAAGGCCATGCACTGGACCTTCCCACGATAACAAGAGATAGCCAGCAGCTGCACCCTCAACGAGCTGGCTGCCAGACCCTTATCAAAACCGTCCTGAAAAAAACTCAAGACCTCCTGAACCGAGAATGAGTTTGGATGTGCCTGCCTTGCCACGCACCAAGCCTCAAAAATACGCCAAATGCGGACGTAAGCTAGTGAAGTCGACCTTTTCCTGGCCAAGAACAAGGTAGAGATTACGGGCCCCAAATAGCCCTTCCTTCTCAACCTCTCCCTTTCAATGGCCAGGCCATAAGCGAGAACCGAGCCACCTGAAGCATCCAGAGCAGACCCTGCCTTAGCAGATCCTCCCGCACTGGCAGAAGCCATGGACACCCGTCGAGAAGACGGACCAAGTCGGCATACCATGGACATTGTGGCCAATCCGGGGCAATTAATATTACTCTTCCCCGATGTGCCTTCGATTCGCTGAACCACACAGCCTATGAGTGCCCACGGATGAAATACATAGAGGAGACCCTCCATGGGCCACTGCTGCAGCAATGCATCCAGTCCTTTGGACATCCTCTCTCGTCTTCTGCTGAAGAAGCGGCTCACCTTGGCAGACCGGAACATAGACATCAGATCCATAATGGGAATCCCCCACCTGTGGATTATCTGAGCAAAGACCTCAGAGTGAAACTCCCAGTCTCCCGGATCCACGCAAACTCGACTGAGAAAGTCTGCTGTCATATTGTCTATCCCACTACTAGTTTAGGTCCACTTTTCAGAGGGTTAAAGATCCTTATTGCAATGAATGCCCTCAAAAAACGTTGAGAAATTCAGCTAAATAGGGTTTCTATTGTAATGCCTCCACCTTCACTTCACATTTTTTTCTTTTTTCCCTTTTTTTCCTTTTTATACTCTTTTTTTCTGTTGTTTTAATTATTGGTGTTTTTTATTGAAACTCCAATACCTATGAATAAAGATAAAGTGCAGGTCTCAGACTAACACTGGCAGTGCTTTTTGCATAAATCAAAAGCAGCATACCTTCACGCATCAACGACCTTTGAGCACTTATCCTTTCATTGAGGAATTACAGTATTTCCAAACTCCCTACTAGACTTTTTCTTCAATCATTAACTAAATATATTCATCCAAGTTGTTAATAAAAAAGATTGTGCTTATCTTCTCCTGTTGTTGATGATTAGTTTCCCCACGCCACCAAATGGGTACCGCAAACATGCGTTTCGTTTTCTTCCTCAGGGGGGATTTTTTATATCACAGCACGATCTTAGAGTGAAACGCGGTGTCTTACTCTCTGAACCTTCAAAGCGTTGCCAAATTGAAATTTTTTTGAACATGCAAAAAAACGCCGCGCAATGTCTATCCCGGCAATGTGCGCCGCTGACAGTGCTTGAAGCCGAGGCTCTGCCCAGTTGAACAAGGCCTCCGCCTCCTCCTCTGTGGCTGTGCTGCCTGTGCCCCCTTGACGGTTGAGGTAGGGCACCATTGAAGCATTGTCCAACAGGACCCTGACTGCTCGTCCTAGCAGACTGGACTCGAAGGCATGGAGTGCCTGAGACACCGCTCGCAGCACTAGTCGGTTGATCGACCACCCGGCCTCCTGTCCGCTCCAGCTCCCCTGGGCAAAGAGTTCCCCGCAATGAGCCCCCCAGACTGGCATCTGTCAGCACAGGAGCAGCCGCAGTGAGTCCGAGAAGCATGCCCGCCACCAGATTTTCCAGACGAAGACACCATAGCACAGCCTCTATGACTGCCAGTGGACAAGGCAGCCGCTTGACCAGGGAGTCTCGTTGGTGCTACCAGCGACAGAGTAGAGATCTCTGCAACGGACGCATGTGCGCTCTTGCCCATGGTACTACCTCCAGAGTAGCTGCCATCATTCCAAGCATCTGAAGATACTGCCAGGCCGTCGGCGCCGGCCACCCCAAAAAACTGCGCACCAGGCAACGCAGCCCCTGGGCCTGGCGTTCCGGCAGAAAAACTGCACCCACTCGTGTGTCGAACCGGACCCCCAAGTATTCTAGGACCTGAGAGGGAGCCAAGCTGCTCTTGGCCACATTGACCACCAAGCTGAGACTTTCTAGGAGTTGTACCGCTGTAGCCTATACACTCTCGGTCCTGGAGTTTGCCCAGATCAGCCAGTCATCGAGATAAGGATGGACCAAGATCCCCTCTTTTCGAAGAGCCACTGCCACTACCACCATCACCTTGGTGAAGTTGTGAGGTGCCGTCGCCAAGCCGAATGGCAATGCCTGAAACTGGAAATGCCCTTGAGGAACCACAAACCTTAGAAAGCGTTGATGTTACGGCCGGATAGGAATGTGAAGGTACGTGTCAGTGAGATCGACGGATGTCAAGAATTCCCCCTTTCGCACCGTGACAATCACAGACCATAGTGTTTCCATGAGAAAATGGGGAACCCGAAGACAACGGTTTACCCATTTGAGGTCAAGAATTGGGCGAAAGGACCCGTCCTTCTTGGGAACCACAAAATAAATGGAGTATGAACCACAGCCGTACTGCTATGGAAAGACTGGGACCGGGACCACTGCTCTTAGCTGACATAGTCGAGACAGCGTCTCCTCTACTGCCGCTGTCTCGGCTTGCACCCTGCAGGGAGGACAGGACAAAAGAGTCGGCCACTGGCCGAGCAAATTCGAGGGCATAACCCTCACGAATAACTTCCAGCACCCATCGGTCAAATGTGATCTGGACCCAGGCAGAGAGAAATTCCCGTAGTCGATCTCCCACGGGCTGCTCCCCAACCTGTGCCCCCCTCGCTTCATTGGGACTTTTTAAACCCTGAGGATGAGGGACCAGCGAATCCTCTGCCCCCCTCCTCGGAATCCTCAAAAACCTTGACCACGCGAGGGAAACCTCCCCCTCTGGAAATCCCCCAGGCGAGAGGTACGAAAACAACGAAAATCCCATGACTGCCCATGAGCTGCTGTCGCTGCCCGACTCGGCTTCGGCTTATCCTCCGGCAAGCGCCCTCCCTTTGACTCGCCCAAGTCCTTGACCAGCTTGTCGAGGTCCTCCCCGAACAACAACTTCCCCTTAAAGGGGAGCTTGCTAAGCCGAGACTTGGAGGAACTGTCCGCTGCCCAGTTCCACATTTAAAGGTAGAGCCGCGCCGCCATTATTGACGCCATGCTATTTGCCAACCCTCGAATGAGGTCATAGTGGACGTCAGCCAGGTAAGCCACCCCTGACTCCAATCTGGCCATGTCAGCCAAATGATCTTGTGCAGCTTCACCCGGCTGCTGCAACCTTTGCGACCAGCGAAGACAGGCCCTCGCCACCCAAGCCCCACAAATAGAAGCCTATAGGGATAGCGCATTAACCTCAAAGGCCTGCTTCAACAATGTGTCCACTTTCCGGTCCTGCCCATCCTTGAGGGCTGTGCCGCCCTCCACCAGAATGGTTGCCTTTTTTGCGACTGCCGAAATAGCTGCATCCACTCGAGGGGAACAAAACATTTCCTGCTCCTGATCCGCTAGCGGATAGAGACGAGTCACTTACCTCAGCCCCCTAAGACCTGCCTCCGGCAGATCCCACTCATGCTGGATCATCTGCTTGACCACACGGTGTACCGCAAACACAGACAGTGTCTTCCGCAACGCCTGAATGAGAGGATCTTCCAATCCCTCATCCTCCGCCGGCTGAGCGGCCGATAAATTGAGGGCTTGAAGAGACTCTGCAATCAAGACCGGCAGTTCCTCTCTCCGAAAAACTCGTACAATCCTAGCCTGATTCTCCGGCTCCGGAATCTCACCTTCTTGAGCTCTTCCCCGCCTGCCTCAGGCTCCAGCTCGAAGTCGTCTATCTACTGCCATTCAGGCAAAGGGAGCAGATCCTCACCTGACCGAGCCCGCCTGATCAGTCTTTTCCGCGGGGTTGCGGCCTGCCACAGCTCTAAGGGCCGAAACATCCATAGACGCACCCTGCTGGCGCAAGCAAAAGGCCTGATGTAGCAACAAAACAATCTCCGGGGAAAACCCTGCCATTGCTCCCCCTCCCAGACCTGGAGGATTAGAGGAACCTGGAACTACCAAAGCCACCCCCGCAGAGATGGGGGAGACTCCAGCAGAGTCTCCCATAGACGTCTGAGCCCCTTGTACAGACCATGATGCCGCCTCTTTAGATTTCACCTGAAGCTCTTGCTCCATGCTGGCTGCTTCTGTTGCACAACTGCGACACACCCTGGCGTCCGAGACCGTCCCCCGACGGGTATCACAGACCAGGCACTGTGGGCACATAGGCATTAGCCCTGGATCCCGCGCTCCAAAGATACTGCAGGACCGAAGTATTACTTAGCCTGCTTCTCCTCAGTATCTATCAACAGCCTTTGTAGACCAAGCACTGCTGCAAAAAAAAAAATGTATTTTTATTTTTATTTTATTTTATTTAACTGCACAGCCCCGGGCAACCTGCAAAACCCGAGACTGCCTCTTAAAATATCCCGAAAGGCTGGCTGCAACCAAAAAAACAACGATCCCGCTGACTGCTAAAACGCGGGAAAATCGGCCGACAAGCCCCCGGCACAAGTAGGCCTTGCAACACACACACTACGAGGTGCTAGGCTGCACGCTTCTGAGCACCTGAACTCGCACACAGCAAAGACACTTACCGCTGCTGCGATCAGCCTGCCGGGATCTTTGCCGACGGATCCAAAGCCGACCCCGCTCTCAATAACCTGCATGCAACCAGTCGAACACCAGCAGAGCGATCGCAGCTGAAGAGGTCTGCTGACGGCTCCTCACTCGCTGATGAGATCGGGAGCCATCCGGGTCAACAGGAGACAGGTACCAACTCAAACCCCCCTCCGTACCAACAAGGAGGGGAGAGAAGAAGGAGAAGCAGCAAAGGAACGGGCAGATGGGAGGGAGCCCCCTTGTACCCTGCCCTACCCCCCCCCCCCCCCCCCCGTAGGCTTCTTTACTCAGAGAGGCACTCTTTTTTTTTTTTTTTACAAACCCCAAAATCTTTAACCCAAAGGAACTAAAAACACAGCCAAGGGAAATCAAACAAGAATTACCTCACTAAACCTATCTAATTACTCCTTATCTGTTCCTGCAGTGAGCCCAGCACCTAGGCTCACTACCACCTCTCGCTGCATGGAGACTGAGCACACTGGGAGCTGGTGGGAGGTACCACCGGTATTAGTACAAGTGACTTCAGAATCTGACACGCTCAGTCCCTAAGCTGCGGGAGGAGGTGCACTACCCAGAGGTGCGGGACTGGACTGGAGGGACGATAAGGAAAGAAAAAAAAGCCCACCGTGAAAAAAAGCCTACAGGGTGTGAAAAAAGGAATTGCTGAAAAAAAAAGAAAAAATGAGCACAGGGTGGGAAAAAACACCAAAAAACACATCTGCACAGGCTGTGAAAAACAAACTCAGACCGTGAAAAAGACTTGGCAAAAAAGTGGTTACCCAAGAAGGGAATTCCAGCATCCAACAGGCTGTTCGGGGAAACCCAAGTTGGATTTCCACAGCTGCCTATATAGGCCCTAGGAGGCTCTGCTGCCGAAGGCAGCATTATTTATTTTAATTAGAAGCAGTTATATTAAGCAAATATTGCCCTATAGAGAATGATGGGCAGAAAACCAATTAAAGGAAAAAAAATCCCCCCCCCCCCCCGCAAAATTCTAGCAAGCAGATACATGACAATAGAAGGGAAGGGGGCCCCTTGGCCCAAACTGCCATCCCCCTTAGGGATTCCTGTGGGGTTCTCCTGCTCCTCTTTGGCCCACCAGTGCTGGATTCCATGGGAAACAGCTCTGGGAATAGAGCAGCTGTCAGTTCTAGGAGACAGTCGTACCCCATTTCAAGCAAAGTTGGATCCTAATGGACTCAATCACCGTGACCACATCATCTTAGTGTGGGCCAAGTGAGTCAGGCCCATCTGCACTGCTCAATCAGACAACATACCTTGCCACCTGCTGGAGGCAGAAAATACTGGTTCTCTCTCAGTACTGCAACAAAGGATATACACCGTGATGATATCACTGAAAGCTACTAAAGTTTGCCTCCACCTGCTAGCAAGGGAGCATAACCCACTTGTCTGGACTGGCCTAGCAGGATGATAATGAAGCAGTGGATTTCCCCAGTCCACTTTAATAATGGTTTATGGACCTCTTCTCCAGGAACTTATCCAAACCTTTTAAACCCAGCTACACTAACTGCTTTTACTACATCCTCCAGCAACAAATTCCAGAGTTTAATTACACATTGAGTGAAAAAATATGTTCTCACATTATTTTTAATGTATTATTTTGTAGCTTCATTGCATGTCCCCTAGTCTTTGTTCTTACTGAAGGAGTAAACAACTTATTCATGTTTACGCCTTCCACACCACTCATGTTATAGATCTCTATCATATTGCCCCCTCAGCCATCTTTTCTCCAAGCTAAAGAGCCCTAACCTTTTAAGCCTTTCCTCGTAGGAAAATCCTTCCATCTCCTTTATCATTTTGGTCGCCCTTCTGTAAAATAAAGGTAGAAGGAAATTGCATTGAGTTGAAAAAAAAGAAAAAGTGGATCTACAAAGGTTTTTGAAAGTAGATCTCATATTTGGATTCTTTCATATGATGGAATTTATTTATTTATCTAACAGGTTTATATACCGCATTTCTAAAGGTCAAGGTGGTTTACATGGAACGCAACTAGAACATTACAGTGCACATCGTAACAATTATAATAAATGTTGTAACCTTGCAATAGGGGTAGGGATATTAACAAAAACAGAAGGCATTGTAATGGGGATGGGGTGGGGTAACTCAAAGTAACAATCTTAAACTGGTGGCAGGGTAGTGAGTGGGGAAGCAGGGAATGGTAGGGTCTAATGGTGAGGGCAATTGAAGAGAAACTAATAAATAGGAAGGGTCGGCTGTCCTGAAGGTGACTGGAGAGGTGCATCGAATAAAGCTCAAAGACTTGGCAGCCTCATTTAAATATTATACAGGGCTATATATCGGGGTAATTTTATAACAAGCAGGGTTGGTGTACAGACTACTAGATATAGAGGCCGTCAGTGTTTGATGAAGTTGAGCATTAAGAATTATGAAGTTGTATACAACTGTGCTTTGAGATGTGGGAAATACCAAGCACACTGGATGATGCCAGAATTTTTAAGCTAAGTACAAAATTCTTTTTGATGGAGAACTGAAGATTTTATGAATTTGAATTATTGAGTTTTATATTACATGGACTGTGGACTATGAATTGCACTATTATAAAAATGATAAAATCTTGCCTGGGAGAAGTAGTGAAACTTTTAAGGAGTTGTTTTTGGGCTGATAGCTGTCACCCTGCATGACAGGTTTTGATGTCTCTTTGAGACTGTTCAAAATAATCAATTTAAATGAATTGTTTTTCAAGTGGTTTCATTATGCTCTGATTTTTAATTATAGAGGTTGCATTTTATAAAAGGTAATATAGGTGCCTGTGTGCCTTTATATATTAGGCACCCAGAACTAACCCAACAGTGGGCAAATTCTCACACACAGATATTTATACCTGTTCCAATGTTTTAAATGTGCACTTGCACTCCATGCATGTACTCGTGCATTTTACACAGTACGAACATACATTGCTACTCTACCTCTGCTTTGACCAATGTTTGCCTCCAGGAACACTAATGTACAGTGCATATATATAAGTACACTTGATTTTTATGGTGCACAAATACAGCTGCTCATTTTTGCTTTGTAAAAGCTTTGTACCTAGAAAAGGCTTTATAAAATTACCCCAATATGTCTTTATCTTCCAGAGAAAGCAGAGCCATCTACTCACAATTTTAAGTTCAGCTTTCTCCACCAAATAAAGCGTAGTTACTCACCTGTAACAGGTGTTCTCCAGGGACAGCAGGAATCAGTCCTCACATATGGGTGACGTCAACACTGATGGAGCCCCGCGTGGAGCATTTCCCCAGCTCTGAGAATGCTACCATGCATACGTGGTCCCCTTCCCGCCCAAGGGTGCAATCCTGTTCAGTCATAGCTTAAGCAATGGTGAAATGGTAAAGGAGGCAACTTCTAGGGGATGAGGGATGGTTGTGAGAACTGATTCCTGCTGTCCCTGGAGAACACTTGTTACAGGTGAGTAACTACGCTTTCTCCAGGAACAAGCAGGAAGTCAGTCCTCACTTATGGGACTCCCTAGCTCCAAGCTGACAGGGACCGAACCACGACAGCACCAATGGCTACCAATAGAGAGGCCGTGCGTTGCAGAGGGTGAGTCCCTACCAAGAGACTCTGCAGAGTCTGCATAAAGCAGGCCCTGCCACCATGAGACAAGGAAGGCATCCACTGCCACCCTGCTGTGGTGTGGCTGAGGTGAGCAGAATTTGGGCAGCTGTGCACTGTCAAGGGAAGCGAACAGGTCCAGCCTGGGCCTGCCCCAGAGGTGGAAAAGCCTCTGTGCTACCCTGCTGAACCTGTCTGCCAGGAGGTTGTCCTGGCCCGGCACGCACACCGCTCTGAGGAGCATGTTGTTGCGCACTGCAAAGGAGTGGATGGCTTCCGCCTCCTGACAGAGGGAGTAGGAGCCCGTGCTCCCTGCTTGTTCACATAGAACATGGCAACCTGATTGTCCGTCTGCATGAGGACCGAGAGGTTGCTCAGGAGGTAGCGGAAGGCCTGTAGGGCCAGGAAGATGGCCCTGAGCTTGAGAAGGTTGATTTGTAACTGAGACTCGCCTGGGGACCAGCTGCCCTGAGTGCAATGGCTCTTGCAATGTGCGCCCCAGCCCACCAGGGAGACATCTGTTGTCAGGATCTTTGTGGTGCTGGTACTTGGAAAGGCATCCCCGCCCTGAGGTGTTGCGGGGACTGCTACCAGATGAGGGAGGCTGCCAGTTGGTGGGTGACCCTTTCCCTGTCTCTCAGTTTGCCTGTGTCCATTGGGATATGAGGCACCACTGGACTGCTCGCATGTGCAGGCAAGCCCAGGGCGTGATATGAACCGTTGAGGCCATGTGGCACAACAAGCGGAGGAGCAGACGGGCTGGCAAAGACCTGCAGCTTTGGACCTTCTCCGCTAAATGCATCAGGCGATGGGTCCTCTCTATCGGGAGGAATGTCTTGAACTGCAAAGTGCAGAGTCAGGGAACGTGGTACAAAACCTGGTTTTGTACCACGTTCCCTGACTGTGTGCTTATTTTGACGTGGCTTCCTGCTCTTTGTTGGACGTTGATCTGCAAAGCGTCCAGATGGGTTCCTATGAAGTCCAAGTCTTGAACTGGGGAGAGGCTGGACTTGGGGTAGTAGATGACGGAGCCTAACTTCTGCAGGGTGTGAATTGTAAGCCTTGTGGCTTGGCTGGCTTCGAGGACCGTGCTGCCTCTGATGTGCCAGTCGTCCAGGTAGGGGAAGACATGGGCCCCATGGAGGAAGACATGGGCCCCATGGAGGCAGACATGGGCCCCATGGAGGCAGACATGGGCCCCATGGAGGCAGACATGGGCGGCCTTGACTGCCAAGCACTTTGTGAGGACCCTTGGAGAGGAGGCGAGCCGAATGGCAGTACCCTGTACTGGAAGTGCTGCCCCCCCAAATGAATCTCAGGTAATGTCTGTGGGAGGGAAGGACCAGGATGTGAGTGTATGCGTCCTTGAGGTCCAAGGAGAAGAGCCAGTCTCCCTGCGGAGGTAGGGCAGCAGTGTCCCAAAGGAGAGTATCTTGAACTTCTCCCTCACCAGGAACCTGTTCAAGTTGTGCAGGTCCAGGATTGGCCGGAGGCTCCCTGTTCTTTTTGGGACAAGGAAATATCTTGGAGTAGAACCCCTTTCCTCAGTGGTGTTGGGTACAGGCTCCACTGCCCTGTCCTTGAGTAGGCCTGTAAGTTCTGCGACGAGCAAGGCCTGGTGGAGGAGAGGCCATGATGGTTCTCCTGGGAAAAAGTCTGGAGGGTTCTGCTGTAGATGATGGTGATAACCCTCCCTCACCACCCGCAGGACCCATTTGTCTGTGGTGATGCTGGACCAGTTGTGGGCAAATGAGACCAGCCAACCATCTGTGGGCTGAGGTGGGACTCCTGGGGGGAGGGGAGGCCCTGCCCAGGAAGTCAAAAGCCTCCCCCCTGTTGGGTGAGGGTTGTTGTCTGGGGCTTGGGGGCCTTAGGCTTCTGGGGCCCATGCCCCTGGCTTTTACGCTGTGAGGACTGATTCTGCTACCCCGAGTAAGGCTGGTAGGGCCCGGCCTGGTGATAGCCCTTTTTTCTCAGGAAAAAGGCTTTCTCCCTGAGGACATTTTCTTGGGGAGGGTCGCGGCCTTCCTAGACAGCCCATGCCGGGTCACTACCTCGGCCTCAATTTCAGCTGCCTTGTCGGACATTGGTTTCCCGGACAAGTTCTTGCCATTGCAGGGGATATCTAGCAGCTTTTCTTGCACCTACTGCTTGAGGTCCGAGGTTTGTAACCATGCCTGGTGCTGATGCTGGTGGCTATTACCCTGGCCGCAGACTCAAACCCATCGTAGGCGGCCCTAGAGAGGAATTTGGAACAGACCCAGATGCCTGCTGCCAGGGACTGGAACCTCTGCGGGGCTCCCCGGCAAGGCCCGCCAAGAACCCCGAGAGCTCCTGGATCAGGCCTTTTATGCACATTCCCATGTACAGTTCATATGCCTGGATACAGCACCCGAGCATGGCACCCTGATAACACTTGCGGCCCAGGGCGTCAAGGGCCTGGGCCTTCCTGCCAGGGGGAACCAAAGAGTACATTTTTTGGCTCTTCAGTTTCTGAATGGAGAACTCAACCACCATGGAGCTGTGGGGACGTTGCTGTTTATGGAATCTGGAGCCCTGCTGGATGCGATAATGTCCAGGTGTCGACTGACCACCGGCACCCAAGGCTTGGTTCTCCCACATCCTGAGGAGAAGCCTCTCAAGGATGGGCAGAACGCACAGTGAGAGTCTCCTTGGGAGGAGACTCATATTGCAGGATCTCGAGTTCCTCGGAGCACAGATCCTCTTCAGACTCTATCTGGACCAAAAGAGCCCATGCCATGTCGCGGACGAAGTCATGAAAGACTACGCCCTCAGGCAGGGAGTGGCGTTGAGGCTCTGGGGGAGAGGGCTCGGAGGGGACGTCTCTGTGTCGGAAGGTCTCCAGAGAGGCTCGCCCGTGGTCTCCCATTCGAATCCAGAGGGTGTTGAGAAATCGGCCTTGGGGATAGCCCTGAGGAACCGGGGTCCCCCAGAGGATCTGAGCTCAGACTCCTGGAAACTCGCCGGGGAGGACTGAATCCCCGAGGAGCGTAACTGATACCTCGATTGACGCAGAGGACTTACCAGAGGCCGATGGTGCTCGGTGCCCATCTTGACTACGGGGGGACTCCTCCGAGGTCGGGGGACCCGGTGTCGGAGCCGACGATGCTGGAAAACCAGACATCAAAGTCTGCTGCAAGACTGGAGGAGATGCTCTGCTCCATGACTACCATTCGGGAATCGAGGACTGATGGCTGTGCAGCCTTCGGTATGAGGGCCTCGGGTCAGATGCCAGCACTCCAGAGAATGCGTCCTCGAGGATGACTATGGGTTCATAGATTCTGGCATGGTCTCCACAGGCTGAGAACAGCTGTCTTGAGACTTTCTGAGGGTGCTGCTCCGAGTCGCCCAAGTCCCGCTGCGGGATTTTGTCAGGTTTCATTGGGGGCATCTCAGCAGGCTTCGGTGCCTTTTTCTTTTTCTTGGGCTGGTCCAAGGCAATGCCGGAGGAGCCGATGCCGTGGGACTCTGAGGATGCCCAGACCTCACGGGAAATGCAGGCTTTGGGGCTCGGCGATGGGGAAGCTGGGGCAGGGTCAGAACTCGGGAATAGCTTCCCCTGCAACGCCGACCGCTTTCTGTTCATTTTGGGGGTCATAGCCTGGCACTGGTCGCAGGTAGAGCTGTCGTGGTCCAGGCCCAGGCAGCGGAGATAGCAGTCATGGGTATCGGTAACTGAAATAGTCTGACTGCAGTGGTCGCATTTCTTGAACTCACCATTGAGTCATGGTGGGAGAGCACCTGGCTGAGGTACATGACCCTTGGGTGAAAATTGGCGCGAAGGACGGTTGAGGAAGAACCTCGAGGAAAAAACGAAAAGGAGAGCCGAGGACAGCACCGAGGGTGTTGGCTCGAGGTGGGAAGGGAACTGGTATGCAAACTGGAGATATAGAAGGATTTATCAAACTTTTTCAGGGGAAGTAGAAGACTACGTCCATTGAGTTCCGAGGAAAAAAGGAGATCGAACAAAACAGCACCCTGGGGTGGGAAGGGGACCACGCATGCATGGTAGTATTCCCAAAGGCTTTCTTTAAAAGCTGGGGAAATGCATCGGCATCGACGTCACCCATATGTGAGGACTGACTTCCTGCTTGTTCATGGAGAAGATTCCATTATGCAGCCATTTACAACAAAACACAAATACCTTACCATGGTGTACTTCATATACCTCAGAAGAAAAGTAAGAGGGGGAAGCACCATATTTGGGTATTGATAAAGATAACAAATACTTTTCAAATTCTGTACAATCTGATTTCATGGGACACACATTTCTCAAAGGAAAATTAACCCTATTAATGGAGCTCTCACAGGAGAGGTTGCCCTAAGCAGCTTTTGAAGCATACTTATAGCATAGAACAGTGTGAAAAATAAAAAAAAATAAAAATAAAATAAAAAGTACTCTTACAGCGTAATACTGGCAACCCGATTTTCTTCTAAACGCATATGGCCCATCTGGATCATTTTCTTCTTCTGTTTCAGATACTGGTGAAGGCACCTAGTGACAAAAAATCCAAACAAAAAAATTAATGAATGAGATTGTTTATTAGGCTCCATGTCTACATACTTAGCAGTTTCAATGTAGCTGATCTGTTCATAATCACTTTGACTACATTCCTGAAAATAAATGATACTGGCCACTGAGTTATATGTAACATTGTAACTTCTTGATATCCATATTTTTCATCTGTTTGCAAAATCTGGATATGATTTGAAATATACGGAGGTGGATGGGGAAGTGTTAGCGTGGTTTTTTTTGTGCCAAAGGTGGAGGGCTTGAAGTGTCATCTGGGGCCCGTACAGCAACCGGTGGTTGCAAAATCTCCAGCCTTGGGCCCAGAATATCTTGAAGCTTTCCATCCGATTTTAAGGAAGCGCATGAAGATGCTTCTTGCGAAGTGCGGGATACCTATTCTGGATTGGACCCTGCCCCGATTGGGCTGTTCAAAGGGATTTCCCCGCATACAGTGGACTGGCTTTGTGAACTCATTAATGCATTGTTTGTGCAGGGCTCGGTGCCGCAGCTCCTTGAGGATGCTGTGGTGACCCTGGTGCCCAAGAATGTGAAGGGAAATCTGACAGATTGTGGCAACTTCCAGCCTATTTTGAATTTGCCTTTACTGGCAAAATTATCAGAGAAGGAAGTGGTTGCAGAGTTGGGTGGCTATTTGGAGGATCACTTTCTCCTGTATATTGGGCAGAGAGGGTTTTGCGTGGGCAGCAATGTGGAGGTGTTTCTGTTGGTCCTCCTGGATCAAACCCATGTTTGGCTGCACGAAGTCGGTGCTGCTAATATCTTTAGATTTGTCGGCAGCCTTCAACTTAGTTGAATGTGATTTGTTGTTGGAGCGTTGTGGGGCATTAGGAGTTACTGGGAAGGCGTTAGCATGGCTGACTTCCTTTATGAAGGGTAGACATTTTCATGTCCAGACTAATGAGGGTAGCTCTTCTCTTCATACTTGGGGGTGGGGGTGCCTCAAGGCTCCTCCATCGCCCCTATTGTTCAATATTTATTTGTGGCCCCTCGGTTCCTTGGTACGATCTTATGGGTTACAATTCTACGCCTTTACCAACAATTTACAGATTTTGGCTCCCCTTGGGGCTGACCTTGGGGTTGCTGTGGGACGTTTTAATGATTGCCTCAATTGTGTCACGGCTTGGCTAGCCGGGAGTGGGTTTTTGTTGAATGCAGATAAAACTATGTGCTTACATAAGGGAATGGTGGAGCAGGCGGATATATCCTTCCTGCCCACCATTGCAGGCACTCAGATCCCATGGACAGAAGAGCTCAAGTCCTTGGGGGTAATTCTGGAATGGACGGGGGGTGGGGGGGGGGGGGGGAGACAGCAAGTGGGAAGGGTAGTTTGGCCGGTGTGGATGAAATTGTGGTTGGTGTGTCAGTTGCACCCATACCTCGATGTGGTGGCATTGCACTTGCTGGTACAGACTCTAGTGCATAGTGTGTTGGATTATTGCGATGCCCTTTATGTGGGCTTACCTTGGGGAGTCGCTCGTCATCTTTAGATCATGCAGAATACAGCAGCTCACCTCATTTATGGGGTAGGGCGCAGGGTTCGTACTAGGCCTTTGCTGTATCAATTGCATTGGCTGCCGGTGTGGCAGCAGAATTTGTTTAAACTTTTGGTGATTGTGTTTCACGTCCTTCAAGATGCTTGTCCAGGGTATTTGCGGAACCTCCTTTTGTGGTATGCCCCTGCCTGTCCAGTGCGATCTTTACAAGCTCATCTGTTGGGTGTACCAGGACCTGATTTGGTGCGGAGGGTGTCGCACCGGGAGAGGGCCTTTCGGGTTATCACTAGTGGAGAGTGGAATGCGCTGTCTAGTCAACTTCGTGGTCTTACATCAGTGTTGATGTTTCACAAGATGTTGAAGATGTGGCTCTTTTTGGGTGGCTGAGGAGAGGGGAAGGTTTGAGGGTTGTTGTGGTGGGGATGGGGGGGGGCTCTACCATTTTTCTTTTTTTTATTGTTTTGTCTGTGATTGTATTGCTATTTTGTTTTAAAAATTGTGCACCTCTTTTGAATGACAAGTTTGTCAGAAAAGTGGTATAAACTCTTATAAAGAAATATGGTGATGGGGGTACAAACCTCTATTGATCTAAAAGGGTATATGGTAGAGGATTTTCATCACCTGCAAAACTGCACCTATTCAGGTTTGTCACTAAGTAGATGCTGAAAGGCAACAATCATTAGATAGAAAAGAAAAAGACTACATTAAGTGAACAAGTCATTCTCAGATACCACTCAAACTACACCAGCTTTAAAGTAGAACCAAATGGTCATACACACTATCCAAGTCTATAATATTAATATACGGAAGCAAATGATAAACCTATGCTATCCTCCAAAGGGGTCAATAACGCGCCCTTTCAGACCGTATGTCCACTGTAATGGACATCATGTTTATTCATTAAATTTCATGTATATATGCATGTTCTGATGGTTTAAGATCTGCTGACCAATCATATGCATGTAGGTCAACACTAGCGCATGCGTCTTTCCGTATTTTGACGCACGTTTCTTTTCGAAAACTAAGATGGCTGAAAAGCGTTTTAAACCACAGAGTAAGTGCTTTTTATGATCATTATTATAAGTAATCAAAGCTAAATTCTTAAAATGAAAAAATATGCTGATTTTCAATAGATATTGATGTAACATCTGAAACAATTATTTAACAGAAATCATGATTTAGTTGCCAGTTGTGACCTTTGTAAGGGTCCACCATTTCAATGGACACCAGGTCTCAATTGAGGCTCTATGGATATGTAAGGCGATATCATGAAAAGTATTGGCTGTATTGTATATATTACTATTTTTGTTTTGATTTTATATTTGATCTATTATTTTAAACAGGGATAACTGGAGCCCAAGTGTTTTCACTGATGGAACTTACTAATGATGGATATGATTCAGAGTTAGATGGTCTAGACAGTGATGATGAATTGTCAGTACTAGGTGGGCAGCAGATTCAGCAGCAGGTTACAGATGGTAATGATGATGCACAGGAATCATCTGAAATTGATAAGTCATCAGATTCTGAAAGAGAACCTTTGGATGTGACAGATGGAATCAATGAAGTATTGCATTTTACTGAAAAGAAAAATATCAAATGGTGTCACAAGATATTTACAGCAAGAGATGGAAATTTTCTATTCTATGTGTTGATGAAGTCAACAATAATATACCGTCTCCATATTAATACTTCAAGAGATATTTAACTGATGGGTCATTCAATAATATGACAGAGAAGACAAATCTTTACGCTACACAAGCAGGAACAAGAGGCTTCTGATCAACAACTTCAGAGGAAATGGAAGTTCTAGCTGGTCTTCACATTCTGATGGGATCAATAAAGTTTCTTCGTGTACGTATGTATTGGAGTTCTTCACTATTGCTGAATGTTGCCAAAAAAAGTAAAATGAGTCAAGACAGATTTTTTCAGCTGCAAACTCACTGGCACTTTGCCAAGAATTCTGAAAATACTAGAAGCGACGTGTTTTTCAAGGTCCGCCCACTTTACGACTCTATTAGAAAACGTTGCTTGGAACTGGAAATGGAAGAGGAACTGGCAATTGATGAACAGATGGTTCCTTTTACAGGAACCTTTGTCTGTGAAACAATATGTAAAAGGAAAGCCTAGTCCATGGGGTGTGAAACTCTTTCTTGTGTGGTAGAAGTAGACTGGCGTATGATTTTGTCTTGTACCAAGGTTTGAAGACAGAATTGTCGCAAGAAAATTTGAAAAAATTTGGATTAGGAGCAGCAGTATTTCTTCGTTTGAGCAATAAAATTGAAGCGCCATCCATCGTCTCTATTTTGACAACTACTTTACCTCATACAACCTCCTAGAAATTCTGTCTGCAAAAAATGTTTTATCCACTGGAACTGCTCGATTCAATCGCTTTTCTAATCCACCACTCAAGGGCGATAAAGAATTGTGTAAAGTTTGCGGCAGCTACGATCAGGTTATCAGCAAGGATGGAAACATTGTTCTCATAAAGTGGTATGATAATCGTTCCGTCATCCTGGCATCAAACTGCATTGGTATTGGTAGCACAGATGAGGTTCGTCGTTGGGACAAAAAGAATAGTACTTTTGTCACTATAGAAAGACCAGAAATTGTAAAATGCTACAATGCAGCAATGGGAGAGGTAGACAAACTTGATCAAATGATACGTTTATACAGGACATTTACAAAATCAAAAAAATGGACCCTCAGAATGGTGACACATGCACTTGACCTGGCAATTGTGAACAGTTGGTTCGAATATAGACGAAAGTCTGAACGCCAAGAAATTCACAAGAAGGATGTAAAAGACTTGTTACAATTCCGTTTGGATATAGCGGAAGATTTGATTCAGCAGAACAAGCCGCTCAATTCATCGAAGAAATGTGGTAGGCCCTCATCTTTTGACTACACCCAGAATGTCACAGTACCGGCAGCAAAACTATCGCAGCCTGAAAAGAGACCACTGGCAGAGATTCAGAAGGACTTTTGTGACCATTTGCCACAATATGATGATAAAAAAGAAGCAACAAGATGTAAGAGAGAGGGTTGTAAAGGAAAGACTCGTGTTTTTTGTGATAAGTGTCAAGTACATTTTTGCTTTGTTCCAGGCTGCAATTGCTTCATGTTGACACATCGCAACTGAAATTACAACATTTATGTATCAAAGTAACTATTAGGGGCATGAACCTAATAAAATTTCTGCTTTTGTAATGTTGCAAAACTTGTCTTTGTCTTTCATATGATAACCGTTCATGTTAACGAAAACACTGTTTGAGAACTGAAGTCCACTGCAATGGACGCATAAAAATATTAAAAAATATTAATATTTCACAAAGGTGACTTTTAATCTTGTTACAAGTCATGCTTTTTGAAACAGAAATGATGACAAAAAAGTTTTTGGTGTCTGTGAAAAAATTCAGGTCTGAAAGGGTTAAGTGAACAAGTCATTCTCAGTTACCACTCAAACTACACCAATTTTAAAATAGAACCAAATGGTCATACACACTATGCACTTCTATAATATTAATATACAGAAGCAAATGATAAACCTATGCTATCTTCCAAAGGGGTCAATAACTCGTATCAGACCTTAGACTGTCATTAAAGCATGAGCTTGGTATAAGGATTGGTGAATAGTTAAGAACATAAGATATGCCATACTGGGTCAGACCAAGGTCCATCAAGCCCAGTATCCTGTTTCCAACAGTGGCCAATCTAGGACATACGTACCTTGCAGTTTCCCCAAAAGACACAGGTTCCACAATGCTTGTATTGGGTCAAGCAGTGATATCCTGGGTCCCCTTTTATGTTGAAACAGTTTTTATTTATTAACATAATTAACCCACAACAAACAGCACAGTACATCACAGTGCATCAATACAATAACACTGATACAGTAAGAAAGCAAGATACAATGGATAATAACGTACACCACACCAGTCCATCTTCATACAAAAGGAAAGCTGGGACAAGAAGATTACTGATGTAGTGCAAATCCATCACACATAACCAACCACAGATGCTATTGAGCCACCACACTCACCATTTTATCCAGATAGAAGTGCACTTTCTTGGCAAAGAGAACCCCCCACCACCCAACCAGACGCCCCCTCTTCCCCCCCCACCCCTCCTCACAGATACAAACAGGCTCATACTGTCCGGTGTTCCCCACACAGAACAGTACAAAGAGCTTGGACAAGCCCAGGGTGGTCTCTGCTCCCAGGCCCGTCCTCAGCGGGGCAGCAATCCCCCCCCCAAAGGCCCACTAGGTACCCCCCCCCTTCCCAATCCTATCCCCCTCCCCCTATTCCACCTTCCCCAGTAAACCCAACTCATCCCCTATGCCCGCCCCCCTGTGCCCCCCCTCCCCCCCCAGAGAAACTGACCAAGCTGTTGAACTATCAGGGTCCGCCACTCTCAACAATCAAGCACAGCCATCCGAAAAGTGGACAAAGAAAAGCAAGACAAGGACAAAAGGAACAATGGAGTGGGCAAGATCCCAAGAAGCAGTAAAGGAAAGGGGCCCAGGACATAACATAAGAGAAGAGGAAGAGAGAGGGAGAAAGGAAAGGTGGAAAAAAGAAAGGAAAAAACAAAACAAAAAAAAACAAAGAAGAGAAAAGGGAGATTTCAGGGCATGCTCAGAATCCTGCTATGCACCCTCCAAGGTAAGGAGTGCAGATGCGGTCCCCAGCTGTCCAGGAAGCATTGCCAGCGTCTTGCGGCCCCACGGGCGCGCAACATTTCCAAAAGCATAAGCCCATGGAGCTGTATCCTCCAAAGACCATACGTTGGACCCTTGTCCGCTAGCCACTGTTGCAGTATAACCTGGCGAGCAGACACCAACACCAGACGTAACCAACTCAAAGTCGCAGACCCCAACTCTCCCCCCCACGATTCTTCCCAAACATCCAAAACAGCGTTCCCTGCAGACAAAGCTACCTGGCGCTGGAGGCACATCGTCAGATACCCCATGATGCGTCCCCAAAAGACCCGAATCCGGGGGCAGCTCCAAAACATATGGCCCAGAGACGCTCTAGGCGCCTCGCAGCGCGGGCAGCAGTGAGTACTCCCCACTCCGGCGTGCCAAGCCCTCAAAGGGGCAAAATACAGGCGACGTAAAATTTTGTATTGGATATCCCTATATAGTACCGACACAGTCAGAGAGGTGATACCAGCCAAGCTGCGGAGCAACTCATCCTCCTGGACCTCCTCTCCCAACTCCTCAGTCCACGCCCCTGCCAAAGATTCTATAGCCAGGGGCAAGGCTGCCTCCCACAGCATTTTGTGTAGCCCAGACACCCGCGCCCCAGACTCGCCCCCCAGTAACGCCAGCTCAACCGCCGAGCAGATCTCCGTCCGCAACATTGGTGCGGGGATCCGCCGAACAAAGCTGCGGAGTTGGGCATACAGAAAAAGGTCGCGATCCCCTAAAGAGTGATGTTGACAGAGCTCGGGGAAGCCCACCATCTCGCCCTCTGGGGTGACCACGTGCTCGAGATTCACTATTCCCAGTTGTTCCCACCGTGTAAACTGCGAGCCCCCCATGCCGGGGGCAAAATCAGGATTACCCTTAATAGGAAGATAAGGAGAGGAAGTCGCACATATCCCCCGCTCTTGACAGAAAACCCGCCAAGCTGTCCGCACGGGAGCGAGGATGACCTTCGAGAAAGTGCCCTCGAGCTCCTTAACCGGAGTGGCATGTAAAAGATAGCGCAGATGAAAGGGATACGCTGCGCCCCGGAGCATCGCCAAGGGGGAATAATCCACCAGGTCCCACAACCAGTCACGAGCGAAGCGTAGCAAACAGGCAATGTTATATGTCCTAATATCTGGAAAACCCATCCCACCCAGACTACGAGGCTGACTTAGGACTTCAAGGCGAACTCGAGGTCTCCGCCCCTGCCACAAAAACCTATTCAGCAGGCGCCTTAAGCGTCTGAGATCTAATCGTTTAAGAAGCAACGGGAGAGTCTGCAGCATATATAAAATCTTGGGGAAAATGACCATTTTGCACAGGGCTACCCGCCCTCCCAAGGAAAGTGGCAAATCCCGCCATTTGTCAACACAGGTTTCCACCACCTGCAATACCTTGGAGACATTCAGACGATACAACTCCCCCGTATTCCCCGGTAGGTAGATACCTAAGTATTTGAAATGGCCATTCGCCCACTTCAAAGGAAATGCGCCCGACCACCCTTGATGTCCGCCATCACCTATCAACATAGCTTCGGATTTGTCCAGATTAAGGCAGAGTCCCGAGGGAACCCCATATTCCCGAATGAGCTGTAACAGCATGGGAAGCCCAGTGTGGGGGTCGCCCAGATGAACCAGGAGATCATCCGCGAATGCAGCCAGGCGAAATTCCTCCCTCCCCACTGGAACGCCGTGAAATTGTGCAGTGGATCGAATTCGAATTAAAAGCGGTTCCAAAGTCAGAACAAAAAGAAGAGGCGACAGCGGGCAACCCTGGCGAGTCCCCTTCTGAATCGGAAAGTCGGCAGTCAGCACTCCATTAATCATAAGGGTTCCGAGCGGGTTAGCATACAGGAGTCTGACCACCTCCACAAACAACCCCGTAAAACCCATCGCGTCCAAGACTTGGTACATGAAACCCCAATTCACTCTGTCGAACGCTTTTTCAGCATCGAAGCTGATGAGTAGGGAGCTCTGCCTTGCCCGTTGGCCAGCACAGAGAGAGAGCAAGATCCGCTGGAGACTATACGCCACATGGCGGCCACGAACAAACCCCACCTGGTCACGATGTTATCAGCGTCGGCAAAAAGTTGGCTAACCGATCCGCCATTATTTTCGCGAGGATCTTTATATCGACATTTAGGAGCGAGATGGGTCGATAGGAGCCCGGAAGAAGAGGATCCCTCCCCGGTTTGGGTAGAATAGTGACCACGGCCTTATTCGGCTCATAAGGGAAGGCCCCTCTCCGTACCAGATCGTCGAAATAGCCTACCAGGGGAGCTACCACAGCATCCCCCAGAGTTTTATAGAATTCACCCCTATAGCCATCCACTCCCGGAGCCTTGCCATTCTTGAGGTTCTTAATTCCCGCCTGTACCTCCCGTCCTGAAATAGGTTGATTGAGAGCCTGTAGATGCTCCTCACTGAGTCTCGGCAGGTCACAGCCCGCCAAGAATGCGCGCCCCTCCTGTGCCCCATCCCCCTCCCCTGCATACAATTGCTGAAAAAAATCCAAGAAAACACACTCAATATCTGCCGCAGATTTACGAAGGGTCCCATCCGCGTGCTTAATAGCCCCAATACGTTGGGGTCCCCCCGCAGGCCGCACCAGAGAGGACAGCAGCCTCCCTGTCTTATTACCATGCCGATACAACTGGTACCGATAGTATAGCATCGACTTCTGGGCCCTTCTGTGAAGAAGCGTCTCCAATTCAATTTGGACCTCCCGCAGATATCGATGGTTCTCAGCCGTCTTATGCCCAGATACCGCCCTCCGTGCCCTCCCCAATTCACGCTCGAGCTGCAGAATCCTCTGCTGCAATCGCTTACGCTTCTGACAGTGAAAACTAATGATCTCCCAACGAAGAACAGCCTTCCCCGCTTCCCAGAAAAGCGCAGGAGAGACATCCGGACCGTCATTGAAATCCACGTAGTCCTTCCAGCGAGCGCGAAGGTGCGCCTCGAATAGCACATCCCCACTGAGATCCAATGGGTATCTCCAGAGACGATTGCAGCGAGAGCCATTACCCCGGAGTTCCAAAAGCACCATCGCATGATCTGACAGTACAGAAGACCCAATCTCAGCCCGCGAGACCCAACCAAATAGCGAATCGGAAATCAAAAAGAAATCGATGCGGGACCACGTACCGTGAGCGCGAGACAGATGAGTATAGTCCCGATCCCCCGGGTGTAGGACCCGCCAGATATCCAGGAGCTTATGCGCCTCGCAGAGCCCCCATAAGCACCTCCGGGCTCTCCGACTGCCACCCCCCGCCGCCTCCGAACGATCCATCCCGACCTCCAACACTTCGTTGAAATCCCCTCCCAATATAACCTGATAACCACTAGTAGCAGCCAGGAAACGGGTAAGTGCCAGATAGAAGCTGGATTCATACACATTCGGGCCATATGCAGAACACATAGCAACTTTTACACCATTTAACAGTCCCCATACACAGACATACCGACCCTCAGGGTCCACTACCACCCGCTCTTCCACCCAACTTGCAAACTTGGTGATTAAAATAGCTACCCCCCTCTTCCTCCCCACCGCTGGAGCCCCATACAAGTGAGTGAGTGAACCCTTGCACAACTTAGCATGTTCCGCTGCCGTCTGGTGGGTCTCCTGCAGCATGATCACACTCAGCCGTTGACGTTTGAGATGCTGAAACACTTTATAACGCTTCATGGGGGAACCCAGCCCACAGACATTCCAAGAAGCTATTCTAGTAGTGTCACCCAGGATCCTGAGTCCAATAGATCTCCCAGAAAGCACTAAACCAACTGACAACTAAGTGGAGACCCCCCCAGCCTGAGGCCCCCACCCCCCAAGTCGGCGCACCGAACTCAGAGAGCTTTACCCACCTAACCCCCATCCAACAGCCGGCACACACCCTGTTCCAATCTCCCTGATAGCAGTTATGCCCCCCCCCTCCCAGCCTTTCGGTCCCCTCCAGCACTAACCTCCACGCCTTACGAACCCTACTAACCCCTCCCCACCCCTCCCCCAAACTGAAACCTACCTCCCTCCCTCCCTCCCCACCCCCATTGTCTTCCACCCGCCAGCCGCATAGCTCTGGCGCCACCTTGACTTCCTAAGCATGTGGAGCCCCCCTCCCCCAACCCAGCCAGACCATTCGCCCCACGTCCCTAAACCCAGCCCCCAACCCCAGTCACAAACAAGTCCTGTCCCACATAGCACTCCATAAACAGAGAAAGCTAGCGGCTGCCTGCTCCCTCCCGGGGAAACGCAGAGCACGTTATCCATAGTAGCAATGCCCAGCCCGGGGGGCGCCACGTAGAGACCTCCCAAAAGGGGTTCCCCCAGCCCACTCCCCTTGGGCCGCGGCCCTCCATCTCACGAGCAAATGACTCACTCAAGAGTCGGCCGTCTACTCGGCATTACAGAGGGTATCAAAAACAGGGCCATACCGCTCAATATATAAGCAGGCGGCAGCAGCCGCGGCTGGCAGACCCAGCGCGGAGACCCCCCCGCCACACCCCTGCAGGCAGCGGCGCGGGAGCACCCCGCCCAGTACCCACCAGCCCACGCGGCTCAACTAACCAACCACCCCCCCAGGACTACAGATAATACAAAACAAAGAGCAATGAGACAATCAAACATTAATGTATTAATCTTAAATCATACAGGGGGGTGAGGGTCAAGGATCAAGGGAAGATATAAAAAAAAAAAAAATAATAAATAAAAAGGAAAAAGGGAAAAAGGGGGAAAGGAGGGAAGGAAAGAGATAAACCAACCCTCGGAGAGGATAGAAAAGCCTCCTCCCCCCTCCCCCCCAAAAAATGGACACCATCTTAGTGAACATAACAGTGAACCCAACACATTAAGAAAATGCAGGCCAGAACCCTAAAATAAACTTGACAATATTAAAGGCAATTAGCGGGAAGGGGAGGAAAGCACAGTTACTTACCTGTAACAGGTGATCTCTGGGAACAGCAGGAATTAGTCATCACATATGGGTACGTCGGTACCGACGGAGCCTGCGCGGGAAAGCTCCCCAGCTTTTCAAATGAAAAGCTTTTGGGGCCTCCCACTGCACATGCGCGCTGCCTTCCCGCCTTCCTGACCAGCTCTCCTCAGTTCGAGTTTGAAGCTGAGACAATAGAGAGAGAGGACAGGAAGATAGAGGAATAGAGAGACAACTCCTAGGGGAGGTGGGTGGGTTGTGATGACTAATTCCTGCTGTTCCCAGAGATCACCTGTTACAGGTAAGTAACTGTGCTATCTCTAGGAACAAGCAGGAATAAGTCATCACATATGGGGACTCCCTAGCTGAGATGCCTGGGAGATCCCCCTCCAAGGGTAACCATCTTCGGATGGATCTCAGGCATCCATTCTGGGAAGGTGGGCAGGAGTTGTTTAAGTATGGAACAGGTGTTTGAGGACAGCCTGACCAAACAAGGCATCCCGGCGGGAGTCCTTGTCCAAGCAGTAATGGGCTGTGAAGGTATGCACCGAGGCCCAAGTGGCTGCTCGACAGATCTGATCTATGGATACAGAGTGGAGATGAGCCATAGAAGTGGCCATGGCTCTCACATTGTGAGCCGTGACATGGCCTTCCAGAGAAGTGTTCTTACTCTGGTAAGCAAAGGAAATACACTGAGCAATCCAGTTGGAAAGTGTGCGTTTGGTGACTGGAAGTCCCAAATGAGAAGGATCAAAAGCCACGAAAAGCTGGGAAGACTTTCGATGTGGCTGAGTTCTATTGAGGTAAAAGGCGAGAGCTCTTTTACAGTCAAGAGTATGAAGGTTCCTCTCTGCACTGGATGCATGAGGAGCCGGAAAAAAGACAGGTAAATATACCTCTTGATTAAGATGAAAAGGCGAGACCACTTTAGGCATAAAGTGGGGATTCGTCCTAAGGACCACCTTATCATGATGAAATCTGGTATAAGGTGGATTTGCCACAAAAGCTTGCAGTTCACTGATGCGGCGAGCCGAAGTGACTGCAATAAGGAAAAGGACCTTCCAAGAAAGAAATTTCAGGGAGGTAGATACCAATGGTTCAAAGGGTGGCTTCATAAGTTGACCCAGAACTAAATTCAAGTCCCATGCTACCGGAGGAGGCCGGATGGGAGGCTTAGTGAGGGTTAGGCCTCTCATGAATCTTGCAATAAGAGGATGAGAGGAAACAGATTGTCCATTTATAGGTTTTAAGGATGCTGTAATAGCACTTAAATGGACTCGTAATGAATTCGTCTTGAGCCCTGCATTGGAAAGATGCAGGAGATAGTCTAGTAGAGAATTCAAAGGAAGTGCCAGAGGGTCAAGACCCTGTTGAGCACACCAAATGGAAAAACGTTTCCATTTGAAAGCATAGGAACGCCTGGTAGAGGGTTTCCTAGAGGCATAAAGGATATCTTTCACTGGTTGAGAAAGATTAAACTCTTGAAGGCTTAAGCCTTCAGTAACCAAGCTCGGAGATGTAGGGACTTGGGGTTTGGATGCCACAAAGTCCCCTGCTCCTGAGACAGAAGGTCTGGTGCAGCTCCCAGGTCCAAGGAGGAGCCCTGGGAGAGCTGTAGAAGGAGAGGGAACCACACTTGGCGTGGCCAGCGTGGAGCAATGAGGATCATGGATCCGTGATCCCTCTGAAGTTTGAACAGAGTCTTGGGAATCAAAGGAATGGGTGGAAAAGCGTACAGGAATTCCTGACCCCAATGCAGGAGAAAGGCATCGTTGGCCTGAGCTCCCTGACACGGAGTCCTGGAACAGAACCGGGGAAGTTTGGCATTCCACGGACTTGCAAAGAGGTCTATGTCCGGGGTCCCCCATTCCTGAAAGATTCTGCGTATTTGGTCCATATGTAGGGACCATTCGTGTGGGAGCAGAACTCGACTGAGTCTGTCTGCCCGAGAGTTTTGAACTCCTGGAAGATATACTGCCAGAAGATGAATTTGGTGCTCTCTGGCGAAGGCCCATAATCTGAGAGCTTCGTTGCAAAGCGACAGAGAGCCCGTCCCTCCTTGTTTGTTGATATAAAACATGGCCACCTGATTGTCTGTCTGAACTAGGACAGTCAGGTTGGCAAGGAGGGTATGGAAGACTGTGAGGGCAAGGAAGATTGCTCGCAGTTCCAGAAGATTGATATGAAGGGTGGTCTCTTGGGGAGACCAGATTCCCTGAGTGGAGAGATGTTGAAGATGAGCTCCCCACCCTGTTTGGGAGGCATCTGTTGTGAGGGTTGCTTGGGGCAACGAAGGTTGGAAGGGGGTCCCCAACAACAGATTTTTGGAGGATGTCCACCACTGGAGAGACCAAAACAGACGTTTTGAGGTGAATACCTGGTCTGACAGCAGTCCCGATGCTTGAGACCACTGGGTGGCCAATGTCCATTGAGCTGCTCTCATATGGAGACGAGCATAAGGTACCACATGAACCGTGGAGGCCATGTGGCCGAGAAGTTGCAGCATTTCTTTGGCTGACAAGTGACTTCTGGACTGAGCCTGGGAGGCCAAGCTTATTAGCCTTTGGCCTCGGACCAGAGGGAGGTAGGCCCTTGCAGTGGTGGAGTCCAATTGGGCCCCTATGAATTCCAGGGACTGAGTAGGGATGAGTTGGGACTTGGGAATGTTTACCACAAGTCCCAGATATTGAAGAATACGCCTTGTGCAGTCCAGAGAAATCAGAGTTTTCACATAAAAGACTACCAGTCCCAGAATGCACCAGGTTTCCAGCAGCCATGAGAGGGGCTGAAGTGAGGAAATGTGTGTGCAATCAAGAGAGCTATGAGGTAATCCCTAAGCACTCATCTCAAAGGGCAGGGCCTGATTCAAGACAGCTGCGCTGTGTTAGGGAGCAGCACACATTAGGAAAGAATAAGAATAGAGATTATTCTTCAGATAACAGCTTCAGGGAGAGTTTCAAGAACAGCTTCAGCAACGGCTACAAGCACCAGTATCACCTGGAGAAACAGAAGCCAAGCCAAGCAGATAGAGAGAGAAGGAAACTCTCTGGAAGGAAGAGAAGAAAGGCCATTGGAAGGTCTGGGAGATTCCAAGGCAGTACTCATACTGGGAGGTATTCCAAAAGCCAGCAGAGTCCATTGGACTGGATTCAGCCAGAGGAATGGAGTGGCAGAGATAGGAATCACCAGTGGCTACCTGGAAGAGAGAAGACTGCATGTGGAAGGGACTTTCAGACCAAGGCCAGAAGGTATGTGAGAGAAGATCCAGTGTCCAGGGATAAAGATTGGAAGGCTGGACATCAGAATTGGATTACATATTGGCCAGGCTATACAGAGAGAAATAATGATAGCAGGAGAGGCTCAGGTATGAACACTGATCCAGACCCTATCTATAATAGAGAATGGCAGCAAGGGAATAAGCATTCTCATGATAGTGCCTTAATGAAAGACTCGTCTGTGCCAATGTATGATAGTGACCATATGCTGATTGATACAGCAGATGAAAATACAGTTTACATGGACTGTTCTCTATCTAAATGCTATTGCTAGCTTTCTCTGAGCAAACACATCAGCCATCACAAAGAAACCTAACTTTGTTCTTTATTTCCACTGCAAACAGCTCTTAAAGCAGGATTTGGGCTCACACAGTAGCAGCCAGCCAGCTAAAGGCTTTCAGCTGGTCCATTGATAGTAATTAGGGCTGCACCTGATTGTGTGTGTGAGCAAGGGAGAATCACTGCTGAGATCGGCGTGGAAAATAAGCAGAAGTTAACCTAACCAGCAAAGTTTATTCTTTACTTTGTGCCTTTGTATTTGGTAATTATTTGCTAAGAAAACATTAGCTAATTGCCTGACAAGCTGAAGGTTGTTTTCTGGTTTACTTTGTGACTTTTTGTTATCCATTTTAAACACTGGAAGCAAGTAACCTCATTTATAGTGCTATCAAGCATACATGTGCTGGGTAAATTAAACCCCATCAATAAAAGAAGTATTTTATTGATCTTACCACTTGGTTTCACAACTCAAATTATTGTCATCAGCTGTGTTTGGGAGTGAATGAACTACAATACCCACAATACCTTGCAAGAATCATATGAATACATGCATCGTCAAGATTGTGTAAGTTCTCACCCTAGGCAGCCGTCTGACAGTACGCATCCTTGAGATCTAGAGAACAAAGCCAATCTTGACTCTGAAGGTATGGAAGGAGAAGGCCCAGAGAGAGCATTTTGAATTTCTCCTTGAATAGAAACCTGTTCAATTCTCTCAGATCTAGGATAGGTCTGAAGCCCCCTGTCTTCTTTGTTATGAGAAAGTAAGGGGAGTAGAAACCTAACCCCTGTTGTGGAGGAGGAACCTCCTCTATTGCCCCTTGGGCAAGCAGAGAAGAGACTTCCTGACCCAACAGGGTCAGAAGAGATGGGGGAGAACTGAATTGCCTCACCATGGTATGGGGAGGAAGGCTGGAGAAATGAAGTTTGTAGCCTTCTCGGATAATAGAGAGGGTCCATTGCTCTGATGTTATTTGCTCCCATCTGGGAGCAAAGTGAGCTAGCCTTCCAGGAATGGTGAGGGGCTCTGGCTGTGCTAGAGCCAGAAACGGCAAGTTCTCTAGAGGGAAGTCAAAACCCCTGAGGGGGTTGAGCCTGCTGGGATGTAGCAGACACTGCAGGCTTTGACTTTACCTGCTTAGATTGTTGACGCTTAGCCGCAAGGCGAGGCTGAGCAGATTGCTAGCCAGTATTTGTGGGAAATCTGGTCTTTTTATAGTAAGGCCTTTTAAAAGGCTTCTTTTTGGTAGGGGTAGAAGTAGACTTGGAAAGTCTATCTAGAGTGGCATTTTCTGCATCCATTTGAGCAGCTTTAATCTGCCAGTCTTCCCCAAATAAGTTCTCACCGGTACAGGGCAGATTCCTGAGGCCTTCTACAACCCAGGGTTCTAGGTTAGAAGCCTGGAGCCAAGCGAGACGTCGGGCTGCAATAGCAATTCCCGAAGCTCTGCCTGCAACCTCGAAGGAATCAAAGGCTGCCCTGTTGGAGAACTTGGAGACCTCTGAAAGTTGTGTCACCATAGAAAAGAAGTCCGCCCTTTGATCATCAGGGATAAGGGGGGCAAAATTCTGTATTTTTAGGGCAAGTTGCCCAAGATACATGCCCATATAAAGGCTATAAGAGTTGATCCTGGCTATAAGCATACTAGCCTGGAACATCTTTCTTCCAAAAGAGTCTAGGTTCTTACATTCTCGCCCTGGAGGGGTAGAAGAATGCCTCTTAGGACTCTATTTTCTTCATAGCAGACTTCACCACAATGGAGTGGTGAGGCAGCTGAGTTTTTTGGAACCCAGGCGAAGGAGGGACCCGATACATGGTGTCCAACCTGCGGGAATGGGGAGACAGTGTTAAAGGAGTCTCCCACAAATCCATCAAGTGTTCTTGAAGGATTTCATGGACAGGCAGAGTGACTGCCTCTTTAGGAGCTTTTGAGTATCCTAAAATGTCCAATTTTTTTGATCTGGGTTCTCTTTCAGAAGATGTAGTAATAGAAAGTGCTTTAGCTACATCAACAATGAAATCCTGAAAGGATAAATCCTCTGGAGGAGACATCCTCCTCTTGGGAGAAGAGGGCTCCTCAGGAAGAGTAAGCTCAGCAGAGTCATCAGAGGAATTAAATTCATCAGAAGAATCTGAGTACTCTTTCTGTGCTTCCAATGTACGATACGCATACCGATCGGTATCGACATCGGGCGTATCGGGCATGGGATCGGTACCGGGCGAAAGCCGGAATCCGGCATGCGAAACCGATCGACGTTTAGAAGTCGATGGTCTCGGTTCCGGTGTAGATACCGGAACCGGGGTCGGTACCGATGAAATCGGTACCGAGGGCGTCGCAGCCTTAATGAAGGCCAGTACGGCCTGCTGCATGGTCTGGACAGTACTGCCTATAGACGCCACTACTGCCTGGATGTCGGTACCGGTATGGGCCGGTACCCCAGAGCAGTCCAACAGGTGATCTGTCGAGGCCGTGCCATCGATGTCAACCTGTGACCCCATGATTGCTTTGGAGGCCGGAACCTCCCGCCGAGGTTTTTTGGCCTGGGCAGAATCCTCGAACTCAGAACTGAGAGCCTCTCGATCTTTAGAAAGAGATTTGCTTTTAGAGGATTTGCCCACAGAAGTTTTGGTTACCTGAGATCCATCCGGAGAGGAAGACCTGGACGACTGTGATGCTTCTGAAGGAAACAGCACATGGAGCTTGTTAGCCCGGTTCTGCAAACCGCGTTTAGACATCTGGGTGCAGGATGGGCAGTCCGGTATGGAGTGCTCAGGTCCCAAACATTTGAGACACCATTCATGGGTGTCTGTGACAGAAATGACAGCACTGCATTTGGTACATTTTTTGAAACCAGGGACTGGCTTCTCCATGAGGAGAAATTGTGTAGGCCTTAAGGCCTAACACCGGGTACCAAGCTGTGCTGAAGAAAAATAAAAAAGTCTTTTTTTTTTTTTTTTTTGGTATAGAAAGAAAGAAAGACCGGCGATACCGGTTTCGGTATGGGGAAGGCAGGTACGCGGTCTAAAGAAACAAACAAAAGTAACAAATTCTTCAGCGGTGACAGGAACACGACCTGCTGGCTCCGCGGAAAAAGAAGACCTGAGGAGAGCTGGTCAGGAAGGCGGGAAGGCAGCGCGTATGTGCAGTGGGAGGCCCCAAAAGCTTTTCATTTGAAAAGCTGGGGAGCTTTCCCGCGCAGGCTCCGTCGGTACCGACGTACCCATATGTGATGACTTATTCCTGCTTGTTCCTAGAGATGCCTTAAAACAAACGACAAACCATAGTGAAAGACAATGTGCCCAACACTACAGTGCCCTGAGGGAGTGTTGCAAAGATGGTCCAGGGCCCTGCATATGTCCCCGCAGAGGGCCGTCCCAGACTCCGGTCCAAGCTTCTAGGAAGTAAGGCAGGCCAACCAGTCCAATAAGGGGCTAGAACCGCACTGCTCAGACATCAGAGACCGGAGGTAGGCACTCCCAGGGCAGGCGAACCAGAACAGCCACCCCATGTGCGACTTTCCGAGAAGCTGAAATTGTAAAGGTTGTAATGTTAATAGGTCCGAAGGTGTCCAGCAATCAGCCGAGACTGTTGTAATAAGTCAGCGCCTCCTCTGGGGATAGAAACGCTCGGCGGCCACCGGGGGCATCGACCCTCAGGGTCGCGGGGTAAGCCAGTGTGAACCTGATGCCCCTCTCCACAAAGCGCCCGCAGACCTCCTGAAAGGCTTTCCGTCGAAGAGAGACCCCAGCAGAATAGTCCTGGAATATTAGAATCCGGGGGGCGTTAGCACCAGAACGCCTCGCCTGCCTCGAGGCCCGCAGGACTCTTTCTTTCTGCGCCTCATTCAGAAATCGCGCTATCACAGCTCGGGGCCGATTGTCGCCAGCTCGAAGGGGCCCCAGCCTGTGCGCTCTCTCCAAGACGATGCCCCCAGTGCCGTCCTCTAGAGGCAGGTGTGCCGGCAGCCATCTTTCCAGGTAAGCCCGCAGATCTCTGTCAGACACGGACTCCTCGACTCCAATAAACCGAAGATTGTTTCTCCTACTTCTATTCTCCAGGTCCTCCAGTTTGTCGTGCTGCTTTGCGAGGGCCTCCTCCAACTTTTTAATCCGGGCTTCGTCTAAGACCCGCGTGTCTTCCAGGGAGCCGATGCTCAACCCGGGCTGCGAAATCCACCACCGCCTGCCCCACGGCAGTAATCTGCGTTGCTAAGCCCCCAAATCGATCTTCGAGTGTGTCCACCACCGCTTTGGACACCTCTGCCACCATCGCTGCGTTAGCCACAGGCAGCAGGCCCTCCGGTGCCCCCTCCGCCATCTTTGCCTCTCCTCCACGTGGCTTCTCCCGCCGGGCAGCCTTTGTCGCCATGCAATGCACGCTCCCAACTGGTCTAGCGCGGTGGGTGAGCTCCGATCTTCCAAGAAGCAGCACCCCCAATTCTGCGTGATATGTAGAGATACGAAGTAGTAATCGGGCCGGGGAGAAGAGGAGGGCTCCGGAGCTAAGAGAGATGCGTCTCGCTCAGCTCACCATGCCACCGGAAGTCCCTGGGTCCCCTTTTAATAATGGCTTATGGGCCTTTCCTCCAGGAACTTGTCCAAACCTTTTTTAAACCCAGCTACACTAACAGCTTTTACTACATCCTCCGGTAACAAATTCCAGAATTTGATTACACGTTGAGTGAAAAAATATTTTCTCTATTAGTCTTAAATAGCACAGGTACACTAAAAAAATTTTTTTTTTAAACTGCCTCTAATGTTTCGATTGATTTTTACATTTTTTGGTGCGCTGAATCCAAATCTGGTAACCAATTTGCTCCATCACGTACAGATTTTTTGCTACATTGGGTTAGCAGTTTGAGGTGAACGTTTCAGATTGAGTGCGATCGAGATAAAAGTTTCTTGGATGAATTCTTTATACTAATTGTTTAGTAGTTATTCAAATAAGAATAAAGAAAATTGTAACAAGGCAGCACATAAGAATAGAGTAATGTCAACAAAACACACTGTGATGGTAGCAAAATTGTCTGCACTTAAAACAGCCACATACATGTGCACAAACATTGAGCATATAATAAGAGCGAGGTTAGACACAAAGCAAAGCAAAGAAATGTGCAAAAAATGTTGTACAGGTATGTATGTAAGAATAGAAAACGCAAACCGCACCACTGCAATACATGAAGACAAACACCCGATGGTGTGAAAATAAAATTCTAATAAATGAGATCAGACACTGTGGTAATAACTAGCAAATTTTTATTTCAAAGTTTAGTAAAAACACGATATTTGTCAACACAGTTTAGATTTTAAAGTCATTCTTGGGTCAATCAATCTCCTGGTGGGCCCGTTTCTTCTTCCCCGAATGCTTCTCTTGGTGCGCTGCTTGGCGTATTTTTCATCTGGGGTTTCCCGCAGCAGCAACCAGCAGAAATCAGCCATCATAGTGGTGTTCCATCTTCCTTGGTACCTTCTCTCTGCGTCCTTGATGTCCTGGTGAAACCTTTCACCTTGTTCTTCACTGTACGCCCCCAAGTTTTCGGGAAAGTAGTTCACATGGGAGTGCAAGAAATGGACTTTCAGGCTCATGTTACAGCCTTGTTCTTTGAAGGCATTGAGCATCCTGGCAACAATATCCTTATAGTTCTCATCCCGCCTGTTCCCCAAGAATTTGAGAACAACATCCTTGAAGGAATCCCAGGCTTCTTTTTCCTTCTCAGACATCGTTTTAGCGAATGCTCCATCTGAAATGAGTTTCCTTATATCAGGGCCAACAAACACTCCTTCCTTTAGCTTTGCTTCAGAAAGTCGGGGGAACTTTGAGCAAAGGTACCGAAAGCACTCACCATCTTTTGGAAGGGACTTGATGAATTGCTTAATGAGACCCAACTTAATGTGGAGAGGTGGTAATAGAATTTTATCACGAGGTACCAAGCTCTCATGAAGAACATTTTTCTCACCGGGTCTCAAATAATCCCGAATTGGCCAGTCTTTTTTCCCCCAGTGTAGGTCGCGGGCCCGGCTATCCCACAAGCAAAGGAAGCAGGGATATTTGGTGAAACCGGATTGCTGCCCTAATAGCATGGATAGAATTTTAAAGTCTCCACAAATCATCCACTTATGCTCATCATAACGAATCTTCTGAAGAATCAGGGCCAAATTCTCGTATTTTTCTTGGAGAATAACAGAGTGAGCAATAGGAACTGAAGCAAATGTGTTGCCATTATGAAGAAGAACACCTTTTATGCTGTCTTTTGACGAATCAATGAACAGCCGCCATTCAGCAGGATCATACTTGAGTTTAAACTTTTCCATCACTCCGTATATATCGTTGCAAAATACCAAATCTTCCTCTTTGCTGAAATACTTCAAAAATTGTGTCTCGCGGTTGCGGTACCAATAAAAAGTTGTTCCTGGTGACAATAGATTTTTCTGTTTAAGCCGAGAACCTAGCAGTTGGGCAGCATCTTTTGGGAGTCCTAAATCCCGGACTAAATCATTCAATTCAGCTTGAGAGAAAAGTTCAGGTTTCGGATCTGGTTCAGTTTCAAACTCGGAAGTACTGGACTCATCGGGAAAAGCCATCTGATGAGTCTCATCATGATCAGAACCGTCCACACAAATATGATCCAAAGATTTTGGTGGTTCAGGCACAGGTACTTTGTTGCTATGAGGCATAGGCCTAATTGCTGAGGGAAGGTTGGGGTAACTTATTACGTTCTTATTTTTTAAGTTGTATCCCCTCACAATGCAAGAGCAAAAATAGCAGTCACTGCTGTGGTCTCTTTGTTCATGCCACATCATAGGTATTCCGAAACGAAATGCTTTCATCCATAAGCGTAGATCTTCCTCACATGTCTTGCACACTTTGTGAGGAGCCCACGGTTTGTCTTGATCGCCTAACTTCAAACCGAAATAGGCGAAATATACTTTTTTAATAAATGCAGAAATGTTCCTCTGCCGCTTTTTCACGGTATATTCCCCACAAATAAAACAAAAACTGTCCGGAGAGTTGACTCAACCTCTGGCTCTGTGAGCCATCACAAATACACAGCACTGCAAACTACAACTGTAGTGAACCACTTCGGAATAAAGCTGGATTACGACTGAGCAAACAAAAGGTAATAATGAACTTGCAAGAAACTGAAATTTGACAGGAACGTTCATGTCGCAACCACCGTGTTTGAGCGAGCGAACGAGGCGAGGCGAGGCGAACAGGAAAGAACATGCGCCAGCGCGAGTACTGGATTTAGCCCCCCGCCTCCCAATTGTCCTGTTAATGTATAAAATGAATACAAAACACTCTAAAATATCATGAGGGAGTGTTTCTAGTTAGTTAACCATTACAACCTCTATTTTGGGCCAAGAAAATAAACTGCAGTCGGCTAAAAAGAAATTATGTGAACATTCCTTATATGGGTAAGAAATCTAATTTTGCAAGAAAACGTGATGTGATGGAACATTTTGGCTATTTTTCCTGGATTCAGCACCCCAAAATCTATAGGAATCAGTTGCAAAACTGGAGGCAGTTTTTTGGTAGTGTACCTGTGTAGTTTACCCTGTAGCTTCATTGCATGTCCCCTAGTTTTCCTATATTCGGATAATGTAAACAATCTATGTTTACCCGTTCCAACTCCATTCATTAATTTATAGACTTCTATCATATCTCCCCTCAGCCGTCTCTTTTCCAGGTTAAAGAGCCCTAACCTTTTTAGCCTTTCTTCATAGGGGTATCCGTCCATCTCCTTTACCATTTTGGTGGCTCTTCTCTGAACCTTTTCTAATAACGCTATATCCTTTTTAAGATACGGCAACCAAAATTTCACACAATATTCAAGGTATGTGTTTTAAATTACTGGGTTCACTTGTTTTCCCTATTCCTTAAAAGGAATAATCCCTGCCAGAAAGCGTAGTTACTCAACTGTAACAGGTGTTCTCCAGGAGCAGCAGGAATCAGTCCTCACATATGGGTGACGTCGGCACCGACGGAGCCCTCGCGGAGCAATTTTCCCCAGCTTTCAAAGAAAGCCTTTGGGAATTGCAGCGCGCATGCGCGGTCCTCTTCCCGCCCAAGGGTGCCATCTTGCTCAGTCAGATGACATAGCTAAAAGACAGCAAAAATTAGCAAAAACGAAAGCATATAACTGCAACTCCAAGGGGAGGAGGGAGGGTTGTGAGGACTGATTCCTGCTGCTCCTGGAGAACACCTGTTACAGGTGAGTAACTACGCTTTCTCCAGGACCAAGCAGGAAGTCAGTCCTCACATATGGGACTCCCAAGCTTAAGGCTACCGGAGACCCCAAGCACAAAAATGAGCTCCCTCAAGTTCATTAGCACAGAAGGAATCTTCTCTGAATATGTCTCCAACCGGTAGCCCAACATCCGGGATGGAGGGTAGGAGTTGCCTATACCTCGAAGAGGTTACGGAGGACTGCCTGTCCGAAAGCACTGTCCCTGCGGGACTCCCTCTCCAGGCAGTAATGGGCTGCAAAAGTCTGGCTTGAAGACCAAGTAGCGGCCCGGCAGATGTCTGCCAACGGAACAGAGCGGAGGTAAGCCACTGACGTAGCCTTCGCCCGAACACGATGAGCGGTGACCCTACCTTCCAGCACGAGGCCCGCAGCCTCGTAAGCCCAAGCAATGCAGTCCGCAATCCAGATGGACAGAGTACGCTTGGAGACAGGGATCCCCAATTTGTTGGGGTCATAAGACACGAAGAGCTGAACCGCCCTTCGGTGCTCCCGCGTACGGTCAAGGTAGAAGTTCAGCGCCCTTCTACAGTCCAGGGTATGCAGGACCATTTCAGCTCGGCTGGAGTGTGGCCTGGGAAAGTAGGTCGGAAGTACCACCTCCTGGTTGATGTGAAAAGGGGAAACCACTTTAGGAAGAAACTTAGGGTGAGTCCGTAGGACTACCCGGTTCTTGTAGAACCTAGTGTAAGGAGGATCAGATACCAGGGCCTGCAGCTCACTAACGCGTCTAGCAGAAGTGAGGGCCACCAAGAACAAGGTTTTCCAGGAAAGAAAACGAAGAGGACAGGTAGCCATAGGCTCAAAAGGCGGACAGGTAAGCCGCTGTAAAACCACATTGAGATCCCAGTTCGGGGCTGGGGGGCGCAAAGGTGGTTTAAGGAGAAGGAGGCCTCTGAGAAACCGAGCCACCAGAGGGTGGCTGGAGAGAGGTCTACCCTCCACCGGTACGTGATGCGCAGAAAGAGCACTGAGGTGGACCTTGACCGAGTTGGACTTAAGTCCAAGATTGGAGAGAGAAAGCAAGTACTGCAACACCAGTGATGCCGAACAGGAGAAGGGGTCTTGAGACTGCCGATTACACCAGACGGAGAACCGACGCCACTTAAGAGCGTAGGATTTCCTGGTGGAAGGCCTTCTGGAGGCCAAGACAACCTCTTCGACATCTGGAGGTAGCTGGAGAGGAGCAAGAACTACCCTTTCAGCAGCCAGGCCATCAGATGAAGGGACCGGAGGTTGGGGTGCAGTAGCGTCCCCTGATCCTGCGAGAGGAGGTCGGGCTGAAACCCCAGAGGAAGAGGGGTGTCCACCGCCAGCTGCATCAGAAGCAGGAACCAAGGTTGTCTCGGCCACCGGGGAGCCACTAGGATCATCGATGCTTTGTCTCTGAGAACTTTGAAGAGCGTCCGAGACACCAGTGGCATGGGTGGAAAGGCATACAAGAGGCCTGCGGACCACGGAATCAGAAAAGCATCCGCCGCTACCCTGAGAGGATGCGGCTGTCGAGAGCAGAACCTGGGAAGTTGCCGGTTCAGAGGACTGGCAAAGAGGTCCATGGTGGGGAGGCCCCACCGGAGAAAGAAAGATCTGCTGAAGCACAAGCGGATCCAATCTCCACTCGTGCGGTTGGAGGATTCTGCTCAATTTGTCTGCCAGGTAGTTTTCCTGACCTGGGAGATAGACAGCTCTGAGGATGATGTTGTGACGGACGGCCCAAGAGCAGAGATTCCGTGCTTCCTGACAGAGAAGGAAGGAGCCGGTCCCGCCTTGTTTGTTCACGTAGAACATCGCCACCTGATTGTCTGTCTGGACTAGCACCGACTGGTGAGAAATCAGGTGAGAGAAGGCTTTGAGCGCTAGGCGGATGGCTCTGAGCTCTAGGAAGTTTATCTGCTGAGCGGACTTCCAAGGAGTCCAGAGACCTTGAGTACAAGTCCCTTGACAATGTGCTCCCCAACCCTGGAGAGAAGCATCGGTCGTCAGGACGTGAGAATGCGGAGGGGGTTGAAAAGACACCCCTAGCACTAGGTTGGGCAGATGAAGCCACCATCGTAGAGATGAGACCAGCTGGTCGGAGATCTGCACAGAGTCCGCTAGGCTCCCCGTGGCCTGAAGCCATTGAGTGCGAAGGCACCACTGAGCAGGACGCATATTCAGGCGGGCATTGGGGGTTACATGGACCGTGGAAGCCATATGGCCGAGCAGTCTCAGAAATTGCCTGGCGGGGACCAGGGAATTGCTGTGAAAGTGGCTGGCGAGATCCATGAGCCGCTTGGCCCTGTCCAGAGGGAGGGTGTCCAACCTGGCGCCTATGAACTCGAGATTTTGAGAGGGGAGCAAAGTGGACTTTGCGAAGTTTATGACAAAACCCAAGTGCTGAAGCAGAGCTACAGTGCGATGAGTGGCTTGAGTGGCTTCTTGGGCAGACTGGGCTCTGATGAGCCAGTCGTCCAGGTAGGGAAACACAAAAAGGCCCTGAAGCCTTAGATAGGCCGCCACCACTGCCAGGCATTTGGTGAACACTCTGGGGGCGGAGGATAAGCCAAAGGGCAGTACTCTGTACTGGTAATGATTTCCACCCACAACAAACCTGAGATATTGTCTGTGGTCTGGATGAATAAGGATATGAGTATACGCATCCTTTAGATCCAAGGAGCATAGCCAGTCTCCCTGCTGGAGGTAGGGCAGCAGGATTCCAAGGGTAAGCATCTTGAACTTTTCCTTTGCAAGGAACTTGTTGAGGTTTCGCAAGTCTAGGATGGGTCTGAGGCCTCCTGTCCTTTTTGGAATCAGGAAGTACCTGGAGTAAAACCCTTGACCCTTCAGATGGTGGGGCACCGGTTCCACGGCTTGTTCCTGAATGAGACTTGCCAACTCCTGAAGGAGTAAGTCCCTGTGCAAAGGGAGTCTGGGAGGCTCCCCTGGAAAGTAGGAGGGAGGTACCTGGTGAAAGTGAAGAAGATAGCCCTTTTGAACTATGCGAAGTACCCAGGTATCTGTGGTGATGTTGGACCACCTGTGTGCAAAGTGGACCAGCCGACCTCCTGTGCTGAGAGGAATCAGCTGAGGGGGAGAGGCTATGCCGAGAAAGTCAAAAACCCCCACCCTGCTGAGCAGGGGCTGGTGGTGCAGGCTTGGGGGCTTGCTGCCTTCGGGATCCATTACCCCGTCCCTTGGCCTGCTTTCCCTGTGGGGGAGCTGGGGAGGCCTGATACTGAGGGTAGTATTTATAGGCAGCACCTTTCCTCGGGTAAAAGGGCTTTTTCCCCGAGGCCTTCTTCTTTTGAGAAGGAGCAGAGGTTTTCCTTGAGAGACGAGTTCTGGTGAGAGTCTCTGTCTCGATTTGTGCAGCCTTCTCATCCATGGGCTTGCCAAAGAGGTTGTCACCTCGGCAGGGGACATCGACCAACTTGTCCTGCACCCAGGGC
Organism: Ichthyophis bannanicus; assembly: GCA_033557465.1. Taxonomy (NCBI): domain Eukaryota; kingdom Metazoa; phylum Chordata; class Amphibia; order Gymnophiona; family Ichthyophiidae; genus Ichthyophis; species Ichthyophis bannanicus. The sequence continues at coordinate 702,280,056 of CM066036.1, forward strand.
TCAAGGTCGGACGTCTGGAGCCAAGCCTGGTGGCGTCCACCGATGCCGGCCGCGGCTACTCGAGCCGAAGCCTCAAAACCATCATAGGCTGCTTGGGAAATAAACTTGGAGCACTCTCGAATACCAGTAGACAAGGATTGGAACCTCTGCAAAGGTTCATCGGAGAGACCAGCAGAGAACCCGGCTATTTCCTTAGCCAGGTCTCGGAGATACATGCCCATGTAGAGCTGGTATGTCTGGACTCGACAAGCAAGCATAGAGCCCTGGAAACACTTCCTACCGAGGGCATCCAGGCTTCGGGCTTCCCTACCAGGGGGCACCGAGGAGGGCATTTTTTGACTCTTCAGTCTATGGATGGCCGATTCCACCACCATGGAATGGTACGGTAGTTGTGCCTTTTGGAACCCGGGGCTCTTGCGGACTCGATAAATGGAATCGACCCGCTTGCTCAATACCGGCGACGATGCCGGGCTCTCCCACATGCGGAAGAGAAGCCGTTCCAGCATGGGAGGAACCGGTACAATAAAGGCCTCCTTCGGGGGAGAGTCATATTGGAGGGCATCGAGTTCTTCGACTCGAGGCTCCTCCTCGGGATCCGCAGGGAAGGCCAAGGCTTTGGCCATATCCCTCACGAAGTCCGAGAACCGGGTATCCTCCGGGGGGGACCGTCTCCGAGGTTCGGACTCGGGGGAGTCCGATGGGACACACCGAGTCCGAAAGGAACCAGGTGACTCTTCGTCCTCAGATTCCCAGGCCGACTCCTCGGAGGAGGAGTCGACCGGTTCCGGTCGGGCGGGCACTGAAGCCATCCGCCCCGACGCCGAGGGAGTCGGCGTCGATGACCTCGGTCCCGAACGGGAGTCCGAAGGAGACCTCGACCGAGGATCGACTCGAGCCCTCATGGACTCGAGGATCGGCTCGGTCTCCGGGGTCGACTTGGAGGTCGACGTCCCGGCGGTCAGGGCAGAAGCACCAGCGAGGCCAGTGATCAATGCCCGCTGCTGGTCCATGAAGGCAGCCAAACTGACCTCCAAGGCCGTCAACCTGAGTCCGAGCTCAGGAGACCCAGCAGCCCTCGACTCGGGCCCCGACGGCGTCGGGCCCGACGTCGGGTCCTTCGAAGGTGAGTCCACGAGGACAACAGTACTCACGTGAGCGGGCAAGTCCTCCTCGAGTCGAGGATGTTTCGACGGCCTCTCCGACTCCAAGGACCCGGGACGGGAATCGGGGCTATGCGACCTAGCCCTCGAGGGACCAGGAGCGTCCACCGATCCCGCCCTCGCGGGTTTCTTCTTCTGATGATGTTCCCGGGTAGGAGACCCCCTTTCAGAGGAACTTCGACGATGCTCAGGACCAGAGTCCCGAGACGTCGAAGCCTCTGACGAGGTCCGAGCCCGGTCGGAGTCAGAGAAGATACGCTCCCGCTGGTGCTGCCGACTCCTCAATGCTTTTGAGGACATCTTGCCGCATGGCCCGCAGATCATGGAGTTATGATCTGGGCCTAGGCAGCGGAGGCAGAAGTCGTGAGTGTCTGTAAGAGACATACGTTTCTTACAGAGGTCACACTTTTTGAAGCCACTGGCCGCCATCGGGGGAAAAATGGCCCCTGCGAGGTCGAATAACCGGGCAGCCAGGGAAAAGAAAAAAAAGCTCGAAGTCTGTCACGAAGGACAAAAACCCGAAAAATAACGGACGGACTCGTAACCGGCGTCGCGAGTCCGGGCGGGAAAAGAACCGGCGTCGAACCGAAGAAAAATAAAGAAAATAGAGAAAAATCAACTTTTCTGCGGGGGATTCACAGGCAACGTCTGTAGGGCTCCGCGGAAAAAAGAAGACTGAGCAAGATGGCACCCTTGGGCGGGAAGAGGACCGTGCATGCACGCTGCAATTCCCAAAGGCTTTCTTTGAAAGCTGGGGAAAATTGCTCCGTGAGGGCTCCGTCGGCGCCGACGTCACCCATATGTGAGGACTGACTTCCTGCTTGGTCCTGGAGAACAGAACCATCAGTTAGATTATTCTACATGCCAGGACTAGCTGTAGTAAGTGGAAGTGGATCTAAAACCTATTAGTGCAACATTTCATGTACCACGATAAACACAAGCACAGACACTTCATCTTTATAAACCTGCATGCAAATGCTAAAAAATAACCTTCTGCCAGAGTACTGCTTTTGTCAGGTGTATGCTCATGAAAAAGAATGTTTTTCACTTATCCACACGTGGAAATGTGAATAACATTTTAGAAAAGTCTTCTTTATGATTTAGATATGCTATAATTCCCAGACCGAGAAGAAATGATCACCTTAACATTGAAGGAAAATATCTGCATGAGCTCACTAGAGATTTAGCATAGCTAAACCAAAGAATGGCATATATTATAATAAGAATTCACAACTCTGGACCTTAAAGCAGCAAACACTTTTCCAGTGCAACTAAGCAATATTAATAGCCTTGTTCTTAGATCAATGTAAGCAAGCAGAGATGTGGAGGGTTAAGCATGTGCCTATTTGAGCCCTATTTTATAAAATGAAATATGCATGCATATTACTTTTATAAAATAGGGGCATACCTGGGGTAAAGATGCGCACAAACTAGGCACAAGCACTTATGCCTGCTCTATGGAAGGTGTAAATGCCTGTGCCTAGATTTTTCAAAACACGCGTAGGTTATACGTGCGCAAAACAAAGTCACTCACCTGTAGTGGTGTTCTCCATGGACAGAAGGATAAGTCTAACGTCATCAACGGGGCCCTTACGCAGGAGCCTTCCCCAACTCCTTCTAGATTTTTTTTGGAAAGTTTCACTACACTTGGCGTGAATCTTCGTGCCCACAGTCACTGCACCATTTTTGTCTCATTCATGTAACTAGCTGAGTTGAAATAAGGTGGGTGAGTTCTGAAGACTTATCCTGTTGGCCACAGAGAACATCTACTACAGGTGAGTAACTCTGTTTTCTCCATAGACAAGCAGATCAAGTCCTTGCATATGGGAATTTCTAGCTACAAATCTTGAAAGAAGAAGGGGAATAAACATTGTTCTGAAAAGTAGGCACCTAACAAAGAGCTGTTTTTGGTGGCACAAGCCTTTTAAATATATTCTTTTGGGGGGGATTTTGCTTTTGTTTTGTTTTTTTTTTAAATTTGAGGCAGCCTGAATAGAAAAAAAAGGACCTAGGGAGAATAGAGTTGGATTCTAGTCCCCAAACACATTCCGAAATACTGACTGGCTGAATCTGCTGTCACATCGTGAATCCCCATCTACACAATAATGAGATATGAATGTGTAGGACAAAGTCCAATTTGCAGCTTTGCAAATCTCCTCCATGGAGACTAAGTGCAAATGGGCCGCCAACGAGGAGATGCAGTCTGCAAGCCAAACTGAAAGAATGTGATTGGAAAAGGCAGTACTTAACTTGCTTTGGGTCAAATGAAACAAAAAGTTGGGCCGACTTTCTTTAGGCTTTACCCTGCTCCAAAAAGAAGGCCAATGCTCTCTTACAGTCCAAAGTATGCAGTGCATTTTCTCCCTTGTGAGCATGGGGATTGAGAAAAAGGTTGGTAATAAAACTGACTAAGGTGGAAATCCGACACCATCTTTGGAAGGAATATAGGATGCGTTTGTAAAACCACCCTATTTCTGAAAATCTTTGTGATGGGTGGATCAGCAACTAGGGCCTTGAGCTTGCATGCTGAAGTGATTGCCATCAAGAACAAGACCTTCTGGGTCTAAACCTTCAGGGCACAGGCATTCAGTGGCTTGAAAGGAGCTTTCATCAGCTACATTAATACCACACTGAGATCCCAAGACACCACAGGAGATTTTAAGAGAGGCTTCTGAAGCAAGTCCTGCATAAAATGAACTAAAGACTGTAAAGAAACAGAATTACCTTCTAAATGATAGTGATAAGTTTCATCTGCATTGAGGTGAATCCTTAAAGTTGGATTTCAAGACAGACTCTGACAAGTGTAGAAGATATTCAAGCAGTTTTTGTGTGGTGCATGAGAAAGGATCTAAAGTCTTTCCTCACACTAGACCAGCAATTTTCAACCGCTGTGCCACAACAGAATGATCCGCAGGTGTGTCATGGGAGTTTGAAGGGAGGGTCACTGGGAGAGTTTGAGGGAGGGCGAAACCAGTGTCATTCTTCAGTAAACTGTTTGGATTAGGTGTGTTATTCCATGCATTTCCCAGCGCTTAAGTGCATGCGAATCAGCAGAATTTATTGCAGAAGATGAGCTGACGTAAATGAGGACAAACTGAATCAAGCATTAATAGATATGACCTCATTCTGGTTGCCTCCCCGAGAGGCATACCTCATCATCAGAAAGATGGCAATTGAAGCATTTCTTCCTCTCTGAACATCTTTTTGCGTGAGGCTGGTTTGCTTGCTATGAAGGCAATAAAGAGCAAGAACAGGTTGCGACTTCAAACACAGGAAGGGGACTTAAGATATGCTTGTCAACCATCTGCCCTCAGACAAGGGACATCATGAAACATCACCAAGTACAAATTTCCCACAGATTTTTTTTTTTTTTAAATAACAGTGATTGAAATTTTAGTTAATAGGTATGGATAGCTTCCTTGTGCCTGTTGGAGATGCTTTGGCTTCGGGCAGCCCGCTGGCAGAAGCGGAGGTGGAAGGTCGATCTTCGCCCAGCCCTGGGCTGGATGTTTCACTCAGCCCAGAGTGCCAGCATCCTCCTGTACAGGAAGTGTGGAGTGAGTGTGGCTGCTAAATGTGAGGTCTCGCTTGGATTATCTGCGGGGTCCTCTAAATATGGAGGTTCAGACTCCGGTCTCAGGAGGAGCTAACCGGGGCTTGGAAGTTTCGGCTGGGACTGCAGGAGAGGTGAGACCATTAGAGGTGGGGTTAGACCCACGACCTGGAAATGAGAAGTGTGATCTTCAGTCCTCTGGGGGCTCTGCTTCACAGCAATCTTTACCGGGTCCAGTAGCTCAGCCAGTTTTGGCGAGACCTTCTTTTTTTACTTTTGAAACTGTTTGGGACGCTTTACTTCAGCTGTAACAGTCTATATCAGGCCAGCTTCAAGGGATTTCTGGTCAGCTTTCCTCACTTGGATGTTTGGTGGAAGCTCATGAGTGTGCTATAGGTTCTCTTCCTAGGAAGTTTTCTTCCTTGGAGAATAAGGTTAATGTTGTTCAAGACTGTTACAGCAATTATGAGGGATATAGAAAATTAGCAAAAAAAAAAAAAAAAAAAAAGACTGAATCTTTGGAGAAGGCCTTCAGGAGTAGGAACCTAACAATTCTTAATTTTCCAAAGATTCCTTCCTTTAAGAAATCTTTGATAAATGTTCTGGAAAATTCCAGAGGAATCAGTTTCCCTCAATATCGAGAGCTTACTACCTGCCTTCTGCTAGAGCTCATCAGTTGGATGGTCAAAGCCAGCCCTTGGGGGAGTCTGCTGGTCTATCTTCCGATATGTTTGAATCTAACTGGATTACTGGAGCGGTTGGCAACGGATTCCGGCGTTACTGCTACTTTGTTGGTTCCGTTGGCATTGGATGTTGACCAAGATTGGATTCTTAAAATGTATTTTAGTATGTCTATTAGTTTATGGATTCCAATATAAGAATTTTTCCTGACGTTGCTAGAGCAACCCAGAAGAGACGGAAGCAGTTTTTGATTCCTGGGATTTTACAACTAGGGGGGGTTGGGGCTTTTTGCATTTTCCCTGTAAAGGTCTGGTCAAATTGGCTGGTCATAGGTATATTTCTCTTGACCCCCAACAGTTGTCAGCCTTTACTGCTGCCAAGCTGGTGGGCTGGTAGCTCACTTCCATGGATCTCACTTGAATCGAGTCCTATGTTGTGGTAGGGCAAGATAGGAGAGTACTATATCCTAACAGCAGCTCTCTGTTTGATTTGCTGTAACAATGCCTTTCTTATTTGGTTGTTCCCTAGGAAATGTGACTTACTTCCTCCTTTATTGGGGACTGGTGGGGTTAAGTTTTGTATTTGCAAAATTTTCAGTTCTTCTGACTGCTTTTTTGTTATTGATTGCTTGTATGACTTGATCCTTTTTCTTTACAAGTGTCTTACTTTGTTTATTTTGAAATTTCAGAAATAAAAAAAATTAAAAAAAAAATTTTAGTTAATGAACTTCAAACACAATCTTAATAAGTACCCTAAAAATCTGATAGTGTGCCCTGACAATTTGAGCGCCTTGTAAATATGCCCCGAGATGAAAAAGGTTGAAAACCGCTGCACTAGACAGTGAACCTCTTCCACTTGAGAGCATAAAATCTCCTGGTGGAATCCTTCCTGAAAGCCAAGAGAACAAAGTAGCTCAACATTCAAGCTGTGAGGGTTAGGGACGCTATGTTGGGATAAAGGACTACAAAAAGGGACTGCGCTACTTCTGGAGAGAGATCTGCAATTGTAAGTATTTACTTCTGGGAAGCTTTCTAAATCTTGGGGGAAAAGGAATTCTTTAGATTAAAATTGATTAATCTGTGTAAATTAGATTCCAGTGCATTTGTTAAATCAATTAAGGCGCCGTATCAGCAAAGAGCTTTTAGTTAAATTAAAAACTCAACAGGCAGCTCTCAGTTTAAGTTTAAAACTCAGCAGAGAGCTTACAGTTTAAATTTAGAACCCAGCAGAGGGCTTTCAGTTTAAATTCCGAACCTAGGAGAGCTTCTAGTTTAAATTTAATACTCAGTCAGGACCTACTATCAGCAAAGATTTTTAATTTAAATCAAATCAGAGTATAACAGCATAAAAGGAAAAACAAGGTCAGTATTCTTTGAGCAATAAATTGTTTCTAGAGACCTTTACAAAGAGGCCTTCTAGATAGGGGGCAATAGAACTGTGAAATTCTTTTTAAATAGGTATTCAAGCCAAGTGACAGATCAAAGGGGCATTTTAAAAAAAGACTCCCTCTATTCAAGCAAGGGCTGTGTGAATTACCCAGGGAATTGGTCACAGATAAACTTAGATGCACAGGACAGGGTACTGTGTAGCAGCCAGTTTTTAACAAGTTTTCTTTTCCTCCCTCCCTCCCCATCTCCCACCACACCTGGGATAATCATAGCTTTATAGGTGCTTAAACCTCTTAAAGAAAAGGAGGTGCCATATTCACTCTCGGGTGCAGCTGTTTATCCTCATTGGGCATACATTAAGGACCTGAGATTAATTAAGCTTGAGGTGAACAAAGTCCATTAAATGTATTAAGTATAATTTAATTAGTATAAGTATCCCCAGCAAACCTTAGAAAGTAAACAACTTAAATACCTAAACACTCCCTTAAAACTAAGATGCAGACAGCAGTCCAGCAGCAAGATGGGGGCTTTCCATTCTTTTGCATTGAGTGTCAAAAGTATGATTTTCTCCCAGTTGGTGAGGGGTCTTACGTGTGCACTAGGTGCAAGGAGCTTTTTGCTCTCAGGGAATGAGTCCGATCTCTGGAGGCTAGAGTAGCAGACTTGGAGGACATAAGGAAGACAGAGAGGTACATAGACGAGACCTAAAGGGATGTAGTACTGAAGTTCCACCTCCAGTCTGGCAGCATCCTGTTGCCATGGAGGAGAGGCCACATGACAGGAGAGAATCACCCTGGTGTGGCAGGAATGGATCCTGTAGCTTGGACCTGCCTTCCAGGTAATGTAAAACCCTCTCGCACCAAGGAGTTTTCTTCAGGGCCATGGGCCCACGAAGGAAGGGTTAGGATAGCCGTTATAGTTGGTGATTCAATCATTAGACATGCAGATAGCTGGGTGGCTGGTGAACACGAGGACTGCCTGGTAACATGCCTGCCTGGTGCAAAGGTAGTGGACCTCATGTGCCACATAGACAAGGTCTTAGATAGTGCTAGAGAGGAGTCTGCTCTCTTGGTACATGTTGGCACCAATGACATAGGAAAGTGTGGTAGGGAAGTTCTGGAGGCCAAATTTAGGTTTTTAGGTAGGAAGTTGAAATCCAAATCTTCCAGGGTAGCATTCTCCAAAATACTTCCCGATCCGCCCGCAGGACTCAAAAGGCAGGCAGAGCTTTTGGGTCTCAATGTGTGGATGAGACGATGGTGCAAGGAAGAACGTTTTGGATTTGTTAGGAACAGGGCAACATTCTAGGGAAAGGAGGGGCTTTTCCTAAGGGATGGGCTCTATCTTAATTGGGATGGAACCAGGCTGTTGGCATTAACCTTTAAAAAGAAGATAGAGCAGCTTTTAAACTAGAAAATAGGGGAAAGCAGACAGTTGCCCAAGAGCACATAGTTTGGAATAATGTATCCTTGAAGGATACTAGCAAAAGATTGAAATTAGGGCATATTAACAGAGAGGTTCCAATAAAGACAAAAGTAACCCAAATGCCCTTGAATACAGAGCAGATGGAGCTTAAAGATTCCAAATTACCCTTGCCTACCAATAGCCAGATTAATAAGAATAAAATACAGCCTCTAAAATGCTTGTACAGAAATGCTAGGAGTCTAAAAAAAATAAGATGGGAGAGTTAGAATATATAGCACTAAATGAGAGGTTAGATATGATTGGTATCTCAGACATGGTGGAAGGAGGACAACCAGTGGGATACTGTGATACCTGGGTACAAACTATATCATAATGACAGAGCAGATCAAATTGGATGAGGGGTTGTGCTTTTCTCTGATCAGAGAAAGGCTGAACTTTTACAGAGCTCTGCTAGTGAGTGGATTTTTGCCTCCTGGGACATCTTACTGTGAGTTCTAGCTGTTTATTTAATTATTTACTGTTTGTCTAACTGTTGTTTGTTTAATTATTTAGTGTTTGTCTTAGTGGTGTGCAAGTTTCAGCCTTCTCAGCTGTACTTACCTTGCCTCTCTCAACTGGGCTTTGTGTGGTAGCCATTTTGAATTAATCTCTCTCCCCAGAGCCTGTTGTTTGTTAAGCTTTTCCTGTCCTTGCCTGCCTGAGTGACTCCTCCCCCTGTGTGTGTGGTAGCCATTTTGAATTAATCTCTCTCCCCAGAGCCTGCTGTTAAGCTTTTTCCTGTCCTTGCCTGCCTGAGTGACTCCTCCCCCTGACCCCCTCCCCCTGAGGTATCCTGTAACCTTGTTCCTGTTTTCTCCACGTGTGCATAGGCTGTTTTAGTTTGCTTTTCTCTGATCAGAGAAAGGCTGAACTTTTACAGAGCTCTGCTAGTGAGTGGATTTTTGCCTCCTGGGACATCTTACTGTGAGTTCTAGCTGTTTATTTAATTATTTACTGTTTGTCTAACTGTTGTTTGTTTAATTATTTAGTGTTTGTCTTAGTGGTGTGCAAGTTTCAGCCTTCTCAGCTGTACTTACCTTGCCTCTCTCAACTGGGCTTTGTGTGGTACCCCCATCCCCCTGCTGAGGGTTCAGGACAGGGTACCTTGTAACTGCCCTCTTTAATAGGACTTATCTCCCCCCCTCCCTCCCCAGCACCCACCCACCCCTGGGGTAATTGTAGTTTTATAGGTACTTGGACATCTTAGAGGAAAGGGGCTGCTCTCAGGTGCAGCTCTTAAACTTCTTAGGTACAGTTTTAGTGGTATAAATATCCATTGCACCCTTTAGTACATACAGAACTTAAAGATCTAAACACAAACTTAAAACTAAGATGCAGACAGCAGTCCAGCAGCGGGATGTGGGCTTTCCAGTCTTTTGCATTGAGTGTCACATGTATGATTTTCTCCCAGCTGGTGAGAGGTCTTACGTGTGCACTAGGTGCAAGGAGCTCTCTGCTCTCAGGGAACAAGTCCGTTCTCTAGAGGCTAGAGTAGCAGACTTGGAAAACATAAGACAGACAGAGAGGTACATAGACGAGACCTACAGGGATATAGTCCTGAAGTCCCACCTCCAGTCTGGCAGCATCCCTGTTGCCATGGAGGAGAGAGGTCACGTGACAGGAGAGCATCACCCTGGTGTGGCAGGAAGTGATCCTGTAACTAGGACCTGTCCTCCAGGTGATGTAAACCCCTCTCGCACCGAGGAGGTTTCTCCAGGGCCAAGTGCCCATGCGGGAAGGGTTAGGACAGCAGTTATAGTTGGTGATTCGATCATTAGGCATGTAGATAGCTGGGTGGCTGGTGGACGTGAGGATCGCCTGGTAACATGCCTGCCTGGTGCGAAGGTAGCGGACCTCACACGCCACCTAGATAAGGTCTTAGATAGTGCTGGGGAGGAGTCTGCTGTCTTGGTACATGTTGGTACCAATGACATAGGAAAATGTGGTAGGGAGGTTCTGGAAGCTAAATTTAGGCTTTTAGGTAGGAAGTTGAAATCCAGAACTTCCAGGGTAGCGTTCTCCGAAATGCTTCCCGTTCCACGCGCAGGACCCAATAGGCAGGCAGAGCTCCGGAGTCTCAATGCGTGGATGAGACAATGGTGCAGAGATGAGGGGTTCGGATTTGTTAGGAACTGGGGAACATTCTGGGGAAAGGAGGGGCTCTTCCGAAGGGATGGGCTTCACCTTAACCGGGATGGAACCAGGCTGCTGGCATTAACCTTTAAAAAGGAGATAGAGCAGCTTTTAAACTAGATAATAGGGGAAAGCCGACAGTCGCCCAAGAGCGCATGGTTCGGAAGAATGTATCCTTGAAGGATACTACAAAAAGCAGAGAGGTTCCAAAAAAGAGTAAAGTAGCCCAAATGCCCTCGAGTATGGAGCAGACAGAACTTAAAGATCCCAAATTACCCATGTCTACCAATAGCCAAATTAATATGAATAAAATACAGTCTCTAAAATGCTTGTATGCAAATGCTAGAAGTCTACAAAACAAGATGGGAGAGTTAGAATATATAGCACTAAACGAGAGGTTAGATATGATTGGAATATCAGAGACATGGTGGAAGGAGGACAACCAGTGGGACACTGTGATACCTGGGTACAAACTATATCGAAATGATAGAGCTGATCAAATTGGTGGAGGGGTTGCGCTCTATGTTAGAGAGGGCATTGAGTCAGAAAGGATTAAAGTTTTGCAAGAAACAAAATTTGCTGTAGAATCTCTATGGATTGAAATTCCATGTAAAAAGGGGAAGGCGATGGCAGTGGGGGTGTACTATCGTCCGCCTGGCCAGAATGAACAAATGGATGATGAAATGCTCAAAGAAATCAAGGAAGCTAGCAAAAGTTACAGTGCAGTAATAATAATGGGTGATTTCAATTACCCGGCATCGACTGGATCAGTGTCACAACAGGACATGCTAGGGAGATAAAGTTCCTAGATGAAATAAATGACTGCTTCTTGGAGCAGCTGGTTCATGAACCGACCAGAGGGGAAGCAATATTAGACCTAGTCCTTAGTGGAACACCAGATGTAGTGCAAGAGATAAGGGTGTTGGGGCCACTTGGCAATAGTGATCATAGCATGATCGCCTTTGATTTAATTAGTGGAGGAGGGATAGTAAGGAAATCCACAGTACTACCCTTTAACTTTCGAAAGGGAGACTATGATAGAATGAGGAAAACAGTTAAGAAAAAACTAAAAGGAGCAGTTGCAAAGGTTAAAGACGTACATCAAGCTTGGGTGTTGTTGAAAAATACTATCTTGGAAGCCCAGACCAGCTGTATTCCACGCTTTAAGAAAAGTGGAAGGAAGTCCAAAAAATTGCCAGCATGGTTTAAAGCTGAGGTCAGAGAGGCTGTTGTTGCCAAAAAAGCATCTTTCAAGAAATGGAAAAAAAGAGCCAAATAATGAAACCTGGAAACAGCACAAGCACTGGCAAGTCAAATGCAAGGCATTGATAAGGCAGGCAAAGAGAGAATTTGAGAAGAAGCTTGCTGCGGAAGCAAAAACGCGAAATAAAGACCTTTTCAAGTACATTCGTAGCAAAAAACCCGTGAGAGAGTCAGTTGGTCCATTAGATGATAAAGGGGTTAAAGGAGCACTAAGAGGCGACAAGGCGATAGCGGAGAGACTGAATGAATTCTTTGCTTCGGTCTTTACTGAGGAAGATGTAGGGATGTTACCCACGACTGAAGTGGTATTTAAAGGTGTGGAAGAATTGAAGGAAATATCGATACATCGGGAAGATGTCCTACAACTATTAGATAAACTGAAGAGTAGCAAATCACCTGGGCCGGATGGTATACATCCAAGGGTGTTGAAAGAACTGAAATTTGAGATTGCAGACCTGCTATCAGTAATCTGTGAACTATCATTAAAATCATCTCTAATACCTGAGGATTGGAGGATCGCCAATGTAACACCAATTTTTAAAAAGGGTTCGAGGGGTGATCCGGGAAACTACAGACCGGTGAGCCTGACATCAGTACCGGGAAAAAATGGTAGAAACCATCATAAAGAATAAAATTACTCAGCATATAGATAGTCATGACCTAATGGGAGACAGCCAACATGGCTTTAGACAAGGAAGATCTTGTCTTACTAATCTGTTATGTTTTTTTGAAGGAGTGAATAAACAGGTGGACAAAGGTGAGTCGGTTGATATTGTGTATCTGGACTTTCAGAAAGCCTTTGACAAGGTCCCTCATGAGAGACTTTTGGCAAAACTAAAGAGTCATGGGATAGGAGGCAGTGTACTACTGTGGATCAGGAACTGGTTAAAAGATAGAAAGCAGAGGGTAGGGCTAAATGGCCAATTTTCCCAATGGAGAAAGGTGAATAGTGGTGTACCCCAGGGATCTGTGCTGGGTCCGCTGCTTTTTGACATATTCATAAATGACCTGGAAAGTGGAATAACGAGTGAGGTTATCAAATTTGCTGATGACACAAAACTATTTAAAGTTGTTAAAACCCAGGAGGATTGTGGAAAATTGCAAGAGGATCTTGATAAATTGGAAGACTGGGCATCAAAATGGCAGATGAAATTTAATGTGGAGAAGTGCAAGGTTATGCACCTAGGGAAGAAACAACCCAAACTATGGTTACATGATGCAAGGTTCCACATTAGGAACCACCACCCAAGAAAAAGATTTAGGCGTCCTTGTGGATACCATGTTAAAACCCTCGGCCCAGTGTGCAGCGGCGGCCAAGAGAGCAAATAGAATGCTAGGTATGATAAGGAAAGGAATGGAAAATAAAACAAAAGATATTATAATGCCTCTATATCGTTCCATGGTGAGACCGCACCTTGAATATTGTGTGCAATTCTGGTCGCCATATCTTAAAAAGGATATAGCAATTTTAGAAAAGGTTCAGAGAAGAGCCACCAAAATGGTAAAGGGGATGGAAGGCTACTCCTATGAAGAAAGGCTAAAAAGGTTGGGGCTCTTTAACCTGGAAAAGAGACGGCTGAGGGGAGATATGATAGAAGTCTATAAATTAATGAACGGAGTGGAACGGGTAAACGTAGATCGATTGTTTACCTTATCAGAATATAGAAAGACTAGGGGACATGCAATGAAGCTACAGGGTAAACTATTTAAGACTAATAAAAGAAAATATTTTTTCACTCAACGTATAATCAAACTCTGGAATTTGTTACCGGAGGATGTAGTAAAGGCTGTTAGTGTAGCTGGGTTTAAAAAAGGTTTGGACAAGTTCCTGGAGGAAAGGTCCATAAACCATTATTAAGAAGGGACCCAGGATATCAATGCTTGAACCAATACAAGCATTGTGGAACCTGTGTCCCTTGGGGAAACTGCTAGGTACGTATGACCTAGATTGGCCACTGTTGGAAACAGAATACTGGGCTTGATGGACCTTGGTCTGACCCAGTATGGCATATCTTATGTTCTTATGTTCTTAATCCAAATCAGTCATACACAGAGGACCTGTGATTAATTAGCTTCAGGTACACAGGGTGTATTAGGGGTATTAGATACACTTTTATTAGTATAAGCATCTACACCAATCCTTATTATATACAGAGTTAAAAGACCTAAACACAAGCTTCAAACTAAGATGCAGTCAGAGGTCCAGCAACGAGATGGGGGTTCTCCAGTCTTTTGCATCGAGTGTCACATGTATGATTATCTCCCAGTTGGTGAGAGGTCCTACATATGCACTAAGTGCAGGGAGCTCTTTGCTCTCAGGGAACGAGTCCGTTCTCTAGAGGCTAGAGTAGCAGACCTGGAAGACATAAGAAAGACAGAGAAGTACATGGACGAGACCTACAGGGATATAGTCCTGAAGTCCCACCTCCAGTCTGGCAGCATCCCTGTTGCCATGGAGGAGAGAGGTCACGTGACAGGAGAGCATCACCCTGGTGTGGCAGGAAGTGATCCTGTAACTAGGACCTCTCCTCCAGGTGATGTAAAACCCTCTCGCACCGAGGACGTTTCTCCAGGGCCATGTCCCCATGAGGGGAGGGTCAGGACAGCTGTTATAGTTGGTGATTCAATCATTAGGAATGTAGATAGCTGGGTGGCTGGTGGACGTGAGGATCGCCTGGTAACATGCCTGCCTGGTGCGAAGGTAGCAGATCTCACGCACCGCCTAGATAGGATCATAGATAGTGCTGGGGGGGAGTCTGCTGTCTTGGTACATGTTGGTACCAATGACATAGGAAAATGTGGTAGGGAAGTTCTGGAGGCTAAATTTAAGCTTTTAGGTAGGAAGTTGAAATCCAGAACTTCCAGGATAGCGTTCTCCGAAATGCTTCCTGTTCCACGTGCAGGACCCAAAAGACAGGCAGAGCTCCGGAGTCTCAATGCGTGGATGAGACAATGGTGCAAGGATGAGGGTTTTGGATTTGCTAGGAACTGGGGAACATTCTGGGGAAAGGGGGGGCTCTTCCGAAGGGATGGGCTTCACCTTAATCAGGATGGGACCAGACTGCTGGCATTAACCTTTAAAAAAGAGATAGAGAAGCTTTTAAACTAGAAAATAGGGGAAAGCCGACAGTCACCCAGGAGCGCACGGTTCGGACAAAGGTATCCTTGAAGGATACTACCAAAAGCAGTGAGGTTCCAAAAGGGAGTATAGTAGCCCAAATGCCCTTGAGTAAGGAGCAGACAGAGCATAAAGATTCCCCATTACCCATGCCTACCAATAGCCAGATTAATATTAATAAAATACAGTCTCTAAAATGCTTGTATGCCAATGCTAGAAGTCTAAACAATAAGATGGGAGAATTAGAATATATAGCATTAAATGAGAGGTTAGATATGATTGCACTCTCAGAGACATGGTGGAAGGAGGATAACCAGTGGGACACTGTGATACCTGGATACAAACTATATCGTAATGATAGAGCTGAACAAATTGGTGGAGGGGTTGCGCTCTATGTTAGAGAGGGCATTGAGTCAGAAAGGATTAAAGTTTTGCAGGGAACAAAATATGCTGTAGAATCTCTATGGATTGAAATTCCATTTATGAAGGGGAAGGTGATGGCAGTGGGAGTATACTATCGACCACCTGGCCGGAATGAACAAATGGATGATGAAATGCTCAAAGAAATCAAGGAAGCTAACAAAAGCCACAACAGAGTAGTAATAATGGGTGATTTCAATTACCCCGGTATCGACTGGGACAGTGTCACAGCAGGACAAGCTAAAGAGATAAAGTTTCTAGATGAAATGAATGACTGCTTCTTGGAGCAGCTGGTTCATGAACCGACCAGAGGGGAAGCCATACTGGACCTAGTCCTTAGTGGAACGCCAGATCTGGTGCAAGAAATAAGGGTGTTGGGACCACTTGGCAATAGTGATCATAGTATGATCATGTTTGATTTAATCAGTGGAGGACAGATAGTAAAGGAATCCACAGTACTACCTTTTAACTTTCAAAAGGGTGACTATGATAGAATGAGGAATATAGTTCGGAAAAAACTAAAAGGAGCGGTTCCAAAGGTTAAAGACTTACAGCAAGCTTGGGTGTTATTTAAAAATACTATCCTCGAAGCACAGACCAGCTGTATTCCACGCATTAAGAAAAGTGGAAGAAAGTCCAAAAAACTGCCAGCATGGTTTAAAGGTGAGGTCAGAGAGGCTGTTGCTGCCAAAAGAGCAACCTTCAGAAAATGGAAAAAAGAGCCAAATGATGAAAACTGGAAACAGCACAAGCACTGGCAAGTTAAATGCAAAGCATTGATAAGGCAGGCAAAGCGGGAATTTGAGAAGAAACTTGCTACGGAAGCAAAAACACGAAATAAAGACTTTTTCAAGTACATTCGTAGCAAAAGGCCTGTGAGAGAGTCAATTGGACCATTAGATGATAGAGGGGTAAAAGGTGCAATAAGAGGAGTCAAGGCTATAGCAGAGAGACTGAATGAATTCTTTGCTTCGGTCTTTACTGAGGAAGATGTAGGGGTGTTACCCAAGACTGAAGTGGTATTTAAAGGTGATACTGCAGAGGAATTGAGAGAAATATCGCTACACCCGGGAAGATATATTACAACTATTTGATAAACTGAATAGTAGCAAATCACCTGGACCGGATGGTATACATCCCAGAGTGTTGAAAGAACTGAAATATGAGATTGCAGACCTGTTATTGGTAATCTGTGAACTTTCATTAAAATCATCTGTAATACCTGAAGATTGGAGGGTCGCCAACGTAACACCAATTTTTAAAAAGGGTTCCAGGGGTGACCCGGGAAATTACAGACCGGTGAGCCTGACGTCAGTACCAGGGAAAATGGTAGAAGCCATCATAAAGAACAAAATTACACAGCATGTAGATAGTCATGGCCTAATGGGAGACAGCCAACATGGCTTTAGACAAGGAAGATCTTGTCTTACTAATCTGATCTGTTTTTTTGAAGGTGTGCATAAACAGGTAGACAAAGGTGAGTCGGTTGATATAGTGTATCTGGACTTTCAGAAAGCTTTTGACAAGGTCCCCCATCAGAGACTTTTGGCGAAGCTAAAAAGTCATGGGATAGGAGGCAGTGTACTATTGTGGATCGGGAACTGGTTAAAAGATAGAAAGCAGAGGGTAGGGCTAAATGGCCAATATTCCCAATGGAAAAAGGTGAATAGTGGAGTACCCCAGGGATCTGTACTGGGTCCGCTACTTTTTGACATATTCATAAATGACCTGGAAAAGGGAATAACTAGTGAGGTAATCAAATTTGCAGATGACACAAAACTGTTTAAAGTTGTTAAAACCCAAGAGGATTGTGGAAAACTGCAGGAGGATCTGGATAAATTGGAAGACTGGGCATCCAAATGGCAGATGAAATTTAACGTGGACAAGTGCAAAGTTATGCACCTAGGAAAGAACAACCCACACTATAGTTACAAGATGCAAGGCTCCACATTAGAAACCACCACCCAGGAAAAAGATTTAGGAGTCATCGTGGATAACATGTTAAAACCCTCCGCCCAGTGTGCAGCGGCGGCCAAGAAAGCAAATAGAATGCTAGGTATCATAAGGAAAGGGATGGAGAATAAAACAAAGGATATTATAATGCCTCTGTATCGCTCCATGGTACGACCGCACCTTGAATATTGTGTGCAATTCTGGTCACCGTATCTTAAAAAGGACATAGAGTTATTAGAAAAAGTACAGAGAAGAGCCACCAAATTGGTGAAGGGGATGGAAGGCTACTCCTATGAAGAGAGGCTAAAAAGGTTAGGGCTCTTTAACCTAGAAAAGAGGCGGCTGAGGGGAGATATGATAGAGGTGTATAAATTAATGAATGGAGTGGAACGGATAAACGTGGATAAATTGTTTACGCTATCAGAATATAGAAGGACTAGGGGGCATGTAATGAAGCTACAGGGTAAACTATTTAAGACAAATAGGAGAAAATATTTCTTCTCTCAACGTGTAATCAAACTCTGGAATCTGTTACCGGAGGATGTAGTAAGGGCTGTTAGTATAGCTGGGTTTAAAAAAGGTTTGGACAAGTTCCTGGAGGAAAGGTCCATAAACCACTATTAAAAAGGGACCCAGGATATCAATGCTTGGCCTAGTACAAGCACTGCAGAACCTGTGTCTTTTGGGGAAACTGCTAGGTACGTATGACCTAGATTGGCCACTGTTGGAAACAGGATACTGGGCTTGATGGACCTCGGTCTGACCCAGTATGGCATTTCTTATGTTCTTATGTTAGAGAGGGCACTGAGTTAAAAAGGATTAAAGTTTTGCAGGAAACAAAACTAACTGCAGAATCTCTACGGATTGAAATTCCCTGTAAAATGGGAAAGGGGAAGGCAATGGCAGTGGGGGTGTACTATTGACCGCCTGGCCAGAATGAACAAATGGACGATGAAAAGCTCAAAGAAATCAGGGAAGCTAACAAAAGTTACAGCATAGTAATAATAATGAGCGATTTCAATTACTCCGGTATCGACTGGGTCAGTGTCACGGCAGGACATACTAGAGAGAGAAAGTTTCTAGTTGAAATAAATGACTGCTTCTTGGAGCAGTTAGTTCATAAACCGACCAGAGGGAAAGTCATTTTGGACCTAGGGCTTAGTGGAACACAAGATCTGGTGCAACAGATAAGGGTGTTGGGGCCACTTGGCAATAGTGATCATAGTATGATTGAGTTTGATTTAATAAATGGAGGAAAGACGGTAAGGAAATCCACAGTATTACCTTTTAACTTTCAAAAGGGAGACTACGATAAAATGATGAAAATTATTAAGAAAAAAACTTAAAAGGAGCAATTGGAAAGGTAAAGATTTACATCAAGCATGGGTGGTGTTTAAAAATACTATCTTGGGAGCCCAGACCAGCAGTGGCCCTTATTCCACACTTTAAGAAAAGTGGAAGGAAGTCCAAAAAACTGCCAGCATTATTTAAAAGTGAGGTCAGAGAGGCTGTTGTTGCCAAAAAAGCATCTTTCAGGAAAAGGAAAAAGGAGCCAAATGATGAAAACTGGAAACAACATAAGCACTTGCAAGTTAGGTGCAAAGCATTGATAAGGCAGGCAAAGAGAATTTGAGAAGCTTGCAGTGGAAGCAAAAATGTGTAATAAATACTTTTTCAAGTACATTCGTAGCAAAAAACCTGTGACAAAGTCAGTTGGGCAGCTGGACCATTAGATGATAGAGGGGTAAAAGGGGCACTAAGAAGGCCAAGGCCATAGCAGAGAGATTGAATGAATTCTTTGCTTTGGGCTTTACTGAGGAAGATGTAGGGGATGTTACCCATGATTGAAATAGCATTTAAAGATGCCGCATAAGAATTGAAAGAAATATCAATACACCGGGAAGATGTACAAATACAACTATTTGATAAACTGAAGAGTAGCACATCAACTGGACTGGATGGTATACATCCAAGGGTGTTGAAAGAACTGAAATATGAGACTGCAGATCTATTATTAGTAATCTGTGAACTATCTTTAAAATCATCTGTAATACCTGAAGATTGGAGGATGGCCAATGTAACGCCAACTTTTAAAAAAGGTTCCAGGGGTGATTCGAGAAACTACAGACCGGTGAGAGCCTGACATTAGTACTGCGCAACATGGTAGAAACCATTATAAAGAATAAAATGACTGAACATGTAGATAGCCATGGTTTAATGGGAGAAAGCCAACATTGCTTTAGCCAAGGAAAGTCTGGTCTTACTAATCTGTTATATTTTTTTTTGAAGGTGTGAATAAACAGGTAGACAAAAGTGAGCTGGTTGATATAGTGTATCTGTATTTTCAGAAAGTCTTTGACAAGGTCCCTCATGAGAGATTCTTGGTGAAATCAAAAAGTCATGGGATTGGAGGCAGTGTAGTAGTGTGGATCAGGAACTGGTTAAAAGACAGAAAGCAGAATAGAGAAAGTGAACAGTGGAGTACTCAAGTGATCTGTGCTGGGCCCGCCGCTTTTTAACATATTCATAAACGACCTGGAACCAGGAGTAACGAGTGAGGTGATAAAATTTGCAGGTGACACAAAATTAATCAAAGTTGTTAAAACGCAAAAGGATTGTGAAAAATTGCAAGAGGACCTTGAAAAACTGGAAGACATGGCATCTAAATGCAGATGAAATTTAATGTGGACAAGTGCAAAATTATGCACCTAGGAAAGAACAACCCAAACTATGGTTACACAATGCAAGATACCACCTTAGAAACCACCATCCAGGAAAAAGATTTAGGCATCATCGTGGGTAACATGTTGAAACCCTTCGCCCAATGTTCAGCGGTGGTCAAGAAAGCAAATAGAATGCTAGGAATCATAAGGAAAGGAATAGAGACTAAAACCAAAGATATTATAATGCCTCTGTATTGTTCCATGGTGGAACCGCACCTTGAATACTGCATGCAGTTCTGGTCACAATATCTTAAAAAGGATATAGCTGAATTAGAAAGGGTAAAAAGAAGAGTGACAAAAATGGTAAGGGAATTGAAGGATACTCCTATGAGGAGAGGCTTAAAAGGTTGGGACTCTAACTTGGAAAAGAGACGGCCGAAGGGAGGATATGATAGGATATGAATTAATGAATGGAGTGGAACGGGTAATCATAGATCGGTTGGTTACGCCATCAAAAGGTAGAAAATCTAGAGTACACCAATGAAGCTACAATGCAACCCATTTAAGATTAATTTAGAGTAAATATTTTTTGCTCAATGTGTGATCAAACTCTGAATTCGTTACTGGAGGATGTAGTAAAAGCTGTTAGTGTAGCTGGGTTTAAATAAGGTTTGGACAAGTTCCTAGAGGAAAGGTCCATAAACCATTATTAAAGAAGACCCCAGAAATCCATTGTTTGCCCCAGGACAAGCACTGTGGAACCTATGCACCTCTTTGGGAACCTGTCAGGTACTTGTGGACTGGATTGGCCACTGTTGGAAACAGGATACTGGACTTGATGGACCTTGGTCTGACCCAGTAAGTCACTGCTTATGTCCTTATGTGTGAGAATATTTCCTTCTCCAGGGAGGTATGTGGCCCTTATCTCTATCCCATGAGAGATGGCAAAGATCCATATCCTGACTGTTTCCCAACGCAAGAATGATGTAGAAAATTCTGACTTGGTTGTCTGTTTGAATCATGACAATTTGGTCAACAAAATCGATCTCTGAAAGCCCTCAGAGTCTTCAATATTGCTCTCAGTTCCAATAAATTGATTTGATGAAGAATTTCTTAGGTGAACCATGTGCCCAGAGTATGGAACCAATCAAGATGAGCTCAACAACACAATTTTGATGTATCTGTCATAAATTTTGGTAAGGTGGAATTTGGAAAGGGAGACTCTTGGCCAGATAAGAATGCCCCATTCACCAGTATAGGGAGTCCCCGATGGGAAGAGTGAGAGATCTAACCTCGCTGAGCTTGTTGTGGCCTGCGTCCACTGAGCACTCAGAGTTCACTGGAACAGTCTCAAAGAGGAATGGATGTGCCAAGTGTGCAATATGAACCACGGAAGCCATGTGGTTCAATATTCAACATGTTTTACGCTGTCTTGATGACTCTGTTGTATGTCCTGTACTATCGCTGCCAAATGGATGAGTCTGTTACGTGGAATACAAGTTTTGCTAGAGTTGTGTCTAACAGAATACCAATAAATTCCAATTGCTGTGACAGGCTTAAGTTGGATTTGAGATAATTGATGCAACTCCAGCACCTGGCTGGTGATATACTGCCCTTCACTTTATAGATTCCTGAACCCAACCCCCACCCCACCCCCATCCCCACCCCTCCCCTCCCGGGTGCTACTCTTGAGCAGCAAATCATCTAAATAGGGAAACGTGCACTCCCAGTCTGCACAGAAATGCAGTGATAACTGAGGCATTTTGTGAAGACGGGAGGAGCGGACGTGAGGCCAAAAGACAGTATGCAGTACTGAAAAGTTGTTTCCCTATGACAAACATCAGATACCTCCTGTGAAAGCATGCTTTCAGGTCAAAGAACACAGCCAAGCCCCTTTTTGAGGAAAGGGTAGAAGGGTGCCTAGAGAAACCATCCTAAACTTTTCTCAGACTAGAAATTTGTTCAGGTCTCTTGAGGTCTAGGATTAGGCAAAATCCCCATTTTCTCAGACACTAGGAAGTACACCTCAAGTAATATCACTGCCCTTTCTGCCCTGGTGGTATAGGCTCTATCACAATCGCAGATCGAAGGGCAGAGATTTCCGGATGTTGAGGGGAAGTAATATGGTCCCTCGGTGGATAATCTGGCAGGAGTTTGAACAGCTGAAGTTTGTACCCCTTTCAGCTTACTTTAGCACCCAGGTGTTGGAGGCTATGAGGAGTCACCTCCTAGCAAAGAGTGAGCATCCCCTCAAATGGTAGACTGTCCAACTGTAGTACAAGAATAGTGGCTAAATTACTTAGGAGGCAGACAGAACCCTGAACCTCATTTGGCTGGGATACCAGCTGGGACTTCTGAGCCTTCTCTTACCAAGCCTTGGCACAAGGAACCTGCTTGGATTGGGTATAATAAGAAAGTACCTACACCAATGATAATAGCAGGATTTTATCTGTCCACTGTTAAACCTTCTTGATGAGGCGGCCAGGTCAGAAGTGCGCCTGGAGGGTGTCAGATTGATCATAGAAGCAGCTTACTGATTCTTTATCTCTGAAGAGATTGTCTCCACAGCATATCATGTCAGTGAGCTGCTCTTGAATACTAGGTTGTATGTCTGAAGTCCAGAACCATAAGTGTCTCTGGGCACCTATACTAATGGAAGAAGTTCTTGATGTTGTGTCGAAAATTTGTCACATATGCAATATATTTTCCCCACTACTTCACTTGGCTCACAAGGGAATGATATTGTTTGAGCTTCTCTGGAAGGACAAAGACAGACATATTGTTTAGGCTGCGCAGAATGTGAGCATGGCATTCTAAAAGAATTTTCTCCCAAAAGAATAAAAAGTCTGAACCAACCTCCCTGAGGGACCTGAAGAGTACGTACCTTTTTTCCGCTACCTTTGACATCCCAGTTCCTACTGCTTGACCTGGTTATATATGTGTTGTTTTTCTCCTGTGTCCTGTCTGTGTGCTTGATTAACCTTTCTTTCCTGTCATAAACTGTAGTTCCTTTTCTTCTCTGGCCTCAACTTATATTTTTGGACTGTACGCCACCCTGATGTCATAAAGGGCGGTATACTAAGTGATAATAAACAAACTTTTGGCTCTTTTGAGAGTGGATTCAATGACCATAGTGTGGTGTGGAAGCTGAGGCTTCTTGAATCCAAGAGCCTTTTAAACTCTATGCATACAATCGACCTCCTCATTGACAGGAGATACAGAGAAAAGGCTCTCTCACATTCTTATCTGTAACTTCCTTAGGGACAAAGGAATACTAAAGGATATCCATCTCCTCATCCCTGGACTCTACCTCCATCTCTAATGGAAATGGTAAGATCTTAGCTATATCCCTGCAAAATCATTACAATATAAATCCACAGGAGAGAACTTGTGAAGTGAAGAAGGATCTGCGGATAATTCTGTACACCTGTCCTCTGACAAAAATTCAGTCATACTTGATTCTGACTCAAAGAGGTACTCAAAGGACTTCAGATTCTCTGACTTGATGGCTCTTTGTCTCTTAGAGATCTATAGCTCCTTCAGGAGTTCTAGTGCACCGAAGACTTCCGATGCTTCGAGGAGTGTTCTCCTCCCAATGCACTGGAGAGTAATACTGACCAATCAGATATCAGTGTTGAGGCTCTTTGATGCCCCGATGACACTGCCTCTACCGCAGGGCAGGAAATGAGACTCAAAAATGGGATTGATCTCTCGCTGGTCCATGCTTGATGTTAATGGAGTGGAGGAGTGGCCTAGTGGTTGAGAAAAGGTACTTCAGGCCGAAAGGTCGGGGGTTCAAATCCCACTAGAAGACAATAACCTTGGGCCGGAAGAACTGGGGTTTCTAGTCCCACAGGTGCTCCTTGTGGTCTTGGGCAAGCCACTTAACCCTCCATTGCCTATGTTGTCTGTAAGTAATAGTGTATGTGTCTCATATCCCCTCATTTTAAATGTATCCCCCAATTGTGCTGTGACCACTTTGATTGAAGGATAAAGCACAGTTACTTACCTGTAACAGGTGATCTCTGGGAACAGCAGGAATAAGTCTTCACATATGGGTACGTCGGTACCGACGGAGCCTGCATGGGAACGCTCCCCAGCGTCCAATCAGAAAGCTTTTGGGAGCATCCCACAGCGCCTGCGTGCTGCCTTCCCTCCTTTCCAACTGTCTCTCCTCAGTTGAGTTTCATAGCTGAGACAAAGAGAGAGAGAAAGAGGAAAGGAAGATAGATAGAGAGATACAACTCCTAGGGGAGGTGGGTGGGTTGTGAAGACTTATTCCTGCTGTTCCCAGAGATCACCTGTTACAGGTAAGTAACTGTGCTATCTCCAGGAACAAGCAGGAATGAGTCTTCACATATGGGGACTCCCTAGCTATAGATGCCAGGGGGAGATCCCATAAAATGCGTGTCCCTGGATGAGGACTGCACTTCCCACACATGGATCTCCGGCATCCCATGAGGGATGGTGGGTAGGAGTTGAAAAGAGAGGAGCTGTAAGAAAAAACAGCGAACCAAAGGACTACAGGAGAGGAGTCCTTGGTATGTATGATAAGTACCATTAAAATTATTCAATGAACAATCACAATACGGACCTTACCTACTGGATTGTAGGAAGTAGAGAGCTTGATGGAGTCTACTGGAGATTCAGTAGAGGAATCCTCAAGGTGACCTCACGGCAGTGAAGGTGAAGGTCCAAATCAGGAATTGGCAGGTGACCCAGGTGTCAACTGGGGTAGTATAAAAACAGCAAGTCTTCAGTGGAAAGCTTTATGGGAAAAAGCTGAAAAACTCCTTTAGATACAGTCATTAACATTTAGGAGTAAAAGAGGAAGACTGACCAATTTGGATAACTAGCCCAGTCCTGGAGGGAAGAAGGGGTATGGGAAAAAGCCCGTATTCCCAAGGAGGACAGATGTGTGAAAGGCTGAAAGCTCAGAACTACTGAAGATCTAAGCCGTCTTTCCTAGCTGGTGAGAGATAGGAAAGATATTGAAGCATGGTGCTTCAGGGATAGCGAGACCTAGAGTAAAATGGAAGTTGTCAGTACCACAGTAGTGGTTGTGTGCATAATATCCCCGACATGCTGAGGGACAGTATGAACATATGCAAGCCCACTGTCTGGAACATCTAGGAAGGTAAAAACCTTTATAGCATAGACAGGGAGATAAGTATGTAAATACATATCTACTTATAAGGAGCATCTCGAGAGATACACACATATATATATATAGGGATATATATATATATATATATATATGTATCTAGGTATATATAGGGGCATAACATATGCACACACAGCTTACAGACATATGTATCTATAGAAGTATATAGAGATATATACATACATAAATATGTATGTCTGAAGATACATGTCTGCAACTAAGCAGAAAGAGATATGCCCATAAGAACATTCATATGAGAAATGTGAAGGAGAAAGATTCATCTAAGAACAAGAAGGTATATAGAGAATCTATTCCTCTGGGCTAAAATGGTGCAGAAATGCTATCCAGTGAAATAACCAGGATGGTTGCGTGAAAAAACAGAGGATAATATCAGTCTGTAAATAGCAAGTCCTGAGTCTTGTAGAACTCTGACATGGTAAATGGACAGAAAACACATAGGAGGAGATATCAGGATGACCCACTGGAGGGACACAAGGGGTATCATGCGTTACTAGTATAATATGTGCTGTCCATAAAGGAGTAGGACACCATGAGGACAAGCTGCAAGGAAAAAAGAGCATATTCCTGCAGGATTGGAAAACTCTTTGAACATTCATGCAGAAAAGGCTTATATCCTGTATTATACCAGGAGATAACAGGGTGTGGAGAACCCTCACAGTCATGGGAAATGACTGATAAGCCTTTCCCACCATATAGAATAGTCATCAGAGACAAAAACCCCATGCTCTCTAGCAAGGGCCCATAGTAGAAAGCTTCTCTGAGATTGCAGAGAGCATATGCAGGAGAATTAGGAAATAAAACTGGTTGTAGGTCAACTTTGTTGCCAAATCCAAGAAGTGGAGATGGCAAGAAAAGAAGATAGTGTGAGAAGCCTGAAGTGATTAGGATTATCCAAGATAGATGAAGTACTATCTTGGAATCACTAGGAAGGCTAGAGAGAAAGTAGTGGAAGACAGACTGGAAATTGTGGAAAAGTACCAGTAGTTTAATCAGTGGAACTCCTGCATGGGCAGCTGCTGAATGAGACAGCAGAGAGAATCTTCCTGTGTAAAACAGAGAGAACAGACAAAAGGAGAGGAGAATTCCTGTCCCTGTCTGATGAACTGCCCAGAGAAAGAAGGGAATTTATTCAAAGGAAAAAACTCTACACTGGAATGAAAGGCTAGAGAAGCTCTGCCGTGATATGGTACCACTCATTCAGGGGAAACCCTGGATGAGAGGGTAGAGAAACAGGAGCTGAAGGGTGACTTACCATGTGGTAAGTCTGCTGACGGAAAAAAATGTTCATGTTGGGACAGAAAAATATCATGGGATAGTTGTTAACTTCTCTTCTGGGTGGGAAGAAGAGGAGAAATCTGTGACCCATAGACATGAATATCCGGACAGCTCAGCATATCTAGGAGAAAAAAGATGTCCTGAAGAAAGGAAACCATGTGTAGAGTTTTGAAAGAAAAAACAGTGAACAAACTTCTGCTAGGAAGAAGTTAACTGTAGGTTGTAACCTTCAGGAACCTATGGTTGCTGGGTTTGTTTAGCCTGGCTAGAGTTTGGATTCTTCAGACCAGGGCGAGGTGACCCCTGCTTGGGAACATCTGGACGATGGGGAGAAGAGTGAAACCTTCTTTTCCTAGGAAAAGAAGGTTTGGTAGGACATTTCCTACTGACTGGGGAAGGAGAAGGCTTAGGATGGCCCCCAGAAACAGGGAAGTCAGTGGAGCAATGAGCAACCTGACGTAAAGCCTCCTTATTGAAGAGATTTTCTCCAGTACAAGGAGAATTCCCCAGTCTTTGTTGTGCCCATCTGTTCAAGTCTGAAGCCTGGAGCCAGGCTTTACGTCGTGCTCCTATGGCTATAGCAGAGGTTCTGCTAACAGACTCAAAAGAGTAGAGAAGCACGAGAAAGAAACCAAGAGATATTTTGGCTATGACTAAGAAGTAAGGAATAGTCTGCAGCCCTGGGCTCTGATAAAAAAGGAGTCAAAAGAGATAATTTCTTTTGACCTCCTGGAGAGATAGACTCCTATAAAAAATATAAGAGATAATCCTTGTTACCAGCATAGATGTTTGGAAGGTTTGACGTCCAAAGGCATCAAGTGCTCTAGATGCACGACCTGGCGGATAAGAAGAATGCTTCTTCTTGCTTTTTACCTTCCTCATTGCTGATTCCACTACAATGGAATGATGGGGAAGTTGAGTCTTTTGAAACCCTGGAGAGGGGGGTACCTGATACAGAACATCAGTTACTGTATAAGGTGAGGGAACCCTTAAAGGTGTTTCCCATATTCTCAGAAGAAGATCCTGCAAAGAATGATGTAAAGGAAGCATTATATTTCTCTTTTGTAAAGGAGAGCCTTGAATAGGATCACAGCCAGGGATAGGAATAGAAAGGAATGTTGCCATGTCAAGGAGAAATTTCTGAAAAGAAGGATCTCCAATGGGAACCATCCCTGGATAGGGTAAAGTTGAAGTAGCAGCCTGGGCACCAGAGGATGTACTGGTCCGGTGCAGAAAAAGAGCCGCACTAGATGGATACTGGTACTGGCAGTCACAATTTGAGACAGGCAGAACTGCATCGTCCATGCCAGGTATCGACTCTAAACTAGGTATAGAAAGGAGCAATCCTGTTGAAAAAAGCATGGAAGTGGCTGGTCCCGATGTCACTGCAGGAATCGACATCGATAGCGATACTGGTAGCTGTGCCGGAATCGGAGGCGATAACGCCATCGAAACAGTCATCGGAGGCTGCTCAAGAGGTACCGAGGCAACCAAAAACCCCTGGTGAGTATCCTCGGTACTGCGCATCCGGAATCGATAAGCGTCGGTTCCGAGACGCGTCGGTACCCAGTCTTCTAGACTAGATATGGATTCCAGACTCGGCATCGAAGGGAGTGAGTCTATCGATGCATGTCTGGAGGGAACCGACATCGGTGGTGGTATCGGCGATGCTGTCGATACCGGAAAGTCAATCTGGGACGTATCGACCGGTCCCGAAGGTACCGAGGACGCCAGATGACGATCCCTGGTGAAGAGTGGATCACTCAACACCGGTGCCGATGCCGGGGTATCGGTACCGCTCGAAGCGGATGCCACCACCGAGCATGGCTCAGGTATGTTCTGTGAGGGGTGAGCCCCAGGAACAACCTGAAACCCCTGAAAGGCTTTGGAGACCGAAGACTCCCGCCGGGGTTTTGAAGCCAATAGGGTCTTGAGGGCAAGGCCGGAGCCGACATCATGCTTGGCATGAGACCTACCACTCAAGGATTGGCTAATCTTAACAGACTGTTTGTGGGTTACCTGATCCTGTAGAGAAGAATTGGTCGGTGCCCTGACACTGGAAGGGAACTCGGTATCGAGGGGAACTCGAAATGGAAAATCTCTTCTTATAAAATTGTAGCCTAATAGCTCCGGAGGAAAAGGGTCAGGACCCAAACAGGTTAGACACCAGTTGTTGGAGTCTAAAAAGAAAACTGTATTTCCACAGTTAAGGCACTTCTTGGGAGAAGAAGGCTCCATGATGGAGAGGCCTTACAGGCCCAAAAAATTTAAGACAGAAACTGAGGGAAAAACTTTCCCTGAGTTTGAGATTAAAAGAAAAGAAAAAACCCACCGGCGGTACCGGTGGAGGCGGGAAAAACAGCCGCGACCACAAGAAAACAAAGAATTAAGAATTAAAAAAGAAATTTTCTGCGGTGACAGGAGTACGTCCTGCCGACTCCGCGGAAAAACGAAAACTGAGGAGAGACAGTTGGAAAGGCGGGAAGGCAGCACGCAGGCGCTGTGGGATGCTCCCAAAAGCTTTCTGATTGGACGCTGGGGAGCGTTCCCGCGCAGGCTCCGTCGGTACCGACGTACCCATATGTGAAGACTCATTCCTACTTGTTCCTGGAGATGGTAGTATACAAAACTGTCTAAATAAAATAAATTAATTAAGCTCAGCAAAGTGAAGAGCAGCAGAATCTGCTGGGGTATATCAACAGGCTGGTCTTGGCTTTGTGAAGGCTGATGTGGCTCCTCTGTTACCATGGGGGTTAAGCTTTCCTCATGTTGGGGCTGCTTCGAGAGTTGGTTTTGTGAGCCCTCTATATTCTAGACATCATGCTCTGGTGAACCTAGAAGGCCTAAGAGTTCAACAGCCTTAGCTCTCGATGCCAATGAGGACAAGGATAAATCTTTCTTCCTCTTCTGGGAGGCATCAGTAGGTGATCAAAGCTGGGGCAACCTATGGGAGCTCGGTTCCAACTGAGCTCAAGGATCCCTCGATACTAATGCTCCGCCAGCATCTGGTGCAGCCTGTGAAGCCATAGAGACCGATGCTGAAGTCGACAGATTGGATTTCTCAGTGCCAAAAATATATTCATGCTGTTTCTCATGACCCTGAAGCCCTCTTTGTCATATGCAAACAAAAATCAAAAGAAGGTGACTTATGGTTGGGCCCTAGACACTGCAAGCACTATGTGTGGGTGTCCGTAAGGGATATGGTCCTGGGGCACCTGGTATATTTTTTAGACCTGCTGTCAAGTTTTTGGTGCATACTGTCTGAAAAAATAGCTGCTGTGAAATTAAATGAGTCAATGGTGAAAAATAAGGCAATGCAGTCGGATCGGCAGAGACCTAAGTGTCAGTGATGACAATGCGGAAATAGAAAGGAAACATAAAAATGAACAAAAAACCTAAGAAACTAAAAAGGGATAAAATAAAAAGAGGCACATGATAGCAGGTGTTGGGACTGAGAAAAGAGCAAAAAAAACCTCATACAACTCAAAAGAAGTAATCTAAGAAGACACGGACGATTTGGAACAACTGATGGGCTCTGTGATAAAAGAGACTGAGGGAAAATGATGCAGCGAATAGCAGGAAGGAAGACATACACATGTGTAATGAAGCCTTTCCAAACATTTCTAGGAGGGACTGGAGAAGGCTCCTGCATGAGGGCTCCATGGGTGACGCCACTCATTCGTGAGGACTTTATCCTGCTTGTCCACAGAGAAACTTATACTCTTACCAAACTTTGCCCTTCTGCACACCCACACTGAAAGTATGCATAACTGAACTTATGCACACACTTACAGAACTGCGACTGCCTAAAGTATATGCATAAGTTCTTACAAATGGTGACATTTTACTTACCAATGAATGTCCTTTACTGGAGTCCTGCTAAACAGACAAACAAGTGGGTTGTGTCCCCCTACCAGCAGAGGTGCAGATAAAGAAGAAAAATCCAGAGGTTTCTTATGACCCCATCCTGCTATTATCACTGGTGTAGCTAGGGACACACGCCAGTATTTGTGTCCAAGCGATGGTCATGAACCCCTGACCACACAAAACCTCAATGAGAGCAACCAGTATCAACAGAACAAGGAACCATAAACATGTGCAGAACAGTCTTCAAACAGAGGATCTGTCAGGAGGGATAAAGGCCCACAGAGCCAAACCACAGGGCATAAATCACAGTAGATTAGTGGGATGGATCCTGTTCTAGCTGAAATCCAGGAAAGCATAGTTACTTACCTGTAACAGGTGATCTCTGGAAACAGCAGGAATAAGTCTTCACATACGGGTATCGTCGGTACCGACGGAGCCTGAGCGGGAACGCTCCCCAGCGTCCAGAAAGAAAGCTTTTGGGAGCATCCCACAGCACCTGCGCGCTGCCTTCCCGCCTTTCCCAACCGCCTCTCTCCAGTTCGAGTTTTAAGCTGAGACAAAGAGAGAGAGAGGAAAGGAAAGAAAGATAGAGAGA
Source organism: Ichthyophis bannanicus (assembly GCA_033557465.1). Taxonomy (NCBI): domain Eukaryota; kingdom Metazoa; phylum Chordata; class Amphibia; order Gymnophiona; family Ichthyophiidae; genus Ichthyophis; species Ichthyophis bannanicus. The sequence goes on from CM066036.1 coordinate 702,310,774, forward strand.
TACAACTCCTAGGGGAGGTGGGTGGGTTGTGAAGACTTATTCCTGCTGTTTCCAGAGATCACCTGTTACAGGTAAGTAACTGTGCTATCTCCAGGAACAAGCAGGAATGAGTCTTCACATATGGGGACTCCCCAGCTAGAGATGCCAGGGAGATCTCCAAGGTTGTTAGTCCCTGAGAAGGGCTCTACCTGCCCCATGGATCTCGGGCATCCAACCAGGGATGGGGGTAGGAGTTGATTAGGTATGGAACAGGTGTTTGAGAACAGCCTGACCAAACAAGGCATCCCGGCGGGAGTCCTTGCCCAAGCAGTAATGGGCTGTAAAGGTACGAACCGAGGCCCAGGTGGCCGCTCGACAGATTTGGTCGATGGACACAGAGTTCAAATGAGCCATAGAGGCTGCCATGGCCCTCACATTGTGAGCTGTGACATGGCCCTCCAGGGAAAGGTTCTTACTCTGGTAGGCGAAAGAAATACACTGAGCAATCCAATTGGACAGAGTTCTCTTAGAGACTGGAAGTCCCAAATGAGAGGGATCAAAAGCAACAAAGAGTTGAGAGGACTTTCTATGTTGCTGTGTCCTTTGTAAGTAAAAAGCGAGCGCTCTCTTACAATCCAGGGTAAGGAGATTCCTCTCTGCACTTGATGCATGAGGTCCTGGAAAAAAGACAGGTAAATACACCTCCTGGTTCAGATGAAAAGGTGAGACCACTTTAGGCATAAAGTGTGGATTAGTCCTGAGGACTACCTTGTCATGATGGAACCTTGTATAAGGAGGATTAGCCAGCAAGGCCTGCAGCTCACTGATGCGGCGAGCTGAGGTGACTGCAATGAGAAAAGTAACCTTCCAGGAAAGAAATTTCAAGGAGGTAGTGGCTAAGGGTTCAAAGGGTGGCTTCATAAGCTGGCCAAGAACCAAATTCAAATCCCATGCCACTGGAGGTGGTCTAATGGGAGGTTTAGTTAAAAGAAGGCCACTCATGAATCTTGCAATAAGAGGATGACAGGAAATAGGCTGTCCATTGAGAGGCTTAACGGATGCTGCAATAGCACTCAAATGGACTCTTACTGAATTTGTTTTAAGGCCTGCATGGGATAAATGCAGCAAATACTCTAGTAAAGAATTCAGAGGTACTGCAAGGGGGTTAAGACCCTTCCGTGCACACCAAATGGTAAACCTTTTCTATTTAAAAGCATAGGAACGTCTAGTGAAAGGCTTTCTGGAAGCATGAAGGATATCCTTCACCTGCTGAGAAAGATGCAAATCTTGAAGGTCTAGGCCTTCAGCAACCAGGCTTTGAGATGAAGAGACTGGGGATTTGGGTGCCACAATATTCCCTCCTCCAGGGACAGGAGGTCTGGAGCAGATCCCAAGCCCAGGGAGGGTGCTTGAGAGAGATGCAGAAGTAGAGGGTACCACACCTGGCGTGGCCAATGTGGTGCTATGAGGATCATAGACCCCCTTGTCTCTCTGAAGTTTGAACAGTGTCTTAGGAATTAGGGGAATGGGTGGAAAGGCATAGAGGAAGTCTTGCCCCCAATGGAGGAGGAAGGCATCCCTGGCCTGAACTTCCTGACACGGAATCCTGGAACAGAACCGGGGAAGTTTGGCATTCCACGGACTTGCAAACAGGTCTATGTCCGGGGTTACCCAAATTCGGAAGATCCTGGCTATCTGGTCCCCATGGAGGGACCATTCGTGTGGAAGCAGAACTCGACTGAGTCTGTCTGCCCAAGAGTTTTGAAACCCTGGAAGATACACTGCCACGAGATGAATTTGATGCTCTCTGGCGAAGGCCCCCAATCTCAAAGCTTTGTTGCAAAGCGACAGAGAGCCAGTCCCGCCCTGCTTGTTCACGTAGAATATGGCTACTTGGTTGTCCGTGTGGATGAGGACTGTCTTGTAGCTGAGCAGGGTGTGGAAGACTCTGAGAGCTAGAAGAATTGCTCTGAGCTCCAAGAAGTTGATATGTAGAGATGTCTCTTGTGGAGACCAGATGCCCTGGGTGGAGAGATCTTGTAGATGAGCTCCCCAACCCCTTGGAGAGGCATCTGTTGTAAGGGTTGCTTGGGGTAGCGACTGTTGAAAGGGGGACCCCAGCAACAGATTTTGAGTGGACTTTCACCACTGGAGAGACCAGAAGAGGCGACTGGAGGTTGCTATTTTGTCTGACAGGCACCCTGATGCCTGGGTCCATGGGGTGGACAGAGTCCACTGAGCTGCCCTCATGTGAAGGCGAGCGTAAGGAACCACATGCACGGTGGATGCCATGTGGCCTAACAGTTGTAACATTTCTCGAGCAGTTAAATGGGACTTTAACTGAATTTGTGAGGCTAACTGCACCAAGCATAGGTAGCGGGCCTGAGGAAGATAGGCCCTTGCAGTTGTGGTATCCAGCAAGGCCCCTATGAACTCTAAAGACTGAGTAGGGGTGAGATGGGATTTTGGGATGTTTATTACAAGCCCCAGATACTGAAGAACACGCCTTGTGCAGGCTAGGGAAGTCTGGGCCTCTGACTGGGACAGAGCTCGGATGAGCCAGTCGTCCAGATATGGGAATACAAATATTCCTAGAGTGCGTAGAAATGCAGCTACTACTGCCATGCATTTTGTGAACACTCTTGGAGCAGAGGCCAGACCGAAAGGAAGCACTATGTATTGGTAGTGCTTTCCTTGATAAAGGAACCGAAGGAACCTTCTGTGTGTTGGATGGATGAGGATATAGGTGTACGCATCCTTGAGATCTAAAGAACAAAGCCAATCCTGACTCTGAAGGTATGGAAGGAGAGCACCGAGAGAAATCATCTTGAATTTCTCCTTGCATAGAAACTTGTTCAATTCTCTGAGATATTAATATGGGTCTGTAGCCCCCTGTTTTCTTTGGGATAAGAAAATAGGGGGAGTAGAACCCTGAGCCCTGTTGAAGAAGGGGTACTTCTTCTATTGCCCTTTGGGCAAGAAGGGTAGCAATCTCCTGACCCAGAAGGTCAAGGAGAGATGTTGGAGAATTGAACTGTCTCACCATGGTGTGAGGAAGGTTTAAGAAATGAAGCTTATACCCCTCCCTTATGATGGAGTGGGTCCATTGCTCTGCCGTGACTTGTTCCCATCTGGGAGCAAAGTGGGCTAACCTTCCTGGAATGGTGAGAGGCTCTGGTTCTTCTAGAGCCAGAAAGACTAAGTTCTCTAGATGTAAGTCAAAGGCCCTGAGGAGGATGAGGCTGTTGGGCCGTAGCAGCCCTTGCAGCCTTAGGCTTGGCTTGTTTAGGTTGTTGCTGACGCTTTGCAGCAAAACGACCTGCAGAAGATGCCTGCTGACCATAAACAGGATAATATTTCCCCTTTTTGGGAAAGAAAGCCTTTTTGAACAACCTTTTTCTAACAGGAGCAGAAGTAGACTTTGAAAGTCTATCTAAGGCAGAATTCTCAGCATCCATCTGAGTGGCCTTTGCTTGCCAATCCTTGCCAAAAAGGTTTTCACCTGTACAAGGAAGATTTCCTAATCCATCCTGGACCCAGGGTTCCAAATCAGAAGCTTGTAACCAAGCAACTCTGCGTGCACCTATGGCAATAGCCGAGGCTCTGCTGGCACACTCAAAAGAGTCAAAGGCTGCACGGCTGGAAAATTTGGAAACATCCTGGGCATGTTTAAGCCAGGTGAGAAACTCCTCCCTTTTATCTTCAGAGATAGGAGATGATAAAGTTTGCAGATGATCTGTAACTTCCTTTAGAAACATCCCCATATAGAGACTATAGGAGTTGATTCTGGCAGCAAGCATATTGGTCTGGAAAATTCTCCGGCCAAAAGCATCCAAGGTTCTGCATTCTCTTCCTGGAGGATTAGATGAGTGTCTTTTGCACTCTTTATCTTCTTCATAGCAGACTCCACCACAATAGAGTGGTGAGGAAGCTGAGTCTTATGAAAGCCAGGACAAGGAGGAACACGGTACATGGTGTCCAACCTACGAGAATGAGGGGAGATAGTGAGAGGTGTCTCCCATATGCCCAACATGTGATCATAAAGGATCTCATGAATTGGTAAAGTAGCTGCCTCTTTAGGAGCCTTAGGATATTGTAAAATATCCAATTTCTTGGCTCTAGGCTCTGATTCAGGGGCCACTGAAATGGAGAGGCCCCTGGCCACTTCCCTAATGAAGTCTTGAAAAGATAAATCTTCTGGAGGAGACATTCTTCTTTTTGGAGAAGAGGGCTCCTGAGGAAGGAGTACCGATGCTTCGACAGAAGCCTCTGATTCATCAGAGTCTTCGGAGGAATCGAAGTATCGCCTGTCTGGATGCTCCTGCAGAGCCCGATACACGTACCGAGTGGTATCGACATCGGGAGTGATCGGTACCGATTCGGTACCGATGGGCATCACAGAACAGGGTACCGCTGCTGTCGACACTGAAGCCGATGTCGATGCAATTGGTACCGGCACCGATATCGGTGCCGGTGCCGGAACCGGTACCGACAACGGAGTGTGTTGCGGTACCGGAGGCGTCGCAGCTTATATGAATGCCGTAATGGCACGCTGCATGGTCAGAATATTCTGATCTATCGACGCAACCAATGTCTGGATGTCGGTACCAGTGGAAACCACCGGTACCCCAGAACATGGCAACAGGTGATCGGTCGAGGCCGCGCCATCGATGTCAACCTGTGACCCCACAGATAAAGCTTTGGAAGCCGGAGCTTCCCGCCGGGGTAATTTTGCCGGTGCGGGATCCTCGAGAGCAAGCCCGGAGGCATCTCGATACTTAGAGGGAGATCTACCCTTCGAGGACCGGCTGGACTTATGTTTGGTTACCTGAGATCCATGGGAGGAAGAAGGCGGCCAGGAAGATGTCGATGCCACCGAAGCTGCATCAGAGGGAAACAGGGTATTGAGCTTGGCCGCTCGATTCTGTCGACCTCTTTTAGACATCATGGAACAGGACTCACAATCGGTGATGGAGTGGTCAGGACCCAAACATTTTAGACACCAGTCATCGGTGTCGGTGATAGAAAGAGTACCATTGCACTTCTTGCACTTTTTAAACCCGGAAGCAGGCTTTTCCATGAGGAAAATTTTTCTAGGCCTAAGGCCCAAAAGGAAAAAATGCACAGAAGTGGGAAACGGTAGTTTTTTTTTTTTAAAGAAGAAAGAAGAAAAGACCGGCGGTACGGGTCCGACGTCGAAGAAGGCAGACGCGCGACCAAAGAAATAAAGAAATATAAAGAACTTTTTCAGCGGTGACAGGAACACGACCTGCTGGCTCCGCAGAAAAGAAGAACTGGAGAGAGGCGGTTGGGAAAGGCGGGAAGGCAGCGCACAGGTGCTGTGGGATGCTCCCAAAAGCTTTCTTTCTGGATGCTGGGGAGCGTTCCCGCGCAGGCTCCATCGGTACCGACGATACCCATATGTGAAGACTCATTCCTGCTTGTTCCTGGAGATAGATTATTATCTAGCAAGTAAAATGTCATCTTCCATATCATCCTGCTAGACCAGTCCAGACAAGTGGGACATTCAAAAGCTACAACTCAGCTTGGAGGGAAGATGATACAGCTGCTTTCAAAATCTCTGCATCGAAGGCTGTGTCCACCTAAGCATGGACATCCAAGTAGTAATGCTTGTGGAAAGTGGAAAGAGATGACCACGTTGCTGCCCAACAAATGTCTATGAGAGTGACTGAACTATGCCCCTTAAGGCAAAGAAGCACCTCCTGACATCTACCAAGCAAAGGTCCTTATCCTTCCCCTGGCACTGATCCTTCAGAAAAGAAGGCAAACAAACCACCTGACTGACCTACTTTGGGCAAGAAGGAAATCCGGCTTCCTCCTAGGATGACAGATAGAGATCTCGGCATGACAAGGCTTGCAATTCTAAGATACATTTCACCAAGCAGACTTCCAACAAGGAGGCAATCTTGAGGAGAGATCCTTAAGTGTAGCCTTCCTCAAAAGGCTCATACACTAAGACTGAGAACTAAGACGAGATCCTACGAACAAACGACTGCAGAAAAGGATGCAAGTGTATTACTCCCTGAAGGAAATGGACAAATCTGGGTGCAAGGCCACATGTGCCTTGCCCCCCCCCCCCCCCACTGGGCCTCTAAAGCATGATAGTTCCTTGAGGGTTCAGGTGGCTGCATTAAGGGAGAGGCCATTGTCAAATCCGTCCTGAAGGAAGGCAAGTAATGCTGGCAAATCTGCTGTACCAGGGCTGACGTGACACTGCAATAGACACCAAACACGCACATGGACAAGACAGGTAGAGTCTTTCCTAGCTTTCAGGAGAGGGGGGAACCTATAACAGGAGAATAACCCTTATGTTCTAGGCATCACCTATCAAGAACCAGGTAGAAAAGATGGAGTCTGCCACCTATAGGCGAGGCACTTTGGAATGCACCTCTAACCAGTCATTGTGTCTTATGAGAGAAGTTAGACCTGGAAGAGGAGGGGGACCTCCCGGGGACAGTAAGCTCTGTGAAAAAAACGACTGAGCAGGAGCCAGAAGTAGTAAGAGGCTTTTCTGGGCAATACTTTCGGGAATCCTGATACCAGGACAGAGGATAATGTGAGGACGCAGAGGAAGACAACAGGCTAGACCGCTTCCAAGGCCCTTTAGGTCTATCCCCCAGAAGACAATGAGGTTTGGATTTTCCCAACTTCTTGACCAAGTCTTCTCCAAACACTAGCTTCCCCTTAAAGGGAAACTTAGAGAGCCGGGGCTTGGAAGCCATGTCTACTGCCCAATAGTGAAGCTAAAGCCAGCAACGTGCTATGAAAGAAAACACAATATCTTTGGCAGAGAGATGAATCAGTTCATACCTGGCATCCACCAGGAAAGCTGCTGCTGACTCTGGAAAAACAGAGGGAATCTTGAGGGAGCAACGGAATCCAATGGAGGAGGCCACAAGCCATAAGGCCTCCATAAATCACTGTCTGAAGAAATAGGGAGGGTACTGAACACTAGCTCTTTAGGGGCGTCTCCATCTTGTGATCCAATACTTTATTTTTATTTAATTTCTTGATATACCACCCAGGCTGAAAGGCTACAAACAAGTACTGGATATATTCCCTCGCCCCGAAGGGCTCACAAATTTACATGCATTCCTCAAGCAATGGAGGATTAAGTGGCTTGCCCAAGGCCACAAGGAGCACCTATAAGACTAGAGATCCCCAGTCCCTTTGGCCTGAGATTGCTGTCCCTGACCAGGAATTGAAACCCCGGCCCTCTGACGTGATGTAATTTCTCCCAACCACTAGGTCACTCCTCCCTCGTCTTTGAGAGCTACACCACCCTACACCAGGAAGGTGGTGTGCATGGTGACATCAGTAACATGCACGTCCACCAGGAGAAACGCAACTAGGCATTGAAATCCTCCTGAGGAAGAGCATAAAGCTTGCTCATGACCCTGGCCCCTTCCAACGGGAAGCTGGCAGGTTCCATTCCATGCACACCATACTCTTCTGAACCTCCAGAAAGGGGAATGCCCTGGAGGATTTCCAAACCCCCTGCAAAAGAGGGGTGCACTTGCCGTGCTTGCTCTGCCAGAGGATCCAACAGTCAAAGGGCAGAAGACACCTGATCGATTAGCACTGCCAGCTCATACCTCTGAAAATAACAAATGACAAGGGAATCATCTTGGTCATCTAGCATTGAAGACTTGCCTTTATCAAATGTGAAGTTCCCATCAGAACCATCAAGATTCAAGTCATGATCTAGAGTAAAGGAGAGATGGCCTGAGAATCCACAGAATGAAACCTCTGCCAGGACCACTTCTGTGGAGGGGCTGCCGCAGAGCTTTGTACACTTTGGGAAGTAGGCCCCTTCTCCAACCGAAATGAGAGAGAACAAGAGGGCTCAGGGGCCTCTTGATCCGAGTTATCTCACCAGAAAGACCACATTTGCTGGAAAAAGGAGAAGTCTTACGGAGAGGACAAACCAGAGGCTGGAAATTCTCTGCCAGCCTGTACCCCCCAGCAGCGGGGGGGGGGGGGGGGGCAGCTGCTACAGGACTCACCTGAGAAGCTTCGAGAAGAGGCAGGCTAAGGATAACAGAGCGAGAGGAAGAATCCAAAATCAGGGCACTGTCTTTGCCTCCAGCTACTCCCAAGATCATCTGCTGAACTGGCGACAAAGGAAGGTCCTTGTTTTTCATCTGAGAGGGAGATACGTCCAAGGAGTTAGAAGTCATCTCCATGCAGGAATTGCAGAGGGAGTCCAATATAATGATTTGGTATTTGACACAGATAGGGAGCGTCTCTTCCTAAATGACATCTGCCTGCCTTAAGTAGTGGCCTCCACTGTCCACCAAATCCTTTATGCAAGCAGTTAGCCGAAGCGAGAAGGGGCTATGGTCGGAACGTGCGTATCAGAAGCACGGACACCACATGCTGAGACAGTAAGCGCCTACATAGCGCATGCTGAAGTCGCATTCTGGGAATGGGCATAGAGGTACCTGCACGAGCCAAAGTGCAAAGTGCAATGCTAGCTAATGCATGCAAACATCGCTAGCACGAGGTGAGAACCGGGGAAGAATAAAGCGTAGTTACTCACCTGTAACATGTGTTCTCCAGGAGCAGCAGGAATCAGTCCTCACATATGGGTGATGTCGGCGCCGACGGAGCCCCCATGCGGAGCATTTCCCCAGCTTTCAAAGAAAGCCTTTGGGAATGCAGCAAGCATGCGCGGTCCCCTTCCCGCCCAAGGGTACCATCTTGCTCAGTCTGATGACATAGCTAAAGACAGCAAAAAATAAAATGAAATATATGACTGCAACTCCAAGGGGAGGAGAGAGGGTTGTGAGGACTGATTCCTGCTGCTCCTGGAGAACACCTGTTACAGGTGAGTAACTACGCTTTCTCCAGGACCAAGCAGAAAGTCAGTCCTCACATATGGGTGACTCCCCAGCTTAAGGCTACCGGGGACCCAAAGCTGAAAAATGAGCTCCCTCTAGAGCCTCAGCATGTGTGAAAAGAATTTTCTCTGAGAACGCCCCCGTACGGTAGCCCAACACCAGGGCCGAAGGGTAGGAGTTGCCTATACCTCAAAGAGATTACGGAGTACCACCTGCCCGAAAGCACTGTCCCTGCGGGACTCCCTCTCGAGGCAGTAGTGGGCCGCAGACGTCTGGCTTGAAGACCAAGTAGCGGCCCGGCAGATGTCTGCCAATGGAACAGAGCGGAGATGAGCCACTGACGCAGTCTTCGCTCTGACACGGTGGGCCGTGACTCGACCCTGCAATGAGAGGCCGGCTGCCCTGTACACCCAGGCGATACAGTCTGCTACCCAGATGGACAAGGTATGCTTGGAGACAGGCAACCAAAGCTAATTAGGGTCAAAAGAGATGAAGAGCTGCACAGCCCTTCGGTGTCCCCACGTATGACCAAGGTAGAAGGACAACGCCCTTCTACAGTCCAGGGTATGCAAGACCATCTCAGCCCGACTGGCATGTGGCCAGGGAAAGAAAGTCGGAAGAACAACCTCCTGATTGAGGTGGAAGGAAGAGACAACCTTTGGAAGGAACTTAGGGCGAGTCCACAAGACTACTCTGTTCCTATAGAACCTAGTGTATGGTGCATCTGACACTAGGGCTTAAAGCTCGCTCACTCGCCTTGCTGAGTTAAGAGCCACCAAAAACAACGCTTTCCAGAAGAGAAAACACAAAGGGCAAGTAGCCATAGGCTCAAATGGTGGCAAGTAAGCTGTTGCAAGACCACATTCAAATCCCACTCAGGGGCAGGTGGACGAACCGGAGGCTTAAGCAAAAGCAGGCCTCTGAGGAAACGAGTCACCAAAGGGTGGCTTGAAAGAGACTGGCCCTCCACCGCTGAATGGTGGCTGAGAAAGCACTGAGATGGAGGCCTAACAGAGTTGGATTTAAGGCCTAGGTTGGAAAGGTGAAGCAAATATTGCAGCACCACTGGTACCAGGTATGAGAAAGGATCCTCCATGTGTTGAGCACACCAGGTGGAGAACCTACGCCACTTGAAGGCATAAGATTTCCGGGTAGACTGCCTCCTTGAGGCCAAGACCACATCCTCCACTTCCCTAGGCAGCAGTAAGGGTGCTAGAACTACCCTTTCAGCAGTCAGGCCATCAGATTGAGGGACTGGAGGTTGGGGTGTAAGAGAGATCCCTGCTCCTGAGACGAGAGATCCCTGCTCCTGAGACAGGAGATCTGGTTGCATCCCCAGAGGAAGAGGAGTGTCCACCGCAAGTTGCAAAAGAAGTGGGAACCATGGTTTCCTTGGCCATCTGGGGGCCACCAGGATCACCGAGGCCTTGTCCCGGAGCACTTTGAACAGTGTCTTGGGCACTAGAGGCGTGGGAGAGAGTAGTTACTCACCTGTAACAGGTGTTATCCAGGAGCAGCAGGAATCAGTCCTCACTTATGGGTGACGTCGGCGCCGACGGAGCCCTCACGGAGCAATTTCCCCAGCTTTCGAAGAAAGCCTTTGGGAATTGCAGCGCGCATGCGCGGTCGCCTTCCCGCCCAAGGGTGCCATCTTGCCCAGTCTGATGACATAGTGAAAAGACAGCAAAAAGTTAGCAAAACAATGGATAAGAATGACTGCAACTCCAAGGGGAGGAGGGAGGGTTGTGAGGACTGATTCCTGCTGCTCCTGGAGAACACCTGTTACAGGTGAGTAACTACTCTTTCTCCAGGACCAAGCAGGAAGTCAGTCCTCACTTATGGGACTCCCAAGCTTAAGGCTACCGGAGACCTCAAGCCGAAAAAATGAGCTCCCTCTAGCTCAGCAGTACAGAAGGAAGGAATCTTCTCTGAATACGAACCCGGCCGGTAGCCCAACACCAGGGCCGGAGGGTAGGAGTTGCCTAAACCTCAAAGAGATTGTGGAGGACTGCCTGTCCGAAAGCACTGTCCCTGCGGGACTCCCTCTCCAGGCAGTAATGAGCCGCAAAAGTCTGGCTTGAAGACAAAGTAGCGGCCCGGCAGATGTCTGCCAACGGAACAGAGCGGAGATGAGCCACTGACGCAGCCTTTGCCCTGACACGGTGAGCCGTGACTCGACTCTCTAAGGAGAGGCCGGCTGCCCCATAAGCCCAGGCGATACAGTCAGCTACCCAGATGGACAAAGTACGCTTGGAGACAGGTACCCCCAACCGATTGGGGTCAAAAGAAGCGAAAAGCTGGACAGCCTTTCTATGCTCCCTCGTACGGTCAAGGTAGAAGGATAAAGCCCTCCTACAGTCCAGGGTATGCAGAACTGTTTCAGCCCGGCTGGTATGCGGCCTGGGAAAGAAGGTTGGAAGAACCACCTCTTGGTTGAGATGAAAAGGAGAAACCACTTTTGGAAGAAACTTAGGGTGAGTCCGTAAGACTACCCTATTTTTGTAGAACCTAGTGTAAGGAGGTTCAGACATCAGGGCCTGCAGTTCACTAACACGTTTAGCAGAGGTTTTCCAGGAAAGAAAACGAAGAGGGCAGGTAGCCATAGGTTCAAAGGGCGGACAGGTAATCCGCTGTAAAACCACATTCAGATCCCAGTCAGGGGCTGGTGGGCACAAAGGAGGCCTCTGAGAAAACGAGCCACCAAAGGGTGTGCGGAAAGAGGTCTGCCATCCACCGGCGAGTGATGTGCAGAGAGAGCACTGAGGTGGACCCTGACAGAGTTGGTCTTGAGGCCTAGACTGGAAAGGTGAAGCAAGTATTGTAGCACCACCGATACCAAGCAGGAGAAGGGGTTCTCAGACTGCTGAGAACACCACACGGAGGAGCAACGCCATTTAAGGGCGTAAGACTTCCGGGTGGATGGTCGCCTAGACACTAGGACGACAGCTTCCACCTCCGGAGGTAGTAGGAGCGGAGCTAGGACTACCCTTTCAGCAGCCAGGCCATCAGTTGAAGGGCCCGGAGGTTGGGGTGCAGGAGAGTGCCCTGATCCTGAGTCAGGAGATCGGGCTGAAACCCCAGAGGAAGAGGGGTGTCCACCGCCAGTTGTAGCAGGAGCGGGAACCAGGGCTGTCTCGGCCACTTGGGCGCTACCAGGATTACCGAGGCCCTGTCTCGGAGAACTTTGAAAAGCGTCCGGGACACAAGTGGCGTGGGAGGAAAGGCATACAGTAGGCCCGTGGACCACGGGATGAGGAAAGCATCCGCCGCTACTCTGAGAGGATGCGGGTGCCTGGAGCAGAACCTGGGAAGTTGCCGGTTCAGAGGACTGGCAAAAAGATCCATGGTGGGGAGGCCCCACCGAAGGAAGATTCGCTGAGCCACCAACGGGTCTAACCTCCACTCGTGTGGCTGCAGAATCCTGCTCAGTTTCTCGGCCAGGTAATTTTCCTGCCCTGGCAGGTAAACAGCTTTGAGGAGGATGCCATGGTCGACTGCCCAAGAGCACAGTCTCCGAGCCTCTTGACATAGAAGGAGGGAGCCGGTGCCCCCCTGTTTGTTCACATAGAACATGGCAACCTGATTGTCCGTCTGGACCAGTACAAACTGATGAGAAGTGAGGTGAGAGAAGGTCCGTAGAGCTAGGCGGATTGCCCGGAGCTCCAGGAAGTTTATCTGTTGAGCAGCCTCCCACGGGGTCCAAAGGCCTTGAGTACATGTCCCCTGGCAATGTGCTCCCATCCCAGGAGAGAGGCATCTGTCGTCAGCACTTGGGAAGGCGGAGGAGACTGAAATGTCATGCCGAGTACCAGATTGGGCAGATGAAGCCACCATTGCAGAGAGGAGACCAGGCGGTCGGAGATCTGTACTAAGTCCGCAAGGCTCCCTGTGCTTGATGCCATTGAGTGCGAAGGCTCCACTGAGCAGGCCTCATATGTAGACGGGCATTCGGAGTGACATGGACCGTGGAAGCCATATGGCCGAGCAGCCGCAGGAATTGCCTGGCCGAGACCAGGGAAGAGCTGTGAAACGTGCTGGCCAGAGCTCTGAGCCGGTTGGCCCGTTCCAGAGGCAAGAAGGCCCGAGCCTGCAGAGTGTCCAACCGTGCTCCTATGAATTCGAGATCTTGAGAGGGGAGCAAAGTGGACTTTGCGAAGTTTATGACAAACCCCAAGTGCTGAAGCAGAGCTACTGTGCGCTGAGTGGCCTGAGTGACCTCTAGGGAAGACTGTGCCCGGATGAGCCAGTCGTCTAGGTAGGGAAACATAAAGAGGCCTTGAAGCCTCAGGAAGGCTGCCACCACTGCCAGGCATTTGGTGAACACCCTGGGAGCGGAGGACAGGCCAAAGGGCAGTACCCTGTACTGATAATGATTCCCTGCCACAACAAATCTTAGATATTGCTGGTGGTCCGAATGGATAAGGATGCGAGTATAAGCATCCTTTAGATCCAAGGAGCATAGCCAATCTCCCTGCTGGAGGTAGGGCAGCAGGATTCCAAGGGTAAGCATCTTTAACCTTACTCTTTGCAGGAACTTGTTGAGGTTGCGCAAGTCCAGGATGGGTCTGAGGCCTCCTGTTCTTTTTGGTATCAGAAAGTACCGGGAATAAAAGCCGTGACCTCTCAGGTGATGGGGCACTGGTTCCACAGCCTGTTCCTGAAGACGACTTGCCAACTCCTGAAGGAGTAAGTCCCTGTGCAGAGGGGGTCTTGGAGGCTCCCCTGGAAAGTAGGAGAGAGGTACCTGGTGAAAATGCAAAAGGTAGCCCTTTTGAACTACCTGAAGCACCCAGGTATCGGATGTTATGGCTGACCACCTGTGGGCAAAGTGGGCCAGCCGGCCTCCTGTGCTGAGAGAAGCTAGCGGAGGGGAAGAGGCTATGCTTACGGAGTCAAAAACCCCCACCCTGCTGAGCAGGGGCCGGTGTAGTGGGCTTGGGGGCCTTCTGCCTACGGGACGCATTATCCTGTCCCTTAGCCTGCTGACCCTGATGGGGAGCTGCTGAGGCTTGATATTGTGGGTGGTGTTGTTTATAGGCAGACACCTTCCTCAGGTAAAAGGGCTTTTTCCCCGAGCCCTTCCTCTTCTGTGAAGGGGCAGAGGTCTTCCTTGACAGGCGAGTCCTGGTTAGAGTCTCGGACTCGAGTTCTGCAGCCTTTTCAGCCATGGGCTTGCCAAAGAGGTTTTCACCTCTGCAGGGGACATCGACCAACTTGTCCTGTACCCATGGCTCGAGGTCGGATGACTGAAGCCAAGCCTGTCGGCGGGCACCGATGCCGGCCCCGGCTACTCGAGCCGATGCTTCGAAGCCATCGTAGGCTGCTCGAGAAATAAACTTCGAGCACTCTCGAATACCAGTGGACAAGGCCTGGAACCTCTGCAAAGGTTCCTCGGAGAGACCAGCAGAGAACCCGGCAATTTCCTTTGCCAGGTCCCGGAGATACATGCTCATGTAGAGCTGGTATGTCTGGACTCGACAAGCAAGCATAGAGCCCTGGAAGCACTTCCTACCGAGGGCATCCAGGTTCCGGGCCTCCTTGCCCGGAGGCCCCGAGGAGTGCATCTTTTGACTCTTGAGTCAATGCATGGCCGATTCCACCACCATGGAATGGTGCGGTAGTTGTGCCTTCTGGAACCCGGGGCTCTTGCGGACTCGATACATGGAATCGACCCGCTTGCTTAACACCGGCGTCGATGCCGGGCTCTCCCACATGCGGAAGAGAAGTCTTTCCAGCATCGGAGGAACCGGTACAGTAAAGGCCTCCTTCGGGGGAGAGTCATACTGGAGGGGCCTCGAGCTCTTCAGCTCGAGGCTCCTCCTCTGAATCCGCGGGGTAGGCCAAAGCCTTGGCCATATCCCTCACGAAGTCGGAGAACCGGGTATCCTCCGTGGGGGATTGTCTCTGAGGCTCAGACTCGGGCGAGTCGGAGGGGACGCACCGAGTCTGAAAAGAACCGGGTGACTCGTCCTCCGTGTCCCAGCCCAACTCCTCCATGGAGGAATAGAGCGGCTCCGTGCGGGCGGGTGCCGAGGACCTCCACCCCGACGCTGCGGCCGGCGTCGACAACCTCTGTCCTGAACGGGAGGCCGAGGGAGACCGTGGCCGAGGATCGACTCGAGCCCGCATGGACTCGAGGATCGGCTCGGCCTCCGGGGTCGACTTGGACGTCGACATCCCGGTGGTCGGGGCAGATGCACCGGCAAGGCCAGCTATCAATGCCCGCTGCTGGTCCATGAAGGCAGCGAAACTGCTCTCCAAGGCCGTCAACCTGAGTCCAAACTCAGGAGACCCAGCAGCTCCCGACTCGGGCCCCGACGGCATCGGGCCTGACGTCGGCTCCTTCGGAGGCGAGTCCACGAGGACTATAGTACTCACGTGTCCAGGAGACTTCACTTCGAGACGAGGATGCTTCGAAGGCCTCTCCGACTGTGAGGACCCGGGGCGGCTGACGGGGCTATGCGACCTGGCCCTCGAGGGACCAGGAGCGTCCTCAGACGCCGCCCTCGCGGGTTTCTTCTTCCGACGATGTTCCCGGGCAGGAGACCCCCGCTCAGAGGAACTCCGACGATGCTCGGGGCCGGAGTCACGAGACGTCAAAGCCTCTGATGAGGTCCGGGCTCGGCCGGACGCGGAGTCAGAGAGGATTCGCTCCTTTTGAGACTGCCGACTCCTCAACGCCTTCGAGGACATTTTGTTACATGGACCACAAATCATCGGGTCATAATTGGGTCCGAAGCAGCGGAGGCAGCAGTCGTGTGTGTCGGTAAGAGACATAAGTCTCGTACACCGATCACACTTTTTAAACCCGCTGGCAGCCATCGGGGGAAAAAGGGCCCCTGCGAGGTCAAAAGACCGTGCTGCCAGAGAAAAAGAAAAAAGTGGCGGGAACGCCAGTCACTAAGGACAAAAACCGAAAAATAGTGAACGGACTTCGACACCGGAGTATCGAGGCCGGGCGGGAAAAGGACACGGCGTCGAACCGAGAAAAATAGAACGAAAAAATCAACTTTTTCAGCGGCGATCACAAACTACGTCTGTAGGGCTCCGCGGAAAAAAGAAGACTGGGCAAGATGGCACCCTTGGGCGGGAAGGGGACCGCGCATGCGCGCTGCAATTCCCAAAGGCTTTCTTTGAAAGCTGGGGAAATTTCTCCGAGAGGGCTCTGTCGGCGCCGACGTCACCCATAAGTGAGGAATGACTTCCTGCTTGGTCCTGGAGAAAAAACACATACAGGAGGCCTGTAGACCACGGAATGAGAAACGCATCCGCTGCTACTCTGAGAGGATGCGGTTGTCTGGAGCAGAACCTGGGCAGTTGACGGTTCAGTGGACTGGCAAAAAGATCTATGTTGAGAAGACCCCATCTCAGGAAGATTTGCTGAACCACCAGAGGATTCAACTGCCATTCGTGTGGCTGTACGATCCTGCTCAATCTGTCTGCCAGGCAATTCTCCTTCCCAGGGAGATAGACTGCCCTGAGAACTATGCCATGATTGACTGCCCAGGAGCACAGGTCCTGTGCTTCCTGACAGAGAGGGTGGGACCCTGTGCTTCCTGACAGAGAGGGTGGGACCCTGTGTCTCCCTGTTTGTTGACATAGAACATAGCAACTTGATTGTCCTTCTGAACTAAGACGGACTGGTGAGAGAGAAAGTCCGCAGGGATAAGCGGATAGCTCTCAGCTCCAAGAGATTGATCTGCTGTGCGGCCTCCCAAGGAGACCATAGGCCCTGAGTGCAGGCTCCCTGACAATGTGCACCCGAACCCTGAAGAGAAGCATCGGTTGTCGGCACTTCGGAGTGTGGAGGGGCCTGGAATGGCACTCCTTGCACCAGATTCGGAAGATGAAGCCACCACTGCAGAGAAGATGCTAGTAGTTTGTACACCCTCACTTTGTCCCTTAGGCTTCCTGTGGCCTGCAGCCATTGAGTTCTGAGACCCCACTGAGCTGGCCTCATGTGCAGACGGTCATTTGGAGTTACATGAACTGTAGATGCCATGTGGCCTAAGGGCCTCAGGAATTGTCTGGCGGAGACCACAGAATTGCTGTGGAATTGTCTGGCCAAATCCATCAGTCTGTGGGCCCTGTCCACAGGTAAGAAAGCCTTTGCTTGAAGGGTGTCCAGTGTCGCTCCTATGAACTCCATGTTCTGTGAGGGACGCAAAGTGGACTTTGCGAAGTTTATGACAAACCCCAGATGCTGTAGAAGAGAGATAGTGCGGAGGGTGGCTTGATTGGTCTACTGTGGAGACTGACCCTTGATGAGCCCGTCGTCCAGGTATGGAAAGACAAAGAGCCCTTGAACCCTGAGATAGGCTGCCACCACCGCCAGGCACTTGGTGAAAACCCTGGGGGCGGAGGTTAGGCCAAAAGGGAGTACCCTGTACTGAAAATGGTTTCCTCCCACCACAAATCTGAGATATTGTCTGTGGTCTGGATGAATAAGGATGTGAGTATAAGCATCCTTTAGGTCTAAGGAGCATAGTCAATCTCCCTGCTGGAGGTAGAGCAGCAGTATTCCAAGGGTAAGCATCTTGAATTTTTCCCTCTCTAGGAACCTGTTTAGATTTCGCAAGTCTAGGATGGGCCTGAGGCCTCCTGTTCGTTTTGGTACCAGGAAGTACCTGGAGTAGAAGCCCTGACGTCTCAAGTGGTGGGGCACCGGTTCCACCGCCTGTTCCTTTAGAAGACTTGCTAACTCCTGCAGGGGTAAGTACCTGTGCAGAGGGGTTCGTGTAGGCTCCCCTGGAAAGTAGGAGGGGGGTACCTGGTGGAAGTGCAGCAGATAGTCCCTCTGGACTATGCTTAGCACCCAGGTATCCCTTGTTACGGCTGACCACCTGTGGGCATACAGGGTCAGCCGGCCTCCTGTGCTGAGAGGGGCCAGCTGAGGAGGAGAGGCTATGCCACTGGAGTCAAAACCCCGCTCCCTGTTGTGCAGGAGCCGGAGCTGGTGGCTTGGGGGTTTTCTGCCTACGGGGCCCATGTCCCTGCCCCTTGGCCTGCTGACCCTGTTGAGGAGCTCTGGAGGCCTGGTACTGAGGGTAGGTTTTGTAGGCAGATGACTTTCTCGAGTAAAAGGACTTTTTTCCAGAGCCCTTCTTCTTTTGAGAAGGGGCAGAGGTCTTCCTGGACAGCCTTGTCCTGGTGAGAGTCTCAAACTCGAGTTCTGCAGCCTTTTCAGCCATGGGCTTGCCAAATAGGCTTTCACCTCGGCAGGGGACATTGACCAACTTGTCCTGCACTCATGGCTCGAGGTCCGATGACTGTATCCAGGCCTGACGGCGTGCACCGATCCTGGCCACGGCTACTCGGGCCGAAGCCTCAAAGCCATCATAAGCTGCTCGAGACATAAACTTCGAGCATTCTCGGATCCCAGTTGACAAGGCTGTGGAACCTCTGCAAAGGTTCCTCGGAGAGACCAGCAGAGAACCCGGCAATCTCCTTTGTCAGGTCTCGAAGGTACATGTCCATGTACAGCTGGTAGGTCTGGACACGGCAAGCAAGCATAGAGCCCTGGAAGCACTTTCTACCGAGGGCATCCAGGTTCTGGGCCTCCCACCGGGAGGCACCAAGGAGTGCATCTTCTGACTTTTTAGGCGATGCATGGCCGATTCCATAACCATGGAATGGTGCGGTAGCTGTGCCTTCTGGAACCCGGGGCTCTTGTGGACTCGATAGATGGAATCGACCCACTTGCTAAGAACCGGTGTCGAGGCTGGTGCCTCCCACATGCGGAAGAGCAACCGTTCCAGCATTGGAGGAACCGGTACAGTCAAGGCCTCCTTGGGGGGAGAGTCATACTGCAGGGCCTCGAGCTCCTCCTCAGGGTCGGCCGGGAAGGCCAAAGCCTTGGCCATGTCCCTCACGAAATCCGAGAACCGGGTTATCCTCCTCGGGGGACCTTCTCCGAGGTTCAGACTCCGGTGAGTCCGAAGGGACACATCGGGTCCGAAATGTGTCTGGGGACTCCTCGTCCTTCATTTCCCAGCCCGAGCCCTCAGAGGAGGAATCGAGCGGCTCCTGATGGGCAGGCACCAATGCCCTCCGCCCCGACGCCGACGACCTCTATCCCAAACGGGAGGCCGAGGGAGACCTTGGTCAAGGATCGACTTGAGACCGCATGGACTCGAGGATCGGCTCGGCCTCCGGGGTCGACTTGGACGTCGAGGTCCCAGTGGTCGGGGCAGATGCACCGGTGAGACCGGCGATCAGTGCCCGCTGCTGTTCCATGAACGCAGCCAAGCTGCTCTCCAAGGCTGTCAACCTGAGTCCGAGCTCAGGAGACCCAGCAGCCTCCGACTCGGGCACAGACGTCGGCTCCCCCGGAGGAGACTCCACGAGGACTACAGTACTCACTTGACTCGGTGCCTCCGTCTCTACACGAGGCTATTTAGCAGGCCTCTCCGACTCCAAAGACCCGGGACGGCGGTCGGGGCTATGCAACTTGGCCCTCAAGGAGCCAAGTACGTCCACCGACGCCGCCCTCGCGGGTTTTTTCTTCTTACGATGCCCCCGCGAGGGAGACCCCCTTTCATAGGAACCCCGGCAATGCTCGGGAGCGGAGTCCCGAGACGTCGAGGCCTCTGACGAAGTCTGGCCCCGACCGGACGCGGAGTCAGAGAAGATTCTTTCCTTCTGATGCTGACAGCTCCTCAACGCCTTCGAGGACATTTTCCCACACGGGCCACAGATCAACGGGTGATGATCGGGCCCGAGGCAGCGGAGGCAGCAGTCATGTGTGTCGGTAAGAGACATAAGTTTCTTACACTGATCACACTTTTTAAATCTGCTGGCAGCCATCGGGAGAAAAAGAGCCCCTGCAAGGTCAAAAGACAGGGCTGCCAGTGAAAAATAGAAAAATGGCGCGAACGCTAGTCTCAAAGGACAAAAAACGAAAAATGAGATCCGGGCTCGATACCAGTGTACTGGGCCCAGGCGGGAAAGGGAAAACCGGCATCGAACTGAGAAAAACCACAGATCCACACCGAAAAAAAATCAACTTTTTCATGGGTGACCACGACACACTTGCGTTGGGCTCCGCAGAAAAAAGAAGAGTGAGCAAGATGGCACCCTTGGGCAGGAAGGGGACCGCGCATGCATGCTGCATTCCCAAAGGCTTTCTTTGAAAGCTGGGGAAATGCTCCGCATGGGGGCTCCGTCGGCGCCAACGTCACCCATATGTGAGGGCTGACATCCTGTTTGGTCCTGGAGAACTGCACCTAACCAACAGTTCCTTTAAAATGTTCCCAAACAGGACAGTCAAATTTCTCAGCAGACTAATCAGGACACCCCTTCAAAGACAATTTTGGTCAAGCAGACAAACTTAAACCTGGTACTTACCCCCAACAAGCCCCAAGCAGCAACCATGTTGGGATTAAAGCTACTCCCCTGCTACCATGACCTGCAGGTACATACCCTCTGAAGACTTTCATCTAAATTTTCAGGGGAGAGCTAGGGAGGAGGAGGGGAAGGGGGCACTGAGGCTATGCTAGATATAGTTACAACAATTAATGCACAGTTATCTGTATAAAGTTAGAAAGTTATAAAGTTACTAAATATTATCTGTATAAAGTTACTAAATATTATCTGTATAAAGTTAAAAAACTATGTTCCATGTAATGTATACATTAGTGTACAAATTTGTTTACTTTGTTCCATGTAAACCGCCCCTGATCTCTGGAAGGGGCGGTATAGAAGAATTAGATAAATAAATAAATAAAAAAAAAAAAATGAGGAGTCCAGGTCCAGCAGTTCTGGCTGTTCATCTGGCCCTTACTATGGAAGGACCGGTAACTGAACCAACACTCCTCCCCTCCTGTGGAATATTCCCAGAAGAGCACTGGTTTTAAGGGTGACCCTCTGGGATACCTTCCACATCAAGCTTGGGTGAAGAAGTCACCCCAGAGAGTAGTTACTCACGAGATAAATCAATTTCTCAAAGATTTTCAGAACTGCATCAGTTTGCATCCCCCATCTGCTGGAGGCAGAAAAATACTGGAGCGTGTCCCTAGCTGCATCAATGATAACAGCAGGATGAGGTCATAAGAATCCTCTACCCAACCCATTTGTCTGGACTAGTCTAGCAGAACGATACGGAAAGGTGACTTACGTGCATTAATGGTGTATATTTTTATGTGTTTCTCATAAAAACAGTCCCTTATTGTGGATAATCTGAAAATGAGATCAGTTCATGATCCTTTATAGTCCACTGTATTATGCACTTAACAGAAGCTTATCATAAATTACTTTCAATAGAAGACATATATCATTTGCAATGTGTATTAATGTGCTCCTCTTTTGAGACATCAGCAATTTACCATTAATTTGCTTTGCTGTCATCCATACTTAAGTTAGTGGTGTAGATTCATGTTACATTTCAATATAGTACATAAACACACCTGTATGTATTCATCTTCATCTGAGCTGTGGAAGTCATACTGTTTAATGTCGCTTTTATTGATAACAGGTAATGGCTCATTAGTGGCTTGTGCAGGTGTTATTAGAGTCTCAGTTTTAGGTTTCTTTGGATATTTCTTCTTCTGACGGACAACTTCTGAAACTTCTTCCTTTATAGACAAATGGTGAGGGTGCTGGGTAAGGAAGAATACAGCCTATCATTACATTAGTTGTAAAAAGAAAAGAAAAAAGAAAATTCATGCTAATACAATATATTTAAGGAAAGGTACAATTCAAAATATCCTGGTACTGGTTGTCAATAGCATTTTCAAACTGCAATTTGGGCAAGCTTATCTTGATAATCTGTGTACATAGTATTTGGAAAACAGTCTTAATCTGCTTTATATGGTATCTGTTTTGAAATACATAAAATATTTCTGTCTAAAGGATGAGAAAATGGATAAATAAAATGTATCCTTTGCATTTCTACAATGTGTGTGAAGATAGACACTCCTGATCAAACTGTATATTTTACCGAATCTCTCAGTGAACAGAAGCCGATATAAGCTCTACATAATACAAAGTAAAATATGGCATCTTTCTCTGATTTTTACAGACTGAAATTAATACAAATGGGAACATGGCACGTGCAAATGTTTGGGCACCTTTCCAACTGGATTCATTACCACTTTTTTTTTTTTTTTTTAAACTAGGGAGGAGTGGCCTAGTGGTTGGGGCAAGTTACCTCAAGCCGGAAGGTCGGGGGTTCAAATCCCACTAGAGGACAGCAACCTTGGGCCGGAAGGACTGGGTTTTCTAGTCCCACAAGTGCTCCTTGTAGTCTTGGGCAAGCCACTTAACCCTCCATTGCCCATGTTCCCTGTAAGTATTAGTATATGTGTCTCATGTTAAATGTATCGCCCAATTGTGTTGTGACCACTTTGATTGAAGGATTAGGTGGTATACAAAACTGTCTAAATAAATAAATAATAAAGCCCAGACGTTTAGTGACTTGTTAGGTGTTCACTTACTCAGATGAAGGCAATTTCATGATTCAACAAATACTCTCCGACTTCTCAGCTTGTAATCATTGCTCTACCTACTTTCAACAACTGAAGTCTCCTCTCTAAGCAACTGACTGAACATTTGAAAACAAAGATAATTCACTCTTACTAAGAAGAAAGAAGGTATTAAAAAAATATCTAAATGTTTCCAGCTAGCCATTTCAATTGTCAGAAACATTTTTAGAGACACAGACTGCTGAAGTCAATGCATGATTGGAACAAGAACAAGGAAAATCTCTGTTAAAGCTGCCCAAAAACTGGTTAGACCATAAGATCCAACAAATCACTATCAATAACCTGCTGAAAAGTTTAACTGATACGGTAATAGTCCACAGGTCTGCAGTACAACACTGCTTACACAACAATTTGAAGGAAACCTTTTCAATGGCTTAAAGCAAAAAAGTCATCTGAAGTATGCAAAAGAAAACCTGGTACAAACTGATGAAATGAAAATTGAACTGTTTAGCTACAATCATACAAGACAGATTTGGAGAAAAATAGGTGAAGCAATCAAAAGAAAAGAATACCTTGGCAACCATTAATCACAAGGATACATATATTATAATTTGGAATTGAGTTGCAGCCAGTGACACAGGAAATTTAATGCGAGTGGAAGGAAGGAAGAATGCATTCAACTAAAATATCAACATTTTAGAAGCTGTTTCACAATCAGTGAAAAAACTGGAGAAGAAGAGAGAGGCTGGATACATCGACAAGGCAGCAATCCAAAACATCTCTTAAAACAATCATAAAGTACTTAAAGGAAAGAAATATGAAGGTTTTGGAATGGTCTTCACAGCCCTAGACATCATTATTTTTGAAAATCTGTGGGGCGACAGCAAACACAGTAACATAGTAAATGACGGCAGATAAAGACCAGTATGGTCCATCTAGTCTGACCAGTATGATGGCAAGAGTACTTGCACCTGCTGCTCCGTGCAGGCCAGCCCTCCTCACGTCTTTGTTTAGGGGTGAACCCACCACTCCATGTAGGACACTCCTATTTGTTGAGAATTTAGATGGTTCAAATTATTTTGATTTTATCCTGTTGCTGTAAAGGGATCCACTGTGTCTGTCCCATGCCATTTTGAATTCCATCACCGTGTTTGCTCCCACCACTTCCATCTGGAGGGCATTCCAAGCATCTACCACCCTTTCTGTGAAAAAGTATTTCCTGACATTGCCTTTCAATTTATCACCTTGCAGCTTTCCTGTCGTGCCCTCTAGTTTTACAGCTTCCCCGTCTTTGGGAAGCTGTTTGTTCATTATTTCCCTTTAAGTATTTAAAGGTCTGAATCATATCTCCCCTGTCCCTCCTCTCCTCCAAAGTGTACATGTTTAAGTCTTCAGTCCTTCAGCAATATCGCTCACAAATACATTGAACAGTGCCGGGCCCAGGACCGATCCCTGGGGCACCCCGCTAATCACCTTCCCTTCATCTGAGTGAGCTCCATTTACCATCACCTTCTGTCGTCTGTCAGTCAACCAATTTTTGATCCAAATTACTATCTTGGGATCCGTCCCCAAGCTACTAAGTTTATTAATAAGCCTCCTATGAGGAACAGTATCAAAGGCTTTGCTGAAATCCAGGTAGATGACATCCATCGCATACCCCTGATCCAGTTCCCTGGTCACCCAGTCGAAGAAATGAATCAGATTTGTTTGTCAGGATCGTCCTTCGGTAAAACCATGTTGCCACGGGTCTTGCATCCTGTTGGTTTTGAGAAAGTTCACTATTCGCTCTTTCAGGAGCGCCTCCATTATTTTTCCTGCCACCGAGGTAAGGCTCACAGGCCTGTAGTTTGACAAGTCTTCCCTGTCACCACTTTTGTGTAGAGGTACGACATCAGCCATTCTCCAGTCCTGAGGAACCTCTCCTATTTCCAAGGATCTGTTGAAAACGTCCTTTAACGGCCCTGCAAGAACCTCCCTGAGTCCTTTCAGTATCCTTGGATGTATCCCATCTGGTCCCATAGCCTTGTCCACTTTCAGTTTTGCAAGTTGTTCTAACACTTCATCTTTTTTGAATGGTGTGGTATCTACTTCATTCCCATTTTTATATTTGTGAGTCACAGGAGGTCCTTCTCCAGGACTTTCCTTAGTAAAAACAGAGCAGAAGTATTCGTTTAGCAATTTCGCTTTTTCAATGTCACTTTCCACAAGTTCGTTCGCAGCACTTCTGAGTCCTGAAGTTCCATCTCTGATCATCTTCCTTTCCCTAATATACCTGAAGAAAGTTTTGTCGCCACACTTAACATCTTTAGCCATCTTTTCCTCTGCCTTTGATTTTGCTATCCTTATTTCTCTTTTTGTCTCTTTTAGTTTGATCCTGTATTCATTTCTGTGTTCCTCTGTTTGTGAGCTTTGAATTTTGTGAAAGCTGTGTTTTTTGCCTTTATTTGAGCAGCCACTTCTTTGGAAAACCAAACAGGTTTTCTTCTCTTGTTTTTGTTTACTTTTCTTACATATTTATCTGTTGCCCCGTTTATTGCCACCTTTAGTTTAGCCCATTGCAATTCCACTTCCCTTATCTCCTTCCACCCTGTCAGCTTCTCCTTTAGGTACTTGGCCATTTTATTGAGGTCGGTGTTTTTGAAGTTTAGGACTTTGAGCTTGCTATGATTGGCCTGTACCATGGCTTTTAACTCAAACCACACCGTGTGATGATCGCTGCTGCTCACAGGGGCACTCACGCAGACATCTGACATGCTATCACCGTTGGTGAGCACTAAATCCAGTGTTGAGCTTTCCCTGGTTGGTTCCATCACCATTTGTCTAAGTAACGCATCTTGGAGAGCATCCACAATTGTTTTGCTTCTTTCCAGATTTGCAGAAGGAGTAATCCAATTCACATCCAGTAGATTAAAGTCACCCAATATTATCACTTCCCCCTTTGTGGCTATCTTGGCAATATCTATAATCAGTTCGTTATCTATCTCTTCAATTTTTGTCGGAGGTCTATAGACTACAGCAGTATGGATGACAGTGCCATCTCCTCTTTCCAACACAATCCAGAGTGCTTCTTCTTTTCCCCATTCCCCCTGCATTTCAGTAGCTTTAATATTGCTTTTGACATACAAGGCTACTCCTCCACCTCTTCCATTTTCTCTGTCTCTTCTGAATAGATTATAGCCAGCTATGGCTATATCCCAATCATGCGATTCATTAAGCCATGTTTCTGTAATGGCCACAATGTCCAAATCCATTTCCACTATTAGGGCTTTCAGGTCCGGAACATTGTTGGCTAAGCTTCGAGCATTTGTGCTCATTGCTTTCCAGCATTTAACTGGCTTGTGTGTATTTTGCATTGATTTTGTTCTGCCTATATCTTCCCACTTGTCGATGATGTGTGATTTAAAAGTGTGGCTGTTTCTGATTTTAATCTGCTTTTGCAGGGGGTGACCTCCAGAGCTTGACCTTCCACATCCGTCAACCCCTTTTTCTAGTTAAAATGCATATCCACATATCGCTTGAATTTTTCACTTAGGATTCTTTTCCCTGCGATAGAGAGATGTGGTCCATCAGCACAGTATAGTCTCTTGTTGTTCCATCTGTTGCCCCAGTCGCCAATGAATCTGAATACTTCTTGTCTGCACCAGGTCTGAAGCCATGTATTAAAGCTGTTAATGCAATGCAGCCTTTTTGCCCCCTTACCAAGAACAGGTAGAACCTCTGAGAATGCAACAGTGTTAACAATGGGCTTGAGTTTCTCTCCCAAAGATTGAAAGTCCTTTTGGACTGTAGAGGCACTGTTTCTAGCCAGGTCATTTGTGCCCAAGTGGATAACAACATCAAGTTTGGAGTGTTCACTTTCTGCTCTAAGTACTTCAACAACGTGGTTTGTACTCCTGCTGGCTGAAGAGCCTGGGAGGCACCTGACTATGTTCTTTCCTTTGAATTGTGTTTCCAAGTTGGTGCCACTGATTATGGAATCACCAAGTAGTAGCAGTTTGCTGTTTGGTGAGATTTTCTTCATATTTGGTCCTTTAGCAGGAGATTTGGCATTGTCTGTCTCATTTAAGAGCCCTTCAGTTTCTTTGGATTGGGCAGCCACATTCGCCAAGGCAGAGAAGGCATTATGCAGGGATATCTCTTGATGCATAGGATGTCTGTGTGTTACAGGTCGCAATTTACCAGAACCCACTGAGATCCACTTGTCCCTTGGGTGTTTGATTCTTTGTGGGAGCAGTGGTGGACCTTGTTAAGTTTGTATCCTAGAAGAGGTGTGCTTCATTGCAGCCAGTTCCTCCCTCAGTAGGGTCACCTCTTTAAGAATGGCAGCTAAGTCTTCCCTTAGCAGAGTTAATTCTTTATGCATGGCAGCTGTCCTGAGGCACAGAGGACAAACTCTTAGGTTCCAAATGATTCGTCTTGGAATGAATGTATTGCAGTTATTGCACTGAATACAAGACATGCTGAATAAGTAGGGCTAGAAGGAGAAGATAAAGAAGAAGAAAGGAAGAAGATGATGTGAGCTTTAACCCAAGTTAAAAGGATAGATGGCAACATATGTGACTACTATATAGGCAATGCAGCCCTGGGGGGGGGGGGGGGGGTGAGGTGTAGGGTGGGTGGGAACCTAAGTGTCTCTGGCCAGAAGGCTGTTCCTGAACTGGGGGCATCCACATATATCTGCTCCAAGGCTACCCAGAAAAGCAGTCAGTCAGTCAGAATATCCCCAAGCTTAATGTATAACTACATTAAACTTTATATTAGTGATATAACAGTTAAAAGATATCTTAGCATCAAGCAAAAAGAAAATGTAAGCTGTAACTTAGCGTTTTTCAGGCTTTAAAAACTGGGCCATCTGGAAAGGACTGGAACTATGGCAGCCAGTAAGCTGATCCAATTAGCCCTTCCCCTGTCCTGCGAGCTGCTTTGTACCAGAAAATTCAAACAATGGAAGCCAAATAGTTACACTGAACTTTCTCCCTCCTGTATCACACACAGCTATCTGATTTAAGGGCTACACAGTCAGAATATTCCCAAGGTAAGGTATAACAGTTAAAATCTATCTTAGCATCAAGTAAAAAGAAAATATAAGCTGTAACTTAGCGTTTTGCAGGCTTTAAAAACTGTGCAGTCTGGAAAGGAAGCATGGAGGGCATGTTGTTGGCTGCACAGCTCCTGCTTTTCTGACTGACTGACAAATGGTTGTCTTAGGGCAAGTGTTTATGTCCTTTTGTACTGTGACAGAGGAAGTCTGACCCCTGATGAAGGCTGTTTATGTCGAAACTTGGCAGACTCGGATTGTTTATAATAAAAACATTTTCATGGCTTCA
The DNA here is from genome assembly GCA_033557465.1 of Ichthyophis bannanicus. Classification (NCBI taxonomy): domain Eukaryota; kingdom Metazoa; phylum Chordata; class Amphibia; order Gymnophiona; family Ichthyophiidae; genus Ichthyophis; species Ichthyophis bannanicus. The sequence continues at coordinate 702,338,365 of CM066036.1, forward strand.
TGATCTACTTCAACCCTGTATGTGATGATATCCCAAAAGTAGCCAGATTCCATGTTACTTTTGCTAGGGGGTAAGCTGTGGATTTCCCAAGACCCAGCTACACTAAAGCACAGTTACTTACCTGTAACAGGTGATCTCTGGGAACAGCAGGAATAAGTCTTCACATATGGGTACGTCGGTACCGACGGAGCCTGCGCGGGAACGCTCCCCAGCGTCCAAAAAGAAAGCCTTTGGGAGCATCCCATGCGCATGCGTGCTGCCTTCCTGCCCATTCACTTCCCTCTCATCAGTCGGGTTTGTAGCTGAGACCGAAGGAGGGAAGTAGACAAATTAGAGAGAAAGAGAGAGAGAGAACTCCTCCTAGGGGAGGTGGGTGGGTTGTGAAGATTTATTCCTGCTGTTACCAGAGATCACCTGTTACAGGTAAGTAACTGTGCTATCTTCAGGAACAAGCAGTAATGAGTCTTCACATATGGGGACTCCCAAGCTAGAGATGCCTGGAGGAGGTCCCAGCATGTTGCAAATCTAATAGATGGGCCATGCTATTTCCCAGAACCTCAGGCATCCAAGGGATGGAGGGTAGGAGTTGAACTAAAAAGGATGTGCTGTGGAAAAGCTTGACTAAACAAGGCGTCTAGAGAGGAGTCCTTGTGTAGATCAGAATTGTTAGTGAAAATTGGATTCCAATTTTCTAATGTGGATCTTAGTCAAAAATATTGCAAAAATATTTGTTGAGACTAATGGTCTGGTGCTAGAAACCAGTACATTATCTTCAAAGAAAATACCTTACTGAGAAGTAGAGGAAAATACATTTCGCAATACAGGCAGAGGTCAGAAGCCTAAAAGGCTAGAAGTAATCCCAGAAGAAAAAACTGGGAGTTTATTGAGGTTGGACTTTGGATGAGAAGCTAAGCTTCTGTAAGCCAACGTTTGAAGCTCTTTGTCCTTGGAGCAGAAAAAGGCTCTAGGAAAGAGAGGAGATAAATCTGACTGGTTTGCAGAAAACGGATGGGTCTTTGAGACCCCTCTATCCAATGAAAGAAAGAAAGAAACATTTGTAGTAGGCGGTGTAGCCTCCAATTTCTTGAAGATCAGCAATGTCTTCCCTAAGTGATGTCACTTAGGATGACTTTACATGGAGAGCTTCAGATGTAACGTAACCGGAGAGGTTAAAGTAAAAGAAGGTAGTTTGTGATTACCATAGAAATTGGTTGTCCAGTTAAAAGCCTATGGCATGCTGGAACAGCATTAATATAGACAGCAACAAATATTTCAGAGTGATATATATATATATATATATATGTGTGTGTGTGTGTTTATATACACACACACACTGTCACACAGTGGCATAAAAATTATTATTATTAGATAGGAGAGTCCATTTTAAGAACCAAGGAAACTTGGTCTAGTGGTTTTAAACTCCAATCCTTTAAAGCAAACAATCAAAACAGAGTGGTAGGGATGAAAAAAGGCTTTTATTCCCTTTACGCATGGGGTCATAAATTGGTCACAACTGAAAATAATGTCCTTAACTTCAGGCACAAAAGAAAACACAAGGTTTAAGGAAAACTGTTAACTTCACAGTTGTAGCGGGGCACAAACATAGCTTCCAGTTTAAAGCACATTTGTACAATTCTTCTGCTCAGCACATAATAGACATTCTGCAGATACCACAAGTCATTCATACGTCCTCCAAAGACTCTGTGCTATGGGAAATGCAGAGAGAGCAATCCATCTCCTCTGGGTCTGGCAACTGTTCCACCAGTTCCACTTGCATCGGCTCAGGAATTGGTATGTCTAATTCTGTGTTAACAGTCTCTGGAATATTGTATTCTGGAGCTTTGTATATTTCCCTTAATACTTTCCAGTGCCTCAGGCCTAGCCTGGAGCGCTGGCCACGTGTCCCCTTAGTATTAACTGGGCTTTCTCTTCTTAGAGATTCCACACTTCCTTTACAAGAACTTTTACAGGGCAAAGGCTTCTTTGTAGGAATATAATTCTCATACCTCTTATTGCAGCAGCACAATGAGGAATGGTTTTTCCTTTGGGCTTGCTTCCTCCCTTCAGCAGCTTCGTGCCAAGCTTTTCTCTGAAAGTCTGATTCCTCTCTCACCCGTGGGAACAGCTCTTCTGGTAAATGCCTGCTCTTGCAACAGCCCAAATCCTGGCTTCCTTGCTCAGCCTGGCTTTTCCTTCCCAGCTGATTCCTCCTTGCTTCTTGCTTGCAATCAGTATAAGTCTTCCTCCTCTGCCAGCAAACAGCTTTCTCTTTCTGTTCCTCCTTCTGTGTCCGTGTCTCTGTCTGTGTCTCTCCCTGCTTCCCTTCTGTGTCCGTGTCTCTGTCTGTGTCTCTCCCTGCTTCTTTTTAACTTGAGGCAGTGCTTCCTTATAAAGGACTCCTCTCTTTGAGGCTTGTGAAATGTTTGTCATGTGCTTCTGACCAGCTAGGCGTGGCCCTTCAGTCTCCCTGACTGCACTCCTGCTCCCTCTAGCTGGTCCCTGTGAATATTGCACTCTGTGCACATCTTTTCCTTGCTGACAAACAGGTTCACTTCTCTCATCAGGGCTCTCATCAGCCTCCGCTGCATCACAACACACACACACATATATATATATATACATACACACACACACATATATACACACAAATCAGAGAGACTCACTTAAAAAACAAGAAGGGGTAAGACCTGCTTGAAAATATGGATAGAGAACTCCTCAGTGGTTATACGTGGAAGAACCATGAAGAAGGTTACATGGAAACCAGTGGAATGTTCCTAGTCAGAAGGATAGGTCTAGATCTCTGAATTCTAGACTTTGAATAACCAGAAATGGAGATCTACGTGAAGGGGTGCAGAGAAAACCTTAGTCTTAAGACAACAAGTCTGGATCCTTCTATAATTTCAGTGTGGAGAAAAAGACGCAATAAAAGGGAATACCATATTTGCCCATCTATGAGGGCAATATGAGTATAATGTGTTCTTTGTTCAGCATAAGCTCCAATGAAGTATTGGGAATTAGAAGGAATGCACTAGACAAAGACAGACTGCAGTAAAAAGAAATGCATCCCTGTTGGAAGAGCTCCCTGGAGATGTGGAACAACTCAGGGAATTAAGCAATTCTTTATGCTTTCACGTGATCTAAACTCTGGTTCATTTTCCCCAAAAGGAAATTTTAAGGAAGATGATAAAAGTAGGAAAAAACTGGTCATGTGGGAGCATGACTGGGCAAGCCTTTCAACCATCTGGAAGTTACCCACCAGGAATGGCTCTGACGCTTTCTGACAAAGGCCCATAGTTGCAGAGCTTTTTGTAGAATTGCACAGAGCATGTTGTAGGTTGCCCAGGTGAGATCTGGTTGTTTAATTCCCAGTGTGCAACCTAATCTATTCTGTTGGAGCCAAAGAATTGAAGATGGCTAAGAATAGTAGACAGGCTGGTTGCCTGCAACGATAAACTGTCCGAGTAGGTTTTGGAACCTCTCTTGGAATTATGTGTTATTAAGGCAGCAGAAGAGGTTAGGTCCTATAGATTGGAAAAGGACCGACAGACCGAATTAGAAGTGATAAATTCTCACTTATGGTCTGATAAGCTGTCTTAAAGAAATATTTGAAAGACTGCAAAGGGGAGAAAACTCTGTATGGAAATTACTTACTGGAGTAGGTACGTAAGATGGTGACATGAATACTGGCAGCAGTCAGCATCATACCCAAATATCAGTACCAGTATCCAGATAGCAGTCGGCACCGAATATGTGGGTGTATCTTTGAACACTGCAGCTGGCATTTAAAAGTAACGTTGGCCATGGAGTTTAAAACTTGACCTGATGGTGTTTTAGGAGGTCTACAATTTCTTTGACTTCCTCACCAACCTATTCTTTATAGAAGGATCATTTACGAATTTGTGATGTACATCTGTGTGCAGTCCAGAAAGCGTAGTTACTCACCTGTAACAGGTGTTCTCCAGGAGCAGCAGGAATCGGTTCTCACATATGGGTGACGTTGGCGCCGACGGAGCCCTCGTGTGGAGCATTTCCCCAGCTTTCATAGAAAGCCTTTGGGAATGCAGCGCGCATGCGCGGTCCCCTTCCCGCTCAAGGGTGCCATCTTGCTCAGACTGATGACATAGCTAAGACAGCAAAAAACAAAAATGAAATATAGATATGACCGCAACTCCAAGGGGAGGAGGGAGGGTTGTGAGGACTGATTCCTGCTGCTCCTGGAGAACACCTGTTACAGGTAAGTAACTACGCTTTCTCCAGGACCAAGCAGGAAGTCAGTCCTCACATATGGGACTCCCCAGCTTAAGGCTACCAGGGACCCAAAGCTGAAAAATGAGCTCCCTCTAGACCCCCAGCATGTGCGAAAAGAATCTTCTCTGATATCGCCCCCGTACGGTAGCCCAACACTAGTGCCGGAGGGTAGGAGTTGCCTATACTTCAAAGAGATTACGGAGTACCACCTGCCCAAAAGCACTGTCCCTGCGGGACTCCCTCTCGAGGCAGTAGTGGGCCGCAAAAGTCTGGCTTGAAGACCAAGTAGCGGCCCTGCAGATGTCTGCCAACAGAACAGAGCAGAGATGAGCCACTGACACAGCCTTCGCCCTGACACGGTGGGCCATGACTGGACCCTGCAACGAGAGGCCGGCTGCCCTGTACGCCCAGGCGATGCAGTCTGCTACCCAGATGGACAAGGTACGCTTGGAGACAGGCAACCCCATCTTATTAGGGTCAAAAGAAACGAAGAGCTGTACAGCCCTTCGGTGTCCCTGCGTACGATCAAGGTAGAAGGACAATGCCCTTTTACAGTCCAGGGTATGCAAGACCATCTCAGCCCGGCTGGCATGCGGCCTGGGAAAGAAAGTCGGAAGAACCACCTCCTGATTGAGGTGGAAGGAGGAGATAACCTTTGGAAGGAACTTAGGGTGAGTCCGCAAGACTACCCTGTTCCTATAGAACCTAGTGTATGGTGCATCTGACACCAGAGCTCTAAGCTCGCTCACTTGCCTTGCTGAGGTAAGAGCCACCAAGAACAACACTTTCCAGGAGAGAAAATGCAAAGGGCAAGTAGCCATAGGCTCAAATGGTGGGAAAGTAAGCTGTTGCAAGACCACATTCAAATCCCACTCAGGAGCAGGTGGACGAACCGGAGGCTTAAGCAAAAGCAGGTCTCTGAGGGAAGCGAGTCACCAAAGGGTGGCTTGAAAGAGACTTGCCCTCCACCGGTGAGTGGTGCGCTGAGAGAGCACTGAGATGGACCCTAACAGAGTTGAATTTAAGGCCTAGTTTGGAAAGGTGAAGCAAATATTGCAGCACCACTGGTACCAGGCATGAGAAAGGATCCTCCTTTTGTTCAGCACACCAGGTGGAGAACCTACGCCAATTGAAGGCATAAGATTTCCGGGTGGACTGCCTCCTAGAGGCCAAGACCACGTCCTCCACTTCCCTCGGCAGTAGTAAGGGTGCTAGAACTACCCTTTCAGCAGCCAGGCCATCAACTTGAGGGACTGGAGGTTGGGGTGTAAGAGAGATCCCTGCTCCTGAGACAGGAGATCTGGTTGTATCCCCAGAGGAAGAGGAGTGTCCACCGCTAGTTGCAAAAGAAGTGGGAACCACAGTTGCCTTGGCCATCTGGGGGCCACCAGGATCACCGAGACCTTGTCCTGGAGCACTTTGAACAGTGTCTTGGGCACTAGAGGCATGGGAGGAAACGTATATAGGAGGCCTGTAGACCAAGGAATAAGAAACGCATCCGCTACTACTCTGAGAGGATGCGTTTGTCTGGAGCAGAACCTGAGCAGTTTACGGTTCAGTGGACTGGCAAAGAGATCTATGTTTGGACAACCCCATCTTAGGAAGATTTGTTGAACCACCAGAGGATTCAACTGCCATTCGTGGGGCTGTAGGATCCTGCTCAATCTGTCTGCTAGATAATTCTCCTGTCCAGGGAGATAGACCGCTTTGAGAAGTATGCCATGATTGACTGCCCAGGTGCACAGGTCCTGTGCTTCCTGACAGCGAGGGCGGGACCCTGTGCCCCCCTGTTTGTTCACATAGAACATAGCAACTTGATTGGCCGTCTGAACTAAGACGGACTGGTGAGAGAGGACATGAGAGAAAGTCCGTAGGGCCAAGCGGATAGCTCTCAGCTCCAAGAGATTGATCTGCTGTGCGGCCTCCCATGGAGACCACAGGCCCTGCGTGCATGCTCCCTGGCAATGTGCACCCCAACTGTGAAGAGAAGCATCGCTCCTGAGCACTTGGGAGTGTGGAGGTGCCTGATAAGGTACTCCTTGCACCAGATTCGGAAGATGAAGCCACCACTGCAGAGAAGATGTTAGCAGCTGGGACACCCTCACCTTGTCCGCCAGGTTTCCTGTGGCCTGCAGCCACTGAGTCCGGAGGCGCCACTGACCCGGCCTCATGTGCAGACAGGCATTTGGAGTGAAGAGCCTCAAGAATTGTCTGGTGGAGACCAGAGAATTGCTGCGGAATTGTCTGGCCAAATCCATCAGTCTGTGGGCCCTGTCCACAGGCAAAAAAGCCTTTGCCTGCAGGGTGTCTAGTCTTGCTCCTATGAACTCCAGGCTCTGTGAGGGGCGCAAAGTGGACTTTCGAAATTTATGACAAACCCCAGATGCTGGAGAAGAGAGATAGTGCGGAGGGTGGCTTGATTGGTCTCCTGTGGAGACTGACCCGATGAGCCAGTCGTCCAGGTATGGAAAGACAAAGACCCCTTGAACCCTGAGGTAGGCTGCTGCCACCACTGCTAGGCACTTGGTGAAAACCCTGGGGGCGGAGGTTAGGCCAAAAGGGAGTACCCTGTACTGAAAATGGTTTCCTCCCACCACAAATCTGAGATATTGTCTGTGGTCTGGATAAATAAGGATGTGAGTATAAGCACCTTTAGGTCTAAGGAGCATAGCCAATCTCCCTGCTGGAGGTAAAGCAGCAGTATTCCAAGGGTAAGCATCTTGAACTTTTCCCTCTCCAGGAACTTGTTTAAATTTCGCAAGTCTAGGATGGGCCGGAGGCCTCCTGTCCTTTTTGGTACCAGGAAGTACCTGGAATAGAAGCCTTGACCTCTCAGGTGTTGGGGCACCGGTTCCACCGCCTGTTCCATTAGAAGACTTGCGAACTCCTGCAGGAGTAGGTTCCTGTGGAGGGGGACTCTTGGAGGCTCCCCTGGAAAGTAGGAGGGGGGTAACTGGTGGAAATGGAGCAGATAGCCCCTCTGGACTATGCTTAGCACCCCCAGGTATCCCTTGTTACAGCCGACCACCTGTGGGCGTACAGGTTCAAGCGGCCTCCTGTGCTGAGAGGGGCCAGCTGAGGAGGAGAGGCTATGATACTGGAGTCAAAACCCGGCTCCCTGCTGTGCAGGAGCTGGAGCTAGTGGCTTGGGGGTTTTCTGCCCCTTGGCCTGCTGACCCTGTTGGGGAGCTGTGGAGGCCTGGTACTGAGGGTAAGATTTGTAGGCAGATGACTTTCTCGGGTAAAAGGACTTTTTCCCCGAGCCCTTCTTTTTTTGAGAAGGGGCAGAGGTTTTCCTGGACAGCCTTGTCCTGGTGAGAGTCTCGGACTCCAGTTCTGCAGCCTTTTCAGCCATGGGCTCGCCAAAGAGGTTTCACCTCAGCAGGGGACATCGACCAACTTGTCTTGCACCCATGGCTCGCGGTCTGATGACTGTAGCCAGGCCTGACGGCGTGCACCGATCCCGGCCGCGGTTACTCGGGCCAAAGCCTCGAAGCCATCATAAGCTGCTCGGAACAAACTTCGAGCATTCTCGGATCCCAGTTGATAAGGCTGTGAACCTCTGCAAAGGTTCCTCGGAGAGACCAGCAGAGAACCCGGCAATCTCCTTTGCCAGATCTCGAAGGTACATGCCCATGTACAGCTGGTAGGTCTGGACACGGCAGGCAAGCATAGAGCCCTGGAAGCACTTTCTACCAAGGGCATCCAAGTTCCGGGCCTCCCGGCTGGGAGGCACCGAGGAGTGCATCTTCTGACTCTTCAGCCGATGCATGGCCGATTCCACAACCATGGAATGGTGCGGTAGCTGTGTCTTCTGGAACCAGGGGCTCTGGCGGACTCGAAAGATGGAATCGACCCGCTTGCTCAAAACCGGCGTTGAGGCCGACGCCTCCCACATGCAGAAGAGCAACCGTCCCAGCATCGGAGGAACCAGTACAGTAAAGGCCTCCTTGGGAGAAGAGTCATACTGCAGGGCCTCGAGCTCCTCGGCTCGGAGTTCCTCGGCTCAGGGCTCCTCCTCGGGGTCCGCAGGGAAGGCCAAGGCCTTGGCCATGTCCCGCACGAAGTCCAAGAACTGGGTGTCCTCTGGGGGGGGGGGGGACCATCTCCAAGGTTCAGACTCTGGTGAATCCGAAGGGACACACCGAGTCCGAAAAGTGTCCGGGGACTCCTCGTCCTCCGTTTCCCAGCCCGACCCCTCGGAGGAGGAATCGAGCGGCTCCGGTTGGGCAGGCACCGATGCCATCTGCCCCGACGCCGAGGGTATCGGCGTCGACGACCTCGGTCCCAAACGGGAGGCCGAGCGAGACCTTGGCTGAGCATTGACTCGAGAGCGCATGGACTCGAGGATCGGCTCGGCCTCCGGGGTCGACTTGGACGTCGATGTCCCGGTGGTCGGGGCAGATGCACCGGTGAGACCAGCGATCAGTGCCCGCTGCTGTTCCATGAAGGCAGCCAAGCTGCTCTCCAAGGCCGTCAACCTGAGTCCGAGCTCAGGAGACTCAGCAGCCCCCGACTCGGGCCCCGATGGCGTCGGGCCCGACGTCGGCTCCCCCGGAGGAGAGTCCACAAGGACGACAGTACTCACGTGACTCGGGGACTCCATCTCTACACGAGGTTGTTTTAGCAGGCCTGTCCGACTATGAAGACCCGGGACGGCGTTCGGGGCTATGCGACTTGGCCCTCGAGGAGCCAAGTGCATCCACCGACGCCGCCCTCGCGGGTTTCTTCTTCCTTTGGTGCTCCCGCGAGGGAGACCCCCTCTCAGAGGAACTCCGGCGATGCTCGGGACCGGAGTCCTGAGATGTTTAGGCCTCTGACGAAGTCCGGGCCCGGCCGGACGCGGAGTCAAAGAAGATTCTTTCCTTCTGGTGCTGACGGCTCCTCAACGCCTTCAAGGACATTTTCCCACATGGACCACAGATCATCAGGTCATGATCGGGTCCGAGGCAGCAGTCATATGTGTCGGTGAGAAACATCAGTTACTTACATCGATCACACTTTTTAAACCCGCTGGCAGCCATCGGGGGAAAAAGGACCCCTGCAAGGTCAAAAGACGGGGCTGCCAGGGAAAAATAGAAAAATGGCACGAACGCTAGTCACAAAGGACAAAAACCAAAAAATAAAGTCCGGGCTCGATACCGGTGTACCGGGCCCAGGCGGGAAAGGGAAACCGGTATCGAACCGAAGAAAAAACACGGATCCACGCAGAAAATCAACTTTTTTCTTGGGTGAAAATGAAACACGTCCGTCGGGCTCCGCGTAAAAAAGAAGACTGAGCAAGATGGCACCCTTGGGCGGGAAGGGGACCGCGCATGCGCACTGCATTCCCAAAGGCTTTCTATGAAAGCTGGGGAAATGCTCCGCATGAGGGATCCGTCGGCGCCGACATCACCCATATGTGAGGACTGACTTCCTGCTTGGTCCTGGAGAAGCATGAAACCATGGCAGCATTTATTTGTATTTAACACATGTAGCGATTGCTGTGATTGAAGCTCTAAATGATTTATCAAATATATCATAAGTAGATCTAATTTGGCTTTGCGGCCAAATCGTTTTTCTTTGTTTATTAAGTGACACAAACCAACTGCATTTTCTGTAAGCAAGTGTCTATGTACTTTAACATACAGACTTGATGCAAACATAGCTGTGTTAAGTCTTTCTTCCTATCTGGTCTAGCATATTAGGATTCTCCTGTGAAGAATAATGGAAAATTGAGACTTTTTTGGCCTTCCTCACTGCTGACTGCATTACTACTGAGTGATGTGCCAAATGGATCTCATCAGAACCACAGACTGAACTTTATATTTTGTATTAATTCTCTTGTAGAATGGATATTGGGTTTTGTTAGGCTTTTGCTTGGATGTCCAGAAGCAATCTCTCTATGGAGACTGCTGGTGTCTCCTTAGCTACTTCTCAATATTTTAAGAAACTAAATACATCAACATTTTTGGTTCCCAAGCCAGTGCTTTAACTCATTAGGCTACTCCTCCACTCCACTTTTTGGATGGCAAATTTCTTTTTGCTAATTTCAGAAGAAATTTATGATATATAATATCCTCAAAAGAAGATCTATCTCTTAATAATGGCAGATGTGAAAGATTAGGTGGCAGACAAGTACCCTTCTGTTTGTTGGGGGGAATCCAGGAACTAAGGAGACTCTACAGAGATATCCAGGAAAAACATGCAGGAGACTCACCTTCTGAATATGAACAACTAACAAGTAGCCTAGACATTACTGTAGAGGAGGTTCCTGTGATTTTTGAGCTGGAGTGATTGAAGATAAAATAAGAGGCAGCTTATGTGAGTTATTCTTAGCCTGCGTCTGGCTCTGGTAGGATGACAAGTTCCTTTAAAACACTTATGCTACACTAAGCAGTTGGTGCTGCATAAGTAGGTGCAGACATGGAAGAGGCTAGTTCACCTTCTTCAGTCACTACAATCTTTGAAGACAACTTGATGAAATAGAATTTACACTTACCTGGTAATTGTCGTTCCTTGAGTGACGACAGTTTAGTCCTCTACCTCTTGGTTGTGCACCTCTTCCTGCAGCTAGGAGACTGGGCATGTCAAAGTCATGACATCACTGGATATAGCCTCCAGTGTACTATTGACAAAGCAAACTCAAAGGAACAACAAATAAGTAACTAAACCATAACTTTAAATAACTCCCCATTCCTCAACCGGAGGAGCCTTTTTAACCGTATCCGTCTTATATTTTCTTTTCTCTTTTTTTTTTTTTTAACTTTACATTCATGCCCCCCCTATGCAAACACGTATCCTATACCATCACCTCGTTTAAATAAGAGAAAAGAAAGAAAGAACAGAGAGGGATACTCACTGCGATCTAGAAACTGAAAGGATCTGTCTACTCCTTGAGATTGATGCTCCACTCCGCCTGAAAATAAACTCTGAAGAAATCACACTCCTGGGCGTGAATGAGGACTAAACTGTCGTCACTCAAGGAACGACAATTACCAGGTAAGTGTAATTTCTATTTCCTTATCGTTCCTCCAGTTTAGTCCTCTACCTCTGGGATGTAACAGAGCAGTAATCATTGGGAGGGACCTATCCAGCCAACTCACCACACCGCCGACCCGGAACAGGCCTCCTTTACTGCCAAAACATTTAAGCGGTAGTGGTTACTGAGGAAATGAAGAGATGACCTGGAAGCTGCTCCACCAATCCCCCCTGGTGGAATGACACAGTGATTCACCCATGAAGCCGCTTGTGCCCTGGTAGCAAGAGTCAGAACGCCCCCCGGAATCATACAACCTCGCCAGCAGAAAGCCGAAGCAACCACCGCCTTAACCCAGTGCGAAATGGCCGCCTTCGCTGCTGCTTCCCCGTTGTGGGGACCTCCAACCAGCACACAAAAACAAAGAAACGAACATCGCACCCTGCATGTAATGTTTCCTATCGGCGTAAGCTACGAATAAAAACCTCCCCTTCCAGAAAAACCGAGAAATGGAAGAGAAACCAATAGGCTCAGGAGAAAAATCAGATACCACCTTTTGGAAGGACGACAGGACTGCTCGCAAACACCACCCTCTATCCAGAAAGGGTGAAAACGGCTCATTACATGACAACGCCTGAAACTCCGAAACTCGTCGCACCGAACAACAAGGTATCAAAGCCACTGTCTATAACAGCAAATCCTTTACCGATGCCTGGAGTAAAGAATCAAAGGGCTCTTTAGCTAACGCCTCTAAGGCCCAATCGGGATCCCCCGGCGGCACCCGAACTCTCCTTGAGGAGCGCAGTCGGATCCCAACTTAAGGAAACGCTACACATCGATCCGAACACCTAGCGCTATTCCCTTCATAAAACCTCTACAGCCGGAAACAGTCGCCCACTGGATCCTCTAAGGAACTGGCCGCTAGTTCCTTCAGACACTGTCCTGCAGAGACCTCAGAGCAAGGATACAGACACCTTTGTCGCCCGGACTTGCCGCCGTGAACAGCAGCCTTCCAAAAGGCGCTTAGCATGGACCTACATAGCAGAAGCAGCCTGCCTCCTTGATCTCAACAAGGCGGCGAAGACTGCCGCAGAATAACCCTTCTACCTGAGCCCCGCCCATACAAAGGCCAAACCGTAGGCGGGCACCGATCCACCTGAGACATTCGTCACGGACCTAGCCGCAGCAGAACATCCGCTACCGACAACTTCTAGGAAAAGCCTGTTGAGTAGGCGAATGAGAAAAGCCTAGTACGGCCATCTCGTCCAACTGGGCGCTACCAAGAGTACCTTTCTCCGAAAGCCTCGATACGCCAACGAGTTGCCCTATGAGAGCCCACGGGGAAAGGACAAGACAAAGACTTAATTGGGAGCTTACTGACCCTCGACTTGGACGAACCATCAGCTGCCCCATTCCTCCACCAGAGAGACCTCTGGGTGAACCCCAAGGAAGCCAATAATATTAGCTAGCGCGTGAATTAAGCCATAATGCACATTTGCCCCATAAAGCAAATCAGGCTCTAGTCGATTCAACTCCCTGATCCTTTCCTGTTCCAGGCGAGTAGACTGCTGTAAACACTGCGACCACCTGAAGCATGCTCTCGCCTCCCCAGGCTCCAAAAATGGGAGCTTGTAAGGCCAGAGCATTGCCCCCAACGATCGCTTCTGTGAACCATCTACTTTCCTATCTTGCGATAAAGAAGATTGCTAGGGCTCTGTTCCATACAGTGAGTCCACACCCCCTGGTAGTGCAAGGTGTGCACCCACCCACGTAGTACCCAGGCCTGCCCCTGCTTAGCCTCAAAATGTCAATCAAGAACAGGCGAATTCAGGACAGCTGAATACGTTCTTTAATTTATTTATTTATTTATTTTTTACAAAGACACCTCTAAACCAAAAATTCCTTCAGCATATGTTAAGAGACGCTCTTTCCGTGCCAATAATATGAAGTAGAAAGAACTCCCAAACACAGGCATACTAATCCACAGACTTCCTGCTAGAGTAACGCCCCATTCTGTCTGACTGCACAAAGATGGACTTTATATTTTAAGTTCAACTAGCACCTGGTGATATGAAATACAGCTCTCATTCCGCAGTGGCAATTGAGTCAGCAATGAAGAAGCCGAGAAACTGCAGACAAGTTCCCATTATACCACCTGGTAAAGACTCCACTTTTAGACCACTGAAGCAAAAAAGCATGCGAGAGTGCCTTGTGTCCTGCCAGCAGCTGATCGAATTGAAGGGATTCAGTGTATGCAGGGCATTGTCCAGAGAACGCAAGGCCCCTCCTCCAGGCTGACTCCACATTCACAGTCTAAACCGGCAGTCACCTTGGCTGATGCCGATCAGCGCGGAAGCCATCTTGTAAGCCCAGCATATGAAGTATGCCTACTAGAGTCTGAGCCGTTGCCATTGCTGCTAGAGAACTAGCCTGGCTGTGTGCTTCTGGCCCCCCATTAAGGCATTCGCTGAACACTAGCAGAGACTCTCCGTACTGGAGAACCGCTGATAAATGGAATGGGAGCATAGATAGCTTCAAAGGCCAGAGTTCTATTTTGCAACCCCTCTCCACTGAGCTGCCTTTTCCATATGTAAAATTAAACCACATATAGCCAAAATTAAGACATTACAAATCTATCGTAAAATCTTATAATTTGGGCAAAGCCAAACTAAACGGGAACATTTTCCATTAAGAAACCACACAACTATAAAATCCTTCCCATGACATAATGCTTATGGCAGAGCATTCCACATCTGTGGACTGGCCATGGCGCTCACCCAAGCACCTATTACAACTGTCCAAGAGAGTTATCACCATAATTCCTTTTGACTTGAATATGTTTACAGCGGAACATAGCAGTATATCACAGCAGCTAAGCCAAAATATTATCCTGCCATATAAACCGACTTTAACACTTTATAGGACCCTCTATGGATAGTGGAAGGAGATTCTGGTAAATCAACATAGCTATGTCCCTTTTTCTTTGCTTTTTTTTTTTTTTTTTTTAAGTATAGGACTCCAAAAACCAAGTTTCCGCCAACTCCAATGAAATCAAAGCAGATCAGCTAAAATTACCCGAACTGCTAATATAGCTTTGCAAGACGCTACCAGCCCCCGCTCCAGCCAGTTGTCCTTCCCCCCTTATCCTGGGGGATTCTGCATTGTAGGAGGCGTTGCCAGCCTACTGCATCTGCCAGGGAGCTGAAGAGCAAAATAGAAAGTAGAACCCCGGGAAGCAAACAGTGTCCCGTCCTTGGGATTCAGGCGCAAAAGGTAAAAATCAAAAGTAAAATCAACAGTGTTAGCTAAAAATGAACAAGGCTCTCTCTCACTAAAGCGAGTTTCTTTTTCTTTTTGAAAGCCCACCGAAGTCCGTGGGACCCAAGCTTTCGAACACAGCCCCTGACGCTGTGCATTAACCACAACCAGAGAAATGAAATAAAATGAAATGAAACCCTGCTCTAGTAATAGATGAGAATTTCCTGGGAAGGGCCTGCTAAGTGTTGCTATGAAACACACAAGCACCTCCCCAGGCCTTCCTGCAGTCAGAGAAATAGCAGTGGAATACACCGACCACCTTGCAAATGGAGGTCTTAGAGGTTGTTGCCTATGTGAACCTGATGAGTAATATGATTTTGTATTGTACCACCCCCCCCCCCAAGGATGGGGGCACTGAGTACTAAGTATATGTGATTCATGAGCAGCACTGTCATTCATAGAAACATGACGACAGAAAAAGACCACAAGGCCCATCTAGTCTGTCCTTCCATAACAACAACTACAACAGTCCACTTTTTACCTTTAGAGATCCTCTGTGTTGGTCCCATGCTTTTTTGAATTCAGTTACTGTCCTCATCTCCACCACCTCCACTGGGAGACTATTCCACGGATCCACTACTCTTTCCGTAAAGAAATATTTCCGCATATCACTCCTGAATCTATCTCCCTTCACCCTCATCCCATGTCCCCTCGTAGCAGAACTTGCTTTCAATTGAAAGAGGCTCTCTCCCTGAGCATTTATGCCACGGAGGTATTTAAACATCTCAATCATATCACCTCTATCCCGCCTTTCCTCTAAGGTGTACATATTAAGATCCTTTATTCTGTCCTCATATGCTTTATAATGAAGCCCATTAATCATTTTAGTAGCAACCCTCTGCACCGACTCCATCCTGTTCACATCCTTTTGAAGGTGCGGTCTCCAGAATTGCACACCATACTCCAAATGAGGTCGCACCAAAGACTTATACAGAGGCATTATCACCTCCTTTTTTCTGCTAGCCATTCCTCTCCGTATGCACCCAAGCATCCTTCTAGCTTTTGCCGTCGCCTTTTCTACCTGTTTAGCTACTTTAAGATCATCAGACACAACCACGCCTAGGTCCCGCTCTTCTTTAGTGGACAAAAGTACTTCACCTCCTATACTGTATTGCTCCCTTGGATTGCTGCAGCCCAAATGCATGACCTTACATTTTTTAACATTAAATCCCAGCTGCCAAATTCTAGACCATTCTTCAAGTTTAGCTAGATCCCTCCTCATGTTATCTACACCTTCTTGGGTGTCTACTCTATTTCAGATTTTGGTATCATCCGCAAATAGGCAAACCTTACCCGACAGCCCTTCCGCTATGACCAAGGACAGATCCCTGGGGCACACCACTGGTAACATCCTTCTCCTCAGAGTGAGCTCCATTTACTTGTACTCTTTGTCGCCTCCCACCCAACCAATTTCTAACCCAAGCAGTAACTTTAGGGTCCATCCCTCGGGTGCTCAGTTTGTTTATAAGTCGCCTGTGAGGAACAGTGTCAAAGGCTTTACTGAAATCTAAATACACCTCATCTAGAGCTCTCCCTTGGTCCAACTCCCTGGTCACCCAGTCAAAGAAATCAATCAGATTTGTCTGACAAGACCTGCCTCTGGTGAATCCATGCTGCCTCGGATCCTGTAATCCACCGGACTCCAGAAACCTCACTATTTTCTCTTTCAGCAGCGTTTCCAATAATTTACTCACCACCGAAGTTAAATTAACCGGCCTGTAGTTTTCAACCACATCCTTACTTCTGCTTTTGTGTAAAGGCACCACATGAGCCTCTCTCCAGTCCTTTGGCACCACTCCCGACTCCAACGAGGCATTGAAAAGGTCAGTCAGTGGAGTTGCTAGAACGTCCCCAAGTTCCCTCAGTATTCTAGGGTGTATCCCATCCGGTCCCATCGCTTTGTCTACTTTAAGTTGAGCTAGTTTCTCATGAACACAGTCTTTTGAAAATTGTTCAAGATGTCCCTCGCTTCTGTTCCTATTTGTGGGTGTTTTCTGAGGTCCTGCTCCTGGTTCTTCATCTGTGAACACAGAACAAAAATATTTGTTAAGCAATTCCGCTTTATCCTTATCAGCTTCTACATATTCCCCCCCTGCACCCTTGAGTCTGACAATACCACTTTTGCCCTTCCTCTTCTCACTAATATATCTGAAAAATGTCTTATCCCCCCATTTTATTGCATTGGCTATTTCCTCCTCCTTTTGAATCTTTGCCTTCTTGACTACTTTGCTAGCTTCTCTAAGTTTTTCCAAATACAGATGCCTGTCTTCCTCTCTCTGTGATCTCTTGTATTTCATGAAGGCCTCCCTCTTTTTCTTCACTTTTTCAGCTACTTCCTTCGAAAACCATAGCGGTCTCCTGTTCTTTTTGCCTTTATTTATCATTTTAACAAAAAGGTTGGTTGCCTTTAAAATACCCCCTTTCAGTTTTGCCCACTGTTTTTCTACATCCCCCAGCTGTTCCCATCCCACTAACGACTCCCTGAGGTATTGGCCCATCTTCGCAAAGTTAGTCTTCCTAAAGTCTAAGATCTTCACCTTGGAATGGATTCTAACAGCCCTAGTCCTAATACTGAACCACACCATCTGGTGATCACTGGATGCAAAATGATCTCCCACTACAACATCAGAAACACTTTCACCATTGGTAAGCACCAAGTCCAGTATGGCCCCTTCACGTGTGGGGTCTGTTACCAATTGCCTGAATAGTTCTCCCTGTAGAGAATCCAGGATCTCCTTACTTCTAGATGATATTGCAGCAGGAATGTGCCAATCAACATCTGGCATATTGAAATCTCCTAGCAGTAGCACTTCCCCTTTCCTAGCAATGCTGCGTATGTCTTCAATTAACTCTCTGTCCACCTCTTCCTCTTGTGAGGGAGGTCTGCATATCACACCAATGCAAATAGATTTCTCTTTCCCTCTTTCTAGTTTAACCCACAATGCCTCCTCTCTCCCTTTTAAGCTCTGTAATTCCAAAGCTTTAATAGTAGTTTTTACATATAGTGCCACTCCTCCTCCCCTTCTTCCTACCCTGTCCTTTCTGAATAAAGTATAGCCAGGTATAGTTACATCCCAGTCATGGTTTTCTGTGAACCATGTTTCTGTAACTGCCACTAAATCCAAGTCAGCCACTCCCACCAAAGCTTCAACTTCAGGGATCTTATTTCCCATGCTACGGGCATTAATACACACTGCTTTCCATATATTACCCCCTGTTACCCATTTCCATAAAGGTATTTAATGTATCACCTACCTGGGGGCTTTCACTTACCTGGGGGCTTTCTTCACCCATCCCCAACGAATCTAGTTTAAAGCCCTCTTCAGTAGATTAGCCAGTCTACTACCAAAGATGCGTTGACCTTTCTTGGACAGATGGATGCCATCTCTGCTCTGCAACCCTTGGAACAGCATCCCATGGTCTAGGAAACCAAAACGCTCTCGAAGACACCATCCATGCAGCCATGCATTCATCTCCAGGATGCGAGCCTCTCTGCCTTGGCCTTTACCCTCAACAGGGAGGATTGAAGAGACCACCACCTGTGCACCTAGCTGCTTCACCCTCTGTCCCAGAGCCATGAAGTCACTTTGGATACGTTCCGAGGTATACCTCGCAGTATCATTTGTTCCAACATGGATTAGCAACATTGGGAAATAGTTAGTGGGCTTGATGAGTCTCGGCAAACTCTCCGTAACATCTTGGATCTTGGCACCAGGCAGACAGCATACCTCTCTGGACATCAAGTCTGGTCGGCAGATGGACGCCTCAGTACCCCTCAGAAGAGAGTCTCCAACCACCACTACCCTTCGTTTCCTTCTGGTCACTGATTCCGCAACTATGGGGTACTTGAACTCTGGTTCTTCCCTTTCCAGGGATGCTTTCCAGGGATGCATTCGGTGGCCTTTAGGGCAGCAGAGCCCGACCAATGATACAGAAATTAAGAGCTTTAAATCTTGGTCATATAATCTGGATTCTCAGACCTTACATCACATCACCGAGGCTCTGTGGTGATTTCTTTCCTGACCTGCAGATAATGGCTGCATATCCACAGTCATAGAAAGGCACTATTGAGTGTACCAGCTGCCCTCTGGTGGCCATAGACCGTAGCACAGGCACGTCTTGGTTGACAGTTTAACTGTCAGTCTATTTTTTTATATCCTAAGGTTTCCTAAACCTGTCCCTGTGAATTTTGGGCAACTTTCACTATAGAATACATAAAAGCACACTTCCAGGCTTCCCCTCTGTCCAACTACAAGTTAGGGCTCTGCCCTTGAACCTAAAAGCTGACAATTTGCCTAATATCCTGGGCCTTAACAGATGCTCCTCAGAGACATGATTAGGAGAGAAAGACCATGTGGTATCAGGGATCAATGCCAAAACTGCTGTCCTGTTTTTAAGGTTATTCTTATTTAATCTATAAAGAGGATTAACAGTCCCCCTTAATGCTGAGGAACCCCCTGAGCCTAAAAAAAAAAACCTACAAACAAAAGAAAGAAACAAACACTAGGCCCAAAAATCTAGCTATTCTGCCTGTTGTTTTCCTCACACAGGCAGCTCACTGCAACTCTCGCCATGCGGTCCAAATACCTAGAGAGGAAATGGCCGCCCCTTCGCCAATGAATTTTGGCACCAAGAACAACAGCCGCTGCAAAAATGAGGCCTCAGCAGACCGACAGAGCACGAAGGTCTTACCTGCAGGGCTAAAAGCCACCCAGCCTGCTCCTACCACCTTGAATTCATCCGATCCTCAAGCCACGCTGATGCGCCTGGCAGCCGCGGCGAGGATCGCTCAGCCGGTTCCACAGAGTAAAATTAAAATCCTGCAGCAACGGAGAGGCTCCGTCTCACACAGCTTCAGTGTGGCTGTACGGGTCCCGGAGCATCCGCACCGGCAAATGCCTGCAGCAAGTGAAAATAACTGACAAGGATGGAAGGCGAGAACTGCTACTAATTTAAAGAACCAGGCTCAAATTTAAAATGACTGTAAATAAGGAAATTTGCTCCTAACTAAAGGGAACTAATCCCTGATTGCCAATTAACCAAAGGTAACTGAATTAAAAGTAAAATTAAAAGTAAATTAAAGGTAAAAATCAAAAGTAAAATCAGAATAGAATTTGTCACACTAAATGCTCCTTATCTGTTCCCCCCAAGTGAGCCCAGAAGCTAGGCTCACTATGTCCTCCTGCTGCAAGGAGACTGGACACACTGGAGGCTGATGGGAGATACCAGCAGGCTATATCCAGTGATGTCACGACTTTGACATGCCCAATCTCCTAGTACAGGAAGAGGTGCACAACCCAGAGGTAGAGGACTAAACTGGAGGAACGATAAGGAAGAGATGTTTTCCTTTGCCTTCTTTGATGGTGAGTGACCAATATCTGACAAATCACTCAATGCAATATGGACAATGGCCATCTGTGTTCTTTGGGAAGAGGAGATTCTCTTATTAAAGTGATGTCCTTATTTTTCTTAAGCTTGTCTTCACTATCATCCCCATTCTGTACACCTGGCATGACTGTAGTGACTGATTTGCACTGCATCTGAACTGAAAGTCTGACACTCAGCATCAATAGCAAAACTTTAGTGGAGGGTCTACAGTGGAACCTTCTGCAACGAGACACTAGAATAAAGAAACTGTGTCAAAACTTTCTGCATGTAAAGTTTGGAGTGGAGGGTCTCTGCTGAAATGCTTATCCATAGCTGCATCAAGGGTTCAGCACCCATGTTATCCATAATAGATGTTCCTTTCCCCTCACCTTTGGTGCTAATTTTTTCCACAACACCAACAATTTTTCAAGTTTCAGCCAAGCCTAGATCATGAATGGGCTAGAAAGGCCACTGTGCTTCTAAAGAAGCAGACCATAGGAGACAACCTAACTATGCATTGGCCTAAGGCAGAGCAGGCAGATTTCATGACCATCTTTTATGCCCATTGTCTTGTTAAAGGTAGGACGCCTTTTGAAACCTGACTTGTCCTTGGCACCTATCAAAGAGAAAGTCAGTCAATTTAAACTCAAGGGCTCCATAACAGAGAAGAAGAAGATGGCTTCTTTTGTTCGTTTTCTTAGGGGAAAAGAAAAAAAGCTTAATGTCTTATGAAAAATATGCAAAGAAAAAAATATTTATAGTACTGAACAACAGCAGGGGTGAGAACTATTTAGACACATCTATTTGGCAAAGCAAAGAGGAAAAATAGATGCCCCATAGGGGCCCAACACTTGGGAAGGTACACATATGCTCAAAAACCTTTACTAGTTGTTCTGGAGCTCTAAGAGCAATATGGCATTTCAGGACTGTCAGATGATATTAAACATTTGTGTGCCTGATTCATCCTGTCTGTTGACAGAGAAACACATTAACCCAATCTGAATAAAAGCTGCGATACCACCTATACCTTTCATAAAAACTCATGGATCTATATATATTTCACCTACTAGGAAGATTTGGAGCCTCTTCTTCTGGATCCGAAAGGTTACAGCATCAATCTTTCACAGAAGACAAGCAAATAAATGACCTTCACAGAGCCTCACATAGCACTCATGATAATCCCATAGGGCCATCTTCTGGTAGCACTTTGGGAATCTCATGAAGTCACTAACTTGCTTTTTCAGCCATTTTCATAAAACACACACAATCTTAAGTAATATATTTGCAGTTTGGTATATATTGTGAAGGCGTAAACATCTAAGATATTCATCAAAATTAATTTATGATCATGTGCTGACAATCAAAAAGAAAGTTCTTTAATGCTCATAAATGTCTTACTAATAACAATAAGAAGGTGAAGTAACAAATCCTGAATGAGAATTCCATGATTGGAGTGCTAGAGACGCTGGAAAACTGGAAAATAAAAACATCCGAAGATCTAAAACATTAGCAGGTATACTGACCTGGATAGAACATCCTGACAGATCAAAAACAGACTTTTAAAAGTCTCCCGTGCATGCTCAAAACCTTTTAGGAAAGCTCTCCAAGAGTAACTTGACATACAGCACAGGTCATGTGGTCCATTAGTATAGCTAATTGTTGCTGCCTGTCATCATAGAAATCAGTTGTTCAAGTACATAAGTAGGTAGATTTGTGAAGTTGAATATTCAAAGTATTGTTTCACCATCATTCAGGTCCTGTAGTTGTTGGACACTGGCTGCCAGTTATTACCAGAGTGCCCAGTTTTAAAGCAAAGAAGTACAAGTATTACATTCTCATCTTTATTTTTAGCTATCCTTTTCTTTTTCATTTCTTTCATAGAAATTTCCAACTTGTACTTTAATTATTCTGGTATCTATTCTAACTATTCTATGGCACACACCACATCCACTTTTTAGCTGTACTGGAGCTAAGATCCCGAGACATCATTAAGTGCAAGATACCCGGTTATCTCGGCAGCACTGAATATAGGAGACTATATCTGCAGCTGAGATAGCAGCTGGCTACTAAGTACTGCTAACCAATTAACTTTCAGCTCAGCTTTGACATGCATCACGGACTGCCTCTCTTTTAAATGGTTAAATTTGGTCAAATATTGATTTGTTTGGCCAACATTTAAACATTTAGGGGGAAAGGGATTTTAAAATTGTCAACCAAAGTCATATGCTCTGTTAACTCCTGCTGCTAATCAGACGTGTTTGAAAACTGACCCTATGAATTTAATAAAAATGGGTTAACCATAGCTATAAAAATTTAATTTGGTCCCTTTTTTTGCATTTGTATATCCTGTAATGAAATTTTTAGCTAACAATATTATATTTTATTCAATCAACACTTCATTTGTTTAAAAAAATTCATTTAATCACTAAACCTCTTTAACTTCATAACTTTCGCGGTCTCTACGAAAAATTCAACTGCAAATTTCAATTGACCTGTGCTACTAGAAAGGACATTCCAAATTCAAAACCATTTCACACACTACTCACAGTAGAAACAGCGTAGTTACTCACCTGTAACAGGTGTTCTCCAGGAGCAGCAGGAATCAGTCCTCACTTATGGGTGACGTCGGCGCCGACGGAGCCCTCGCGGAGCAATTTTCCCCAGCTTTCAAAGAAAGCCTTTGGGAATTGCAGCGCGCATGCGCGGTCGTCTTCCCGCCCGAGGGTGCCATCTTAGCCAGTCAGATGACATAGCTAAAAAAGACAGCATAAAAATTTGCAAAAAGAACATAAGCAGACGATTGCAACTCCAAGGGGAGGAGGGAGGGTAGTGAGGACTGATTCCTGCTGCTCCTGGAGAACACCTGTTACAGGTGAGTAACTACGCTTTCTCCAGGACCAAGCAGGAAGTCAGTCCTCACTTATGGGACTCCCAAGCTCAAGGCTACCGGAGACCCTAAGCACAAAAATGAGCTCCCTCTAGCTCAGCAGCACAGAAGGATAGAATCTTCGCTGAATTATCACCCACCGGTAGCCCACATCCGGGATGGAGGGTAGGAGTTGCTCAGACCTCAAAGAGATTACGGAGGACTGCCTGTCCAAAAGCACTGTCCCTACGGGACTCCCTCTCGAGACAGTAATGGACCGCAAAAGTCTGGCTCGAAGACCAAGTAGCGGCCCGGCAGATGTCTGCCAGCGGAACAGAGCGGAGGTAAGCCACTGACGTGGCCTTTGCCCGAACGCAATGAGCCGTGACTCTACTTTCCAAGGAGAGTCCGGCTGCCCCATAAGCCCAAGAGATACAGTCCGCCACCCAGATGGACAGAGTACGCTTGGAGACCGGGAGCCCCAATCTATTGGGGTCAAAAGACACAAAAAGCTGAGCAGCTTTACGGTGCTCCCGCGTACGGTCAAGGTAGAAGTTCAGAGCCCTTCTACAGTCCAGGGTATGGAGGACCGTCTCAGCTCGGCTGGAGTGTGGTCTGGGAAAGAAGGTTGGAAGTACCACCTCCTGATTGATGTGAAAAGGGGAGACCACTTTAGGCAGAAATTTCGGATGAGTCCGTAGGACCACCCTATTCTTGTAGAACCTAGTGTAAGGGGGATCAGACACGAGGGCCTGCAATTCACTTACGCGTCTAGCGGAAGTGAGGGCTATCAAGAACAGAGTTTTCCAAGACAGAAAACGGAGAGAACAGGTAGCCATAGGTTCAAAAGGCGGACAGGTGATCCGCTGCAAAACCACATTCAGGTCCCAGTCAGGCGCTGGCGGGCGCAGAGGTGGTTTAAGTAGAAGGAGACCTCGGAGAAACCTCGCTACGAGAGGGTCATTGGAGAGAGGTCTGCCGTCCACCGGCACATGATGTGCTGAAAGAGCACTGAGGTGAACTTTGACGGAGTTGGACTTAAGTCCCAGATTAGAGAGGTGCAGCAAGTACTGCAAGATCACCGACACCGGGCAGGAGAAGGGATCCTGAGACTGTTGGGTACACCAGACTGCAAAGCGACGCCATTTAAGGGCGTAGCATTTGCGGGTAGAAGGCCGTCGCGAAGCCAAGACGACCTCCTCCACCTCCGCCGGCAGGAGAAGGGGAGCAAGGACTACCCTCTCAGCAGCCAGGCCATGAGGTTGAGAGACCTGAGGTTGGGGTGCAGGAGGGACCCCTGATCCTGAGTGAGGAGATCCGGTTGTACCCCCAGAGGGATTGGATCCTCCACCGCCAGTTGCAGCAGGAGCGGAAACCACGGCTGCCTGGGCCAGCGAGGGGCCACCAGGATCATGAAGGCTTTGTCTCGGAGAACCTTGAAAAGAGTCCGAGAGACTAGCGGGATGGGAGGGAAAGCGTACAGAAGGCTCCCCGACCACGAGATCAGAAAGGCGTCCGCCGCAACCCGAAGGGGGTGTGGCTGACGAGAGCAGAAGCGAGGAAGCTGCCGGTTGTGAGGACTGGCAAAGAGATCCACCGTGGGGAGACCCCACTTGAGGAAGAGCTTCTGAACTACCAAGGGATCCAGACGCCACTCGTGCGGCTGGAGGACCCTGCTGAGTTTGTCTGCAAGGCAATTTTCTTGGCCCGGGAGATAAACTGCCTTGAGGAGAATGCCGTGACTGACGGCCCAAGAGCAGAGCTTCTGTGCCTCCCGGCAGAGGAGGAAGGAGCCCGTGCCCCCCTGCTTGTTCACGTAGAACATGGCAACTTGATTGTCCGTCTGGACAAGGACGGACTGTTGGGAAGTCAGGTGGGAGAAGGCCTTGAGAGCTAGGCGGATCGCCCTGAGCTCCAGGAAGTTGATCTGCTGAGCCGACTCCCACGTGGTCCAGAGGCCCTGAGTACGTGCCTCTTGGCAATGTGCTCCCCAGCCCAGGAGGGATGCATCGGTGGTCAGCACCCGGGTCGGCTGAGGTGACTGGAAAGGCATTCCGAATATCAGGTTCGGCTGCCGGAGCCACCACCGGAGAGACGAGACCAGCGGCTCGGAAACGCGCACTAGGTCTGCTAGGCCGCCCGTGGCTTGTCGCCACTGCTGGCGGAGACACCATTGAGCAGACCGCATATTCAGGCGGGCATTGGGGGTCACATGGACGGTGGAAGCCATATGGCCGAGCAGTCTCAGGAAGCGCCTGGCGGAGACCAGGGGCTGGCTGCGAAAGCGGTCGGCTAGGTCCATGAGCCGTTGAGCCCTGTCGAGCGGAAGGTACGCTCGCGCCTGCGGAGTGTGCAGCCTTGCGCCGATGAACTCGAGATCCTGTGAGGGGAGCAAAGTGGACTTTGCGAAGTTTATAACAAAGCCCAAGTGCTGCAGCAGAGTCACCGTGCGGCACGTGGCGTTGGTGACCTCCTGAGCGGACGCTGCTCTGATGAGCCAGTCGTCGAGGTACGGAAAGACATAGAGGCCGTGAAGCCGGAGATGGGCCGCCACGACCGCGAGACATTTTGTGAAGACTCGCGGTGCGGAGGACAGGCCAAAGGGCAGTACTCTGTACTGGTAATGATTTCCTGCCACCACAAACCTTAGGTATTGGCGGTGGCTTGGGTGGATGAGGATGTGCGTGTAGGCATCCTTTAGATCCAAGGAGCATAGCCAATCTCCCTGCTGGAGGTAGGGCAGAAGGATTCCAAGGGGAAGCATTTTGAACTTCTCCCGCACAAGGAACTTGTTGAGGTTGCGCAAGTCCAGGATGGGTCTGAGGCCCCCTGTTCTCTTTGGTATCATAAAATACCTTGAATAAAAGCCTTGACCTCTCAGGTGGTGTGGCACCGGTTCCACCGCCTGTTCCTGCAGAAGACCTGCTAACTCCTGAAGGAGCAACTCCCTGTGCAGAGGGGGGCGCGGAGGTTCTCCCGGGAAATAGGAGGGAGGGACCTGATGGAAGTGGAGAAGGTAGCCTTCTCGCACGACCTGAAGCACCCAGGCATCTGCGGTGATGCTGGACCACCTGTGGGCGAAGTGAACCAGCCGGCCTCCGGTGCTGGGAGGAACCAGCGGGGGGGGAGAGGCTATGCTGAGCGAGTCAAAAGCCCCCACCCTGCTGAGCAGGGGCTGGTGGTGCAGGCTTGGGGGCTTGCTGCCTACGGGACCCGTTACCCCGTCCCTTGGCCTGCTGGCCCTGTTGGGGAGCTGCAGGGGCCTGATAATGGGGGTATTGTTTGTAGGCAGCCGCCTTCCTCGGGTAAAAGGACTTTTTCCCCGAGCCCTTCTTTTTCTGGGAAGGGGCGGAGGTCTTCCTAGAAAGCCTGGTCCTGGTGAGAGTCTCAGTCTCAATTTGTGCAGCCTTTTCCGCCATGGGCTTGCCAAAGAGGTTTTCGCCTCGGCAGGGGACATCGACCAACTTGTCCTGTACCCAGGGCTCAAGGTCTGACGACTGAAGCCAAGCCTGTCGGCGGGCACCGATGCCGGCTGCGGCCACTCGAGCCGAGGCTTCAAAGCCATCATAGGCTGCTCGGGACATGAACTTTGAGCATTCCCGAATGCCCGTGGACAAGGCTAGGAACCTCCGCAAGGGCTCCTCGGAGAGACCAGCGGAGAATCCGGCTAGCTCTTTAGCCAGATCCCGGAGATACATGCCCATGTATAGCTGGTAAGTCTGGACACGACATGCGAGCATAGAGCCCTGGAAGCACTTCTTGCCAAGGCCATCCAGGTTACGGGCCTCCCTTCCAGGAGGCACCGAGGAGTGCATCTTCTGGCTCTTAAGACGATGCATGGCCGATTCCACTACCATGGAATGGTGTGGCAGCTGTGCCTTTTGAAAGCCAGGGCTCTTGCGGACCCGATAGATAGAATCGACCTGCTTGCTCAGGACCGGCGAGGAGGCCGGACTCTCCCACATGCGGAAGAGTAGTCGTTCCAGCATAGGAGGAACCGGCACAGTAAAGTGTTCCCTCGCGGGAGAGTCATACTGGAGGGCGTCGAGCTCTTCGGCTCGAGGCTCCTCCTCGGGATCCGCAGGGAAGGCCAAAGCCTTGGCCATATCCCTAACGAAGTCCGAGAACCGGGCATCCTCCGGGGGGGACTGCTTCCGAGGCTCGGACTCCGGTGAGTCCGATGGGACACACCGAGTCCGGAAAGAATCAGGTGACTCTTCCTCCTCAGACTCCCAGACCGACTCCGACGAGGACTCGGTGGGGTCGGCCCGGGCAGGGTGCGGCGCCAGCCGCCCCGACGCCGAGGGAGTCGGCGTCGGCGACCTCGGTCCCGAACGGGAGGCCGAGGGTGACCTCGACCGAGGATCGACTCGAGTTCTGATCGACTCGAGGATCGGCTCGGTCTCCGGGGTCGACTTGGACGTCGACGTCCCGGCGGTCGGGGCAGCGGCGCCAGCGAAGCCAGCGAGCAGTGCCCTCTGCTGGTCCATGAAGGCAGACAGTCTGCTCTCCAAGGCCGTCAACCTGAGTCCGAGCTCAGGTGACCCAGCAGCCCCCGACTCGGGCCCCGACGGCGTCGGGCCCGACGTCGGCTGTCGCGGAGGCGAGTCCAGAAGGACCACAGGACTTACCCGGGCAGGCATCTCCGACTCCAGGCGAGGTCGCTTCGGGATGTGTTCCTTCTCCAAGGACCCGGGGCGGCTGTCGGGGCTATGCGACCTGGCCCTCGCGGAACCAGGAGCGTCCACCGACGCCGCCCTCGCGGGTTTTTCCTTCCGACGATGGTCCCCGGAGGGAGAACCCCGGTCGGAGGAGCTCCGGCGACGGTCCGAGCTGGAGCCTTTCGACGCGGAGGCCTCCGACGAGGTCCGGGTACGGCTGGGGTCAGCGAAGATTCTCTCACGCTGATGCCGCCGACTTCTCAACGCCTTTGAGGACAGTTTGCTGCAGGGCCCACAGATCAGTTCCTCATGATCCGGGCCCAGGCAGCGGAGGCAAAAGTCGTGTGTGTCGGTTAGTGACATATTTCGGTCACACCGACCACACCGCTTAAACCCACTGGCAGCCATCGGGGGAAAAAGGGCCCCTGCGAGGTCAAAGGACCGGGCTGCCAGGGAAACCGAAAAACGAAAGCTGACTAAGTCAGAAAAACCGAAAAAAGTAAGAGGACTCGAGACCGGCGTCGCGAGTCCGGGCGGGAAAACGATCGGCGTCGAACCGAAAGAAAAAAGGATAAAATAAAGAAGAAAATCAACTTTTTCGCGGGGACAAGACGGGGACGTCTGTAGGGCTCCGCGGAAAAAAGAAGACTGGCTAAGATGGCACCCTCGGGCGGGAAGACGACCGCGCATGCGCGCTGCAATTCCCAAAGGCTTTCTTTGAAAGCTGGGGAAAATTGCTCCGCGAGGGCTCCGTCGGCGCCGACGTCACCCATAAGTGAGGACTGACTTCCTGCTTGGTCCTGGAGAATGTATTTTATTTATTATTTTTATATACCTTTTCGTCAGAAACTATAAAATGGTTTACAATATTAAAGACAGCTGCGAAATAGCAACTTCCATATGCATACACAAAAATCCACGCTTTACAGAGTTTGTAAAAATGCAAAATATAATTAACTTCTGTAACCAGATGGGAGCTTTTTCCAGTGGACTGGAGCACTACATGAGAATGCACACACTATTTTCCTTCAGTCATATCCAAATTGGCATCTTAAGCAAGCCCTTTTGTGAGGAACGCAAGGCTTGAGATGGTTAGTACTGATAAATATGAGCTTCTAGGCGACAGATTATGCAATACTAAAAATACTAAAACCAAAATTTAAAATTTATCCTGTGCTCCACAAGAAATCAATAAAACTCTTTTAAAGCAAGATAAAAATGTTCCAGCAATATCTTGCTGAAGTATTTTGCCACTGCCGTAACCTATGCAGCTGACATTTAGGCAATCCTACTTATCATGAATTGCAGTAATCTAATCTTGCAACGATCCATATGCATGCACTTATTTACTTACTTATTATTAGTATGTAGCTCATGTCATGCACAATAGTCACCAAATCTTCTTGAGTAAATTATGGACACAAAAAAGGAAAATTCCAAAACTGATACCAGACCTTTGTTTTTTTTATAGTTGCAATTTGACATCTCACATTCACAGAGGGGTCTAATATCACACCTAATTCATCAGCTGGTTTCAAAATATCATCCACCAACCTAACTTGTGGATAAATGGTAATTAGATCTAACCTGCTAATTAGTGTTCCTGAAGGAACGACAGTCCAGTCCCTTTACTTCTGGGTTGCGCAACCCTTCCAGCAGCTTGGAGGCTGAGCCCAACCTTTTTGGAGGTGGGGCGGTATAAATACCACTAGGACCACCCCTCAACTCCAGTAATCGACTGAAAAAGCAGACCTAAAGAGTTTCCATTAACAATCCAACCTAAGAACTTATATATCGCACATTGTCCAACTATGTACACCTCTTCTTTTTTTTTTTTTTTTTTACAGAAAATGGATAGTGTGGGGAGAGAGAGAGAGAGTGAGGGACGGACGGAGGAGGGATGCCTGCGGTTGGCCGATCCGACCTTCTCCCGCGCGTCCCTTCATCCTGAAGCGGATTCACGCTCGGTCCAGAGTTTCCTTCTGACTGATAGGTCCTCCCCGGGTGGGATCAGGGACTGGACTGTCGTTCCTTCAGGAACACTAATTAGCAGGTAAGATCTAATTACCATTTCCTTATCGTCACTCCAGTCCAGTCCCTTTACTTCTGGGATGTACAAGAGCAGTTCAATCCTGGGTGGGATCCGGCATACCAGACTGAAGGACCGCCAGACCAAACCGAGCATCCGCTGCGCTCTGGATGTCCAGCCTGTAGTGCTTGGTAAACGTATGCAGTGAAGACCAAGTTGCTGCCCTACAGATATCCACTGGAGGGACTAAGCTGAACTCAGCCCAGGACGTAGCCTGAGCCCGGGTGGAGTGGGCCCGGAGCCCTGCTGGCACCTGTTTCCCTTTAAGGATGTAGGCGGAAGCAATCGCTTCCCTAATCCATCTGGAAATGGAGGCCTTGGCCGCCGCTTCTCCCTTGTGTGGACCCCCAAACTGCACGAATAGACGCTCTGACTTCCGGAAGGGGGCTGTGCGGAAGAGGTAGCGTTTCAAGGTCCTCCGGACATCCAAGAGCCGCAGTTTGTTATCCCTACCTTCGACCACCTCGTCGGAGAGGACCGGAAGGTGAACCGCCTGGTTCATATGAAAGGGAGAAATGACCTTGGGCAAGAAGGAAGGGACCGGACGCAGAACTATCTTGTCCTTGAAAAACAATAGAAAGGGGGGCTGAGCGGACAGAGCTTGTAGCTCGGAAACCCGCCTTGCTGAGCAGATAGCGACCAAAAAGACTGTCTTCAGGGTTAGGTCCTTTAAGGAGGCCCTCTTCACCGGTTCGAAGGGTTCCTTGATCAGAGTGTTAAGCACTAGGTTGAGGTCCCAAGGAGGGACAACTGACCTCCGTTGAGGGCGCAGGCGCCTCACCGCCCTTAGGAACCTGGAGACATCCGCGTGCGCCCCTAGGGGCTTGCCGCGGACCTTTCCTCTATAGCATGTGATTGCCGCTAGTTGAACCCGCAAGGAGCTGTGAGATAACCCCTTGTCAAACCCTGCCTGTAAGAACTCTAGAACCTCGGGGACTGAAGCGGAGAGGGGTCTTCGTCGGTGCTCTGCGCACCATGCTTCGAAGATGCGCCAAGTCCTAACATAGGAGAGACAGGTCGAGCGCTTCTTAGCGTTTAACAGAGTCGAGATGACCGCTCCTGAATAGCCTCTCTTTAGGAGCCTCGCCCTTTCAATAGCCATGCCGTAAGCGAGAATCGATCCACGTGGGGCATCCGTAATGGACCTTGTATCAGAAGGTCCCTCTTGCAGGGGAGGCGCCAAGGCCGGTCGGCGATCAATCTCATCAGATCCGCATACCAGGGACGGCGTGGCCAATCCGGGGCTATGAGGATTATGTATCCCTGATGAGACTCTACCCGTTGTAACACCTTTCCGATCAAAGCCCAGGGAGGGAAGACATAAAGTAGGCCCTCCGAGGGCCACTTCTGGGCCAAGGCATCCAGGCCTTCGGACATCCTTTCCTTGCGCCGGCTGAAGAATCGTTCCACCTTGGCGGACGCGAATCTCGCCATGAGATCCATGACTGGGAGTCCCCAGTGGGCTACTATCCGGTCGAACGTTTCCTGCTCCAGCTCCCACTCTCCGTGGTCTATCTTGCACCTGCTGAGATAGTTTGCCGTGACGTTGTCTATGCCTGCCACGTGCTGGGCCGAGAGAGCTACCAAGCGAGTTTCCGCCCACTGGAACAGAGTGCTCGCTTCCTTCTCTAAGGTGGGACTGCTGGTGCCGCCCTGGTGGTTGATGTAAGCCACCGCGGTCACATTGTCTGATAGCACGCGAATTGCCTTCTTTTGAACTAGGACCTCTAGAGCTTTGAGTGCCAGTCCGACGGCCCGCAATTCTAGTCTGTTGATGGGCCATTGGGCTTCCAGCGGAGTCCAGTTGCCTTGAACGAACTGGTCCTCGCAGTGGGCTCCCCAGCCTGCCAGACTGGCATCCGTCGTCAGTAATAACCACTGATGAGGCTCCAGGGGCATCCCGCGATCCAGATTCTTCGGGGACCGCCACCAGTGCAGGGACTGTTTGGTCCGTGGTGCGCAAGGTAACTGCATTGATATGGAATGGCGTTGGGGCGACCACCGACGCAATAGAGCCCTCTGTAGCGGCCGCATGTGGGCACGAGCCCATGGCACCACCTCTATTGCCGCTGCCATTGTTCCCAGGACCTGAAGATAATGCCGCGCCGTAGGGTTTCGTCTGCCTAGAAACTGAGTGACCAGGAGCCTTAGCTCTCTTGCTCTTGATTGAGACAGAAACACCTTGCCTCTGCTGGTGTCGAACCTTGCTCCAAGGTACTCCAGTTCCTGAGAGGGGGTCATCCTGCTCTTCGCTCGATTGATGACCCACCCCAACTCTTCTAGGGCTTGAACCACTCTTGTCGTTACGGTGTGACTTTCCTCCTTGGACTTTGCCCGGATTAGCCAATCGTCCAGGTAGGGGTGTACTAGAATTCCCTCTTTCCGTAGAGAGGCCGCTATCACCACCATCACCTTGGTGAATGTCCACGGAGCCGTAGCTAAGCCGAAGGGGAGTGCCTGAAATTGAAAGTGGCCCCTTGGCACCGCAAATCTCAGGAACTGCTGATGGGAATCCCTGACCGGGATATGCAGATAGGCTTCTGTCAGATCGAGGGATGTTAAAAACTCTCCGCCCCTGACAGCTGCTATGACCGAGCGTAGGGTTTCCATCCGGAAGTGTGGAACTCTGAGGCAGCGATTGACCTGTTTTAGATCTAGTATCGGGCGAAAGGACCCTTCCTTCTTTGGGACCATGAAGTAAATCGAGTACCGACCGGTACCGCGCTGCTCTGGTGGTACCGGGACCACGGCCCCGAGCGTTATGAGCCGGGAGAGGGTTGTCTCTACCGCCGCTCTCTTTGCCGAAGAACCGCAGGGAGACTGAACAAAGGCTGGATGTATTTGTTTTGCGAATTCGAGAGCGTAGCCCTCTCTGATAACCTCTAGGACTCATTGATCGGACGTGACCCGGGACCAGGCAGGGAGGAACCGCCTCAGGCGGCCGCCCACTGACAGCTCTCCCCCCTGGACCCCCGTCACCTCATTGTTTCCTATTTCCTTGAGAGGAGGAGGAGAAGGAGGACGAGCCAAAACCTCGGCCTGCTCCTCGAAACCCTCTGAAACCTTGTCCCTTCGAGGGAAAACGGCCCCTGGAAAAGGGGTTTGTCCTGGCTGGACGGAACCTTCTGGAGTCCCTGGACTGGCTACGCACTGGAGCTAGGGGTCGCCCTTGCTTTGGCCTGTCTTCAGGTAGCCTGCCCCCTTTAGACTCGCCAAGGTCCTTTACCAACTTCTCCAAATCCTCTCCGAATAACAGCTTCCCCTTAAAAGGAAGGCGGCTCAGGCGTGCCTTGGAGGAAGCGTCCGCTGCCCAATTCCGTAGCCACAGATAACGCCTAGCCGCTACCACCGAGGCCATGTTCTTGGCTAGGCTTCTGATGAGGTCATAGTGACTATCCGCCAGGAAGGCTGTTCCGGATTCCAGTCTAGCCGCGTGGGACTGAGCCTCGCCAGATGGTCCCTCTGCTGCCTGCAGCTGTTGTGACCACCTTAGACAGGCTCTCGCCACCTAAGCTCCTGAAACCGAGGCCTGCAAGGCAAGAGCACTCACATCAAAGGCTTGCTTCAGGAGGGTATCTAGCTTTCTGTCTTGAGAATCCCTCAAGGCTGTGCTGCCCTCTACTGGAATGGTAGTCTTCTTAGTAACTGCCGATACCGCAGCATCCACCCTTGGAGACTTCAGTAGCTCTCTGTCCGTCTCTGGTAGGGGGTATAGGCGAGACATGGATCGGACTCCCCTTAGACTAGACTTGGGCTGATCCCATTCCTCCTGGATCATCTGCCGCACTACTCTGTGGAGAGGGAAAACTTTCTGAGATCTCCTGATGGCCTGGATTAATGGGTCCTCTAGCGCCTCCTCCTCTGTTGGCGTATCCGAGGCCACATTGAGGACTTTTAGGGACTCATTAATTAGTGCCGGGAGCTCCTCCCGCCGAAAGACTCTAATTATCCGGGAATTATCTTCTTCAGGGATCTCTCCTTCTTCCAGCTCCTCCTCTTCCTCGTCCCAGTCCTTGTCCGAGATATCGTCCTCCGGGGAGCTCTGGGAGGGGTCTGCGAGGGGTTCTTCACCGCTCAAACGGGGACGTTTAGGCGGAATGCCTGGGTCTGGATTGCTTGCCCTCTTGGTTTTGGCTTCGGCCGAGAGGGCCGCCTCTCCTGCCCCCGCGCCTTGCTTGCGCAGGCAATAGGCCTTGTGGAGTAAAAGGATGAAGTCTGGAGAGAAAAAATCCCCGGCGCCCCCTACCCCTGGGGGGGGGGGGCGAAGGGAGAGGAGGGAGGGAAGATAGATCCGAGGCAGATGAGGGAGGGAACTGGGACCCCCCTTCCCCTTCTACTGGGTCCCCAGACCCCTGAGAGGGTTGGGATATGGCCAAGTTCATTTCTTGTTCCACGGAGGCAGCTACTGCAGCACAAGCCCTGCAGACTCCTGCCTCCGAGGAAGTGCCCCTGCGCGTGCCACAGGATGGGCATTTAGATTTGGCCGCCATGCTCCTGATTTCAGGTATCCCAGCCTTTCCTGCTAGTAGGCTCTATCAGGGCCTAAGGGCCCAGCACGCTGCACGGAGAACCCGGTGGGTGCTTTCTGTTTCAGCGGACCCACAATATCCCTGAGCCGGGAAGGCAGACCCCCGAACCTCTTATTTCCTAATATCACCCCAAAACCAGATCAGCGGTAGATTAAAGTAACTCCAATTAAGTTCCCCAAAAACTAGAAGAAAAACAAAATAAACGAAAATAACCTTTCAAATTATATTAGATTATATTAAAATGCTCTTTCATAAAGGTACTTGCGGTTTTGTAGCTTGTGCTGGCTGAGCCCGGCTCAGCGGTCCCTGCCCATTGGCTCTACACGTGGTAGGCCTCACCACGTGGAGCCTGAACGGGGGGCCGCGAGTCTGTCCTCTGACCGGTAATTTCAGGCTGTCTCCTGTACCGGCAACTTCACCCTCCAGATACCGCCGGGAGCTGCGAGAACGCCCCTAAAGTAGGAACGCCGAGATCGGGAGTCCCTGGGTTCGCCGCCGCGTCCCTTAGCTGCGGGACGGGTCCGGCGCTAAGGATCCTCTTCCGGTTTCGCCTCCAGCGCTCAGCCTCCAAAAAGGGCTTCGGCGCGAGGCAGAAATGAAAGGAGACGCAGGGAGATCTTCGGATGGCAGCCGCAGGCTCATAGCAAACTTCTTTGGGGCTGCAAGCGCCGCGAACCTCCGAGGCCTGGCCCGACCAGAGGTGGGGGGGGGGGGGGGAGGAGGGAGATGAGCAGAGCCGAATCAATTAAAGAGACAGAGACAGCTCAAAGCTTAAATGGAAGGAGAAACTAAAATAAGGAATAAAGTAATAAAGGTAGCAAGAAATAAATTAACAAGTAAAATCTTAAAAAAGGACTCCAGTAAGCCCTAGGCTTACGGAACCCTCCAGCTGCTTGGAGGCTGAGAATACTGGAGTTGAGGGGTGGTCCTAGTGGTATTTATACCGCCCCACCTCCAAAAAGGTTGGGCTCAGCCTCCAAGCTGCTGGAAGGGTTGCGCAACCCAGAAGTAAAGGGACTGGACTGGAGTGACGATAAGGAATTTAAATTAATATGTGGCCTATATAATCATAATAATTCCGTTTTGGAATGATTAAATGTCAACGTATTATTCCATAAGCACTTGGCTATTTCACACATAACCCCTTAGTAAGACTGGTTACTACATCATCTCTGTTTTGAAAGAACATACAAAAAATATGCATACACATAGTATGCCAAATCTAATGTCTCAATTTTGCCAAGGGCTGCACATATATATATTAAAAAGTACAGCTAACAAAATAGAACCTTGTGGAACTCGATTTTACCAATCTACAAGTAGAGAGGGCATTAACTCTAAGTATTTGCCGAGTTCTATCCTTCAAAAAGGATTCAAACTATTTCATCAATGGGGTCTGAACTATGCACATTTCTTCTAGTCTTTTCAATAGAATGGCATGTTCCACTATATTAAATGCTGCCTGTAAAACTAGGGCTACAACCAAACTCTCCTTATCCTGATCTAAATTTCTACAAATCATATCTACCATAGCCAGCAGGGTGGTCTCAGTAATAAACCAAGGGCGAAAGCCCACCTGTCCTCTTAGTTAAACCACTCCTTCTCTCTAAAAGAGTCAGTAAGATGTCAAATTACCACTTATTCTAATGTGCTTTTTAACTATTCTCTGGTAACCAAATATAAATCCTTATGAAGAGCTACAGAATTTTGCAAGTTGTCAAGTACATAAATTATGCATAGCCTTACTTAAAGATTTTGCAAAAGTGTATGCTAAATCTTGAAGCTTGATATTAGCCAACACATAATCTTGTGTATATTAAGACCTAGGAAATATATCCAGCTGGCCAGATCTGTCTTCTAAACAAAGGTAGTATAAAATTCTCTTCCATATTCATTCTGCTGAACTGTTAGAATTTAAAACTAAATTCTGTTACATCAAGATGCATTTCAGGAAGAAAGATATCTTACCTTAACTTTACATTCTGCGATTTTGTGGTGGCTTCCATTTTGAAGAGATGATGGAGCAGTGTATACCTCTTTTTCAGATCTCTGGACCTTTACTTCATTTAGAATTTCACCTCCAAAATCACCCAAATGATACCTAAAATACATGTTATTCAAGTGTAGAATTAGACACTGCAATATCTACAGCATGAGAGTTCTAATCATTTTTCTAACATACTTAATGACTTCGCTTAGAGTGAGGAGTATGTCTACTATAGCACAATCAGCTCTTGCAGCTAGCGCTGGGAGTTAGCGATATGTTAGCTGCAGAAGCTTCACAGTATCTGCACTGCATTCCCCCAGCAGATACTGTAATGAAAATGAAGTGATCATGGTCAGCCAGCAGTGCAGATGCAGCTATTGCCACACACTAAGACGGCATTAGGTGCACTCGCAGGGTCTAGAATGTTGGCGATTACTGTGCAATGTGTATATCTGCGGTAATCATATGTTGCTGGCAAAACTACTCTCCGTCTTAATCCTGCCAAAGCCTGTAGCTACCGTGCAAAATGCAGACATCGCAGAAAATCAGTGTGATGTCTACTTTTGGCTCACATTAGCTGCTATCTCACATTATCACTGTGGTAGCAGCTAACACACTTTAGTAAACCTACAACTAAGTTTCAGATACTGCTATCATCCTGTTCTTATTATGAAATAAATAAAGGGGTGCATTTTCAAAGGTATCTACACGTTTTGCAAACCTGCAGACCGTTCCAGAGCAGGGCAGGGCAGGGTGGAGGTGGAACCATTCCTAACCAGGCAGTGGCAATATTCAGCAATTGCCCAGTTAGCGATACATAGAGAAAGGCAGGTGCAGGTAACCCTGGTCTAACTTTTGCCATGTTAGCTAACTAGGCAGTGGCTCAATTTTGCCGTCATTGAATATCTGGGTTTAATTTTCAGCACCGGTGGCTGCCGCGTTAGCAGCACTAGACGCCAGCATGGACTATCCCCCCAAAGTGTATAAAAAATGATTTAAACTAATGTATGTAAGAGGTCTGAACCATAAGCACAAATCAGTCAAATACAGAGAAAGCACAGTTACTTACCTGTAACAGGTGATCTCTGGGAACAGCAGGAATAAGTCTTCACATATGGGTACGTCGGTACCGACGGAGCCTGCGCGGGAATGCTCCCCCGCGTCCAATCAGAAAGCTTTTGGGAGCATCCCTCAGTGCCTGCGTGCTGCCTTCCCGCCTTTCCAACTGTCTCTCCTCAGTTGAGTTTTATAGCTGAGACAAAGAGAGAGAAAGAGGAAAGGAAGATAGAGAGATACAACTCCTAGGGGAGGTGGGTGGGTTGTGAAGACTTATTCCTGCTGTTCCCAGAGATCACCTGTTACAGGTAAGTAACTGTGCTATCTCCAGGAACAAGCAGGAATGAGTCTTCACATATGGGGACTCCCAAGCTAAGATGCCTGGAGCCCTAGCATGGTGAGGATTGGAACATGCTACACCTCATATGGCCAGGCATCCTGAGGATGGATGGTAGGAGTTGAAAAGAGAGGAGCTGTGGAAAAACAGCTAACCTAAGGACTACAGGTAAGGAGTCCTTGTATGTATGATAATTATTATGAAAAAAATATTGAAATGAACAATCACAATATGGACCTCACCTACTGGGTTGCAGGAAGTAGAGAGGCTGATGGAGTCTACTGGAGATCCAGTAGAGGAATCTTCAAGGTGACCTCACTGAAGGGAAGGTGAAGGTCCCAATCCGGAATTGACAGGTGACCCAGGTGTCAACTGGGGTAGTAGAAAACGGCAGGTCTTTAGTGGAAGCTTTATGGAAAAAGCTGGGAACTCTTTTGGCTACAGAATTACTAACATTTAGGAGCAAAAGAGGAAGACTGACCGATTTGGACAAACTAGCCCAGTCCTGGAGGGAAGAAGGGGTATGGGAAAAAGCCCGTATTCCCAAGGAGGACAGATGTCTGAAGGGTTGAAACCTCAAATCTACTGAAGATCCACCCTGTCTTTCCTAACTGGTGAGAGATAGGAAAGATATTGAAGCATGGAGCTTCAGGGATACCTATTTATTTATTTACAGTTCTTATATACCGCACTTTTTGGTACCAGCGCGGTTTACAGTTAACAAATTTTTGCATTGGAACAATCCTTTGCTAACATTATAACAGGGTCAGTAACTTGGAGATAACAGGGGAAACTATATACAAATTATATACAAACGGAATTTTATCTGTGGCTAATTTACAGTTCAGGTTACATATTGGGATCATGATTTTGGGTGTGCAGAGAGTTTGGTTCGTGTTCTGAAAGGACTATGTTGTTGGAATGTCTGAGGCTGTGTGAGTGATTTGAGAGATGGAGGGAGGGGGTGTAGGGTTAGGGCCTAAAAGGTGAAGACAGAATAGGTAGTGTTTAAGGGTCTTCCTAAATTGAGAGAGGTCTTTTATTGATCGGATATGTGGAGGGAGATTGTTCCAGCAGGTTGGTGCGAATAAGGTGAAGGCCCTGTCTCTGGTGGCTTGGTTACATTTAGTGTACTCTTTTGGTACAACGAGGGTATTAGCGGCTGCGGATCTTCTCAGCCTGTTTGTGGGGGTGTTGATAAGAAGTGAGGAGAGGGAGGGTGGGGCTATTTGATTGATTGCTTTAAAGGACAGTAATAGCGCTTTGTAAGTTATCATGGCTTGTAGGGGTAGCCAGTGAAGATCTGATAGTATGGGGGTGATGTGGTCTCTTCTGGATGTACAGCAGAGGATGCGGGCTGCTGAGTTTATTGCCAATTGAAGTGGGTTGAGGGTGCTCTTGGGTAGACCATGCAGGATGATGTTAGCGTAGTCAAAATGTGGTGTTACAGGGGATTGGAAGATTGTTCTGAAGTCATTCAGGGAGAGTAGAGGTCTTAATGGTTTCAGAGTTCTTATTTTGTTGTAAATAGATTTGACGGTCTGCTTTATGTGATCTTTGAAGGTCAGTTCTTGATCTATGACGACTCCCAGGTAGCGAATCGATGATTTACACGGAAGATCCGCATCCCTCACCTTTAATGTTGTGGGGGGTGAGAATTTCTTATTCCTGGTTACGAATAGGACTTCAGTTTTCTTGAAGTTTATTCGTAGGTTCTGGGTTAAGAGCCAGTCTGTAATCGTGTTGAAGCAAGAGATTATTGGAGAGAAGTCAGGGGCATCAATTTTTATAGGAGTGAATATGAGAACATCATCTGCATAGATCAGACTGGAGGCGTTGAATGCTCTGATGATTTCACAGATTGGTTGCATATATATGTTAAATAGTAAAGCTGATAAGGAAGATCCTTGGGGAACACCCTGTTGTTGATGGAAGGGATCGGATGTTGAGGATCCTATCCGGACCTGTTGCCAGCGGTTAGTTAGGTATGATCTACACCATTCCCAAGCTGATCCTTGAACTCCCTTTTCTTGAAGACGGTGTAGCAGTTGAACATGGTTAACCGAGTTGAAAGCTGCAGAGATATCCAGGAAGATAAGTATGAACCCATTTTCAATTTTGTCGATCCCTCTTGATAAGGTGTTGATAAGTAATGTGAGTAGGGTCTCTATGCCGTGGGACTCACGGAACCCATGTTGGCAGGGGTCAAGAGGGGCTGAAATATCAATGTGCTGCTGCAATTGAATTTGTACCACCTTCTCTATGATTTTGGCTAGAAGGGGTATACTTGAAATTGGACGATATAAGTCCGTTTTTGCTGGGTCGAGTTTATTATTTTTCAGGAGAGGGCGTATTGAAGTTTGCTTGAGAGATGTTGGGAATGATCCGGTTGTGAAGGAAAGTTGCATGATAAGGGCAAGTGTGGGGCTCAGTTCAGCACGCAGCGCTCTGATCCAGTAAGCAGGGCATGGATCGTTTGGGGCTGTGGTGGTATTCAAGATAGCAATAAGGTCAGTGATAGATTTCACCGTAGGGGCGACAAAATTTTTTAGGGGCTGTGTAATTGAAATAGGGTTGGGTATACAACTTGGTGTTGATTTTGTGTTAATGGATTTAGACTGAAGGTAGTCTGCAAAAGACTGAGGCTGAATTGAAATTGTTTGATTGGAAGATGGTGCCTTAGTTAGGGATTTAGCAACGTTAAAGAGGTCTCGTGGTTTGTTTAATGATCGGAGAAGGGTTTCTGTATGGTGTTCTCTCATCTTTCCAGCTATTTTCTCCCGGTGTTTTTCTTTAGGGCATTTTCGTAATCCATTTGGTCGGATGGAGATCTTGATCTAGGGTTAAAGTAGGAGCTGTCAGTACCACAGTAGTGGTTGTGTGCATAATACCATAGACATACTGAGGGACAGTATGAACATATGCAAGCCCACTGTCTGGAACCTATAGGAAGGTAAAAGCCTTTATAAGCATAGACAGTTAGAGAGATAAGTATGTAAATACATATCTACCTATAAGGAGCATTTCGACAGATACACATATATATATATATATATGTCTATAGTGAGATCTGGAGGGGCATAACATATGCACACGCAGCTTACAGACATATGTATCTATAGAGAAGTATATAGAGATATATACATACATGAATATATATGTCTAAGATAAATGTCTGCAACTAAGCAGATAGAGAGATGCCCATAAGAACATTCACATTGGAGATGTGAAGGAGAAAGATTCATCTAATAACAAGGTGGAACCTACTTGAGAAGATATATAGAGAATCTATTCCCCCTGGCTAAGATGGCGCAGGAATGCTATCCTGTGAAATAACCAGGATGGTTGCATGAAAATACAGAGGATAATATCAGTCTGTAAACAGCAAGTCCGGAGTCCTGTAGAACTCTCACATGGTAAATGGACAGAAAACGCATAGGATGAGATACCAGGTTGACCCACTGGAGGGACACAAAGGGGTATCATGCGTTATTAGTTGAATATGTGCTGTCCATGAAGGATTAGGATACCATGAAGATAAGCTGAAAGGAAAAAAGAGCATATTCCTTGTAGGAGCTGGATAACTCTTTAGACTTACACGCGGAGAAGGCTTATATCCTTTGTACGAAAAGGAGATAGTAGGGTGTGAAGAACCCTCACAGTCATGGGGGATGACTGAGGAAGCCTTTTTCGACCATGATGGATAGTCATTAGAGAAAAAACTCCATGCTCTCTCGCAAGGGCCCATAGTGGAAAGCTTCTCTGTAGGATTGCAGAGAGCATTATGCAGGAGAATTGGGAGATAGAACTGGCTGATGGAGAAAACAGCAGCCAAGTCAACTATGCTGCCAAACCCAAAGGATTGGAGATGGCAAGGATAGAAGGTAGTGTTAGAAGTCTGTAGTGATAAGGATTTCCCAAGAAAGATGTAAGTACTGTCTTGGAATCACTACTAAGGCCAGAACGAAAAGTGGTGGAAGACTGGATGGAACTTGTGGAAAAGTACCAGTAGTCAAATTTTTTTATTTTATTTATTTATTACAGTTGCTTATATACCGCACTATTCAGCATCAGCGCGGTTTACAGTATAACAAATCACTGGAACTCCTGCATGGGCAGCTACTGAATAGTAGCAGTGGACGACCCAGTTGCTTAGTAATAATTCCAAAAGGCTTTATTGAAGATCCCCGACGCGTTTCGGCTTGCGCCTTTCTCAAGGGGAGAGTTGTGTATCATGCACTCAGGTGTCGTTTGGAAACTGAAGGACACTAGAGTCCTAAACTTGCCACTGCTTAGAACTGTGTGGACACAAAAGCAAGCTTCTGAGAACGTAACTGTTCGGCAAGAATTCTAGCAGAATAACACGTAGAGCGTTCTTCCAGATTACGCTCTACGTGTTATTATTACTAAGCAACTGGGTCGTCCACTGCTTCTGCTCTCTGTATACTTGCTGATCCCTGCAGGAGCCCTGCTCTCCTGTGTGCAGCTACTGAATAGGACAGCAGAGAGAATCTTTCTGTGTTAAACAGAGAGAGCAGACTGAAGAAGAGGAGAATCTTGTCCCTGTCTGATGAGCTGCCCAGATAAAAGAAGGGAGTTCACCCCAGAGAGAAAACTCCACAGTGGAAAGAAAGACAAGAAGTGTTTCAGTGGTATAGTACCTCTCTTACAGGGGAAAAACCTGGAGGAGAGGGTAGAGATACAAGAGCTGAAAAAAAAAAAGGCTTACCATATGGTAAGTCCCTGGAAGGGAAAAATTCATGTTGGTACAGAAAAACTATCATGTGATAGTTGTTAAACCTCTCTTCTTGTCAGGAAAAGGAGGAAAAACCTGTGACCAATAGACATGAATAGCCTGACAGCTCAGCATACCGAAAAGCAAAAGGATGTCCTGGGAATAGGAATCCCTGTGTAGAGTTTTGAATGAAAAAACAGTGAAAAACTTCTGTTAAAAAGAAGATAACTGTAGGTTATAAAGAGATTAATCAGAACCCCATGATTGCTGTGTTTATTCAGCCTGGCTAGAGTTTGGATTCTTCAGACCAGGACGAGGCTTCCCGTGCTTGGGAACATCTGAATGATGGGCAGAAGAGTAAAACCTCTTTCTCCTAGGGAAAGAAGGTTTGGTAGGGCATTTCCTACCTACTGGGGAAGGAGAAGGCTTAGGATGGCCTTCAGAAACAGGGAAGTCAGTGGAGCACTGAGCAACCTGATGTAAAGACTCCTTATTGAAGAGATTTTCTCCAGTGCAAGGAGTATTACCCAGTCTTTGTTGTGCCCATTTGTTCAAGTCTGAAGCTTGGAGCCAGGCTCTACGTCGTGCCCCTATGGCTATAGCAGAGGTTCTGCTAACAGACTCAAAATAGTTTAGGGAAGCACGAGAAAGAAACCAAGAGATATTTTGGCTATGACTAAGAAGTAAGGAATAGTCTGCAGCCTTGGGCTCTGATAGAAAAGGAGTCAAAAGAGATCATTTCTTTGTGACCTCCTGAAGGGATAGACTCATATAAAAAATATATGAGAGAATCCTTGTTGCCAGCATAGATGTTTGGAAGGTTTGACGTCCAAAGGCATCCAGTGTTCTAGATTCACGACCTGGCGGGTAAGAAGAATGCTTCTTCTTGCTTTTTACCTTCCTCATTGCTGATTCCACTACAATGGAATGATGGGGAAGTTGAGTCTTTTGAAACCCTGGAGAGGGGGGCACCTGATATAGAACATCAGTTGCTCTAGAAGGTGAGGAAACCCTTAAAGGTGCTTCCCCCATTCGTAGAAGAAGATCCTGCAAGGAATGATGTAAAGGAAGCATTATATTTTCCTTTTCTCCAGAACAAAGAGAGCCTTGGGCAGGATCATAGCCAGGGGTAGAAATAGCAAGGGATGTTGCTATGTCCAGGAGAAAATTCTGAAAAGAAGGATCTCCAACAGAACTCATCCCTGGACAGGCTAGATCTGAAGAACTAGCCTGGGCACCGGAGTAGGCACTTGAGAATGTAGGAATAGAAGA
Organism: Ichthyophis bannanicus; assembly: GCA_033557465.1. Classification (NCBI taxonomy): domain Eukaryota; kingdom Metazoa; phylum Chordata; class Amphibia; order Gymnophiona; family Ichthyophiidae; genus Ichthyophis; species Ichthyophis bannanicus. The sequence goes on from CM066036.1 coordinate 702,381,788, forward strand.
TCTAACCCGGTGCAGAAAAGGATCCCTAAGGGATGGATGCTGGTACTGGAGGTCATGACGCGAGACAGTCAGTACTGCATTGTCCATGCTAGGTATCGACTCCAAACTAGGTATAGAAAGGAGCGACTCTGGTGAAAGAAGCATGGAAGGAGCTGACACCGATGCTACTGCAGGTATCGGCACCGATACCGATAGCTGTGCCGAAATCGAAGACGATACCGATATCGAAGCAGTCATCGGAGGCTGCTCAAGTGGTACTGAGGAAACCGAAGGCCTTTGGTAATTACCCTCGATACCGAGCATCCGGAATCGGTAAGCATCGGATCCGAGACGTGTCGGTACCCAGTCTTCCAGACTGGAAATCGATTCCAGACTCGGCATCGAAGGAAGCGAGTCTATCGATGCATGTCTGGAAGGTACCGACGTCGGTGGTAGTATCGGCGGTGATACCGATACTGGAAAGTCAATCTGGGATGTATCGATCGGTCCCAAAGGTACCGAGGAAACCAGATGACGATCCCTGGTGAAGAGTGGATCACTCAACACCAGTGCCGATGCCGGGGTATCGGTACCGCTCGAAGCGGATGCCACCACCGAGCATGGCTCAGGTATGTTCTGTGAGGGGTGAGCCTCAGGAACAACCTGAAACCCCTGAAAGGCTTTGGAGACCGAAGACTCCCGCCAGGGTTTTGAAGCCAAAGTATCCTTGAGGGCAAGGCCGGAGCCGTCATCAGGCTGTGCATGAGACCTACCACTCAAGGATTGGCTAGTCGTTTGTGGGTTATCTGATCCTGTAGAGAAGGAGAAATGGTCGGTGCCCTGACATTGGAAGGGAACTCGGAATCGAGGAAAACTCGAAAAGAGAAATCTCTTCTCATAATATGATAGCCTAATGGCTCCGGATGGTCAGGACCCAAACAGTTTAGACACAAGGACTTGGAGTCTAAAAACAATACTGCACTGCTACAGTGAAGGCACTTCTTAGGAAAAGAAGGAGGCGGCTCCATAATGGAGAGGCCTGAAGGCCCAAAAGTTTAAAACTGAAACTGAGGGAAAAAATTCCCTGGATTATAATGAGGGAGGAGTGGCCTAGTGGTTGGGGCAAGGTACTACAGGCCGGAAGGTCGGTGGTTCAAATCCCACTAGAGGACAGCAACATTGGGCCGGAAGGACTGGGGTTTCTAGTCCCGCAGGTGCTCCTTGTGGTCTTGGGCAAGCCACTTAACCCTCCATTGCCCATGTTCCCTGTAAGTATTAGTGTATGTGTCTCATATCCCCTCGTGTTAAATGTATCCCCCAACCGCTTTGACCCGGTGAAAAGCGGGATATAAATGCAGCTAAATAAATAAATAAATTAATTAAATAAAAAGAAAAGAAAAGAAAAGAAAAAAACACCGGCGATACCGGTGGAGTCGGGGAGACAGCCGCGACCACAGGAAAACAAGAATTAAAGAATTTAAAGAAAAAATTTTCTGCGGTGACCGGAGGATGTCCTGCCGGCTCCGCGGAAAAACGAAAACTGAGGAGAGACAGTTGGAAAGGCGGGAAGCAACCCTGCCAGCAGAAGAAACCAGAGGGCTCGCAGGATATGGCTGCAACAGAGACTCCCGAGACTCTGGACTCAAGCAGGTGTCAAACCAAAGTCCAGTGTCAGACATTGCTGCTCCCCATGTGGGCTTTAGCAGGCATTCACTGGATTAAGTCTCTTCTGATTTACGGCAAAGGCATTTATAGGGCCTGAAAGGGGTACTGCTCCTTCTGGAAGGCACACGCTCAAGTTTTCCCCTTCCTCTTGCCCATTGTAGGTACAAAGTTAGAAAAGAGGTCACCATGCTACAAAACCTCCTCCAGGTGCAGCCATCTTGAATCCACCAGGTCAGTCTATTAATATTGCTGAATGTACAGTAGAAAAAACTCCATGGGAAGGTGGGTGGGTTGTGAGGACTCATATCCTACAGTCCCATGTAGAACCCCAGCTACAGGTAAGTAACTTAGTTTTCTCCATGGGCAAGCAGAATAGTGAACACACGTGTATGGGAGTCCTTAGCTACAAGTTGCCTTTTAAACAAAAAGCAGGGGAAAATAACAAGCAAAAACAATGTTGCAATGAGCAGCATCCACAAATTGTTTTGGAATGGTACGTGGAAATAAATATAAATGGGCCTAAGGGGAATAGAGCTGAATCCTATTCCCCAAAATATTCTGGAGGACAGACCGGCCAAGCCTACTGTCATGTCGGAACTTTTTTTCCAAAACAATAAAGGGACATGAATATATGGACAGATATCCAATTTGCAGCCTTTTCAAACTCCTTCATGGAGGCTGACCTCAAGTGGGCTACCAACTCAGCCATAGCTCTGATATTATGAGCTGTAACATTACCCTCCAGAATTAAACCTGCCTGAGCATAAGTGAAGGAGATGCAATCAGCTAGCCAACTGGATAATGTGTGATATTGTTGACAGCAGCTGCTGCCTGTTTAGAGTCAAAATAAAAAATTGGGTGGACTTTCTAAGGGCTTTAATCCGCTCCAAATAGGTGGCCTATGTTTGCTTGTAGTCTAAAATGTGCACTGAACTTTCACCTTTGTGAGCATGGAGTCTGAGGAAAAATGACGGCAGGATGACTAATTGGTTATGATGGAAATCTGAAACTCTGGATTGCATGCGCAGAACCACACTATTGAAAATCTTTGTATAGGGTGATTCAGTTATTAAAGCCTGGAGTTCACTAACTCTGCAGACTGAAGTTACTGCCACCAGGACATGCCAGTTCAGATACTTCAATTTGTAGGTATTTTAGTGGCTCAAAGGAAGTTTTCCTCAACTGGGTTAAGACAACGTTGAGGTCTCATGGCACCTCAGCACTTCCACAGAAGCAAACCTCACATGAAACAACTAAAGGTGGTAGAGAGATGTGTTTACCTTCTATATGCACCAAGATGTACACTAATGGAGCTGGTTTTCAGATTTCACTCAGATAAATGTAGAAAGGGACCCAGAGACTTTCAGTCACACCAGACTGCACACCTCTTCCTTTTAAAATTGTATAACCTTCTAGTAAATCTCTGCTGGAAGCTAAAATAACCTTAGAGACATTGCCCCACATAGAAGTTTAGCCCCTCAACATCCAAACTGTGAAAGCTGAGTATTTGATGCCAGGGTTCTTCAATCCTGCGTGATCAATATTGGCATACTGCCTAGCTTCATGGGAGATTTCACTGAGAGTTCTAGAAAAAAAGGGAACTACAGCTGCCTCAGCCAATAAGGCACTATGAGGATCATGGATCCTTGGTCTCTGATTTCTATTAAGAAAGCAAAGTTCTCCATCTCCCCCTCACTTCAATTCCGGTACATAATCAATGACATGCCACCTCAATTCTTGGACCTCATGAGGAAAACTTGAATTTTTCATTTGAGGACCAAAAAACCATAGGGTTTGAATGATGCTGTGGGGTGGAACACACTGATTTGATATTGTTCATATGGATAAAGTTAGTTGCTACAGCCGCCGATGTCACATGATGTTGGGTGTGCTAGTGGTTGGAGTGTATTTAATGGTGATGGTACTATTCAGTTTTTATGCCATGATTTGAGCCCTAAGCAGATATTTTGGGGAAACGCCACACCCCCGAGGCCGGGAACGAAACCTGCAAGCAGGTCAGATGAGAGGAGGCACCCTGATATGGCAAATGAAGGTTTCAGCAGCAAAATCACGACAGCACTTAGCAAGCACTAATATTGGACTTTCAATCAAGTGAGGTATGAATGAATGTTTTTGGCATACTACAGAAACTGAGTGGTTGTGATGAACGATTTTTTTCAGGTGGCAAAGTTAAGCCCACTGAGCCCTTATTGAAAATACTGTTTTAATATAAATGAAAAAAAAAACAAAAACAAAACAAAACATGGTGTGAGATAGCACAGTTACTTACCTGTAACAGGTGATCTCTGGGAACAGCAGGAATAAGTCTTCACATATGGGTATCATCGGTACCGACGGAGCCTGCACGGGAACGCTCCCCAGCATGAAAAAAGGAACGCTTTTGGGAGCATCCCACAGCACCTGCGCGCTGCCTTCCCGCCTTTCCCAACCGCCTCTCTCCAGTTCAAGTTTTAAGCTGAGACAAAGAGAGAGAGAGAAAGGAAAGGAAAGATAGAGAGATACAACTCCTAGGGGAGGTGGGTGGGTTGTGAAGACTTAATCCTGCTGTTCCCAGAGATCACCTGTTACAGGTAAGTAACTGTGCTATCTCCAGGAACAAGCAGGAATGAGTCTTCACATATGGGGACTCCCCAGCTAGAGATGCCAGGGAGATCCCAAAGGTTGTGAGTCCCTGATAAGGGCTCCACCTCACCCCCATGGATCTCGGGCATCCAACCAGGGATGGGGGGTAGGAGTTGATTAGGTATGGAACAGGTGTTTGAGAACAGCCTGACCAAACAAAAGAGGGAGGAGTGGCCTAGTGGTTAGGACAAGGTACTTCAGGCCGCAGGGCCGGGGGTTCAAGTCCCACCTGGGGACAGCAATCTCAGGCCGGAGGGACTGGGATTTCTAGTCCTATAGGCACTCCTTGTGGTCTTGGGCAAGCCACTTAACCCTCCATTGCTCATGTTCCCTGTAAGTATTAGCGTATGTGTGTCATATCCCCTCGTGTTAAATGTATCTCCCAATTGACCGCTTTGACCCGGTGAAAAGCGGGATATAAATACAGCTAAATAAATAAAATAAATAAATAAATCCCGGCGGGAGTCCTTGTCCAAGCAGTAATGGGCTGTAAAGGTATGAACCGAGGCCCAGGTGGCCGCTCGACAGATTTGGTCGATGGACACAGAGTTTAGATGAGCCATAGAGGCTGCCATGGCCCTCACATTGTGAGCTGTGACATGGCCTTGCAGAGAAAGGTTCTTACTCTGGTAGGCGAAGGAAATACACTGAGCAATCCAATTGGACAGAGTTCTCTTAGAGACTGGAAGCCCTAAATGAGAGGGATCAAAAGCAACAAATAGTTGAGAGGACTTTCTATGTTGCTGTGTCCTTTGTAAGTAAAAAGCAAGTGCTCTCTTACAATCCAGGGTATGAAGATTCCTCTCTGCAGTTGATGCATGAGGTCCTGGAAAAAAAACAGGTAAATACACCTCCTGGTTCAGATGAAAAGGTGAGACCACTTTAGGCATAAAGTGTGGATTAGTCCTGAGGACTACCTTGTTATGATGGAACCTTGTATAAGGAAAATTAGCCACCAAGGCTTGCAGCTCACTGATACGGCGAGCTGAGGTGACTGCAATGAGAAAAATAACCTTCCAGGAAAGGAATTTCAAGGAGGTAGTGGCTAAGGGTTCAAAAGGTGGCTTTATAGGCTGGCCAAGAACCAAATTCAAATCCCATGCCACTGGAGGTGGTCTAATGGGAGGTTTAGTTAAAAGAAGGCCTCTCATGAATTTTGCAATAAGAGGATGAGAGGAAATAGGCTGTCCATTAAGAGGCTTAAGGGATGCTGCAATAGCACTCAAATTGACTCTTACTGAATTCGTTTTAAGGCCTGCATGGGATAAATGCAGCAAATACTCTAGTAAAGAATTCAGAGGTATTGTAAGGGGGTTAAGACCCTTCTCTGCACACCAAATGGTAAATCTTTTCCATTTAAAAGCATAGGAACGTCTAGTGGAAGGCTTTCTGGAAGCATGAAGGATATCCTTCACTTGCTGAGAAAGATGCAAATCTTGAAGGTCTAGGCCTTCAGCAACCAGGCTCTGAGGTGAAGAGACTGGGGTGCCACAACGTTCCCTCCTCCTGGGACAGGAGGTCTGGAGCAGATCCCAAGTCCAGGGAGGGAGCTTGAGAGAGATGCAGAAGTAGAGGGTACCACACTTGGCGTGGCCAATGTGGTGCTATGAGGATCATAGACCCCTTGTCTCTCTGAAATTTGAAGAGTGTCTTGGGAATTAGGGGAATGGGAGGGAAGGCATAGAGGACGTCTTGCCCCCAATGAAGGAGGAAGGCATCCCTGGCCTGAACCCCCTAACACGGAATCCTGGAACAGAACCGGGGAAGTTTGGCATTCCACGGACTTGCAAAGAGGTCTATGTCCGGGGTTCCCCAAATTCGGAAGATCCTGGTTATCTGGTCCCCATGGAGGGACCATTCGTGTGGAAGCAGAACTCGACTGAGTCTGTCTGCCCAAGAGTTTTGAACCCCTGGAAGATACACTGCCATGAGATGAATTTGATGCTCTCTGGCGAAGGTCCACAATCTCAGAGCTTCGTTGCAAAGCGACAGAGAGCCAGTCCCACCCTGCTTGTTCACGTAGAACATGGCTACTTGGTTGTCCGTGTGGATGAGGACTGTCTTGTAGCTAAGCAGGGTGTGGAAGACTTTGAGAGCTAGAAAAATTGCACTAAGCTCTAGGAGGTTGATATGTAGAGATGTCTCCTGTGAAGACCAGATGCCTTGAGTGGAGAGATCTTGAAGATGAGCTCCCCAACCTCTTGGAGAGGCATCTGTTGTAAGGGTTGTTTGGGGTAACACCTGTTGAAAGGGGGACCCTAGCAACAGATTTTGAGTGGACTTCCACCACTGGAGAGAGCAAAAGAGGCGATTGGAGGTTGCTATTTTGTCTGACAGGCACCCTGATGCCTGGGTCCATTGGGTGGACAGAGTCCATTGAGCTGCCCTCATGTAAAGGCGAGCGTAAGGAACCACATGCACAGTGGATGCCATGTGGCCTAACAGTTGTAACATCTCTCAAGCAGTTAAATGGGATTGTAACTGAATTTGTGAGGCTAACTGCACCAAGCGTAGGCAACAGGCCTGGGGAAGATAGGCCCTTGCAGTTGTGGTATCCAGCAGGGCCCCTATGAACTCTAGAGACTGAGTAGGGGTGAGATGGGATTTTGTAATGTTTATTATAAGTCCCAGATACTACGCCTTGTGCAGGTTAGAGAAGTCTGGGCCTCTGACTGGGATGGAGCTCGGATGAGCCAGACGTCCAGAAATGGGAATACGAATATCCCTAGAGTGCGTAGAAATGCAGCTACTACTGCCATGCATTTTGTGAACACCCTTGGTGCAGAGGCCAGACCGAAAGGAAGCACTCTGTATTGGTAGTGCTTCCCTTGATAAAGGAACCAAAGGAACCTTCTGTGTGTTGGATGGATGAGGACATGGGTGTACGCATCCTTGAGGTCTGGAGAGCAAAGCCAATCCTGACTCTGAAGGTATGGAAGGAGAGTACCGAGAGAAATCATCTTGAATTTTTCCTTGCATAGAAACTTGTTCAATTCTCTGAGATCTAATATGGGTCTGTAGCCCCCTGTTTTCTTTGGGATAAGAAAGTAGGGGGAGTAGAACCCTGAGCCCTGTTGAAGAAGGGGTACTTCTTCTATTACCCCTTGGGCAAGAAGGGTAGCAATCTCCTGACCCAGAAGGTCGAGGAGGGATGTCTGAGAATTGAACTGTCTCACCATGGTGTGAGGAGGAAGGTTTAAGAAATGAAGCTTGTACCCCTCCCTTATGATGGAGAGGGTCCACTGCTCTGCTGTGATTTGTTCCTATCTGGGAGCAAAGTAAGCCAACCTTCCTGGAATGGTGAGAGGCTCTGGATGTTCTAGAGCCAGAAAGGCTAAGCTCTCTAGTTGTGAGTCAAAGGCCCTGAGGCGGCTGAGGCTGTTGGGCCGTAGCAGTCCTAGCAGCCTTAGGCTTGGCCTGCTTTGGTTGTTGCTGTCTCTTTGTAGCAAAACGACCTGCAGAAGATGACTGTTGACCATAAGCAGAATAATATTTCTCTTTTTTGGGAAAAAAAACCCCTTTTTGAACAACCTTTTCTTAAAAGGAGCAGAAGTAGACTTTGAAAGTCTATCTAAAGCAGAATTTTCAGCATCCATCTGGGTGGCCTTTGCTTGCCAATCTTTGCCAAAAAGGTTTTCACCTGTACAAGGAAGGTTTCCTAGTCCATCTTGAACCCAGGGTTTCAAATCATAAGCTTGTAACCAAGCAACTCTGCGTGCACCTATGGCAATAGCCGAGGCTCTGCTGGCACCTTCAAAAGAGTCAAAGGCTGCACGGTTGGAAAACTTGGAAATATCCTGGGCATGTTTGAGCCAGGTGAGGAACTCTTCCCTTTTATCTTCTAAAATAAAAGTAGATAAAGTTTGCAGGTGATCTGTAACTTCTTTTAGAAACATCCCCATATAGAGACTATAGGAGTTGATTCTGGCAACAAGCATACTGGCCTGGAAAATTCTCCTGCCAAAGGCATCTAAGGTTCTGCATTCTCTTCCTGGAGGAGCAGAAGAGTGCCTTTTTGTACTCTATCTTCTTCATAGCAGACTCCACCACAATGGAGTGGTGAGGAAGCCGAGTCTTATGGAAGCCAGGACAAGGAGGAACACGATACATGGTGTCCAACCTGCGAGTATGAGGGGAAGTGGTGAGAGGAGTCTCCCATATGCCCAATATGTGATCATAAAGAATCTCATGTATTGGTAAAGTGGCTGCCTCTTTAGGAGCCTTAGGATATTGTAAAATATCTAATTTTTTGGCTCTAGGCTCTGTCTCAGGGGCCACTGAGATGGAAAGGCCCCTGGCCACTTCCCTAATGAAGTCTTGAAAAGACAAGTCTTCTGGAGGAGACATTCTCCTTTTTGGAGAAGAGGGCTCCTGAGGATGGATCACCGATGCTTCGACAGAGACCTCCAATTCATCAGAGTCTTCAGAGGAATCGAAGTATCGCCTGTCTGGATGCTCCTGCAGAGCCCGATACGCGTACCGGGGGGTATCGACATCGGGAGTGATCGGTACCGATGGGCATCACAGAACAGTGTACTGCTGCAGTCGACACCGAAGCCGATGTCGATGCAATCGGTACCGGCACCGGAACCGATATCGGTACCAGAGTGGGTACCGGCAACGGAGTTTGTTGCGGTACCGAAGGCGTCGCAGCTTGTATGAATGCCGTGATGGCACGCTGCATGGTCAGGATATTCTGATCCATCGACGCAACCAATGTCTGGATGTCGGTACCAGTGGGAACCACCGGTACCCCAGAACATGGCAACAGGTCGAGGCCGAGCCATCGATGTCAACCTGTGACCCCATAGATAAAGCTTTGGAAGCCGGAGCCTCCCGCCGGGGTAATTTTGCCGGTGCGGATTCCTCGAGAGCAAGCCCGGAGGCATCTCGATACTTAGAGGGAGATTTACCCTTCGAGGACCGGCTGGACTTAAGTTTGGTTACCTGAGATCCATGTAAGGAAGAAGCAGCCCTGGAAGACGTCGATGCAACCGAAGCTGCATCAGAGGGAAACAGGGTACTGAGCTTGGCTGCTCGATTCTGCAGACCTCTTTCAGACATCATGGAACAGGACTCACAATCCGTAATGGAGTGGTCAGGACCTAAACATTTTAGACACCATTCATGGGTGTCGGTGACAGAAATAGTGCAGCTGCACTTCGTGCATTTTTTAAACCCAGAGGCGGGCTTTTCCATGAGGAAAAAATGTCCTAGGCCTAAGGCCAAAGAAGAAAATGCACTGAAGTGAGAAAAACAGTAGGTTTTTTTTTTTGTTTGTTTTTTTTTAGAAGAAAGAAAGAAAAGACCAGCGGTACCGGTCCAGCGTCGAGAAGGCAGACGCGCGACCAAAGAAATAAAATAAAATAAAGAAATTCTTCAGCGGTGACAGGAACACGACCTGCTGGCTCCGCGGAAAAGAAAAACTGGAGAGAGGCGGTTGGGAAAGGCGGGAAGGCAGCGCGCAGGCGCTGTGGGATGCTCCCAAAAGCTTTCCTTTTGGACGCTGGGGAGCGTTCCCGCGCAGGCTCCGTCGGTACCGACGATACCCATATGTGAAGACTCATTCCTGCTTGTTCCTGGAGATACGCAATATGAAATAAAAACTGAGTGTGAAAAGAACTGATGAATGATAAGGGGAGCGTATTGGACAACATATGCAATAAGTGCAGTCTGTGTCCTTGAAGGCTTCACTCTGATGGCTCTTTATACTACTCCTCAATTTTTAAGCTTTTCAAATATTGTGGTTTTGTATTGATGAGGATTGATAAATTGTCTCTCTCTAATACTGAAAGAGGGCATTTGGGTGTAGTGTATATATTTTCCTTATTACACAAGGGGACTTTAGTAGTTAAGTGGAGTCCATGAGAAATGGCATAGTTCTACATTCTGACAGCTTCCCAACACAGGAAATATGACTGTACCTCCCTGCTTGTTGATATAGTTCAATGCTACTTTATTTTATGCATGAATCAGTATGATTTGATTGACCAACCCAATCCTTGAAAGCCTTTAGTGCATTCAATATTGCTCCCAATTCCAGAAAATTGATTTAATGACGTTTCTCCTGGGAGGACCACAGTCCTTAAGTGTGAAGTCCATCTTACATGGCTCCCCAACTCAGCATGGAATCTGTTGCCCAACACAGTGTATAGACATCTGTTGTTGAGTACTTTTCAGTAATGCAGAATTTAGAAGACACTTTTTGCCAAATTGGAAAGGAAGGTCACCAAGTCAGAGCATTCTGGAGTGGTGTAATGACAGCTATAATGTCTTAGAGTCTATGATTGGCTGAGTCCACTGTGTGCTCAAGATCCATTGAGACTGTCTCATTTTGAGACATGCCAAGGGTGTTATGTGCACTGTTGAGGTCACATGGCTCAACATCCTCAACAAGTTCCATGATGTCTGCTGACTCTTGAATTTCTTGCACCACGGACACAAGATTGTCTATCAGAGCTTCTATGAATTCCAATTGAGTTGATGGGCTTAATGTGGACTTGGAATAATTTATGATGAACCCAGATGGTTGTGTGCATGCATTCTTGGGCTCCTTCCTGAGTTTACTAGGGAAAACATCTACTCCCAGTTAGTGTAGATTTGCTGCAACTATGACAAGGCACTTTGTGAAGACCTGTGGAGCTGACGTGAGGCCAAACAGCATTCTGCTCCTCCCTGTTTCCTCGGCTCACAACCTTGAGGTCATTTTTGACATCTCCCTCTCCTCCACACACATCCAACAGATAGCTAAAACTGGTTGCTTCTTTCTCTATAACATTGGCAAAATTTGTCCCTTCCTTTCTGAACACACTGCTAAGACCCTTATCCATTCTTTTGTCACCTCCTGTCTAGACTATTGCAACCTCCTCTTCGCTGGTTTTCCTCTGAATCATCTCTCCCCACTTCAATCTGTTCAAAACTCAACTGCACGACTAATCTTCCACCAGTGTTGCTATGCTCATGTCACTTCATTGGCTCCCCATCCATTTCCATATCCAGTTCAAACTTCTACTACTGAGCTATAAGTGCTTTCATTCGGCTATTCCTCACTACCTTTCCTCTTATCACTCCCTACATCCGTCCTCAGGAACTCTGCTCTTCTAGTAGATCCCTTCTATATGTGCCCTTCTCTTCCACTGGCACTCCAGACTTCAATGCTTCTACCTTGCTGCTCCTTATGCCTGCGTCGGTACGTTAGGCTGCATCTGTGGCCTTGTTCAAATCCAGGTTAAAAACTCACTTTTTTTAGACTGCTTTTGGATCCGGATTCCCCTAGTCTCCTGTTCACCTCCTACGTGTTTCCTTACCATTCCCCTAGATATATCTAGTCCCCAGTTGTTGTGTTGTCTATCTTGACTAGACTGTAAGTTCCTATGAGCAGGGACTGTCTCTTACATGTCTTTGTACAGTACTGTGTACGCTTTGTAGCACTATACAAATGATAAGTAGCAGTAGTAGTTCCCTATCATGAATCTGAGATGTTTCCTGTGGCTGGGATGTATCTGAATGTGAGTATAAGCATCCTTCAAGTCTAGAGAATATAATTAGTCTCCTTTTTTGGGAGATAATGAATGAGGGTGCCGAGAATAACAATTCAGAACTTTTATTTTATAAGGTGCTTGCTCAGATCCCTTAGATCTAGGATGGATTGGAATTCCTCAATCTTTCTTGTGATCAGAAAATAGATAGATCCCCTTCCCTTCTTCCCCTGGTGGAACAGGTTTGACCTCCCTGGTATCTAGCATGGAAGAGAACTCTGACAGTATTTTCTGATGTGGAGAGCTTGAACAAAATGTTCTTGGTGGGCAACATGGCAGAATGTCTGAAAGGTGGAGGAGGTAGTCTGTCTGGACAAATTTTAATGCCCAACAATTAGAGGTTATAAAGGACCAGTAACTTGTATAAAATCTTAACCTCTCCCACAAGAAGGTTATCTGGCATGGATACTCAGCAACTAGCTATATGAATTCAGTCAAAAGCCTACCGCAGGTTCTGAATGAAAAGCAGGCTAGGATTTATGGGCTCGGTGCAGACATGGACATGAGCAAGATCCCTGTCTAGCTTAGGAAGAGCATGAAGGAGGAGGATACCTATACCTATGAAAGTAATGGGACCTGCTTTGCCCTCCACTCTTGGACCTCCTAGATGAGGAGAAGGTTAGGGCAAAAGTGGACCTGAAGAAGATTTTATGGATGTCACTATGCTGCTTAATTTGGGTTGCAATTTCCCATACCTTAACTCCAAAGAGAGAGTCTTTCCATGGCATATCACATCAGTGAGCTTCTCCTAGAAATCATACTTGAAGTCAGAGGCCTGGAGCCATGACAGTCTCCAGGCACCAATGCACATTAAGTAGGCTCTCAATGCCATATCAAAAATAGCATGTGCCACACGGACCATGTATTTCCATATTCCATCCCTGTGACAACTAGTGAATGAAGTTGCTTGGCCTTCACTTGAGGAAGAGTGCTTGCCAACTCCTGCATTTGATGCAGAATGTTCCGCAAGTGCATACCCTCAAAGAGTTGGTAAGAACCAGTGAAGGAGAGAACAGCTTTCTGAAAGAACTTCCTCCCAAAAAAGTCCAACTTCTAACCTCTCTCCCCGAGAGCAACAAAAAAAGGGGGTCTTGGAGCTTTTGGTCCTTTAGAGAGCAGATTCGATAATCATGTAATGGTGAGATAGCTCAGCTTTCTAAATCTAGGATCCCTTAGAAAACGATACATTGAGTCGTCCTTATAGGCTTTACAGAGGAGAAGGATCTATATATTGTTCAGTATTCTGTGAAAGGGGCATTCTCACAGCTTCCTAAGGTGGGCCAAAGAATTGTAAGTCATCTAATGCTTTGGCCCTGGGTTCCTACATCTCTCATTTAAATGGAATGAATTTAGCAATTTCCCATATAAAATCTATGAAGGCCAGGTCCCTCAAAGTATTCTGTAATTGTGTAGGGCTCTTGCTCGATGAGATGCTAGCCTCCTTTTGTAGTCTGCCCAATTTATCTGTTAAATTCATCCTATGATGTATTCTTTGTTTTGTGTTACCTCACTCTCAAATATATTGTTGGCTGTAGGAAAGGGTCTATCACTTACTTTCCTGTGTTTAAGATTGTTGTTATATAGTATGGAATTTTCTGGACTCATTTGCCTATTCTGTACAAGGCGTATTCTTGTATATATGTTAAAATCGCATAAATAAAAAATTTAAAAAGCACAGTTACTCACCTGTAACAGGTGTTCTCTGGGGACAGCAGGAATCAGTCCTCACACGTGTGTGACATCCCTGACGCCCATCTACAGATGCAAGCAGTGCAGTGGTGCCTTCGCACTCAGTGGGCTCAGGTGACAGGCTGTAGTACCCTGTACTGGTAGTGGCCTCCCACCAGGTACTGCCTGTGGTTGGGGTGAATTAGGATGCGGGTATAAGCATCCTTCAGATCCCAGGAGCATAGTCAATCTCCCTGCTGGAGGTAAGGCAGCAATGTTCCAAGGGAGAGCATCTTGAATTTCTTCCTCAGCAGGAACTTGCTCAGGCTCTGCAGGTACAGGATGGGCCTTAGGCCCTGTCCTTTTTGGCATGAGGAAATAAATGGAACAGAACTCTTTGCCCCTGAGATATTGTGGTACTGGTTCCACTGCCTTGTCCTCTCCCTGCAGTAGAAGGTCCCAGTTAAGAAGAGACCTGGTGAGCTCTCCCAGAAAGAAAGGGAGAGATGTCTGTGCCAAGTGGAGGAGGTAGCCCTCCTTGACCACCTGAAGTGCCCAGGAATCGGTGGTGATGGCTGGCTACCTGTGGGCACAGTGGATCAGACGTCCCCTTATGGGCTGCCGTCCTCCTTGAGGTAGAGAGGTTATGCCCAAGGAGTTAAAAACTCTCCCCCAGGCTGGGCAGGAGACGATTCCTGGGGCTTGGGAGCCTTCTGCTTACGAGGACCTTGCCCATGTCCCTTGGGCTGCTGACCCTGCTGGGGAGGCCTGAAAATGTGTGTAGCTTTTGTAAGCAGCCCCTTTCCTCGGGTAAAGCCTAGCTACTCACCTGTAACAAGTGTTCTCCAGGGACAGCAAGAATCAGTCCTCACATATGGGTGACAATGGTACTGGCGGAGCCCACGCAGAGCATTTCCCCAGCTTTTAAAGAAAGTCTTTGGCAATACCACCATTCATGCATGGTCCCCTTCCTGCCCAAGGGTGCCATCTTGATCAGTCAGATGACATAGCTCAGGCAAGGGATAAAAATCCAAAAAAGAGTGGGCAACTCCTAGGGGAGGTGGATGGGTTGTGAGGATTGATTCCTTCTGTCCCCGGAGAACACCTGTTACAGGTGAGTAACTACGCTTTCTCCAGGAACAAGCAGGACGTTAGTCCTCACATATGGGAATCCTCAGCTACAGGCTACCGAGGACCTGTAGGAATAAAGCCAGGGCGAGCCATGAGCAATCACTGATAACCGAAGACAGACCGAGGACCCCAAGTCCCCGGAACACCACACTCCCGGTAGCCGCAGAAGGGTCGGAGGGCCAGAATTGCCTAAACCCCGAACAGTAATGCGTCACAAAGGTGTCAGCCGAGGACTCGATGTCCGCCAGGAGCACGGAGCACATAATGTGCCACCGATGCTGCCCTCGCACAGACACCGTGCGTTGTGACTCGGTGGTCCAATGGTAGCCCAGCCTGGGCCTATTCCTGGGCGAAGGCGATGCCATCCAGAGGGAAAGGGTCCGCTTGGTGACCGCAAGCCCCAAACGGGCAGGGTTGTAGGAAATGAAGAGCCGTTCAGACCTGTGGTGGGCCTACGTGCACTGCAGGTAAAAGGAGAGAGCCCTCCTGCAGTTGAGGGTGTGGAGGATCGCTAATGCCCAGTCGGCATGAGGCTTCGGAAAGAAGGTCGGTAGCACTATCTCCTGGTTGAGGTGAAAATCCGAGACAACCTTCGGGAGGAACTTGGGGTGCGTCCAGAGGACCACCCGTTTCCCATACAATCTTGTGTAGGGAGCGTCAGCCATCAGAGCCTGAAGCTCACTGACCCTCCGGGCAGAGGTGAGGGCTACCAGAAAAAACACCTTCCAAGAAAGGTGCCAAAGCGAGCAGGACGCCATTGGCTCAAAAGGCAGCTGGGTTAGTCGCATGAGGACAATATTGAGATCCCACTCCACCGGAAGCAGTCTGATGGGAGGCCTGGAAAGAAGCAGCCCGCGCATGAAGTGGGAAACCAGCAGCTGGCCTGGGAGGGGTAAGCCCTCGACTGGGTAGTGGTTGGCTGAGATCGTGTTCACGTGAACCCTGACCGAGTTGGACTTCAGGCCCACCTGCGAGAGATGGGGTAGGTACTGCAGGACCAGATGGGTGGAGGCAAAAGAACGGGTCGGCCTGTACCTCCGAGCACCACACCGAGAACCGACGCCACTTAAAAGCATAAGCTCTCCTAGTCGAGTCCTTGCGTGACGCCAACAATATGTCCTCGATCTCCACTGGGAGACGAAGAGGGGCTAGCGTGACCCGCTCAGCTGCCAAGTCGTGAGGGATAGAGACCGCTACCCGAACAGAGGACTCAAAGCCATCGTATGCAGCACGAGAGAGGTACTTCAAACAGTTCCCCCCACTGATTTCAGGAGTGACTAGAAACGACGGAGATAGTCACTGTCGAGGCCCACTTGGAAACCCCCTAGTTCCTTCGTGAAGTCACAAAGGAACATACCAATATAAAGCTGGTAAACCTGGATGTGGCAAGCCAGCATGGAACCTTGGTAAGCCTTACACCCGAGGGCGTTGAGGATGCGAGACTCCCTACCCAGCGGAACCGAAGAATGGGTTTTTGGGCTCTTCTGCTTCCGCATGGCAGATTCCACTACCATTAAGGTATGGGGGAGTTGGACCTTCTGGAAGCCGGGCCCTTGCTGGACCCTGTACATGGTGTCCAGGCGCTTGCTGACAATGGGGATAGACGGGTCAGAATGGGCGGTACAGGAACCATGAGGGATTCCCTTGGCAGCACTGTTCCCACTAAGCTGTGCGCGTGTGAGCGCACATACTTTACAACAGAGCGCACAAAAATTACGGTTCTGATTCTGATAGAAAACAACACAGACGTTCTTAAAATTGAAAAGTTGTTGTGTATTTATGGTTTTCACAAGTTCTACAATATTTTCTAGTGCAATCAATGTGGTGTACATACTGTATTCTCACATGTAGTCAAATTTTAAAGTATATAACTACGAGTGTCGTTATGTGGCGCACAAAAATTTAACCTTCCTTCAAAAGCTGCACAGCTGATATTTTATGCGCACACAGCCTACAGAAAATTAGAGGGAACATTGCTTGCAGGGCCTCGTATTGCAAAATATTGAGTTCCACCATACGGGGCTCCTCCTCAGATTGTGTAGAGAGCGCCAGGGCTCGAGCCATGTCCGCACAAACTCCAAAAAAGGAGGTATCCTCAGGAGGCGACCACCGCTTGCGAGTGGGCGGGGAAGGATCCAAGGGGAGGTCCCAATGAGTCCAGGATTCAGGAGAAGTATCCCCGTTGGACTCCCAGTCCGAAATCTCCGAGAGGGACTTGGAAATGGGCTGCTCGAGCAGAGCTCATGAAGTGCGCTGGGCTCTTGAGGCCGAAGCCCTTCTGGAGTCGGAGGCGCTGGCCCGGGAAGATCTCGCACCAGAGGACCAGGACGGAGATCGAGACCTTTGCCGGGATCCCTCATGAGGTCCCTGGTTCTCGGGGGTTGCTGTGGCAGTCTGGGGAGCCAAGACAGGCTTCGCCCTTGAGGTCTCAGAGTGTGTGCCAGCGGGATCTAGCACCAGCTCCTGCTGGGCAGCAAGAAAGACAGAGATGATGTGCTCCAGCGCCAGCATTTGGGCCTCCCACTCAGGAGTGGGGCCCTGCGACGTCAACACTGGGGTAACCCGATCAGGCATTGAGTTAGAGAGGGGATCCTCGCTGGGACGACCCCTCAGGAGACTGGGCGCCATCACCGGAGGCCTTGTATCTGTACGAGGTACCTTTCGGGGCCGCTCCTTCTACTCTAGGAATTGCCAAGGAGGGCTAAGGGACCAAGCACGAGAACGTTCATGCTTGTCCAGAGTCCCCGACAGGGTCCTCGAGGCCTGCTTCTTCTTCTTCTTCCACTCCCTTTCAGGGGACCCTTGCTCAGAGTGACACCAGGGCTGCTGGGCAGCCACGGGGGACCCCAGAGGCAGAGGGTCGGTGGAGTGGGAAGCTACCGGGGACACCGGGGCTGTCTTGTGGAAAATATTATCCAGTTTATGCTTACAGCTCTGGATGGCCTTGGAGGACATCTTTTTACAAAGGGAGCAGAGCTCCGGGTTATGGTTGGCTCCCAGACACCTGAGACAACAGTCATGGGTGTCCGTGAAGGACATGTTTTTGAAGCATCTGTCACACTTTTTGAAACTGGAGACCATGGGGCAAAAAGGATCCCCGCAAGGTCGAAGACCTTCGGTTTGGCCAGCGGTTGAAAAGGGCGTGAAACACGCTGGAGGCGAATTCACGAAGAAAAAGAAAAAAAAATAGCAAAGTCCCAGGGTCCACTGTCAAAGAGCACCGGGAAACCGGGAAAAGAAACAATATAAACTTTTTCCGAGGTACAGGGACGTACGTCCGAAGGGCTCCGCGGAAAAAGGGAGTCTGATCAAGATGGCACCCTTGGGTGGGAAGGGGACCACGCATGCGTGGTGGCATTCCCAAAGGCTTTCTTTGAAAGCTGGGGTAATGCTCCAAGCAGCATCAGTCAGTGCAGACGTCACCCATATGTGAGAACTGACTTCCTGCTTTTTTCTGCAGACAGGCTGCACTCCAGGGCTGCCATTCTGGTTTCCAGTCCAGAAGGCTCTGCAGCTATTGGCGCGGGCACAGAGGAACTCGAGCCTGACGCCAGTTCCTCCGAAAAAGAGTCCTCAACGAGAATGGCCTCGGGCGTCTGAGACCAATCTTTGGATGATTCCTTCCTGGCGACTTTGGAGGGCTGCTCCCACTCCAAGTCCTCGGATGAGCGTTGTGGACTGAGGGAACTGGCTCGGAGCTTATCCCACCTGCCTGAACCATCCAGGAACACTGCCTTCAAGGGTTTATTCTTCTTTTTGTGTTCCTCAAGGGAGACTCCCTTTCTGAAGATCCGTGGCGTCGACTGGGGTTTGCAAGGGCGCCATGGCTTTCGGAGACACCAGGGACTCCAGGAAGAACTTATGCTGCTTCTAGTGGCTCGAGGGCCTTGGTAGACATCTTTCAGAGACCATAGGCAGTGGGGTCGTGGCCCGGCCCTAGGCAGCAGTCTTGTGTATCGGTAAGGGACATGATTTTTGTGCACTGATCACACTTCTTAAAGTCACTGGTAGCCATGTGGGAAGTACCACAACAAGGTTAAAGACCTTCAGTGCTGCCAGTTGGAAAAAAACTTTGAAAGTGCCAAGAGGAAAAAAAATATCTATGGACCCGAGACTCGATGCCAGGCAGCAGGCTCGGGTGGTGGGAAGAGTACCGGTGCACAACCGGAGGAGAGTATGAAACTCAAGTACAAAGAAATCAACTTTTTCCGGGGGAAAGCAGACTGACGTCTGAAGGGATCTGCGGAAAAAAGGAGATTGAACAAGATGGCACCTTTGGGCGGGAAGGGCACTATGAATGCATGGTGGCATCTCCCAAAGGCTTTCTTTGAAAGCTGGGGAGATGCTTCCACGAGGGCTCCATCAGTGCTGACATCACCCATATGTGAGGACTGATTCCTGCTTGTTCCTGGAGAGAAAAAAAACATCTATGAAGTTGAGTTCCTCAGGGGGGTAGTTTCTTCTTTCATAAGGTAAAGAGCAATCGGATGATAAACCAGTGGAACCCTCTTTATCAGAGGATACCTCTGGCTCACAGTCAGTATCTCAGAAGAGCTCAGTCTGACTCAGAAAAATATGCATGTGAAGTTTGCATTAAACACCTGGCTCGACCTCTGCTGTTCTTGGTGTGTGGATCTCGAATAAGAGTGTAGGTGCACAGAGGATTGCTGGTGTCTCTGTGAAGCTTTTTCCCTCTGATGTACCAGAGATTGACAGTCACCAACTCAGACGCTTTTCAATGCCTTGGTGCTGACGCCTCTCCCTCAGCCACAGCATGAACCTTGAGGACTGGCGGCATCTCCTCCTCAAAGACTTCAATACAGTGTCAAAGAAAGAAGACTTCCATCTGTTCCTCTAGTTTCCTCATGAGACTCTCTTTCAAAGGCTGCTATTAACAACAGAATTGTGACCACAGTAGGAGTGGCCATTCTTCCTGAGTCATTCCAGGGATATCAGAAGGCTGGTCTCGGCCCCATGGAGTCTGTTGTGTCTTCTCCGGTACAGAGGAGAATACAGTCCCTAAAGTCAGAGATACTCTGAGGACACTGGATCCACATAATGCTCACAACATAGTACTCCAATGCAGTCCAGCTTCTGCTCAGTATCATGAGCCCTTGATGTCAATGAAGATGAGGTTAAATCCTTCCTTTTCTTCTGGTGCAATAAGGATGGTGTCCATTCCTGAGCTCTAGCAATGCTTGATGCTGAGGTCCACCAATGTCCATATGATGCTGAGGCATCCGCAGAGTCCTGTGCAACTCCCAGGCATATGCAGACCAATGGTTCTGATGCTGATGGACTGGACTTTTTGGTACCAAAAATTCATTTGAGTTGTTTTTCATGATCTTTGAGACCTCTCTTTGAAAGCAGTGAACACAAATTATAGTGAGAGGAATCATGGTCAGAGGCCCAGAAATGGTAAGCACCAGTTATGGACATCCTCAATAGATACGGTCCTACTACACCTCAGACACACTGGGAAGGTTTTTGTGGGACATATTGCTTTAAAAAACAGCAGCAATGAAGTCAAATTTAATTTTGATAAAAATACTCTCAGCATCTGAGACATCTGAAGTCTCTGCTAAAGACTATGCTAGGTGACATGCAAAAAAGAAAGAAAAATAAATGGCAGAAAAACTTCAGAACCTAACAGGAATCAGCAGAGCATGTCAGTGATAGAAAAATACTTGAAAATATTTGCAAAAAAAAAATTAGAAAAATACCCCAAAATTGGTAGGTGTGCGGAGCTTTTGCAAATGCAACTTGCTGGCTCGACGGAAAATAAGACTGAGGCAGTCCCATGTGAACAGGCATGCATGCACAGTAGAGTAATGACAAAAGATTTAAGCAAGATTTGGACCTGGGGAACTGTTCATGCACCAGGCTCAGTTGGCATCATCCATACCTGAAGATTCACTGTCTTGCTTGTCCACGGAGAAACCTGTTATCTACATATAGAAATCCCCCAAGATGCAGAGATTTTAAAGGTGTATAGAGTAAAGCACAGTTACTTACCTGTAACAGGTGATCTCTGGGAACAGCAGGAATAAGTCTTCACATATGGGTATCGTCGGTACTGACGGAGTCTGCGCGGGAACGCTCCCCAGCGTCCAAAAGGAAAGCTTTTGGGAGCATCCCACAGCGCCTGCGCGCTGCCTTCCCGCCTTTCCTAACCGCCTCTCTCCAGTTCGAGTTTTAAAGCTGAGACAAAGAGAGAGAGAGGAAAGGAAAGATAGATAGAAATATACAACTCCTAGGGGAGGTGGGTGAGTTGTGAAGACTTATTCCTGCTGTTCCCAGAGATCACCTGTTACAGGTAAGTAACTGTGCTATCTCCAGGAACAAGCAGGAATGAGTCTTCACATACGGGGACTCCCCAGCTAGAGATGCCTGGGAGATCAATCAGGTTGTGAGTCCCTGGGAAGGGCTCTACCTCCACCTATGAATCTCAGGCATCCAGTCAGGGATGGAGGGTAGGAGTTGATTAGGTATGGAACAGGTGTTTGAGAACAGCCTGACCAAACAAGGCATCCCGGCGGGAGTCCTTGTCCAAGCAGTAATGGGCTGTAAAGGTATGAACTGAGGCCCAGGTGGCCGCTCGACAGATTTGGTCGATGGACACAGAGTTTAGATGAGCCATAGAGGCTGCCATGGCTCTCACATTGTGAGTTGTGACATGGCCTTCCAGAGAAAGGTTCTTACTCTGGTAGGCGAAAGAAGTACACTGAGCAATCCAATTGGACAGAGTTCTCTTAGAGACTGGAAGTCCTAAATGAGAGGGATCAAAAGCAACAAATAGTTGAGAGGACTTTCTATGTTGCTGTGTCCTTTGTAAGTAGAAAGCAAGTGCTCTTTTACAATCCAGGGTATGAAGATTCCTCTCTGCACTTGATGCGTGAGGTCCTGGAAAAAAGACAGGTAAATACACCTCCTGGTTCAGATGAAAAGGTGAGACCACTTTAGGCATAAAGTGTGGATTAGTTCTGAGGACTACCTTGTCATGATGGAACCTTGTATGAGGAGGATTAGCCACTAAGGCTTGCAACTCACTGATACGGCGAGCTGAGGTGACTGCAATGAGAAAAATAACCTTCCAGGAAAGGAATTTCAAAGAGGTAGTGGCTAAGGGTTCAAAGGGTGGCTTCATAAGCTGGCCAAGAACCAGATTCAAGTCCCATGCCACTGGAGGTGGTCTAATGGGAGATTTAGTCAAAAGAAGGCCTCTCATGAATCTTGCTATCAGCGGATGAGAGGAAATAGGATGTCCATTGACAGGCTTAAGGGATGCTGCAATAGCACTCAAATGGACTCTTACTGAATTTGTTTTAAGGCCTGCATGGGATAAATGCAGCAAATACTCTAGTAAAGAATTCAGAGGTATTGCAAGAGGGTTAAGACCCTTCTCTGCACACCAAATGGTAAACCTTTTCCATTTAAAAGCATAGGAACGTCTGGTGGAAAGCTTTCTGGAACCATGAAGGATATCCTTCACTTGCTGAGAAAGGCGTAAATCCTGAAGGTCTAAGCCTTCAGCAACCAGGCCCTGAGATGAAGAGACTGGGGATTTGGGTACCACAACGTTCCCTCCTCTTGGGAGAGGAGATCTGGAGCAGACCCCCAAGTCCAGGGAGGGAGCTTGAGAGAGATGCAGAAGTAGAGGGTACCACACTTGGCGTGGCCAACGTGATGCTATGAGGATCATAGACCCCCTGTCTCTCTGAAGCTTGAACAGTGTCTTGGGAATGAGGGGAATAGGTGGAAAGGCATAGAGGAAGCCTTGACCCCAATGAAGGAGGAAGGCATCCCTGGCCTGAACTCCCTGACACGGAATCCTGGAACAGAACTGGGCAAGTTTGGCATTCCACGGACTTGCAAACAGGTCTATGTCTGGGGTTCCCCAAATTCGAAAGATCTTGGCTATCTGGTCCCCATGGAGGGACCATTCGTGTGGAATCAGAACTCGACTGAGTCTGTCTGCCCAAGAGTTTTGAACCCCTGGAAGATATACTGCCATGAGATGGATTTGATGCTCTCTGGCGAAGGCCCACAATCTCAGAGCTTCGTTGCAAAGCGACAGAGAGCCAGTCCCCCCCTGCTTGTTCACGTAGAACATGGCTACTTGGTTGTCCGTGTGGATGAGGACTGTCTTGTAGCTGAGCAGGGTGTGGAAGACTCTGAGAGCCAGGAAGATTGCTCTGAGCTCTAAGAGGTTGATATGTAGAGATGTCTCCTGTGGAGACCAGATGCCTTGGGTGGAGAGATCTTGTAGATGAGCTTCCCAACCCTTTGGAGAGGCATCTGTTGTA
Source organism: Ichthyophis bannanicus (assembly GCA_033557465.1). Taxonomy (NCBI): domain Eukaryota; kingdom Metazoa; phylum Chordata; class Amphibia; order Gymnophiona; family Ichthyophiidae; genus Ichthyophis; species Ichthyophis bannanicus. Next base: position 702,404,718 of record CM066036.1, read on the forward strand.
AGGGTTGCTTGGGGTAATACCTGTTGAAAGGGGGACCCCAGCAACAGATTTTGAATGGACTTTCACTAATGGAGCGAGGAAAAGAGGCGACTGGAGGTCGCTATTTTGTCTGACAGGCACCCTGATGCCTGGGTCCATTGGGTGGATAGAGTCCATTGAGCTGCTCTCATGTGAAGGCGAGCATAAGGAACCACATGCACAGTGGATGCCATGTGGCCTAACAGTTGTAACATCTCTCGAGCAGTTGAATGGGATTTTAACTGAATCTGTGAGGCTAACTGCACCAAGCGTAGGCAACGTGCCTGGGGGAGATAGGCCCTTGCAGTTGTGGTATCCAGCAAGGCCCCTATGAACTCTAGAGATTGAGTAAGGGTGAGATGGGATTTTAGAATGTTTATTACCAGTCCCAGATACTGAAGAACACGTCTTGTGCAGGCCAGGGAGGCCTGGGCCTCTGACTGGGATGGAGCTCGGATGAGCCAGTCGTCCAGATATGGGAATACGAATATCCCTAGAGTGCGTAGAAATGCATTTACTATTGCCATGCATTTGGTGAACATTCTTGGTGCAAAGGCCAGACCGAAAGGAAGCACTTTGTATTGGTAGTGCTTTCCTTGGTAAAGGAACCGAAGGAACCTTCTGTGTGTTGGATGGATGAGGACATGGGTGTTGTGATAAGGAAGCTTATCATAGTTCAGGAGGGAGCTATAAAAGAGGTGAATTGGCTCTGAACAAGCAACCTGTCTTTGCTGGTAGAAATACTAAAACAGAATGTTTTCATAAAAGACTACCAGTCCCAGAATGCACCAGGTATCAAACAGCCTCTAGAAGAGCTGAAGTGGGGAAACGTGTGTTCAATCAGGAGAGCTATGAGGTAATCCCCAATCACTCATCTCCAGGGGCAGGGCTTGATTCAGCACACCTGGGCTGTGCTAGGGTGGAGTGTCCCTCTAAGCACGTTAAAAGTAAAGGATATTCTACACAGAGACAGAACCAGAACTCAGAGAACAGAGAGAACAGGGAGAAAGAAGAGAGAGGACTACAACAGCAGAAGCAACGTGGAAGGAAAAAGAGAAAGACATCTTGGAGGTCTAAAGAAGGAGCCCACAGCAGTACGTGTGTTAGGAGTGATTCCAGAGGCAAGCATACTCCATTGGACTGGAGGAAGCCAGAGGAGTGGGGTTATAGAGCCAGGAACTCCCAAACGGCACCTTTGAAGGAGACGGCCGCATTTGGAAGGGGCCCTAAGACCGGTGCAAGAAGGTATGTGAAGAGAGACCCAGTGTCCAGGGATCTTGATTGGAAGGCTGGACATAAAAGCTGGATTACTTACTGGCCAGGATACCTGGAGAGGAAACCTAACAGCAAAGGAAGCTCAGGTATGAACTTTGATCTATGCCCTAGCTCTTCTCCAGGAAGACAGCAGGGAAACAAATATTATCCTGAGAGTGATCAATTAAGGAATTCCTCTGCGCCAAACCATGATATTGATTCCATGATATTTGAGGAAGAAGGAGATATATCAAATGATCAGAATGAATACATGGATTGCTCTCTGTCTAGGCTGCTGTTTTAAAGTACTTTCTCACTAATACAACAACCACCAAAAGGAACTGTAACTTGTTCTTTTATCTACCCAGAAAAGTCTCTGCAAGAAAGCTTTAGGGTAGGATTGAGCCACGTAGAGAGAGTGAACCAGCAAAGGGGTTTGCAGCTGGCTAATTATTGGTAATTGAGCCAGGCACAAGTGCACGTGAGCTCTGGAAGGAAACTTTTTTTTGTGTGTGCAAATAGAAGAAAGTTATCCTTGATAAAGAACAGTTTTTTGTTACTTTTGGGTTTTGTTTTTGCTTTTGGAGCACTGCTAAGAAAGTCATTAGCAGGAGCCATCAAAAAGACCTTTTCTGTTTCCCATCAAGGTCTTTATTGATTTTTGCTTAAGAAGTTCAGTTACCTTATATCATGTTTGTTTTTCCTGAGTACAATACTTGAAGCAAATGTCCTTTTGTGTTACCAAGTAAATCTGTGTGGGAGAATTAACCCCATGAATAAAATCTGTTTTTCTTTGCTTACACTCGAGCATCACAACTCATTATTTTGTGAACGGCGGATTCTGGTATGAATGAACTACATCCCCCACAATCCTTTGCAAGTCATAATAATATTCTGCCTTTGCCAAGACTGTGGACATTCACGACCAGCGCCCCCGTTTACAGTGTACGCATCCTTGAAATCTAGAGAACAAAGCCAGTCCTGACTCTGAAGGTATGGAAGGAGAGTTCCGAGAGAAGTCATCTTGAATTTCTCCTTGCATAGAAACTTGTTCAGTTCTCTGAGATCTAAAATGGGTCTGTAGCCCCCTGTTTTCTTTGGAATGAGAAAATAGGGGGAGTAAAACCCTGAGCCCTGTTGAAAAAGGGGTACTTCTTCTATTGCCCCTTGGGCAAGAAGGGTGGCAATCTCTTGACCTAGAAGGTTGAGGAGAGATGTTGGAGAATTGAACTGTTTCACCACAGTGTGAGGAGGAAGGTTTAAGAAGTGAAGCTTGTACCCGGCTCTTATGATAGAGAGGGTCCATTGCTCTGCTGTGATTTGTTCCCATCTGGGAGCAAAATGAGCTAACCTTCCTGGGATGGTGAGAGGCCCTGGATGTTCTAGAGCCAGAAAGGCTAAGTTCTCTAGTGGTAAGTCAAAGGCCCTGAGGAGGCTGAGGCTGTTGGACCGTAGCAGTCCTCGCAGCCTTAGGCTTGGCCTGTTTTGGTTGTTGTTACCTCTTTGTAGCAAAACGACCTGCAGAAGAGGCCTGACCATAAACAGAAGAATATTTCCCTTTTTTTGGGAAAAATCCTTTTTTGAACAATCTCTTTTTAAAAGGAGCAGAAGTAGACTTTGAAAGTCTATCTAAAGAAGAATTTTCAGCATCCATTTGGTTGGCCTTTGCTTGCCAATCTTTGCCAAACAGATTTTCACCTGTACAAGGAAGGTTACCTAGTCCATCCTGAACCCAGGATTCCAAATCAGAGGCTTGTAACCAAGCAACTCTGCGTGCACCTATGCCAATAGTCGAGGCTCTGCTGGCACCTTCAAAAGAGTCAAAGGCTGCACGGTTGGAAAACTTGGAAACATCCTGGGCATGTTTAAGCCAGGTGAGAAACTCTTCCCTTTTATTTTCTGACATAAAAGGAGATAAGGTTTGCAGATGATCTGTAACTTCCTTTAGAAACATCCCCATATAGAGACTATAGGAGTTGATTCTGGCTACAAGCATACTGGCCTGGAAAATTCTCCTGCCAAAGGCATCTAAGGTTCTGCATTCTCTTCCTGGAGGAGTAGAAGAGTGCCTCTTTGTACTCTTGATCTTTTTCATAGCAGACTCCACCACAATGGAGTGGTAAGGAAGCTGAGTCTTATGAAATCCAGGACAAGGAGGAACACGATACATGGTGTCCAACCTATGAGAATGAGGGGAGGTGGTAAGAGGAGTCTCCCATATGCCCAACATGTGATCATAGAGAATCTCATGTATTGGTAAAGTGGCTGCCTCTTTGGGAGCCTTAGGATATTGTAAAATATCTAATTTTTTGGCTCTAGGCTCTGTCTCAGAGGCCACTGAGATGGAAAGGCCCCTGGCCACCTCCCTGATAAAGTCTTGAAAAGACAAGTCCTCTGGAGGAGACATTCTCCTTTTTGGAGAAGAGGGTTCCTGAGGAAGGATCCCCGATGCTTCGATAGAGGCCTCTGATTCATCAGAGTCCTCAGAGGAATCAAAGTATCGCCTGTCTGGATGCTCTCGCAGAGCCCGATACGCATACCGGGGGGGTATCGACATCGGGAGTACTCGGTACCGGATCGGTACCGATGGGCATCACAGGATAGTGTACCGCTGCTGTCGACGTCGATGTCGATGCAATCGGTACCGGCAGCGGAACCGGTATCGGGTCCGGTACTGGAATCGGTACCGACAACAGAGTTTGTTGCGGTACCGAAGGCGTCGCAGCTTGTATGAATGCCGTGATGGCACGCTGCATGGTCAGAATATTCTGATCCATCGACGCCACCAATGTCTGGATGTCGGTACCGGTGTGAACCGCCGGTACCCCAGAACATTGTAACAGGTGATCGGTCGAGGCCGAGCCATCGATGTCAACCTGTGATCCCATAGATAAAGCTTTGGAAGCCGGAGCCTCCCGCCGGGGTAATTTTGCCGGTGTGGATTCCTCGAGAGTAAGCCCGGGGGCATCTCGATACTTAGAGGGAGATGTACTCTTCGAAGACCGGCCAGATTTAAGTTTAGTTACCTGAGATCCATGGGAGGAAGAAGCAGCCCTGGAAGACGTCGATGCCACAGAAGCTGCATCAGAGGGAAACAGGGTACTGAGCTTGGCTGCTCAATTCTGTAAACCTCTTTTAGACATCATGGAACAGGACTCACAGTCTGCGATGGAATGGTCAGGACCTAAACATTTAAGACACCAGTCGTGGGTGTCGGTGACAGAAATAGTGCCACTGCACTTCGTGCACTTTTTGAACCCGGAGGAGGGCTTTTCCATGAGGAAAAACTTTTCTGCAGGCCTAAGGCCACAGAAAGAAAAATGCACTGAAGTAGAAAAGAGTAGTCTTTTTTTTTATTTTTTTGTTAGAAGAAAAAAAGAAAAAAAACGGCGGTACCGGTCCGGAGTCGAGAAGGCAGACACGCGACTAAAGAAATAAAAGAAAAAATAAGAAATTCTTCAGCGGTGACAGGAAACACGACCTGCTGGCTCCGCGGAAAAAGAAGAACTGGAGAGAGGCGGTTAGGAAAGGCGGGAAGGCAGCGCGCAGGCACTGTGGGATGCTCCCAAAAGCTTTCCTTTTGGACGCTGGGGAGCGTTCCCGTGCAGGCTCCGTCGGTACCGACGATACCCATATGTGAAGACTCATTCCTGTTGTTCCTGGAGATTGGCATGTTTTGGGAAGTTTGAAAATGTAAATATGTATTTCCCATCTTACCACGGGAATATATGTCTATTTTTAAAAAAATGTCCTGTTTGATTTAGCACCAGCTCAGAGGCACAGACATATTTTAAAGAAGTGTTTGTTTGATTTAAGACATTACATGAAGAATTAAGGGAGTAATTCTCCTTAACCCCCCATATTTATTTTATTTATTTATTTATCTGCATTTATATCCCGCTTTTCACCGGGTCAAAGCGGTTGGGGGATACATTTAACACGAGGGGATATGAGAGACATACACTAATACTTACAGGGAACATGGGCAATGGAGGGTTAAGTGGCTTGCCCAAGACAACCAGGAGCACCTGTGGGACTAGAAACCCCAGTCCTTCCGGCCCAAGGTTGCTGTCCTCTAGTGGGATTTGAACCACCAACCTTCCGGCCTGTAGTACCTTGCCCCAACCACTAGGCCACTCCTCCCATATCTTTATTTCCTTCTCCAAATAAAATAATAAAAATTGCAGCTTCACTAGTTAATTGCAGCTTCACTAGTTAATTATATGTCTAGATTTGCATAATGGCCCTACTATGGGAGCAATTTTATAAGGAACTGCCTAATTTAGGTGGCAAGAAAGTGGATAGACTTTGGGTAGAACATGGACTGAGTGCACAAGTTCATGCATAAATTCTAAAATCTTTTAAGTTATGTGGTGTTATTTATAAATCTAAGTGTGGTCATTTACACCAGCTTTAGGGCTGGTGCAAATGATTGTGCTTTGAATTAAGGTGCATTTTCAGCCACTTATACTAGCATTTTACGAAGTATGCAACTACTGCTTCTTTTTAATAAAATAGACTTACAAATAGGTGCATTTTGGCTGCCTTAAACTAGACACGCAATTATAAAATTACCTTCTACATGTTCAAGTGTTGCCACTTTGTTTAGTTTATTCTTTGATATACTGACTCTCAGGCATTTAGAGGATCCAGAAAAGTGCTTTACAATCAATGTTGCAAAATCACCACTTCTACAATTAAGTGCTGGCATATACATGTGAAAGTGGCTAAGATGATTCTGCTCTTTTTCCGCACATACAGCTGTGTAACAATCACTGCTCCTGCTGAATATGCTGGCAAGAACAAATGTATTTTCTGACATTCTTATATGTATTTTATGAAAGGCTCCATGTTTAGCAAAGCCTTTTCTAAAATATCAGTGGAACCGAGCTTGTCCCAAACAGGATGTTTTGATTCCTAACTCAAAAAACACTGCAAAATGGGGCTTCACGTAGGCATCACAGTGATAAATATAATGAATAAATAAAGCATGCACACTAAAGAGTGGACAAGAAAGTTGCCGTAATGGTAGACACATGGGCTTTGTCTAAAACATAAAAATGAAGATGGCAATTTTAAGTGTGTCCACTTTTGAACAAAACAGAGTCACAGTCTACCAAATTTCAAAGAGAAAATAGACACACACTTTTCTTATGAAACTTGCTGTGGATATAATTTCCATGGGCTTTTGAATCTGTTGTTTTTCTGCATGTAGTTTATGTAAAGAAAATAGCTTGTATTTTCAAGTTTTCATGTGCTATGCTTATTTTCAAATTCTGCCAAAAACACAGCATCTAGAACACTTCCTGAAAATGCAGTTAGGAGTATATGCATTTTGAAACACTGGATATACTTTGAATGGAACTGAAAGTGTGTTATTTTCAGAGAGCTAGTTTACACAGCCTTGAAAACTGTCCTTGAAATAAATTCTCCCACCATAAAGAAGTAAAAGAATACACACGATTAAGACAAATGAAGATGGAACAGAGCAGAGGAACAAGCCGATTACTGTAAAAAGAGAACAGCAAAAAGCAAAGTTGAAAGAACAATTCAGAATATCAATAAAAATGGATGAGAAATAAATAAAGGTTATGGGGATCCAAGATGGCGTCTGAGTAGGACGTGTTTGTTCCTGCTCTCTGCTCAAGTGCTTTTTACCTTGCTTTGTTTCCTCTGATGCTAAAACGCAAAGCCAAGGGTAAGAGGTCTTTCCCCCCAAACCTGAGGCTATAGTGATAGGGCAGCAAATGCTAGACACCTTCACATGGTGAAGCCCTCACTAGGCATACCCATTAGAAGAGCTGGGAAGAGCCCTGGACGGGGGAGTGATGCCTCACTCAGCCCTGCAGGCTCTTTCGCTTCTCCTGCTCCCTTAGCTTCCAAGGCCAGCCTGCTGGATGTCAATGCAGGCTTGGGGAGTCAGGTGGTTTCAGAGGTGGTGTCTGTTGCTATGACTGAAGCGCTGACTGCAGATTCCAGCACTAAGGGAAGGGTTGATTCCCCTGCAGGAGTCAGTGTATGTTTCTAGGAACCCCATGGAGCATCGGATGCGGATTCAAAGTCTTCCTTGCCATTTCTTCTAGCTTTACCGCCGCTGAACCGACCCAAGGTTACTCTGGACTCTATCTGGCAGGCCTCGGAATCTCTGTACAAGGTATGTGCTGGTGTTTGCCAGGTTTTGGCTCTGCATTCTCCCTGGTTGGAAAACATGGAGAAAAACCTGGAGGGCAACAGGAGCACCTCCTGTAGTTGCTTAAGAGTCTAGGAATAGGAACTTAAATCTTTGTGTTTTGAACTTTCCACGAATGGCTTTAGTTTCCCCTAGGTCCTAAAAGAGACTTTTAGCTATCCTGAATCTGGTATATCACCTTTCTAGAAAATCTACTATCTTCCTCTCTTGGTAGCCAAGGATAATTCACAGAAGGCGGAATCCTTTTTGGTGGATGTTTCATCTGATTCCTTGAATTTGGCTAATTTGATTGAAGCTCTGGAGCAGTGCACTGATAAGGTGGAAGCCACTTTGTTGGTATCATTTTTCTTCAAGATAAAGAAGCTTTTTTTACGTTTATATTTTAAAAAGTCTGGTACTGCTGGTACTTCCTTTTTGGGTGAGAAGATAGCACAGTTACTTACCTGTAACAGGTGATCTCTGGGAACAGCAGGAATTAGTCCTCACATATGGGTACGTCGGAACCGACGGAGCCTGCGCGGGAAAGCTCCCCAGCTTCCCAGAAAGGAAGCTTTTGGGGCCTCCCACAGCGCATGCGCGCTGCCTTCCCGTCTTCCTGACCAACTCTCTTCAGTTCGAGTTTAAAGCTGAGACAATAGAGAGAGGAAAGGAAAGAGAGAGAGAGAGATACAACTCCTAGGGGAGGTGGGTGGGTTGTGAGGACTAATTCCTGCTGTTCCCAGAGATCACCTGTTACAGGTAAGTAACTGTGCTATCTCCAGGAACAAGCAGGAATGAGTCCTCACATATGGGGACTCCCTAGCTAAGATGCCGGGGAGATCCCCCTGCAAGAATTCCTCATCTTCCTATGGATCTCAGGCATCCACTCAGGGAAGGTGGGCAGGAGTTGTTTAAGAATGGAACAGGTGTCTGAGGACAGCCTGACCAAACAAGGCATCCCGGCGGGAGTCCTTGTCCAAGCAGTAATGGGCTGTGAAGGTATGAACCGAGGCCCAAGTGGCTGCTCGACAGATCTGATCGATGGATACAGAATGAAGATGAGCCACAGATGTGGCCATGGCTCTCACATTGTGAGCTGTGACATGGCCTTCCAGAGAAAGGTTCTTACTCTGGAAAGCAAAAGAAATACACTGAGCAATCCAATTGGACAGTGTTCTTTTTGAGACTGGAAGTCCTAAATGAAAAGGATCAAAAGCAACAAAAAGTTGAGAAGACTTTCGATGTTGCTGTGTCCTGTGGAGGTAAAAGGCAAGAGCTCTTTTACATTCTAGAGTATGAAGGTTCCTCTCCGCATTTGATGCATGAGGAGCTGGAAAAAAAACAGGTAAATATACCTCTTGATTAAGATGAAAAGGTGAGACCACTTTAGGCATAAAGTTGGGATTTGTCCTAAGGACTACCTTATCATGATGGAACCTTGTATAAGGTGGATTAGCCACTAAAGCCTGCAGTTCACTGATGCGACGAGCAGAAGTGATTGCAATAAGGAAAATGACTTTCCAGGAAAGAAATTTAAAGGAGGTAGTGGCTAAGGGTTCAAAGGGCGGCTTCATAAGCTGACCAAGAACTACGTTTAAGTCCCATGCCACTGGAGGAGGCCGAATGGGAGGTTTAGTTAAAGTTAGACCTCTCATGAATCTTGCAATAAGAGGATGAGAGGAAACAGATTGTCCATTGATAGGTTGAAGAGATGCTGCAATAGCACTCAAATGGACTCTTACCGAATTGGTTTTAAGTCCTGCATTGGAAAGATGCAGGAGATATTCAAGTAAAGAAGTTAAAGGTAGTGCTAGAGGGTTAAGACCTTTGTTAGCACACCAAATTGAAAATCTTTTCCATTTAAAAGCATAAGAACGTCTGGTGGAAGGTTTCCTCGATGCATGGAGGACATCCTTCACCTGTTGAGAAAGATTCAAGTCTTGAAGGTCTAGGCCTTCAGTAACCAAGCTCTGAGGTGAAGGGACTTGGGGTTTGGGTGCCACAAAATCCCCTCCTCTTGAGACAGAAGGTCTGGAGCAGCTCCCAGATCCAGGGATGGTGTCTGGGAGAGATGCAGAAGTAGAGGGTACCACACTTGGCGTGGCCAGCGTGGAGCTATGAGGATCATGGATCCTTGATCCCTCTGAAGTTTGAACAGAGTCTTGGGAATCAAGGGAATGGGTGGAAAGGCCTGACCCCAATGAAGGAGGAAGGCATCCTTGGCCTGAGCTCCCTGACACGGAATCCTGGAACAGAACCGGGGAAGTTTGGCATTGTACGGACTTGCAAAGAGGTCTATGTCCGGGGTCCCCCATTCTTGAAAGATTCTGAGTACCTGAGCCATGTTCAGGGACCATTTGTGTGGCAGCAGGACTCGACTGAGTCTGTCTGCCCAAGAGTTTTGGATTCCTGGGAGGTACACTGCCAGGAGATGGATCCGATGCTCTCTGGCGAAGGCCCACAGTTTTAGAGCTTCGTTGCAAAGCGACAGAGAGCCAGTCCCTCCTTGCTTGTTTATGTAGAACATGGCTACTTGATTGTCGGTATGAACAAGTACTGTCATGTTGATGAGGAGGGTATGAAAGACCTTGAGAGCAAGGAAAATTGCTCGCAGCTCCAAAAGGTTGATATGAAGGGTGGTCTCCTGTGGAGACCAAATGCCCTGAGTGGAGAGGTCTTGGAGATGAGCTCCCCAACCTGTTTGGGAGGCATCTGTAGTGAGAGTTGCTTGGGGTAACAAAGGTTGGAAGGGGGCCCCCCAACAACAGATTTTGAGTGGATATCCACCATTGGAGAGACCAAAAAAGACGTTTTGAGGTTGTTATTTGGTCTGAGAGAGCTCCTGATGCTTGGGTCCACTGGGTGGACAAAGTCCATTGAGCTGCCCTCATATGTAGGTGAGCATAAGGCACCACATGAACTGTGGATGCCATGTGGCCTAGTAGTTGTAGCATCTCCCTGGCAGTCAACTGGGTTCTGGACTGAATTTGAGAGGCCAAGTGCACTAGACGGTGGCAACGGGCCTGAGGAAGATAGGCCCTTGCAGTGGTGGTATCTAGCCAGGCCCCTATGAATTCTAGGGACTGAGTAGGGGTGAGTTGAGACTTTGGCAGATTGATGACAAGTCCCAGATACTGCAGTCTGCATCTGGTGTGGTCCAGGGAAGTCTGAGCCTCGGACTGAGATGGAGCTCGGATGAGCCAGTCGTCCAGGTATGGGAAGACAAAGATTCCCAGAGTGCATAGAAATGCAGCTACTATTGCCATTGATTTGGTAAATACCCTTGGAGCAGAGGCTAGACCGAAGGGAAGGACTCTGTATTGGAAATGTTTTCCCTGGAACAGAAACCGTAGGAATTTTCTGTGGGATGGATGGATGAGTATATGTGTGTACGCATCCTTGAGATCTAGAGAACAAAGCCAGTCCTGACTCTGTAGGTATGGAAGGAGAGTACCTAGAGAAAGCATTTTGAATTTCTCTTTGTAGAGGAATTTGTTCAATTCTCTGAGATCCAGAATGGGTCTGTATCCCCCTGTTTTCTTGGGAATCAGAAAATAGGGGGAGTAGAAACCTGACCCTTGTTAAGGAGGAGGAACCGCTTCTATTGCCCTTTGGGCGAGAAGAGTGGTCACCTCTTGTCCCAACAGGTACAGGAGAGATGGGGGAGAATTGAATTGTCTCACCATGGTATGGGGAGGAAGGCTGGAGAAATGTAGTTTGTAGCCCTCTCTGATGATAGAGAGGGTCCACTGTTCTGATGTGATTTGTTCCCATCTGGGAGCAAAATGAGCCAACCTTCCTGGAATGGTGAGAGGTTCTGGTTGTTGCAGAGCCAGAAAGGGTAAGTTATCTAGAACCAAGTCAAAAACCCTGAGGAGGTTGGGAATGCTGGATTGTAGCAGCCCCTGTGGCCTTTGTTCTGGCCTGCTTAGTTTGCTGACACTTAGGAGCAAAGCGAACTTGGGAAGATTGCTGGCCAGTATTTGTGGAAAATCTGGTCTTTTTATAGAAAGTTTTCTTAAAAGGTTTTTTCTTGGCAGGGGTAGAGGTAGACTTAGAAAGTCGATCTAAAGCAGCATTCTCTGCATCCATTTGAGTGGCTTTGATTTGCCACTCTTTGCCAAAGAGATTTTCACCTGTACAGGGCAGATTGCCCAAGGCTTCTTGTACCCAGGGTTCCAAATCAGAGGCCTGGAGCCAAGCCAGTCTGCGAGCAGCTATGGCTATGCCAGAGGCTCTGCTTGCCCCCTCAAAAGAGTCAAAGGCTGCTCTGTTGGAGAACTTGGAAACATCTTGAGTGTGCTTTAGCAAAAGAAGGAATTCCTCCTGTTTATCCTCTGGGATAAAGGGGAGAAACTGACGTATCTTTAATGCAATCTCTTTCAAAAACATGCCCATATAAAGGCTGTATGAATTGATTCTGGCAATAAGCATGCTAGCTTGGAAGATTTTTCTCCCAAAAGCATCCAGAGTCCTACATTCTCTTCCTGGAGGGGTAGAAGAGTGTCTTTTGGTACTCTTTATCTCTTTCATAGCAGACTTCACCACAATAGAGTGGTGAGGAAGCTGAGTTTTTGAAAACCAGGAGAAGGAGGAACCCGATACATGGTGTCCAAACGTCGAGAATGTGGAGATAGGGTAAGAGGAGCCTCCCACAAATCCATCATGTGTTCTTGAAGAATTTCATGTATGGGTAAGGTGGCTGCCTCTTTAGGAACCTTAGAGTATCCTAAAATATCTAATTTTTTTGCTCTAGGTTCCTTTTCTGAGGATACAGATATGGAGAGTCCTTTAGCTACTTCAATAATGAAGTCTTGAAAGGACAAATCCTCTGGAGGAGACATTCTCCTTTTTGGAGAAGAGGGCTCCTCAGGAAGAGTGAAAGAGACGTCAGCAGAATCATCTGAGGTATCAGACTCTTCAGAGTATTCAAAGTATCGTCTATTTGCTTCCAGAGATCGATACGCGTACCGATCGGTACCGACATCGGGCGTACCGGGTATCGGAGCGGTATCGAAAAAGCTCCGGAACCGGAGACCGGAACCGGCATGCTACTGGAAGTAGATGCTCTGGGTACCGGTATCGATTGCGGTACCGGAATCGGAGTCGGAACCGATTGTCGCGGTACCGATGGCGGTGCAGCATTAATGAAGGTCAGTAAGGCCTGCTGCATGGATTGTACCGTAGTACCCATAGCCGCCACAACTGCCTGGAAGTCGGTACCGGTGTTAGCCGGTACCCCAGAGCAGTCTAACAGGAGATCGGTCGAGGCCGTGCCATCGATGTCTACCTGTAACCCCATAGGAGGAGCTTTGGAAGCCGGAGCTTCCCGCCGGGGTTTTTTAGCTGGGGCAGGGTCCTCAGGGTCAATTGCAAGGGCCTCTCGCTGCTTAGAGGGAGATTTGCCTTTTGAGGACTTGCTCGAAGAATGTTTGGTTACCTGAGATCCATCAGGAGAAGAAGACCTGGAGGATGCTGATGCTGGAGTATCAGTAGAAAACAGCATATGAAATTTATTTGCTCTGTTCTGTAAGCCCCTTTTGGACATCAGAGAGCAGGATGGACAATCCGGAATGGAATGGTCAGGCCCCAAACATTTAAGACACCACTCATGGGTGTCTGTAATTGAAATAGTACCGGTACACTTAGTGCATTTTTTAAAACCAGGAACTGGTTTTTCCATGATGTTCATGTAAATTGCAACAAAAATACAATTAAAAAAGGGCATATAAAAACATTAACAGAGAACTATAAAAACTGTATTAGCAACATGCCTTTTTGCTAATGGCCACAACTGTCAGAAGATCAAGGAAGATGTGGTTCTGACATATAAGATTTGTCTGCTATATTTAGGGTTGCCAACTGGCTCCAGATGCGTCCAACAGGCTTGATCCAGTCCTGGGTTTACTCCACTGCATGCAGGGACTTGTAGTTTCACTTTTCTTATGGAGTGAAATACAGAAATCAGACTACATGTCCCTGCATGCAATGAGGTAAACCCAGGACTGAAACAGTCTGCCAGGCGCATATGGAGCCAGTTGGCAATCCTAGTGGAGTGAAGGAGTAGCCTAATGGTTAAGAACACTGGCTTGGGAACCCAGAGACCAGGCTTCGATTCCCACTAGCACTCCTTGTGGCCTTGGGCAAGTCACTTAACCCTCCATTGCCTCAGAAAAATCCAAGTTATCAATGTCCCTGTTTAATGTCCATTACTAAGTTTCAATGTAAACCGCTTTGATTGAAATGATAAAGCGGTTTACATCCTGTTAAATAAAATAAATAAATATTTAGCTCTCTCTCTTGCTGATGGTTGGTCTGGGCCACTGTTTCTCAGCGATGGAAACAGGACTTTACCAACCAATTTGTTCATAAAGCATCTTTCTGAAAATTCGTTTTGCAAACATCTCCTTGAACCTATGATAGAGTGGTTCAAGATCATCCTCCTATGATGATCATTATTCTATCTGACAGATGACACAATCACCTGCTCTTTTACACCATGGAGTATTACTCACTGAAGGACTTTCAACTGGTGAACAAAGAATAGCATTTCCCCTTTGAATATATTTAAACAAGAGCTGCTCTGACACAATACAAGGTGGCATTTTAATTACTAGATAATGTCCTCTCCTAGACCAATCCAGGCAAGTGGGTTGTGTTCCCCTACAAGCAGATGTGGAGACAGAGTAAACATTCCAGAGGCTTCTTATAACATTATCGTGCCATTATCAGCTTGTGCACATAGGGGCATACAACCTCAGTGAAGATAACAAGAACATAAGATATGCCATACTGAAGCAGACTAAGGGTCCATCAAGCCCAATATCCTGTTTCTAACAGTAACCAATCCAGGTCACAAGCACCTGTCAGGTTCCCAAAAAGTATCCAGATTCCATGCTGCTTGTCCAATGGGTAAGCAGTGGATTTCCCCGATCCCCTTTAATAGTAGTTTATGGACTTTTCCTACAGAACCTGTCCAAACCTCTTAATTCCAGCTACACAACTTTTACTACATCCTCTGGTAATGAATTCCAGAATTTGATTACACGTTGAGTAATAAAATATTTCTCAAAAGTAACTTCGGAGCATCTCCACAGAAGCAATTATAGGACATTTAGGAAAGTTAAGAAATCTCAAATTATTCTTCCTAATACGGTTTTCCAGAAAATCAACTTTCCTATTCAAAATGTCTCTTTCCTTAATCTGAGCAGTACTCACGAATTGAAGAGTCAACTGTAGATTCCAGCTTCTCAAGATGAATAGCATGATGATTCAAGGTATGACTGTGCTCTGCTGCCTTGAGTTTAACACCCACCAAATCAGATTTAAATTTGCCAGCCAGAACTGTAAGTTTGGAGTCCATTCTGTTAATGGCGTCCCAGAGCATTTCCAAAGTTATGGCAGCTGATTGATTCCCCACCAGTCCTGCTGACAAAGAGGACACACCTCTCCCCTCCAGTGCTGGGGAAGAACTAGCCGCTTAAGAGGCCTCTATTGCTGGAAGCCTGCCTGAGGAAAATATCTTCAACATCCCAGACACCCTCAGCAGTGGGTGCTAGTCCTGAATGAGGTAGAGCTGCATGAAGTTCGGGGCTTAGAGAAACCCCGCTCTCGCTTGCCTCCACAGATGGGGGACACTGAAATGAAGAGTGACTCCCCAACAATTGGTAACATGAGCTGGGCCATTAACTGCTGCAAGGTTTGTTCAAGAAAACAGAAACCATAACTATGTACAGTAGCAACTTCAACAGAAGGCTTGTCAGATGCTCGGGGTCAGACTCCCGGGACGTCGAGGCCTCAGACGAGGTCCGGGCCCGGCCGGAGGCAGAGTCAGAAAAAATCCGTTCTTTCTGATGCTGTCGGCTGCAAAGTGCCTTGGTGGAAATTTTGCCACATGGGACACAGACCTTAAGATCATGATCCGGTCCCAGGCATCGAAGGCAGCAGTCGTGTGTGTCGGTGAGAGACATCAGTTTCTTGCACCGATCACACTTTTTGAAACACTGGAAGCCATTGGGGAAAAAAGAGCCCCCGCGAGGTCAAAGGACCGGTCTTCCAGGGAAAAGAGAAAAAGGGCGCGAACGCCAGCCACGAAGGGCAAAAACTGAAAAATAGAAGAAGGGCTTGATACCGGTGTACTGAATCCGGCGGGAAGAGGAACCGGCGTCGAACCGGAGAAGAACAGCGAGAATTCGCAAGAAAAAATGTCAACTTTTCCGGGTGACATGGACAGACGTCCATTGGGCTCCACGGAAAAGGAGAGACTGAGCAAGATGGCACCTTTAGGCGGGAAGGGAACCACGCATGCGTGCAGTATTCCCAAAGGCTTTCTTAGAAAGCTGGGGAATTGCTCCGCATGGGGGCTCCATCGACGTCGATGTCACCCATAAGTGAGGACTGACTTCCTGCTTGGTCCTGGAGAATGTGGAAATAAGCCCTGGTTAAATCCAGAGATGCAAGAACTCTCCACGGCATACTGCCTGGATCACTGACCATAGGGTCTCCACATGGAAGTGACAGATGCACAGGTGAGCACTGCCTCCTTTGAAACCGAGGATTGGCCAGAATAAATTATCTTTCTTTGGCACTACAAAGTAGATGGGAGTACCAGCCATTGCCCTGCTCAGCAAGGGGAACTGGAACTATCACCCACAGACAAAGCAACCTTTCCAATGCTATCTGAATGGCAATTCTCTTGGCCACAGAACCACATGGCGAGACAATAAAAGCATTTAGAATAGGTTCTCTGCACTTCAGAATATAGCCATGCTGAATGGCATCTAGCACCCAGCGATCACTGGTGACCCGGGTCCACACCTAGTAGAAATGACATAGCCTGCCTTCCATTGGAGGCATCCCAGAATGGGCCCACAAACTATCATTGTACTGGATAGGAGGTAGCACTCCTAAAGGTGGCAGAATCTCGGGGCTCGTGAGCTCAAAAAATGAACCAGTCTGGGATCGAAAACCAGAAAGGGAAGAAAAGGATGACAATACCTACTAGAGTTCCAGGACCCCTAAGAGTCTGAGTAGCATGAACGTGAAAAATGGACATACGTTGAGGAATAGGACACACCCATATGCCTCCCAGGTACCTTTGGTCTATCTTTTGGGAGGTGATGAGATTTGGACTTTTGGACTCACTCAAATTCTTAACCAATTTCTTTAAGCCCACTCCTAACAAAACCTTTGCTTTAAAGGCTAGTTGAGTCAACTGGGGCTTGGAGACATTCCACTACTCAATGGCAAAGCCATATCCAATGTCGCGCCACCATTGACAGAATAATGCCCTTAGCCGCCAAGGGGATGAGATCATACATAGCGTCCAACAGAAAGGCTGTTGCAGACTCCAAAAGGGATGAAATATCCTTTGGGGTGAGAGACTGAATCCACTGGAGCAGAGCCTGAACATTCAGGCCTGCACACACAGTCAACTGATGGATGACAGCGGAAGCTGCAAACTGATTCCTCAGTAGAGAGTGCACCTTTACAGTCCAGGGGGTCCTTTAGGGCTGTTCTGCCCTCCACCAGAATGATGGTCCGTTTTGTGACGCTGTGACGTGCATCCACTCTCTGTGTGCAGAACCATGTGGTGCAGTCCTCCTGTGGCAGGGGTAAATCCTCTTTGAAACCTTCGTTCCCTTCACTGGGGAGTCAGGCAAGTCCCACTCCAAGCAAATCATGCTTTTGATAACTTCCAGAAAAGGAAAGACCACAAAGACTTCCAAACCCTTGCAGGAGGGGGTGGATCTGTGGCCCTTGTTCTGCTGCTAGAGGATCAGTCAAATGCAGAGCAGACGACACCTGAGTAAGCAAAGCCATCAGTTTGCTTTTCCTGAACAGGCAGATATTATCAGATTTGTCATGATCCTTGGAAGGAGACATCTTGTCCTCCAGGCTGGAATCATCACCAGAGACATTGGGACTGGACTCTGGGTCTCAGCCAAAGAACAGATGATCTGAATCCCCCGACTGTAAATTTTGCTGAGATTGCAGAGATGGCACTCGAGCCAGACTCCGATTTGCCACATAACCCTCTTCCATGTGACTGGAAAGAGATCAAGAGGACCCAGAGGCACCAGAGTCTGAGTTGCCTTGCCAGAAAAGAGTAGTTACTCACCTGTAACAGGTGTTCTCCAGGAGTAGCAGGAATCAGTCCTCACATATGGGTGACATCGACGTCGATGGAGCCCCTGCGGAGCATTTCCCCAGCTTTCTAAGAAAGCCTTTGGGAATGCAGGCACGCATGCGCGGTCCCCTTCCCGCCTAAAGGTGCCATCTTTGCCAGTCAGATGACATAGCTAATGACAGCACTTAAAAACTCAAAATGAACTATGTTCAACTGCAACTCCCAGGGGAGGAGGGAGGGTTGTGAGGACTGATTCCTGCTGCTCCTGGAGAACACCTGTTACAGGTGAGTAACTACTCTTTCTCCAGGACCAAGCAGGAAGTCAGTCCTCACATATGGGACTCCCCAGCTTCAGGATACCAGGGACCCAGAGCTGAAAAAATGAGCTCCCTCTAGCCACAGCATCAGAGAAAGGATTTCACTGAACTATACCTCCACCGGTAGGCCAACCAGAGGGCTGGAGGGTAGGAGTTGCCTAGACCTCGAAGAGATTCCGGAGCACTGCCTGACAAAAAGCACTGTCCCTATGGGACTCCCTCTCCAGGCAGTAATGGGCCGCAAACGTCTGGCTTGAGGACCAAGTTGCAGCCCTGCAGATGTCTGCCAAAGGTACAGAGCGGAGATAAGCTACTGAGGCAGCCATAGCCCTGACAAGGTGGGCCATGACCCGACCCTGCAAGGGAAGGTCAGCTGCCCTGTAAGCCCAGGTGATACAGTCAGCCACCCAGATGGACAAGGTATGCTTGGCAACAGGCAAACCTAAGTTATTAGGGTCAAAAGACACGAAGAGCTGAGTAGCCCTTCTATGTCCCTGCTTACGCTCAAGGTAGAAGGACAGGGCCCTTCTACAGTCCAGGGTATGCAGGACTGTCTGAGCCCGGCTAGCATGGGGCCTAGGGAAGAATGTTGGAAGAACCACCTCCTGGTTGAGATGGAAGGAGGAGACAACCTTAGGGAGGAACTTAGGATGAGTCCTAAGGACCGCCCTGTTCCTACAGAAGCGAGTGTAAGGCCTATCACAGACTAAGGCCTGAAGTTCACTTACTCGCCTGGCCGAGGTCAAGGCTACCAGAAAGAGTGTCTTCCAAGAAAGGAAGCGAGGATGGCATGTAGCCATCGGCTCAAAGGGTGGGCGAGTTAATTGCTGCAAGACCACATTCAACTCCCACTCAGGGGCTGGTGGACAAAGAGGAGGCTTGAGCAGAAGCAAGCCTCTGAGGAATCTGGACACCAAGGGGTGAACCGACAAGGAGTGCCCATCCACCAGTGAGTGGTGAGCAGCCAGAGCAGAGAGGTGGACCCAAACTGAATTAGACTTAAGGCCCTGATTAGACAAATGCAAGAGATATTGAAGCACTACTGGCACAGTGCAGGAGAAGGGATCTGCCTTGTGTTCTTGACACCACAAGGAGAATCTTCTCCATTTCAGGGCATAGGTTTTCCTGGTGGATTGCTTTCTAGAGGCTAATACCACCTCTTCCACCTCCCGAGGCAGGCCCCAGGGAGCTAACACTATCCTTGCAGCCTCCAGGCCATCAAATTGAGAGATTTGAGATTGGGGTGCAGGAGGGAACCCTGATTCTGAGAGAGAAGATCGGGTTGCAACCCCAGAGGTAGTGGAGTGTCCACTGCTAGCTGAAGTAGTAGTGGGAACCAGGGTTGCCTCGGCCATCTGGGAGCTACCAGGAGTACCGAGGACCTGTCCCTTAGAATTTTGAACAAAGTTCGGGCCACCAGATGTGTGGGAGGAAACGCATATAGAAGGCCCTGGGCCCAAGAAATCAGGAAGGCATCCGCCGCCACTCTTAGGGGATGCGGCCGCCTGGAACAGAACTTGGGTAACTGGTGGTTCAGGGGACTGGCAAAGAGATCTATGGATGGAAGTCCCCATTTCAGAAAAATCTGTTGAACCACCAATGGGTGCAGCTGCCACTCGTGGGGCTGCAGAATCCTGCTCAACCTGTCTGCCAGGAAGTTCTCCTGACCTGGCAGGTAGACAGCTTTGAGAACCATGCTCTGTTTGAGCGCAAAAGAGCAAAGGGCCTGTGCTTCCTGGCACAGGAGCCTGGATCCAGTGCCCCCTTGTTTGTTCACATAAAACATGGCCACTTGGTTGTCCGTCTGGACTAGAACAGACTGATGAGCCAAGGTGTGAGAGAAGGCTTTGAGGGCTAAGCGAATAGCCCGCAGCTCTAATAGGTTGATCTGCTGAGTAGCCTCTAAGGGAGTCCACAGGCCCTGGGTGCACTTGTCTGAACAGTGAGCACCCCAACCCTGCAGAGGCATCTGTGGTCAACACCACAGTGGAGACAGGAACCTGAAAGGACACCCCCTGTAGTAAGTTGGGGGGGTGTAGCCACCACTGAAGGGAGTTCAGGAATGGTTTGGATACCCGCACCCTGTCCGTGAGGCGTCCTGTGGCCTGCTGCCACTGGGTCCTGAGGCACCACTGGGCAGGCCTCATGTAAAGACGAGCATTGGGAGTCACATGCACCGTTGATGCCATGTGGCCCAGAAGCTGTAGACAGTCTGGCAGACACCCTTCGCACTGTGAGAAACTGGTGTGCCAAGGCGATGAGCCTCTGCGCTCTGTCCTCTGGCAAGTAGGCCTTTGCTTGCTTGGAGTCCAGCCTCGCCCCTATGAACTCTAGGTTCTGGGAGGGGAGCAAAGTGGACTTTGCAAAGTTTATGACAAAGCCCAGGTGTTGCAGGAGGGACACCACTCTGGAGGTGGCCTGCCTGGCTTCCTGGTAAGTCTGACCCCTGATGAGCCAGTCGTCCAGGTAGGGGAAGACAAACACCCCCTGATCCCTCAAGTAGGCTGCTACTACAGCCAGGCACTTTGTGAAGACTCTTGGGGCGGAGGTGAGGCCAAAGGGCAGTACTCTGTACTGGTAATGGTTTCCTCCCACCATGAACCTGAGATACTTTCTGTGGTCTGGATGAATGAGGATTTGAGTGTACACATCCTTTAGATCCAAGGAGCATAGCCAATCTCCCTGCTGGAGGTAGGGCAGAAGAGTTCCAAGAGTAAGCATCTTAAACTTTTCTTTCACTAGGAACTTGAGGTTCCTGAGGTCGAGAATGGGCCGGAGGCCACCAGTTCTCTTTGGTACGAGGAAGTAACTGGAGTAGAACCCTTGCCCAGTGAGGTGTGGAGGGACAGGCTCCACCGCCTTGTCCAGAAGCAGACCTTGAAGCTCCTGAAGGAGGTCTGTGTGTAAAGGAGGCCTTGGAGGCTCTCCTGGGCAGTAAGCAGGAGGGAACTGCTAGAAATGGAGCATATAGCCCTTGTGGACTATGCTCAGAACCCATGCATCTCCCGTTAATGGTGGTCATCTGTGGGTAAACAGGGCTAGACGACCTTCTGTGCAGATATGGGGCAGCAGAGGAGGAAAGGCTATGCTGAGGGAGTAAAAAAAAACCCCTCCCTGCTGTGTAGGAGCAGGAGCCGGAGGCTTGGGGGTTGGCTGCCTACGGGGCCCACGTCCCTGCCCCTTGGCCTGCTGACCCTGCTGGGGAGGCCTGGTATTGAGGGAAAGGTTTGTAGGCAGCCGCCTTCCTCGGGTAAAAGGACTTCTTACCAGAGCCCTTCATTTTCTGAGAAGGGGCAGAGGGTCTTCCTGGACAGTCTGGTCCGAGTAAGGTGCTCGGTCTCGAGCTCAGCAGCCTTCTTGGTTTGCCAAAAAGGTTTTCACCTCAGCAAGGGACATCGACCAACTTGTCCTGTACCCAAGGCTCGAGGTCCGATGACTGCAGCCATGCCTGGAGTCGAGCAGCGATGCCGGCTGCCGCTGCTCAGGCCGAAGCCTCGAAGCCATCGTAGGCCGCTCGGGACATGAACTTAGAGCAGTCCCGGATACCTGTAGACAAGGACTGGAACCTCTGCAAAGGTTCCCCGGAGAGGCCAGGCGCGAACCCGGACATTTCCTTGGCCAGGTCCCGTAGGTACATGCCCATGTACAGCTGGTAAGACTGGACACGGCAAGCAAGCATTGAGCCCTGGAAGCACTTTCTGCCGAAAGCATCCAGGTTCCTGGCCTCCCTGCCAGGAGGCACCGCAGAATTCATCTTCTGGCTCTTCAGACGATGCATGGCCGATTTCACCACCATGGAATGGTGCGGCAGCTGCGCCTTCTGGAATCCAGGGCTCTTCCGGAGTCGATAGATGGAATCGACTCTCTTGCTTAAAACCGGCGCCGAGGCTGGTGCCTCCCACATCCGGAAGAGGAGCCATTCCAGCATTGGAGGAACCGGTACAGTAAAAGCCTCCTTCAGAAGAGAGTCATACAGGAGGGTCTCGAGCTCTTCGGCTCGAGGCTCCTCTTCGGGGTCCGCAGGAATGGCCAAAGCCTTAGCCATATCCCTGACGAACTCTGAGAACCGGGTATCCTCCGGAGGGGACCTACTCCGGGGCTCGGACTGCGGTGAGTCCAATGGGACGCACCGAGTCCAGACGGTATCAGGAGACTCCTCGTCCTCCGTCTCCCAAGCAGACTCGTCCGAAGAGGAGTCAGGGGGCTCCAACCGCGTGGGTCTCGGTGGTACCCGCCCCGACGCCGAAGGCACCGGTGTCAACACCCTCGGTTATGAGCGGGAGGTCAAGGGTGACCGTGATCGAGGACGACCTTGAGCCTTCATGGTCTCGGCTCGGTCTCCGGGGTCGACTTCGACATCGATGTCCCGGTGGTCGGGGCAGATGCACCAGCGAGGCTAGCCATCAGTACCCGCTGCTGCTCCATGAAGGCAGACAGTCTGCACTCCAAGACTGTCATCCTGAGTCCCAAGCTCAGGAGACACAGCAGCCACCGACTCAGGCCCCGGCAGCACCGGGCCCGACGTAGGCTCCCTCGGAGGAGAGTCCACAAGGACTACAGGACTTACGTGTCCGATGGACTCCGGCTCCACACGAGGCATTTTGGATGGCTTCTCTGGCTCCAAAGGCCCAGGGCCGCGGTCAGGGGTCTGAGACCTGGCCCTCGAGGAACCAGGGACCTCTTCCGACGGCGCCTTCGCAAGCTGCTTCTTCCTCTTACGTTCCCGGTCGGGGGACCCCCGCTCCGAGGAACCCCGGCGATGCTCAGGATCAGACTCCCGAGACGTCGAGGCCTCAGACGAGGTCCGGGCCCGGCCGGAGGCAAAGTCCGAAAAAATCCTTTCCTTTTGGTGCTGCCGGCTGCAAGTGCCTTGGTGGACATTTTACCACACGGGCCACAGGTCTTAGGATCGTGATCCGGGCCCAGGCACAGAAGGCAGCAATTGTGTGTGTCAGTCAGAGACATTAGTTTCTTGCACCGATCACACTTCTTGAAACCACTGGAAGCCATCGGGGGAAAAAAGGGCCCTCGCGAGGTCAAAGGACCGGCTATCCAGGGAAAAAGAAAAAAAGGGCACGAACGCCAGCCACAAAGGGCAAAAACCAAAAAATAGAAGACGGGCTTGATACCGGTGTACCGAACCCGGTGGGAAGGTGGACAAGAAAACCCAAAGTATCACAGAAAAAAAGTCAACTTTTCCGGGCGACTTAGGACAAGCGTCCGACGGGCTCCACGGAAAAAGAAAGACTGGCAAAGATGACACCTTTAGGCGGGAAGGGGACCGCGCATGCGTGCCTGCATTTTCAAAGGCTTTCTTAGAAAGCTGGGGAAATGCTCCGCAGGGGCTCCATCGATGTCGATGTCACCCATATGTGAGGACTGACTTCCTGCTTGGTCCTGGAGAAGACAAAGTTTGCTGCAGAAGAATAATTCTGGTGAGGACAACCGGGAGATCAGGAGTTCTCTGCTAGGCCAAGGGCCTCCATCCTCAGAGGAAATAGCAGTTGCCGGACCCTTACAAAAAGGATAGTAGCCAGAGGAGCAAGTGCTGTAGCTCAAAGTC
Organism: Ichthyophis bannanicus; assembly: GCA_033557465.1. Lineage (NCBI taxonomy): Eukaryota > Metazoa > Chordata > Amphibia > Gymnophiona > Ichthyophiidae > Ichthyophis > Ichthyophis bannanicus. Next base: position 702,428,168 of record CM066036.1, read on the forward strand.
TGTCGGTCATCATTTTTGATAGCATCACCCGCCACCTCCTGCAGCAAAGACAATAAGAGAACACCAGGGGAAGAACCACAACAACCCTCCGCAGAAATCATAGGAGTCACCAGAACAGCGCAGGGAGGACATGGCCATGTCCTCCCTGCGCTGTTCTGCAAAGACGATGAGGCCAGGGCACCAGTGTCTACTCACTGCGAGGGGAGAGAGGGGCCCTCCAAGGGTGCGCCAGAAGCTTCCATGCAGAAAGTGCAGATACCAGAATCCAGTGAGCCTTCTTCAATCTTCGGAGAAGAACAGGGAGAAGGAGGAGGGAGGGGCACTTAGGATGTGTGAGGCTGAAGAATCCTTTCTAAACTATTGTGGATTTTTTTTTCCAATCTTCTGGTTGCTCAATGGGTTCTTAACAGGATAAGGGTGCAGAGCTGAACCAAATCGCCTCTTTCTTATGGCATCCAAGAAGAGCACAAGTTTTAAGGTGTCTTCCTAGTGAAACCTCCCCCATTGCACTCCAGTGCAAGACACCAACAAGGATGGTTGCTCATGAACCAAATCAATCTTTCCTTCTTCAATCGTTCTTTGTTTTTCTAGATTTCATCAGAGCTACAAAACTTGCATCCACCATCTGCTGGAGACAGAGAAATACTGAATTATGCTCCTATGGGGCACAGGCTAGTAATGACAAGATGATGTCATAAGAAGTCTCAGGAATGTTTTCTCTGTCTCCACATCTGATAGTAAGGGAACACAACCCGCTTGTCTGGACTGGTCTAGCAGGATGATATGGAATTGTATATTACATCTTTCTAATCCAAAAATTTGTGTTTTATTATTGACACTCCTAGTTCTATAGCCAAAACATCACCGTATTGGGTATAGTTATCTGTTAAGGGATTTTATGCGTATAGTTCACTGTTAATGTTTTTAAATGCTTTTAAATTTAATTCTATAAAAAGTGTTTTTAATATATAGCTTGTATTCCTATTTTCTCTTTTTTTTTTTTTACTCCATAGATTGTTATTTATTGAGTAGTTTTTATTATGTCTATCTGGATTGCTTATTGTTTTTTGGTCTACCGGGTAGGGTCATATGGATCCTTTTTAGAATTCTGATCATGTATAAAGGATTGATATATGTCAGGGCTGGACAAACTTCAGGCGCCAGATCGCCTTGGCAACCCAAAAATTAGATCTGGTGCCTGGGGTTCAGAGCACATGACCAAAAAGGGCATAAGGGCACAATTGCAGCCAGAACCTGCAGTGTCTGCCTAGTGCCTAGTCTGAAAAACAAAAAAAGGTAATTGATGGGGAGGATAGACAGCTGAAGAAATTGAAAGGAACAGCAGTATTTTACTAAATATTAAATGGTGGGGAGAATGGAGAGCAGGGGCTAAGGGGAAGGGGGGAGGGAGAAGGAGAGTGTCCGGGAAGGGAAAGAGAGTTGGGGGTGAGAAAGGGACAGCAGGAAAGAGGCTGAAGTTGGGGGGAGGGGAGTGATCACAAGGCGTTGGATAGTAAAGTGATGAATGCTTGGAAACATAAAAAATGCTATACTGGGTCAGACAAGGGTCCATCAAGCCCAGTATCCTGTTTCCAAAAGTGGCCAATCCGGGTTACAAGTACCTGGCAGGTTCCCAAAAAGGTACACAGGTTCCACAATACTTGTCCCAGGGTAAGCAGCGGATTTCCCAGGTCCTCTTTAGTAAAGGATTATGGACCTTTCCTCCAAGAACTTGTCCAAACCTTTTTTTAAACCCAGCTATACTAACAGCTTTTACTACATCTTCTGGTAACAAATTCCAGAGTTTTATTAGCGGAGTGAAAAAATATTCTCTCTTATTAGTCTTAAACGGGTTACATTGTAGCTTCATTGTGTGTCCTCTAGTCTTTCTACTTTTTGATAGAGTAAACAAACTATCTACGTTTACCCATTCTACTCCATTCATTAATTGATACACCTCTATCATATCTCCCCTCAGCCATCTCTTTTCCATGTTGAAGGGCCCTATCCTTTTAAGCCTTTCCACATAGGGGTATCCTTCCATCCCCTCTAAAGTTTTGGTGGCTCTTTTCTGTACCTTTTCTAATTCTGCTATATTCTTTTTAAGATACGGCAACTAGAACTGCATACATTATTCAAGGTGCGGTTGCACCATGGAATGCTAAAGGCATTATAATATCCTTGGATTTATTCTCCATGCCTTTCCTTATGATTCTTAGCATACTGGGTTAAAGGGTTTAAATGTATTATCCACGATGACGTCCAAATCTTTTTCCTGGGTGGTGGCTCCTAATGTGGAACCTTGCATTGTGTAACCATAGTTTGGGTTGTTCTTTCCTAGTTGCATAATTTTGCACTTGTACACATTAAATTTCATCTGCCATTTGGACATACAATTTATCAAGGTCTTTTTGCAATCTTTCACAATCCTCTTGTGTTTTAACAACTTTGAATAATTTTGTGTCATCTGCAATCTGTAACTGCATAAGGCGCACCATACACACATGCAGGCACCTCACCTCTGCATGACACACATAGCTACCCCACTTAATGCATCACAAATATGAACACACACGTGTAGCTTAAAGGGTTAGTGGGGGTGATGGGAGAGGGAGAAGAAGTGGGGTCCACTGCCTTCTGCTGGCACTTTGCAGTGGCCCATTAAGAGCCTGATTTATTAAGCTTTTTTCCCATAGAAAATGGGAAAACAGTCATACTAAAAAGCCCTAAAACTTCAAAAAATAGCTGTGATACACCTTTTTGGAGGGGGCCATATACTGTGATTTAGTTTTCAGAAACTGGCTCCTAGATTTTTAGGCTGGCTCCTAGTTTTCAAGAAAATATGCCAAATCCTGATATATGCATTTAATGGATTTTAAATATTGTATGACAACTAGTGTAACAAATAATACATTTCTAAGGGCTTTTTAAAGCATTACATCAATTGAACTTCACCTTTTCTCCACAACTTCCAAAGTTAAATGCAACAATTCCCGTTTTGTCTTTTCTCTTCTCTTAATCATCTCTAAAATGGTTATAGCTCGGCTGAACTCCCTTCGTAACTTTAACATCTTCTCATAGGAAGCTTCATCATTCTTTCGATTCTGTGGAAGAAGCATTTGATAAGAATGCAGATGTGATAAAAGTTGTGCAATGCCACGGATTATCTGTCCAACTGAGGATCTTAGGATCTAAACCTGCAACCTGGCAGCTGTAAACCATAAACTATTGCTGAGCTAAAGGATTCACTCCAATAGCTGTACAAGTATTATAACCTTATCTATTTTAGCTAAGTTGCTCATATCTATTGCTGTATTCCTCAACCGGGTCACAGCAAAAGCATGATCTTTTCTTTTGCTGAATCAGTAGCTCATTATAAAGGTACAAGGCAACATCTGCAAACAATTTGCATGTCAAGGAATATGCAGATACATTATTACATAATCTCTACACACAAGCTTATTCCTTGAACTACGTTATCCTGTGGTTTTAAAACTTTGCCTCATTCAAGAGTGCCACTTTAACATAAGGATACAACCAACTGAGACCACAACCTAAATATTTAAAGCACTCCAATGCTACCAGAGTGAAGGCAGGACTATGCGTTTGAAAACTTTTATAAAAATTAAATGGGGATTCAGATAGAGGAACACCTGTCATTTATTGCATGTTTCAGGCAGAGATTATTACCCCTCCAATGTCTTTCATAGGTCCCCAAACTAAGAATTTTCAAATGGTTGATTTTAGACTGTGTTCCCAATTGTTGCCAAGGTAACAATGAGGGGCGCCTTGCACAAATTCAGCAACGTTGGACTTTCTCTTTAAACACAATACAGCCGAATGGTCTGAATGAAGAACATGAATAGATATCCGCTTTGTAACGTCATCCCTCTGCCATCACTTGTCTGCTTACAAATTGTGGTTTTCTATTTAAATGGCCATCTTGGCTTTAGTGGTTATTCCATACACTGGAGCATTGTTCATCTTTGCTGTGTGACCCGTCCTGAAAGAGCCATTGTTAAAATTCTCAGCGAACCTCGAGTCGACCTACAGTTTCACAGTCTGGCAGTTCTATGCATTTGTTTGGAGTACCAGCATTTAAGATAAGTGTTTTGTTTTTTAATTTTTACATGCATATAAAAATTTGAAAATTCCTACTTTGGGGACCTACGAAAAGCATTGCAGGGGGAAAGCATAGTTACTCACCTGTAACAGGTGATCTCCGGGAACAGCACGAATTTAGTCTTCACATATGGGTATCGTCGGTACAGAAGGAGCCTGAGCGGGAACGCACCCAGCGTCCAAATAGGAAGCTTTGGGGAGCATCCCACAGCACCTGCATGCTGCCTTCCCGCCTTTCCCAACTGCCTCTCTCCAGTTGAGTTTAAAGCTGAGATAAAGAGAGAGAGAGGGAAAGGGAAAGAGATAGAGAGATACAACTACTAGGGAAGGTGGGTGGGGTTGTGAAGACTAAATTCCTGCTGCTCCCGGAGATCACCTGTTACAGGTGAGTAACTATGCTATCTCCAGGAACAAGCAGGAATGTAGTCTTCACATATGGGGACTCCCTAGCTTTAGATGCCAGGGAGAGACTCCAGAAGTTGTGTGTCCCTGTGAAGGGCTCCACTTCCCCCCATGGATCTCTGGCATCCAACCAGGGATGGCGGGTAGGAATTGATTAGGTATGGAACAGGTGTTGAAGAACAGCCTGACCAAACAAGGCATCCCGGCGGGAGTCCTTGACCAAGCAGTAATGGGCTGTGAAGGTATGAACCGAGGACCAAGTGGCTGCTCGACAGATGTCGTCGATAGACACAGAGTGTAGATGAGCCATTGAAGCTGCCATGGCTCTCACATTGTGAGCTGTGACATGGCCCTCCAGAGGAAGGTTCTTACTCTGATAGGCAAAGGAAATACACTGTGCAATCCAGTTGGACAGTGTTCTCTTAGACACTGAAAGTCCCAAATGAGAAGGATCAAAAGCAACAAAGGGTTGAGAGGGCTTTCTATGTTGCTGTGTTCTTTGCAAGTAAAAGGCTAAAGCTCTTTTACAGTCCAAAGTATAAAGATTCCTTTCTGTATTTGAAGCATGAGGTCTTGGAAAGAACACAGGCAGGTAGACTGCTTGATTAAGATGAAAAGGTGAGACCACCTTTGGCATAAAGTGTGGATGAGTCCTAAGGACTACCTTGTCATGATGGAACCTTGTATAAGGTGGATCAGCTACTAGTGCCTGCAACTCACTGATGCGGCGTGCTGATGTGATTGCAATGAGAAAGATAACTTTCCAAGAAAGGAATTTCAATGAGGTAGTAGCTAAGGGTTCGAAAGGTGGCTTCATGAGCTGACCAAGAACAGGTTTAAGTCCCATGCCACCGGTGGTGGCCTAATGGGAGGCTTAGTTAGAAGAAGGCCTCTCAAAAATCTTGCTATAAGAGGAAGGGAGGAGATAGGTTGTCCATTTAGAGGTTTGAGAGAAGCTGCAATAGCACTCAAATGGACTCTTACTGAGTTAGTTTTAAGTCCTGCACTGGATAAATGAAGGAGATACTCCAGTAATGATTCCAGAGCTATCGGAAGGGGGTTAAGACCCTTCTGCGAACCCCATATGGTAAACCTTTTCCACTTGAAAGCATAAGAGCGTCTTGTGGAAGGCTTCCTGGAAGCAAAAAGGACATCCTTTACTTGCTGAGGGAGGTTAAAATCATGAAGATCTAAAGCCTTCAGCAACCAAGCTCTGAGCTGCAGAGATTGGGGATTGGGATGCCATAACATTCCGTCCTCCTGAGACAGGAGATCTGGAGCAGATCCTAACTTCAGGGAGGGAGCTTGAGAGAGATGTAGAAGCAGAGGGTACCACACTTGCCGTGGCCAATGTGGAGCTATGAGAATCATACGCCCTCTGTCTCTCTGAAGCTTGAATAGGGTTTTGGGAATTAGGGGAATGGGTGGAAAGGCATAAAGGAAGCCTTGACCCCAGTGAAGGAGGAAAGCATCCCTGGCCTGAGAGCCCTGAGCCGGAATTCTGGAACAGAACGGGGGAAGTTTGGCATTCAACGGACTTGCAAAGAGGTCTATGTCCGGGGTTCCCCAAATTTGAAAAATCTTGGCCACGTGGTCTGCATGTAGAGACAGCACAGTTACTTACCTGTAACAGGTGATCTCTGGGAACAGCAGGAATAAGTCTTCACGTATGGGTATCGTCGGTACCGCCGGAGCCTGCACGGGAACGCTCCCCAGCGTCCAATCAGAAAGCTTTTGGGAGCATCCTACAGCGCCTGCGTGCTGCCTTCCCGCCTTTCCCAACTGCCTCTCTCCAGTTCGAGTTTAAAGCTGAGACAAAGAGAGAGAGTGAAAGGGAAGGGAAAGGAAGAGAGCTACAACTCCTAGTGGAGGTGGGTGTGTTGTGAAGACTTATTCCTGCTGTTCCCAGAGATCACCTGTTACAGGTAAGTAACTGTGCTATCTCCAGGAACAAGCAGGAATGAGTCTTCACGTATGGGTACTCCCTAACTTGAGATACCAGGGAGAGACCCCAGAGGTTGCGTGCCCCTGAAAGGGCTTCACTTCCCCCCATAGATCTCTGGCATCCAACCAGGGTTGGTGGGTAGGAGTTGATTAGGTATGGAACAGGTGTTTGAGAACAGCCTGACCAAACAAGGCATCCCGGCGGGAGTCCTTGTCCAAGCAGTAATGGGCTGTGAAGGTATGAACCGAGGCCCAGGTGGCTGCTCAACAGATGTCGTCAATAGACACAGAGTGTAGATGAGCCATTGAGGCTGCCATAGCTCTCACATTGTGAGCTGTGACATGGCCCTCCAGAGAGATGTTCCTACTCTGATAGGTGAAGGAAAATGCACTGAGCAATCCAGTTCGATAATGTCCTTTTGGAAACTGGAAGTCCCAAATGGGAAAGATGAAAAGCAACAAAAAGGTTGAGAGGACTTTCTATGTTGCTGTGTTCTCTAAGTAAAAAGCTAAAGCTCTTTTACAATCCAAGGTATGAAGATTCCTCTCTGCACTTGATGCATGAGGTGCTGGAAAAAAGACAGGTAGGTATACCTCTTGGTTTAGATGAAAAGGTGAGACCACTTTAGGCATAAAGTGTGGATGAGTCCTAAGGACTACCTTGTCATGATGGAACCTTGTATAAGGTGGATTAGCTATTAGGGCATGCAATTCACTAATGCGGCGTGCTGATGTGATTGCAATGAGAAATATAACCTTCCAAGAAAGAAATTTCAAGGAGGTGGTAGCTAAGGTTTCTTAAGGGGCCTTCATAAGTTGCCCAAGAACCAGGTTTAAGTCCCATGCCACCGGTGGTGGTTTAATGGGAGGCTTTGTCAAGAGAAGGCCTCTCATGAATCTTGCTATAAGAGGAAGAGAGGAGATAGGCTGTCCATTTAGAGGCTTAAAGGAAGCTGCAATAGCACTCAAATGGACCCTTACTGAATTTGTCTTCAGGCTTGCATTGGATAAATGAAGAAGATACTCTAGTAAGGATTCCAGAGGTAGCGCGAAAGGGTTAAGACCCTTTTCCGCACACCAAATCTTGAATCTTTTCCACTTAAAAGCATAAGAACGTCTAGTGGAAGGCTTTCTGGAAGCATGAAGAATATCCTTCACTTGCTGAGAAAGATGGAGATCTTGGAGATCTAGGCCTTCAGCAACCAAGCCCTGAGATGCAGAGACTGGGGATTGGGATGCCATAACATTCCGTCCTCCTGAGATAGTAGATCTGGAGAAGACCCTAATTCCAGGGAGGGAGTTTGAGAGAGATGTAGAAGTAGAGGGTACCACGCTTGGCGTGGCCAACGTGGCGCTATGAGGATCATGCGACCCCTGTCTCTCTGAAGCTTGAAGAGGGTTTTGGGAATCAGGGGAATGGGTGGAAAGGCATACAGGAAGTCTTGACCCCATTAAAGGAGGAAAGCATCCCTGGCCTGAGCCCGAGTTCTGGAACAGAACCGGGGAAGTTTGGCATTCCACGGACTTGCAAAGAGGTCTATGTCCGGGGTTCCCCAAATTTGAAAAATCTTGGCCACCTGATCTGCATGCAAAGACCACTCGTGTGGAAGCAGAACTCGACTGAGTCTGTCTGCCCAAGAGTTTTGAACGCCTGGAAGATACACTGCCAGAAGATGAATCTGGTGCTCTCTGGCGAAAGCCCAGAGTCGCAAAGCTTCGTTGCAAAGCGACAGAGAGCCTGTTCCCCCCTGCTTGTTCACGCAGAACATGGCTAGCTGATTGTCCGTAAGGACAAGGACTGTCTTGTAGCTGAGCAGGGTGTGGAACACTCGCAGAGCAAGGAAGATTGCTCTGAGCTCCAAGAGACTGATGTGTAGACAACTCTCCTGTGGAGACCAGGTGCCTTGGATGGAGAGGTCTTGTAGATGAGCTCCCCAACCCATTGGAGAAGCATCTGTTGTAAGAGTTGCCTAGGGAAGGGCTGCTGAAAAGGAGACCCCAGCAACAGGTTTTGAGTGGACTTCCACCACTGAAGGGACAAAATGAAGCAACTTGTGTTTGCTATTTTGTCTAACAGGCTGTCTGCTGCCTGGGTCCATTGGGTGGATAGGGTCCACTGAGCTGCCCTCATATGAAGGCAAGCATAGGGTACCACATGCACGGTGGAGGCCATGTGGCCTAGTAATTGCAACATTTCTCGAGAAGTTAAATGGGGCTTTAACTCTGCTTGAGAAGCTAAGTGCACCAAGCGAAGACAACGGGCCTGAGGGAGATAGGGCCTTGCGCTTGTGGTATCCAGCAACGCCCCTATGAACTCCAGGGACTGAGCAGGGGTTAGACTGGATTTTGGGATGTTTATTACCAGCCCTAAATATTGAAGGATACGCATTGTGCAGGATAGAGAGATCTTGGCCTCTGACTGAGTAGGAGCTCGAATGAGCCAGTCGTCCAGATAAGGGAAGACAAATATTCCTAGAGTGCGCAGAAATGCAGCTATTACTGCCATGCATTTCGTGAACACCCTTGGTGCAGAGCAAAGACCAAAAGGAAGCACTCTGTATTGATAGTGCTTTTCCTGAAAAAGGAACCGAAGGAACCTTCTGTGGGTTGGATGGATGAGAACATGGGTGTACGCATCCTTGAGATCTAGAGAACAAAGCCAATCTTGACTCTGAAGGTATGGAAGCAGAGCTCCAAGAGAAATCATTAAGAATTTCTCCTGGACGAGGAATTTGTTCAATTCTCTGAGATCTAAGATGGGTCTGTAGCCCCCTGTTTTCTTTGGAATAAGAAAATAAGGGGAGAAGAACCCTGTGCCCTGTTGAATAAGAGGTACTTCCTCTATTGCCCCTTGGGCAAGAAGGGTGGCAATCTCCTGACCCAAAAGATCGAGGAGAGGTCGGAGAATTGAACTGCTTCACTACTGTGTGAGGGGGCAGGCTTGAAAAATGAAGATTGTACCCCTCCTTTATGATCGAGAGTGTCCAATGCTCTGCTGTGATTTGTCCCCACCTGGAAGCAAAGTAAGGCAACCTTCCTGGAATGGTGGAGGGCTCTGGTCCTTCCAGAGCCAGGAAGGCTAAGTTCTCTAGTAGCAAGTCAAAGGCCCTGAGTGGGCTGCTGAGGCCTAGCAGCCTTTACGTTGTTTTGTTTGGGTGGTTGCTGACATTTGGTTGCAAACCGACCTGCAGAAGATGCCTGCTGACCATAAGCAGAATAGCACAGTTACTTACCTGTAACAGGTGATCTCTGGGAACAGCAGGAATAAGTCTTCACATATGGGTATCGTCGGTACCGATGGAGCCTGCGCAGGAACGCTCCCCAGCGTCCAGTAAGAAAGCTTTTGGGAGCATCCCACAGCGCCTGCGCGCTGCCTTCCCGCCTTTCCCAACCGCCTCTCTCCAGTTCGAGCTTAAAGCTGAGACAAAGAGAGAGAGAGAGAGAGAGAGGGAAAGGAAAGATAGAGAGATGCAACTCCTAGGGGAGGTGGGTGGGTTGTGAAGACTTATTCCTGCTGTTCCAAGAGATCACCTGTTACAGGTAAGTAACTGTGCTATCTCCAGGAACAAGCAGGAATGAGTCTTCACATATGGGGACTCCCCAGCTTTAGATGCCAGGGACAGACCCCGGAATTGTGTGTCCCTGAGAAGGGCTCTACCTCCCCCCATGGATCTCTGGCATCCAACCAGGGTCGGTGGGTAGGAGTTGATTAGGAATGGAACAGGTGTTTGAGAACAGCCTGACCAAATGAGGCATCCCAGCGGGAGTCCTTGTCCAAACAGTAATGGGCTGTGAATGTATGAACCGAGGCCCAAGTGGCTGCTCGACAGATTTGGTCGATGGACACAGAGTTCAGATGAGCCATAGAGGCTGCCATGGCCCTCACATTGTGAGCTGTGACATGGCCCTCCAGAGAAAGCACAGTTACTTACCTGTAACAGGTGATCTCTGGGAACAGCAGGAATAAGTCTTCACTTATGGGTACGTCGGTACCGACGGAGCCTGCGCGGGAACGCTCCCCAGCTTCCCAAAAAGGAAAGCTTTTGGGAGCATCCCACAGCGCCTGCGCGCTGCCTTCCGCCTTTCCTAACCATCTCTCCTCAGTTCGAGTTTAAAGCTGAGACAATAGAGAGAGAGAGGAAAGGAAAGATAGAAAAAGAGATACAACTCCTAGGGGAGGTGGGAGGGTTGTGAAGACTTATTCCTGCTGTTCCCAGAGATCACCTGTTACAGGTAAGTAACTGTGCTATCTCCAGGAACAAGCAGGAATGAGTCTTCACATATGGGGACTCCCTAGCTAAGATGCCTGGGAGATCCCCAGGGATATGAGACCCTGGGAAGGGGTCTATTTCCTCCTATGGATCTCAGGCATCCATCCAGGGAAGGAGGGTAGGAGATGTTTAAGAATGGAACAAGTGTTTGAGGACAGCCTGACCAAACAAGGCATCCCGGCGGGAGTCCTTCTCCAAGCAGTCATGGGCTGTGAAGATATGAACCGAGGCCCAGGTGGCTGCTCGACAGATCTGGTCGATGGACACAGAATTTAGATGAGCCATAGAGGTGGCCATGGCCCTCACATTATGAGATGTGACATGGCTCTCCAGAGAAAGGTTCATACTCTGGTAGGCGAAAGAGATACAATGAGCAATCCAATTGGACAGCGTTCTCTTAGAGACTGGAAGTCCTAAATGAGAAGGATCAAAAGCAACAAAAAGCTGGGAAGACTTTCTATGTTGCTGTGTCCTTTGTAAGTAAAAAGCAAGAGCTCTTTTACAATCTAGAGTATGAAGATTCTTCTCTGCATTGGATGCATGAGGAGCTGGAAAAAAGACAGGTAAATATACCTCTTGATTAAGATGAAAAGGTGAGACCACTTTAGGCATAAAGTGTGGATTTGTCCTAAGGACTACCTTATCATGATGGAACCTTGTATAAGGTGGATTAGCCACTAATGCCTGCAGTTCACTGATGCGGCGAGCTGAAGTGACTGCAATGAGGAAAATAACCTTCCAGGAAAGAAACTTCAAGGAGGTAGTGGCTAAGGGTTCAAAAGGTGGCTTCATAAGCTGACCAAGAACCAAATTTAAGTCCCATGCCACCGGAGGAGGCCTAATGGGAGGTTTAGTTAAGGTTAGGCCTCTCATGAATCTTGCAATGAGAGGATGAGAGGAAATAGGTTGTCCATTGATGGGCTTAAGGGATGCTGCAATAGCACTCAAATGGACTCTTACTGAATTCGTTTTATGGCCTGCATTGGAAAGATGCAGGAGATAGTCTAACAGAGAATTTAAAGGTAGTGCTAGAGGGTCAAGACCCTTTTCAGCACACCAAATGGAAAACCTCTTCCATTTAAAAGCATAAGAACGCCTGGTGGAAGGTTTTCTGGAAGCATGGAGGATATCCTTCACTTGTTGAGAAAGATTCCAGTCTTGAAGGTCTAGGCCTTCAGTAACCAAGCTCCGAGGTGTAGGGACTTGGGGTTTGGGTGCCACAAAGTCCCTTCCTCCTGGGACAGAAGGTCTGGAGCAGCTCCCAAGTACAGGGAGGGGGCTTGGGAGAGATGTAGAAGTAGAGGGTACCACACTTGGCGTGGCCAGCGTGGAGCTATGAGGATCATAGATCCTTGATCCCTCTGGAGTTTGAACAGAGTCTTGGGAATCAAGGGAATGGGTGGAAATGCATATAGGAAGCCCTGACCCCAATGAAGGAGGAAGGCATCCTTGGCCTGAACTCCCTGACACGGAATTCTGAAACAGAACCGGGAAAGTTTGGCATTCCACGGACTTGCAAAGAGGTCTATGTCCGGGGTTCCCCATTCTTGGAAGATTCTGAGTACCTGATCCATGTGCAGGGACCATTCGTGTGGAAGCAGAACTCGACTGAGTCTGTCTGCCCAAGAGTTTTGGACTCCTGGGAAGGTATACTGCCAGGAGATGGATTTGATGCTCTCTGGCGAAGGCCCACAATCTTAAAGCTTTGTTGCAAAGCGACAGAGAGCCAGTTCCTCCTTGTTTGTTTATGTAAAACATGGCTACTTGATTGTCCGTATGAATGAGGACTGTCTTGTAGCTGAGGAGGGTATGAAAGACCTTGAGAGCTAGAAAAACTGCTCGAAGCTCCAAGTGGTTGATATGAAGAGAGGTCTCCTGTGGGGACCAAGTGCCTTGAATGGAGAGATCCTGTAGATGGGCTCCCCAACCTGTTTGGGAGGCATCTGTTGTGAGGGTTGCTTGGGGCAACAACTGTTGGAGGGGGGACCCCAGCAACAAATTTTGAGTGGACATCCACCATTGGAGAGACCAAGAGAGACATTTGGTAGTTGCTATTTGGTCTGAGAGAGCTCCTGAAGCTTGAGTCCACTGGGTGGACAAAGTCCATTGAGCTGCTCTCATGTGTAGGCGAGCATAGGGTACCACATGCACTGTGGAAGCCATGTGGCCTAGCAGTTGTAGCATCTCCCGGGCAGTTAAGTGGCTCTTTGACTGAATCTGGGAGGCTAACTGCACTAGACGTTGGCAACTGGCCTGAGGAAGGTAGGCCCTTGCAGTAGTGGTATCCAACCAGCCCCTATGAATTCTAGGGACTGAGTAGGGGTGAGCTGAGCCTTTGGGAGGTTTACCACAAGTCCCAGATACTGCAGAATGCGCCTTGTGCGGTCCAGGGAAATCTGGGCCTCTGACTGAGTTGGAGCTCGGATGAGCCAGTCGTCCAGGTATGGGAAGACAAATATTCCCAGAGTGCATAGAAATGCAGCAACTATTGCCATGCATTTGGTGAACACTCTTGGAGCAGAGGCCAGACCGAAAGGAAGGACTCTGTATTGGTAATGTTTTCCTTGGAAAAGAAACCGTAGGAATCTTCTGTGAGAGGGATGGATGAGGACATGTGTGTACGCATCCTTGAGATCTAGAGAACAAAGCCAATCCTGACTTTGAAGGTATGGAAGGAGAGTGCCCAGAGAAAGCATCTTGAACTTCTCCTTGCATAGAAATTTGTTCAATTCTCTGAGATCTAAGATGGGCCTGTATCCCCCTGTCTTCTTTGGAATGAGAAAATAGGGGGAGTAGAACCCTGACCCTTGATGAAGAAGAGGAACTTCTTCTATTGCCCCTTGGGCAAGAAGGGTAGCTACCTCTTGACCTAGAAGGTCGAGAAGAGATGTGGGAGAATTGAAGTGTCTCACCATGGTGTGGGGAGGAAGGTCTGAGAAATGAAGCTTGTAGCCCTTTCTTATGATGGAGAGGGTCCACTGCTCTGATGTTATTTGCTCCCATCTGGGAGCAAAATGAGCCAACCTTCCTGGAATGGCGAGAGGCTCTGGCTGCTTTAGAGCCAGAAAGGCTAAGTTCTCTAGCATCAAGTCAAAAACCCTGAAGAGGTTGGGCCTGCTGAGTTGCAGCAGCCCCTGTAGGCTTAGGCCTGGCCTGTTTAGGTTGCTGACGCTTAGTGGTAAAGCGACCTGTAGAAGATTGTTGGCCAGAAGTAGAAGGAAATCTGCCCTTTTTAAAGAAAGACTTTTTAAAAGGCTTTTTCTTGGCAGGAATGGAGGTTGACTTTGAAAGTCTATCCAGAGCAGAGTTTTCTGCATCCATTTGAGTGGCTTTTATTTGCCATTCTTTGCCAAATAGGTTTTCACCTGTACAGGGAAGATTTCCTAAGCCATCTTGAACCCAGGGTTCTAAATCAGAAGCCTGGAGCCAAGCAATTCTGCGAGCAGCTATGGCAATGCCTGAGGCTCTGCTGGCACCTTCAAAAGAGTCAAAAGCTGCCCTGTTGGAAAAGTTTGAAATGTCTTGAGTATGCTTAAGCCAAATGAGGAATTCCTCCCTTTTATCCTCTGGAAGAAAAGGGAGGAAAGTGTGCAATTTTTGTACAACTTCTTTTAGAAACATACCCATGTAAAGGCTATATGAGTTGATTCTGGCAATAAGCATACTGGATTGGAAGATTTTCCTACCAAAAGCATCCAAGGTCCTGCATTCTCTTCCTGGAGGAGCAGAAGAGTGTCTCTTTGTACTCTTTATCCTCTTCATAGCTGACTGCACCACAATGGAATGGTGAGGAAGCTGAGTTTTCTGAAATCCAGGACAAGGAGGGACACGATACATAGTGTCCAATCTGCGAGAATGAGGAGAAAGGGTGAGAGGAGTCTCCCATAGATCAATCATGTGTTCATAAAGAATCTCATGAATTGGTAAGGTGACTGCCTCTTTAAGAGCCTTAGAATAGCCTAAAATATACAATTTTTTTTGCTCTAGGCTCTGATTCAGAGGTTACTGAAATAGAAAGTCCTTTAGCTACTTCTCTTATGAAGTCTTGAAAGGACAAGTCCTCTGGAGGAGACATTCTTCTTTTTGGAGAAGAAGGCTCTTCAGGAAGGGCTATGGATACTTCAGGAGACTCGTCTGATGTATCAGAATCATCAGAGGAATCAAAGTATCGCCTGTCAGGGTGCTCTTCCAACGCTCAATACGCATATCGAGCAGTATCGACATCGGGCGTCCCCGGTACCGGATCGGTACCGATAAGCAGCCCTGGACAAGGAACCGCAGCAGCCGGTATCCTGGTCGATGTCGATGCAATCGGTACCGGTATCGGCGCTGATACCGGTACCGGAGCCGATACCGACAACGGAGTTTGTTTCGGTACCAGCGGCGTCGCAGCTTGAATGAAGGCCGTAATAGCCCGCTGCATGGACAGAACATTGTGATCCATCGACGCCATGAATGCCTGGAATTCGGTACCGGGAGATTGTACCGGTACCCCAGAGCATTCTAACAGGTGATCGGTCGAGGCCGTGCCATCGATGTCAACCTGTAACCCCATAGGAGGAGCTTTGGAAGCCGGAGCTTCCCGCCGGGGTTGTTTTGCTGGTGCAGGATCCTAGAGAGCAAGCCCGGAGGCATCTCGATGATTAGAGGGAGATCTACCCTTCGAGGACCTGCTAGGTTTATGTTTGGTTACCTGAGATCCATCAGGAGAAGACCTGGAAGATGTTGATGCTACCGACGCTGCATCAGCGGGAAACAGCACATGGAGCTTAGCTGCTCGGTTCTGTAAACCCCGTTTAGACATTAGAGAGGACGGACAATCTGGAATGGAGTGTTCAGGACCCAAACATTTAAGACACCATTCATGGGTATCTGTAACAGAAATAGTACCGCTACACTTAGTGCATTTTTTGAACCCGGAGGCTGGTTTTTCGATAAGGGAAACTTTCTTGTAGGACCTTAGGCCCAAGAGGAAAAATACACTAAGTGAAGAAAAAATAGATTTTTTTTTTTTTTGAAAGAAAGAAAGAGAAAAAGACCGGCGGTACCGGTCCGGAGTCGGGGAAGGCAGACAAGCGACCAAAGAAATAAAATAAAATAACAACTTCTTCAGCGGTGACAGGGCTCGACCTGCTGGCTCCGCAGCAAAGAAGAACTGAGGAGAGATGGTTAGGAAAGGCGGGAAGGCAGCGCGCAGGCGCTGTGGGATGCTCCCAAAAGCTTTCCTTTTTGGGAAGCTGGGGAGCGTTCCCGCGCAGGCTCCGTCGGTACCGACGTACCCATATGTGAAGACTCATTCCTGCTTGTTCCTGGAGATAGGTTCTTACTCTGGTAGGCGAAAGAAATACACTGAGCAAACCAATTGGACAGTGTTCTCTTAGAGACTGGAAGTCCTAAATGAGAAGGATCAAAACCAACAAAAAGTTGAGAGGACTTTCTATGTTGCTGTGTTCTTTGTAAGTAAAAAGCAAGTGCTCTCTTACAATCCAAAGTATGAAGATTCCTCTCTGCACTTGATGCATGAGGTCCTGGAAAAAAACCAGGTAAGTATACTTCTTGGTTCAAATGAAAAGGTGAGACCACTTTGGGCATAAAGTGTGGATTGGTCCTGAGGACTACCTTATCATGATGGAACCTTGTATAAGGTGGATTAGCCACCAAGGCTTGCAACTCACAGATGCGGCGTGCTGAGGTGACTGCAATGAGAAAGATAACCTTCCAGGAAAGGAATTTCAAGGAGGTAGTGGCTAAAGGTTCAAAGGGTGGCTTCATAAGCTGGCCAAGAACCAGGTTCAAGTCCCATGCCACTGGAGGTGGTCTAATGGGAGGTTTAGTTAACAGAAGGCAACTCATGAATCTTGCTATAAGAGGATGAGAGGAAATAGGTTGTCCACTGAGAGCCTTGAGGGATGCTGCAATGGCACTCAAATGGACTCTTACTGAATTCGTTTTAAGGCCTGCATGGGATAGATGCAGAAGATACTCTATTAATAAAGAATTCAGAGGTATTGCAAGAGGGTTAAGACCTTTCTCTGAACACCAAATGGTAAATCTTTTCCATTTGAAAGCATAGGAACGTCTAGTGGAAGGCTTTCTGGAAGCATGAAGAATATCTTTCACTTGCTGAGAAAGATGCAAATCTTGAAGGTCTAGGCCTTCAGCAACCAGGCCCTGAGATGGAGAAACTGGGGATTTGGGTGCCACAACGTTCCGTCTTCCTGGGATAGAAGATCTGGTGCAGAGCCCAACTCCAGGGAAGGAGCTTGAGAGAGATGTAGAAGTAGAGGGTACCACACTTGGCGTGGCCAATGTGGCGCTATGAGGATCATAGAAACTCGGTCTCTCTGAAGCTTGAACAGTGTTTTGGGAATTAGGGGAATGGGTGGAAAGGCATAAAGGAAGTCTTGACCCCAGTGAAGGAGGAAGGCATCCCTGGCCTAAACTCCCTGACACGGAATTCTGGAACAGAGCCGGGGAAGTTTGGCATTCCACGGACTTGCAAAGAGGTCTATGTCCGGGGTTCCCCAAATTCAAAAAATCCTGGCTACCTAGTCCATGTGAAGGGACCACTCGTGTGGAAGCAGAACTCGACTGAGCCTGTCTGCCCAAGAGTTTTGAACGCCTGGAAGATATACTGCCAGAAGATGAAATTGATGCTCTCTGGCGAAGGCCCACAGTCGCAAAGCTTTGTTGCAAAGCGACAGAGAGCCAGTCCCCCCCTGCTTGTTCACATAGAACATGGCTACTTGGTTGTCCGTGTGAATGAGGACTGTCTTGTAGCTGAGCAGGGTGTGGAACACTCTGAGAGCTAAGAATATTGCTCTGAGTTCCAAGAGATTGATGTGTAGAGCAGTCTCCTGTGGAGACCAGATGCTCTGGGTGGAGAGATCCTGCAGATGAGCTCCCCAACCCATTGGAGAGGCATCTGTTTTGAGAGTTGCTTGGGGTAGCGACTGCTGAAAAGGGGACCCCACCAACAGGTTTGGAGAGGACTTCCACCACTGGAGAGACCAAAAGAGATGAGTGGAGTTTGCTATTTTTGTCTGACAGGCAACCTGATGCCTGGGTCCATTGGGTGGACAAAGTCCATTGAGCTGCCCTCATGTGAAAGTGAGCCTATGGAACCACATGCACGGTGGATGCCATGTGGCCCAAGAGTTGTAGCATTTCTTGAGCAGTTAAAAGGGATTTTGACTGTACTTGGGAGGCTAACTGCACTAAATGTAGGCAACGAGCCAGGGGAAGATAGGCTCTTGCAGCTGTGGTATCCAGCAGGGCCCCTATAAACTCCAGTGACTGAGTAGGGGTGAGGTTGGATTTTGGGATGTTTATTACCAGTCCCAAATACTGAAGGATACGCATTGTGCAGGTTAGAGAGGTCTGGGCCTCTGACTGGGATGGAGCTCGAATGAGCCAGTCGTCCAGATATGGGAATACGAATATTCCTAGAGTGCGTAGGAATGCAGCTACTACTGCCATGCATTTCGTGAACACCCTTGGTGTAGAGGAGAGACCGAAGGGAAGCACCCTGTATTGGTAGTGCTTTCCCTGAAAAAGGAACCGAAGGAACCTTCTGTGTGTTGGATGGATAAGGACATGGGTGTATGCATCCTTGAGATCTAGAGAACAAAGCCAGTCCTGACTCTGAAGGTATGGAAGAAGAGCACCGAGAGAAATCATTTTGAATTTCTCCTTGAATAGAAACTTGTTCAATTCTCTGAGATCTAATATGGGTCTGTAGCCCCTTGTTTTCTTTGGAATAAGAAAATAAGGGGAGTAGAACCCTGAGCCCTGTTGAAGAAGGGGTACCTCTTCTATTGCCCCTTGGGCAAGAAGTGTAGCAATCTCCTGACACAGAAGGGTGAGGAGAGATGTTGAAGAATTGAACTGTTTCATCATGGTGTGGGGAGGAAGGTTTAAGAAAATGAAGCTTGTACCCTTCCCTTATGATGGAGAGGGTCCATTGCTCTGCTGTGATCTGTTCCCATCTGGGAGCAAAGTAAGCTAACCTTCCTGGAATGGTGAGGGGCTCTGGTTCTTCTAGAGCTAGAAAGGCTAAGTTCTCTAGTTGCGAGTCAAAGGCCCTGAGGAGGCTGAGGCTGCTGGGCAGTAGCAGGCCTGGCAGCCTTGGACTTAGCCTGTTTTGGTGGTTGCTGACGCTTTGCAGCCAAACGACCTGCGGAAGATGCCTGCTGACCATAAGCAGGATAATATCTTCCCTTTTTGAAAAAAGATGTCTTTTTAAACAATCTTTTCTTAACAGGAGCAGAGGTAGACTTTGAAAGTCGATCCAAAGCAGAGTTTTCAGCATCCATCTGAGTGGCCTTTGCTTGCCAATCCCTGCCAAAAAGGTTTTCACCTGTACAAGGAAGATTTCCCAATTCATCTTGGACCCAGAGTTCCAAATCAGAAGCTTGTAACCAAGCAATTCTGCGTGCACCTATGGCAATAGCCGAGGCTCTGCTTACACACTCAAAAGAGTCAAAGGCTGCACGGTTAGAGAATTTGGAAACATCCTGGGCATGTTTGAGCCAAGTGAGGAACTCTTGCCTTTTATCTTCTGAAATAAAAGGGGCTAAAGTTTGCAGATGATCTGTGACCACTTTTAGAAACATTCCCATGTAGAAACTATAGGAGTTGATTCTAGCAGCAAGCATATTGGCCTGGAAAATCCTTCGGCCAAAAGTATCTAGGGTCCTGCACTCACGTCCTGGAGGATTAGATGAGTGTCTTTTTGCACTCTTTTTCTTCATGGCAGACTCTACCACAATAGAGTGGGGAGGAAGCTGAGTCTTATGAAAGCCAGGACAAGGAGGGACACGGTACATGGTGTCTAACCTGCAAGAGTGAGGAGAGGTGGTGAGAGGAGTCTCCCACATACTCAACATGTGATCATAGAGAATCTCATGAATAGGCAAGGTAGCTGCCTCTTTAGGAGCCTTAGGATATTGCAGAATATCTAACTGCTTGGCTCTCGGCTCTGACTCAGAGGACACTGAGATGGAGAGGCCCCTAGCCACTTCCCTAATAAAGTCTTGAAAAGACAAGTCCTCTGGAGGAGACATTCTTCGTTTTGGAGAAGAAGGCTCTTGAGGAAGAAGTACCGATGATTCGACAGAAGCCTCCGATTCATCAGAGTCTTCGGAGGAATCGAAGTATCACCTGTCTGGATGCTCCTGCAGAGCCCGATACGCGTATCGAGTGGAATCGACATCGGGAGTGACCAGTACCGGCTCGGTACCGATGGACATCATGAGACAGGGTACCGTTGCAGTCGACACCGAAGCCGATGTCGATGCAATCGTTACCGGCACCGGAATCAATGCCGGTGCCGAAACCGGTACCGACAACTGAGTCTGTTGCAGTACCGGAGGCGTCGCAGCCTGTATGTATGCCGTTAAGGCACGCTGCATTGTCAGAATGTTTTGATCCATCGACGCCACCAGTGTCTGGATGTCGATACCAGTGGAAACCATCGGTACCCCAGAACACGGCAACAGGTGATCGGTCGAGGCCGAGCCATCGATGTCAACCTGTGACCCCATAGATAATGCTTTGGAAGCCGGAACTTTCTGCCGGGGTAATTTTGCCGGTGCCAGATCCTCGAGGGCAAGCCCGGGGGCATCTCGATGCTTAGAGGGAGATCTACCCTTCGAGGACCGGCTGGATTTATGTTTGGTTACCTGAGATCCATGGGAGGAAGAAGCAGCCCTGGACAACGTCGATGCCACCGAAGCTGCATCAGAGGGAAACAGGGTACTGAGCTTGGCTGCTCGGTTCTGCCAACCTCTTTTAGACATCATGGAACAGGACACACTATCCGTGATGGAATGGTCAGGACCCAAACATTTTAGACACCAGTCATGGGTGTCGGAGACAGAAATAGTACCGCTACACTTTGTGCACTTTTTAAACCCGAAGCGGGCTTTTCCATGAGGAAAGATTTTTTAGGCCTAAAGCCCAAAAATGAAAAATGCACAGTGAGGAAGAAAAGGTTTTTTTTTAAAGAAAGAAAGAAAGAAAAGACCGGCGGTACCGGTCCGACGTCGAAGAAGGCAGACGCGCGACTAAAGAAATAAGAAAAAATAAAGAACTTCTTCAGCGGTGACAGGAACACGACCTGCTGGCTCCGCGGAAAAGAAGAACTGGAGAGAGGCGGTTGGGAAAGGCGGGAAGGCAGCGTGCAGGCGCTGTAGGATGCTCCCAAAAGCTTTCTTACTGGACGCTGGGGAGCGTTCCCGCGCAGGCTCCGTCGGTACCGACGATACCCGTATGTGAAAACTCATTCCTGCTTGCTCCTGGAGATAATATCTTCCCTTTTTAGAAAAAGGTGCCTTTTTGAACAACTTTTTCTTAACAGGAGCAGTGGTAGACTTGGATAATCTATCCAAGGCAGAGTTTTCAGCATCCATCTGATTGGCTTTTGCTTGCAAATCCTTGCCAAACAGGTTCTCACCCGTACAAGGGATATTTCCCAATTCATCTTGAACCCAGAGCTCCAAATCAGATGCTTGAAGACAAGCAATCCTACATGCACCTATGGCAATAGCCGAGGCTCTGCTTACACATTCAAAGGAGTCGAAAGCTGCACAGTTGGAAAATTTGGAGACATCTTGGGCATGTTTGAGCCAAGTGAGAAATTCCTGTCTTTTATCTTCAGAAATGAAAGGACTTAAAGACAGCAAATGTTCTGTGACTTCTTTTAGGAACATTCCTATGTAAAGACTATAGGAATTAATTCTCGCAGCCAGCATGGAAGCTTGAAAGACTCTACGCCCAAAAGCATCCAGGGTTCTGCATTCACGTCCTGGAGGATTAGAGGAGTGTCTTTTTGCACTTCTAATCTTCTCATAGCAGACTCTACCACAATAGAGTGGTGAGGAAGCTGAGTTTTATGGAAACCAGGACAAGGAGGGACACGATACATGGTGTCCAACCTGCGAGAATGAGGGGAGGTGGTGAGAGGTGCCTCCCACATCCTCAACATGAGATCATATAGAATCGCATGAATAGGTAAAGAGTTCTTCTTTAGGAGTGTTAGGATATTGCAAAATATCTAACTCCTTGGCTCTGGGCTCTCTTCTCAGGGGCCACTCTCCTTTCTTTCTTTTCTTAATAAAAAACAAAACAAAAAAAAAACTAAGACCGGCGGTACCGGTAGAGCGTCGAAGAAGGCAGACGCAACACAAAAGAAAGAAAGAAAGAAAAATAAAGAAATTCTTCTGTGGTGACAGGAACACGACCTGCGCTGTGGGATGCTCCCAAAAGCTTTCTGATTGGATGCTGGGGAACGTTCCTGCGCAGGCTCCGTCGGTACCGACGATACCCATACGTGAAGACTCATTCCTGCTTGTTCCTGGAGATCATTCGTGTGGAAGCAGAACTCGACTGAGTCTGTCTGCCCAAGAGTTTTGTATGCCTGGGAGATACACTGCCAGGAGATGAATCTGATGCTCTCTGGCGAGGGCCCATAGTCGCAAAGCTTTCATTGCAAAGCGACAGAGAGCCTGTTCCCCCCTGCTTGTTCACGTAGAACATGGCTACCTGATTGTCCGTATGAATGAGGACTGTCTTGTAGCTGAGCAGGGTATGGAACACTCAAAGAGCAAGGAAGATTGCTCTGAGCTCTAAGAGATTCATATGTAGATGAGTTTCCTGTGGAGTCCAGGTGCCTTGGGTGGAGAGGTCTTGCAGATGAGCTCCCCAACCCACTGGTGAAGCATCTGTTGTGAGAGTTGCCTGGGGTAAGGGCTGTTGAAAAGGGGACCCCAGCAACAGGTTCTGAGTGGACTGCCACCATTGGAAGGACAAAATAAGGCGATTTGTGTTTTGCTATTTTGTCTGACAGGCACCCTGATGCCTGGGTCCATTGAGTGGATAAAGTCCACTGGGCTGCTCTCATATGGAGGCGAGCATTAGGAACCACATGCACGGTAGATGTCATAAGGCCTAGTAGTTGTAGCATCTCTCGGGCAGTGAGATGAGGTTTTAGCACTGCTTGAGAAGCTAAGTGCACCATGCGAAGGCAACGGGCCTGGGGGAGATAGGGCCTGGGGGAGATAGGCCCTTGCTTTTTTGGTACCCAGCAAAGCTCCTATGAACTCTAGAGACTGAGTGGGAGTTAGACTGGATTTTGGGATGTTTATGACCACACCCAAATACTGAAGGATACGCATTGTGCAAGATAAAGAAGTCCTGGCCTCCGACTCTGATGGGGCTCGAATGAGCCAATCTTCTAAGCAGGGGAAGACGAATATGTCTAGAGTGCGGAGAAAGCACAGTTACTTACCTGTAACAGGTGATCTCTGGGAACAGCAGGAATAAGTCTTCACATATGGGTATCGTCGGTACCGACGGAGCCCGCGCGGGAATGCTCCCCAGCATCCAATCAGAAAGCTTTTGGGAGCATCCCACAGCGCCTGTGTGCTGCCTTCCCGCCTTTCCCAACTGCCTCTCTCCAGTTCGAGTTTAAAGCTGAGACAAAGAGAGAGAGGGAAAGAAAACAGAGAGAGAGAGAGAGAGAGAAATACAACTCCTAGGGGAGGTGGGTGGGTTGTGAAGACTTATTCCTGCTGTTCCCAGAGATCACCTGTTACAGGTAAGTAACTGTGCTATCTCTAGGAACAAGCAGAATTGAGTCTTCACAAATGGGAACTCCCTAGCTTTAGATGCCAGGGAGAGGCCCCAGAAGAAGTGTGTCCCTAAGAAGGGCTCCACTTCCCCCAAAGATCTCTGGCATCCAACCAGGGTTGGTGGGTAGGAGTTGATTAGGTATGGAACAGGTGTTTGAGAACAGCCTGACCAAACAAGGCATCCCGGCGGGAGTCCTTGTCCAAGCAGTAATGGGCTGTAAAGGTATGAACCAAGGCCCAAGTGGCTGCTCGACAGATGTCGTCGATAGACACAGAGTTCAGATGAGCCATAGAAGCTGTCATGGCTCTCACATTGTGAGCTGTGACATCGCCTTCCAAAGAAATGTTCTTACTCTGATAGGCGAAAGAAATACACTGAGCAATCCAATTCGATAGTGTCCTCTTGGAGACTGGAAGTCCCAAATGAGAATGATCAAAAGCAACAAAAAGTTGAGAGGACTTTCTATGTTACTGTGTTCTTTGCAAGTAAAAAGTTAAAGCTCTTTTACAATCCAAGGTATGAAGATTCCTCTCTGCACTTGATGCATGAGGTCCTGGAAAAAAGACAGGTAGGTATACCTCCTGATTCAAATGAAAAGGAGAGACCACTTTAGGCATAAAGTGTGGATGAGTCCTAAGGACTACCTTGTCATGATGGAACCTTGTATAAGGTGGATTAGCAACTAAGGCTTGCAACTCACTAATGCGGCGTGCGGATGTGATTGCAATGAGAAAGACAACCTTCCAAGAAAGAAATTTCAAGGAGGTGGTAGCTAAGGGGTTGAAAGGTGGCTTCATGAGCTGCCCAAGAACCAAGTTTAAATCCCATGCCATCTGTGGTGGTCTAATGGGAGGCTTAGTCAGAAGAAGGCCTCTCATGAATCTTGCAATAAGAGGATGAGAGGAAACAGTCTGTCCATTTAGAGGCTTAAGGGAAGCTGCAATAGCACTCAAATGGACTCTTACTGAATTTGTCTTGAGGCCTGCATTAGATAACGAAGAAGATATTCCAGTAAAGATGTCAAAGGTATTGCAAGAGGGTTAAGACCCTTTTCCGAACACCAAATCGTGAACCTCTTCCACTTGAAAGCATAAGAACCTCTGTCTCTCTGAAGCTTGAATAGGGTTTTGGGAATTAGGGGAATGGGTGGAAAGGCATACAGGAAGTCTTGACCCCAGTAAAGGAGGAAAGCATCCCTGGCCTGAGCCCCCTGAGCCAGAGTTCTGGAACAGAACCGGAGACGTTTGGCATTCCACGGACTTGCAAAGAGGTCTATGTCCGGGGTTCCCCAAATTCGAAAAATCTTGGCCACCTGGTCTGCATGCAGAGACTACTCGTGTGGAAGCAGAACTCGACTGAGTCAGTCCGCCCAAGAGTTTTGAACGCCTGGAAGATACACTGCCAGAAGATGAATCTGATGCTCTCTGGCGAGGGCCCACAGTCGCAAAGCTTAATTGCAAACCGACAGAGAGCCTGTTCCCCCCTGCTTGTTCACGTAGAACATGGCTACTTGATTGTCCATATGGATAAGGACTGTCTTGTAGCTGAGCAGGGTGTGGAACACTCGCAGAGCAAAGAAGATTGCTCTGAGTTCCAAAAGACTGATATGTAGACAACTCTCCTGTGGAGACCAGGTGCCCTGGGTGGAGAGGTCTTGCAGATGACCTCACCAACCCATTGGAGAAGCATCTGTTGTAAGAGTTGCTTGGGGCAATGGTTGCTGGAAGGGGGACCCCAGCAACAGGTTCTGAGTGAACTTCCACCACTGGAGGGACAAAATGAGACGATTTGTGTTTGCTATTTTGTCTGACAGGCACCCTGATGCCTGGGTCCATTGGGTGGATAACGTCCACTGAGCTGCCCTCATATGAAGGCGAGCATATGGTACCACATGCACGGTGGATGCCATGTGGCCTGGCAACTGCAACATTTCCCGAGCAGTTAGAAGGGGCTTCACTACTGCTTGAGAAGCTAACTGCACTAAGCAAAGGCAACGGGCCTGGGGAAGATAGGCCCTTGCCCTTGTGGTTTCGAGCAAGGCTCCTATGAACTCCAGAGACTTAGGAGTTAGATGGGATTTTGGGATGTTTATCACCAGCCCTAAAATACTGAAGGATACGCATTGTGCAAGATAGAGAAATCTGGGCCTCTGACAGTGTTGGAGCTCGAATGAGCCAGTCGTCCAAGTAAGGGAAGACGAATATTCCCAGAGTGCATAGAAATGCAGCTACCACAGCCATGCATTTCGTGAACACCCTAGGTGCAGAGCAAAGACCAAAAGGAAGCACCCTGTATTGATAGTGCTTCCCTGAAATAGGAACCGAAGGAACCTTCTGTGGGTTGGATGGATGAGTATATTGGGTGTACGCATCCTTGAGATCTAGAGAACAAAGCCAATCCTGACTCTGAAGGTATGGAAGCAGAGCTCCAAGAGAAATCATCTTGAATTTCTCTTTGACAAGGAATTTGTTCAATTCTCTGAGATCTAAGATGGGTCTGCATCCCCCTGTTTTCTTTGGGATAAGAAAATAAGGGGACTAGAACCCTGTGCGCCTTCTTGATGAAGAGGCACTTCTTCTATTGCCCCTTGGGCAAGAAGGATGGTAATCTCCTGACCTAACAGGTTGATGAGAGAGGTCGGAGAATTGAACTGCTTCACTAGCGTGTGAGGGGGCATGCTTGAAAAATGAAGTTTGTACCCCTCTTTTATGATGGAGTGTCCAATGCTCTGCTGTGATTTATCCCCATCTGGGATCAAAATGACATAGCCTTCCTGGAATGGTGGAGGGCTCTGGACCTTCCAGAGCCAGAAAGGCTAAGTTCTCTAGCCGAAAGTCAAAGGCCCAGAGGAGGCTGAGGTTGCTGGGCCGGTGGAGGCCTAGCAGCCTTTGCTTTCTTTTGTTTGGGTGGTTGCTGACGCTTGGATGCAAACTGACATGCAGAAGATGCCTGCCCATAAGCAGGATAAAATCTTTTCTTTTTAGAAAAAGCTGTCTTTTTGAACAACGTTTTCCTAACAGGATCAGTTGTAGACTTGGATAGTCTATCCAAAGTGGAATTTTCAGCATCCATCTGATTGGCTTTTGCCTGCCAATCTTTACCAAACAGGTTTTCACCGGTACAAGGGATATTCCCCAATTCATCTTGGACCCAGAGCTCCAAATCAGATGCTTGAAGCCAAGCAATTCTATGTGCACCTATGGCAATAGCCGAGGCTCTGCTTACACATTCAAAGGAATCGAAAGCTGCACGGTTTGAAAATTTGGAGACATCTTGGGCATATTTGAGCCAAGTGAGATAGTCCTGTCTTTTATCCTCAGAAACGAAAGGACTTAAAATTTGCAAATGATCTGTGACTTCTTTCAAGAACATTCCCATGTAGAGACTATAGGAATTGATTCTTGCAGCCAGCATGGAAGCTTGAAAGACTCTACGTCTAAAAGCATCCAGGGTTCTGCATTCACATCCTGGAGGATTAGAGGCATGTCTTTTTACACTTCTAATCTTTCTCATGGCAGACTCCACCACAATAGAGTGGTGAGGAAGCTGAGTTTTATGGAATCCAGGACAAGGAGGGACACGATACATGGTATCTAACCTGCGAGAATGAGGAGAGGTGGTAAGAGGTGTTTCCCACATCCTCAACATGAGATCATATAAAATCTCATGAATGGGTAAGGTAGCTGCCTCCTTAGGAGTTTTAGGATATTGTAAAATATCTAACTCCTTGGCCCTTGGCTCTGTCTCAGGGGCCACAGTGATGGATAGGCCCAGAGCCACCTCTCTGATGAAGTCTTGAAAAGACAAGTCCTCTGGAGGAGACATCCTTCGCTTGGGGGAGTAGGGCTCCTGTGGAAGAAGCATCTCTGCATCGACAGAATCCTCAGACTCGTAAGAGGAATCAAAGTATCGTCTGTCCAGAGGCTCCTGCAAAGCCCGATACCAGTACCAACCAAGATCGGTACCGTGAATAACCGGTACCGGAGAATCGGTACCGGAGGGCATCGGAGGACAGGGTACCGGCATAGCGGACACCGATGCCATCGGTACCGGTACCGAACCCTGTGCCAGAGCCGGTACAGGTGGAGTACTCTGTTGCAGTACCAAGGGCGTTGATGCCACAAGGAAAGCCGCTAGACTGCGTTCCATGGACAGAATTCTCTGGTCCATCGACAATGCCAATGCCTAGAAATCGTACCGGTGGAAGCCACCGGTACCCCAGAGCATGGCACCAGGAGATCTGTCGAGGCTGAGCCATCGAGAACATCCTGGAACCCCGAAGATAATGCTTAGGAAGCCGAAGCCTCCCGCCAGGGTAATTTTGCCGGTGCAGAATCCTTGAGGGCAACACCAGAGGCATCTCGATACTTAGAAGGAGATCTAACCTTCGAGGACCAGCTGGATTTATGTTTAGTTACCTGAGATCCATGGGAGGAAGAGGAAGCCCTGGAAGACGTTGATGCCACCGAAGCTGCATCAGAGGGAAACAGGGTACTGAGCTTAGCGGCTCGGTTCTGCCGACCACTTTTAAACATCATAGCACAGGACCCACAATCTGTGATGGATTGGTCAGGACTTAAACATTTTAGACACCAGTCATGGGTGTCGGTGACGGAAATGGTACCGCCACATTTTGTGCACTTTTTAAAACCTTAGGCAGGTTTTTCCATCTTAAGGAGATTTTCAGGCCTAAGGCCCAAAAGGAGCAAGTGCACCTGAAGAAAAAGATATATATATTTTTTTTTAAAGGAAAAAAAGAAAGACCGGCGGTACCGGTACAGCGTCAAAGAAGGCAGACGCGACACAAAAGAAAATAAAGAAATTCTTCTGCAGTGACAGGAACACGACCTGCTGGCTCCGCGGAAAAAGAAGAAATGGAGAGAGGCAGTTGGGAAAGGCGGGAAGGTAGGTGCTGTGGGATGCTCCCAAAAGCTTTCTGATTGGACGCTGGGGAGCGTTCCCGCGCGGGCTCCATCGGTACCGACGATACCCATATGTGAAGACTCATTCCTGCTTGTTCCTAGAGATATGCTGCTACCACAGCCATGCATTTTGTGAACACTCTTGGAGCTGAGGCCACGCCAAAAGGAAGCACCCTGTATTGGTAGTACTTTCCTTGAAAAAGGAACCAAAGGAACTTTCTGTGAGTTGGATGGATGAAAACATGGGTGTACACATCCTTGAGATCTAGAGAACAAAGCCAATCCTGACTCTGAAGGTATGGCAGCAGAGTTCCTAGAGAAATCATCTTGAATTTCTCTTTGAACAGGAATTTGTTCAATTCTCTGAGGTCCAAAATAGGTCTGTATCCCCCTGTTTTCTTTGGGATAAGGAAATAGGGGGAGTAAAACCCTGTTGATGAATGGGTACTTCTTCTATTGCCCCTTGGGCAAGACGTATAGTGACCTCTCGATCTAACAGGTTGATGAGAGAGGTCTGAGAATTGAACTGTCTTACCATTGTGTGAGGGGGCATGCACAGAAAGTGCAGTGTGTACTCCTCTCTTATAATGGAGAGTGTCCAATGCTCTGCTGTTATCTGCTCCCACCTGGGGGCAAAGTGACATAACCTTCCTGGAATGTTGGAAGGCTCTGGTCCATTGAGGGCCAGGAAGGCTAAGCTCTCTAGATGAAAGTCAAAGACCTTGTGGCGGCTGAGACTGCTGAGATGGTTGAGGCTTAGCAGTCTTTGCTTTCCTTTGTTTAGGAGGTTGCTGACCCTTCCGGGCAGGCTGACCTGCAGAACATCCCTGCTGGGAATAAGAGGGATAAAACCTCTTCTTTTTTGAGAAGAAAGGCTTCTTGAAAGATTTCTCTCTCACAGAATCAGCTGTGGCTTTGGATAGCCTATCCAAAGTGGAGCTGTCAGCATCTAATTCATTGGCTTTTTCTTGCCAATTTTTGCCAAATAGATTCTCATCTGTACAAGGGATATTGCCCAGTTTGTCCTGCACCCAGAGCTCCAAATCGGATGCCTGGAGCCAGGCAATTCTACGTGCACCTATGGCAATGGCAGAGGTTCTGCTTATGCACTCAAAACAGTCAAAGGCTGCACGGTTAACAAACGTAGACACATCCTGGGCATGTTTGACCAGTGTGAGAAAATCCTGCCTTCTATCCTCAGGAAGAAGAGGGCTCAAAACCTCTAAATCACCTGTGACTTCTTTAAGGAACATTCCCATATATAAAATATAGGAACTGATCCTGGCAGAAAGCATGGAAGCCTGGAAAGTACGACGTCCAAAGGCATCCAAAGTTCTACACTCACGTCCTGGAGGATTAGAGGCATGCCTCTTTGCACTCCTGATCCTTCTCATAGGTGATTCCACTACAATAGAGTGGTGAGGAAGCTGAGTTTTCTGGAATCCAAGAAAAGGAGGGACTCGATACATGGTATTCAGTCTGCGAGAGTGAGGAGAGGTGGTGAGAGGTGTCGCCCACATTCTCAACAAGAGATCATGTAAGATCTCATGGATAGGCAAGGTAGCTGCCTCCTTAGGAGCTTTGGAATATTGTAAAATCTCCAACTCCTTAGCTCTGGGCTCTGCCTCAGGAGTCACAGTAATGGACAACCCACGAGCCACCTCCCTGATGAAATCTTGAAAGGAAATATCTTCTGGAGGAGACATCCTACGTTTAGGAGAGGAAGGCTCCTCCGGGAGAAGTATCCCGGTACCGGCAGAGCTATCAGAATCCTCGGAGTCCTCCGAGGATTCGAAGTATCGTCTGTCCGGATGCTCTTTAAGAGCCCGATACCCGTACCGACCAAAGTCGGTACCGAGGGTAATCGGTACTGGTGTATCGGCACCAGAAGGCATCGCATGACTAGGTGCCAGCAAAGCCGATACCGATGTCGATGCTATCGGTACCGGTACTGACACCGGTACCGGCATCGGTGCTGGTACCGGTTGAATTGTCTGACGCGGTTCCGAGGGCGTCGATGCCGCAAGGAGAGCCGCCAGACTGCATTCAATAGCCAGGAACCTCTGGTCTATCGACGCTGCCGATGCCTGGGTGTCGGTACCAGAAACAGCCGGTACCCCAAACCATGGAACCAGTAGTTCTGCCGAGGTCGAGGCCTCGAGAACATCCTGGATCCCCAATAATGCTTTGGAAGTCGAAGCCTCCCGCCGGGGCAATTTTGCCGGTATGGAACCCTCAAGGGCAATGCCAGAGGCATCTCGATGCTTGGAAGGAGATGTACCCCTTGAGGACCGGCTGGACTTATGTTTAGTTACCTGAGATCCATGGGAGGAAGACGAAGCCCTGGAAGACGTCGATGCCACCGAAGCTGCATCGGAGGGAAAAAGGGCACTGAACTTGGCAGCTCGGTTCTGTCAACCCCTTTTGGACATCATGGCACAAGCCATGCACTCGGAGATGGAGTGGTCAGGACCTAAACATTTAAGACACCACTCGTGGGTAGCGGTGACGGAGATGGTACCGCCCCACTTGGTGCATTTTTTAAAACCCGAGGCGGGTTTCTCCATAGTGGAGGAAATTTTGGGCCTAAGGCCCAAAATGGCGCATGCACCTGGAAAGAAAAGTTTGGAAAAAAAGAATACTATATATATTTTTTTTTTTGAAAAAGAAAGAAAGAAGAACCGGCGGTACCGGTATAGCGTCGAGGAAGGCAGACGCGACCACAAAAAAGAAGGAGGAAAATAATTTTCTGCTGTGACAGGAACACAACCTGCTGGCTCTGCGGAAAACGAAGAACTGGAGAGAGACAGTTGGGAAAGGCAGGAAGGCAGCACGCAGGCGCTGTGGGATGCTCCCAAAAGCTTCCTAATTGGACGCTGGGGAGCGTTCCCGTGCAATTTAATTTAAATATATGTTTGTTATATATAAGTTTTCAAATGCATAGTCCTGCCTTCGCTCTGATAGCATTTGAGTGCTTTAAATATTTAAGTTGTGGTCTCAATTTGTTGTATTTTAATGGTATGTTGCGAGTACCATATTGGGAGTATTTGTATAGTGATTACTTTAACATAAAGAACAGATTAAAGTACCTGAATGAAACATTTTACCACAAAAATGGGCTTCAAGCAATTCAGAGTTTAAGGTCAGATATCTATTCTGTCTGGATGTTGTATATTTCTTTTATGTACTTTTAATATGAATAACATTCCATAGTATGTTATGGCGATGCACTATTTTGTAAACAGAAAAGGCACAGTTACTTACCTGTAACAGGTGATCTCTGGGAACAGCAGGAATAAGTCTTCACATATGGGTACGTCGGTACCGACAGAGTCTGCGCGGGAACGCTCCCCAGCATCCAATCAAAACGCTTTTGGGAGCATCCCACCACGCCTGCGTGCTGCCTTCCCACCTTTCCCAACTGCCTCTCCTCAGTTAAGTTTGAAAGCTGAGACAAAGCGAGAGAGAGAAGGGAAAGATAGAGATAGAGAGATACAACTCCTAGGGGAGGTGGGTGGGTTGTGAAGACTTATTCCTGCTGTTCCCAGAGATCACCTGTTACAGGTAAGTAACTGTGCTATCTCCAGGAACAAGCAGGAATGAGTCTTCACATATGGGGACTCCCAAGCTGAGATGCCTGGAGGAGTCCCAGCATGTTGCGGACTTGAGAGCCATGATATTCAATAGAACCCCAGGCATCCAAAGGGTGGAGGGTAGGAGTTGAATTAACAAGATGTGCTGAGGAACAGTTGAAGCAAAGAGGACACCTGAATAGGAGTCCCTGTGTAAGGAACATATAATATTAAAGGAAAAAATGCAATACAGCAAGATGGACTTCAACTGGTGGTATTGGAAAAATTGATGGAGGTTCATTTGGACATGTTAATATGAACCAGTAGAATATCTCCCAAGGGGTACCTCAATGTAGAAGAGGTAAAACTAAGGAGAAGAAAAGAATCCCAGTGGAGACTGGGGTAGTTTAATGAGACAGGACTTTCGCAAGGACATGCGGAAGTCCCCTGAGATAAGACTGAAGCTCCTTTGACCTTAAGAGACATAGTTTTTATAGGAGTTGAGGGGCTTAAAAAGATCCCTATATCCCATAACAAAGAAGGACAGAGTATGAGGCATTGGAGCCTGCTATTTTCTGAAGGATCAGAATGTCCTTCTCAATGAAGTCACTTAGGAAAGAGAGGGTATATGGAAGACCTCAAATATACCTAAAACTGAAGGTTATGTTAAAAACTCCTTAACCACCAGGGAGAAGTGGCTGCTTATGGAGAAACCGAAGCATGCTGGGAAGCATTGAAAGGGATAGGAAGTAATGGTCCAGCCCATAAGGAAAAATATATCTATATATAGAGATATATCTAAGTAGACCAAGAGAAAAGTATAGGGATATATATCCACCTAGTATTATATATTGTCATATACATATAGATAGGTATATATATATATACTTTTATATCTATCAATGAGCACAGACATGCATATGTTGATATACATGCATATATATATATATATTTCAACACACAATAACTCCATCTCTCATATATACAGCTACCTTGTTCAATGTTCCACATATGTAGATAGTTTCCCCTGTTATCCAAGTTACTGCTCCTGTTCATTGTAATGACCTGACTCTTGTTTATTGTCGGATATTGTTTGTTCTATGTAAACCGCGCTGATCGCAAATAGTGCGGTATATAAGAGATGTAAATAAATAAATAAATAAATAAATAAATAAAATATATATATATATATATATATATATATATATATTGTGATGCAGCAAGGGGCACACAGCCCAGGGAAAATAAGATAAAAGAAAGACTTACCTCAGAGTCAGCTTTAGAAAGCAGCACTAGGCACCATGATTCACTGCAGCAAGGGAAATTCTTGCTACGTAGCAAACAAAAGTCCCATCAGGAACACCTGAGTGAGAGTCCCCAGGTCACGTGTAGAGCTAGGGATTATTTAGGGCAGGGTTCCAGTCAGTTAGAGAGGGGAATCAGAAGCAGGATCACCACGGGAAGCAGTAGGAGAGAGAGGAGCAGGAGGTGTGTCCCAGGTCAGCTGAACAGAAGCCCCAGGGGATTGCTGGGAGGAAATTCTTCTCACGAGGAGTCAGGAAGTGAGTCTGTCTCCAGCTCTCGAGAAGGAAGGTTCAAGGCAAGCTGCACTAAGGGAAGACCTGCTACCAG
The DNA here is from genome assembly GCA_033557465.1 of Ichthyophis bannanicus. Classification (NCBI taxonomy): domain Eukaryota; kingdom Metazoa; phylum Chordata; class Amphibia; order Gymnophiona; family Ichthyophiidae; genus Ichthyophis; species Ichthyophis bannanicus. Next base: position 702,461,666 of record CM066036.1, read on the forward strand.
GAATAGCTTTGGAGAGAAGCCAGGATTACCCCACTACCCCAGAGGCCAGTATTTGCCAGCTCAAGGCAGAGGTCACGGTGAGAGGGAAGTGTTGGGGGATGGGCACTCCATGCATGACTACAGCTTAAGAAATAGGTGTAAAGTTAGGAACAAACATATTCCTGTTCAACCAGCCCGGGAGGCTAGAAGCAAAGGCTATAGAGAGCCAAGCATAAAGACAAGCCCTGCAGAGAGAAGGAAACTTCCCTATAGTAACAAAGAGAAGTTTAAAGCTTATAACTGCAAAGGGCGAGGTTCTGATTACAGACATAAGAAGCAAGATGTTTCAGAGCTAATGTTCTGGGAGTCAAGCCCAGGCAGAACCAGCTACAGAGAGAGATATAGACACAAAGGGGGAAAAGCCTCCAGTGACTGTTATAGTGAAGTGTCACAAGACGCTATAGCTGAATACCGTTCTCAAGAAGGGTCTGATACCAGCAGTGTGAGTAGTGCTGGGGAAATGATATGGGAAGACGCTGCTAGTCTGCAAGAGGATATTCCTATGGATTGCAGTGTCTGTGTTAAATGCAACCGTATGATGTAAATACTGGATGAAGAGAACTCTGTGAATATAACAAGAGAAAATACGTGTGTCACCACTTTTGTTGCTAAGCTTATCTGATTTAAAGTTTCTGTTTCCTTTGACAATGTCCGAGCGGGACGGGGAATAAAACCCACTTTTCATTTCAAGTTGCTCTGAAAGACTTTTTATTTACAAGGCCAGAGCAATTACTTGTGCATACGCCCTAGGCAACCGCCTATGTAGGGCTAAATAGGCCTCTAACCACAGGCCCCATCACAATATATATATATATATATATATATATATATATATATATATATATCCTTACCCACGACCCCACATAGGGGAGATTCATCTAGAAACAGGAAGGGAAATACCTGCTTTCGAAGATGTTTAGAGAAGCCATTCTACCTGGTTAAGTGAGAAAACCTGACGAAGTGTTCTCACTGGGCAGAAAGGTTAGAGTCCTGGAAGAACTGTAGCCCGTGAATAACCAGGAATGGAGGCTTACATTGGAAAATGCAGAGAATGTTTGTGATCTGCAGAAAGTACGTACGTCTGAATCCTTCCGTAACTCCAGCAAGGAAGATGGAGAAGAAGATGTAATGAGATAAAAACCCCATGTTTACCCTTATAAAAGGGCGAAACAGAAGATGGGGCATTCTTGTGCTCAATATGAATTACATCATGATGGAAGGAAGAATCAGATAAGGACTGGCCCTTATTGTAAGAAAACCATCCCTGGTGAAGGGGCCCACTAGAGATGGGAACCAATCCAGGGAATTGGAGAATTCTTTAGGTCTTCACCTAAATAAAGAACTGTGTCCTTTATTGAAGAAGACCTTAATGAAACAATGGAGAGGAACCTAGTAGTTATGACTAGGTAAAGCCCTTCCTGACCATCTTGAAGTATTTGCTCTCTGACAAGGCCCATAGCGCAGAGCTGCTCTGTAGAGCAGAGAGCATGTTACAGGTTAATTTGAAGAAAACTGGCTGTTCGGCAGTCAGTATATAACCTGAAATAATCCGTCAAGACCCAGATAGGGGAAGACTAAGATAAGAGGTAAAGTATCTGCAACAATGGCCAGCAAGTTCTTAGCTTGTCTGGCCCTAGTGGTAAGGCCAGAAGAGATTGAAAATAGCAAGCTCTGGTCGATTAAAATAAGTCAATGGTCTAAACCACTGAGAACTCTTGTAGTTCCAATTATTGTTAAGGCAGCAGAAAAGGTCTTAGGTCCCAAAAATTGGAAAAGACATACAGACATAAGAAGGAGTGGTGAAACACCCTTAGTGTCTGAGAAGCTGCCAGCAAAACAAGAATGCAAGGAGGCGACAACTCTGAAGGAAAGTAGTGCTTAGGAATAAGCCTCTAGTTAAGAGGTATCACTCCTATAGAGCAAATGTCCTAGCAGGAGGGAGAGACTTGAGAAAGACTTACGATGGAGTAAATCTCTGAAAAGGTACTATGATGCATGCTGGAAACAGGAGAGAGTCAAAAGTAAAGGTATAGTAACCTTATTGACAGTTGTGACTCCTCTTTGTACCTCAGAAGAAGAGGAGTAACTTACTACCTGTAAAGCATAATCATGTTAAGAAGCTCTATGAGCTAAAGTCAGGATGTCTCTTAGAGAGACATGTGTAAATGCTAGGATGGAACCAGTGTAGATGCTTGTAATGGTAAGAAGCAAACTACAGGTTGTACGCCTCAAATAGGAAGAAGGATTCAGCGAAAAGTCCATCAGCAACTCTGCGACTGCTGGGTTTGCTGAAATGGTTGAGGTTGTGGCTTCTTTAGCCTGGTTTGTTGTTTCGCAGGTTTAGAAACAACTGTATGATGGGTAGAGGAAGAATGAAACCTTCTCCCTCTGGGGGAAGAAAGTTTGGTAGAAGATTTTTTACCACCTGGACATCTCTTGGAAGCAAGAGGACCAGTGGTTAACTGTGCAAGCTGGTGTAAAGTCTCTTTGTTAAAGAGATGCTCTCCAGTGCAAGGAGTATCAGCTAGTCTTCCTTGTACCCATTCCTGCAGGTCAGAAGCTTGGAGCCAGGCTATGCGTCGTGCACCTATGGCTATAGTAGAAGTTTTGGCAACAGACTCAAAACAGTGCAGAGTAGCACTAGTAAGAAACCTAGAAATATTGTGAACCTGACTAACAAGTGAGGAGTAGTCTGGTCTTTTGTAATCTTAAAGATAGGGAGTTAAAGACAGGAAACTGTTTGCCACCTCTTCAAGAGATAATACCATATAGAAAAAATATATGAGAGGATTCGTATAGAAAACATGGATGCCTGGAAGCTTTTACGTCCAAAGGCATCCAAAGTTCTAGACTCACGACCTGGCGGACAAGAAGAGTGCTTTTTAGCACTTTGAACACGCCTCATTGCTGATTCTACCACAAAAGAATGATGTGGAAGTTGAGTCCTTTGAAAACCTGGAGAAGGGGGCACTCTGTACAGAGAGTCAATGTCCCCTGAAGGTGGGGATACCTTTAAAGGAGTTTCCCACATTCGAAACAAAAGATCCTGTAGGGTTTGGGGCAAAGGAAACATGAGGTTCTCCTTTGGGTTGACAGGGGAATGCAGAAGTTCTGAATCCCCTGTTGCAGGATCTTGACCAGGTAAAGAAATGGTAAGTAATTTTGCCATGTCAAGGATAAAAGCTTGAAAAGAGATTTCCCGGGAAGGGAATCCTTGCTGGCAAGGAGCTAAGGTTAGATCCATTGAAGATCTAGTCCCTGCTCCAATGGAATGATCCATTGGAGTACTGAACCCGAAAGGGTGGAGCATCGGGTTGTCTTGAAAAGAAAATCGTCGGTACTGAGCGAAGTCGGTGCCACGACAAACCGGTGATATAGGATCCATGCTCGGAATGGATTCCAAACTCGGTACCGAAGGAAGCGAGTTTGTAGAAATAAGCATGGAAGGCACCGGTACCGATGCAAGGGTAGAAAGCGGTACCGGCAGTGATATCGCAGCCGGTACCGACCTCGGAGGATCAGTCTTAGATGACTCTAACGGTGCCGAAGGTACCGAGAGCGGCAGACTTTGATCTCTGGAACAATGTCTTCGGCATCGGTCGAGGTTGATACCGAGACGAGTCGGTACCCAATCATCCAGGCTAGGAATCGATTCGAGACTCGGTATCAAAAGAAGCGAGTCAATCGAGACGGACCTGGAGGGTACCGACGTGGAGAGCAGGACCGGAACCGGATTCGATACCGATACTGGGGGATCGGTCTGCAGCAGCTCTAACGGCACCGAAGATACCGAGAGCGCTAGACAGCGATCATCGGTGTGGAATGTTTCATCCAACACCATTGCCGATGCTGGGGTACCGGTACCGCTCAAAGCGGATGCCACCACCAAGCATGGCTCAGGCATGTTCACCGAGTGGGAAACTGCGGGAACAGCCTGAAACCCCGTTAGTGCTTTGGAAGCCGAAGACTCCCACCGGGGTTGTAAAGCCAATTCGTCCTCGGAGGCACGGCTAGAGCCATCTCGATGATGAACATGAGATCTACCACCCGAGGACTGGCTAGTCTTTACAGACTTTTGTTGGGTTACCTGATTCTGTGAAAGAGAAGCTGTAGCGGGAACTCTCTGTGCTGAGAGGGACCGCGTGTGGAGGCGAACTCGGAGCTGAAGACCTCTTTCAGAATTACTAGTACAAGAAGGACACTCTAGTGGATGGTGTTCAGGACCCAAACATGGAAGACACATATTGTGAGTGTCTAAAACTAACTTGGTACTGCCACAGTTAAAACAAGTCCTAGTGGCTGGTGTTTCCATGAAGGAAAAAACAGAAAGGCTTTGCAGGCCGAAACCTGTCAGGCACTAACTCAGGAAAATTATTCCAGACAAAGAAAAGAAATTCGTAGAAGTAGAAGAAAACACCGGCGGAACCAGTGTGTCGAGGGAAGGCAGCCGCGACCACAGGAAAAAAACAAAAATAAAAGAATTTTCTGCGGTGACAGGAGGACGTCCTGCCGGCTCCGCGGAAAAACGAAAACTGAGGAGAGGCAGTTGGGAAAGGCGGGAAGGCAGCACGCAGGCGTGGTGGGATGCTCCCAAAAGCATTTTGATTGGACGCTGGGGAGCGTTCCCGCGCAGAATCCGTCGGTACCGATGTACCCATATGTGAAGACTCATTCCTGCTTGTTCCTGGAGATAACAGTTAAGAGCAAAAAAGTGAGATGCACAACAGAGGTACATGATGCATAGAATGAAGATTTCCAGCCTTTTGTTTATATACTGCTTTTATCGCAAGATTGGCCTTGTAAAGATTTTCTATTTTTAAATAAAGTCATGAATTTTCATGTTCTGTTTTTTTTTTTTCTTTTTTTGCTAAGATAAGCCTTCTTTCATTTATCAGTTCTGAGTTGAATGGAATGCTTTCTGGAATATATTTCTAGCTGCAAGGAATGTTACTAGAATATGTACGTCGCTGAGTACATGCAAACAGAAAACACAAATACTGTCTCTGCCATTAACGGCTCCCGTGGGAGTGACCCAATATAGTGCCATAACTGATAATAGGCAAAGAGATGTCTGCTCCTCAGGTCATATTCTTCCTGCAGGGCCCAAAAGGATTTACAAGCACCCGACGTGTCTACAACATGCCCTAAATTGTGTATCCCTTTCACGGCCCACTCACAAAACATCTGTGTCTCTGTTTCAGGCAGAAACTTTATTTTGCCTCCAATGGGCAACCAGCTAGAAATGGTTAGCGGTGTCCACCAGCATAAGCACAAAAGAAGCCATATCCTCTGTATCGGTCCAATCAATAGACACTGTCAATTGCTGTGGCAGGACGGCACTGTCCATGTGTAGCATCACCAGCAGGGATTGTGGGGTAGTGAAGGCTTCCTCTAGCGCCTGTGGTGTATACACCTCCGTGTATCCCAACCAATCACCTAAATGGTGTAATTAACATGCCTGTGCATAGCAAAGAATATCCGGAAGGCCCAGCCCCCCTGCCTCCAAGGGTCCCTCAGGCGTGCCAAAGGCAGTCGAGCCCTTTTCCCTTGCCACAAAAATCCCAGCAAAGCACATTCAATCAGAGCAACATCCTTTCGTAGAAGGCAAAGTGGGAGGGTTTGCAGCACGTACAACAGTTTAGAGAACAGCGCTATATGAAATGCCGCCACTCGCCCCAGCAGTAACAACAATAGGAGGCCCCATGCCCGCATCCGAGTCCACAACTGCTGCAACACTCTGGTACAATTACACCTGTAAAGCAAGCGAGGATCACTAGTTAGTTGAATGCCCAAATATGTGAATGCTGTATACACCATCATAAAGGAAAGGGGGACCGCCACGATGAATGCAGTCCCCCCCCCCCCCCAGCACATCATAGGCCTCAAACCTTTCTCTGTTTATTCAAGGCCCGCTATCTCCCAAAACCTAGCAAATTCCACTAGCACTCTTGGTAGAGACTATCAGGGTAAGGTAAAGTGGACTAACACATCATCTGCAAAGCCAGAGACTGAATTCCGACTGCCAAACCTAACTCCTGGTGCCTCGTTGCTTTCTACAAGTTTACGCACCAATGGATCTAAAAAGAGAACGGACAGTGGGGGGATAGGGGACAAACCTGTCTCATCCCACACCCCAGGCCAAAGGCCTCCCAGAGCACCCCATTTGCCATCACTGCCACTGTGGGTTCTGCATATAACAACTGTACCATATAAATGGATTGGTCTCCTACGCCATAAGAAAGTAACAATTGGAACAGGTATGCCCACCCCACCCGGTCAAACGCATTCTCTGCATCAAAGCTGAACAGTAAAGCTGACAACCAATGTTCATGGACCCACATGCGAGAAGCTATGATCTTCCACAAGTTGCGGGATGCATATCTACCTTGTACAAAACCCACTTGAGACTCCTGCATCAAACTCAGCAGCATGGGCATCAGGCGTTCCACAAGAACCTTGGCCAACAGTTTCAAATCAAAGTTGATCAAGGAAATTGGTCAGTATGATGCGGTCTCTGTAAGGCATCTTTTCCTGGTTTTGGAAGTAATGTAATATATGCTCTATTCCACCCCCCCCCCCCCCCCAAGCCATACGCCCATGTTCTATCCATTCCTGGTACGTGTTTACCAAAGGAGGAGTCACCATATCATTCAAAAACTTATAAAATTCAGCACAGAATCCATTTGGGCCTGGCGCTTTACAGCACTGAGCTGTCTGGATAACCTTTTGCACCTCCTTCGCAGATATCTGTGCTCCCAACAACGCTGCCTGTTGGGTCTGTGAGCTGCAGTAGAGACAGGCCTTGCAGGTATGTTGCCATCCTTATGGGGGGAACCTCCTCTCTTGTATACAGAGCCTGGTAGAAAGCTTGAAAAAGACACGAAATCTCAGCCAAATGTTTGTAAATTCTACCATTTTCGTCCCTCAAAGCGGCTATCTTCTGTGGTCCTCTGCCACCTTTAAGGCAGCAGGCTAGAAGCCGTCCCAATTTATCACCGTAGTGATACAGCTGGTATTTGTAAAACATCAGCAAGTTCTTTGCCAGCTGGTGCAATGTTTCATTAAGGGCAGCTTGTACGTCCATGAGCTGAGCCTTAGTCATCACCATGGGATGTCTAGCATGGCATCTTCATTCCAAAACAACTTGTTTCTCCAACCTAACCTAATCACCCTAGCATTCAGCAAGCATCGCCTTCTGGCTACATATGCTATGGAGTCTCCACTGAGGACTATCTTCGCAGCTTTCCAAAACAATTCTTGGGTCATTTTGTGTTGCACATTATGCATAGGATACAACTACCAGCATTCTCAAAGGTAGATTTGGAATTGCTCATCTTTATACAAATAAAGGGGGAAACACCAAAGTTACTGTCGGGAGGCCTGCGCCAGCCAGGTAAATTCCACCCATTTATGAGAATGGTAAGAAATTTTGTCAGGATCTATTTGCACTCTTTCACCTCTGAAAATAAAGGCTCAGAGGTCAGCAGGTAGTCAATATGAGCACTAGTCCCGTGGGCTCGAGATCTGTGAGAATCATCTCGTTCCATGGGATGTAGGTCCACTAAACATAAAGTGCCACTTGAGGCTACAAAGAGAGTGTGTAGTGGCCCTCCGGTCCTCCGCAACCCCCCCCCCTCGCCTGAAACATCCACCATCGGATCTAGAACTCCATTGAGGTCCCACCCATTATTAATGGGTCCTCGGGTAGCTCTTCTATGCTAGAAGCCAATCATGCATAAAACGAAGTGTCTGAGTTGTTAGGGCCATATATGTTACAGAGAATAACAAGTTTGCCCTCCAGGTCTCCCTGCAGGACAAGGTATTGGCTGGATGGCTGGATACATCAGATGACTCCACAGTACAAGCAAAACTGACATTCTTATGAATCAAATAAAGCCACTTCCTCCCCCCTCCTCTCCTGGGCTGAACTCCAAATACTTGACCCACACAATCTCTACCCAATTTAGCATATTCTGATGCTGTCTGGTATGTTTTCTGGAGAAAGGCTATATCATATTTGTGTCTACTTATGGTACCCAGCCCACACACATTCCAGGATATAGCTCTTAGGGGACTTGCCACAATTCAGGCCTGTTGCTTGCCCTATTCCCTGTCCAATATCGAAAAAGGTTCCCCCAGCCTAGAACCCCTCTTTTCCTTCACCACCGGATGTACTTCAGCCAGTTTACTTCCCATCAATGTTTTCATGGGTCACCTACCTGCTCCCTCCCCCCTATTCCTTTATACCTTCCCCATCCCCTTCCCCCTCTTACCTATCCATCTTCATCTACTCTCTGCTCACGTTTTATGATGTAATTGGGTCGTCGTCCCCCCTATATATCATGGCAATCCCTCATCCTGGACAACCTATTTGCCCCAATGATCCTCAATGCCACACTACCTCTACACCCTCCACACTACACCCTCCAAGAGTAGGTGCACCAGCCGCTCCATGCAGGTCACCCCTCCTCATGCCTCTGTTTAGGGGTGTACCCACCACTCTGTGCAAATCACCTCTATGTCATCCCATAACTCTTCTGGAGCTCTGTCATTTGTATCTAAAGCTGCAAATCAATTTTGCAGGCAGTCTTTAAATTCCAGTGGTATATTCTCAAGGTCTTATTTTTCTATATTCATGAGTGGCTTACTCTTTTTCAACTTTAACTTGAGTTTACATACTAGTAATTGGTGATCTGTACCACAATCAGCTCCAGGTTTTTTTCTTTGTTGATGTTATTGAGCTTTTCCATCATTGACTTCCACAAATGTAGTCAATTTGATTTCTGTATAATCCATTGGGTGAAGACCACGTGTACAGCTGACACGTGTGTTGCGGGAAGGTGTTTCAGATAAATAGATCATTGGTCTTGCAGAATTCTATCAGTCTTTCTCCAGCTTCATTTCTGTTGCCAAGTCCATATTTTCCAACTACTTTGCCTTCTTCTTTGTTGCCAACTTTTGCGTTCCAGTCACCCATGAATATATCAGGATATCCTGTTTGCATGTTCTGTCAATTTCAGCTTGTACTTGTTCATAGAACTTATCAACTTCTTCCTCTTCTGCAGCTGTTGTTGGGGAATATACTTGAATAATAGCTGCAATGATGGGCATTCCTCATAGATGAATAGAAATTAAGCATTCACTGACTGCACTGTATTTCATTACAGTTCTTGCAAGTTTCTTCTTAATTATAAATGCAACACCATTTCTTTTTTGTCTCATTTCCAACATAGTAGACCATGTGACCATCAGATGCAAAGTGCCCGATACCAGCCCATTTCAGTTTGCTGACACTCAACAGATTGAGTTGTACACGCTCCATTTCATTCTTGACCACCTCCAACTTCCCTTGGTTCATGCTTCGTAGGTTCCATGTTCTAATATGTAAGACATCATTGCAGCTTCTGACTCTTGATTCATACGCAGCTACATCAGCAGTCAAACATCTCGAGTCCTTTGATCCAACCACATCATAAATGCTGACATTACTCTGAGAAGTCTTCAGCTCATCCCCAGTAACCAGTTGAGTGCCTTCCGATCTAGGGGTCTCCCAGCACTATATTGCAATTTGTTTTGTTGCGACTATCCATTGGGTTTTTGTGGCAAGATGCAGAAGTAGATTTGCCAGGCCTTTCTTCCGTACAGGTAATTCTAGTGCTGTTGCAGTTGTCACCGAAATGTGATCCTCTGCCGCCAACACTGTCCCATTCTGCTGCTGCCCAGATGGGTCATTTGTCTTAGTCTGGCACCTCAGCTCAGACCTGTCTATCTTGGGAGACCCTGCCAGTAGTTAAGCTATGGATAGCTTAGCTCTCAGCATCACTGATGCACACAAGCCCTCACAGCACGACAAGCTGCAAACCAAGTGAGGGATTATATTATATTATATTAGAATTTTTTGAATCAGGTTTTTTGTTTTCATGTTTTGCCAGTAACCTGATTAGCTTTAAATTAATCAAAACTCCCTCACTGGGTTTTCAGCTTGTCATGCTGTGAGGGCTTGTGTGCACTAATGAAGCTGAGAGCTACACCATCAGTAGTTTGACTATAAGAAGGGCCACCCTTGATGAACAGGTCCAGCTTGAGGTGCCAGACCAAGATAACCTACATCAATGTGAAGGTACATTTTAGAAAGGATGTATTAATGACATTTGGGATGTCCAAGTCAGAGCATCGAAATCCAGTGGGAGGGATAGCAGAGGAGGACGACACATGGTTGGGGCAAGGTACTTCAGGCCGGAAGGTCGGGGGTTCAAATCCCACTAGAGGACAGCAACCTTGGGCCGGAAGGACTGGGGTTTCTAGTCCCACAGGTGCTCTTGTGGTCTTGGGCAAGCCACTTAACCCTTCATAGCCCATGTTACCTGTAAAATAGTTATCTCCAAGTTATAATGCCCTGTTCAATGTAATTTCAGTTTGTTCAATGTAAACCGCACTGATGCAGAATAGCGCGGTATATAAGAGAATATAAATAAATAAATAAATAAAAAATAAACATGTAAGTGTTTTGTAAAATTGACCCGTCTCCACCATGAAAGATGCATGTATTTGCCGCATAATAGCCCAATGAAGAAGTGCAAGAGCAATGGGTCGAACATGTGCAGATTTTCAACAGATTTCAGAAATTTGCACATGTTGGATACGGACGTTTGCCATTCCAGGCACATAGACATGCCAACAGCACAATTTCAGAACATGCCAGTGTATATCTCCCCCTTTTACTCTTCCCATCCAGCCATTCTGCAAACGGAGAAAGCACAGTTACTTACCTGTAACAGGTGATCTCTGGGAACAGCAGGAATAAGTCTTCACATATGGGTACGTCGGTACCGACGGAGCCTGCGCGGGAACGCTCCCCAGCGTCCAATCAGAAAGCTTTTGGGAGCATCCCTCAGCGCCTGCATGCTGCCTTCCCGCCTTTCCAACTGTCTCTCCTCAGTTGAGTTTCATAGCTGAGACAAAGAGAGAGAGAAAGAGGAAAGGAAAGAGAGATACAGAAATACAACTCCTAGGGGAGGTGGGCGGGTTGTGAAGACTTATTCCTGCTGTTCCCAGAGATCACCTGTTACAGGTAAGTAACTGTGCTATCTCCAGGAACAAGCAGGAATGAGTCTTCACATATGGGGACTCCAAAGCTAAGATGCCTGGAGCCCTAACATGTTGAAGATTGAAAACATGCTACACCTCATATGGCCAGGCATCCTGAGGATGGAGGGCAGGAGTTAAAAAGAGAGGAGCTGCAGAAAAAACAGCTAACCTAAGAAAGGACTACCCACAAGGAGTCCTTGTATGTATGATCATTATCAAAAGATATACTGAAATGAACAACTATCATAACATTGAAATGAACAATCACCATATGACGCTCACCTACTGGATTGCAGGAAGTAGAGAGGCTGATGGAGGCTACTGGGGATCCAGTAGAATAATGTTCAAGGTGACCTCACTGGAGTGAAGGTGGAGGTCAACATCTGGAAGTGAGAGGTGACCCCAGGATTCAATTGGGGTAGCACAAACACGTCAGGTCCTCAGTGGGAAGCTTCATGGAAAGCTGAAAACTCTTTTGGCTACAGAAGTATTCAGAGGTAGGAGCAAAAGAGGAAGACTGACCGATCTGGACAAACAGACCTAGTCCTTGAGGGAGGAAAGGGTATGAGAAGAACCCCATACTCCCAAGAAAGGACAGATGTTTGAGGAATTGAATCTGAAATCCACTGAAGATCCACCATGTCTTTCCTAACTGGTGAGAGGTAGGAAGACATTGGGGCATGGAGCTTCAGGGATACGTAAACCTAGGATACGGTAGGGCTGTCAGTGCCACAGCAGTGGTTGTGTGCATAATATCGGAAACATACTGTGGAACAGTATGAAGCTGTGCAAGCCCACTGTCAGAAACATACAGGAAGGTAAAAACCTTTATGAGCATAGACAGTCAGAGAGATAACACGGGTATATAGATATATCTATAATGAGATCTAAAGGGCATAGCATATGCACACTTAGCTGACAGACAGATACATCTACAGAGATGTATATAGGTATATATATACATAGATATGTATACCTGAATATATAGGTCTAAAGAAAGATGCCTGCAACTAAGCAGACAGAGCTATGCATATCAGGACTTTCACATGGAGATGTGAAGGGAAAAGATTCATCTAAGAACAAGGAGGTGAAACCTACTTGAGAAGATATATAGAGAATCTATTCCCCCAGAGATGATGGTAAAGGAATGCTATCCAGTGAATAACCAGGATGGTTACGTGAAAAAACAGAGGATAATATCAGTCTGTAAACAGCAAGTCCGGAGTCCGGTGGAACTCCAGCATGGTAAAAGGACAGAAACGCATAGAATGAGATACCAGGTTGACCTACGTGAGGGACAAAGGAGGTATCAGGCGTTTTCCAGATTAATATGTGCTTCCTTGAAGTATTAGGATACCATGAGGACAAGCTGCAAGAAAAAAAAGAGTATATTCCCTATAGGAATGGGATAACTCTTAGACTTTCACGTGGAGAAGGCTTATGTCCTTTTCCCTCTTTTTTTTTTTTTTTTAAAAAAGAAGATAGTAGGGTGTGAAGAACCCTCACAGTCATAGAGGATGACTGAGGAAGCCTTTTTCAACCATGATGGATAGCCATTAGAGAAACTCTATGCTCTCTAGCAAGGGCCCATAGTGGAAAGCTTCTCAGTAGGATTGCAGAGAGCATTATGCAGGAGAACTGGGATGTAGAACTGGCTGATGGAGAAAACTGACAGCCACGTCCACTACGATGCCAAACCCAGAGATTGGAGATGGCAAGGGAAGAAGATAGTGTAAGAAGCCTGTAGTGAAAAGGATTATCCAAGAAAGATGTAAAAAACTGTCTTGGAATCACTACTAAGGCCAGACAGGAGTGGTGGAAGACAAGACTGGGACTTGTGGAAAAGTACCAGTAGTCAATTACTGGAACTCCTGCATGGGCAGCTACCGAATAGGACAACAGAGAGAGTCGGTCTGTGACAAACAGAGAGAACAGACTGAACAAAGAGAGCAAGCTGTCTCTGTCTGCAGAGCTGCCCAGATAAAGAAGGGAGTTTACTCAGGAGAAGAAACTCTACAGTGAAAAGAAAGACAAGAAAAGTCTTTCAATGGTATGGTACCACTCTACAGGGGAAACCCTGGCGAAGAGGGTAGAGATAGAAGCTGAAGAAGGACTTACCACATGGTAAGTCCCTGGAAGGAAAAAATTCATGCTGCTACAGAGAAACTATCATGGGATAGTTGCTAAACCTCTCTTCTAGTCAGGAAGAGGTGGAAAACCCTGTAACTTATAGACATGAATATCCTGACAGTTCAGCATACTGAAGAGTAAATGGATTTCCTGAGAATAGGAATCCCTGAGCAGAGTTTTGAATGGAAAAACAGTGAAAAACTTCTGCTGAAAAGAAATTAACTGTAGTTATAAAAAAGATTAATCAGAAACCTATGGTTACTGTGTTTATTCAGCCTGGCTAGAGTTTGGATTCTTCAGACCAGGGTGAGACTTCCCCTGCTTGGGAACATCCGAATGATGGGCAGGAGAAGAGGAAAACCTCTTTCTTTTAGGGAAAGAAGGTTTGGTAGGGCATTTCCTACCTGCTGAGGAAGGAGAGGGCTTAGGATGGCCCTCAGAAACAGGAAAGTCAGTGGAGCAATGAGCAACCTGACGTAAGGACTCCTTATTGAAGAGATTTTCTCCAGTACAAGGAGTATTACTCAGTCTTTGTTGTGCCCATCTACTCAAGTCTGATGCTTGGAGCCAGGCTTTATGACGTGCTCCTATGGCTATAGCAGAAGTTCTGCTAACAGACTCAAAAGAGTCTAGGGAAGCACGAGAAAGAAACCAAGAGATATTTTGGCTATGACTAAGAAGTAAGGAATAGTCTGTAGCCTTGGGCTCTGATAGAAAAGGAGTCAAAAGAGATAATTTCTTTGTGATCTCCTGAAGGGATAGACTCATATAGAAAATATATGAAAGAATCCTTGTTGCCAGCATAGATGTTTGGAAGGTTTGACGTCCAAAGGCATCCAGTGTTCTAGATGCACGCCCTGGCGGGAAAGAAGAATGTTTTTTCTTGCTTTTTACCTTCCTCATTGCTGATTCCACTACAATGGAATGATGGGGAAGTTGAGGCTTTTGAAATCCTGGAGAGAGGGGCACCTGATACAGAAGATCAGTTGCTGTAGGAGGTGAAGAAACCTTTAAAGGTTTTTCCCATATCCCCAGAAGAAGATTCTGCAAAGAGTGATGTAAAGGAAGCATTATATTTTCCCTTCCTGCAGAAAAACCCTGAGAAGACTCATAGCCAGGGATAGGAATATTAAGGAAGGTTGCCATCAATGTTCCCTCTAATTTTCTGTAGGCTGTGTGCGCATAAAATATCAGCTGTGCAGCTTTTGAAGGAAGGTTAAATTTTTGTGCGCCACATAACGACACTCAGAGTTATATACTTTAAAGTTTGACTACACGTCAGAATACAATATGTACACCACATTGATTTTAAAGAAATTAAATGAAAATAGGTGATTACTAAATGAAGCGGAAAAATTATAGTAATTACAATCACAACTTTTAAATTTTAAGACGTCTATGTTGTTTTCTATCAGAATCGGAACCGTAATTTTTGTGCGCTCTGTTGTAAAGTATGTGCGCTCGCTCGGCGAGGTGTGTGCGCGCGCACACGCGCACAGCTTAGAGGGAACAGTGGTTGGCATGTCAAGGAGAAATTTCTGAAAAGAAGGATCTCCGATGGGAACCATCCCTGGACAGGCTAAATTTGAAAAGGTAGCCTGGGCACCGGAGGATGTACCTGTTCGGTGAAGAACAGGATTTGTAATGGATGGACACTGGAACTGGCAGTTATGAGTTGAGACAGTCAGTAGTGCATCATCCATGCCAGGTATCGACTCCAAACTAGGTATAGAGAGGAGCGATCCAGGTGAAAAAAGCATGGAAGGAGCTGGTACCGATGATACTGCAGGTACCGGCATCGATACCGATACCGGTAGTTGTGCCGGAATCAAAGGCGAAACCGACACCGAAGCAGTCATCGGAGGCTGCTCAAGCGGTACCGAGGTAAATAAAAACCCTTGGTGAGTATCCTCGGTACTGTGCATGCGGAATCAGTAAACATCGGTTCCGAGATGCGTCGGTACCCAGTCCTCTAGACTAGAAATCGATTCTAGACTCGGCATCGAAGGAAGCGAGTCTATCGATGTATGCCTAGAGGGTACCGACGTCGGTGGTGGTATCGGCGGTACTGCCGATACTGGAAAGTCAATCTGGGACGTTTCGGTCGGTCCCGAAGGTACCGAGAACGCCAGATGACGATCCCTGGTGAAGAGCGGATCACTCAACACCGGTGCCGATGCCGGGGTATCGGTACCGCTCGAAGCGGATGCCACCACCAAGCATGGCTCAGGTATGTTCTGTGAGGGGTGAGCCCCAGGAACAACTTGAAACCCCTGAAATGCTTTGGAGCCCGAAGACTCCCGCCGGGGTTTTAATGCCAATGGAGTCTTGAGGGCAAGGCCGGGGCCGTCAGCATGCTTAGCATGAGACTTACCACTCAAGAATTGGCTAGCCTTAACAGACTGTTTGTGGGTTACCTGATCCTGTAGAGAAGAAATGGCCGGTGCCCTGCCAAAGGGAGGGAAAACGGTATCGAGGGAAACTCGAAAGAGAGAATGTCTTCTCACAGTATTGTAGCCTGACGGTTCAGGGGAAAAAGGGTCAGGACCCAAACAGGTTAGACACCAATCATTGGAGTCTAAAAAGAAAACTGAATTTCCACAGTGAAGGCACTTCTTAGGAGAAGAAGGCTCCATGATGGAGAGGCCTTATAGGCCCAAAAAATTGTAAGACAGAAACTGAGGGAAAACTGTCCCTCAGTTTGAGAAAAAGAAAAGAAAAAACCCCACCGGCGGTACCGGTGGCGGCGGGAAAACAGCTGCGACCACAAGAAAACAAGAATTAAAAAATTAAAGAAAAAAGTTTCTGCGGTGACAGGACGACGTCCTGCCGGCTCCGCGGAAAAACGAAAACTGAGGAGAGACAGTTGGAAAGGCGGGAAGGCAGCACGCAGGCACTGAGGGATGCTCCCAAAAGCTTTCTGATTGGACGCTGGGGAGCGTTCCCGCACAGGCTCCGTCGGTACCGATGTACCCATATGTGAAGACTCATTCCTGCTTGTTCCTGGAGATATGCAATTGTGCGGAAGGCAGAAGATAAGCCTTTTTTACTTACTACTATATTTTTTGGATGGAGCGAAAAATATCAAGAGACAGAGGGCATTTCCCACTTTACCTTAGTAGTTGGTTTGTTGAAACTAGCACTCTTCAGAGTCCTATTCGCACCCTGAAACAGTTATAGCCATGGATGTTCCCGATGATGACTTGAGACATGTAGCCCTGATCTGAAATCATGTGCATGTGTATCTTCTTCACCCCACTGTGGGCACACCCTCATGTGACTTGGAGGTGATAATGCCGGACATGTGTAGATTCAGTGCTTTCTAAAATGGCTCAGGGGACATTCATGTAATTTCAATGTATGAAAGGCCATTTCCAGACAGTGAAATCACAAGTAGGGCTTCTAAAATGACCACCTTGGACATTAAAGTGTTGTTACTCACCTGTAACAGGTGATCTCTGGGAACAGCAGCAATCAGTCTTCACAAACGGGTATCATTGGTACAGAAGGAGCCTGTGCAGGAATGCTCCATAGTGTCCAATTGGAAAACCTTTGGGAGCAATCCACTGCGCCTACACATCTGTCTTCCCAAGTCCTCTCCTCAGTTAAGTTTGTAGCTGAGAGATAGAGAAAAAAGAGAATACCCTACAACTGTTAGGGGAGGAGGGTGAGTTGTGAAGACTGATTCCTGCTGCTTCCGGAGATCACCTGTTACAGGTGAGTAACAACGCTATCTCCAGGAACAAGCAGGAATGCAATCACATTTGGGACTCACTAGCTCCCAGGTACCAGATTGGAGTTGGAAGCAGTGGTATCCCCAAAGCTAAAGGATAGAGCCGAGGTGGTGTGGATAACAAGTGGCCCCATTGGACTTGATTGCTTTTGGCAAGACCATCGCCAGGGACATCTGGTTCCAGGAGAAACCCGGGACAGAGGGTAGGAGTTGCAG
Source organism: Ichthyophis bannanicus (assembly GCA_033557465.1). NCBI lineage: Eukaryota > Metazoa > Chordata > Amphibia > Gymnophiona > Ichthyophiidae > Ichthyophis > Ichthyophis bannanicus. Next base: position 702,478,872 of record CM066036.1, read on the forward strand.
TTAAATCCCAAAAAAGGTGGAGGACACCCTGGCCAAAGACAGCATCTCGACAGGAGTCCCTGTCTAGGCAGTAGTGTGCAGTGAAGGTATGAATGGAGGACCAGGTAGCTGCTTGACAGATTTCGTCAAGGGAGACAGAACGAAGGTTAGCAACTGAGGTTGCCTTGGCTCGCACGTTGTGAGCCATGACGTGACCCTCAAGAGTGAGTCCCACTTGAGCGCAGGCAAAAGAAATTAAGTCCACAATCCAGTTGGATAAGGTGCATTCCCTAACTGGCAGTCCACGGTGACTTGGAGCAAATGAAATGAATAATTGAGCGGATTTCCTGTGATTCTTAGTTCTGTCCAAATAGAAAGCCAGTGAGCATTTGCAAACTACAGTGTGTAGTGAGGCTTCAGCCCTAGAGGCATGTGGTCTGGTGTCAGAATACTGGTATCATCACCAATTGGTTGAGATGGAAGGGTGAGACCACCTTCGGAAGGAAGTGGAACCGGGTGTTAGGAAGATCCAACACTAAAGCCTGCAGTTCGCTGCTGCAGCGAGCTGAGGTGAGGACAATGAGGAAGATTACCTTTCAAGACAAGATTTTTAAAGAAGTGGTGGCTAAAGGCTCAAAAGGAGGCTTTAGAAGTTGCCCTAGAACCACGCTGAGGTCCTAGGCCAATGGTGGTGATTTGATCGGTGGTTGGACAGCAGGAGACTCTGCATAAATTACTGCACAAAGGGGGGGGGGGGGGGGCGAAGAAATAGGATGCCTGTCCACCGGCCTATGAAAGGCTGAAATGACACTCAGATGAACGCTGACTGAGTTAGTCTTGAGACCTGCCAAGGACAAATGGAAGAGATATTATAAAAGGAATTACACCGGGCAGAGGGGTCAATATGTTTTGGGGTACACCAGAGAGTGAACCTTTGCCATTTGAAGGCATAAGAATATCCAGTAAATGGCTTGTGAGATGTAAGTAGGATGTCCTTGGCCTGCTGTAGAAGGTCGTAGTCTGGAAAGATTATGCTTTTTCAGCAGCCATGCTGTGAGACAGAGGGCCTGTGGATTGGGATGGAAAAGCCTCTCATGATCCTGAGAGAGGAGGTTGGACGCATGTCCCAGGCCAAGAGGTGGAGCCTGCAACAGACAAGTCAGCAGAGGAAACCATTGCTGACAGGGCCAGTAAGGGACTATTAAGATCATGGAGCCCCTGTCGGCCTGCAGCTTGAACAAGGTCTTAGGTATTAAGGGGATGGGCGGGAATGCATAAAGTAGGCCCTTTCCCCAATGGAGAAGGAAGTCATCCCTTGCCTGGCTGTGCCGGGAGGGAAGCCTTAAGCAAAACAGTCTATACTAACATCACTTTTCAGAGCTTTGTGCTGTGTAGCTACAAATATTTGTTAAGCTCCACTATTTACCTTTAGTTATTATGACTAACTCACTTTTTGGATTAGCGATCAGGTCTCAGATTTAACGTCGGCTGCTCACTGGATCTGCTTGTATGATGCAGTGAAGAACGCCATTAATACATCAATGACCTGTCATTATCGCTATTTTTCTGTTTTTTATCCCTAGGTTTATTTTGCTTTTTCCTTATTAACTTATCTTGTCGAAACTGCTAGTTACAATCATACTCTCAGGAAGATGATCAAGGTTTTTTTATCAGAAAAATTACTCATCTCAATGGATAATGTCTTTTGAGCAACGTTCTTTCCCATCCGCTGGGCTAAACCCGATAACCCGATGACAAGACTTCTCAGTCGAATCTTCCTGTTACCAGATTGTAATGTAAGCAGTGCTCTCAACTTCTACTCCCAAGCAGTATTTGTAACTTCTGCTCCCAAGCAGTATTTATAACTTCTGCTCCCAACGCACTTTTTTGGCACTGTAGCGTTTCACAAGTAATCGTTTCTTCGGGAGGAATGCGGCTCTTCTCGATTAAAATCTCGTTGATGCGCGCGGCGTTTTTTAAGAGTTGGATTTTAATCGAGAAGAGCCGCATTCCCCTGAAGAAACGATTACTTGTGAAACGCTACAGTGCCAAAAAAGTGCGTTGGGAGCAGAAGTCATAAATACTGCTTGGGAGCAGAAGTTGAGAGCACTGCTTACATTACAATCTGGTAACAGGAAGATTCGACTGAGAAGTCTTGTCATCGGGTTATCGGGTTTAGCCCAGCGGATGGGAAAGAACGTTGCTCAAAAGACATTATCCATTGAGATGAGTAATTTTTCTGATAAAAAACCTTGATCATCTTCCTGAGAGTATGATTGTAACTAGCAGTTTCGACAAGATAAGTTAGTAAGGAAAAAGCAAAATAAACCTAGGGATAAAAAACAGAAAAATAGCGATAACAACAGGTCATTGATGTATTAATGGCGTTCTTCACTGCATCATACAAGCAGATCCAGTGAGCAGCCGACGTTAAATCTGAGACCTGATCGCTAATCCAAAAAGTGAGTTAGTCATAATAACTAAAGGTAAATAGTTAAGCAAAACAGTGGAAATTGTGCATTCTCTTGTGTGGCTAACAGATCTATTCTGGGGGTCTCCCACATGTGGAAGATCCAAGATATCACTTCCTGATTTTTAAAGTCCACTCATGTGGACGTAGGATATAGCTGAGTTTGTCTTAAAGGAAATTTAGTTCTCCCAAGAGATACACCCTGAGAATGATGCGGTATGCAATGGAGAAGAATCAGAGACAAAGGGCTTCCTGACAGAGGGGATAGGAACCCATTCCCACCTGCTTGTTTAATAGAACATGGCCACCTGGTTGTCCATTTGGACTAAGTACTCTTTGCCTGAAAGTAAAGGTTGAAAAACCCGAAGGGCATTCGTGAGAGCATGTATGTCCAGGAGGTTGAACTGCAAATGAGATTCCTGTGGTGTCCATTGACCCTGTGTGGTGAGACTGTCTAGATGTGCTCCCCACCTGAGTTTGGAAGCATTTGTTGTCAGGGTGCATTGAGGTGGAGGCATCTGAAAAGGGGACTCTACGAGTAGGTTTTGAGGGGAGCATCACTACTGAAGGAAGTTGACAAGTAGAGGGGGATATGCAGATGTTTTCTGAGAGACGCCCAGTTGCTTGGATCCGTTAAGATGACAGAGTCCACTGGGCTTGCCGCATATGCAGGCGGGCACAGGGGACGACATGGACTGTGGAGGCCATGTGCCCCAGAAGGCGCAGCATATCTCGAGCTGTCATGCTACTGTGACCCCTTATGCTGTTGGCTAGCTCGATGAGGCAGGCAGAGCAATCTTGTGGAAGGAAAGCTTGGGCTGATGAGTGTCCATTAGTGCTCTGATGAATTTGAGCTGCTGGGATGGGACCAGGTGAGATTTTTGGAAGTTTAGGACAAATCCCAGATCTTGGAGCACAGCAATGGTGTGATTAAGAGATAGTTTTAACTCTTGTGGGGATTCTCCCCTGATTAGCCAGTTGTCTAAGTAGAGGAAAACGAAGATCCCAAAGTACAAAGATAGGCGGCAACCACTGCCATACATTTTGTGAACACTCAGGGTACAGAGACTAACCCAAAGGGCAACACCTGGAATAGGTAGTAGATTTGCTGGAACCAAAAACTCAGATACTGTCTGTGTTGAGGGTGGATTAACAAATGTGTGTATGCCTCCTTGAGATCTAGAGAACATAGCCAGTTGTTCCTCCAAAGGTATGGCATTAGTGTACAGAGGGAAATCATTTTGAATGTTTCTAAAATGAGGAATTTGTTTAGGCTCCTTAGATCTAGAATTGGCCTGAACCCTCTTGTCTTCTTGGGGATAAGAAAATAAGGAGAGAAGAAGACCCTACCTTCCTGAGCTAACAGGGTGGATACTTTGACTGGTAGGAGATTTGTTTGCAAGATATTTGCAGGATAATAGTTTGTGAAGGTGGTAGGGACAAGTTTTCGAAATAAAGAAGATAGTCCCTTTGGACGATATTGAGAATCCACTGCTCTGATGTGATGAGGTACCACCTGTGGGCATAGGAAAATTGCTTGCCTGCTATGTGTAGGGGTGGATGACCCTGCAGAAGGAGAGTAGCTATGCTCTCTAGAAAGGAGTCAAAAAATGGGTTCTGGCTGTGGCTTAGGCATCTTAGGCTTTTTGGGCTGGCGAGGGCCCTGCTGTTGCTGCTGAGGTCGGTAAGCAGCTGCAGGTGGATAAGAAGGATAATATCTTTTCTTCTTAGGATAGAAAGACTTCTTTGGATTAGTCTCTCTCCTAGAGGGGTCTTACATCCTTCTGGAGAGGCATTTGATAGTGAGATCATCTGTCTCAATTTCTCCGGCCTTCTCTCTCCAACCCTTTTCAAAAAGGTTCTCTCCAGAGCAGGGGATATTGGCCAATTTATCCTGAACTCACTGTAGCCAGGCTATTCTGCGAGCACCGATTCAAACTGCTGAAACTTTGCTGGATGACTCAAAGACATTGAAAGTTGCGCTGGTAAGAAATTTAGATGTATTCTGATTTTGCCTGATTAAGGCCTGGAATGCATCACGCTTGTCATCAGGAAGGATAAGGGCAAGGAGATATCCTTGAGATACATGCCCATATAGAGCATGTAGGAAGTAATTCTAGAAGTGAGCATGCATGCCTGAAAACACCAACGGCCAAAGGCATCAAGGGTTCTGGAGTCCTTGCCCTGAGGCATGGAAGAATGATTCTTAGAACCTTTGATGTGCTGCATCACCAATTCCACCACCATGGAGTAGTGTGGAAGTTGAGGCTTTTGGAAGCCAGGACATGTGGAACTCTGTACATGGTATAGAGTAGTTTGCTGATAGTTGGAACTGTTAGTGGGGCCTCCAGCACACACAGCATTAGATCCTGCAGGATATGAGGCACCAGTAATGTGGCTGACGTTTTTGGCACCGAGGAATATTGGAGGATTTTCAATTCCTATGCCTTCTGCCCCTGTCCCCAATGTTACGGTAATCTGCAGGCCTGCTGACATGTCCCAAATGAAGTATTGAAAAGACATGCCATCTGATGGAAACAGACACCGCTCATGAGGAAGGGATGGATCGGAAGGGAGAATCCTGGTTACCCTGGAATCCTCCAATGCATCATCGGAATCAAAGGAGGAAGAGTCTGATTCTGACAGAAAATTGAAGTATCGACGATACTCATGTCAATGTTGAGACCGAATGCCAATACCGATGATTGGTCAGTGCGACATCAGGAACCTGTTGGGTACCAACAATGCCTGTCAGTTCCAAAGGAGGCATCGGAGGGAGACGGTCCCCTGATGCAGGTTCGAGGTCTGGCATCAGCCTCAGAGGTATCGGCACCTTTCAGTGAATCTCGATGACGATGAAGGGACTTAAATTAAGGATCGGTATTGAGTTTTGATGCCGATGACTTAGTCTTATGTTTGGACTTTGAGAAGACCTAAGAACTAAGAGAGGAGGCCGACGGCATCGATGATGTGAAAGTCACTGAAATCAAGTCTGGGGCAAACAGAGAACTATACTGCCTGGTTCTGTTCCTTAGGCCATATTTTGTCATTTGTTGGCACAAAGGATACTCAGTCCGTAAATGGTCTGGACCCAAACATTTTAAACACCGGACATGTTTATCAGTGACTGATATTGTACTAGAACATTTGGTACATTTTTTGAAGCTGCTGATGTGTTTTTCCCATTGTGGCTGAAGAAAAGTAAGCCAAGGCCTAATTTGACTATAGAAACCATCAAAATTGAAAAAACTTAAAAATTAAAGAAAAATATTTTAAAAATTAAAGAAATATCGGGACCAGTATCAGGGAAGGTACCAGCGTTGACGGAGAGGCAGAGCACAGATTTAAACCAAAAAACCTGGCTCCACTGAAAACAAAGAACTGAAGAGAGGACTTGGAAAGGCAGATGCGCAAGCACAGTGGATTGCTCCCAAAAGCTTTCCAATTGGATGCTGGGGAGCGTTTGCACACGGGCTCCGACGGTAATGACGATACCCATTATGTGAAGACTGCATTCCTGCTTGTTTCTGGAGATCAGATGAGAGGATGTTGATGGCAGATCATCACTCAGTGACAGAGGAGACATTAAATTTCAATTGTTCAGAAGGACAATACTAACAATTAAGCACAGTTACTTACCTGTAACAGGTGATCTCTGAGAACAGCAGGAATAAGTCTTCACATATGGGTACGTCGGTACCGACGGAGCTTGCATGGGAATGCTCCCCAGCATCCAATCAGAAAGCTTTTGGGAGCATCCCTCGTGCCTGCACACTGCCTTCCCGCCTTTTCCACTGCCTCTCCGCAGTGGAGTTTCATAGCTGAGACAAAAGGAGAGAAAGAGGAAAGGAAGATAGATAGATAGATAAACTCCTAGGGGAGGTGGGTGGGTTGTGAAGACTTATTCCTGCTGTTCCCAGAGATCACCTGTTACAGGTAAGTAACTGTGCTATCTCCAGGAACAAGCAGGAATGAGTCTTCGCATATGGGGACTCCCTAGCTGGAGATGCCAGGGGGAGATCCCATAAAAAGTGTGTCCCTGGATCAGGACTGCAGTTTCCACACATGGATCTCCGGCATCCCATGAGGGATGGTGGGTAGGAGTTGAAAGGAGAGGAGCTGTAAGGAAACAGCAAAGCTAAAGACTACAGGAGAGGAGTCCTTGGTATGTATGATAAGTACCATTAAAATTATTTAATGAACAATCACAAAATGGATCTTACCTACTGGATTGTAGGAAGTAGAGAGCGTGATGGAGTCTACTGGAGATTCAGTAGAGGATCCTCAAGGTGACCTCACGCAGTGAGGGTGAAGGTCCAAATCTGGAATTGGCAGGTGACCCAGGTGTCAACTGGGGTAGTATAAGAACGGCAGGTCTTCAGTGGAAAGCTTTATGTAAAAAAGCTGAAAACTCTTTTAGCTACAGAGTCATTGACATTGAGGAGTAAAAGAGGAAGACTGACCGATTTGGACAAGTAGCCCAGTCCTGGAGGGAAGACGGGGTATGGAAAAAAGCCCGTATTCCCAAGGAGGACAGATGTGTGAAGGCTGAAACCTCAGAACTACTGAAAATCTACACTGTCTTTCCTAGCTGGTGAGAGATAGGAAAGATATTGAAGCATGATGCTTCAGGGATAGCGAGACCTAGAGTAAAGTGGAAGCTGCAAGTACCACAGTAGTGGATTTTTGTGCATGACAGCCCCTACATACCGAGGGACAGTACGAATATGCAAACGCACTGTCTGGAACCTCTAAGAAGGTAAAAACCTTTATAGCAGAGACAGTTAGGGAGATAGTATGTAATACATATCTACCTATAAAAACATCTCGAGAGATACATATATAGAGGGATATATGTATATATATGTGTGTATATATATATATATATAGGGGCATAACCCATGCACACACAGCTTACAGACATATGTATGTATAGAAATAATAGAGATATATACATACATGAATATGTAAGTTTGAAGATACATGTCTGCAACTAAGCCCCATAAGAACATTCACATGAGAGATGTGAAGGAGAAAGATTCATCTAATAACAAGAAGGTGGAACCTACTTGAAAAGATACATAGAGAATCTATTCCTCCTGGGCTAAGAGGGTGCGGGAATGCTATCCAGTGAAATAACCAGGATGGTTGCTGAAAAAACTGAGGATAATATCAGTCTGTAGAGAGCAAGTCTGTAGAACTCTGACATGGTAAATGGACAGAAAATGCATAGAGGGAGATACCAGGATGACCCACTGGAGGGACACAGGGGTATCATGCGTTACTAGTAGAATATGTGCTGTCCATGAGGAGTAGGATAGCAAGATGGCCAAGCTGTAAGGAAAAAGAGCATATTTCTGCAGGATTGGGAAACTCCTTGGACATTCACGCAGAAAAAGCTTATATCCTGTATTATAACAGGAGACAAGAGGGTGTGGAGAACCCTCACAGTCATGGAAAATGACTGATAAGCCTTTTCTACTATATGGAATAGCCATCAGAGACAAAGTTCAATGCTCTCTAGCAAGGGCCCATAGTAGAAAGCTTCTCTGAAGATTGCAGAGAGCATTATGCAGGAGAATTAGGAGATAAAACTGACTGTAGGTCAGCTGTGTTGCCAAATCCAAGGAAATGGAGATGGCCAGAAAGAAGATAATGTAAGAAGCCTGAAGTGAGTAGGATTATCCAAGATAGATGAGGACTATCTTGGAATCACTACTAAGGCTAGACAGACTGGAAACTTGTGGAAAAGTACCAGTAGATCAATCACTGGAACTCCTGCATGAACAGCAATTGAAAGAGACAGCAGAGGGAATCTTCCTGTGAAAACACAGAGAGAACAGACAAAGGGAGAGGAGTAGTCCTGTCCCTGTCTGATAAGCTGTCTAGAGAATTTATTCAAAGAAAAACTCTACACTGGAATGAAAGGTGTACAGTATGGTACCACTCAATCAGGAGAAAACCTGGATGAGAGGGTAGAAAAACAGGAACTGAAGGGTGACTAACCATATGGTGAGTCAGCTGAAGAAAAAAATGTTCATGTTGGGACAGAAACTATCATGGGATAGTAGTTAACTTCTCTTCTTGGTAGGAAGAATTGGAGAAATCTGTAACCCATAGACAAGAATATCCTGACAGCTCAGTACATCCTGAAGAAAGGAAGCCATGTGTAGAGCTTTAAAGAAAAAAACAGTGAACAAACCTCTGCTAAGAAGAGGTTAACTGTAGGTTGCAACCTTCAGGAACCTATGGTTGCTGGGTATGCTCAGACTGGCTAGAGTTTGGATTCTTCAGACCAGGACGAGGTGTCCCCTGCTTGGGTACATCTGGATGAAGGGCAGGAGAAGAGTGAAACCTTCCTTTCTTAGGGAAAGAAGGTTTGGTAGGACATTTCCTACCTCCTGGGGAAGAAGGCGGCTTAGGAAGGTATCCAGAACCAGGGAAGTCAGTGGAGCAGAGAGCAACCTGACGTAAAGCCTCCTTATTGAAGAGATTTTCTCCAGTACAAGGAGAATTACCCAGTGTGTGTTGTGCCCATCTGCTCAAGTCTGAAGCCTGGAGCAAGGCTCTACGACGTGCTCCTATGGCAATAGCAGAGGATCTGCTAACAGACTCAAAAGAGTCTAGAGAAGCATGAGAAAGAAACCAAGAGAGATTCTGGCTATGACTAAGAAGTAAGGAATAGTCTGCAGCCTTAGGCTCTGATAGAAAAGGAGTCAAAAGAGAATTTCTTTGTGACCTCCTGGAGAGACAGACTCATATAAAAAATATAAGAGATAATCCTTGATGCCAGCATAGATGTTTGGAAGGTTTGACGTCCAAAGGCTTGTTGGACATCAAGTGCTCTAGATGCACGACCTGGCGGATAAGAAGAATGCTTCTTCTTGCTTTTTACCTTCCTCATTGCTGATTCCACTACAATGGAATGATGGGGAAGTTGAGTCTTTTGAAACCCTGGAGAGGGGGGCACCTGATACAGAACATCAGTTGCTGCAGAAGGTGAGGGAACCCTTAAAGGTGATTCCCACATTCTCAGAAGAAGATCCTGCAAAGAATGATGTAAAGGAAGCATTATATTTTCCTTTTCTGCAGGAGAGCCTCGAGTAGGATCACAGCCAGGGATAGGAATAGCAAGAAATATTGCCATGTCAAGGAGAAATTTCTGAAAAGAGGGATCTCCAATGGGAACTATCTCTGGGCAAGCTAAGGTTGAAGGAGCAGCCTGAGCACCAGAGGATGTACTGGTCTGGTGCAGAAAAAGAACCCCACTAGATGGATAGTGGTACTGGCAGTCACGATTTGAGGCAGTCAGTACTGCATCGTCCATGCCAGGTATCGATTCCGAACTAGGCATAGAGAGGATCAATGGTGCCGATGTAACTGCAGGAACCGACATCGATACCGATACCGGTAGCTGATTCGGAATCGGAGACGGTAACGCCATCGAAGCAGTCATCGGAGGCTGCTCAAGCGGTACCGAGGCAACCAGAAACACTTGGTGAATATCCTCGGTACTGCGTATCCGGAAACGATAAGGGTCGGTTCCAAGACGTGTTGGTACCCAGTCATCTAGACTAGATATCGATTCCAGACTCGGCATCGAAGGGAGCGAGTCCATCGATGCATGTCTAGAGGGTACCGACGTCGGTGGTGGTATCGGCGATGTTGTAGATACAAGAAAGTCGATCTGGGTCGTATCGATCGGTCCCGAAGGTACCGAGAACGCCAGATGACGATCCCTGGTGAAGAGTGGATCACTCAACACTCACCGATGCCGGGGTATCGGTACCGCTCGAAGCGGATGCCACCACCGAGCATGGCTCAGATACAGGAAAGTCAATCTGGAACATATCGATCGGTCCCGAAGGTACCGAGAACGCCAGATGACGATCCCTGGTGAAGAGTGGATCACTCAACACCGGTGCCGATGCCGGGGTATCGGTACCGCTCGAAGCGGATGCCACCACCAGACATGGCTCAGGTATGTTCTGTGAGGGGTGAGCCCCAGGAACAACCTGAAACCCCTGAAATGCTTTGGAGCCCGGAGACTACCGCCGGGGTTTTAATGCCAATGGGGTCTTGAGGGCAAGGCCGGAGCCATCATCATGCTTGGCATGAGACCTACCACTCAAGGATTGGCTAGTCTTAACAGACTGTTTGTGGGTTACCTGATCCTGTAGAGAAGAAAAGGCCGGTGCCCTCACTCCGGGAGGGAAAACGGTATCGAGGGAAACTCGAAAGAGGGAAGTTCTTCTCACAGTTTTGCAGCCTGATTGTTCAGGGGAAAAAGGGTCAGGACCCAAACAGGTTAGACACCAGGCATTGGAGTCTAAAAAGAAAACTGTGCTTCCACAGTGAAGGCACTTCTTAGGAGAAGGCTCCATGATGGAGAGGCCTTGTAGGCCCAAAAAATTTAAGACAGAAACTGAGGGAAAAATTTCCCTGAGTTTAAGAAAAGGAAAAGAAAAACCCACCGGCGGTACTGGTGGCGGCGGGAAAAACAGCCGCGACCACAAGAAAACAAGAAATAAAGAATTTGAAGAAAAAAGTTTCTGCGGTGACAGGAGGATGTCCTGCCGGCTCCGCGGAAAAACAAAAACTGAGGAGAGGCAGTGGAAAAGGCAGGAAGGCAGTGCGCAGGCGAGAGGGATGCTTCCAAAAGCTTTCTGATTGGATGCTGGGGAGCATTCCCGTGCAGGCTCCGTCGGTACCGATGTACCCATATGTGAAGACTCATTCCTGCTTGTTCCTGGAGATAGTGGATTACAATATAGTACTTGAAGATAAGAACATAAGAAATGCCATACTGGGTCAGACCAAGGTCCATCAAGCCCAGTATCCTGTTTCCAACAGTGGCCAATCCAGGTCACAAGTGCCTGGCAGATTCTCAAAGACCAAAGGTACCACAATGCTTGCCCTCTGATAAGCAGTGGATTTCCCGAGTCCTCTTCAATAATAGTTTATGGACCTTTCCTTCAGGAACTTGTCCAAACCTTTTTTAAACCAACTACACTAACAGCTTTTACTACATCCTATGGTAACAAATTCCAGAGTTTGATTACACATCGTATGAAAAAATATTTGCTCTCATTAGTCTTAAATGGGTTACACTGTAGCTTCATTGCGTGTCATCTAGTCTTTCTAATTTTTGATGGCGTAAACAACCGATGTATGTTAACCCGTTCCACTCCATTCATTAATTTATATACATCTATCATATCTTCCCTCAGCCTTCTCTTTTCCAAGTTGAAGCGCCCTAACCTCATAGGGGTATCCTTCCATCCCCTTTACCATTTTGGTCGCTTTTCTGTACATTTTTCTGCTATATCCTTTTTAAGATGCGGCGACCAGAATTGCACACAATATTCAAGGTGCAGTCAAACCATAGAAGGATACAGAGGCATTATAATATCCTTAGTTTTATTCTCTAGTCCTTTCTTTATGATTCCTAGCATACTACTTACTTTCTTGGCCGCTGCTGCACACTGGGCAGAGGGTTTCAATGTATTATGGAGGACGACGCCTAAAGCACAGTTACTTACCTGTAACAGGTGATCTCAGGGAACAGCAGGAATAAGTCTTCACATATGGGTATCGTCGGTACCGACGGAGCCTGCGCGGGAACACTCCCCAGCATCCAATCAGAAAGCTTTTGGGAGCATCCCACAGCGCCTGTGTGCTGTCTTCCCGCCTTTCCCAACTGCCTCTCTCCAGTTCAAGTTTAAAGCTGAGACAAAGAGAGAGAGAGAGGGAAACAAAGAGAGAGAGAGAGAGAGAGACAACTCATAGGGGAGGTGGGTGGGTTGTGAAGACTTATTCCTGCTGTTCCCAGAGATCACCTGTTACAGGTAAGTAACTGTGCTATCTCCCGGAACAAGCAGGAATGAGTCTTCACATATAGGGACTCCCTAGCTTTAGATGCCAGGGAGAGGCCCCAGATGTTGTGTGTCCCTAAGAAGGACTCCACTTCCCCCCATGGATCTCTGGCATCCTACCAGGGTTGGTGGGTAGGAGTTGATTTGGTATGGAACAGGTGTCTAAGAACAACCTGACCAAACAAGGCATCACGGCGAGAGTCCTTGTCCAAGCAGTAATGGGCTGTAAAGGTATGAACAGAGGCCCAAGTGGCTGCTCGACAGATGTCGTCGATAGACACAGAGTGCAGATGAGCCATAGAGGTTGCCATGGCTCTCACATTGTGAGCTGTGACATGGCCTTCCAAAGAAATGTTCTTACTCTGATAGGTGAAAGAAATACACTGAGCAATCCAGTTAGATAGTGTCCTTTTGGAGACTGGAAGTCCCAAATGAGAAAGATCAAAAGCAACAAAAAGTTGAGAGGATTTTCTATGTTGCTGTGTTCTTTGCAAGTAAAAAGCTAGAGCTCTTTTACAATCCAGGGTATGAAGATTCTTCTCTGCACTTGATGCATGAGGTCCTGGAAAAAAGACTGGTAGGTATACCTCCTGGTTCAAATGAAAAGTAGAGACCACTTTAGGCATAAAGTGTGGATGAGTCCCAAGGACTACCTTGTCATGATGGAACCTTGTATAAGGAGGATTAGCTACTAAGGCTTGCAACTCACTAATGCGGCGTGCTGATGTGATTGCAATGAGAAAGACAACCTTCCAAGAAAGAAATTTCAAGGAGGTGGTAGCTAATGGTTTGAAAGGTGGCTTCAGGAGCTGCCCAAGAACCAAGTTTAGGTCCCATGCCAACGGTGGTGGTCTAATGGGAGGCTTAGTGAGAAGAAGGCCTCTCATGAATCTTGCAATAAGAGGATGAGAGGAAATAGGCTGTCCATTTAGAGGCTTAAGGGAAGCTGCTACAGCACTCAAATGGACTCTTACTGAATTTGTCTTGAGGCCTGCATTAGATAAATGAAGAAGATACTTCAGTAAAGATGTCAGAGGTATCGCAAGAGGGTTAAGACCCTTTTCCGAACACCAAATTGTGAACCTCTTCCACTTGAAAGCATAAGAACGTCTAGTGGAAGGCTTTCTGGAAGCGTGAAGAATATCTTTCACTTGCTGAGAAAGATCAAGATCCTGGAGATCTAGACCTTCAGGAACCAAGCACTGAGATGCAGAGACTGGGGATTGGGATGCCATAACTTTCTGTCCTCCTGAGATAGGAGATCTGGAGCAGACCCTAACTCCAGGGAGGGAGCTTGAGAGAGATGTAGAAGTAGAGGGTACCACACTTGGCGTGGCCAATGTGGTGCTATGAGGATCATGCGACCTCTGTCTCTCTGAAGCTTGAATAGGGTTTTGGGAATTAGGGGAATGGGTGGAAAGGCACACAGGAAGTCTTGACCCAGTAAAGGAGGAAAGCATCCCTGGCCTGAGCCCCCTGAGCCGGAGTTCTGGAACAGAACCGGGGAAGTTTGGCATTCCACGGACTTGCAAAGAGGTCTATGTCCGAGGTTCCCCAAATTCGAAAAATCTTGGCCACCTGGTCTGCATGCAGAGACCACTCATGTGGAACCAGAACTCGACTGAGTCTGTCCGCCCAAGAGTTTTGAATGCCTGTTAGATACACTGCCAGAAGATGAATCTGGTGCTCTCTGGCGAGGGCCCACAGTCGCAAAGCTTCGTTGCAAAGCGACAGAGAGCCTGTTCCCCCCTGCTTGTTCACGTAGAACATGGCTACTTGATTGTCCGTATGAATAAGGACTGTCTTGTAGCTGAGCAGGGTGTGGAAAACTCGGAGAGCAAGGAAGATTGCTCTGAGTTCCAAGAGATTGATATGTAGACAACTCTCCTGTGGAGACCAGGTGCCTTGGGTGGAGAGGTCTTGCAGATGAGCTCCTCACCCCATTGGAGAAGCATCTGTTGTAAGAGTTGCTTGGGGCAATGGTTGCTGGAAGGGGGACCCCAGCAACAGGTTTCGAGTGGACTTCCACCACTGGAGGGACAAAATGAGACGACTTGTGTTTGCTATTTTGTCTGACAGGCAGCCTGATGCCTGGGTCGATTGGGTGGATAAAGTCCACTGAGCTGCTCTCATGTGAAGGCGAGCATATGGTACCACGTGCACGGTGGATGACATGTGGCCTAGCAACTGCAACATTTCCCGAGCAGTTAGAAGGGGCTTCAATACTGCTTGAGAAGCTAACTGCACTAAGTGAAGGCAATGGGCCTGGGGAAGATAGGCCCTTGCTCTTGTGGTATCCAGCAAGGCTCCTATGAACTCCAGAGACTGAGTAGGAGTTAGATGGGATTTTGGGATGTTTATTACCAGCCCTAAATACTGAAGGATACGCATTGTGCAGGATAGAGAAATCTGGGCCTCTGACAGTGTTGGAGCTCGAATGAGCCAGTCGTCCAAGTAAGGGAAGACGAATATTCCCAGAGTGCGTAGAAATGCAGCTAACACAGCCATGCATTTTGTGAACACCCTTGGTGCAGAGGCCAGACCAAAAGGAAGCACCCTTTATTGGTAGTGCTTTCCTTGAAACAGGAACCGAAGGAACCTTCGGTGGGTTGGATGGATGAGTATATGGGTATACGCATCCTTGAGATCTAGAGAACAAAGCCAATCCTGACTCTGAAGGTATGGAAGCAGAGCTCCGAGAGAAATCATCTTGAATTTCTCTTTGACAAGGAATCTGTTCAATTCTCTGAGATCCAAGATGGGTCTGTATCCCCCCGTTTTCTTTGGGATAAGAAAATAAGGGGAATAGAACCCTGTGCCCTGTTGATGAAGAGGCACTTCTTCTATTGCCCCCTGGGCAAGAAGGATAGTAATCTCCTGACCTAACAGGTTGATGAGAGAGGTCGGAGAATTGAACTGCTTCACTAGCGTTCGAGGGGGCATGCTTGTAAAATGAAGTTTGTACCCCTCTTATGATGGAGAGTGTCCAATGCTCTGCTGTGATTTGTCCACATCTTGCAGCAAAATGACATAGCCTTCCTGGAATGGTGGAGGGCTCTGGACCCTCCAGAGCCAGAAAGGCTAAGTTCTCTAGCCGAAAGTCAAAGGCCCTGAGGAGGCTGAGGTTGCTGGGCCGGTGGAGGCCTAGCAGCCTTTGCTTTCTTTTGTTTGGGTGGTTGCTGACGTTTGGTTGAAAACTGACCTGCAGAAAATGCCTGCCCATAAGCAGGATAAAAGCTTTTCTTTTTAGAAAAAGCTGTCTTTTTGAACAACTTTTTCCTAACAGGATCAGTTGTAGATTTGGATACTCTATCCAAAGTGGAATTTTCAGCATCCATCTGATTGGCTTTTGCCTGCCAATCTTTACCAAACAAGTTTTCACCGGTACAAGGGATATTCCCCAATTCATCTTGGACCCAGAGCTCCAAATCCGATGCTTGAAGCCAAGCAATTCTACGTGCACCTATGGCAATAGCCGAGGCTCCGCTTACACATTCAAAGGAATCGAAAGCTGCACGGTTGGAAAATTTGGAGACTTTTATTTATTTATTTATTTATTTATTTACATTCTCTTATATACCGCGCTATTCTGCATCAGTGCGGTTTACATTGAACAAACAAATTACATTGAACAGGGCATTATAACTTGGAGATATCTATTTTACAGGGAACATGGGCTATGGGTTAAGAGGCTTGCCCAAGACCACAAGGAGCACCTGTGGGACTAGAAACCCCAGTCCTTCCGGCCCAAGGTTGCTGTCCTCTAGTGGAATTTGAACCCCCGACCTTCCGGCCTGAAGTACCTTGCCCCAACCACTAGGCCACTCCTCCACTCCACATCCTGGGCATGTTTGAGCCAAGTGATATAGTCCTGTCTTTTATCCTCAGAAAAGAAAGGACTTAAAGTCTGCAAATGATCTGTGACTTCTTTCAAGAACATTTCCTTGTAGAGACTATAGGAATTGATTCTTGCAGCCAGCATGGAAGTTTGAAAGACTCTACATCCGAAAGCATCCAGGGTTCTGCATTCACGCCCTGGAGGATTAGAGGCATGTCTCTTTGCACTTCTAATCCTTCTCATGGCATACTCCACCACAATAGAGTGGTGAGGAAGCTGAGTTTTATGGAAACCAGGACAAGGAGGGACACGATACATGGTATCTAACCTGCGAGAATGAGGAGAGGTGGTAAGAGGTGTTTCCCACATCCTCAACATGAGATCATATAGAATCTCATGAATGGGTAAGGTAGCTGCCTCCTTAGGAGTTTTAGGATATTGTAAAATATCTAACTCCTTGGCTCTTGGCTCTGTCTCAGGGACAACAGTGATGGATAGGCCCCGAGCCACCTCTCTGATGAAGTCTTGAAAATACAAATCCTCTGGAGGAGACATCCTTCGCTTGGGAGAGGAGGGCTCCTGTGGAAGAAGCATCGCTGCATCGACAAAATCCTCAGACTCTTCAGAGGAATCAAAGTATCGTCTGTCCGGATGCTCCTGCAAAGCCCGATACCCGTACCGACCAAGATCGGTACCGGGAATAACCTGTACCGAAGAATCGGTACCGGAGGGCATCGGAGGACAGCTTACCGGCATAGCGGATACCGATGCCAATGCTATCGGTACCAGTACCGGTACCAGAGCCGGTACCGGTGGGGTAGTCTGTTGCGGTACCAAGGGCGTCAATGCCACAAGGAAAGCCGCTAGACTGCGTTCCATGGACAGAATTCTCTGGTCCATCGACGCCGCCAATGCCTGGAGATCGGTACCGGTGGAGGCCACCGGTACCCCAAAGCATGGCACCAGGAGATCTGTCGAGGCCGAGCCATCGAGAACATCCTGGAACCCCGAAAATGATGCTTTGGAAGCCAAAGCCTCCCGCCGGGGTAATTTTGCCGGTGCAGAATCCTCAAGGGCAACGCTAGAGGCATCTCGAAACTTAGAAGGAGATCTACCCTTCGAGGACCAGCTGGATTTATGTTTAGTTACCAGAGATCCATGGGAAGAAGAGGAAGCCCTGGAAGATGTCGATACCACCGAAGCTGCATCAGAGGGAAACGGTAATGAGCTTAGCGGCTCGGTTCTGCCGACCCCTTTTAGACATCATAGCACAGGACTCACAATCTGTGATGGAATGGTCAGGACCTAAACATTTTAGACAGCAGTCATGGGTGTCAGTGACGGAAATGGTACTGCCACATTTTGTGCACTTTTTAAACCCTGAGGCAGGCTTTTCCATGTTGAGGAAAACATTTTTGGGCCTAAGGCCCAAAAACGCAAGTGCACCTGAAGAAAAGGAAAAAAAATATATATTTTTTTTCTTTTTTTTTTAAAAGAAGAAAGACCGGTGGTACCGGTAGAGCGTCGAAGAAGGCAGACGCGACACAAAAGAAATAAAGAAAATAAAGAAATTCTTCTGCGGTGACAGGAACACGACCTGCTGGCTCCGCGGAAAAAGAACAGAAGAGAGGCAGTTGGGAAAGGCGGGAAGGCAGCACGCAGGTGCTTTGGGATGCTCCCAAAAGCTTTCTGATTGGACACTGGGGAGCGTTCCCACACGGGCTCCGTCGGTACCGACGATACCCATATGTGAAGACTCATTCCTGCTTGTTCCTGGAGATATCTTTTTCCTGGGTGGTGATTTCAAAGGTGGTACCTTGCATCATGTAACCAAAGTTTGGGTTGTTCTTTCCCAGGTGCACAACTTTGCAATGTGCACATTGCAAAGTTATCTGCCATTTGGATACCCAGTCTTCCAATTTTTCAAGGTTCTCTTGCAATTTTTCACAATCCTCTTGGGTTTAAACAACTTTAAATATTTTTGAGTCATCTGCAAACTTGATAACCTCACTCATTATTCCCATTTCCAAGTCATTTATGAATATGTTAAAAAGCAGTGGGACCAGCACAGATCCTTGCAGTAGTCCATCATTTACTTTTCTCCATTGAGAAAAGTGGTCATTTAGCCCTACTCTCTGCTTTCTATCTTTTAACCAGTTCCTGGTCCACAGTACTACACTACCTCCAAGCCCATGACTTTTTAATTTTGCCAAGAGTCTCTCATGAGGGACCTTGTCAAAGACTTTCTGAAAATATAGATACACTATATCAACCAGCTCACCTTTGTCTACCTGTTTATTCACATCTTCAATAAAATAGAACAAATTAGTAAGACAAGACTTTTCTTGGCTAAATCCATATTGGCTTTCTCCCATTAAACCATGACTATATACATGATCAGTAATTTTATTCCTTATAATGGTTTCTACCATTTTGCCTGTCTCCTCCAGACTGGAATGAATTCAGTCTGCTACTGGGGAAGAGCAGAAGATTCTTCCTAGTAATGCCAGTACCTATGACATGTTTGCAGCAAAGCCTTTAGGTCGCCTAGCTGTTAATGTGCCCGTGCAGCAAAAGAGCAATTTAATGCTGCAAAAATGTATTCAACACTGACATGTGGAATGCTAGAAGCATGAGTAATGGTAAGTTATAGGTGGTCAAAAATGAGAGGAATCTGTTAAAGATGAACATTTTGGGACTTAGTGAGCTAAAATGGACTAGAATTGGACAGTTTGAATCAGACGATCACTTGGTGAACTATGGAGGGCACAGGACGCAAAGAAAAATGATGTCACAACAGAAGCTGGCAAAAATTGACATTTTACTTACCAGTTAATGTCCTTTCCTTGAGTCCTGCTAGGCCAGTCCAGACAAGTTGGTTGTGTTCCCCTACCAGAAGATTGGTGGAGACAAAAAAACAATGTAAAGTCCAGGTTTTAATTACATCACTCCCATGCCTCTATTTGCCTCAGCCACCAAATGTCCCTTCAGTATTCGCCCCAAAGCATATAGGAGAAACATGGCAAGCCTCACACAACCACAACCACGGGCAAAAATCAGTGATCAATACTAGAGAACTATATACAGGAAAGCATAAACATAAGGCTGTCAGTAGACTATGAACCTGAAAAGCCAAGTATAAAAATCATAGTAGACCTAAGGGAACCGCAGAAGAACAAAGCAAATACAATTTTACGGGCAGGCTATTGACTGGTCTAGGAAGGAAAGAACATTAATTGGCAAGTAAAATATAATCTTCCATATCATCCTGCTAGACCAGTCCAGACAAGTGGGATGTACCAAAACTGCAATTCAACTGGGCAGGAAGAAGACACAGCAACTCGCAAAACCCCAGAGTCAAAGGATGTGTCCACAAGCGCGTGGACATCCAAATGGAACTGCTTGAAAAAGTGTAAAGTAATGAACATGTTGCTGCCTGACAAATGTCTGCAGGGGCTACTGGGCTCTACTCTGCTCCGCTCCACTCAGGACAATGCTTGAGCTTGGGTAGAATGGATGCACAAACCCTCCGGAACCAGTCGGTTCCGCAATAAATACAGCAAGGCAATTGCCTCCTTAATCTGGTGCCCTAAAGCCACCGCATCACTGCTGCGCAGGTCAGCAAACAGCAGAAAAAGATGGTCAGGCTTATGAAGGACATTTGTAACCTCCACGTACCAGAGAAGCACCCTCCAGACATCCACAAGGCGAAGACCCATATTCTTCCAACACTGCTCCTAAGAGGAGGAGGGTTGGCAGATCACCAGGTTCACATTAAAGAGAGAAATCACCTTAGGCAAGCATGAAGGCACAGACAGAATGGAAACTGACTCCTTGAAAAAGATAAGGATCTCGGCATGACAGACCTTGCAGCTTAGCAATATAACGACCATCTTGAGCATCAAATCCTTGAAAGTAGTGCAATTCAATAGCTCAAAAGGCGCTGCCTTCAGGGCCCTGAGCACCAAAGACATATTTCAAGAAGGTATTGCAGATCAGAGGGGAGGACGCAGACACAGAATTCCCTGGAGAAAGTGCGAGACGTCCAAGTACAAGGCTAGAGACTTATCAGTCACTGAGCCTCTGAAACAGGCCAAAGCTGCCATCTGAATTTTCAGGGTTAAAGGAAGGGCCTTTCTCCAGGCCATCCTGTAAAAAGGCCAACAAAGAGGGCACCTTGATCACTTCAGGAGCTAACTGCTGAGCGCCGTATCATCACTCAAAGAGGCACCGGATCTGCTTGTATGCTAGTTTGGTAGACCTCCTCCGGGCTCCAAGCAGAGTAGAGACCACAGCTGGAGAGTAGCCATTATGCACTAGCCATTTTGTTCCAAGAACCAAGATGTAAACAAGACGTGAACTGGGTCCTCCAGAACAATTCATCCCTGCCGCAACAGGCCCCAAGATAGAGGCAACCAAAAAGGAGGCACCTGCAGGAGCCGCATCAGGTCTCCTCCGCCAATCCTGCCCCAACAGAACAATCCTGCCCGGGCGGTGTTTTACATACTAAAACACACTCCCCACTAGGGGCCACGGAAGAAACATGTATAGCAGGTTCTTACCTGGCCAAGGCTAGGTTAGGGCATCAATGCCCTAGGACCCCATCTCTGTGCAGTGACTGAAGAAACAGCAAATGCTGGCATTGGTGGGTCACCATCGGATCCATTTTGGGGCGACCCCAGTGGTGCAAAATCAACTGAAGTGCCTCCTGACTCAACTCCCACTCTCCAGGATTCAAAGAGTGCTAGCTGAGGAAGTCTACCTCCACAATGTCCACCCTGGAAATGTGCTGAACCAACAAGACTAGGAGGTTCTTCTTCATCCATGCAAACAGGAGAGCTATCTCCAGAGCTACCCCAGCACTCCTCATGCCACCTTACCAATTGACATGAGCCTCTGCTGTGGCATTGTCTGAAAACAATCAAACCACTCGACCCTCGAGCAGTGGCTGTAAATCCAGGAGTCACCCTAATGGTCCTCACCTTGAGCCGATTGATGGACCACACTGCTTTCCTGCAGTTCCAAATGCCCTGGGCCATACGGTCTTGGCAATGATCTCCCCAGCCCAAAAGATTAGTATGTCATCAGGAGGATCCAGGAGAAATCATCCAGCGACATGTCTTCCTCAGATGACAGGGCTGCTGCCACCACCACCACAGGCTGGACTTCAACATTAATGGGAGCAGGAGCCTGCGCTCAAACTCCTGAGAATGCGTGGACCACCGAGACAGTTAGGTCCGCTGGAGCGATCGCATGTTAGGATGTGCCGACGGCACCATTTCTATGGTCGCTGCCATCAATCCGAGCTGAAGATAATTGCAGACTTTCGGAGCCTGCTGCACATCAAACAGCACCAAGCAATCCAACCGTCTTTGACTTTCTTCACTGGCAGGAAAACACCGCCCAGTCGAATGCCGAAACATGCTACCAGAAACTCCAGGGATTGGGAAGGAAACGGCTGGCTCTTTCCCCAAATGATCACCCAGTCAAGCTTTCTAAAAAGGACACCACTCGGGATGCCACCCAAGACATCTCTGAAAGGGAACGGGCTTGGATGAGCCAGTCATCCAGATACGGATGCACACAAATTCCTCGGCGCTGCAGTTACTACCATCATGACCTAGGAGAACATCCTTGAGGCTCCATGCATCCCAGGACATTACCTTACTTAAACTGTGTCTAGAACCTAACAATCCTTGGAAATTCGGGCCCATTCCTGAAAGAAAAGGCGAAGTCTGTCTCCAATCGGAAGAACTTGCGAAAGGTCCCCCAAGCCTTCATGGCACAGTCCGGGAGGATCCTTCTCTGAGTGGGACAGAGTCTCTGGGCCCAGAGGCTCCATGAAAGAACTGAGAATGAGCCCAAAGTCTAGAAGCAGAAGGGAAGAATGGTTTTTTTTCAAGGTCAGTAACAACAAGAGTCCCAAGAACTCCAGAGGATCCAGCCAGGCTGCCCTTGGTTGACGGGCAGAGTCTGATGAAAGAGGGGCACCAGCCTGCTTCACAGGCCCCTTAAGACATGTCTTCCAGAAAGCAGTAAGATATTGTCTCGCCCAGGTCCTTCACCAGCTTCTCCAAATCGGCTCCAAAAGAAGCTTCCCCTTAATAGCCAGGTGGGCCAACCAGACTTTGGAAGATGTATCCACTGCCCAGTACTAGAGCCAAATCCAATGCTATGACATCGTCGTCAGGACACCATCACTGGATGCCAAAAATACCAGGTCATACATGGCATCAGAAAGAAAGGCCGCAGCAGACTCCAAAACAGGTGTAGAAACATCCGGCGGAAGAGACTGAATCCACTGGAGCAGGGCTCGAGACATCAGGTCTGCACATACTGCAAATGAAGAATAGCAGCCGCTGTACTGAATTGGTTCTTCAACACAAATCCACCTTTTGGTGCAGAGTACCCTTTAAGGCCAATCCGCCTTCCACAGGAATGGTGGTCCATCTGGTAATGCTCGTGATTTGCATATCCACCTTGGAAATGTCAACCACACAATGCACTCTCTTCTCCAGGAGAGCATGCATCTTCTTATACACCCTTAGCCCCCCCTTAGGGAGGAGTTGGGGTAATCCCATTCCAGTTAGAAGAGGCCCTTGAGCACCTCTAGACAGACAGTGGTAGATTTTCCAACCCCCTTGCAGGAGAAGATGCCTCTTTAGTTCCTGTTCCGTGACTGGAGCCTCTGCCAGCTCAAAGTGGGTAAGACCCTGGGATCAACACATCCAGTTCCTACTCCTGGAACAGGCAAATAACCTTGGCCTGCTCACAATCCTCTGAAGGCTTCTTCATTCACATCAGACATCTCAAGCCATGCCTCAGCTGACCCCATCCACGGGGGAAGTAGTGGCACCAGTGCCAAGGACACTTTGCCATCAAATGAAGAAGGCTTCCACTCTCTGCCTGTCCCACGAGACTGTGCACAGGGAAACAGAACACCACAGGATCTGCATGTCCATGCCGGAATGACTAAGCCTGCTGCAAAGGGAAAGAATTTCAGGGAGGACAATCCAGACTCCAGAAGCTCTCCTCATAGAAATGACCCCCCCACACACACACACACTTTGGGGGGGGCGCGCATAGTTGTTACCAATCTCCTAGAAGATGGGGAAAGGCCCACAGCACAAACTATCCTTACCCATAGTGCCATCCGCCACTTCCTGCCCTGAGGCAGGCAAGGTCAGACTAACAGCATCTCACAGCTGAGAAAGGGGGAGTAGGCCCTGCAGGGACGACTCAGAAGCAGAATCTAGAAGATAGAGATAGGCACCACGCTTGTCACAGGCCAGACAATGTAACCTGGAAGAAGACAAAAGAGTTAAGGCAAGTGTCACAGTAGCATGTGCTAAGACTGCAGCAGCCCAAAGGGCATGCATTAACTGCACTTTTACTACAGCGCATGTTAAAGGAACTAGGGTAGGAGCACACATTGGAACTCCTTGGGCAGAATGTGTGCAAGGACTGTGTGACTGCCAAGCGCACAATAGAGAAAATGCTATTAATACATGCAGAAAACGGCGGGAAACCCCACCCCTCACAGGGCCAACAGTCACCATTATCTACCCAGAGTAGTGTCCCCAACAAATGGAATCAGGAGCCCCCCCCCCCCCAAACAAGGACAATGATGTGGTCAAGCCTTGGTACTCACTCCCTGAGAGCCCCAGGTTCAGCTCTGGCGTCCCTTTCCAGTTTTTTCTCCTGTAGCCATTATATTTTTATTGTAAACCTCTCCGAAGCCATGGCCACCTGGGGTGGTATATCAAGCACAAATAAAGATAAAGAGATAAGATACTCCCCTGAAATTGCTTGGCTGGCTTTGCAGGAGATATATTTAAAGATCTAAAACTACTTTAAGGAAATTGAGCAGGAGAGTATCTTGGACATGGTTTTGGATGACTTCAAGGCAACCATCTGGGGGGGGGGGGATGGGGGTGTGCTTCTCAAGTACTGGATGTGGAAGAAAAGGAAAGGAAAGGAAAGGAAAAGAGAAGAGGAAGAGGTGAGCTTGTGAAAGCAGCTTAGAAGGCTAGGGGTAGATTAGGTGGTGAACCCAAGGGGGGGTGGGGGGGTAGAGACAGTTCAGGCAAAGTTGAAGAGGTTGGTAATGCGGGAGATAGATTTTAAGTTGAGGAAGCTAAAGCAGAAATTCTTCAAGTTTAGCAATGAAGCGGGCAAATTTTTGACCCATTGGCGGGAAGTAGAAGGCTAAGTGGATATATTTTGTGGCCCACAAGGACAATTGATAACAGAGGAAAGAGCGCTCCAAAGAGCTGCAAAATTAGATCAGATCTTCTTAGAGAATCTTAATAAGGCTACAAGATCCCTTAAACATGATAAAGCCCTGGAATTGAATGGCTTTTTTGGCCATACATATGCTTTGGAAAAGATCCATTGGGGTATTTGGTGGCTGTATTTAACTCTGTTTTGGAGGGGGAACACTGCTGAAACTATGGACTGGCAGGCATTTCGCCGATTCCCAAGGAAGGGAAAAATATGTAGCAGTGTGTATCGTGTAGGTCTATTTCCATCCTGAATTTGGATTTCAAAATTCTATCAAAGATCCTGGAGACCCGACTGAATAAGGTGATAGCGCAATTGATCCACCCAGAAACCTTTAGTGTTACTAACCTTTTTATTTTTTTTTTAAACAGTTATCATAAACAAGTATTTGGCTCTCTTACCAGAATGAGCTCTGCATCAGAACATTAAACAATGAACTCAATGGCATACCTGCCCAAAGAATCTTTCTGGGTGGGTCCTGGACTGGTCTAGCACCATTCAAGGAAAGAAAATTAGCAGATAATTTCTCCTTCTTTATAATCCTGCTATACCAGCCCAGACGAATGGAATGTACCCAAGCGGTCAGGACCCAGGGTGGAAGACAGCACTCTGAACACAAATGCCCTGTCAAAGGCGCTATCTGAACTGGTTCCTACATGCAACTCATAGTGCTTCACTCAAAAGACCAGATAGCTGTCTGGCCAAAGTCCTCTTGAGACATCAAGGCAGACTACACCTGAGAGGAGGTCTGTGCCCTAGTGGAGTGAGATTAGACTCCCCTTCAGTATATTCTTCCCAGTCAGCAGGTATGCTGAATCAATATCCTCCTTAATTTAGTGGACAACTGAGAACTTGTCCACTGCCTGTCTATGCTTTGGACAGCTGAGGAGGATAAAGAGAAGATATAACTGACAGAAGGGATCAGTAATTTCCAGGAATCTGACTACAGGATGCAGCTAAGGGTCTATCCAAAAATTCTCCTCTGAGGAAGGCAGGATGACAGCCTGGTTAAGGAGAAAGAAAGACAGCATCTTAGGGAGAAAGAACAATAAGGAGAAAGCAGCCATGGAAATGACCAAAAAAGGCTCCCTGCAGGACAAGGCCAGCAGCTCAGACACCCGCTTGGGGGATGCATTAGCCACAAGAAAAACACCCCTTAAGGGTCAAAATCTCTGAGTGGGGCCATACGAAGGGGCTAAAAGGGAAGTCCTTTCAGTGACTACAACATCAGAGAGAGAGTGTGGTTACTTACCTGTAACAGATGATCTCTGGGAACACCAGGAATCAGTCTTTACATCTGGGTTAATGTCACCGATGGAGCCCACACAGGAACGCTCCCAACGTCCAATAGGCAAGCCTTCGGAAGTATTCCACTGCGCCTACATGCCTGCCTTCCCAACTCCTCTCCTCAGTTGAGTATGTAGCTGAGAAGAAGAAGAAGAAAAATAAAAGAACCTTACAACTCCTAGGGGAGGAGGACGGGTTGTGAAGACTGATTCCTGCTGTTCCCGGAGATCACCTGTTAGAGATGAGCAACTACGATATCTTCAGGAACAAGTGAGTAGGTGGAGGAATGGCCTAGTGGTTGGGGCAAGGTACTTCAGGCCGGAAGGCTGGGGGTTCAAATCCCACTAGAGGACAGCAACCTTGGGCCGGAAGGACTGAGGTTTCTAGTCCCACAGGTGCTCCTTGTCGTCTTGGGCAAGCCACTTAACCCTCCATAGCTCATGTTGCCTGTAAAATAGTTATCTCCGTGTTATAATGCCCTGTTCAATGTAATTTCAGTTTGTTCAATGTAAACCGCACTGCTGCAGAATAGCGCGGTATATAAGAGAATGTAAATAAATAATAATAATATAAATAAGTAGGAATGCAGTCTTCACATATGGGACGGGGAGGGGAGGGGTGGGGGAGGGGTAGGGGAGGGGAGGGGGAGAATAGTGCAATCCCTGAGGCAAAAAACGTGTAGCCGAAGAGTCTGGAAGAGTTGTGGACCATTAGACTATTACAGGAGGCAATTCTCCAGCAATGATAGCCTGGTATCTTGTAGAAGTCTGGGATGGAGGATAGGAGTTGTTTAAGTCCCAAAGAACATAAGATCATAAGATATACAATACTGGGTCAGACCAAGGTCCATCAAGCCCAGCATTCTGTTTCCAACAGTGGCCAATCTAGGTCATATGTACCTAGCAGTTTTCCCAAAAAACACAGGTTCCACAATGCTTGTACTGGGTCAAGCATTGATATCCTGGGTCCCTTCTTAATAATGGTTTATGGACCTTTCCTCCAGGAACTTGTCCAAACCTTTTTTAAACCCAGCTACACTAACAGCCTTTACTACATCCTCAGGTAACAAATTCCAGAGTTTGATTACACGTTGAGTGAAAAAATATTTTCTTTTATTAGTCTTAAATAGTTTACCTTGTAGCTTCATTGCATGTCCCCTAGTTTTTCTATATTCTAATAACGTAAACAATCGATCTACGTTTACCCATTCCACTCTGTTCATTAATTTATAGACTTCTATCATATCTCCCCTCAGCCGTCTCTTTTCCAGGTTAAAGAGCCCTAATCTTTTTAGCCTTTCTTCATAGGAGTATCCTTCCATTCCCTTTACCATTTTGGTGGCTCTTCTCTGAACCTTTTCTAAAATCGCTATATCCTTTTTAAGATATGGCGACCAGAATTGTACGCAATAGTCAAGGTGCAGTCTCACCATGGAATGATATAGAGGCATTATAATATCTTTTGTTTTATTTTCCATTCCTTTCCTTATCATACCTAGCATTCTATTTGCTCTCTTGGCCACAACTGCACACTGGGCCGAGGGTTTTAACATGGTACTCACAATGTCGCTAAATCTTTTTCATGGGTGGTGGTTCCTAATGTGGAACCTTGCATCGTGTACCCATAGTTTGGGTTGTTCTACCCGAGGTGCATAACTTTGCACTTGTCCACATTAAATTTCATCTGCCATTTTGATGCCCAGTCTTCCAATTTATCAAGATCCTCTTGCAATTTTCCACAATCCTCTTGGGTTTTAACAACTTTAAATAGTTTTGTGTCATCTGCAAATTTGATAACCTAACTCGTTATTCCACTTTCCAGGTCATTTATGAATATGTCATAAAGCAGCGGACCCAGCACAGATCCCTGGGGTACACCACTATTCACCTTTCTCCATTGGGAAAATTGGCCATTTAGCTCTACCCTCTGCTTTCTATCTTTTAACCAGTTCCTGATCCACAATAGTACACTGCTTCCTATCCCATGACTCTTTAGTTTTGCCAAAAGTCTCTGATGAGGGACCTTGCCAAAGGCTTTCTGAAAGTCCAGATACACTATATCAACCGACTCACCTTTGTCCACCTGTTTATTCACACCTTCAAAAAAACATAACAGGTTAGTAAGACAAGATCTTCCTTGTCTAAAGCCGTGTTGGCTGTCTCCCTTTAGGCCATGAGTATCTACATGCTGAGTAATTTTATTCTTTATGATGGTTTCTACCATTTTTCCCGGTACTGACGTCAGGCAGACCGGTCTGTAGTTTTCCACATCACCACTGGAACCATTTTTAAAAATTGGTGTTACATTGGCGATCCTCCAATCTTTAGGTATTACAGATGATTTTAATGATAGTTCACAGATTACTAATAGCAGGTCTGCAATCTCATATTTCAGTTCTTTCAACACCCTTGGAAATATACCATCCGGCCCAGGTGATTTGCTATTCTTCAGTTTATCGAATAGTTGTAATACATCTTCCCGATGTATCGATATTTCCTTCAATTCTTCCGCACCTTTATATACCACTTCAGTCATGGGTAACATCCCTACATCTTCCTCAGTAAAGACCGAAGCAAAGAATTCATTCAGTCTCTCCACTATCACCTTGTCGCCTCTTAGTGCCCCTTTAACCCCTCTATCATCTAATGGACCAACTGACTCTCTCACAGGTTTTTTGCTACGAATGTACTTGAAAAAGTCTTTATTACGCGTTTTTGCTTCCGCAGCAAGCTTCTTCTCAAATTCTCCCTTTGCCTGCCTTATCAATGCCTTGCATTTGACTTGCCAGTGCTTGTGCTGTTTCCAGGTTTCATCGTTTGGCTCTTTTTTCCATTTCCTGAAAGATGCTTTTTTGGCAACAGCAGCCTCTCTGACCTCACCTTTAAACCATGCTGGCAGTTTTTTCGACTTTCTTCCACTTTTCTTATAGCGTGGAATACAGCTGGTCTGGGCTTCCAAGATAGTATTTTTCAACACCACCCAAGCTTGATATAAGTCTTTAACCTTTGTAACTGCTCCTTTTAGTTTTTTCTTAACTATTTTCCTCATTTTATCATAGTCTCCCCTTTCAAAAGTTAAAAGGTAGTACTGTGGATTTCCTTACTATCCCTCCTCCACTAATTAAATCAAAGGCGATCATGCTGTGATCATTATTGCCAAGTGGCTCCAACACCCTTATCTCTTGCACCAGATCTGGTGTTCCACTAAGGACTAGGTCTAATATGGCTTCCCCTCTAGTCAGTTCATTATCCAGCTGTTCCAAGAAGCAGTCATTTATTTCATCTAGGAACTTAATCTCCCTAGCATGTCCTGCCGTGACACTGACCCAGTCGATACCAGGGTAATTGAAATCACCCATTATTACTGCGCTGTAACTTATGTTAGCTTCCTTGATTTCTTTGAGCATTTCATCATCCATTTGTTCATTCTGGCCAGGCGGTTGATATTACACCCCCACTGCCATCGCCTTCCCCTTTTTACATGGAATTTCAATCCATAGAGATTCTACAGCAAATTTTATTTCCTGCAAAACTTTAATCCTTTCTGACTCAATGCCCTCTCTAACATAGAACGCAACCCCTCCACCAATTTGATCAGCTCTATCATTACGATATAGTTTGTACCCAGGTATCACAGTGTCCCAATGGTTGTCCTCCTTCTACCATGTCTCTGATATTCCAATCATATCTAACTTTCATTTAGTGCTATATATTCTAACTCTCCCATCTTATTTTTTAGACTTCTAGCATTTGCATACAAGAATTTTAGAGACTGTATTTTAGTCATATTAATTTCGCTATTGGTAGACATGGGTAATTTGGGATCTTTAAGCTCTGTCTGCTCCATAATCGAGGGCATTTGGGCTACTTTACTCTTTTTTGGAACCTCTCTGCTTTTGGTAGTATCCTTACGTAGATCGATTGTTTACGTTATCAGAATATAGAAAGACTAGGGGACATGCAATGAAGCTACAGGGTAAACTATTTAAGACTAATAAAAGAAAATATTTTTCCACTCAACGTGTAATCAAACTCTGGAATTTGTTACCGGAGGATGTAGTAAAGGCTGTTAGTGTAGCTGGGTTTAAAAAAGGTTTGGACAAGTTCCTGGAGGAAAGGTCCATAAACCATTATTAAGAAGTGACCAAAGATATCAATGCTTGACCCAGTACAAGCATTGTGGAACTTGTGTCTCTTGGGGAAACTGCTAGGTACATATGACCTAGATTGGCCACTGTTGGAAACAGAATACTGGGCTTGATGGACCTTGGTCTGACCCAGTATGGCATATCTTATGTTCTTATACTCTTCCGAACCATCCGCTCTTGGGCAACTGTCGGCTTTCCCCTATTATCTAGTTTAAAAGCTGCTCTATCTCCTTTTTAAAGGTTAATTCCAGCAGCCTGGTTCCATCCGGGTTAAGGTGAAGCCCATCCCTTCGGAAGAGCCCCTCCTTTCCCCAGAATGTTCCCCAGTTCTTAACAAATCCAAACCCCTCATCTCTGCACCATTGTCTCATCCACGCATTGAGACTCCGGAGCTCTGCCTGCCTTTTGGGTGCTGCACGTGGAACGGGAAGCATTTCGGAGAACGCTACCCTGGAAGTTCTGGATTTCAACTTCCTACCTAAAAGCCTAAATTTAGCCTCCAGAACCTCCCTACCACATTTTCCTATGTCACTGGTACCGACATGTACCAAGACAGCAGACTCCTCCCCAGCACTATCTAAGACCTTATCTAGGTGGCGCGTGAGGTCCGCTACCTTTGCACCAGGCAGGCAATCTACTAGGTGATCCTCACGTCCACCAGCCACCCAGCTATCTACATGCCTAATGATCGAATCACCAACTATAATGGCTGTCCTAACCCTTCCCTCATGGGCACATGGCCCTGGAGAAACTTCCTCGGTGCAAGAGGGTTTTACATCACCTGGAGCACAGGTCCTAGTTACAGGATCACTTCCTGCCACACCAGGGTGATGCTCTCCTGTCACGTGACCTCTCTCCTCCATGGCAACAGGGATGCTGCCAGACTGGAGGTGGGACTTCAGGACTATATCCCTGTAGGTCTCGTCTATGTACCTCTCTGTCTTTCTTATGGTTTCCAAGTCTGCTACTCTAGCCTCTAGAGAACGGACTTGTTTCCTGAGAGCAAAGAGCTCCTTGCACCTAGTGCACACGTAAGACCTCTCACCAACTGGGAGAAAATCATACATGTGACACTCAATGCAAAAGACTGGAAAGCCCCCATCTCACTGCAGGACTGCTGTCTGCATCTTAGTTTTAAGTTTGTGTTTAGATCTTTAAGTTCGGTTGCTATGGATATTTATACTAATAAAACTGTACCTAATAGGTTTAATATACCTTGTTCACCTGAAGCTTAATTAATCTCAGGTCCTTAGTGTATGACTGATTTGGGTAATGAGCTTCACCTGAAAGCACCTCCTGTCTTTTAAGATGTGTAAGTACCTTTAAAGCTACAATTATCCCAGGGGTGGGTGGGTGTTGGGGAGGGAGGGAAATAACATTTATTAAAAGAGGGCTGCAACACAGTATCCTGTCTTGTGCTGCTGAGGTAAGCTATATTCTGATTTGATTTAAATTATAACTCTTTTCTGCTGCTAGCCTCTAACTTATTATGAAATTTAAACTACAAGCTTTCTGCTGGGTTCTAAATTTAACCAGAAAGCTCTCTTCTGTGTTTTAAATTTAAACTAAAAGTACTTTGCTGATGCTAGGCCCTGAGTGACTATTAAATTTAAACTACAAGCTCTCTGCTGGGTATGAAATGTAACCAGAAAGTTCTCTTCTGTGTTTTAAATTTAAACTTAAACTGCTGCTACTAGGCCCTGACTGATTTAACAAAAAATAGTGGGTTCACAGATTAATTAGCTTTAATACAAAGAATTCCTTTCAGATAATTCCCAGAAGTATATACTCACAATTGCGGATCTCTCTCCAGAAGTAACAGTCCCCTTTTCTAGTCCTTCAAGAGGTGCTGGAGTACAGTTTGGCCAAAGACAAAGTCCCGACAGGAGTCTTTGCCCACACAGTAGTGTGCAGCAAAAGTATGAATGGAGGACCAGGTAGCTGCCTGGCAGATGTCCTCAATGACTACTGAACGAGGGGGGTATTGGCTACGGAGGTTGCCACAGCTCGCACATTATGAGCAGTGACATGACTCTCCAAGGAGAGTCCTGCTTGTGCATAAGCAAAAGAAATGCAATCTGCTATCCATCTAGATAGAGTACACTTCATCACCGATAGATCCAGGTAAACTAGGATCAAAGGAAATGATTGAGAGGATCTTCTGTGCTCTTTAGTTCTATCCAAGTAGTAGGCCAGCACTTGCTTGAAATCTAAAGGCTATAGAGCTGCTTCAGACCAAGACACATGTGGTCTAGGGAAGAAAATCGGGAGGATCACCGACTGGTTTAGATGGAAAGGAGAACCACCTTCGGAAGGAAGTGTGGATGGGTATGGAGAACCATCCTGTCATGGTGGAACAGAGTAAAGGGGAGATCCGCCAATAGAGCTTGCAGTGAGCTGACGTGAGGGCAATAAGGAAGATGACCTTCCAAGATAGGAACTTCAGTGAAGTAGTGGCTATAGGTTCAAAAGGTGGCTTTAGAAGTTGTGCCAAAACCACATTCAGATACCAGGCCACCATAGGTGACTTAATGGATGGCTTGGAAAGCAGGAGAAGTGCTAAGGGGTGTGAGGAGATAGGCTGTCCATCTACTGTTCTGTGAGAGGCCGCAATGGCACTAAGGTGAACTCTCACTGAGTTAGTTTTAAGAAATGTCACGGATAAGTGGAGGAGATACTGTAGAAGTGACTCCAATGGGCAATGAAAGGGGTCAAAGGATTCCCATGTCCCATCCGACCAGGGAGGCAAGAGAGAAAAACCCCACGGCTGAAAAAATAAAAAAGAAAGTAGTACCGGAAAAATGCAATGCCAAGGCACAGACACTCCCAGGAACGGATGGAAGATGAAGAAAAGCGAAAACCCGTGGAAAAAAAAATCACGAAAATAACCTGCGAGTGTTAGGTTACAAATTTTCCAGGGGCAGACGAACGTTTGTAAGGCTCCATAGAAAAAAAGAAGACTGAGGGTAAGATGGCTCCTTCAGGCGAGAAGATAGGCACACACGTGTGGTGAGCCTCCCAAAAGCTTCTTATGGAAACTGGGGAGCATTCCCATGCAGGTTCCATTGATGACTTCACCCATATGCCTGCCTCCCAGCTGCTAACAGAGTTTCGACTAAACGAGAACATACCCCATGGTTCTCACAAGAGCTACGAGGATCCCTCCTTCAGCTGCGCAGATTTGAGAGACAGTGGCGTTACTCCTGGACCTCTGCGGCACTCTGTGCATACACCTCATACCTACAAACTCACCGAAAAATGACGATGGATAAGAGAAAACAGTACCACTCGGAGATATTAATGCGGTCTATAAACAAACCTCACGACCTTTTCAATATCGTAAAATCCTTAACAGGTGATCCAGCTACAACTCATTCACCCATGCCGCACCCACAGGACTACGCAAATCATCTACAATCGAAGATGATCCAAACCAACACGATTTCTACCTCCACATCCCACTCCAACCCAGGTACCACTACTCAACCATCCGTTCTATGCAAATTCTCTGAGGTATCCAACAGAGAGATTGAAGATATCATCTCATCTATTAACCTAACCACCGCACCCAATGATCCCTGCCCAGCCAACTGGATCAAAGAGCTGCGTCACGAGCTTAGCCCAACCATAAGTAAAATTTTCAACCATTCTTTCTTAACTGGGTCCTTCCCACAGAGCCTGAAGTACTCATCTATTCGCCCACTCTTGAAAAAAAGCAAACTTGACCCTTCTAAAGTCGAATCTTTTAGACCAATTTCGAGCATCCCCGTTAGCCAAAATCATGGAAAAAGTAGTCCAGCGACAAATCCAACTTCATGTGGACACCGAAGCCCCTCTCGACCCTTCTCAACATGGCTTCAGAGAAGCTCCTGGGGTTGACACCCTCCTCACAACCCTCTTTAACAACCTAGTCATAGGCCTTGACAATGTCTATCAAGGATTTATTCTTATCTTTCTGGACATTGCAGCCGCCTTTGATTCAGATAACCATGATACTCTTCTTCAACGCCTTCAAGAAAAGGGCATTCAAGGCCTAGCTCTATCCTGGTGCAAATCATATTTAAGTAACAGATGGCAACAAGTCCGAACAGGCTCAGCGACATCAGAACCATTTCCCCTGATGCAAGGTGTACCTCAAGGGTCATCCCTATCTACATTAATGTTTAACATCTATATGCAGCCCATTTGCGCATTGATCCGTTCCTTCAACATCCAATGTCTAGCCTATGTGGATGACATCCTGATGTATGCTCCTTTCAAGATTCACCAGCCAGACTTCGCACCAATAGTAAGATGCTTTGAAGCTGTAGCGAACTGGATCCTCACACAAAACCTACGTATAAACCACAACAAAACAGACGTCCTGTTCGTCACAAGGAGCTCAAGTTTCAAACCACCATCTTCACTACAAGTCAACACGATGGAACTGAAGGCACAATCCACAATCCGATATCTAGGTATTACGCTAGATCAGCGGCTCGACATGTCAGCGCACATTAAGAACTCCACCAAAGCAATATACCATAAGATCCGATCACTTTGACATCTCCGCCCATTACTTGACTTCTCCGATTATCGATCAATCTTCCAAGCCTTGTTAATCCCACATCTAGACTTTGCCAATATCATCCTCCACGGGCTCCCACAATCAACACTGAACCCTCTCCGTCTGGCCATGAACTCGGCTGCGAGAGTTCTCGTAGGAGGATCACGTTCCGACCACATAATGCCGGTCTTGAAGAGCCTACACTGGCTACCTCTACAGGCCAGAACTCTCTATAAAGCTCTAGTCATGACACTCAAGGCCTCAAGGACCCAACCCCTCTCGCCCATCAGTATTCTTATACATGTCACTCCAGTTAATAGAACCAGGAGGCCCTCTTCTTTGAACACCATTGATCTTCCAAGATTGTTGACGAAATGCTCTAAAACAGCCTGCAGAGCATTCTCCCTTTTCGCATCCAGAGCCTGGAATGCCCTCCCACCTGCAATCAGAGCCATCACAAACTTAACGTCATTCAGGAAAGTTCTTAAATACCACCTGTTTCTAATATATTATTCGGAATCTACACCCAGTGAGCACTGCTCCCCAGGCGACTCCATTTCTATGACCCCTTCAGAAAACGGTTCATCGACATGACTCTACGCTCACCACACCCTGTCTTTACCCCTTTTGATACTCAGCACTTGCACTCGTAATGTATTTACTACAACCATGTAATTATCATACCATGTATATAGTTCCCCCAGTTATCTCCATGTTAGTTTACCCTGTTCATTGTAAAAAAACCAATGTTGCCTTTACATTGTGTTTGTTTTTTTGTTCATATGTACACCGCACTGATTAAAAGAGCGCGGTATATAAGAAATGAAAATAAATAAATAAATATGTGAGAACTTCATTCCTGCTTGGTCCCGGAGAAGAAAAGAAACCATAGCCAGTGGATAAAGAGACCTAACAAAAGGATTAAACTATGACTTTCAACATGCTATATGATAGGACATGGAAAAATATTGTAACATATACAAAGAAACCTGAGAATTATAAAAAGGAAAGACAAGAACTCTATGCATGAAGATAAGAGATAAAAGTGAATGGTTTGTCCACGAATTGGAATGCTGAAAATTGCATAAGATAACAAACTAAAGGAAGCTGAGAAAAAATATCAAGCAAAGACCGACAGAATCACTGTATCAAAAAGACCAATATAATCATGAACAATTTGTAGAGATGCCCTATGATCAAGAACCAATAATTCTGGAAGACAGACAGCTTTATATGCTCTATCAAAGAATAAACCTCCAAGAATTAATAGTATTCCACCCACTTTTCTGTGTGTTGAAGTCTCCACTAATCTACATTAGGAGATTTGGAAGACAACATCATCGACCACTGACTGGAAAAGATTAATATATATAGCGTAGTTACTCACCTGTAACAGGTGTTCTCCAGGAGCAGCAGGAATCAGTCCTCACTTATGGGTGACGTCGGCGCCGACGGAGCCCTCGCGGAGCAATTTTCCCCAGCTTTCAAAGAAAGCCTTTGGGAATTGCAGCGCGCATGCGCGGTCCTCTTCCCGCCCAAGGGTGCCATCTTAGCCAGTCAGATGACATAGCTAAAAAAGACAGCATAAAAATTTGCAAAAAAACTAAAGCAGATGATTGCAACTCCAAGGGGAGGAGGGAGGGTTGTGAGGACTGATTCCTGCTGCTCCTGGAGAACACCTGTTACAGGTGAGTAACTACGCTTTCTCCAGGACCAAGCAGGAAGTCAGTCCTCACTTATGGGACTCCCAAGCTTAAGGCTACCGGAGACCCTAAGCACAAAAATGAGCTCCCTCTAGCTCAGCAGCACAGAAGGAAGGAATCTTCGCTGAATTATTACCCACCGGTAGCCCACATCCGGGATGGAGGGTAGGAGTTGCTCAAACCTCAAAGAGATTACGGAGGACTGCCTGTCCGAAAGCACTGTCCCTGCGGGACTCCCTCTCGAGACAGTAATGGACCGCAAAGGTCTGGCTCGAAGACCAAGTAGCGGCCCGGCAGATGTCTGCCAGCGGAACAGAGCGGAGGTAAGCCACTGTCGTAGCCTTTGCCCGAACGCAATGAGCCGTGACTCGACCTTCCAAGGAGAGTCCGGCTGCCCCATAAGCCCAAGTGATACAGTCCGCAACCCAGATGGACAGAGTACGCTTGGAGACCGGGAGCCCCAATTTATTGGGGTCAAAAGACACAAAAAGCTGAGCAGCTTTACGGTGCTCCCGCGTACGGTCAAGGTAGAAGTTCAATGCCCTTCTACAGTCCAGGGTATGGAGGACCGTTTCAGCTCGGCTGGAGTGTGGTCTGGGAAAGAAGGTCGGAAGTACCACCTCCTGATTGATGTGAAAGGGGGAGACCACTTTTGGAAGAAATTTTGGGTGAGTCCGTAGGACTACCCTATTTTTGTAGAACCGAGTGTAAGGGGGATCAGACACGAGGGCCTGCAATTCACTTACGCGCCTAGCGGAAGTGAGGGCTATCAAGAACAATGTTTTCCAAGAAAGAAAACGGAGAGAACAGGTAGCCATAGGTTCAAAAGGCGGACAGGTGATCCGCTGCAAAACCACATTCAGATCCCAGTCAGGCGCTGGCGGGCGGAGAGGTGGTTTAAGTAGAAGGAGACCTCGGAGAAACCTCGCTACGAGAGGGTCGCTGGAAAGAGGTCTGCCGTCCACCGGTACATGATGTGCTGAAAGAGCACTGAGGTGAACTTTGACGGAGTTGGACTTAAGTCCCAGATTAGAGAGGTAGAGCAAGTACTGCAAGATCACCGACACCGAGCAGGAGAAGGGATCCTGAGACTGCTGGGTACACCAAACGGAAAAGCGACACCATTTAAGGGCGTAGCATTTGCGGGTAGAAGGTCGCCGAGAAGCTAAGACGACCTCTTCCACCTCTGCCGGCAGGAGAAGGGGAGCAAGGACTACCCTCTCAGCAGCCAGGCCATTAGATTGAGAGATATGAGGTTGGGGTGTAGCAGAGACCCATGATCTTGAGTGAGGAGATCCGGTTGAAACCCCAGAGGGAATGGATCCTCCACCGCTAATTGCAGCAGGTGTGGAAACCACGGCTGTCTGGGCCAGCGAGGAGCGATCAGGATCATGGAAGCTTTGTCTCGGAGAACCTTGAAAAGAGTTCGAGAGACTAGCGGGATGGGAGGAAAAGCATACAGAAGGCTCTCCTCCCATGAGAGTAGAAAAGCGTCTGCCGCAACTCGAAGGGGATGCGGCTGACGAGAGCAGAAGCGAGGAAGTTGCCGGTTGAGAGGGCTGGCAAAGAGATCCATCGTGGGGAGGCCCCACTTTAGAAAGAGCTTCTGAACAACCAAGGGATCCAGGCGCCACTCGTGCGGCTGGAGGATCCTGCTGAGTTTGTCCGCCAGGCAATTTTCTTGGCCTGGGAGATAAACTGCCTTGAGAAGAACGGCATGACTGACGGCCCAAGAGCAGAGCTTCTGCGCCTCCCGACAGAGAGGGAAGGAGCCCGTGCCCCCCTGCTTGTTCACGTAGAACATGGCAACTTGATTGTCCGTCTGGATAAGGATGGACTGGTGAGAGGTCAGGTGGGAGAAGGCCTTGAGAGCCAGGCGGATCGCTCTGAGCTCCAGGAAGTTGATCTGCTGAGCAGACTCCCACGTGGTCCAGAGGCCCTGAGTACGTGCCCCTTGGCAATGTGCTCCCCAGCCCAGGAGGGATGCATCTGTTGTCAGCACCCGGGCCGGCTGAGGTGACTGGAAAGGCATGCCGAGTACCAGGTTCGGCCGATGAAGCCACCACTGGAGAGACGAGATCAGCGGCTCGGAGACGCGCACTAGGTCTGCTAGGCCGCCTGTGGCTTGTTGCCACTGCTGGCGGAGACACCATTGAGCAGGCCGCATATTCAGGCGGGCATTGGGGGTCACATGGACGGTGGAAGCCATATGGCCGAGTAGTCTCAGGAAGCGCCTGGCGGAGACCAGGGCTGGCTGCGAAAACGGTCGGCTAGGTCCATGAGCCGTTGAGCTCTGTCGAGCGGTAGGAACGCTCGTGCCTGAGGAGTGTGCAGCCTTGCGCCGATGAACTCGAGATCCTGTGAGGGGAGCAAAGTGGACTTTGCGAAGTTTATAACAAAGCCCAAGTACTGCAGAAGAGTCACCGTGCGGCGTGTGGCGTTGGTGACCTCCGGAGCGGACGCTGCCCTGATGAGCCAGTCGTCGAGGTACGGAAAGACATAGAGGCCGTGAAGCCAGAGATGGGCCGCCACCACCGCGAGACATTTTGTGAAGACTCGCGGTGCGGAGGACAGGCCAAAGGGTAGTACTCTGTACTGGTAATGATTTCCGGCCACCACAAACCTTAGGTACTGGCGGTGGCTTGGGTGGATAAGGATGTGCGTGTAGGCATCCTTTAGATCCAAGGAGCATAGCCAATCTCCCTGCTGGAGGTAGGGCAGAAGGATTCCAAGGGTAAGCATCTTGAACTTTTCCCGCACGAGGAATTTGTTGAGGTTGCGCAAGTCCAGGATGGGTCTGAGGCCTCCTGTCCTTTTTGGTACCAGAAAGTACCTGGAATAAAAGCCTTGACCTTTCAGGTGGTGGGGCACCGGTTCCACCGCCTGTTCCTGTAGAAGACCTGCTAACTCCTGAAGGAGTAATTCCCTGTGCAGAGGGGGTCGTGGAGGTTCTCCCGGAAAATAGGAGGGAGGGACCTGGTGGAAGTGGAGAAGATAGCCTTCTCGCACGACTTGAAGCACCCAGGCATCTGAGGTGATGCTGGACCACCTGTGGGCGAAGTGAACCAGCCGGCCTCCGGTGCTGGGAGGAACCAGCAGGGGGGGGGGGAGAGGCTATGCTTAAGGAGTCAAAAGCCCCCACCCTGCTGAGCAGGGGCTGGTGGTGCAGGCTTGGGGGGCTTGCTGCCTACGGGACCCGTTACCCCGTCCCTTGGCCTGCTGGCCCTGTTGGGGAGCTGCAGGGGCCTGATATTGGGGGTATTGTTTGTAGGCAGCCGCCTTCCTCGGGTAAAAGGACTTCTTTCCCGAGCCCTTCTTTTTCTGGGAAGGGGCGGAGGTCTTCCTAGAAAGCCTAGTCCTGGTGAGAGTCTCCGTCTCAATTTGTGCAGCCTTGTCAGCCATGGGCTTGCCAAAGAGGTTTTCGCCTCGGCAGGGGACATCGACCAACTTGTCCTGCACCCAGGGCTCAAGGTCAGATGACTGAAGCCAAGCCTGTCAGCGGGCACCGATGCCGGCTGCGGCCACTCGAGCCGATGCTTCAAAGCCATCATAGGCTGCTCGGGATATGAATTTTGAGCATTCCCGAATGCCAGTGGACAAGGCCAGGAACCTCCGCAAGGGTTCCTCGGACAAACCAGCGGAGAATCCGGCTAGCTCTTTAGCCAGGTCTCGGAGATACATGCCCATGTATAGCTGGTAGGTCTGGACACGACACGCAAGCATAGAGCTCTGGAAACACTTCTTACCAAGGCCATCCAGGTTACGGGCCTCCCTGCCCGGAGGCACCGAGGAGTGCATCTTCTGGCTCTTAAGACGATGCATGGCCGATTCCACTACCATGGAATGGTGTGGTAGCTGTGCTTTTTGTAAGCCAGGGCTCTTGCGGACTCGATAGATAGAATTGACCCGCTTGCTCAGGACCGGCGAGGTGGCCGGACTCTCCCACATGCGGAAGAGTAGTCGTTCCAGCATGGGAGGAACCGGTACAGTAAAGTGTTCCCTGGCGGGAGAGTCATACTGGAGGGCGTCGAGCTCTTCGGCTCGAGGCTCCTCCTCGGGATCCGCAGGGAAGGCCAAAGCCTTGGCCATATCCCTGACGAAGTCCGAGAACCGGGCATCCTCCGGGGGGGACTGCTTCCGAGGTTCGGACTCAGTTGAGTCCGAGGGGACACACCGAGTCCGAAAAGAATCAGGCGACTCTTCCTCTTCAGACTCCCAGACCGACTCCGACGAGGACTCGGTGGGGTCGGCCCGGGCAGGGCGCGGCGCCTGCCGCCCCGACGCCGAGGGAGTCGGCGTCGGCGACCTCGGTCCCGAACGGGAGGCCGAGGGTGACCTCGACTGAGGATCGACTTGAGTTCGCATCGACTCGAGGATCGGCTCGGTCTCCGGGGTCGACTTAGACGTCGACGTCCCGGCGGTCGAGGCAGCGGCGCCAGCGAAGCCAGCGAGCAGTGCCCGCTGCTGGTCCATGAAGGCAGACAGTCTGCTCTCCAAGGCCGTCAACCTGAGTCCGAGCTCAGGTGACCCAGCAGCCCCCGACTCGGGCCCCGACGGCGTCGGGCCCGACGTCGGCGGTCTCGGAGGCGAGTCCAGGAGGACCACAGGACTTACCCGAGCAGGCAGCTCCGACTCCAGGCGAGGTCGCTTCGAGAGGTGCTCCTTCTCCAAGGACCCGGGACGGCTATCGGGGCTATGCGACCTGGCCCTCGCGGAGCCAGGAGCATCCACCGACGCCGCCCTCGCGGGTTTCACCTTTCGTCGATGGTCCCCGGAGGGAGAACCCCTGTCGGAGGAACTCCGGCGACGGTCCGAGCTGGAACCTCTGGACGCGGAGGCCTCCGACGAGGTCCGGGTACGGCTGGGGTCAGCGAAGATCCTATCCCGCTGATGCCGCCGACTTCTCAACGCTTTGGAGGACATTTTGCCGCAGGGCCCACAGATCATTTCTTCATGATCCGGGCCCAGGCAGCGGAGGCAATTGTCGTGTGTGTCAGTTAGTGACATATTTCGGTCACACTGACCACACCGTTTGAAACCACTGGCAGCCATCGGGGGAAAAAGGGCCCCGGCGAGGTCAAAGGACCGGGCTGCCAGGGAAAAACCGAAAACGAAACTGACTAAGTCAGAAAAACCGAAAAAGAAGAAGAGGACTCGTGACCGGCGTCGCGAGTCCGGCGGGAAAAAGACCGGCGTCGAACCGAAGGAAAAAAGAGAAAATATGAGTAAAAATCAACTTTTTTGCGGGGACACGACGGGTACGTCTGTAGGGCTCCGCGGAAAAAAGAAGACTGGCTAAGATGGCACCCTTGGGCGGGAAGAGGACCGCGCATGCGCGCTGCAATTCCCAAAGGCTTTCTTTGAAAGCTGGGGAAAATTGCTCCGCGAGGGCTCCGTCGGCGCCGACGTCACCCATAAGTGAGGACTGACTTCCTGTTTGGTCCTGGAGAAATATATATACCACCACTAAAGATGATCCAACAGACTGTGTAAATTATTGAATGATTGTTTTGATCTCACATATAAGCAACATAATCCCAGGACTGGCCCAAGGATTTCGGTCAGTCTAGGCAGGCCAGACGCTGTGAACTTATGATATGTGGATGACTCAATATTGCTGGCAGAAAAGGAAAAAGATCTCAAATATCTTATTTTAAAGATCAAAAACCAGAGTGCAAATGGTGGGGCTATATTTGAATATGAAAAAAAAGCTAAATTTTGACTACTGGAACTATTGGCAATCAATGGAGAAGAAATCAAAGTAGTCAGATGTTTCAGCTTACTTGGATCAATAGTCACCACTCAATCAAAGAGCAGTCAAGAAACTCAGAAAAGAATCACACTTGAGAAGATGGCTATAAGAAGCATGAACAAGATATTCTGATGCAAGGATAACTTGTTAAACAAAAAGATACAACGTTGTCAAGACAGGAAGAAAAATCAATGCCTTTGAATTATAATGTAGGAGATTACTACAAGTAGCAAGGACTGAAAAAAGATCAAATCAGTTGATTTTGGATGAGATA
Organism: Ichthyophis bannanicus; assembly: GCA_033557465.1. Classification (NCBI taxonomy): domain Eukaryota; kingdom Metazoa; phylum Chordata; class Amphibia; order Gymnophiona; family Ichthyophiidae; genus Ichthyophis; species Ichthyophis bannanicus. Next base: position 702,521,026 of record CM066036.1, read on the forward strand.
CAACTAAAATGCATTTTATAAATCTAAACAGCTGAACTTGAACTTTCACATTTTGGTCATATCACAAGAAAAGACTCACTGGAGAGGGATATTATGCTGAAAAAGGTGGAAACTCAGCAACCTAATGGATTGAGTTCAACAGTAATGAAAACCAACCTAGTCGCTATGAGTGAACTCCACTTGATGGCACTTAGTCATCAATCATAATCCAAATGGCTGATAACCAAAGAATAGACCATAGTTTTTAGGTCTCTGTTATCCAAATATGGGAAATTCTCCTCACCAACCTCAGTTTCAGAAACACTATCTTTACTAACTATGAAACTGGGATTCTAAATTCACAGTTGAATCTGGTGGCGTGCCAAGCCTATTTGTCACCCGGTGCGAATCCCCCCCCCCCCTCCATGAGTGAAATTCTGGGCTTGTGCGCACAGCAAACTTATTGTATTCCTTTGCTAGCTTTCAGTGCTGCCTCTGCACCAGGCCTGGCGTCTGTCCCCTCCCAAGCCGAAGTCTCGCAATACTGTGAAAGATTCTGAATTTACAAGGACATGCCTTCGGTCACACTGAAATAAGAGAATCACTCAGATAGGAAGTTGCTGAGCTGCTTTGGTATGCTCATGCATTTCTTGAGTAGCTTGGTTCCACAGGGGTTTTAGGGTCCAATAAGCAAGTGTCATATGGAGACATGCTATGGAAATATGGACTAGTTTAGTGATTATCTAGCCCAGGTTGTGTCTACTGATTGTGCTTTACTTCCCCCTCTGTGGAAAAGATTCTGTTGACAAAGAGAAAAGCTGCAGCTTGGGTTTGTCTAGTAGAGACAATATGAATTTCAATTGAGATATCTGATTCAAACTAGATAAGAGTAGGTTATAGTGAACTTTAGCAACCGCAAGATATTAAGGAGTTTAAGGGGCCTGTTTACTAATGTGCTGAATTAGCAAGCGGTAACTGTTACTGTATGACTATGACATTTGGCATGTGTTATTTCACACGCTAATTGCTTACCTTGGAAGAGGGTAGGAAATGGGTGGAGAATGGGTGGGTTACGGACATGGAGAGCATCAGGAAGTTAGCACACAGTAAGTTACCATAAATGAACTTTATTGATGACCCCATTGTATTTTTGGATCTTCTGGCCTGGTTCATCCACAATTCGGCTTCTATTCATTCCTGGATTAGTGGAGTAGTTCCTCTAAGTTTTTTTCCCGTTTTGCCTTGGAAGCAGAGAGAAATACTGTTCATCCTTACTTTCATGAATTCAGGAGCTGTTTCGAGGGAGACAAATAACTTTTCAAGAAAAGCCCAGGAGGAGAGACTCCCTTAAGTAGAATAGCCAGACTCCAGGAGCTACATTTATGTTAAAATTTCTGTGCAGATGTTTCATTAGTTATGAACAGAAGAATTTCCTTTTCTTTGAACCCGAACATTTGGTTGATTTTTTGGTATTGAGGGAGGGTATGGTTAAGTTGAATAGTAATGATATACCTTAAGTTCGCTGTCCGATATTGGCCTGCTTTGCTTTATCCTTTATTGTAAATTTTTCCTATTTTAAATTTTTCCTATTCCCCCCTCCCACTTTATATTGTGGGCCAAGGTTTTTCAACTTAACCACACCCTTTTTCCCCCTAGTGGAAGGATTATATTTTTGTAATTATGATATTTCTTGATTTCCTTCTTTCATTGGTTATGAATGTATAAAGAAGTTGAAATGATAAATTTAAAAAACTCACAGATGTGGAAGCATTTTCAAATCTAATTACTGTAGGAAACACATTAGTAGAGGAAGGTGGATGGGTCATCTTATGAACAGTGATATGGATCATCATTTGGTACAGCGAGGGTACAAAAGAGGGTGCCAATCTTAGGCAGGACACTCTATCCAGGGGTGGAAATAGGTGTGATGGGAAAGGTACAGGAAAAAAGAATTTTCTTCCCAAACGGAGCCCTTAGCCTATTCTGCTAGTCAGATGGCATAATAGAAGGCCCAATGCACATCAAAGCAAGCCACCATGGAAGAGATGGGTGGCTTTTGGCAGCACTGTCAAGAGCGAGACTGCAGGCAGCATCAAGGGTGGTGATATGGTACATTGGGGAAATGATAGCCCTGAATGACCATCTCCTAAACATGGTTGAGAAGGTAGGGTTTATAAGACTGCTGTATCTCTTAGCTCCGAAATACCAAGTGCCCTGTAGTCAGTTGAGTCACCAGCTGCAGGCAGAGCTGGCAAAAGCAGAGACTGGCAGTAGCATGCATTTCACCACTGATATTTGGACAAATCAGAATTTTATATATGCCTACCTCTTCTTGACAGCGCACTGGTGGCAGCCAGAAAAAGAAGGAACAGGCTGTAGGTATAACGGAAGAGCCACAGGAGGAGGGGTACTATTGGTATGTGCTACACAACAAAGTACATAAGAACATAAGAAATGCCATACAGGGTCAGACTAAGGTCCATCAAGCCCAGTATCCTGTTTCTGACAGTGGCCAACCTAGGTCATAAGTACCTAGCAGTCTCCCCAAAAGACACAGATTCCTCATTGCTTGTATTGGGTCAAGCAGTGATATCCTGGATCTTTCCCTCCAGGAACTTGTCTAAACCTTTTTTAAACCAACCTACATTAACAGCTTTTACTACATCCTCCGGTAACAAATTCCAAAGTTTGATTACACTTTGAGTGAAAAAATATTTTCACTTATTAGTCTTAAACGTTACCCTGTAGCTTCATTGCATGTCCCTTAATCTTTTTATATTCTGATGACGTAAACAATCGATCTATGTTTACCCGTTCCACTCCATTCATTAATTTATAGACCTCTATCATATCTCTCCTCAGCCGTCTCTTTTCCAGGTTGAAGAGCCCTAACCTTTTTAGCCTCTCTTCATAGGAGTAATGGATGACAACCATATTTGGACCCATATCTTAGCAAAAATAAGGGCAATGTTGCAGGGTACAGAGTACCAAGCTTCTAGGTTTATTTGTAACAGAAAGTGGAAGAAAATGGTCAAGGTAGAATGAAAGGGCTTTCAGGGGAACAGATGCTTTGCACACTTGCTGCACCTGATTGTCAGAGACTGCCTAGACCAGGGGAGAAAGCAAAGAGGCAGCCCTGTCTTGAGGCAAGTGATTAGTAAGTGTCGAAAAATAGCAGAGTATTTTCATCAGATTGAGAAGGGTAGGCAGGAACTACATGAGAAGAAGGAAGCAACTGGGTATTTACTACAGCTTAAACAGGATGTTGGCATGAAGTGGAATTCCACTTATGAAATGGTAGAAAGGTTAAATGAGCAATAGGTGGCCCTGCATCAGATGTCACTGGAGACCGACACTGTCATCAACATGCTCATGAGTTGCAGGATTGGGCAAATATCACACAGGTAATAGAAGTCCTAAAGCCCTTTAAGGGTGCCACGATGGAAATGAGTTCCACAAGGGCTACTTCCATCCTTGCAGTGAATATTTTACAGGAAAAGTTGAGAGAGTTTTCGGCAGTGACAGGGATTACATCAGAGGTTTTGATGATGGTGAACTTCTTGCATGGTCAAGTGGGAAAAAGGATGCAACCCCTTATGAAGAAGGATGCTTATATGCTAGCTGGTCTCTGTGACCCATGGATGAAAGGAATTATTGCTCTGCCGTGCAAGTCAATAACTTACTGGAAGGAAAAGGAGCACCAGGAGTAGGGGGCAGTGGCGGTAGTGATGCACTAGGGAACTTAGTAGGCATGCCCACAAGCAATTCTGCTATCATGAGAACCACTCTGCCACCTACCATGGCCCCCACCTTTACATGCCAGTGGTCCATGAGCCCCAGCAAGGGAAAATCTTTCGTGAGCAAAACCGTAAGTACAATGCTAAGCTGCAGAGGTCAAACTACCACAAGTCATGCTCCTGAACAGACTTCAGTGACACACTACCTTGCAGAGCCCATTGAGGCCATGCACATAGATTCCTTGGCATATTGGACACAAGTCGGCAATCTGGCCAGATCTGGTCAAGGCTGCATAGTATTTCCTGTCCTACCCTCCAACCAGTGTGCCTAGTGAACATATTTTCTCCATGGTAAGGATCATCATGGCACCCCATCACTCACAGCTAGTACTGAAATTGGTGAAAAAGCTAGTGTTTCTGAAGACAAAACCTCCCTTGCTTGGTTTCCCTTCCTTTTCATGCAACTGGGAGGAGGAAAGAGTTATACTGTGGGGTACTTGACTACACTCTTTCTGCCTAGGGGCACACAATGGAGATAAGACTCAGGAATAATCTGAGGAAATATTTATTTACGGAAAGAGTGGTGGATGTATGGAATATTTTCCTAATGAAGGTGGCAGAGATGTGCACTCTTATCTGAATTCAAGAAAGCATGGGAAAATACAGAGGGGATCTCTAAGAAAAAAGAAGGGATTGTAGAGCTTGGTAGTTGGAATGGATGAGCAGACTCGATAGGCATCCATTGTCATTATTCTATGCCTCTTTGTCAAGTTATGTTTCTGACAATTTGCACAACTACCTGTTCAGGACAGTGTCCATTTCTAGTGGCTACCTTTCAGTCCCACATACCAAAACCTAAAAGAAAAATAATCAAGATTTAAAAAAAAAAAACAGAACGGAAATAAAACAAACAAAATGAAAAAACCTCTCTCTCCTGTTGGTGCCAGTCTCACTGTCCTGTCATTTCTGTTATGGCTGCTCCTTAGTTGCCAGTCCTGCTCTTGAGATATGAACCGTAGCCATACTGCAGCGGTCACGAATCCCACTAACACCTGCACAACCACTCTTTGAATAGTTATATTTCAGTCAATATGGCACAACTAGATGATCTCCTTTTTCTTTGCCGTTGCTGCCTGAGTCACTCTGTTGGCACTGTTCTCATGGCTTGGCTTACGGCTCCCTTTCCCCTTCCGCTGCTGATTGGGGTGGTTCATCCCAACCGTCTTGCTATGTGGCTCTGTGACCAGTGTACTTTGGCATTTTCTGGGCTACTCATTCTTCTCCTGCTATACACTTTTCTGGATGCCTCCGACTTGCGATTGTATGCCTCTTTCGATGTTCTGTCACCCACTTTGGCATGCAGTTCCTAACAACTTGAATCCATGAGAAATTGAACCCAACTGGGTAGGCAGACACTACCAGACTACCACAGTGGACAAGCATTGAGTCCTCTCTTCAAAGTTCTTTTCAAATTACTTGATTGACAGTTCATGCAGGGGAGGCTCAGCAACTACTATACCCTTAAGTGAACAATGGTATTTCCTCTATCAGGAGGGATGAGCATGAAGTGCTGATGGAGGAAGGGGATATTCACTTAAACAGCCTAATAGCCAAATCATCCTTAGCTATCACGGGGTGACAAATTGCCCTCACATCCACCATTTTCCATTACTGAACTTGTTGATTACCAGTCTGTCTTTGGCCTCAAATATCAGCCTATCTTGCTGCTATGTTAGCATTCCTCATCTCTTTAGGGAGGAGTAGCCTAATGGTTAAGAACACTGGTTTGGGAACCCAGAGATCATGGTTCGATTCCCACTATCACGCCTTGTGGCTTTGAGCAAGTCACTTAACCCTCCATTGCCTGAGAAAAATCGAAGTTATCAATGTCCCTGTTTAATGTACATAACCAAGTTTAAGTTTCAATGTAAACCGCATTGATTGAAATGATAAAGCGGTATAAAAGACCTGTTAAATAAATACAGTCTAACTCCCACTGCTTCTGAGGCCTTCACCGCAGTGCATCCTTATTTAAATCCCCCAGAATGTCATCTAAGCAGTCTATGAATGTTTCTTCCATCCCAGGGGAATTTTCCTCTGTACTCTAGACTCCTATGCTGGGATCAAAATCCTCAGTGCCAGAACTCTAAATTCCTGGCACACAATTTAGCTTAATATGCCTCACTCTTGAGGTCTGGGCTCATGCTGCTTCTTCCACTTTTGCATTGGCTCTCCTCTGGTGTGTCTTGTAGCCGATCTGGATGCTGTGTTTGTCCTCCTGACATAATTTAGGACCTTGCAGCCAATCTAGGTGCTGTGCAAGTCTCCTTACTATTTTACTTCTCTCAAAGGATCTGGTATACTTCCACCAATTGTGGTGCTGCTTTGCCCTCTTCGACTATCTTGAGGTGTTCACTGCATTTCTGATGGTGGTTTCTGGTACTCATCTTTATGTACTCTCAGTCCCTCTTTTGGTGGCCCTGTGAAGTTTGGGCCATTCTTGATGGCTTGTAGTGCTGCTAGAGATGTCTGCCATCAAGCTTCAAGCAGGTTTGATTCAAATAGAAGGCAAATATGACTGCTACATTTAATGAGGACAAATAGGATGAACGCACAAATATTTTGGCTCCTAAAGACTAACTGAACGGTATATTCTGATAAACAACAAACATAAGAATCTTTGGTGTGCACAATCCTATGTAGTGTCAGAGGCAGAATCAGCCATTTTGTAAATGGATTTTTATTTCCACTACAGAAATTCAGATTTGAGTTCCTGTGTCATAAATATTGGTACGATTTAACACAGAAGCACATTCAGACATATTGTGGAAAACTAAAACAATAAAACCTCATTGAAACTTGGTACCTAAAGCAAAGTTAATCAACTGTAACAGGTGATCTCCGGGAAAGCACAGTTACTTACCTGTAACAGGTGATCTCTGGGAACAGCAGGAATTAGTCCTCACATATGGGTATGTCGGTACCGACGGAGCCTGCGCAGGAAAGCTCCCCAGCCTTTCAGATGAAAGGCTTTTGGGGCCTCCCACTGCACATGCGCGCTGCCTTCCCGCCTTCCTGACCAGCTCTCCTCAGTTTCTCTTTTTCCGTGGAGCCAGCAGGTCGTGTTCCTGTCACCGCTGAAGAAATTGTGAATTTTGTTTGTTTCTTTAGACCGCGTACCTGCCTTCCCCATACCGAAACCGGTACCGCCGGTCTCTCTTTCTTTCTTTATAAAAAAAAAAAAAAAAAACGACTTTTTTATTTTCTTCAGCACAGCTTGGTAACTTTTGTTAGGCCTTAAGGCCTACACAAATTCTCCTCATGGAGAAGCCAGTCCCTGGTTTTAAAAAGTGTACCAAGTGCAGTGCTGTAATTTCTGTCACAGACACCCATGAATGGTGTCTTAAATGTTTGGGACCTGACCACTCCATACCGGACTGCCCATCCTGCACCCAGATGTCTAAATGTGGTTTGCAGAACCGGGCCAACAAGCTCCATGTGCTGTTTCCTTCAGAAGCATCACAGTCATCCAGGTCTTCCTCTCCGGATGGATCTCAGGTAACCAAAACTTCTGTGGGCAAATCCTCTAAAAGCAAATCTCTTTCTAAAGATCGAGAGGCTCTCAATCTTGAGTTCGAGGATTCTGCCCAGGCCAAAAAACCCCGGCGGGAGGCTCCGGCCTCCAAAGCAATCATGGGGTCACAGGTTGACATCGATGGCACGGCCTCGACTGATCACCTGTTGGACTGCTCTGGGGTACCGGCCCATACCGGTACCGACATCCAGGCAGCAGTGGCGTCTATGGGCAATACTGTCCAGACCATGCAGCAGGCCGTTCTGGCATTCATTAAGGCTGCGACGCCCTCGGTACCGATTCCATCGGTACCGACCCCGGTTCCGGTATCCACACCGGATCCAAGACCATCGACTTCCAAGCGTCGATCGGTTCCGCATGCCGGATTCAGGCTTTCGCCCTGTACCGATCCCATGCCCGATACGCCCGATGTCGATACCGATCGGTATGCGTATCGTGCATTGAAAGCACAGAGAGAATACACAGATTCTTCTGATGAATTCAATTCCTCTGATGACTCTGCTGAGCTTGCTCTTCCTGAGGAGCCCTCTTCTCCAAAGAGGAGGATGTCTCCTCCAGAGGATTTATCCCTTCAGGATTTCATTGTTGATGTAGCTAAAGCACTTTCTATTGCTACATCTTCTGAAAAAGAACCCAGATCAAAAAAATTGGATATTTTAGGATACTCTAAAGCTCCTAAAGAGGCAGTCACTCTGCCTATCCATGAAATCCTTCAAGAACACTTGATGGATTTGTGGGAGACTCCTTTAACACTGTCTCCCCATTCCCGTAGGTTGGACACCATGTATCGGGTCCCTCCTTCTCCTGGGTTCCAGAAAACTCAGCTGCCTCACCACTCTATTGTGGTGAAGTCTGCCATGAAGAAAATAAAGAGTCCTAAAAGGCATTCTTCTACCCCTCCAGGGCGAGAATGTAAGACCCTGGACTCTTTTGGTAGAAAGATGTTCCAGGCTAGTATGCTTATAGCCAGGATCAATTCTTATAGCCTTTATATGGGCATGTTTCTTGGACAACTTGCCCTAAAGGTACAGCATTTTGCCCCCTTTATCCCTGATGATCAAAGGGCGGACTTCTTTTCTATGGTGACACAACTTTCAGAGGTCTCCAAGTTCTCCAACAGGGCAGCCTTTGATTCCTTTGAGGTTGCTGGCAGGGCTTCGGGAATTGCTATTGCAGCCCGACGTCTCGCTTGGCTCCAGGCTTCTGACCTAGAACCCTGGGTTGTAGATGGCCTCAGGAATCTGCCCTGTACAGGTGAGAACTTATTTGGTGAAGACTGGCAAATTAAAGCTGCTCAAATGGATGCAGAAAATGCCACTCTAGATAGACTTTCTAAGTCTACTTCTACCCCTGCCAAAAAGAAGTCTTTTAAAAGGCCTTACTATAAGAAGGCCAGGTTTTCCACAACTACTGGCCAGCAATCTGCTCAGCCTCGCTTTGCTGCTAAGCGTCAGCAATCTAAGCAAGTAAAGTCAAAGCCTGCAGTGTCTGCTACACCCCAGCAGGCTCAACCCCCTCAGGGGTTTTGACTTGCCCCTAGAGAACTTGCCGTTTCTGGCTCTAGAACAACCAGAGCCCCTCACCATTCCTGGAAGGCTAGCTCATTTTGCTCCCAGATGGGAACAAATCACATCAGAGCAATGGACCCTCTCTATTATCAGGGAGGGCTACAAACTTCATTTCTCCAGCCTTCCTCCCCATACCATGGTGAGGCAATTCAGTTCTCCCCCATCTCTTCTGACCCTGTTGGGTCAGGAAGTCTCTTCTCTCCTTGCCCAAGGGGCAATAGAGGAGGTTCCTCCTCCACAACAGGGGTTAGGTTTCTACTCCCCTTATTTTCTCATAACAAAGAAGACAGGGGGCTTCAGACCTATCCTAGATCTGAGAGAATTGAACAGGTTTCTATTCAAGGAGAAATTCAAAATGCTCTCTCTGGGCCTTCTCCTTCCATACCTTCAGAGTCAGGATTGGCTTTGTTCTCTAGATCTCAAGGATGCGTACACTCATATACTCATCCATCCATCCATCCCACAGAAAATATCTTCGCTTTCTTTTCCAGGGAAAACATTTCCAGTACAGAGTACTACCCTTCGGTCTGGCCTCTGCTCCAAGAGTCTTCACAAAATGCATGGCAGTCGTAGCCGCATTTCTCAGAGACATGGGAATCTTTGTCTTCCCATATCTGGACGACTGGCTCATCCGAGCTCCATCTCAGTCAGAAGTCCAGATTTCTCTGGACTGCACAAGGCGTATTCTTCAATATCTGGGACTTGTGGTAAACGTTCCCTAGTCCCAACTCATCCCTACTCAGTCCCTGGAATTCATAGGGGCCCAATTGGACTCCACCACTGCAAGGGCCTACCTCCCTTTGGTCCGAGGCCAAAGGCTAATAAGCTTGGCCTCCCAGGCTCAGTCCAGAAGTCACTTGTCAGCCAGAGAAATGCTGCAACTTCTGGGCCACATGGCCTCCACGGTCCATGTGGTGCCCTACGCTCGTCTTCATATGAGGGCAGCTCAATGGCTTTTGGCCACCCAGTGGTCTCAAGCATCAGGACTCCTCTCAGATCAAATACTCACCTCAAAACGACTGTTTTGGTCTCTCCAGTGGTGGACATCCTCCAAAAATCTGTTGTTGGGGATTCCCTTCCAACCTTCGTTGCCCCAAGCAACCCTCACAACAGATGCCTCCCAAACAGGGTGGGGAGCTCATCTCCAACACATCTCCACTCAGGGCACCTGGTCTCCTCAGGAGACCACCCTTCACATCAACCTTCTGGAACTGCGAGCAATCTTCCTTGCCCTCACAGTCTTCCACACCCTCCTTTGTCAACCTGACTGTTCTAGTCCAGACAGACAATCAGGTAGCCATGTTCTATGTCAACAAACAAGGAGGGACGGGCTCTCTGTCGCTTTGCAACGAAGCTCTCAGATTATGGGCCTTCGCCAGAGAGCATCAAATTCATCTTCTGGTAGTATATCTTCCAGGAGTTCAAAACTCTCGGGCAGACAGACTCAGTCGAGTTCTGCTCCCACACGAATGGTCCCTGCATATGGACCAGATACGCAGAATCTTTCAGGAATGGGGGACCCCGGACATAGACCTCTTTGCAAGTCCGTGGAATGCCAAACTTCCCCGGTTCTGTTCCAGGACTCCGTGTCAGGGAGCTCAGGCCAACGATGCCTTTCTCCTACATTGGGGTCAGGAATTCCTGTACGCTTTTCCACCCATTCCTTTGATTCCCAAGACTCTGTTCAAACTTCAGAGGGATCACGGATCCATGATCCTCATTGCTCCACGCTGGCCACGCCAAGTGTGGTTCCCTCTCCTTCTACAGCTCTCCCAGGGCTCCTCCCTGGACCTGGGAGCTGCACCAGACCTTCTGTCTCAGGAGCAGGGGACTTTGTGGCATCCAAACCCCAAGTCCCTACATCTCCGAGCTTGGTTACTGAAGGCTTAAGCCTTCATGAGTTTAATCTTTCCCAACCAGTGAAAGATATCCTTCATGCCTCTAGGAAACCCTCTACTAGGCGTTCCTATGCTTTCAAATGGAAACGTTTTTCCATTTGGTGTGCGCAACAGGGTCTTGACCCTCTAGCACTTCCTTTGAATTCTCTACTGGACTATCTCCTGCATCTTTCCAATGCAGGCCTTAAGACGAATTCAGTACGAGTCCATTTAAGTGCTATTGCAGCATCCTTAAAACCTATAAATGGACAACCTGTCTCCTCTCATCCTCTTATTGCAAGATTCATGAGAGGCCTGACCCTCACTAAGCCTCCCATCCGACCTCCTCCGGTAGCATGGGACTTGAATTTAGTTCTGGGTCAACTTATGAAGCCACCTTTTGAACCGTTGGTATCTACCTCCCTGAAATTTCTTTCCTGGAAGGTTCTTTTCCTTATTGCAGTCACTTCGGCTCGCCGCATCAGTGAACTGCAGGTTTTGGTGGCTAATCCACCTTATACCAGATTTTCATCATGATAAGGTGGTCCTTAGGACGAATCCCCACTTTATGCCTAAAGTGGTCTCGCCTTTTCATCTTAATCAAGAGGTATATCTACCTGTTTTTTTCCCGGCTCCTCATGCATCCAGTGCAGAGAGGAACTTTCATACTCTTGACTGTAAAAGAGCTCTCGCCTTTTACCTCAACAGGACTCAGCCACATCGAAAGTCTTCCCAACTTTTCGTGGCTTTTGATCCTTCTCATTTGGGACTTCCAGTCACCAAACGTACACTTTCCAATTGGATTGCTCAGTGTATTTCTTTTGCTTACCAGAGTAAGAACATTTCTCTGGAAGGCCATGTCACCGCTCACAATGTGCGAGCCATGGCCACTTCTATGGCTCATCTTCACTCTGTGTCCATAGATCAGATCTGTCGAGCAGCCACTTGGGCCTCGGTTCATACCTTCACAGCCCATTACTGCTTGGACAAGGACTCCCGCCGAGATGCCTTGTTTGGTCAGGCTGTCCTCAAACACCTGTTCCATACTTAAACAACTCCTGCCCACCTTCCCTGGATGGATGCCTGAGATCCATGTGAAGATGGTTTACCCTTGGAGGGGGATCTCCCAGGCATCTTAGCTAGGGAGTCCCCATATGTGAGGACTTATTCCTGCTTGTTCCTGGAGATAGCACAGTTACTTACCTGTAACAGGTGATCTCTGGGAACAGCAGGAATTAGTCCTCACAACCACTGTTCCCTCTAAGCTGTGCGCATGTGCGCGCGCACACACCTCGCCGAGCGAGCGCACATACTTTACAACAGAGCGCACAAAAATTACGGTTCTGATTCTGATAGAAAACAACACAGACATCTTAAAATTGAAAAGTTGTTGTGTATTTCCAGTTTTCACAAGTGCTACAATATTTTCTAGTGCAATCAATGTGGTGTACATACTGTATTCTGACGTGTAGTCAAATTTTAAAGTATATAACTCCGAGAGTCGTTATGTGGCGCACAAAAATTTAACCTTCCTTCAAAAGCTGCACAGCTGATATTTTATGCGCACACAGCCTACAGAAAATTAGAGGGAACATTGCTCACAACCCACCCACCTCCCCTAGGAGTTGTATCTCTATCTATCTATCTTCCTTTCCTCTCTCTCTATTGTCTCAGCTTTAAACTCGAACTGAGGAGAGCTGGTCAGGAAGGCGGGAAGGCAGCGCGCATGTGCAGTGGGAGGCCCCAAAAGCCTTTCATCTGAAAGGCTGGGGAGCTTTCCCGCGCAGGCTCCGTCGGTACCGACAGACTTATTCCTGCTTGTTCCTGGAGATCAGCAGGAATTTAGTCTTCACTTATGGGTATCGTCGGTACCGAAGGAGCCTGCGTGGGAACGCTCCCCAGCGTCCAATTAGAAAGCTTTTGGGAGCATCCCACAGCGTCTGCGTGCTGCCTTCCCGCCTTTCCCAACAGCCTCTCTCCAGTTTTTAAAGCTGAGACAAAGAGAGAGAGAGAAAGAGAGAAAGAAAAGAAAAGAGAGATACAACTCCTAGGGGAGGTGGGTGGGTTGTGAAGACTAAATTCCTGCTGTTCCCGGAGATCACCTGTTACAGGTGAGTAACTATGCTATTTCCAGGAACAAGCAAGAATGTAGTCTTCACATATGGGGACTCCCTAGCTTTAGATGCCAGGGAGAGACCCCAGAAGTTGTGTGCCCCTGTGAAAGGGCTCGACTCCCCCCCCATGGATCTCTGGCATCCTACCGGGAATGGTGGGTAGGAGTTAATTAAGTATGGAACAGGTGTCATAGAAAAGCCTGACCAAACAAGGCATCCCGGCGGGAGTCCTTGTCCAAGCAGTAATGGGCTGTGAAGGTATGAACCGAGGCCCAAGTAGCTGCTCGACAGATGTTGTCAATAGACACAGAGTGTAGATGAGCCATTGAGGCTGCCATGGCTCTCACATTGTGAGCTGTGACATGGCCTTCCAGAGAAAGGTCTTTACTCTGATAGGTAAAAGAAATACACTGTGCAATCCAATTGGACAATGTCCTCTTGGAGACTGGGAGTCCCAAATGAGAAGGATCAAAAGCAACAAAGAGTTGAGAGGACTTTCTATGTTGCTGTGTCCTTTGTAAGTAAAAAGCAAGTGCTCTTTTACAGTCCAAAGTATGAAGACTCCTTTCTGCATTTGAAGCATGAGGCCTTGGAAAAAATACAGGCAGGTAAACTGCTTGGTTTAAATGAAAAGGTGAGATTACCTTTGGCATAAAGTGTGGATGAGTCCTAAGGACTACCTTATCATGATGGAACCTCGTATAAGGAGGATCAGCCACTAATGATTGCAACTCACTAATGCGACGTGCTGATGTGATTTCAATGAGAAAGACAATCTTCCAGGAAAGGAATTTCAAGGAGGTAGTAGCTAGAGGTTCAAAAGGCGGCTTCATGAGCTGTCCAAGAACCAGATTTAGGTCCCATGCTACCAGTGGTGGCCTAATGGGAGGCTTAGTTAGGAGGCCCCTCATAAATCTCGCTATGAGAGGATGAGAGGAAATAGGTTGTCCATTTAAAGGCTTGAAAGAAGCTGAAATAGCACTTAAATGGACTCGTACAGAGTTAGCCTTAAACCCTGCATTAGATAAATGAAGGATATACTCCAATAATGATTCCAGAGGTATCACCAGGGGGTCAAGACCCTTCTGCGAACACCATATGGAAAACGTTTTCCACTTATAAGCATAAGAGCGTCTTGTGGAAGGCTTTCTAGAAGCATAAAAGATATCCTTTACTTGTTGAGACAGGTTAAGACCATGAAGGTCTAGGCCCTCAGCAACCAGGCCCTGAGATGCAGTGAGTCGGGATCGGGATACCACAACATCCCGTCCTCCCGAGACAGGAGATCTGGAGCAGATCCTAACTCCAGAGATGGAGCTTGAGAGAGATGTAGGAGGAGAGGATACCACACCTGCTGTGGCCAATGTGGAGCTATGAGAATCATATGGCCTCTGTCTCTCTGAAGCTTGAATAGGGTTTTGGGAATTAGGGGAATGGGTGGAAAGGCATATAGGAAGTCCTGACCCCAATGGAGGAGGAAAGCATCCCTGGCCTGAGAACCCTGAGCTGGAATTCTGAAACAGAATCGGGGAAGTTTGGCATTCAATGGACTTGCAAAGAGGTCTATGTCCGGAGTTCCCCAAATTTGAAAAATATTTGCTACCTGGTCTGCATGAAGAGACCACTCGTGGGGAAGCAGAACTCGACTGAGTCTGTCTGCCCAGGAGCTTTGAATGCCTGGCAGATACACCGCAAGGAGATGAATCTGATGCTCTCTGGCGAGGGCCCATAGTCGCAAAGCTTCACTGAAAAGTGACAGAGAGCCTGTTCCTCCCTGCTTGTTCAGGTAGCTACTTGATTGTCCGTCTGAATTAGGACTGTCTTGTAGCTCAGCTGGGTGTGGAACACTCGAAGAACAAGGAAGATTGCACTGAGTTCCAAGAGATTGATGTGTAGATGGGTCTCCTATGGAGTCCAGGCGCCTTGGGTAGAGAGATCTTGCAGGTGAGCTCTGGGGTGGGGGCTGTTGGAAAGGGGACCCCACTAACAGGTTTTGGGTTGATTGCCACCATTGTAGGGGCAAAATAAGGCGACTTGAGTTTGCTATTTTGTCTGATAGTGGACTCAAGCATCAGGCTGCCTGAGTAGATAGAGTCCATTGGGCTGCTCTCATATGGAGGCGAGCATAGGGAACCACATGCACGGTAGATGCCATGTGGCCTAGCAATTGTAACATTTCCCGAGCAGTGAGATGAGTTTTTAACACTGCTTGGGAAGCTAACTGCACAATGCGAAGACAGCGGGGCTGTGGAAGATAGGCCCTTGCTTTCCTGGTATCCAGCATAGCTCCTATAAACTCTAGAGACTGAGTGAGAGTTAGGTTGGATTTTGGGGTGTTTATGACCAGGCCCAAATACTGAAGTATACGTATTGTGGAAGATAGGGAAATTTTGGCCTCTGATTCTGATGGCGCTCGAATGAGCCAGTCGTCTAAGTAGGGGAAGACGAATATTCCTAGAGTGCAAAGAAATGCTGCCACTACAGCCATGCATTTCGTACTTGGTGCTGAGGCCAGGCCAAAAGGAAGAACCCTGTACTGGTAGTGCTTCCCCTGAAATAGAAACCGAAGGAATCTTCGGTGAGTTGGATGGATGAGAACATGGGTGTACACATTCTTGAGATCTAGAGAACAAAGCCAATCCTGACTCTGAAGGTATGGCAGAAGAGTTCCTAGAGAAATCATCTTGAACTTCTCCTTGAACAGGAATTTGTTCAATTCTCTAAGGTCTAAAATGGGTCTGTGTCCCCCCGATTTCTTTGGAATAAGGAAATAGGGGGAGTAAAACCCTGTACCCTGTTGGGAAATGGGTACGTCTTCTATAGCCCCGTGTGCAAGAAGTAAATTAACCTCTTGACTTAACTGATTTTCGAGCGAAGTCTGAAAATTGAACCGTCTTACAACTGTAGGAGGGGGCATGTTGAGGAAATGAAGCTTGTACCCCTCCTTTACAATGGAGAGAGTCCATTCTTCTGCTGTTATCTGCTCCCATCTGGGGGCAAAATAACACAACCTTCCTGGAATAGTGGAGGGCTCTGGCCCGTTGAAGGCCAGGAAGGCCAAATTCTCTAGATTGGAGTCAAAGTCCCTGTGGAGGCTGAGTCTGTTGGGCCAGTTGAGGCTTAGCAGACTTTGTTTTTCTTTGTTTTGGTGGCTGCTGTCCCTTTCGGGTAGACTGACCTGCAGAATGCCCCTGCTGGATATAAGAGGGGTAAAACCTCTTCTTTTTAGAGAAGAATGGTAAAACCTCTTCTTTTTAGAGAAGAATGGATTTTCTCCTTGCAGGATCAGCTGTAGCCTTGGATACTCTATCCAACGTGGTGTTCTCAGCATCCAGCTCATTAGCTTTCTCTTGCCGATTTTTGCCAAAGAGATTTTCGCCTGTGCAAGGGATATTCCCCAGTTTGTCCTGTACCCAGAGTTCTAAGTCAGATGCCTGCAGCCAGGCAATCCTACAAGCACCTTGTGATAAGGAAGCTTATCATAGCTCAGGAAGGAGCTATAGGAAAGGTGAAGTGACTCTGAACAAGCAACCTGTCAGTTCTGGTAGAAATAAGAAAACAGAATTTTCCCATAAAAGACTACCAGTCCCAGAATGCACCAGGTTTCCAACAGCCATTAGAGGAGCTGAAGTGGGGAAACGTGTGTTCAATCAGGAGGGCTATGAGGTAATCCCTAAGCACTCATCTCAAAGGGCAGGGCCTGATTCAGCACAGCTGCGCTGTGTTAGGGTGGAGCACTCATCTAGGCAGAATAAAGGTAGAGTTTATTCTACAGAGAATGATCCTCATCCTCATCATCTTCATGCTCAACTTGGATATCCTCATCCTCAGTTTCATCTGGAGGATCATCAGAAGCAGAAGCCAAACCGGACGGACAGAGGGCAAGAAACCCTTTGGAAGAAAGAAAAGCCTTTGGGAGGCCTAGAGGAGTCTGGAGCAGTACGTATACTGGGAGGCATTCCAAGGGCCAGCATACACCATTGGACTGGGGAAAGCCAGAGAAATGGTGCTGCAGAGCTAGGAATCTCCAGACGGTACCTGTGAGGGAGACGGCTGCACGTGGAAGGGACCCTAAGACCCGTGCCAGAAGGTATGTGAAGAGAGATCCAGTGCCCAGGGATCTGGATTGGAAGGCTGGACATAGGAACTGGACTACATACTGGCCAGGCTATATAGAGAGGAACTCTAACAGCAATGGAAGCTCAGGTATGAACACTGATCTATGCCCTAGCTATAACCTTGAAAGACAGCAGGGAAACAAGTATTCTCCTGAAAGTGCTCCATTGAGAAATTCATCTGTGCCAATCCATGATATTGAACCCATGATTGTTGAAGAAGGGGGAGGGATTGCAGATGAAGAATGTGTTTACATGGATTGCTCTCTGTCTAAACTCCTTTGGTGATTTTCTGTTATAAAGTACAGCAACCATCACAAAGAAATACAAACTTTTTCTTTAATCTACTCAGAAAAGCTCCTGAGTAGGATTTCTAGCCACGCAGTAGAAAGCAAGCCAGCTAAGGGGTTTCAGCTGGGTAACTGCTAGCAATTGAGCCTTACCTAATTGCTTGTGAGCTCTGAGGGAATCACTTCTGAATCTATGTGGGAAGATATAAGAAGTTAACCTGAAAAGAACAGTTTTTCTCTTCTTTGTGGATATTGTTTGTTTGATACACTGCTAAGAAAATATTAGCTAAAAGACCTGAATAGGGTTACCAACCAGGTCTTATTTCTTTTGCTTTGATTGCCTGACAAGTTCAAATGTTGTTTTCCTGATTTTGTTTTTCCAAGTTTAACACTGAAAGCAAGTAACCTGATTTGTGTGCTACCAAGCATATCTGTGTTGGGAGAAATAACCCCATAAATTTTATTTATTTTATTTAGTATACATTTGTATACCGCTACTTCCAGCGATCAGCAGCGGTTTGATTACAGATTGGAAATTGTCAAATCATGACAGGAAATTTTTGAGGTATAAACACATTGATTAGACAGGAAAGCACAGCACACAGAGAACTATTTTACAGGGAACATGGGCTATGGAGGGTTAAGTGGCTTGCCCAAGACCACAAGGAGCACCTGTGGGACTAGAAACCCCAGTCCTTCCGGCCCAAGGTTGCTGTCCTCTAGTGGGATTTGAACCCCCGACCTTCCGGCCCGAAGTACCTTGCCCCAACCACTAGGCCACTCCTCCACACATAAATAAATATCTTATTGGCTTTACCATCAAGCACAACTAATTATTGTGAGCAGCTGTGTCTGGTGTGAATGGACTGCACTGACCACAATCCCTTGCAAATCATATTGACATATGCACTTGCCAAGACTGTGAACATTCTCACCCAGGCAGCCGTCTGACAATCTATGGCAATGGCAGAGGTTCTGCTTATGCACTCAAAGCCGTCAAAAGATGCATGATTAACAAACTTGGAAACATCTTGGGCATGTTTGACAAGTGTAAGATAATCTTGCCTCTTATCATCAGGAAGGAGAGGGCTCATAAGCTCTAGATCTCCTGTAACCTCCTTAAAGAACATTCCCATATATAAAATGTAGGAACTAATCCTGGCAGAAAGAATAGAGGCCTAGAAGGTTCGACACCCAAAGGCATTAAGAGTCCTACATTCACGTCCTGGCGGATTAGATGCATGTCTTTCTGCACTCTTGATCCTTCTCATAGCTGATTCCACTACCATGGAGTGGTGTGGTAAATGGGTTTTTTGAAATCTAGGACAAGGAGGTATTCGATGCATGGTATCAAGCCTACGAGAACGAGGAGAGGTGGTAAGAGGTGTTTCCCACATTCTTAGCATGAGATCATGCAAGATCTCATGAATTGGCAAAGTAGACGCCTCCTTGGGAGCTTTAGGATATTGTAAAATCTCTAATTCCCTTGCTCTGGGCTCTGTTTCAGGAATCACTGTGATAGAAAGACCTCTAGCCACCTCCCGGATGAAATCCTGAAAGGATATATCCTCTGGAGGAGACATCCTACGTTTAGGAGAGGAAGGCTCCCCTCAGAGAGAAGTACACCGGTACCGACAGAGCTGTCAGAATCCTCAGACTCCTCGTAGGATTCAAAGTATCTCCTATCCGGGTGCTCTTGCAAAGCACGATACCGGTACCGATCGAAGTCGGTACCGGAGGGATCCGGTACCGGCCTGTCTATACCAGAGAAAACAGCATGACTCGGTGTCGGTAACACAGTTGCCGACTTGTCGATGCTATCGGTACCGGTACCAATATCGGTGCCAGAACCAGTGTCGATACCGGTTGAACCATCTGAAGCAGTCCTTAAGGCAACAAAGCCGCAAGAAGAGCTGCCAGACTGCGTTCAATAGCCAAGAACCTCTGGTCTATTGACGCTGCCAATGCCTGAGTATTGGTACCGGACGAAGCAGCCGGTACCCCAGAGCATGTCACCAGTAGTTCTGCCAAGGTTGAAGCCTCGAGAACATCCTGGAGCCCCGATAGTGCTTTGGAAGCCGAAGCCTCCCGCCGGGGCAATTTTGCCGGTACAAGTCCCTCAAGGGCAACGCCAGAGGCATCTCGATGCTTGGAAGGAGGTCTACCCTTTGAGGACCAGCCAGATTTATGTTTGGTTACCTGAGATCCATGGGAGGAAGACGAAGCCCTGGAAGACGTCGATGCCACGGATGCTGCATCAGAGGGAAAAAGGGTGCTAAGCTTAGCAGCTCGGTTTTGCTGACCCCTCTTCAACATCATCCCACAGGCAACACACTCCGAGATGGAGTGGTCAGGACCTAAACATTTAAGGCACCACTCATGAGTGTCAGTGACGGAGATGGTACCGCCACACTTGGAACACTTTTTAAAACCCAAGGCGGGTTTTTCCATTCTGAAGGAAAAGTTGGGCCTAGTGCCCAAAATGGTGCGTAGCACCCGACACAAAAAATACTGGAAAGTCCAGAGAAAAGATGACAAAAAAATTATTTATTTATTTATTTATTTATTTTTTAAAAAGAAAGAAAGAACCGGTGGTACCGGTATAGCGTCGAGGAAGGCAGACGCTACCACAAAAAAAGAATGAAAAAAATGGGATAATTTCTGCGATGACAGGAAAAATGACCTGCTAGCTCCGCGGAAAACGAAGAACTGGAGAGAGGCAGTTGGGAAAGGTGGGAAGGCAGCACGCAGGCGCTGTGGGATGCTCCCAAAAGCTTTCTAATTGGACGCTGCGTTCCCGCGCAGGCTCCGTCGGTACCGACGATACCCATATGTGACAACTACATTCCTGCTTGTTCCTGGAGATAGCACAGTTACTTACCTGTAACAGGTGATCTCTGGAAACAGCAGGAATTAGTCCTCACATATGGGTACGTCGGTACCGACGGAGCCTGCGCGGGAAAGCTCCCCAGCCTTTCAGATGAAAGGCTTTTGGGGCCTCCCACTGCACATGCGCGCTGCCTTCCCGCCTTCCTGACCAGCTCTCCTCAGTTCGAGTTTATAGCTGAGACAATAGAGAGAGGAAAGGAAGATAGATAGAAGATACAACTCCTAGGGGAGGAGGGTGGATTGTGAGGACTAATTCCTGCTGTTCCCAGAGATCATCTGTTACAGGTAAGTAAGCGTAGTTACTCACCTGTAACAGGTGTTCTCCAGGAGCAGCAGGAATCAGTCCTCACTTATGGGTGACGTCGGCGCCGACGGAGCCCTCGCGGAGCAATTTTTCCCCAGCTTTCAAAGAAAGCCTTTGGGAATTGCAGCGCGCATGCGCGGTCCTCTTCCCGCCCAAGGGTGCCATCTTAGCCAGTCAGATGACATAGCTAAAAAAGACAGCATAAAAATTTGCAAAAAAAGTAAAGCAGACGATTGCAACTCCAAGGGGAGGAGGGAGGGTTGTGAGGACTGATTCCTGCTGCTCCTGGAGAACACCTGTTACAGGTGAGTAACTACGCTTTCTCCAGGACCAAGCAGGAAGTCAGTCCTCACTTATGGGACTCCCAAGCTCAAGGCTACCGGAGACCCTAAGCACAAAAATGAGCTCCCTCTAGCTCAGCAGCACAGAAGGAAAGAATCTTCGCTGAATTATTACCCACCGGTAGCCCACATCCGGGATGGAGGGTAGGAGTTGCTCAGACCTCAAAGAGATTACGGAGGACTGCCTGTCCGAAAGCACTGTCCCTGCGGGACTCCCTCTCGAGACAGTAATGGACCGCAAAAGTCTGGCTCGAAGACCAAGTAGCGGCCCGGCAGATGTCTGCCAGCGGAACAGAGCGGAGGTAAGCCACTGACGTAGCCTTTGCCCGAACGCAATGAGCCGTGACTCGACCTTCCAAGGAGAGTCCGGCTGCCCCATAAGCCCAAGAGATACAGTCCGCAACCCAGATGGACAGAGTACGCTTGGAGACCGGGAGCCCCAATTTATTGGGGTCAAAAGACACAAAAAGCTGAGCAGCTTTACGGTGCTCCCGCGTACGGTCAAGGTAGAAGTTCAAAGCCCTTCTACAGTCCAGGGTATGGAGGACCGTTTCAGCTCGGCTGGAGTGTGGTCTGGGAAAGAAGGTTGGAAGTACCACCTCCTGATTGACGTGAAAAGGGGAGACCACTTTTGGAAGAAATTTAGGGTGAGTCCGTAGGACTACCCTATTTTTGTAGAACCGAGTGTAAGGGGGATCAGACACGAGGGCCTGCAATTCACTTACGCGTCTAGCGGAAGTGAGGGCTATCAAGAACAGTGTTTTCCAAGACAGAAAACGGAGAGAACAGGTAGCCATAGGTTCAAAAGGCGGACAGGTGATCCGCTGCAAAACCACATTCAGGTCCCAGTCAGGCGCTGGCGGGCGCAGAGGTGGTTTAAGTAGAAGGAGACCTCGGAGAAACCTCGCTACGAGAGGGTCGCTGGAGAGAGGTCTGACCTCCACCGGCACATGATGTGCCGAAAGAGCACTGAGGTGAACTTTGACGGAGTTGGACTTAAGTCCCAGATTAGAGAGGTGTAGCAAGTACTGCAAGATCACCGACACCGGGCAGGCGAAGGGATCCTGAGACTGTTGGGTACACCAAACGGAAAAGCGACGCCATTTAAGGCCGTAGCATTTGCGGGTAGAAGGTCGTCGCGAAGCCAAGACGACCTCCTCCACCTCTGCCGGCAGGAGAAGGGGAGCAAGGACTACCCTCTCAGCAGCCAGGCCATTAGGTTGAGAGACCTGAGGTTGGGGTGTAGCAGAGACCCCTGATCCTGAGTGAGGAGATCCGGTTGAAACCCCAGAGGGAATGGATCCTCCACCGCTAATTGCAGCAGGAGCGGAAACCACGGCTGTCTGGGCCAGCGAGGGGCCACCAGGATCATGAAGGCATTGTCCCGGAGAACCTTGAAAAGAGTCCGAGAGACTAGCGGGATGGGAGGGAAAGCATACAGAAGGCTCCCCGACCATGAGAGTAGAAAAGCTTCTGAACAACCAAGGGATCCAGACGCCACTCGTGCGGCTGAAGGATCCTGCTGAGTTTGTCCGCCAGGTAATTCTCTTGGCCTGGGAGATAAACTGCCTTGAGGAGAATGCCGTGACTGACGGCCCAAGAGCAGAGCTTCTGTGCCTCCCGGCAGAGGAGGAAGGAGCCTGTGCCCCCTTGCTTGTTCACGTAGAACATGGCAACTTGATTGTCCGTCTGGACAAGGACGGACTGATGAGAAGTCAGGTGGGAGAAAGCCTTGAGAGCCAGGCGGATCGCCCTGAGCTCCAGGAAGTTGATCTGCTGAGCAGACTCCCACGTGGTCCAGAGGCCCTGAGTACGTGCCGCTTGGCAATGCGCACCCCAGCCCAGGAGGGATGCATCTGTCGTCAGCACCCGGGCCGGCTGAGGTGACTGGAAAGGCATTCCGAATATCAGGTTCGGCTGATGAAGCCACCACCGGAGAGACGAGATCAGCGGCTCGGAGACGCGCACTAGGTCTGCTAGGCCGCCTGTGGCTTGTCGCCACTGCTGGCGGAGACACCATTGAGCAGGCCGCATATTCAGGCGGGCATTGGGGTCACATGGACGGTGGAAGCCATCTGGCCGAGTAGTCTCAGGAAGCGGCGGAGACCAGGGGCTGGCTGCGAAAACGGTCGGCTAGCTCCATGAGCCGTTGAGCCCTGTCGAGCGGTAGGTATGCTCGTGCCTGAGGAGTGTGCAGCCTTGCGCCGATGAACTCGAGATCCTGTGAGGGGAGCAAAGTGGACTTTGCGAAGTTTATAACAAAGCCCAAGTGCTGCAGAAGAGTCACCGTGCGGCGCGTGGCGTTGGTGACCTCCAGAGCGGACGCTGCTCTGATGAGCCAGTCGTCGAGGTACGGAAAGACATAGAGGCCGTGAAGCCGGAGATGGGCCGCCACCACCGCGAGACATTTTGTGAAGACTCGCGGTGCGGAGGACAGGCCAAAGGGCAGTACTCTGTACTGGTAATGATTTCCTGCCACCACAAACCTTAGGTATTGTCGGTGGCTTGGGTGGATGAGGATGTGCGTGTAGGCATCCTTTAGATCCAAGGAGCATAGCCAATCTCCCTGCTGGAGGTAGGGCAGAAGGATTCCAAGGGTAAGCATCTTGAACTTCTCTCGCACGAGGAACTTGTTGAGGTTGCGCAGGTCCAGGATGGGTCTGAGGCCTCCTGTTCTCTTTGGTATCAGAAAATACCTGGAGTAAAAGCCTTGACCTCTCAGGTGGTGGGGCACCGGTTCCACCGCCTGTTCCTGCAGAAGACCTGCTAATTCCTGAAGGAGTAGTTCCCTGTGCAGAGGGGGTCGTGGAGGTTCTCCCGGAAAAAAAGGAGGGAGGGACCTGGTGGAAGTGGAGAAGATAGCCTTCTCGCATGACTTGAAGCACCCAGGCATCTGAGGTGATGCTGGACCACCTGTGGGCGAAGTGAACCAGCCGGCCTCCGGTGCTGGGAGGAACCAGCGGGGGGGAGAGGCTATGCTTAGTGAGTCAAAAACCCCCACCCTGCTGAGCAGGGGCTGGTGGTGCAGGCTTGGGGGCTTGCTGCCTACGGGACCCGTTTCCCCGTCCCTTGGCCTGCTGGCCCGGTTGGGGAGCTGCAGGGGCCTGATAATGGGGGTATTGTTTGTAGGCAGCCGCCTTCCTCGGGTAAAAGGACTTCTTCCCCGAGCCCTTCTTTTTCTGGGAAGGGGCGGAGGTCTTCCTAGAAAGCCTAGTCCTGGTGAGAGTCTCCGTCTCAATTTGTGCAGCCTTTTCAGCCATGGGCTTGCCAAAGAGGTTTTCGCCTCGGCAGGGGACATCGACCAACTTGTCCTGCACCCAGGTGACTGAAGCCAAGCCTGTCGGCGGGCACCGATGCCGGCTGCGGCCACTCGAGCCGACGCTTCAAAGCCATCATAGGCTGCTCGGGATATGAATTTTGAGCATTCCCGAATACCCGTTCGAACCGAATGGAAAAAAAAGAGAAATTCTGAAGAAAAAATCAACTTTTTCGCGGGGACACGACGGGTACGTCTGTAGGGCTCCGCGGAAAAAAGAAGACTGGCTAAGATGGCACCCTTGGGCGGGAAGAGGACCGCGCATGCGCGCTGCAATTCCCAAAGGCTTTCTTTGAAAGCTGGGGAAAATTGCTCCGCGAGGGCTCCGTCGGCGCCGACGTCACCCATAAGTGAGGACTGACTTCCTGCTTGGTCCTGGAGAAACTGTGCTATCTCCAGGAACAAGCAGGAATAAGTCCTCACATATGGGGACTCCCTAGCTAAGATGCCTGGGAGATCCCCCTCCAAGGGTAAACCATCTTCGTATGGATCTCAGGCATCCATCCAGGGAAGGTGGGCAGGAGTTGTTTAAGTATGGAACAGGTGTTTGAGGACAGCCTGACCAAACAAGGCATCCCGGCGGGAGTCCTTGTCCAAGCAGTAATGGGCTGTGAAGGTATGAACCGAGGCCCAAGTGGCTGCTCGACAGATCTGATCTATGGACACAGAGTGAAGATGAGCCATAGAAGTGGCCATGGCTCGCACATTATGAGCTGTGACATGGCCTTCCAGAGAAATGTTCTTACTCTGGTAAGCAAAAGAAATACACTGAGCAATCCAATTGGAAAGTGTACGTTTGGTGACTGGAAGTCCCAAATGAGAAGGATCAAAAGCCACGAAAAGTTGGGAAGACTTTCGATGTGGCTGAGTCCTGTTGAGGTAAAAGGCGAGAGCTCTTTTACAGTCAAGAGTATGAAGGTTCCTCTCTGCACTGGATGCATGAGGAGCCGGGAAAAAAACAGGTAGATATACCTCTTGATTAAGATGAAAAGGCGAGACCACTTTAGGCATAAAGTGGGGATTCGTCCTAAGGACCACCTTATCGTGATGAAACCTGGTATAAGGTGGATTAGCCACCAAAGCCTGCAGTTCACTGATGCGGCGAGCCGAAGTGACTGCAATAAGGAAAAGAACCTTCCAGGAAAGAAATTTCAGGGAGGTAGATACCAACGGTTCAAAAGGTGGCTTCATAAGTTGACCCAAAACTAGATTCAAGTCCCATGCTACCGGAGGAGGTCGGATGGGAGGCTTAGTGAGGGTCAAGCCTCTCATGAATCTTGCAATAAGAGGATGAGAGGAGACAGGTTGTCCATTTATAGGTTTTAAGGATGCTGCAATAGCACTTAAATGGACTCGTACTGAATTCGTCTTGAGGCCTGCATTGGAAAGATGCAGGAGATAGTCCAGTAGGGAATTCAAAGGAAGTGCTAGAGGGTCAAGACCCTGTTGCGCACACCAAATGGAAAAACGTTTCCATTTGAAAGCATAGGAACGCCTAGTAGAGGGTTTCCTAGAGGCATGAAGGATATCTTTCACTGGTTGGGAAAGATTAAACTCATGAAGGCTTAAGCCTTCAGTAACCAAGCTCGGAGATGTAGGGACTTGTGGTTTGGATGCCACAAAGTCCCCTGCTCCTGAGACAGAAGGTCTGGTGCAGCTCCCAGGTCCAGGGAGGAGCCCTGGGAGAGCTGTAGAAGGAGAGGGAACCACACTTGGCGTGGCCAGCGTGGAGCAATGAGGCTCATGGATCCGTGATCCCTCTGAAGTTTGAACAGAGTCTTGGGAATCAAAGGAATGGGTGGAAAAGCGTACAGGAATTCCTGACCCCAATGTAGGAGAAAGGCATCGTTGGCCTGAGCTCCCTGACACGGAGTCCTGGAACAGAACCGGGGAAGTTTGGCATTCCACGGACTTGCAAAGAGGTCTATGTCCGGGGTCCCCCATTCCTGAAAGATTCTGCGTATCTGGTCCATATGCAGGGACCATTCGTGTGGGAGCAGAACTCGGCTGAGTCTGTCTGCCCGAGAGTTTTGAACTCCTGGAAGATATACTGCCAGAAGATGAATTTGATGCTCTCTGGCGAAGGCCCATAATCTGAGAGCTTCGTTGCAAAGCGACAGAGAGCCCGTCCCTCCTTGTTTGTTGACATAGAACATGGCTACCTGATTGTCTGTTTGTACTAGGACAGTCAGGTTGACAAGGAGGGTGTGGAAGACTGTGAGGGCAAGGAAGATTGCTCGCAGTTCCAGAAGGTTGATGTGAAGGGTGGTCTCCTGAGGAGACCAGGTGCCCTGAATGGAGAGGTGTTGGAGATGAGCTCCCCACCCTGTCTGGGAGGCATCTGTTGTGAGGGTTGCTTGGGGCAACGAAGGTTGGAAGGGGATCCCCAACAACAGATTTTTGGAGGATGTCCACCACTGGAGAGACCAAAACAGTCGTTTTGAGGTGAGTATTTGGTCTGAGAGCAGTCCTGATGCTTGAGACCACTGGGTGGCCAAGGTCCATTGAGCTGCTCTCATATGAAGACGAGCGTAGGGCACCACGTGTACCGTGGAGGCCATGTGGCCCAGAAGTTGCAGCATTTCTCTGGCTGACAAGTGACTTCTGGACTGAGCCTGGGAGGCCAAGCTTATTAGCCTTTGGCCTCGGACCAGAGGGAGGTAGGCCCTTGCAGTGGTGGAGTCCAATTGGGCCCCTATGAATTCCAGAGACTGAGTAGGGATGAGTTGGGATTTGGGAATGTTTACCACAAGTCCCAGATATTGAAGAATACGCCTTGTGCGGTCCAGAGAAATCTGGGCTTCTGACTGAGATGGAGCTCGGATGAGCCAGTCGTCCAGATATGGGAAGACAAAGATTCCCATGTCTCTGAGAAATGCGGCTACGACTGCCATGCATTTTGTGAAGACTCTTGGAGCAGAGGCCAGACCGAAGGGTAGTACTCTGTACTGGAAATGTTTTCCCTGGAACAGAAATCTTAGATATTTTCTGTGGGATGGATGGATGAGTATATGAGTGTACGCATCCTTGAGATCTAGAGAACAAAGCCAATCCTGACTCTGAAGGTATGGAAGGAGAAGGCCAGAGAGAGCATTTTGAATTTCTCCTTGAATAGAAACCTGTTCAATTCTCTCAGATCTAGGATAGGTCTGAAGCCCCCTGTCTTCTTTGTTATGAGAAAGTAAGGGGAGTAGAAACCTAACCCCTGTTGTGGAGGAGGAACCTCCTCTATTGCCCCTTGGGCAAGGAGAGAAGAGACTTCCTGACCCAACAGGGTCAGAAGAGATGGGGGAGAACTGAATTGCCTCACCATGGTATGGGGAGGAAGGCTGGAGAAATGAAGTTTGTAGCCCTCCCTGATAATAAAGAGGGTCCATTGCTCTGATGTGATTTGTTCCCAATCTGGGAGCAAAATGAGCTAGCCTTCGAGGAATGGTGAGGGGCTCTGGGTGTTCTAGAGCCAGAAACTGCAAGTTCTCTAGGGGCAAGTCAAAACCCCTGAGGGGGTTGAGCCTGCTGGGGTGTAGCAGACACTGCAGGCTTTGACTTTACCTGCTTAGATTGTTGACGCTTAGCCGCAAAGCGAGGCTGAGCAGATTGCTGGCCAGTATTTGTGGGAAATCTGGCCTTCTTATAGTAAGGCCTTTTAAAAGACTTCTTTTTGGCAGGGGTAGAAGTAGACTTGGAAAGTCTATCTAGAGTGGCATTTTCTGCATCCATTTGAGCAGCTTTAATTTGCCAGTCTTCCCCAAATAACTTCTCACCGGTACAGGGCAGATTCCTGAGGCCATCTACAACCCAGGGTTCTAGGTCAGCAGCCTGGAGCCAAGCGAGACGTCGGGCTGCAATAGCAATTCCCGAAGCTCTGCCTGCAACCTCAAAGGAATCAAAGGCTGCCCTGTTGGAGAACTTGGAGACCTCTGAAAGTTGTGTCACCATAGAAAAGAAGTCCGCCCTTTGATCATCAGGGATAAAGGGGGCAAAATTCTGTATCTTTAGGGCAAGTTGTCCAAGAAACATGCCCATATAAAGGCTATAAGAATTGATCCTGGCTATAAGCATACTAGCCTGGAACATCTTTCTTCCAAAAGAGTCCAGGGTCTTACATTCTCGCCCTGGAGGGGTAGAAGAATGCCTTTTAGGACTCTTTATTTTCTTCATGGCAGACTTCACCACAATAGAGTGGTGAGGCAGCTGAGTTTTCTGGAACCCAGGAGAAGGAGGGACCCGATACATGGTGTCCAACCTACGAGAATGGGGAGACAGTGTTAAAGGAGTCTCCCACAAATCCATCAAGTGTTCTTGAAGGATTTCATGGATAGGCAGAGTGACTGCCTCTTTAGGAGCTTTAGAGTATCCTAAAATATCCAATTTTTTTGATCTGGGTTCTTTTTCAGAAGATGTAGCAATAGAAAGTGCTTTAGCTACATCAACAATGAAATCCTGAAAGGATAAATCCTCTGGAGGAGACATCCTCCTCTTTGGAGAAGAGGGCTCCTCAGGAAGAGTAAGCTCAGCAGAGTCAGAGGAATTGAATTCATCAGAAGAATCTGAGTATTCCCTCTGTGCTTCCAATGTACGATACGCATACCGATCGGTATCGACATCGGGCGTATCGGGCATGGGATCGGTACCGGGCGAAAGCCTGAATCCGGCATGCGGAACCGATCGACGCTTGGAAGTCGATGGTCTCGGTTCCGGTGTGGATATCGGAACCGGGGCCGGTACCGATGGAATCGGTACCGAGGGCGTCGCAGCCTTAATGAATGCCAGAACGGCCTGCTGCATGGTCTGGACAGTATTGCCCATAGACGCC
This sequence comes from Ichthyophis bannanicus, assembly GCA_033557465.1. Lineage (NCBI taxonomy): Eukaryota > Metazoa > Chordata > Amphibia > Gymnophiona > Ichthyophiidae > Ichthyophis > Ichthyophis bannanicus. The sequence goes on from CM066036.1 coordinate 702,549,967, forward strand.
ACTACTGCCTGGATGTCGGTACCGGTATGGGCCGGTACCCCAGAGCAGTCCAATAGGTGATCGGTCGAGGCCGTGCCATCGATGTCAACCTGTGACCCCATGAGTGCTTTGGAGGCCGGAACCTCCCGCCGGGGTTTTTTGGCCTGGGCAGAATCCTCGAACTCAAAATTGAGAGCCTCTCGATCTTTAGAAAGAGATTTGCTTTTAGAGGATTTGCCCACAGGAGTTTTGGTTACCTGAGATCCATCCGGAGAGGAAGACCTGGATGACTGTGATGCTTCTGAAGGAAACAGCACATGGAGCTTGTTGGCCCGGTTCTGCAAACCACGTTTAGACATCTGGGTGCAGGATGGGCAGTCCGGTATGGAGTGGTCAGGTCCCAAACATTTGAGACACCATTCATGGGTGTCTGTGACAGAAATGACAGCACTGCACTTGGTACATTTTTTAAAACCAGGGACTGGCTTCTCCATGAGGAGAATTTGTGTAGGCCTTAAGGCCTAACAACAGTTACCAAGCTGTGCTGAAGAAAAAAAAAATTCTTTTTTTTTTTTTTTTATAAAGAAAGAAAGAGAGACCGGCGGTACCGGTTTCGGTATGGGGAAGGCAGGTACGCGGTCTAAAGAAAACAAACAAATTTCACAATTTCTTCAGCGGTGACAGGAACACGACCTTCTGGCTCCGCGGAAAAAGAGAAACTGAGGAGAGCTGGTCAGGAAGGCGGGAAGGCAGCGCGCATGTGCAGTGGGAGGCCCCAAAAGCCTTTCATCTGAAAGGCTGGGGAGCTTTCCCGCGCAGGCTCCGTCGGTACCGACGTACCCATATGTGAGGACTTATTCCTGCTTGTTCCTGGAGATAACAGGAATACACTTGATTAGCTGTTCTACACTTCTCATTGAGTGACAATTTCACACATTTTTTTTTTCAAAATGAACTGAAGCACACACTATACAGACTGCTGTTACTTGAAAAATGCTCAACAGCATTAAGAAATTAAATATTTTGTAAACAGACAACTTTAAACACACTGTTAAATTCTGACTTAGATTGTTCAATCTTATAAATATGATTCATACCACTTATATCTTTACCACAGTGAACAGGATAATCACATTACCTTTCGAGTCTGCATTTTCTCCGTTCTCCGACGAAAGGCAACATATGGGTCACTGTTTGTAGAGCCATCCCTTTTCTCTTGTTTAATTTGAGGGATGAGGGAAGGCCCCCTACAGTTCTTTCGCTTTCTTACCCAGTAGTCATAGACTGCCTTTATAAGGTAATCATCCTCATTTAGCAGCAGTTTCGCTTCCTGAAGTGTTAAAAGCTAAAAACAAACAATAAGCATGTAGTTTAGCAACAATATGATATAAATCACAGAAACAACGCACCATCATTTCTGATTTTAGTTCTAATATTTCAATCAAACTGTGTAAGAAAACAGAACTAATGTATGTGCGTGCACGCAGCTCCTGGGTTTTCTTGGCAGTGTTAACTAGAACCAATTATAAAATGAAAGTCTACACACTTAAGTGTTAAAAAAGGTATATTAGGGAATTTTTCAGGGTTTATTTTTCAAACATAAAAACAAGATTAGAACCCCTGGAACAAGGATAAAAACAATAAAATGGGAAAATAAACACCTATATCACATCTAGATAGTTTATGCCACCAAAAATTGGGAACAACTGGCACCTGTAGGTGTTTGCCAAAGCACCGAATATGTAAGTGCCCTTTAAAAATTGACCCCAAAGTGTCTAGTGTCAGTTTTACATTTAAGAATTGCTTCATAGTAACACAGTAATATGACAGCAGATAAAAACCAGTATGGTCCATCTAGTCTGCCCAGCATCTGTGCTGCAATCTGTGCTGCAATATAAAAATGTCAGAATGGCAATTATGCAGTGAAATACTGAGAAAAGTGTAAAATAGGAGTAGATCTCTAAAAACGGAATAACTTTAACAAAAAAAAAAAAATCTGATAATTTAATTTGTGACATGCAGTAAACAATGAAAATGCGAAGCACTATGCATACTCTAACATACTTTCATTCAGCAATTTGCGCAAAACTTCAAAGTATATACACAATGATTATTATGTATTTATCTACATTTTCTTACCTGTCTCCCATTTATCAATATGTAGGCAGATTATAATTAAATAATTCACATAGTTGTATACAATCATAAATAATTTTTCTCTCTATGTTCAAATAGCAGTGAATTCCAAAACGTTGGCCCCCTTAGTACCAAACGTTGTCTTTCTTGTGGTATAAAACCACATTTCTAATGGTGAAGTTACCTTCAGCAATAACTACTGAGGTGATCCTAATGTTCTTCTTAACCCATAGAATTCCCAATACTGTTGCCAAATATGTTGGCTGGCTAGTCCATTAGCATTTAAAAAATAACATTAAAATCTTAAAATCAATTCTTACTATCTCTGGCAACCAACTGTGATCCATAGCTACTGGTGTGGCATGTTCATACTTTCTGGCTTCCCCCAAATTAAATTAATTGCAAATGTTTTAATCAGACCCTGGTAAACCATGGTAGACAGAATTACAGTATTAATACAGATTAAGCTCTGCTAGAAATAGTACGGAATTCAATTTACTAGATACTCATAATAGGGAAACCAAAAATGCTTCCAGACAACTCAGAAAAGCATGAGGCCCTGACGAAATATTAAATGAAATACTCAAATATAGCAATTTACCATGGAAAGGGAATGCTCTCCCAGAGGAGGTAGTGTGAGCAAAAACAGTAACAGACTTAAGAGAGTCATGGGAAAGACACAGAGGATCACTACACAGCAAGAGGATGGAATCAAAGCAAATGAAAATAACTTCATAAATAGAGAAGATTAACCTGTCTTTAGCAGCAGTCACAACCTTAAGCAAAGGCAAAAAGGGGGAGTAGCCTGCACAGAGCAGCAGGTGCAGCTCTCCAGTTCTGGCCATCTTGCCGGGCAGACTAGATGGATCATGCTGGTCTTTATTTGCCATCATTTACTATATTACTATGTAAGAAGCACTGACAAAACTCAGATTGCTACCAATCTGGTCTTTGTTTTGATGGTGTGAATAAACATATGGTTAAAGGTGAGCCAGTTGAGGCTTTTCAGAAAATCTTTGACAAAGTACCTAATGAAAGATACCTGAAGAAATTAAAAGCCCATGGGACAGGAGGCAATGTCCTACAGCGGATAAGGAACTGGTTAAAAGAGAAAGTAGGGTTAAATGGCCAATGATCTCATGGAAGAAGGTGAGTGGTGGAGTAACCCAGAGATCCGTATAGGGACTAGTGCTTTAAACATTTATTAATGTCCTGGAAATGGAAACAATGAGTTAAGTTGTTAATTTGCATATAATACCAAACTGTTCAAAGCTGTTAAATTGCATGCAGATTGGGAGAAAAGGGTAGCTACTCATCTGTAACAGCAGGAATAAGCCCTCAATTAATGGGTGACATTCCCGTCAGAGCCCCGTGTGGGAACAATCCCTAGCTTCTATTGGAAGCTTCTGGGAGGGCTCCACTGCGCTTGCACGCCTCCTTCCCACCTGCCGCTGCAGCGCCATCATCTTCAGTCTGATAATATAGCTGTAGCAGAAGACAACTCCTCGGGGCGGTGGGAGGGTTGTGAGGACTTAATCCTGTTCGCAGAACACTTGGTACAGGTGAGTAAGAAGAAATTAGACCTTACCTGCTAATTGTCTCAAAGTCTTGCTGACTAGCTAACCAGCTCCCCCTGGTGTCAGAGACTCAGTCTACTATTTTCAAAGCAGCCTATGCCAGAAAGCATAGTTATTCACCTGTAACAGATGATCTCCGGGAACAGCAGGAATTTAGTCTTCACATATGGAACCGACAGAGCCTGCGCGGGAACGCTCCCCAGCGTCCAATTAGAAAGCTTTTGGGAGCATCCCACAGCACCTGCATGCTGCCTTCCCGCCTTTCCCAACTGCCTCTCTCCAGTTGAGTTTAAAGCTGAGACAAAGAGAGAGAGAGGTAAAGAGAGAGAGATAGACAGAGAGATACAACTCCTAGGGGAGGTGGGTGGGTTGTGAAGACTAAATTCCTGCTGTTCCCGGAGATCACCTGTTACAGGTGAGTAACTATGCTATCTCCAGGAACAAGCAGGAATGTAGTCTTCACATATGGGGTCTCTCTAGCTTTAGATGCCAGGGAGAGACCCCAGAAGATGTGTGTCCCTGTGGAAGGGTTCTACTTCCCCCCATGGATCTCTGGCATCCAACCAGGGATGATGGGTAGGAGTTGATTAGGTATGGAACAGGTGTTGAAGAACAGCCTGACCAAACAAGGCATCCTGGCGAGAGTCCTTGTCCAAGCAGTAATGGGCTGTGAAGGTACGAACCGAGGCCCAAAGTGGCTGCTCGACAGATGTCGTCGATAGACACAGAGTGCAGGTGAGCCATTGAAGCTGCCATGGCTCTCACATTGTGAGCTGTGACATGGCCCTCCAGAGGAAGATTCTTACTCTGATAGGCAAAGGAAATACACTGAGCAATCCAGTTGGACAGTGTTCTCTTGGAGACTGGAAGTCCCAAATGAGAAGGATCAAAAGCAACAAAGAGTTGAGAGGACTTTCTATGTTGCTGTGTTCTTTGCAAGTAAAAGGCTAAAGCTCTTTTACAGTACAAAGTATGAAGATTCCTTTGATGCATGAGGCCTAGGAAAGAACACAGGCAGGTAGACCGCTTGGTTAAGATGAAAAGGCGAGACCACCTTTGGCATAAAGTGTGGATGAGTCCTAAGGACTACCTTGTCATGATGGAACCTTGCATAAGGTGGATCAGCCACTAGTGCCTGCAACTCACTGATGCGACGTGCTGATGTGATTGCAATGAGAAAGATAACTTTCCAAGAAAGGAATTTCAATGAGATAGTAGCTAAGGTGACCAAGAACCAGGTTTAAGTCCCATGCCACCGGTGGTGGCTTAATGGGAGGCTTAGTTAGTAGAAGGCCTCTCATAAATCTTGCTATAAGAGGATGGGAGGAAATAGGTTGTCCATTTAGAGGCTTCAAAGAAGCTGCAATAGCACTTAAAGAGTAGTTACTCACCTGTAACAGGTGTTCTCCAGGAGCAGCAGGAATCAGTCCTCACATATGGGTGACGTCGGCGTCGACGGAGCCCCCGTGCGGAGCATTTCCCCAGCTTTCAAAGAAAGCCTTTGGGAATGTAGTGCGCATGCATGGTCCCCTTACCGCCCAAGGGTGCCATCTTGCTCAGTCTGATGACATAGCTAAAAGACAGCAAAAATAGCAAAAATAAATCATAGGACTGCAACTCCAAGGGGAGGAGGGAGGGTTGTGAGGACTGATTCCTGCTGCTCCTGGAGAACACCTGTTACAGGTGAGTAACTACTCTTTCTCCAGGACCAAGCAGGAAGTCAGTCCTCACATATGGGACTCCCTAGCTCAGGGCTACAAGAGGCCTCAAACTGAAAAAATGAGCTCCCTCTAGAGCCTCAGCATGCAAGAACAGAATCTTCTCTGATAACGCCCCCGAAAGGTAGCCCAACACCGGGGCCGGAGGGTAGGAGTTGCCTAGACCCCAAAGAGATTATGGAGTACCGCTTGCCCGAAAGCACTGTCCCTGCGGGACTCCCTCTCAAGGCAGTAGTGGGCTGCAAAAGTCTGGCTTGAAGACCAAGTAGCGGCCCGGCAGATGTCTGCCAACGGAACAGAGCGGAGATGAGCCACTGACGCAGCCTTCGCCTTGACACGGTGAGCCGTAACTCGACCCTGCAATGAGAGGCCGGCTGCCCTGTAAGCCCAGGAGATGCAGTCAGCTACCCATATGGACAAAGTACGCTTGGAGACAGCCAAACCCAACTTATTGGGGTCATAAGAGACGAAGAGCTGAACCGCCCTCCGGTGCTCCCGCGTACAGTCAAGGTAGAAGGAAAACGCCCTCCTACAGTCCAGGGTATGCAAAACAAGAATGCAAGGAGGCGACAAATCTGAAGAAAACTAGTGCTTAGGAATAAGCCTTCAGTTAAGAGGTATCACTCTTACAGACCAAATGTCCTAGCAGGAGGGAGAGACTTGAGAAAGACTTACGATGGAGTAAATCTTTGAAAGGGTAATTATGATACATACTGGAAACAGGAGAGAGTCAAAAGTAAAGGTATAGTAACCTTATTGACAGCTGCTACTCCTCTGTGTACCTCAGAAGAAGAGGAGTAACTTACTACCTGTAAAGCATAATCATGTTAAGAAGCTCTATGAGCTAAAGTCAGGATGTCTCTTTAAGAGAGACATGTGTAAATGCTAGGATGGAACCAGTGTAGATGCTTGTAATGGTAAGAAGCAAACTAGAGGTTGTACGCCTCAAATAGGAAGAAGGATTCAGTGAAGAGTCCATCAGCAACCCTGCGACTGCTGGGTTTGCTGAAGTGGTTGAGGTTGTGGTTTCTTTAGCCTGGTTTGATGTTTCCCTGACCTGGAAACAGCTGTATGATGGGTAGAGGAAGAATGAAAATTTTTCACCCTGGAGGAAGAAAGTTTGGTAGAAGATTTTCTACCCCCTGGACTTTCCCTGAAAGCAAGAGTGTCAGTGGTTAACTGAGCAACTTGGTGTAAAGTCTCTTTGTTAAAAAGATTCTCTCCAGTACAAGGAGAATTAGCTAGTCTTTCCTGTACCCATTTATCCAGATCAGAAGCTTGGAGCCAGGCTATGCGTCGTGCCCCTATGGCGATAGCAGACGTTTTGCTAACAGACTCAAAACAGTGCAGGGTAGCACGAGTAAGAAACCTAGAAATATTCTGAACCTGACTAACCAGTAAAGAGTAGTCTGGTCGTTTATGATCTTGAAGAAAGGGAGTTAAAAACAGAAAACTGTTTGTAACCTCTTCAAGAGATAGTCCCATATAGAAAGTATATGAGAGAATTCTTGTTGAAAACATGGATGCCTGGAAGCTTTTACGTCCAAAGGTATCCAAAGTTCTAGACTCATGACCTGGCGGATAAGAAGAGTGCTTTTTAGCACTTTTAACACGCCTCATTGCTGATTCCACAACAATAGAATGATGTGGAAGTTGAGTCTTTTGAAAACCTGGAGAAGGGGGCACTTTGTACAGAAAGTCAATGGCCCTTGAAGGTGGGGATACCTTTAAAGGAGTTTCCCACATTCTAAGTAAAAGACCCTGTAAGGTTTGGTGCAAAGGAAACATGATGATGTCCTTTGGGCTGGCAGAGGTATGCAGAAGCTCTGAATCACCTGGTACAGGATCTTGACCAGGTAAAGAAAGGGCAAGTAACTTTGCCATATCAAGCAACAATGCTTGAAAAGAAATTTCTCCAAAAGGGAATCCTTTATCCAGAGGAGTAAAGGTTAGATCTGTTGAAGATCTAGTCCCTGCAGTAATGAATTTATCCATTGGAGTACCTGACCCGAAAGGGTGGAGCATCGGATTGTCTTGAAGAGAAAGGCGTTGGCGCCGTTCGAAGTCGGTGCCGCGACAAAACGGTGGTAAATTATCCATGCTCAGAATGGACTCCAAACTCGGTACCGAAGGAAGCGAGCTTGTAGAAATAAGCATGGGAGACACCGGTACCGATGCAAGGATTGAAAGCGGTACCGGCAGGGGTATCACAGCCGGTACCAATATCGGAGGATCAGTCTGAGGTGACTGTAACGGTACCGAAGGTACCGAGAGCGGCAGACTTTAATCCCCGGAAAAATGTCTTCGGCCTCATTCGAGATCGATACCAAGACGAGTCGGTACCCAATCATCCAGGCCAGGAATCGATTCAAGACTCGACATCGAAAGCAGCGAGTCAATCGAGACAGACCTGGAGGGTACCGTCGTGGAAACCAGAGCCGGTACCGAAAACGATACCAATGCTGGAAGATCGGTCTGTAGCAGCTCTAACAGCACCGAAGATACCGAGAGCGCTAGACTGCGATCATCGGCGTGGAATGTCCCATCCAATGCCATTGCCAATGCCGGGGTAGCGGCACCGCTCGAAGCGGATACCACCACCAAGCATGGCTCAGGCATGTTCGCCGAGGTAGAAACCCCGAGAACAGCCTGAAACCCCGATAATGCTTTGGAGGCCGAAGACTCCCGCCGGGGTTTTAAAGCCAATTTGTGCTCGGGGGCAATGCCGGAGCAATCTCGATGATATGCATGAGATCTACCACCAGAGGACAGGCTAGTCTTTACAGACTTTTGTTTGGTTACCTGATCCTGTGACAAAGAAGTTGTAGCTGGTACCCTCTGTTCTGAGGGGAACTGCGTATCGAGTTCAACTCGGAGCTGAAGACTTCTTTTAGAAATACTGCTACAGGAGGGACACTCCAATGGATGGTGTTCAGGACCCAAACATGGAAGGCACCAATTGTGGGTGTCTAAAACTATTTTGGTACTGCCACAGTTGAAACACGTCTTAGTGGCTGGCGTTTCCATGAAGGAAAGTAAAGAGGCCTAGCAGGCCGAAACCTGTGAGGCACTGACTTGGAAAAAATTTCCCTACAAAGAAAAAAGAAAATTGAAAAGAAGAAGAAAACACCGGCGGAACCGGTGCGTCGAGGGAAGGCAGACGCGACCACAAGAAAAAACAAAAATAAAGGAAGAATTTTCTGAGGTGACAGGAGAACGTTCTGCTGGCTCCGCGGAAAAACAAAAACTGAGGAGAGGCAGTTGGGAAAGGCGGGAAGGCAGCACGCAGGCGTAGTGGGATGCTCCCAAAAGCGTTTTGATTGGACGCTGGGGAGCGTTCCCGCGCAGACTCCGTCGGTACCGACGTACCCATATGTGAAGACTCATTCCTGCTTGTTCCTGGAGACATGCTGCTATCACAGCCATGCATTTCGTGAACACCCTTGATGCTGAGGCCAGGCCAAAAGGAAGCACCCTGCATTGGTTGTGCTTCCCTTGAAAGAGGAACCGAAGGAATTTTCTGTGAGTTGGATGGATGAGAACATGAGTATACACATCCTTGAGATCTAGAGAACAAAGGCAATCCTGACTCTGAAGCAGTGGCAGCAGGGTTCCCAGAGAAATCATTTTGAATTCCTCTTTGAACAGGAATTTGTTCAATTCTCTGCGATCCAAAATGGGTCTGTGTCCTCCTGTTTTCTTTGGGATAAGGAAATAGGGGGAGTAAAACCCTGTACCCTGTTGAAGAATGGGTACCTCTTCTATTGCCCCTTCGGCAAGAAGCATGGTGACCTCTTGATCTAACAGGTTGATGAGAGAGGTGTGAAAACTGAACTATCTTACCACTGTAGGAGGGGGCAAGCGGAGGAAGTGAAGCTTGTACCCCTCTCTTATAATGGAAAGAGTCCAATGTTCTGCTGTTATTTGCCCCCATCTGGTGGCAAAGTGGCACTACCTCCCTGGAATGGTGGAAGGTTCTGGTCCACTGAGGGCCAGGAAGGCTAAGTTCTTTAGATGGAAGTCAAAGGCCTTGAGGAGGCTGAGACTGCTAAAACAGTTGGGGCTTAGCAGTCTTTGCTTTCCTTTGTTTAGGTGGTTGCTGACTCTTCCAGACAGGCTGACCTGCAGAACGACCCTGCTGATAAGAGGGATAAAACCTCTTCTTTTTGGAAAAGAATGGATTTTTGAAAGATTGGGACTTAAACCTGGTTCTTGGACAGCTCATGAAGCCACCTTTCAAACCCTTAGCTACTGCCTCATTGAGATTCCTTTCTTGGAAAGTTATCTTTCTCATTGCAATCACATCAGCACGCCGCATCAGTGAGTTGCAGGCACTAGTAGCTGATCCACCTTATACAAGGTTTCATCATGACAAGGTAGTCCTTAGGACTCATCCACACTTTATGCCAAAGGTGGTCTCGCCTTTTCATCTTAATCAAGCAGTCTACCTGCCTGTGCTCTTTCCAAGACCTCATGCTTCAAATGCAGAAAGGAATCTTCATACTTTGGACTGTAAAAGAGCTTTGGCCTTTTACCTGCAAAGAACACAGCAACATAGAAAGTCCTCTCAACTCTTTGTTCCTTTTGAACCTTCTCATTTGGGACTTCCAGTCTCCAAGAGAACACTGTCCAACTGGATTGCTCAGTGTATTTCTTTTGCCTATCAGAGTAAGAACCTTCCTCTGGAGGGCCATGGCAGCTAGAGTAGTTACTCACCTGTAACAGGTGTTCTTCAGGAGCAGCAGGAATCAGTACTCACATATGGGTGACATCGACGTTGATGGAGCCCCCGTGCGGAGCATTTCCCAAGCTTTCTAATAAAGCCTTTGGGAATACTGCACGCATGCGCGGTCCCCTTCCCGCCTAAAGGTCCCATCTTGCTCAGTCTGATGACATAGCCAAAAGACAGCACCAAAAAATGAAAAAATGAACTATGTACTACTGCAACTCCCAGGGGAGGAGGGAGGGTTGTGAGGACTGATTCCTGCTGCTCCTGGAGAACACCTGTTACAGGTGAGTAACTACTCTTTCTCCAGGACCAAGCAGGAAGTCAGTCCTCACATACGGGACTCCCCAGCTTCAGGCTACCGGGGGACCCAGAGCTGAAAAATGAGCTCCCTCTAGCCGCAGCATCAGAGAAAGGATTTCACTGAAACATACCCCCACCGGTAGCCCAACCAGAGGGCTGTAGGGTAGGAGTTGCCTAAACCTCGAAGAGATTTCGGAGCACTGCCTGACGAAAAGCACTGTCCCTACGGGACTCCCTCTCCAGGCAGTAATGGGCCGCAAAGTCTGGCTTGAGGACCATGTTGCAGCCCTACAGATGTCTGCCAATGGTACAGAGAGGAGATAAGCTACTGAGGCAGCCATTGCCCTGACACGGTGGGCCGTGACCCGACCCTGCAAGGGAAGGTCAGCTGCCCTGTAAGCCCAGGTGATACAGTCAGCCACCCAGACGGACAAGGTACGCTTTGAGACAGGTAACGCCAAGTTACTAGGGTCAAAAGATATAAAGAGCTGAGTAGCCCTCCTATGCCCCTGCGTACGTTCAATGTAGAAGGATAAGGCCCTTCTACAATCCAGGGTATGCAGGACTGTCTCAGACCGGCTGGCATGGGGCCTAGGGAAGAACGTTGGAAGAACCACCTCATAGTTGAGATGGAAAGAGAAGACAACCTTTGGGAGGAACTTAGGATGAGTCCTAAGGACTACCCTGTTCCTATAGAAGCGAGTGGCCTGTCACAGACCAGGGCTTGAAGCTCACTCACTCGCCTGGCAAAGGTAAGGGCCACTAGGAATAGAGTCTTCCAAGAAAGGAAGCGGAGAGGACATGTAGCCATCGGCTCAAAAGGTGGGTGAGTCAGTTGCTGCAAGACCACATTCAACTCCCACTCAGGGGCCGGTGGACGGAGAGGAGGCTTGAGCAAGAGCAAGCCTCTGAGAAACCTGGACACTAAGGGGTGAACCGACAAAGAATGTCCCACCACCAGGGAGTGGTGAGCTGCCAGAGCAGAGAGGTGGACCCGAACAGAATTGGACTTAAGGCCCTGATTGGACAAGTGCAGCAGGTACTGAAGCACTACTGGCACAGTGCAGGAGAAAGGATCTTCCTTGCGTTGCTGACACCACAAGGAGAACCTTCTCCACTTCGGGGCATAGGTTTTCCTGGTGGATTGCTTTCTAGAGGCCAAGACCACCTCTTCCACTTCCTGAGGCAGGCCCCAGGGAGCCAACACTACCCTTGCAGCCTCCAGGCCATCAAATTGAGAGATTTGAGATTGGGGTGCAGAAGGGAACCCTGATCCTGAGAGAGAAGATCGGGTTGCAACCCCATAGGTAGTGGGGTTTCCACTGCTAGTTGAAGCAGAAGTGGGAACCAGGGCTGCCTCGGCCACCTGGGGGCTACCAGAAGTACCAAGGCCGTGTCCCTTAGAATCTTGAACAAGGTTCGGGCCACCAGAGGCGTGGGAGGAAACGCATACAGGAGGCCCTGGGACCAAGAAATCAGGAAGGCATCTGCTCCTAATCTTAGGGGATGCAGTTGCCTGGAACAGAACCTGGGTAGCTGCCGGTTCAGGGAACTTGCAAAGAGATCTATGGATGGAAGTCCCCATTTCAGGAAAATTGTTTGAACTACTAATGGGTGCAGTTGCCACTCGTGGGGCTGCAGAACCCTGCTCAACCTGTCTGCCAGGAAGTTCTCCTGGCCAGGGAGATAAACAGCCTTGAGAAACATGTTGTGCCTGAGCGCAAAAGAGCAAAGGGCCTGTGCCTCCTGACACAGGAGCCTGGACCCAGTGCCTCCCTGTTTGTTCACACAGAACATGGCCACTTGATTGTCCGTCTGTACCAGAACAGACTGGTGAGCCAAGGTGTGAGAGAAGGTTATGAGGGCTAAGCGAATAGCCCGGAGTTCCAGTAGGTTGATCTGTTGCGTGGCCTCCCATGGAGACCACAGGCCCTGGGTGCACCTGTCCAAACAATGTGCACCCCAGCCCTGAAAGGAGGCATCGGTCGTCAACACCACTGTGGAAACAAGTACCTGAAAAGGCACCCCCTGTAGTAAGTTGGGGGGGTGTAGCCACCACTGTAGGGAGTTCAGGAATGGTTTGGACACCCGTACTTTGTCTGTGAGGCTTCCTGTGGCCTGCTTCCACTGAGTTCTGAGGCATCACTGTGCAGGTCTCATGTGGAGGTGGGCATTGGCGGTCACATGCACTGTCGATGCCATGTGGCCTAGGAGCTTTAGACAGAGTCTGGCGGAAACCCGGGGCATGCTTAGAAACTGGTTTGCCAAGTCAATGAGCATTTGTACCCTGTCTTCTGGTAAGTAAGCCTTTGCTTGCAGGGGAGTCCAGCCTCGCCCCTATGAACTCCAGGTTCTGAGAGGGGAGCAAAGTGGACTTTGCGAAGTTTACGACAAAGCCTAGGTGTTGAAGGAGGGAAACAGTTCGGAGGGTGGCTTGCCTGGCCTCCTGGTAAGTCTGATCCCTGATGAGCCAGTCGTCCAGGTAGGGGGAAGACAAAAACACCTTGATTCGTCAAGTAGGCCGCCACCACTGCCAGGCACTTTGTGAAGACCCTTGGGGCGGAGGTTAGGCCAAAGGGCAGTACTCTGTACTGGTAATGGTTTCCTCCCACAATGAACCTGAGGTACTTTCTGTGGTCTGGATGAATGAGGATGTGAGTGTACGCATCCTTTAGATCCAAGGAGCATAGCCAATCTCCCTGCTGGAGGTAGGGCAGAAGTGTTCCAAGAGTAAGCATCTTGAACTTTGCTTTCTCCAAGAACTTGTTGAGATTCCTTAGGTCGAGAATAGGCCTGAGGCCACCGGTTCTCTTTGGTACGAGGAAGTACCTGGAGTAGAAACTGTGACCTGGAAGGCGGGGAGGTACAGGCTCCACCGCCTTCTCTAGAAGCAAACCTTGAAGTTCTTGAAGGAGGAGGTCTGTGTGCAGAGGAGGCCTTGGAGGCTCTCCTGGGAAGTAGGGAGGAGGCAAATGCTGGAAATGGAGCATATAGCCCTTGTGGACTATGCTCAATACCCAAGCATCTCCTGTAATGGGTGGCCACCTGTAGGCAAACAGGGCTAAACGACCTCCTATGCAGGGATGGGGCAGCAGAGGTGGAAAGGCTATGCTGTGGGAGTCAAAACCCCCTCCCTGCTGGGTGGGAGCAGGAGCCGGAGGCTTGGGGGTCTTCTGCCTACGGGGCCCATGTCCCTGCCCCTTGGCCTGCTGACCCTGCTGGGGAGGCCTGATACTGAGGGAATGGTTTGTAGGCAGCTGACTTCCTCGGGTAAAAGGACTTCTTACCCGAGTCCTTCTTCTTATGAGAAGGGGCAGAAGTTTTTCTGGACAGCCTTGTCCTAGTCAGGGTGCTCGGTTTCGAGCTCAGCAGCCTTCTCGGCCACGGGCTTGCCAAAAAGCTTATCACCTCGGCAAGGGACATCGACCAACCTGTCCTGCACCCAGGGCTCGAGGTCCGATGACTACAGTCATGCCTGGCGTCGGGCCCCGATGCTGGCCTCTGCTACACGGGCCGAAGCCTCGAAGCCATCGTAGGCCGCTCGGGACATGAATTTTGAGCATTCCCGGATTCCCGAGGACAAGGTCATGAACCAATGCAAAGGTTCCCCAGAGAGGCCAGCAGAGAACCCAGCCAGGTCTCGTAAGTACATGCCCATGTACAGCTGGTAGGACTGGACACGGCAAGCAAGCATCGAGCCCTGGAAGCACTTTCTGCCGAGCGCATCCAGGTTCCGGACCTCCCAGCCGGGAGGCACCGCAGAGTGCATCTTCTGGCTCTTCAGACGACGCATGGCCGATTCCACCACCATGGAATGGTGCGGCAGCTGCGCCTTCTGGAATTCAGGGCTCTTATGGAGTCGATAGATGGAATCGACTCGCTTGCTCAAAACCGGCGTCGAGGACGGTGCCTCCCACATTCGGAAGAGGAGCCGTTCCAGCATTGGAGGAACAGGCACAGTAAAGGCCTCCTTCGGAGGAGAGTCATACTGGAGGGCCTCGAGCTCTTCGGCTCGAGGCTCCTCCTCGAGGTCCGCGGGAATCGTCAAAGCCTTGGCCATGTCCCTGACGAACTCCAAGAACCGGGTGTCCTCCAGTGGGAACCTACTCCGGGGCTCAGACTGCGGTGAGTCCGAAGGGATGCACAGAGTCCAAAAAGTATCGGGGGACTCCTTGTCCTTCGTCTCCCACACGGACTCATCCGAAGAGGAGTCGGGGGGCTACGACCACGCAGGTCTCAGTGGCACCCGCCCCGATGCCGAAGGATCATGATCTGGTCCGATGCATCGAAGGCAGCAGTCATGTGTGTCGGTGAGAGACATCAGTTTCTTACACCGATCACACTTCTTGAAACCACTGGAAGCCATCGGGGAAAAAAGAACCCCCGCGAGGTCAAAGGACCAGCCTTCCAGGGAAAGACAAAAAAGGGCGCGAACGCCAGCCACGAAGGGCAAAAAATGAAAAATAGAAGACGGGCTCGATACCGGTGTACCGAACCCGGCAGGAAGGGGAACCGGCGTCGAACTGGAGAAGAACAACGACGAAATTGCAAGAAAAAAGTCAACTTTTCCGGGTGACACGGACAGACGTCCGTTGGGATCCACGGAAAAAGAAAGACTGAGCAAGATGGCACCTTTAGGCAGGAAGGGGACTGCGCATGCGTGCAGTATTCCCAAAGGCTTTCTTAGAAAGCTGGGGAAATGCTCCGCACGGGGGCTCCATCGACATCGATGTCACCCGTATGTGAGGACTGACTTCCTGCTTGGTCCTGGAGAATCAATGGCTCATCTAAACTCTGTGTCTATCGCCAACATCTGTCGAGCAGCCACTTGGGCCTCGGTTCATACCTTCACAGCCCATTACTGCTTGGACAAGGACTTCCACCGGGATGCCTTGTTTGGTCAGGCTGTTCTCCACCACCTGTTCCATACCTAATCAACTCCTACCCTAGTGGTTGGGGCAAGGTACTTCAGGCTGGAAGGTCGGGGGTTCAAATCCCACTAGAGGACAGCAACCTTGGGCCGGAAGGACTGGGGTTTCTAGTCCCACAGGTGCTCCTTGTGGTCTTGGGCAAGTCACTTAACCCTCCATAGCCCATGTTACCTGTAAAATAGTTATCTCCAAGTTATAATGCCCTGTTCAATGTAATCTGAGTTTGTTCAATGTAAACCGCACTGATGTGGAATAGCGCGGTATATAAGAGAATGTAAATAAATAAATAAAATACCCACCATCCCTGGTTGGATGCCAGAGCTCCATGGGGGGAAGTGGAGCCCTTTCACAGGGACACACAACTTCTGGGGTCTCTCCCTGGCATCTAAAACTAGGGAGTCCCCATATGTGAAGACTACATTCCTGCTTGTTCCTGGAGATAGCATAGTTACTCACCTGTAACAGGTGATCTCCGGGAACAGCAGGAATTTAGTCTTCACAACCCACCCACCTCCCCTAGGAGTTGTATCTCTCTATCTATCTCTCTCTCTTTACCTCTCTCTCTCTTTGTCTCAGCTTTAAACTCAACTGGAGAGAGGCAGTTGGGAAAGGCGGGAAGGCAGCACGCAGGCGCTGTGGGATGCTCCCAAAAGCTTCCTAATTGGATGCTGGGGAGCGTTCCCGCGCAGGCTCCATCGGTACCGACGATACCCATATGTGAAGACTAAATTCCTGCTGTTCCCGGAGATCACCTGTGAGTAACTATGCTTTCTCTTTCAAGGAAACCACTTCCAATACAGAGTCCTTCCATTCGGTCTGGCCTCTGCCCCAAGAGTCTTCACAAAATGCATGGCTGTAGTAAAAGCATTCCTGAGAACTCTGGGGATATTTGTCTTCCCCTACTTAGACAACTGGCTCATCAAAGCACCAACAGCTCCTGAAACAGAACGAGCGGTTTCTCGTGCCATGAGAATTCTCCAATATTTGGGTCTGGTAATCAACCACCCAAAGTCTCACCTCACCCCTTCTCAATCCCTAGAGTTCATAGGGGCTTGCTCAGACACGCAGCAATCAAAGGCATTCCTGCCACAGCCGTGTTGTCTTCGAATAATAGATTTGGCTTCCTAAACAGTAAAGAAAACCCTGCTAACTGCTCGGGAAATGCTTCAACTGCTGGGGCATATGGCATCCACTGTACATGTGGTCCCTTATGCCCACCTACACATGCGAGCGGCTCAGTGGACCCTCTCTTCATAGTGGACACAAGCCACAGGTCACTTAATGGACAAAATCAAGAATTCATCACGTCTCATTTTGTCCCTGCAGTAGTGGCAGTCCCTCGAAAACCTCCTGGTAGGTTCCCCCTTCCAGTAGCCACTGCCCCAAATCACCCTGACGACAGATGCGTCCAAGCTGGGTTGGGGAGACAACTTGCACGGTCTTTCCTGCTATTAGTAATCTTGTGAATTGTCATTAAAATCATAAGTAATGCCTGAAGTTTGGAGGATCGCCAATGTAACGCCAATTTTTAAAAGGGTTCCAGGGGTGATCCGGGAAACTACAGACCGGTGAGTCTGACGTCAGTCCCGGAAGAAATGGTAGAAACCATCATAAAGAACAAAATTACTCAGCATGTAGATAGTCATGGCCTAATGGGAGACAGCCAACATGGCTTTAGACAAGGAAGATCTTGTCTTACTAATCTGTTATGTTTTTTTGAAGGTGTGAACAAACAGGTGGAGAAAGGTGAGTTGGTTGATATAGTGTATCTGGACTTTCAGAAAACCTTTGACAAGGTCCCTCATCAGAGACTTTTGGCAAAACTAAAGAGTCATGGGATAGGAGGCAGTGTACTATTGTGGATCAGGAACTTGTTAAAAGATAGAAAGCAGAAGGTAGGGCTAAATGGCCAATTTTCCCAATGGAGAAAGGTGAATAGTGGTGTACCCCAGGGATCTGTGCTGGGTCCGCTGCTTTTTGACATATTCATAAATGACCTGGAAAAGGGAATAACAGGTGAGGTTATCAAATTTGCTGATGAGACAAAACTATTTAAAGTTGTTAAAACCCAAGAGGATTGTGGAAAATTGCAAGAGGATCTTGATAAATTGGAAGACTGGGCATCAAAATGGCAGATGAAATTTAATGTGGACAAGTGCAAAGTTATGCACCTAGGGAAGAACAACCCAAACTATGGTTACACGATGCAAGGTTCCACATTAGGAACCACCAGCCAGGAAAAAGATTTAGGCATCATTGTGGATAACATGTTAAAACCCTCGGCCCAGTGTGCAGTAGCGGCCAAGACAGCAAATAGAATGCTAGGTATCATAAGGAAAGGAATGGAAAATAAAACAAAATATATTATAATGCCTCTATGTATATCGTTCCATGGTGAGACCACACTTTGAATATTGTGTGCAATTCTGGTCGCCGTATCTTAAAAAGGATATAGCGATATTAGAAAAGGTTCAGAGAAGAGCCACCAAAATGGTAAAGGGGATGGAAGGATACTCCTATGAAGAAAGGCTAAAAAGGTTAGGGCTCTTTAACCTGGAAAAGAGACGGCTGAGGGGAGATATGATAGAAGTCTATAAATTAATGAACGGAGTGGAACGGGTAAACGTAGATTGATTGTTTACGTTATCAGACTATAGAAAGACTAGGGGGCATGCAATGAAGCTACAGGGTAAACTATTGAAGACTAATAAAATATTAAATATATTTTTCACTCAACGTGTAATCAAACTCTGGAATTTGTTACCAGAGGATGTAGTAAAGGCTGTTAGTGTAGCTGGGTTTAAAAAAGGTTTGGACAAGTTCCTGGAGGAAAGGTCCATAAACCATTATTAAGAAGGGACCCAGGATATCAATGCTTGACCCAGTACAAGCATTGTGGAACCTGTCTCTTTTGGGGAAACTGCTAGGTACGTATGACCTAGATTGGCCACGGCTGGAAACAGGATACTGGGCTTGATGGACCTTGGTCTGACCCAGTATGGCATATCTTATGTTCTTATGTTTCGACTCAGGGTCTCTGGACCTCAATCACAAGAGGCCTCTCTTCAAATAAACCTCTTAGAGCTAAGAGCCATCTACTGTGCTATAATAGCATTTCAGGCCCAGTTCAGTCAAAAGACAGTTCTGGTCCAAACCGACAATCATGCCATGTTGCCATGTTTTACATAAACAAACAAGGTGGAACGGGCTCTCTGTTGCTATGCAACGAAGCTTTGTGACTATGGGCCCTCGACAGAGAGCTCCAAATTCACCTTCTAGAGGTATACCTTCCAGGCATTCCAAACTTGTGGGCAGAGAAGCTCAGTCGAATACTGCTGCCACACAAGTGGTCTCTCCAGTCAGACCAACTGGCTCGAGTGTTCCAAAGCATCCAAACCGGGGAACACCAGATATAGACCTCTTTGCAAGTCCACAGAATGCCAAACCTCTCCGGTTCTGTTCCAGAATTCCGGTTCAATACTGTCTAGGAAACGATGCTTTCCAGCTCCATTGGGGTCAGGACTTCCTCTATGCCTTCCCACCCTTTCCCCTAATTCCCAAAACTCTTTTCAAGCTTCAGAGAGACAGGGGTTATATGATTCTCATAGCTCCACGTTGGCCAAGGCAATCGTGGTACACTCTGCTTCTGCGTCTCTCTCAAGGAACTCCTCTAGAGTTGGGATATGCTCCAGATCTCCTTTCTCAGGAGAACAGGAAGCCTCTGCATCCCAATCCTCAGTCCCTGCACCTCTGGGCTTGGCTGCTGAAGGCATAGAACCTTTAGATATCCACATCTCTCAGCAAGTGAAGGATATCCTTCAAGCTTTGAGAAAACCGTCAAAAAGACGTTCCTACGCTTTCAGATGGAAAAGGTTTTCTATACGGTGCTCAAAAAGGGGGCTTAACCCCCTTTCCGTGCCCATAGAGTCGCTTTTGAAGTATCTCCTCCATCTTTCAAATTCTGGTCTTAAGACAAATTCACTGCGAGTCCATCTCAGTGCTATTGCGGCTTTTCACAAGTCCCAAGATGGACAACCAATCTCTTCTCATGCCCTTTTTTCAAGATTCATGAGAGGTCTACTATTGACAAAGCCCCCCATAAAGCCGCCACCGGTGGCATGGGACCTGAATTTTGTTCTTGGGCAGCTTATGAAGCCGCCTTTTGAACCTTTAGCCACTACAACTTTAAAATTCCTTTCCTGGAAGGTCATTTTCCTAATTGCGATAACTTCTGCTAGGTGCATTAGTGAACTGCAAGCTTTAGTGGCTGACCCTCCTTATACAAAGTTCCACCATGATAAAGTAGTCCTCAGGACTCATCCACACTTTATGCCAAAGGTGGTTTTCTCTTTTTATTTAAACCAGTCGGTTTACCTTCCTGTATTCTTCCCTAGGCCTCATGGCTCCAGTGCAGAAAGGAACCTTCATAACTTAGATTGTAAAAGAGCTTTAGCCTTATCTCCAGGAACAAGCAGGAATGTAGTCTTCACATATGGGTATCGTCGGTAACAACGGAGCCTGCGCAGGAACGCTCCCCAGCGTCCAATTAGAAAGCTTTTGGGAGCATCCCACAGCGCCTGCGTGCTTCCTTCCCGCCTTTCCCAACTGTCTCTCTCTAGTTCTTCGTTTTCCGCAGAGCCAGCAGGTCGTTGTTCCTGTCACCGCAGAAAATGTTTCCTCCTCCTTTTATTTTTTTGTGGTCGCGTCTGCCTTCCTCGATGCTACACCAGTACCGCCGGTGATTCTTTCTTTCTTTCTTTTAGAAAAAAAATATATATTTAGTTCTTTTTTTCAAATTTTTTCTCCTCAGGTGCAGTGCCATTTTGGGCCTTAGCCCCAAAATTTCCTCCATTATGGAAAAACCCGCTTCGGGTTTTAAGAAGTGCACCAAGTGTGGCGGTACCATATCCGTCACCGACACCCATGAGTGGTGTCTTAAATGTTTAGGTCCTGACCACTCCATCTCGGAGTGTATGGCTTGTGCCATGATGTCCAAGAGGGTTCGACAAAACCGGGCTGCTAAGCTTAGCACCCTCTTTCCCTCGGATGCAGCCTCCGTGGCATCGACATCTTCCAGGGCTTCCAGTAAAACTCTGTACCCTGTTGATGAATGGGTACTTCTTCTATTGCCCCTTGGGCAAGAAGCATGGTGACCTCTTGATCTAACAGGTTGATGAGAGAGGGCTGAGAACTGAACTGTTTTACTACTGTGGGAGGGGGCATGCTCAAGAAATGAAGCTTGTACCCCTCTTTTATGATGGAGAGTGTCCAATGCTCTGCTGTTATCTGCCCCCATCTTGGGGCAAAGTGACATAACCTTCCTGGAATGGTGGAAGGCTCTGGCCCATTTAGAGCCAGGAAGGCTAAGTTCTCTAGATGCAAGTCAAAGGCCTTGTGGAGGCTGAGATTGCTGAGGCGGTTGAGGCTTAGCAGTCTTTGCTTTTCTTTGCTTGGATGGTTGCTGACCCTTCCGGACAGGTTGACCTGCAGAGCGTCCCTGCTGGGAATAAGCAGGATAAAACCTTTTCTTTTTGGAAAAGAATGGTTTTTTGAAAGATTTCTTTCTTGCAGGATCAGCTGTGCCCTTGGATAATCTGTCCAAGGTGGAGTTGTCAGCATCCAACTCATTGGCCTTTTCCTGCCAATCTTTGCCAAACAGGTTCTCACCAGTACAAGGAATATTGCCCAATTTGTCTTGTACCCAGAGCTCCAAATCAGATGCCTGGAGCCAGGCAATTCTATGTGCACCTATGGCAATGGCAGAGGTTCTACTTATGCACTCAAAACAGTCAAAAGCTGCAAGGTTGACAAATTTGGAAACATCCTGGGCATGTTTGACCAATGTGAGAAAATCCTGTCTTCTATCCTCAGGAAGAAGAGGACTCAAAACCTCTAAATCTCCTGTGATTTCCTTCAGGAGCATTCCCATATATAAAATATAGGAACTGATCCTGACAGAAAGCATGGAAGCTTGGAAGGTATGACGTCCAAAAGCATCCAAAGTTCTGCACTCACGCCCTGGGGAATTAGAGGCATGCCTCTTTGCACTCCTGATCCTTCTCATAGCCGACTCCACCACAATGGAGTGGTGAGGGAGCTGAGTTTTCTGGAAACCAGGACAAGGAGGTACTCGATACATAGTGTCAAGTCTACGAGAATGAGGATCGGTGGTAAGAGGGGTCTCCCACATTCTGAGCATGAGATCATGCAAGATCTCATGGATGGGCAAAGTAGCTGCCTCCTTAGGAGCCTTGGGATATTGCAAAATTTCTAGCTCCTTTGCTCTGGGCTCTGTTTCAGGAGCCACAGTAATGGAGAGACCCCGAGCCACCTCCCTGATGAAATCCTGGAAGGAGCTATCCTCTGGAGGATGCATCCTGCGTTTAGGGGTGGAGGGCTCCTCTGGAAGAAGTGCTCTGGTATCGACAGAACTATCAGAATCCTCAGATTCCTCTGAGGACTCGATGTATCTTCTGTCCGGATACTCTTGCAGAACCCGATACCCGTACCGACCAAAGTCGGTACCGGGGGGAATCGGTACAGGTGTATCTGTACCGGAGGGCATCAGGTGACTGGGTGCCAGTAATGCAGACACCGATGTCGATGTCGATGCTATCAGTACCGGCACCGATATCGGTGCCGGATTCGGTACCAGTACCGGCTGGACTGTCTGACGCGGTTCCGAGGGTGTCGATGCCGCTAGGAGAGCCGCCAGACTGCGTTCAATAGCCAGGAACCTCTGGTCTATCGACGTTGCTGATGCCTGGATGTCGGTACCGGAGAAGACAGCCGGTACCCCAGAGCATGGCACCAGTAGCTCTGCCGAGGTCAAGGCCACGAGAACGTCCTGGAGCCCCGATAATGCTTTGGAAGCCGAAGCCTCCCGCCAGGGCAATTTTACCAGTGCAGAATCCTCAAGGGCAACGCCCGAGGCATCTCGGTGCTTAGAGGGAGATCTACCCTTTGAGGACCAGCTGGACTTATGTTTAGTTACCTGAGATCCACAGGAGGAAGAGGAAGCCCTGGAAAACATCGATGCCACCGAAGCTGCATCAGAGGGAACAGGGTACTGAGCTTAGCAGCTAGGTTCTGCCGACCTCTTTTAGACATCATGGCACAGGACAATACAATCCGTGATGGAGTGGTCAGGACCTGAACATTTCAGACACCATTCATGGGTGTCAGTGACAGAGATGGTACCGCCACACTTGGTGCAATTTTTGAAACCTGAAGCAGGTTTCTCCATTGTAGGAAAAATTTTAGACCTAAGGCCCAAAAAGGCGCGTGCACCTGGGAAAAAATAAAAAAGAGCACTACTATATATATATATATATATTTTTTTTTTTTTTTAGAACAGAAATAAAGAAAAACCAGCGGTGCCGGTAAAGCGTCGAGGAAGGCAGACGCGACCACAAAAAAAGAAAGTAAAAAGGAAGAATTTTCTGCGGTGACAGGAACGACGACCTGCTGGCTCCGCGGAAAACAAAGAACTGGAGAGAGGCAGTTGGGAAAGGCGGGAAGGAAGCACGCAGGCGCTGTGGGATGCTCCCAAAAGCTTCCTAATTGGACGCTGGGGAGTATTCCCGCGCAGGCTCCATCGGTACCGATGATACCCATATGTGAAGACTACATTCCTGCTTGTTCCTGGAGATATCAAAGGTACTTCCTGTGATTTACATGGATGAGGATATGCATGTATGCATCTCTTAGATCTACAGAACATAACCAATCCTGATTCTGAAGGTATGGTAAAAGTGTTCAGAGGGAGATCATCTTGAACTTTTCTTGGAACAGATATTTGTTCAATTTTCTGAGGTCCAGGATAGGTCTGTATCCCCCTGTCTTCTTTGGGATAAGAAAATAGGGGGAGTAGAACCCTCTTCCCCGTTGGGATATGGGTACCTCTTCTATTGCTCCTTGAGCAAGGAGTGAAGAGACCTCCTGACACAGAATGTCGGTGACAGGGCCTTGAGAATTGAATTGTTTTATGACTGTAGGCGGGGGCATGCTGAGAAAGTGAAGCTTGTACCCCTGTCCAAGAGGGCGCTGTGGGATGCTCCCAAAAGCTTTCCTTCTGGACGATGGGGAGCATTCCCGCACAGGCTCTGTCAGTACCGACAATACCCATATGTGAAGACTACATTCCTGCTTGTTCCTGCAGATATCATTAAACATACAGCAGCAGTAGGACAGCACCAAAAGAGAGTGAGGCAAGACTTCGCCGCAGAGAACTTTCTTATATAGCTGTAGATACCGGGTAGCACACGATCATGTCACTTCCTGGGAGGCGGGACTTGAACTGGTGTAAGGCAGCAACCAGGTAGAACGCAGCCATGTGCACTTGTTTTCACACGACAGAAAGGACCCTGGAATACTGGCTAGGTCTGCCTGTATGCAGTCAAAATCCTATTGCAGGTTTTGGCTGTGGCTTTGGCAGTGGCTTTGGGGCCCTCTTATCTGCGGTGAAAGTGAAGCCCCAGCTGCTGTTGATGGGATCAAGGGGGCAGAGAATGGTGAAATTAGGCCTTATCTGCTAATTGCCCTTCCTTGAATTCCTCCAGTCCAGTCCAGTCCAGTCCAGATGCATGGGTTGTGCACCCAACCAGCAGATGGAGACTGAGCATGACAAGCTTGCTGATGTCACCTATTAACGGTGCTATACATAACTAAGCCGGCCAGTATTAGAGTACCAAAGCAGAATTCAAGCCCAGGCGGACACCAACGGTCCCAAGTTACGCCCAACAGATAACATAGGCCTCTGCCCAGCCAATGGTTCATGTTTCTTTATTCCTTATTGTTTTGTTTTGTTTTGCATACAGAGATAACCTCTCTCTCTTCGCAACGACCACCTTCCACAGGTAATATCTTTTCCAAACTCTTGTGCCTGCAGCCCCCAAAGGACTGATACCAAATGTCAATCCCCCAGACTCCACGTTCCAGCATGAGACATCAGCGGAAAGAACCTGAACAGACCAGACGAGCGAGACAGGGTGGGCTCTGGACTGCATTGGAGAGATTCAAGGAAAGACAATTAGTACGTAAAGCCAAATTTCACCTTACATATCATCCCTCCAGTCCAGTCCAGTCCAGATGCATGGGATGTACCAGAGCAGTAACTCACTATAGGGCAGAGTCCGCGGGGCTAACCTGTAAAACACTGGCCCCAAAATGCGCTTCCTCCTGCTCCCGAATGTCAAGACAATGCTTGGTGAAAGCATGCAGAGATGACCACATGGCCGTCTTACAAATCTCCCAGGCAGCAACAGACCAGCCTCCACCCAGGACGCGGTCTGCATCTTCATCAAAATCTGCATATAGCCTCGGTGGAACCGTTCTCCACTGTAGAGATAGGCCGAAGTAATCGTCTCCTTCAAGCAATGCCGATGGAGGCCTTTGATGCTGCCTTTCCCCATCGAGCTCCGCCAAACAGAACAAAGAGTCGGACTGATTCCGTCCGCTTAAAGTACTGTTGAAGCACCCGCCTGATGTCTAGCAGATGTAATCGGGAACTCTCTCCTGAGGAACCCTCTCCCCACAGCATTGGCAGGGAGACTGGCTGATTAACGTGAAAAGGTGTCCTCACCTTTAGCAGGAAGGCAGGCACCGTCTGCAAGACCACCTTCCCAGGGTGGAACACTAGGGAGGGTTCCCGGCATGACAAGATCTGCAGCTCAGAAATATGCCTCACTGAGCAGACACCGAGAACAGTCTTCAAGGTCAGATCCTTTAGGGAGGTCTCCCACAGTGGTTCAAAATGGCAGCCCCGTGAGTGCCCCCAGGACCAAGTTCAGGTCCCAGGCCAGGACACTGGAAACAGGGGCGGCCTGACTTGGTTAACTGCCTAGAGAAAACACGTGATGTCCAAGTGGGCCATCAAAAATACCCTCGGATCCACCTATGGTAGCACTCCAGAGCCACCACCAATGTCCCAAGCACCAGGCTGTTATTCAGACCCACCTACAAGAACCCCAGAATCTGGAGAAAAGACATCAACAAGGCCAATGCCCCTCTAGTCGCGCACCAGTCCTCCAACACTCTCCTCACATGCACATACAATGATGTGGACCACCTCCAGGCCTTCAGGAGTGTCACCACTACTTCTGGCGAGTAGCCTCTGTTGCTCAAATGCACCTGCTCAAGGGCCAGGCCGTAAGCAAGAAGCGATCCACCTTGGTCATGAGGAAAGGCCTTTGCCTCAACAAGTCAGACCTTGCCAGCAGCCACCATGGGGAACCCACCAACAGCTGGACAAGATCCGCGTACCATGGCCTCTGAGGCCAGTCCGGAATGATCAGGATCACTCTAACCTGGGGTCTCTCTATTCTGTGAAGCACAAGCCCTATCAAGGGCCAGGGCAGGAACACATACAGCAGGCCCTCCCATGGGCACGGCTGCAACAGCGCGTCTAGGCCCTCCAACATCCTCTCGCGCTGTCTGCTGAAGAAGTGGCTCACCGTGGTGTGGTCCGCCACGGTCATCAAATCCATCACCGAAACACAGAGTCATCCAGTGTCCACTTTGAGGGGTCCACTTGGCAAAAGCTCAGAAAATTTGCCTGGACCTTGTCCTTGCTGGCCACATGTGTCACAGAGAGGGCCTGCAGATGATCCTCTGTCCATTGCAGGAGCAGAGTTCCTTTCGCCATCAGCGTCGCGCTGGTGGTACCCCCCTGCCGACTGAGATATGCCAGCACAATCATGTTGACCAAAAAGACATACCCCACCTTGTTCTCCAGAAGGGCGCCAAACTGCTTTAACGCCAGGGAGATGGCCCTCAATTCCAATCGGTTGATCAAGCATGCCAATTCCTCTGCTGATCATCAACCCTAGGCGAAGTTCTCCAAAGAGTGCGCCCCACACTCAGAGAGACTGACGTCAGTGCTCACAGTTATCCATGTTGGCGCCTCAAGAGGCAGCCCCGCCGTTAAGGATGGTGCAGAACACCACCAGCTCAGCAGACTGCTCCTCACCTCTTCCGGGCAGGAAGGCAGCGAGACACCAGGTCCTTCTGTGGGGACCATCGTGACAGTAAGGCGTGCTGCAAGAGCCACATGTTTTATGTTTATGTTTATGTTTTATTTCATTTGATAAAAAACCGCCTTTCAGGGTAGGCAAAGCGGTGTACAATAAAACCAAATAAAAAGAAGGCCGAAGCCAACGAAATGAAATAGAAATACAAATTCTTAATAGGAAAGCAATAAAACAGGAGAGACAGGACCAAATATATAACAGAACACAAACACGAGGAAAGCAAGAATAGGACACATGGGATTCACACGAAGGGAGAGGGGACATCAAACGCCAGGGAAAAGAGGTGAGTTTTCAAGTTCTGTTTAAAAGTGGGGTGGTGAGGTTCCAGGCGGAGTGAGGAGGGGAGGGAGTTCCAGAGGGCGGGGCCGGCAAAAAAGAAAGCAGAGGAACGGGTGGATTGTAGATGGGCACGGGAGGGGGAGGGGAGAGCGAGGCGGTTCAGGTGGAAGGAACGAGGAGTGTACCTGGGAGAGTGAAAAGAAAGAAGGTCGGTTAAGTATTGTGGGGTGCCTGTATGAAGGGCTTTGTGAACCAGAATGAGCAGTTTGAAATGAGCACGGTAGGGAAAAGGGAGCCAGTGAAGATGAAATAGAAGGGGCGTTATGTGATCACGGGGAGAGGAGTGGGTGACCAAACGGGCAGCAGTATTCTGAATCCGTTGTAAGCGGAACTGTTGGGATTTAGAAAGACCGATGAATAGTGAGTTTGCGAAATCAACCCGTGATATAACCAGAGATAGCAATAAAGTGGTGAGCGCTGAAGAGGATAAGAAAGGGCGAACTGCACGAATTTGTCGGAGGAAGAAAAAGGAAGATTTAGTGATATGTGATATATGGGAATGGAAAGATAGGTTAGAATCAAAGTGAACCCCAAGATAACGAAATGAAGAAACTAATGGAACAGGAGAACCGGAGAAAGAGGGGGCCAGCGTGGGAGGAGGGTTGTTGTGGGAGAACCAGATAGCAATAGTCTTGGTGAGATTAAGGTGAAGACAGTTGTGAGTCAGCCAGTTGGCCACAGTAGAGAGACAGGAATTTAACGCAGAAAGGTCAGGACAAGAAGGGGATGTGTGATGTAGCAGAATAATGTCGTCAGCATAGAGAAAGGCAGATAAACCGGACTGTTGAATTAAAAGGGCCAAGGGGGCTAAGAAAAGGTTAAAAAGAAGAGGAGCCAGGACAGAACCCTGAGGGACCCCACAGGAAAGAGGGAAAGAGTCTGAGGGAGGGGTAGAGGCGGATGGTGATATGACAGCACAAGTACGAGAAGAAAGAAAAGAGTGGAACCAACGGTGAACAGTACTACAGAGACCGGCTTCCCTAAGACGAAGAAGAAGGAGGGAGTGGTCAACCAGATCAAAAGCAGCGGAAAGGTCAAGTGCAACCGCCACCGAGATATCACCACGATCATGAGCTACGTGCAGTGCATTAGTGAAAGCAAGAAGAATAGTTTCGACACTGTGACCCTGACGGAAACCTGATTGACGAGGGTGAAGAAAATTAGTGGAATCAAGGTGGTGAGAAAGTTGTGCAAAGACGAATTTCTCTAAGAGTTTTGAGAGAAAAGGAAGGTTGGAGACAGGACGGTAGTGAGCTGGAACTAGGGGATCAAGTGAGGGATTTTTAAGAAGGGGGCGAATTAAAGCATGTTTCCAGGAGTGGGGGAAGGACCCTGTGGAAAGACTGGAATTAAACATAGTAAGAATAAATGGAAGGAAACCCAGTGAGGATTCCAAAAGCCAAGAGGAAGGAATAGGGTCTAAAGAGCAGGAAGTTTTCTTTGAGGAAGAAATGAGATGATGAAGTTCAGGAGGAGTAATCAGTGAAAAAGATGCCCAGCAGTGGGAGTTTTGAGAGATTGGAGAGGGAGAGGCAGTAGGAGGGGGGGAGAGAATCGGGGCAGGACAAGAAGGTAGAGAGGATCTCAGCGTAGATATTTTGTTGCTGAAGCAGGCGGCGAGAAGGGAAGGCAGAGGGGAAGGGGGGATTGGAGGAGCTGAAGCTGGGGAGTGAAGAGAGGTGAGAGATCGGAGGGTGGAGTAGAGATGCCGGGTCTGATTCGGAGCAGTCAGGATAGCGTTAGTAAAAAATGTGCGTTTGGCAAGGTGGACAGAAGAGCGGTAGTGGGAGTAACTAGATTTGAAAAACGAAAGTGAGGTAGGTGAAGGACTCTTACGCCACAGTCGCTCTGCTCTGCGAAGCTGTGCGCGCAAGAGTCGTAGACCCCCATGATACCAGGGATGCAAGGGACGGCGACGAGTAAGATGAGGGCGCAAAGGGGCAATACGGTCAAGAGTAGATGCAAGGGCTGTTGACCAGAGGGTAGCTTGAGAGTTAGGAGAGAGAAGGGAAAAATCAGAGGGTAGGAGTTCAGCTGCTGTGGGAAATTGGTGAATGGTAAGAGATGAAAGGGCACGGGAAAGCCGCGGAGGGGAAGGGGTAGAAGGAGGAGTAGAAGAGGAAAAAGAAGAGGAGGAGGGAGAGTGGGGCCCCCGTGAGTGAGAGCATGAAACAGAGAGGCAGACGTGGTCTGTCCAAGGGAGAGGCACAGAGGAAAGGTTAGATAGTGCAAGAGAGGAGGAGGATGATGTTAGGAGTAAGTCAAGGGTGTGCCCGGCCTGATGGGTGGGGAAAGGAACATGTTGTGTGAGGGATAAATCTTGTAAGAGAGAGATGAAAGAGAGATCCCTAGCTGAGGTGGGTGCGTCCAAGTGTAAGTTGAAATCTCCTGCAATAAGAAAATGGGGGAGAGCGAGAGAGAGGTCAGTGATGGTCAAAACAAGGGAATTCCAAAGCTCAACGCGAAGAGCAGGGGGGGAATAAATAAGGAGCACATGTATAGGGGGGGAGGTGTGGAGGAGAAGCAAAAGGGCTTCGGGGTAGTGGAGCGATGGATGGAGAAGCTGACTGAAAGAGAGGGTGGACCGTATCAGGGCGGCCACACCACCACCAGATTTACCTAAACGTGGAGTGGAAACGGCAGAAAAGCCAGGGGGAAGGCAGCGGGCAAGGAGGGCATGTGGGCCAGCACCCATGGCACCAGATCGATGGTCGCTGCCATGGAGCCCAGCAGCTGCAGATAGTGCCATGCTGAAGGGCGCCCCATGCCAAGAAACTGATGGAACTGCTCCCGGTAATTTGTCTGCTCTCTCCAGCAGTAGACACCAGACTCCTCTACATGTTGTACCTCACTCCCAGATAGATCATGTGCTGAGTGGGTGCCAGGGTTCTCTTCTCAAAATTGATAACCTAGCCCAAAGTCTGGAGGAGCTCCACCACTTGTCTCGTGGCCCGTTGGCTCTCCTCAAACAACTTTGCCCTGATCAGCCAATTGTCCAAGTATGGATGGACCAGCACATCCCACTGCTGTAGGGCTGCCACCACTATGACCTTTATGAACGTCCGGGGAGCATAGCGAGTCCGAAGGGTAGAGCCTGAAACTGGAAGTGCCCCATAGGCACCGCAAACCTTAGAAAATGCTGATGTTCAGTGCGAATTGGAGTGTGCAGTTACACCTCTGACAGATCGAGGGATGTCAGAAATTCTCCTGTGTGCACCGCCATGATGATCGAGTGCAGTATCTCCATGTGAGAATGCAGAACACGCAGTGCCCTGTTGACATACTTGAGGTCCAGGATTGGACAGAAGGAGCCTTCCTTTTTGGGGACAATGAAATATATCGAGTAGCGACCTGACCCGCATTGGTCTACAGGCACCAGGCAGACCATCTTCTTGCGTAGCAGTTTGCTAAGCGTTGACCTGACCGCCGCCCTCTTTTCACAGGATTTGCATGGCGAGACCTGAAAGGCTTTGGGCATGAGCCATGCCAATTCTAGCATGTACCCCTCCCAAATGACGTCGAGAACCCATTGGTCCTGGGTAATGTGGGTCCAAGCAGAGAGGAACAGTCGTAGCCTTCCTCCGATCTCCACCTCCTCTCATTATGATTTCTTAGCAGGGACAATGGTAGGGGAGTAGTAGTCCCTGACTGCTCCCCTCCCTCAACAGGAGGGACTGCCCCTGCGTACATAGCAACCCCTCTGGAAGGGAAAGAAGTGGGTCACAGAAGTCCTAGAACAGCCCCTGGGAAGCAGAGGGTGCCTTAGCCCCACTCAGCTTATCATCTGGGAGACAGGACCCCTTGATGCCCCCCAGATCCTTGACCAACTTCCCCAACGTCTCTTTGAACAACAGCTTGTCCTTAAATGGCAAATGCAAGAGCTGTACTTGGGAGGACGTGTCTGCGGACCAATTCCGCAAACAAAGAAGTTGGCGAGTCACCACGACCAACACCATACTCTTGGACATCGTCCAGACCTAATCGTAGAAAGCATCAGCCAGGTACAGAGTTTCAGACTCCAACACAGCCGCCTCAGAGCCCATCCCCGGCTCCAATAGATTCTATGCCCAGCGCAGACAAGCCCTGGCCACGTAGGCACCACAGATGTAAGTCTGCAGGGCTAGCGCTTTGGCCTCAAATGCCCATTTGAGCATAGTCTCCAACCCCTATCCTGTGGGTTCTTAAGCACCACCTGCCTTCCATGGGTATGGTGGTCCTCTTAGTCACTGCTGTCACTACAGCATCCACCTTGGGGAGCTTCAATGGCTCCTTCTCCTCCGGAGCAAGGAAATATAGACGAGACATCATCCTCCCGCCCCTCAAGTTGGCTTCCGGTAATTCCCACTTCACATCGATTATTTGCTTAATGGCCTTATGGACCGGAAAGAAGTCCTGAGGAGCCCTTATCCCCTGCAACAAGGGGTCTTCCGGGACCAGCTCCTCTGAGATTGATGTGACCTTCATATTCAAGATCCCTAGGGAGCAGGAGATAAGCGCTGGAAGCTCCTCCCTGCACAACACCCATCATCACAGAGGGCTCATCAGTGGAGGACAGCTCCCCAGCATCAGCCTCAGCCCCATAGGACTCCGCCAATCTTCAGGAGCCTCTTAAGCTAAGTCTTCCGAGGCTGGGGACCCGGGGGACAGAAGGTCAGTGGACTGCTCTGTGGCCTCCCACAGCATTTTGGCCGGCGCCCCCCACTCCCCAGATCAGCAGGGGCTAGGAGTTCTAAGGACCCTGGAGCCGCACAGGGAACAGATTCCCTGCCCTGCTTCAGGCAAAATGCCTGATGTAGCAAGAGCACAAATTCAGGTGAAAAGGGGTTACTTGCTCGGGAGACTTGTGGCGTTTTTTTCTGCCTTTTTTACTCTCCCCCGATTGAAGCCAGCTCCCCCTGGGTTTTTCTATCTCCCCGTGGCACAAAATGGCTGACTTTTCCACAACAGCTGAGCCGCGCGGGAGCGAGGAGACATCTGAAGTAGATACCTCAGTCATCTGCTCCTCAACCCTGTCGCTGACTGGGACACCCTGAGACCCTGCTCTGCCATTTTGCTCTCCTCCGCGCATAAACGGCAGAGCCCGGCAGGAGAGACCAAGGCCCTGCACGCACCACAGGCCATGCACATGCGTTTGCCTGATGGTATGCCTCCGAAGAAAGCCAATGCAGGGAAGGAAAAAAAAAAAGTCTCCATCACACATCAGAACGCACTCACACATTGCCAAACACATGCTGCATGGAAGCCAACAACTTCCCCAAGCTGGAGTACTCTAATTCAGGCGGAAAAAGGGGCTCAAACAGGAAGGAGCGACCCAGAGCATCAGAGTATACACCTAACCGCAGTCGAGGCCATCACTGATCCAGGACGGCTGACAGCACTCGGCACGCTCAGGAGCAGGCAAGAACAGCGCCCTACTTATTACCTGTAAGCTTAAACCTCCCCCGGTAAGAGCTCATTCCTTAATCTTTTTTTTTCCCCTTCAAGGCACTTGCCTGCTTGCACCATCTGTACTCTAACCATGGCTCCGAAAGACCTTGCCTCGAGCCTAGACTGCCTTACTTTATGTTTTTTTATGACTGATTCTACTCACAAGCTACTGGCTCAGTTCTACTGTCAGACTCTGCCACTGCCAAACTACACCAGAGGCTGCTGCTCAGCTCCCCCCCCCCTCCCCCCCCCCTATGCTAGAAAATGGAAATTACACTTACCTGGTAATTGTTGTTCCTTGAGGGAGTACAGTTCAGTCCTCCACCTCTGGGTAGTGCACCTCCTCCTGCAGCATGGAGACTGGACAAGTCAAACTTGTGACATCACCGGGTATATCTTGCTGATCTTCTCCCATCAACCCCCAGTGACCTACTGACAAAGCAGACTCAAAGGGGCAACAAATGACTAGGTGAGACATTAATCACAATGCTATGCTTAAACTCTAACTTTTAAACTACAGTGCCCTAAGAGAAAGGGCAGAAGAAACACCCTTCTCCTTGCCCCTCTCCTCCTGCACCCAAATCAGAGAAAGACAGACAGGAAGGAGGAAGGAAGAGCATAGGAAAAAAGGATGCTCTCGCGATTACCAATCAATCAGAACCTGTTGCCGCCTTATGAACCGGAAACCCCCTCCAAACCGATGCCTCGAGTCTGAATTGTTCATCCCCGGGCGGGAATGAGGACTGAACTGTACTCCCTCAAGGAAAAAGTAATTAGACCTTACCTGCTAATTAGTGTTCCTGAAGGAACGACAGTCCAGTCCCTTTACTTCTGGGTTGCGCAAACCTTCCAGCAGCTTGGAGGCTGAGCCCATCCTTTTTGGAGGATGGTGCGGTATAAATACCACTGGCACCACCCCCAGACTCCAGTAATCTAATGAAAAAGCAGACTTAACGAAAACCAGATTAATAGCCTATATAAATGTAATCACACAAGCCACACCACGAACTCTCCAAAAGGGAAACTTTTTTTTTTTTTTCCAATCGAGAGGGATAAAGAGTGTGGGGGGAAGGGAAGGAGGAGGTTTACCTGAGCCTGACCGAGACCTCCTTCATTCCGGCCGCTGGACCTGCACCAAGGGACCCCTCCCTTCAGTCCTGGCCCTGCGCTCGGTCCGCTAATCCTTCCCTTACTAACAGGCCAAACTAAGAACCGGGTGGGATCAGGGACTGGACTGTCGTTCCTTCAGGAACACTAATTAGCAGGTAAGGTCTAATTACTTTTTCCTTATCGTCACTCCAGTCCAGTCCCTTTACTTCTGGGAAGTACCAGAGCAGTTCAAGCTTGGGTGGGAGCCGTAATCCCGGACCGAAGTACCATGTCCCCAAACCGAGAGTCGGCTGAACTCTGTACGTCCTATCGGTAGTGCTTGGTGAATGTATGCAGAGAGGACCAGGTAGCCGCCCTACAAATGTCCAGCGGCGGAACTAAGCTATATTCTGCCCAGGAGGTAGCCTGTGCCCGAGTAGAATGAGCGCGCAGTCCCCCTGGGACCTGCTTCCCTTTGAGAATATACGCGGAAGCAATAGCTTCCCTGATTCACCTGGAGATGGACGCTTTGGCTGCCGCCTCCCCTTTGTGAGGCCCTCCAAACTGAATGAACAGACGGTCGGACTTTCTAAAGGGCGCCGTGCGGGAGAGATAGCGCTTCAAGGTTCTCTGAACGTCCAGGAAGCGCAGTTTCCTGTCCGTCCCCACTTGTCCCTCCGCTGAAAAGGACGGGAGAGTAACTGTCTGGTTCACATGAAAGGGGGAGATGATCTTGGGCAAGAAGGAAGGCACCGTCCGTAAGACCACCTTATCCTTGAGGAACGAAAGAAAGGGGGGCTGGGAGGACAGTGCTTGCAGTTCGGAGACGCGTCTGGCTGAGCAAATAGCGACCAGAAAGACCGTCTTCATTGTCAGATCCTTTAGGGAGGCATCCTTCGCCGGCTCAAAAGGTTCCTTGGTCAAGGCATTTAGTACCAGGTTGAGATCCCAAGGGGGGTTGACCGATCTCCGCTGAGGACGAAGACGCTTGGCGTCTTAGAAAACTGGCCACATCCGCGTGGGCCCCTAATGGCTTCCCGCGTACCCTACCTCTGCAGCAAGAGATGGCTGCCAACTGGACCCGTAAGGAACTGTGCGCTAGGCCTTTGTCAAAACCCGCTTGCAGGAATTCCAGTACCTCTGGAACAGAGGCCAACAGCGGTTTCTTCCGGTGTTCCTTGCACCAAGACTCGAAGATGCACCAAACTCTTACATAGGAAAGACAAGTGGATCGCTTCCTAGCACTCAACAAGGTCGAGATTACAGAGCTCGAATAACCTCACTTCAGGAGCCGCGCCCTTTCAATAGCCATGCCGTAAGCGAGAATCGATCCACATGAGGCATCCGGACCGGTCCCTGCCTCAACAGATCCCTTCGGCAGGGAAGGCGCCATGGTCGGTCGGCGATCAACCTCACCAGGTCCGCATACCAGGGGCGGCGAGGCCAATCCGGGGCTATGAGGATTACCAGTCCCTGGTGAGTCTCCACCCGCTGAAGGACCTTTCCGATAAGGGCCCATGGGGGAAAGACATACAGGAGGCCCTCCGCCGGCCACTTCTGAGCTAGCGCATCTAAGCCTTCGGACATCCTTTCTTTCCTTCAACTGAAAAATCGGCTTGCCTTGGCGGAAGAATACCATGCCATGAGGTCCATGACAGGCGGTCCCCAGCGGGCTGCTATCTGGTTGAAGACCTCTTGCTCCAGCTCCCACTCCCCGTGGTCGATCTTGAATCTGCTGAGGTAATCAGCCGTAATGTTGTCCGTGCCGGCCACGTGCTGAGCTGAGAGCGCTTCCAACCGGACCTCGGCCCATTGGAATAGGCTGTCCGCCTCCTTTTCCAAGTCGGGACTGCTCGTGCTGCCCTGGTGGTTGATGTACACCACCGCGGAGAGGACGCGGATTGCCCTTTGCCACAGTAAGGGCTCAAGAGCCTTGAGCGCCAGGGCTACAGCCCGTAACTCCAGTCTGTTGATGGCCCACTGTGACTCCAACACCGTCCAGAGACCCTGGATGAATTGATCCTCGCAATGAGCTCCCCAGCCCGTTAAACTGGCATCCGTCGTCAATAGTAACCACTGAGGGGGATCGAGAGGCATCCCGCGATCCAGATTCTTTGGGCACCGCCACCACTGGAGGGCCTTCCTGGTTCGAGGGGCGCAGGGCAGCTGCATTGACAAAGGATGATGCTGATGGGACCAACGACGCAACAGGGCCCGCTGCAAGGGCCGCATGTGCGTCCTGGCCCACGGAACCACCTCTATTGCCGCCGCCATGGTTCCCAGCAATTGAAGGTAATGCCACGCAGTAGGAATTCGCCTGCTCAGAAATTGCGAGACCAAGATTCTTAGGTCCCTTGATCTTGTTCCGGACAGGAACACCCTGCCTCTGTTGGTGTCGAATCTCGCTCCGAGATACTCGAGCTCTTGGGAGGGCATCATCTTGCTCTTTGCGCGATTGATGACCCACCCTAACTCCTCCAGAACTTCTACCACTCTGGCTGTGGATGAGAGACTTTTCTCTACTGACTTTGCCCGTATCAGCCAATCGTCCAGATAGGGATGCACTAGTATTCCCTCTCTCCGTAGGGCCGCAGCCACTACCACCATCACCTTGGTGAAAGTCCTTGGGGCCGTGGCTAGGCCGAAGGGCAGAGCCTGGAACTGAAAATGACCTCTTGGCACCGCGAATCTCAGGAACTGTTGGTGGGACTCTCTGACCGGTATATGCAAATAGGCTTCCTTCAAATCCAAGGACGTCAGGAACTCCCCGCTCCTTACGGCCACGATGACTGATCTTAGAGTTTCCATACGGAAATGAGGCACCTTGAGACAGCGATTGACTTGTTTGAGATCCAGGATCGGGCGACAGGCGCCTTCCTTCTTTGGCACCACAAAATAAATCGAGTACCGACCGGAACCGCATTGATCTGGCGGCACAGGGACCACTGCTCCCAGCTCTAAGAGCCGTGAGAGAGTTTCCTCTATCGCCGCCCTCTTTACCGGAGAACCGCAGGGGGACTGAATAAAGGCTGGGAGTATTTGCTTTGCAAATTCGAGAGAATAACCCTCTCGGATCACCTCCAGCACCCCAGTGATCGGACGTGACCCGGGACCAGGCGGGAAGAAACTGTCTTAACCGACCCCCCACCGGCAGACCACCCTCCTGGACCCGCGTTATCTCATTGTGGTTTTCTAGATCCCGAGGAGGAGGAAGAGGTTCCAAAGCCTCTATCTGCTCCTCGAAACCCTCTGAAGCTGTGACCCCTTGAAGGGAGGCGGCCCCTGGAAAAGGGGTTCGACCTGGCAGAGCGAAACCTCAGAGGCTCCCTTGATTGGTTCCGCACCGGCGCTAGGGGGCGCCCTTGCTTCGGCCTGTCTTCCGGGAGTCTGCCTCCCTTAGATTCGCCAAGGTCCTTCACTAATTTCTCCAGGTCCTCCCCAAATAACAGCTTCCCTTTAAAAGGAAGACGACTCAGGCGTGCCTTAGAGGAGGCATCGGCCACCCAATTACGCAGCCACAAATAACGCCTGGCCACTACCACCGAGGCCATGTTCTTTGCCAGGCTTCTGATGAGGTCATACTGACTATCTGCCAGGTATGCCGCCCCGGACTCCAACCTCGCAGAGGTAGCTTGAGAGTCTTCTGCGGAAACCTCCGCTACCTGAAGTTCTTGGGACCACCTTAGACAGGCCCGAGCCACCCAAGCCCCCGCCACCGAGGCCTGTAAGGCTAGGGCGCTCACATCAAAGGCTTGTTTCAGCAGCGTATCCAATTTCCTATCCTGAGGGTCCCTCAGGGCCGCGCCGCCCTCGACGGGGATCGTTGTCTTCTTTGTCACAGCTGAAACGGCCGCATCCACTCTGGGGGACTTCAGCAGTTCTTTGTCCGGTTCCGGTAAGGGGTAAAGGCGGGCCATAGACCGGCCACCCCTCAAACTTGACTCTGGTTGATCCCATTCCTCCTGGATCATCTGACGTACCACCCTGTGGACAGGAAAAACTTTCTGAGATCTCCTGATGGCTTGGATTAAAGGGTCCTCCAGTGCCTGCTCCTCTACTGGCGCGTCCAAGGCCACATTGAGCACTTTCAAGGATTCATCGATCAAAGCTGGGAGTTCCTCTCGCCGAAAAACTTGAATTATACGAGACTGATCCTCTTCTGGGATCTCCCCCTCTTCGAGCTCATCCTCATCTTCCTCTAATTCTTTGTCCGAGCCCTCCTCTTCCGGAGTGCACTGGGACAGGGTCGTGAGAGGCTCTTCGCTCATCAGCCTCGCGCGCTTGAGCGGTAGCCCGGAGTCCTGGGTGCTTGCCCTAATGGGTCTGGGCAACCTGCTTTCCATCGTCGTGGCCGACTCCCCTGCCGCAAGCCCCTGTTTGCGCATACAGTAGGCCTTATGAAGCAAGAGGACGAACTCGGGCGAGAAGAGGTCCCCTGCCCTGCCCTCCCCAAAGGCATTGGAGGGGGGGGGCAGAGAGGGGGCGGGCAGATCCGAGGCCTCAGTAGGGGGGAGTGAAGGACCTCCCTCCTTCTCCAGAGGGTCCCCTTCCTGAGGAGCTTGAGCCATAGCCAAGTTAATTTCCTGTTCTACGGAAGTAGCCACTGCAGCACAACCCCTGCAAATCCCTGCTTCGAGGACGTACCCCTGCGTGTGCCACAGGAAGGACACCGTGGCTTGCCAGTCATGTCCCTTTGAAATAAGTTCTTAGAACAAATTGTATCCAAAAATAAAGGAAACTAGAATGGGGGGGGGGAGGAGACAGCGTTCAATGTGCCCTCCCCTCTCCGAGACTGCTAACAGATCCCCCCAGCAAGTATCCTAGGGAAAAAACGACTTAAATACAAAAATAAAGTAAAGTCTAAAAATAAATAACATTAAACCAAGCTAAAAAATCACCCCCCTGAACCAATTAGGTTCTCCCCATTTTTTTTCTTTTTTGTACTTGCTGTTGGGTGCTCCTTCTTGTTGTCCTGGGCAGCAGAAGGTGAGGCTCTCCGAAGGCTCAAACACGTGGTAGGCCGCAACCACGTGGAGCCCTCTCCGGGGAACGGCGACTCTGCGCTCCGTCGGCCTGCGCTATGCTACTGGCGCTGTCGCGCTGGATGCTGAGTCCCCGGAGCTGCCTAACACTCACCCCCGCTCCAGGAGTTGAGGCGCGAGGTCCGACGCGGCGCTGTCTCACGCGCACAGTCGTGCGGCGCGCAGTGCGCTCAGTTGCGTGGCGCCGCCTCAAGCGCTCAGCCGCCTATAGGGCTTCGGCGCGAGGCAGGGCCGGCCTTCTTCGAAGAGCCCCTGGGTGCCGGCCGGGTCAGCAGGCGAGAGGAGATCTCCTTAGTCCTCCTTGCTGCTGCAGGAAACCGCCTCCTCCGGGAAGGAAGGGGGGGGAGGAGAGGAAGAGAGAAGAAAAATTTAAAGGCACAGCACAGAATGCTAATGCCTAGGAAATAAGGTAAATGATTAAAAATCAAATTAAATGTAAATTAAAAGTAAATTAAAGTAAAGAAAAGTACACTGAAGACTCCAGTAAGCTCTTGGCTTACGGAACCCTCCAGCTGCTTGGAGGCTGAGAATACAGGAGTCTGGGGGTGGTGCCAGTGGTATTTATACCGCACCATCCTCCAAAAAGGATGGGCTCAGCCTCCAAGCTGCTGGAAGGGTTGCGCAACGCAGAAGTAAAGGGACTGGACTGGAGTGACGATAAGGAACAACAATTACCAGGTAAGTGTAATTTCCATTTCCTTATCGGTCCTACAGTTCAGTCCTCCACCTCTGGGATGTAACAGAGCA
Source organism: Ichthyophis bannanicus (assembly GCA_033557465.1). Lineage (NCBI taxonomy): Eukaryota > Metazoa > Chordata > Amphibia > Gymnophiona > Ichthyophiidae > Ichthyophis > Ichthyophis bannanicus. The sequence goes on from CM066036.1 coordinate 702,589,011, forward strand.
GTAAGCATTGGGAGGGACCTTTTCAACCGGCTCGCCACAGCACCGAACCGAACAGGCACCATACACGGCCTGCACCTCTAGACAATAGATGTTACTGAAAAGATAAAGAAACAACCGAGAGTCTGCTCGGATCCTCTTCACTGGCGAGACTACACTGTGCCCTGCACCAAGCGACGCAAGCGCACCAGAAGAGCAAGCCCGTAACCCCACTGGCAATGGGCATCCTAGAAACAGATCTCCTGAAGTTACGGCTCCCTGGGCCCAGCCGGAAAGAGCCGCTTTAGAAACCCATTGCCCCTCGACCTCACCGGGGCAGCAAGCCTTAGCAGCCGCTTCTCCCCTACGTAACCCGCCACAATGGACGAACAAACGATGAGACTTATGAAATACTGATGCAGACTTCACCTAACGTCCAAGGGATGTAGGCTACGCTCAGGGAGTTCTTCCATAGGGCTCAAAACTGGCAATTAAACCGCCTGATTCAATGACAGAGGAGAAAATACCGTGGGCCAAGAAGAACGGCCCTCGCCGGCAATCCACCGTACTTCTAGAGCCAGACACAACCGGCTCTCTACGGGACTATACCGGTAACTTCGAAACTCGACTCGCCAAACCGAAGGTCGCCAAGAACACCATCTGTAAGGTTAGAACCTTGACGGAAGCGGAACGTAAAGGCCCAAAGGCCTCCCTAGTCCATGCCCCCAGAATAGGGAGAGATCCTACGGAGGTACCAACATCTTGCGACAAAGCCATAGCCCAGAAATCGCTGTCAGGAACGAGCCACGTCGACATAAGAAGGTAAAGAAATCCATGGTCTTTTCCTGGAAAGCACGAAGGCGCCGTTAGCCAGGCCCCTAGAGAACTGGCTACCAGACCTTTGTCAAAAAACCTTCTGTAGAAAAAATTTAACACCATAGGAACGAAAAGATGGGAATGCAGCCTGTAGCTGCGAGCACCAATTCTCCCCAAATGCGCCACATGCATACGTACGCTAACGAAGTGGACCACGACCTGGTCCGAAGCAATGTGGAACTGTTGCCTCAACGCCACTCTTCCCCAATGTGCCTCAATGCGCTGAACCACACATCCTATTAGCGCCCACCGAGAAAGACATAAAGAAGACGAAAGCCCCTGTTGCCTCCGAGCATTGATCCTCACTGAGACGTCTCTCGTCCTCTGCCACCAAACTACTCAACTTGGCCTACTGAAGGTAGCAAGAAGACCCCCAATTGGAGGCCCCAACCTGCTGACTATTTGAGCAAACACCTGCAGATGAAGCTCCCAGACCCCGGCAGCCACTCGAACCCCACTGAGACAATCTGCCAACCCAGTGTCTGTCCCCGCAATGCGTGCCGCCGAGATTGCCAGCAGCCACGGCTCCACCTAAATGAGGAGAGCCTCTGCTTCCACTTCCATGGCTGCACCACCAGTGCCGCCCTGACCGTTAAGCAAAGCCACCATCACCGCGTTGTCCGAAAGAACCCGCACTGTGTGAGCGTTCACCATTGACTCGCACGCTAGCCGATCCAGCGCCACTGCTTGCAGCTCCCTACAGCTGCTAGACTACTGGACAACCTGGACACCCCAAGATTGTTAAGCGAGCAGTTTTCCGTAAGGCATCCCCCAGCCAGCTAGACTCACACCTGTCAACCCCGGGAGCTACTGCGGCTGTTCTAGAGGCAGACCCATTGGTCACTTTCCCGGACAGAGCCCCCCATTGCCGGATCCGCCTGCCTCGGAATGGACAGGAAGGCCGGTTGTTTAGCAATCATTCTGGTGCGAGCGGCACAGAGGCAACGATTGCTGTGATGGGCTCCTAAGTACATATACCATTAAACAAAAACAGATATCGTATCATTATTATTCATTATCCCTTTTTCTTTTTCTTTTTTTTTTACATCATTAAGCACATTGTAGTAAAAATTTGGAACACTGCAATGCAGATTTGTAATGCTATAATAATGCTTTCGGGAATCTTTTCCTGGCAATTACAGTCTTGGTTTTCCTGAATGCCAGACAACTTAGATGATCAGGCATGTGTCCTTTATATCTTTATTTATTTTTTTAAACTAATCGCTTAGCCCGTAAACATTGATGTTGTTTACCGAAGAATGTAACTGTTTCTTAGAAAAGAATCTTTTTTTTTTTTTTTACGTTGTCCATTATATACCGTGTATGCCGCTCACTGTACCATCGCCCAAGGACTGCCTTCTCCTGCCTAAACCCTACTAATTTAATTATTGTATTTATGCTATTTAGTGCCTCTTATATACCACACTCTTTAGGATCAGTGCGGTTTACATATAACAAAAAGTGTGCCTTGCAGGCAGAACTAATGTCTGCATTCGCGTGTGCGTGTGAGGTGTTTTTTTTTTTTTGAAGCACCTACCAGAAGTAGCTAAGAGTCTGGGGGCCTTACAGCTATTGTGTTTCAATACCGCCCTAAAAAGGCAGGGTGCATCAGGTTGATTACTATGTTGACATTAACCCTTTTTAAACCGTCATCATAGAAAATTGCTGTCAACACCAAAAAATGACCCGAGGTCAATATAACAACCTTGGCACCTTCGCATTGTCAACTTCAGTTCTCAACAAGCCAGCTGAGCGCACACCGACCACGTGACAGAAAAGTCTAATCACGTAATGCAATGAAGTCATCATGTGAACTCTAGTTTTCTTAAGGCAAACTTTTATACTCGAACTAACCTGTAACACAAAAAGAAAATGAAATTACTTGTACAATAAGTGTAATGAAAACATTTCCATCAGTTGTCAATTGATTTATAATTTTCCCTTCCTTCGCTTGACATTAAAAGTACATTCTAAACCAAATGTGATTTGAATTGTGCAGATCAAGCACTGGCCACACAGATAGGGACCAGTGTGGTTTACCGAGGACACAGCAAGTGGCCTAAGGCATGTAGGACCCAAATTTCTTTAAACTTGCAGCCCCTCAACCACCACAACCAAGCTTTCTCCTAGACCGAAAATACCTTGCACATCTGCAAAATGTCGATGTATAATCCGCTGTAAGTTAGAACCTAAAGAGGAAAATTTGTGATGAAATGAACAAACTCCGAACTTACATCGGCATGTCCAAGATCTAGGATGAAGCAGACATTGCCTTCATTAATCTGAGCTCGTTTATGGGCATAGCGAACCCCAAAAGTGGGAAAGCCTCTTGTTCCAAAATCAAATTTCAACCGCTTAGATCGAACGCAAACTCATATGCGTCTCTTAAGCATATTGAAGTATCACAGCGGTGTCGTTTGCCCCCTGGAATAATGACTGTGATGGGGTAAAAGAAGAATAAAGAATAAAGACGGTACTAAAATGAATTCTGCAGTGCAGCCAGGCAAAATGGTTGGCCAAATGAATAACCTATAGCCCCCATGGCATAGTGTCCCCAGTCTCTGGATGGAAAGTCGTTTAGGTTCTGCTCTTGGAGTCCACCCGTGCCTGCCGAGTCCGCAACAGGAATTGACCGCAGATTGCCTTGTAGCGTAACCGGCCATGACTTCTAGTTTGCAGTATAGAAAACTCCACCGCCCATACGAGACGTGTCTATGAAACAGTACAGAGGCCGGGCGAGGAGGAGAACGACTGAAATACTCTGGACTGCGAGTCATGGTACCAACTACATGTAGACTGTGCCACAGGCACAGCAGCCTTAAAATGCCTGCATGTAGTTACGTTTAAACAACGAGATCCAACACGTTTGTACACCCACAAATGAGGCGGGTAAGCTGCACAAACATGCTACCAAAGAAATATCCAAAAACAAGTCAACTGGGAGACTGCTGTTCAAACAACCCTTCAGAGCAGTAAGATACCAGAGCAAAGCTTTCCTTTGCACTTCAACCCAGCTCTTCAATAACCCCTCTCCAGCTGAACAATCCACGTAATATCAGGCTGTCTCAATAGCTATACAACACCTGACATTTGCCTTTTATAGGGATATCTAGCTAAATTTAGCCAGTTTGCAAGGAACACCACAATCTCCAACTAAATTTGCACACCGACCCCTTGGAGCCTAGTACATCTTTGGAAGGGGCATATTTCAAAGTACCCACAGGGGAACCGGGGTGCTCTGATAAACGGTGAGAGAAATTATTGTAGAACAGATTTAAGAAGTTATCTTCAGTCCATGAAGGGCGTGCTTGCCGTGGCGCCAGAGCAATCCGCCAGGATGGAGCTGGCATGAGGCCTAGCCGCACGTCCCTAAAGGCAAAAAACGCGGGAATCCACAGCCGTGTGCACCGCGGGATTGCCCGCTTAAGCGAAAGGGAGGGGAGCGCTTAGGCCTTCCCGCTTGTCCGCGGCATACTGGAGCACTCACCTTCTCCACTGTGCCCCCCATTTCGCCGGTCCGAATGAGAGCCCTGCGATCCGCGACACTGACATAAGCAGCGGTAGCGGAGAGGGCCATTTGCGCTGAACTGCTCTGCCCGAACATCATGAGGCAGAGAGCCATCCAGGAGCTTATACTAGCTCGCCTCAGCGCATTCCACTGTGTCCCCAAACAGCCTTCAAAGATTTTATCTTCCACCTGCCCATATAGAAGCCCTGTGATCCGCGTCGCTGCTCAGCCAGTGATGTGAGCAGCGATCATGGAGAGGGTTTTCGGCCTGAACTGCTCTGCCCGACCTCACAAAGCAGAGAGAAACTGGGAAGCCGAAGCCAGCTCCCCTCCGTACGTTCCAGGAGGGGAGAGCAGCAGGGGACACCGGACCGAGGTGAGCAAGAGAGGGGATAGCAAAGAAGCAGGACTGAGTCCTTTCAAAACTATCTATACTTTTAAACTGGGACAGAAGCAAATTAAGAGAAGTTATAGGGACTCAAAAATAAACCAGCAAAAAATTGAAACCCCTAACACTATCTAGCCTAACTGCGCTCAGTATCTGTCATACTAGTGGGCCCAGCATCTAGGCTCACTACATCCTCCTGCTGCATGGAGACTGGACACACTGGGAGTTGATGGGAGAAGATCAGCAAGATATACCCGGTGATGTCACAAGTGTGACTTGTCCAGTCTCCATGCTGCAGGAGGACTGAACTGTAGGACCGATAAGGAACTACGCAATACTGGCCAGCTTAGTGATGCACAGCAACCTTAATAGGTGAAATTGGCAAACCTGTTATGCTCAGTCTCCATCTGCTGGTTGTGGGGACACAACCCATGCGTCTATACTGGACTGAAGGAATGATATGGCCAAAATGAGGCTGCAGGAGGGTATAAAGCATAGCAGAGTGATCTAATCTAATCAACCATACCCTTATTGCACAATCTCCATAGCAGTCAAAAAGCTAATCGAATGGCCCTGTGAATGAATACTGCGTATTTTAATGTTAAAATTAACAGGGATGTTTTATACGGAATGATCAACAGACTACCAGGGGAGAGCACGCAAGGGAAAATAAAATATTTAAAAGATTAGACTAGAAGGAAGCAAAACAAAACGCTTATTAGGTTGAGCAAAATAAATGATTAATTCTGCACACACTGCAATACCTGATTAGAACTGGCTTTTTCAAGCCTGTCAATCATAATTTCAAACTGCAGTGGCTTGATTTCCATCTTCCTGTTGAGTCGGTTTAATAGTGTCTCATCTTCAGAGTCCATATCATAGTCAGGTTGTTCACTGTCCAGATTGAAGGCTGAAACAAAATTAAATATAAAGCTGACCAAAGATTATTGGAAAACATAATAAGCAAGCAAATTTACATAATAAGAAAACTGAACAATGAAAATGGCACTTACTGTGAGCTTGCACAATTGAAACAGCAAAGCAATACTTAGCATAAAAATAAAATTATTTAGCTACAAATTAGTGAAAGCGTAGTTACTCACCGGGAAAAGCAGGAATTTAGTCTTCAAATATGGGTATCATCGGTACAGACGGAGCCCACGCGGGAACGCTCCCCAGCGTCCAATATGAACGCTTTTGGGAGCATCCCACAGCGCCACTGTTTTTTTGGTTTAGGCATTTGATATACCGCCCTTTACTTACGCATCAGAGCGGTTTTACACATATATACTAACAGGTACTTTTTATTCCCTTGTCCCCAAAGGGCTCACAATCTAAGTGTACCTGAGGCAATGGAGGGTTAAGTGGCTTGCCCCCATGGGACCAGAGACCTCAGTCCCTCCGGCCTGAGGTTACTTGTCCCCATGCGGGAATTGAACCCCCGGCCCTCTGGCCTGAGGTAACCTGTCCCAACCACTGAGCCACTCCTCCCTCTAAGCTGTGCGCGTGTGCGCGCGCACACACCTCGCCGAGCGAGCGCACATACTTTACAACAGAGCGCACAAAAATTATGGTTCTGATTCTGATAGAAAACAACACAGACGTCTTAAAATTTAAAAGTTGTGATTGTAATTACTAGAAATTTTCCGCTTCATTTAGTAATCGTCTATTTTCATTTAATTTGATTAAAATCAATGTGGTGTACATACTGTATTCTGATGTGTAGTCAAATTTTAGAGTATATAACTCCGAGTGTCGTTATGTGGCGCACAAAAATGTAACCTTCCTTCGAAAGCTGCACAGCTGATATTTTATGTGCACACAGCCTACAGAAAATTAGAGGGAACATTGCACAGCGCATGTGTGCTGCCTTCCCGCCTCTGTACCTCTCTCACTTCAGTTGAGTTTATAGCTGAGACCAAAGGAGAGAAGAAGAGAAAGAGATAGAGACAACTCCTAGGGAAGGTGGGTGGGTTCTGAAGACTAAATTCCTGCTGTTCCCAGAGATCACCTGTTACAGGTGAGTAACTATGCTATCTCCAGGAACAAGCAGGAATGTAGTCTTCACATATGGGGACTCCCCAGCTGAAAGATGCCAAGGGGTGACCCCAGCAAGCTGTGAACCCAGGTGAGATGAGTCATGCTTCCTCCCATAGACCTCTAGCATCCAAACCGTGGATGGTGGGTAGGGGTTGTATTAAGTATGGAAGAGATACTGGAGAACAGCCTGGCCAAACGAGGTATCCCGACAGGAGTCCTTGTCTAAGCAGTAGTGGGCTGTGAAGGTGTGTACCGAAGCCCAAATGGCTGCTTTGCAGATGTCATCAATAGACACAGAACGAAGGTTAGCCGTTGAGGCTGCCATTGCTCTCACATTGTGAGCTGTCACATAGCCCTCGAGAGAAAGTGCTTTACTCTGATATGTATAGGATATGCAATCTGCAATCCAATTTGACAGAGTTCTTTTGGAAACTGGAAGTCCCAAATGACTAGAGTCAAAAGCCACAAAAAGCTGAGAAGATTTTCTGTGTGGCTTAGCTCTTTGGAAATAAAAGGCTACGGCTCTTTTACAATCCAATGTGTGAAGATTCCTTTCTGCACTAGAGGCATGAGGCCTAGGGAAGAATACAGGAAGATAAACCAACTGGTTTAAATCAAAAGGCGAAACACCTCTGACATAAAGTGAGGATGAGTCCTGAGGACTACTTTATCATGGTGGAACCTTGTATAAGGAGGGTCAGCTACTAACGCCTGTAGTTCACAAATGCGTCTTGCAGAAGCAATAGCAATTAGGAAAATAACTTTCCATAGAAAGAAACTTTAGGTCTGAAGTGGCTAAAGGTTCAAAGGGCGGTTTCATAAGCTGACCAAGAACAAGATTCAGATCCCATGCCACCGGTGGAAATCTTCATACAAGTGGATGAGAGGACATAGATTGTTCATCGAAAGGTTTATGAAAAGCAGCAATAGCACTAAGATGGACTCTCATTGAATTAGTCTTTAGACCATAAGTTGATAATTGGAGAAGATACTCTAGTAGTGACTCTACAGATACCAAAAGGGGGTTAAGTCCCCTCTGTGAACACCAGAGAACCTTTTCCACTTAAAAGCGTAGGAACGTCCTGTGGAAGGTTTTCTGGAATCCAGAAGGATATCCTTTACTTGTTGAGAAAGCTTAATATCCTGCAATTCTAGGCTTTCAGTAACCAGGCCCTGAGATGTGGGGAGACTGGGGATTGGGATGCAGTAAGCATCCGTCCTCCTGAGACAGAAGATCTGAAGCATTCCCCAACTCCAGAGGAGTGGTTTGAGAGAGACGCAGAAGACGGTGATACCACATTTGTCATGGCCAATGTGGAGCTATGAGTATCATACGACCTCTGTCTCTCTGAAGTTTGAATAAAGTTTTGGGAATGAGGGGAATAGGTGGGAAGGCATAGAGGAAGTTCTGACCCCAGTGGAGTAGGAAAGCATCTCTTGCCTGACAGTTGTGAGCCGGGATTCTGGAACAGAAACGGGGAAATTTGGCATTCTGTGGACTTGCAAAGAGGTCTATATCTGGTGCTCCCCAGATTTGAAATACTCGAGCAAGCTGGTATGAGTGGAGGGACCACTCGTGTGGCAGCAGTATTCGACTGAGTCTGTCTGCCCATAAGTTTTGAATCCCCGGAAGGTATACCGCAAACAGGTGAATTTGCAACTCTCTGGCGAGGGCCCATAGTCGCAAAGCTTTGTTGCATAGCGACAGAGAGCCTATTCCGCCTTGCTTCTTCACATAGAACATAGCTACCTGATTGTCAGTTTGGACCAGAACTGTTTTGTTGCTGAGATGGGTCTGAAAGACTTGAATAGCATTGAAAATGGTTCTCAGCTCTAGGAGGTTTATGTGAAGGGAAACCTCCTGTGAGGTCCAAAGACCCTGAGTGGAGAGATCGTGCAAGTGGGCCCCCAACCCATCTTGGATGCATCTGTTGTTAGGGTGGCCTGATATAGAGGCTGCTGGAAAGGAGAGTCTACGAGGAGGTTTTCTAGAGATTGCCACCATTGCAGGAACGAAATCAGACATGTGGTATTTCTGATCTTGTCCAATAGCTGACCCGAGGCCTGTGACCATTGAAAGGATAGGGTCCACTGGGCTGCTCGCACAGGGAACCACATGGACAGTGGATGCCATGTGTCCCAGAAGTTGAAGCATCTCCCAAGCAGTAAGGAACACCTTCATGGAGTGGAGTTTGCTTTTCTCTGATCAGAGAAGAGCAGTGCTTTTACAGAGCTCTGCTAGAGAGTGGATATTTGCCTCCTGTGACACCTTGCTGTGAGTTCTAGCTGTTTATTTAATTATTTATTGTTTGTCTTAGTGGTGTGCTAGTTCAGCCTTCTCAGCTGTACTTACCTTGCCTCTCTCAACTAACTGGGCTTTGTGTGGTAGCCAGGTTAACTGTTCATTTTAAATTAAATCTCTCTCCCCAGAACCTGCTGTGTGTTAAACCTTTTTCCTGTCGTAGCCTGCCTGAGTGAATCCCCCCCCCCCCCCCCACTGAAGTATTGTGTAGCCTTCTTCCTGTTTCCTCCACGTGTGCATAGTCTGTTTTAGTTTGCTTTTCTCTGATCAGAGAAGAGCAGTGCTTTTACAGAGCTCTGCTAGACAGTGGATATTTGCCTCCTGTGACACCTTGCTGTGAGTTCTAGCTGTTTATTTAATTATTTATTGTTTGTCTTAGTGGTGTGCTAGTTCAGCCTTCTCAGCTGTACTTACCTTGCCTCTCTCAACTAACTGGGCTTTGTGTGGTACCCCCCTCCCCCCTGCTGAGGGTTCAGGACAGGGTACCTTGTAACTGCCCTCTTTAATAGGACTTATCTCCCCTCCCTCCCTCCCCAGCACCCACCCACCCCTGGGGTAATTGTAGTTTTATAGGTACTTGCACATCTTAGAGGAAAGGGGCTGCTCTCAGGTGCAGCTCTTTATCCAAATCAGTCATACACGGAGGACCTGAGATTAATTAATTAAGCTTCAGGTACACAGGGTGTATTAGGGGTATTAGATACACTTTTATAAGTATAAGCATCTACACCAATCCTTATTATATACAGAATTTAAATGACCTAAACACAAGCTTTAAACTAAGATGCAGACAGAAGTCCAGCAACGAGATGGGGGTTCTCCGGTCTTTTGCATTGAGTGCCACATGTATGATTTTCTCCCAGTTGGTGAGAGGTCTTACGTATGCACTAAGTGCAAGGAGCTCTTTGCTCTCAGGGAACGAGTCCGTTCTCTAGAGGCTAGAGTAGCAGACCTGGAAGACATAAGAAAGACAGAGAAGTACATGGACGAGACCTACAGGGATATAGTCCTGAAGTCCCACCTCCAGTCTGGCAGCATCCCTGTTGCCATGGAGGAGAGAGGTCACGTGACAGGAGAGCATCACCCTGGTGTGGCAGGAAGTGATCCTGTAACTAGGATCTGTCCTCCAGGTGATGTAAAACCCTCTCGCACCGAGGACATTTCTCCAGGGCCATGTCCCCATGAGGGGAGGGTCAGGACAGCTGTTATAGTTGGTGATTCAATCATTAGGAATGTAGATAGCTGGGTGGCTGGTGGACATGAGGATCGCCTGGTAACATGCCTGCCTGGTGCGAAGGTAGCAGACCTCACGCACCACCTAGATAGGATCATAGATACTGCTGGGGAGGAGTCTGCTGTCTTGGTACATGTTGGTACCAATGACATAGGAAACTGTGGTAGGGAAGTTCTGGAGGCTAAATTTAAGCTTTTAGGTAGGAAGTTGAAATCCAGAACTTCCAGGATAGCATTCTCCGAAATGCTTCCTGTTCCACGTGCAGGACCCAAAAGACAGGCAGAGCTCCGAAGTCTCAATGTGTGGATGAGACAATGGTGCAAGGATGAGGGTTTTGGATTTGTTAGGAACTCGGGAACATTCTGGGGAAAGGGGGGGCTCTTCCGAAGGGATGGGCTTTACCTTAATCAGGATGGGACCAGACTGCTTGCATTAACCTTTAAAAAAGAGATAGAGAAGCTTTTAAACTAGAAAACAGGGGAAAGCCGACAGTCACCCAGGAGAGCATGGTTCGGACAAAGGTATCCTTGAAGGATACTACCAAAAGCAGTGAGGTTCCAAAAGGGAGTATAGTAGCCCAAATGCCCTTGAGTAAGGAGCAAACAGAGCATAAAGATTCCAAATTACCCATGCCTACCAATAGCCAGATTAATATTAATAAAATACAGTCTCTAAAATGCTTGTATGTCAATGCTAGAAGTCTAAACAATAAGATGGGAGAGTTAGAATATATAGCACTAAATGAGAGGTTAGATATGATTGCACTCTCAGAGACATGGTGGAAGGAGGATAACCAGTGGGACACTGTGATTCCTGGATACAAACTATATCGTAATGATAGAGCTGATCAAATTGGTGGAGGGGTTGCGCTCTATGTTAGAGAGGGCATTGAGTCAGAAAGGATTAAAGTTTTGCAGGGAACAAAATTTGCTGTAGAATCTCTATGGATTGAAATTCCATTTATGAAGGGGAAGGTGATGGCAGTGGGAGTATACTATCGACCGCCTGGCCAGAATGAACAAATGGATGATGAAATGCTCAAAGAAATCAAGGAAGCTAACAAAAGTCACAACAGAGTAGTAATAATGGGTGATTTCAATTACCCCGGTATCGACTGGGTCAGTGTCACAGCAGGACAAGCTAAAGAGATAAAGTTTCTAGATGAAATAAATGACTGCTTCTTGGAGCAGCTGGTTCATGAACTGACCAGAGGGGAAGCCACACTGGACCTAGTCCTTAGTGGAACGCCAGATCTGGTGCAAGAAATAAGGGCGTTGGGACCACTTGGCAATAGTGATCATAGTATGATCATGTTTGATTTAATTAGTGGAGGACAGATAGTAAAGGAATCCACAGTACTACCTTTTAACTTTCAAAAGGGAGACTATGATAGAATGAGGAATATAGTTAGGAAAAAACTAAAAGGAGCGGTTCCAAAGGTTAAAGACTTACAGCAAGCTTGGGTGTTATTTAAAAATACTATCCTCGAAGCCCAGACCAGCTGTATTCCACGCATTAAGAAAAGTGGAAGAAAGTCCAAAAAACTGCCAGCATGGTTTAAAGGTGAGGTCAGAGAGGCTGTTGCTGCCAAAAAAGCAACCTTCAGGAAATGGAAAAAAGAGCCAAATGATGAAAACTGGAAACAGCACAAGCACTGGCAAGTTAAATGCAAAGCATTGATAAGGCAGGCAAAGCGGGAATTTGAGAAGAAACTTGCTACGGAAGCAAAAACACGAAACAAAGACTTTTTCAAGTACATTCGTAGCAAAAGGCTTGTGAGAGTGTCAAATGGACCATTAGATGATAGAGGGGTAAAAGGGGCAGTAAGAGGAGACAAGACTATAGCAGAGAGACTGAATGAATTCTTTGCTTCGGTCTTTACTGAGGAAGATGTAGGGATGTTACCCAAGACTGAAGTGGTATTTAAAGGTGATACTGCAGAGGAATTGAGAGAAATATCGCTACACCGGGAAGATATATAACAACTATTTGATAAACTGAATAGTAGCAAATCACCTGGACCGGATGGTATACATCCCAGAGTGTTGAAAGAACTGAAATATGAGATTGCAGACCTGCTATTGGTAATCTGTGAACTTTCATTAAAATCATCTGTAATACCTGAAGATTGGAGGGTCGCCAACGTAACACCAATTTTTAAAAAGGGTTCCAGGGGTGACCTGGGAAATTACAGACCGGTGAGCCTGACGTCAGTACCAGGGAAAATGGTAGAAACCATCATAAAGAACAAAATTACACAGCATGTAGATAGTCATGGCCTAATGGGAGACAGCCAACATGGCTTTAGACAAGGAAGATCTTGTCTTACTAATCTGATATGTTTTTTTTGAAGGTGTGCATAAACAGGTAGACAAAGGTGAGTCGGTTGATATAGTATATCTGGACTTTCAGAAAGCTTTTGACAAGGTCCCCATCAGAGACTTTTGGCGAAGCTAAAAAGTCATGGGATAGGAGGCAGTGTACTATTGTGGATCGGGAACTGGTTAAAAGATAGAAAGCAGAGGGTAGGGCTAAATGGCCAATATTCCCAATGGAAAAAGGTGAATAGTGGAGTACCCCAGGGATCTGTACTGGGGTCCGCTACTTTTTGACATATTCATAAATGACCTGGAAAAGGGAATAACTAGTGAGGTTATCAAATTTGCAGATGACACAAAACTGTTTAAAGTTGTTAAAACCCAAGAGGATTGTGGAAAACTGCAGGAGGATCTGGATAAATTGGAAGACTGGGTATCCAAATGGCAGATGAAATTTAACGTGGACAAGTGCAAAGTTATGCACCTAGGAAAGAACAACCCACACTATAGTTACACGATGCAAGGCTCCACATTAGAAACCACCACCCAGGAAAAAGATTTAGGAGTCATCGTGGATAACATGTTAAAACCCTCCGCCCAGTGTGCAGCGGCGGCCAAGAAAGCAAATAGAATGCTAGGTATCATAAGGAAAGGGATGGAGAATAAAACAAAGGATATTATAATGCCTCTGTATCGCTCCATGGTACGACCGCACCTTGAATATTGTGTGCAATTCTGGTCACCGTATCTTAAAAAGGACATAGCGTTATTAGAAAAAGTACAGAGAAGAGCCACCAAATTGGTGAAGGGGATGGAAGGCTACTCCTATGAAGAGAGGCTAAAAAGGTTAGGGCTCTTTAACCTGGAAAAGAGACGGCTGAGGGGAGATATGATAGAGGTCTATAAATTAATGAATGGAGTGGAACGGATAAACGTGGATCAATTGTTTACGCTATCAGAATATAGAAAGACTAGGGGACATGTAATGAAGCTACAGGGTAAACTATTTAAGACAAATAAGAGAAAATATTTTTTCACTCAACGTGTAATCAAACTCTGGAATCTGTTACCGGAGGATGTAGTAAGGGCTGTTAGTATAGCTGGGTTTAAAAAAGGTTTGGACAAGTTCCTGGAGGAAAGGTCCATAAACCACTATTAAAAAGGGACCCAGGATATCAATGCTTGACCCAGTACAAGCATTGTGGAACTTGTGTCTTTTGGGGATATTGCTAGGTACATATGACCTAGATTGGCCACTGTTGGAAACAGGATACTGGGCTTGATGGACCTGGGTCTGACCCAGTATGGCATGTCTTATGTTCTTATGTTCATAGATGCTTGAGATGCCAGTTGTATTATCCGTAGACAGCGTGGCTGTGGCAGGAAAGCCCTTGACTGCCGTGTGTCTAGACGAGCCCCTATGAATTCGAGAGATTGAGAGGGGGTGAGATGAGATTTTGGGAGGTTTATGACCAGTCCCAAGTATTGAAGAATTCTCATTGCTCGAGAAACAATGAAGCTGGCCACTGGAGCTGTCGATTCTTGAATGAGCCAATAGTCTAAGTAAGGGAAGACAAATATTCCCAGAGTCCTCATAAATGCTGCTACCACTGCCATGCATTTTGTGAAGACTCTTGGAGCTGAGGCCAGTCCGAAAGGAAGAACTCTGTATTGGAAGTGTCTTCCTTGGACCCAGAAGGAACTTCCTGTGATCTGAGTGGATGAGAACATGAGTGTATGCATCTCTTAGATCTAGAGAACATAGCCAGTCCTGACTTTGAAGGTATGGTAGGAGTGTCCCAAGGGAGATCATTTTGAACTTATCTCGGAACAAATATTTGTTTAATTTTCTGAGGTCTATTATAGGCCTGTGTCCCCCTGTCTTCTTTGGAATAAGGAAACAGGGGGAGTAAAACCCTGAACCCTGTTGGGATATGGGTACTTCTTCGATTGCTCCTTGAGCAAGAAGTGATGTGACCTCCTGCCACAAGAGGTTGGTGGCAGGGGCCTGAGAATTGAACTGTTTTATTATTGTAGGTTAGGGCAAGTTGAGAAAATGAAGCTTGTACCCCAGTCATACAATGGACAGAGTCCAGTTTTCTGATGTTATTTGTTGCCATCTTTTGGCAGAATAGCATAGTCTTCCTGGAATGGTTAAGGGTTCTGGACCTTTCAGGGGCAGAATGACTAAGTTCTCTAGGAAGAAGTCAAAGACCCTGAAGGGGCTGGGTCTGTTGGGCCAGTTGAGCTCTTTGAGCTTGCGGCTTTCTTTGCTGTCTGTTCTGTTGTTGCCCCTTCTGGGGAACATGAAGCGGACAGTGGCTTTGATGGGTGTAAAATGAGTAAAACTTCTTTTCCTTACTGAAAAAGGGTTTTTTTGAATGTTTTCTTGTTTGCTGGGTTGGCTGTGGACTTTGACAATTTGTTCAAAGTAGTATTATCAGATTCAATCTGATTAGCCTTGTTTTACCAGTCATTGCCAAAGAGATTTTCTCCTGTACAAGGAATGTTTCCCAGCTTTTCTTGCACCCACTGTTCTAAGTCTGATGCTTGAAGCCAAGCAATACGACGTGTTCCTATGGATATAGCAGAGATTCTGCTAATACGTTCAAAGCAATCAAAGGCAGCACGGTTCATGAATTTAGAGACATTCTGGGCGTGCTTGACCAGAGTAAGGTAGTCTGCTCTTTTTTCCTCAGAGACACAAGGGCTAATGAGCTCAAAGTCTTTTGTGACTTCTTCCAGGAACATTCCCATGTAAAGAATGTAGGAACTGATCTTGGCTGATAGCATGGAGGATTGAAAGCATCGACGCCCAAAGGCATCGAGTGTCCTGGATTAATGGCCTGGAGGATTAGAAGAATGTGTTTTAGCACTCTTGATTCTTCGCATGGCAGATTCCACTACCATTGAATGGTGTGGAGCTTTTTGAAAACCATGACAACTTGGCACTCGGTACATAGTGTCAAGGCGTCGGGAATGTGAAGATACCGTTAAAGGAGTTTCCCACATTCTAAACATCAAATCATGTAAGATCTTGTGAATAGGAAGCATAGCTGCCTCCTTGGGAGCCATAGGGTATTGTAGAATTCTTAATTCTTCTGACCTAGGTTCCTTTTCTGGAATCACAGTGATTGCAAGGCCCTTTGCTAAATCACGTATGAAATTCTGGAAGGACATATCTTCTGGAGTTGACATTCTGCATTGAGGAGAAGGAGTTGAATCCTCTAGTAGGTTCGCTCTGGTACCGGTACCGGAATTGTCAGAGTCATCGGAATCGGAAGACTCAAGGGCATTCTGTACCGGGTGCTACTGTAACGCATGGTATCGGTACCGCTCGAAGTCGGTACCGAAATGTTTCGGTTCCCGATCCTCAATACCCGAGATAGACTCAAGGCTCGGCATGGGGGGGAGCAGTCCTGTAGAAGCAGGTACTGTCCGTACCGATATCTGTTGAACCATCTGTAGCAGTCTTAGTGGTACCGAAGCTGCTAAGAGGGATGCTAAACTGCGTTCAATAGCGAGGATTCTCTTATCCATCGCTCCTGCCGATGCCTGAGTGTCGGTACTGGTGGAAGCGGCTATGACCCCAGATCATGGCACTAGTAGTTCTGCAGAGGTGGAAGCCTCTGGAACATCCTGGAGCCTCATTAAAGCTTTGGAACCCGAAGACACCTGCCGGGGCTGTTTTGCCGGTGAACTATCCTCGAGGGCAACGCCAGAGGCATCTCGATACTTTGAAGGAGATCTAACCTTCGAGGACCAGCCAGTCTTAGAAGACTTAAGTTTAGTTACCTGAGATCCATGGGAGGAAGATGAAGCCCTGGAAGACGTCGACGCAACTGACATCGTATCCGCAGCAAAAAGGGTACCGCGTTTTGCATCTCTATTATGCAGGCCTCTTGTGGTCATCCTCGTGCAGGAGAGACACTCCGTTGGACAATGTTCAGGACCTAAACATTTTAGACACCAATCATGGGTGTCGGTGATGGAAATGGTACCGCCACACTTTGAGCATTTTTTTGAAACCACTAGCTGGTTTCTCCATGCCTGAAGAAAAGTGGGCCTAGTGCCCAAAATGGCGCCTAGCACCAGAAACAGGGGAAAGACCCCTAAAGAAATACAAGTTGTTGGGGGTTTTTTGAAAAAGAAAGAAGAAGAACCAGCGGTACCGGTAGGAGTCGAATGAAAGCAGACGCAACTACAAAAAACCAAAGAATAAAAGGAAATTTTCAGCGGTTACAGGGTACACGTCCTGTCGGTTCCGTGGAAAATAAAGAACTGAAGTGAGATAGGTACAGAGGCGGGAAGGCAGCATGTATGCGCTGTGGGATGCTCCCAAAAGCGTTCCTATTGGACACTGGGGAGCGTTCCCGCGCGGGCTCCGTCGGTACCGATGTTACCCATATGTGAAGACTATATTCCTGCTTGTTCCTGGAGATTAATAAAACCACTCAGTTTTGGCTTGATATTTTGTAACAGATTTTTCAAAATAAAAAAAAAATAATGTTAGATACAGGACTGGCTCCAAGATTGTATTTGAGAGGGACTTAAAATAAAGCATAGTTACTCAACTGTAAGAAGTGATCTCTAGGGACAGCAGGAATCAGTCCTCACATATGGGTGACGTCGGCTTCAAAGAAAGCCCCTGATGCCACCAGTTGTCTTGGCCTGGTAAGTACACCGCCTCAGAAGGATATGGTTGTGCACACAACTCACTAGTGGCCAAGGAGAAAACATATACAGCAGGCTGCGCTTTGGCCAGGGCTAAACTAGGGTACTGATGCCCTCAGAGCCTGTTTCTCTATGGCAACTGAAGAAGCATTCCGCTTTGGCGTTGAACCGGGTCACCATATGATCATCTCGGGATGACTCCAGCAGCACAGAATCTGCCAAAAAGCCATTTGACTCTGTTCCTACTCCCTGGAATCGAGAGAGTGATGACTGAGGAAGTTTGCCTTCGCATTGTCAACTCCAGAGATGTGTTGCACCAACAGAGTTAGGAGATTCCTTTCCGCTCAGGTGAACAGGTGGGCTACCTGCAGGGACACTCCGATACTCTTCATGCCCCCCCCTTCCCAACTGACAAATGCCATTGTCGTGGCACTGTTGGCTTATAACCGGAGCTCCCTGCCCTTGACTAGTGCAAAAGAGCCAAATGAGTGGCTCCTACATAGATACGGTTGAGACTCCCAGCTTTTCCACCAGCCCTGAGCTGCCCAGTTCTCATAATAGGCTCCTCAGTCAAACAGGCTGGCATCCATCAACAGGTGAAGCCACACATCATTGTCCAGTGGCATACCCTTCCTCAGATGCTGTGGCTACCACCACCACCGCCGCAGGCTGGACACAACCTCCGGCTGAAGGTGCAGCTGGACCTCAAACTCCTGAGAGCACCATGAAGTATCAAAAATAAACCCCAGGTTACACCCTTTTTCAGAGTTCATCATCAAGGTACCTCCTATCAGATAGATGTTCAATGGGGGCACCATGTCTACTAATCCACTGATATTCTAACTTTTTAATATTGAGATTCAACTTATACTTCAACAAACATGAGGTTACTGCTGTCAAGCACTCATTCTTCATAGTTACAACCATGTTCTGATCTGTATCCACCACCAAGTCCAGCTGTTTATAGTCAGCATAAAATAAATAAGTATAATGTTATTTCATAATCTTTGTATACCGCTTTTCAAATTCAGTCAAAACGTTTTAGTAAAAACAGGCATTAACATTAAAAAAGTGTTAAAATACAGAATAAACTCAGAAATAAAAGGAGAGGTCAATGGTAAGGGGCAACAGAATGGCTGAAAGGAATATGTGAGAAAATAATCATGAAGATTTATTTTCATATAAATGTTCTCCAAAGGCCTGTGAAAAAAAAAGAAGTTTACAAATGACTTTAAACTGCTTATAGTTAGATTCTGAGCGGAGGTAAGGTGTTCCAGAGTAAGGGAGCTGCATAAGAAAAGAGAAATTAGACTTACCTGCTAATTGTTGTTCCTTGAGGAATTCCAGTTCAGTCCTGCACCGCTGGGCAGTGCACCTCCTCTCGCAACATGGAGACAGGGCACATCAAAACTATGGCACATATACCAGTGGCACCTCCCACCAGCTTCCAATGACTACTGACAAAGCAGACTCTAAGGAGCAACATATAAGTAGTTATAATCAATATGAACTCTAAACTCTGCCCCCTGCAAGGAGAAAGCACAAAAGAGTCTCGAACCGGTCGAGTAAACTCGAGAGCATAGCCCTCGCGAATCACCTCCAACACCCACTGATCGGATGTTATCTGAACCCAGGCAGGCAGAAATTCCTATAGCCAAAGCCCTATGGGTTGTACTCCCACCTGAGTTAAACCAGATCCAGAGGCTTCGCAACCACTTTCTATGACCTTGCCGCACAGCACATGTCTATTTATTCAGAAATTAACTTATCTTATTTTAAACCCCCTTTATTATTTTTTAACTCAAAAAAACCTTACTGTAGGAAATAAGGAGGCTTAGAGCCAGCCCCAAAAATAATATTTTCGTCACAGACTAATGTTCCAGACACTCAGGGACTCTCTGCCAATAAAATATATAGCTTGCAAAAAACCATGAGAAAAAACGGCAGAGCTGAAAAAATGGCGCTCCAAAATTGAGCAGCTAGCTCCACACGATGAGCAAGGCCTCAGCACCAATAAATCATTCGGAGGCACTCACCAGCTCAGAATTGCTGTCCCCCATCATCCAGAACAAAACAGAGGTAAAACTACCTGGATTCCTGCCAGTAGTCTTCCTGTAATTGTGCCTGCAAGACCCGAGGCAGAGGAAATGCTGCCGAAACCTGACTGCACTCTCCGAAGCTGCAGCTCCGATCGGAAGGCAGAGCAGTGGATAGTCAGCAGCTCCCCACCGTCCCAACCAGGTAGGGACTGCAACATGGCATCAGATCAAAATAATAACAGAGGGAAGGTGAAGCAGGAATCCTCTCCATGGCCCCCTTCTCTGCCCTGACCAGCTCTGTCGGCTTTTTTTTTTTTCTTTTTTACTAACACCTCAAACCAAAATAAATTAACTCTTTGAAGACCTACTTTAAAATTTTAATCCACATTCTGCAGCCGGGTTAATTTGTGCATATTTCAGGAAAATTATACCCATCTTATTCAATATGTTCTAATAGTGATTTTCCTTCTGCTATGGTCATGTATTATATACCATTTGATAGGAATATTTAGTCAGAATTTTGGATCCCGGGAGTTTTGGGCTTGGCCTGGAAAGGGTTAAAGGTACAGCGTACCCAAAAATAAAATATTCCCCCAAAAAACTAGAAAAACTACCCCACTTATGTGCACCTCATGATGAGCCTAAACCCTAGGCTCACAACCTCCTGCTGCATGGAGAATGGACACACTGGAAGCTGATGGGAGGTGCCACCGGTATATGTGCCAGAGTTTTGACGTGCCCAGTCTCCATGCTGCAGGAGGAGGTGCACTGCCCAGTAGTGCTGGACTGAACTGGAGGGACGAAAAGGAACACAGAAAGCTGGGTAGTATTTATAGTGGACCCAGTTTGCTGGGGTGAGATGAGATGATAGGTAAAGCACAGTTACTTACCTGTAACAGGTGATCTCTGGGAACAGCAGGAATAAGTCTTCAAATATGGGTATCGTCGGTACCGATGGAGCCCGCGCGGGAACGCTCCCCAGAGTCCATAAAGAAAGCTTTTGGGAGCATCCCACAGCGCCTGCGCGCTGCCTTCCCGCCTTTCCTAACTGCCTCTCTCCAGTTCGACTTTTAAAGCTGAGACATTGAGAGAGAGAGGAAAGGAAAGATAGATAGAGAGATACAACTCCTAGGGGAGGTGGGTGGGTTGTGAAGACTTATTCCTGCTGTTCCCAGAGATCACCTGTTACAGGTAAGTAACTGTGCTATCTCCAGGAACAAGCAGGAATGAGTCTTCACATATGGGGACTCCCCAGCTAGAGATGCCTGGGAGATCACCCAGATTGTGAGTCCCTGAGAAGGGCTCTACCTCTACCCATGAATCTCAGGCATCCAGTTCAGGGATGGAAGGTAGGAGATGATTAGGTATGGAACAGGTGTTTGAGAACAGCCTGACCAAACAAGGCATCCCGATGGGAGTCCTTGTCCAAGCAGTAATGGGCTGTGAAGGTATGAACCGATGCCCAGGTGGCCGCTCGACAGATTTGGTCGATGGACACAGAGTTTAGATGAGCCATAGAGGTTGCCATGGCCCTCACATTGTGAGCTGTGACATGGCCCTCCAGAGAAAGGTTCTTAGTTTGGTAGGCGAAGGAAATACACTGAGCAATCCAGTTGGACAGAGTTCTCTTAGAGACTGGAAGTCCTAAATGAGAAGAATCAAAAGCAACAAAAAGTTGAGAGGACTTTCTATGTCGCTGTGTCCTGTGTAAGTAGAAAGTAAGTGCTCTTTTACAATACAGGGTATGAAGATTCCTATCTTCACTTGATGCATGAGGTCCTGGAAAAAAGACAGGTAAAAAAGCACAGTTACTTACCTGTAACAGGTGATCTCTGGGAACAGCAGGAATTAGTCCTCACATATGGGTACGTCGGAACCGACGGATCCTGCGCGGGAAAGCTCCCCAGCTTCCCAGAAAGGAAGCTTTTGGGGCCTCCCACAGCGCATGCGCGCTGCCTTCCCGCCTTCCTGACCAACTCTCCTCAGTTCGAGTTTAAAGCTGAGACAATAGAGAGAGGAAAGGAAAGAGAGAGAGAGAGATACAACTCCTAGGGGAGGTGGGTGGGTTGTGAGGACTAATTCCTGCTGTTCCCAGAGATCACCTGTTACAGGTAAGTAACTGTGCTATCTCCAGGAACAAGTCCTCACATATGGGGACTCCCTAGCTAAGATGCCGGGGAGATCCCCCTCCAAGAGTTCCTCATCTTCCTATGGATCTCAGGCATCCATTCAGGGAAGGTGAGCAGGAGATGTTTAAGAATGGAACAGGAGTCTGAGGACAGCCTGACCAAACAAGGCATCCCGGCGGGAGTCCTTGTCCAATCAGTAATGGGCTGTGAAGGTATGAACCGAGGCCCAGGTGGCTGCTCGACAGATCTGATCGATGGATACAGAATGAAGATGAGCCATAGATGTGGCCATGGCTCTCACATTGTGAGCTGTGACATGGCCTTCCAGAGAAAGGTCCTTACTCTGGTAAGCAAAAGAAATACACTGAGCAATCCAATTGGACAGTGTTCTTTTTGAGACTGGATGTCCTAAATGAGAAGGATCAAAAGCAACAAAAAGTTGAGAAGACTTTCGATGTTGCTGTGTCCTGTGGAGGTAAAAGGCAAGAGCTCTTTTACAGTCTAGAGTATGAATGTTCCGCTCTGCATTGGATGCATGAGGAGCTGGAAAAAAGACAGGTAAATATACCTCTTGATTAAGATGAAAAGGTGAGACCACTTTAGGCATAAAGTGAGGATTTGTCCTAAGGACTACCTTATCATGATGGAACCTTGTATAAGGTGGATTAGCCACTAAAGCCTGCAGTTCACTGATGCGGCGAGCAGAAGTGATTGCAATAAGGAAAATGACTTTCCAGGAAAGGAATTTCAAGGAGGTAGTGGCTAAGGGTTCAAAGGGTGGCTTCATAAGCTGACCAAGAACCACGTTTAAGTCCCATGCCACCGGAGGAGGCCGAATGGGAGGCTTAGTTAAAGTTAGACCTCTCATGAATCTTGCAATAAGAGAATGAGAGGAAACAGATTGTCCATTGATAGGCTGAAGAGATGCTGCAATAGCACTCAAATGGACCCTTACAGAATTGGTTTTAAGTCCTGCATTGGAAAGATGCAGGAGATATTCGAGTAAAGAATTCAAAGGTAGTGCTAGAGGGTTTAAGACCCTTTTCAGCACACCAAATGGAAAATCTTTTCCATTTAAAAGCATAAGAACGCCTGGTGGAAGGTTTCCTAGATGCATGGAGGATATCCTTCACCTGTTGAGAAAGATTGAAGTCTTGAAGGTCTAGGCCTTCAGTAACCAAGCTCTGAGGTGAAGGGACTTGGGGTTTGGGTGCCACAAAGTCCCCTCCTCTTGAGACAGAAGGTCTGGAGCAGCTCCCAGATCCAGGGAGGGTGCCTGGGAGAGATGCAGAAGTAGAGGGTACCACACTTGGCGTGGCCAGCGTGGAGCTATGAGGATCATAGATCCTTGATCCCTCTGAAGTTTGAATAGAGTCTTGGGAATAAAAGGAATGGGTGGAAAGGCATATAGGAAGGCCTGGCCCAATGAAGGAGGAAGGCATCCTTGGCCTGAGCTCCCTGACACGGAATTCTGGAACAGAACCGGGGAAGTTTGGCATTGCACGGACTTGCAAACAGGTCTATGTCCAGGGTTCCCCATTTCTGAAAGATTCTGAGTACCTGATCCATGTGCAGGGACCATTCGTGTGGAAGCAGAACTCGACTGAGTCTGTCTGCCCAAGAGGTTTGGATTCCTGGGAGGTATACTGCCAGGAGATGGATTTGATGCTCTCTGGCGAAGGCCCACAATGTTAGAGCTTCGTTGCAAAGCGACATAGAGCCAGTCCCTCCTTGTTTGTTTATGCAGAACATGGCTACTTGATTGTCGGTATGAACAAGGACTGTCATGTTGATGAGGAGGGTATGAAAGACCTTGAGAGCAAGGAAAATTGCTCGGAGCTCCAAAAGGTTGATATGAAGGGTGGTCTCCTGTGGAGACCAAGTGCCCTGAGTGGAGAGGTCTTGGAGATGAGCTCCCCAACCTGTTTGGGAGGCATCTGTAGTGAGAGTTGCTTGGGGTAACAAAGGTTGGAAGGGGGCCCCCAACAACAAATTTTGAGTGGATATCCACCATTGGAGAGACCAAAAAAGACGTTTTGAGGTTGCTATTTGGTCTGAGAGAGCTCCTGATGCTTGGGTCCACTGGGTGGACAAAGTCCATTGAGCTGCTCTCATATGTAGGCGAGCATAAGGCACCACATGAACTGTGGATGCCATGTGGCCTAGCAGTTGTAGCATCTCCCTGGCAGTCAAGTGGCTTCTGGACTGAATTTGAGAGGCCAACTGCACTAGACGGTGGCAACGGGCCTGAGGAATATAGGCCCTTGCAGTGGTGGTATCTAGCCAGGCCCCTATGAATTCTAGGGACTGAGTAGGGGTGAGTTGAGACTTTGGCAGATTGATGACAAGTCCCAGATACTGCAGTATGCGTCTGGTGTGGTCCAGGGAAGTTTGAGCCTCGGACTGAGATGGAGCTCGGATGAGCCAGTCGTCCAGGTATGGGAAGACAAAGATTCCCTGAGTGCGTAGAAATGCAGCTACTATTGCCATGCATTTGGTAAATACCCTTGGAGCAGAGGCTAGACCGAAGGGAAGTACTCTGTATTGGAAATTTTTTTCCCTGGAACAGAAACCGTAGAAATTTTCTGTGGGATGGATGGATGAGTATATGTGTGTACGCATCCTTGAGATATAGAGAACAAAGCCAGTCCTGACTCTGTAGGTATGGAAGGAGAGTGCTTAGAGAAAGCATCTTGAATTTCTCCTTGTATAGAAATATGTTCAATTCTCTGAGATCCAGAATGGGTCTGTACCCCCCTGTTTTCTTGGGGATGAGAAAATAAGGGGAGTAAAAACCTGACCCTTGTTGAGGAAGAGGAACCTCTTCTATTGCCTTTTGGGCGAGAAGAGTGGTCACCTCCTGGCCCAACAGGTACAGGAGAGATGGGGGAGAATTGAATTGTCTCACCATGGTATGGGGAGGAAGGCTGGAGAAATGTAGTTTGTAGCCCTCTCTGATGATAGAGAGGGTCCACTGTTCTGATGTGATTTGTTCCCATCTGGGAGCAAAGTGAGTTAACCTTCCTGGAATGGTGAGAGGCTCTGGTTGTTGCAGAGCCAGAAAGGTTAAGTTCTCTAGAATCAAGTCAAAAACTCTGAGGAGGTTGGGACTGCTGGACTGTAGCAGCCCCTGTAGACTTTGTTCTGGCCTGTTTAGATTGCTGACGCTTAGGAGCAAACGAACTTGGGAAGATTGCTGGCCAGTATTTGTGGAAAATCTGGTCTTTTTATAGAAAGGCTTCTTAGAAGGCTTTTTCTTGGCAGGGGTAGAGGTAGACTTAGAAAGTCTATCTAAAGCAGCATTCTCTGCATCAATTTGAGTGGCTTTGATTTGCCACTCCTTGCCAAACAGATTTTCACCTGTACAGGGCAGATTGCCCAAGCCTTCTTGTACCCAGGGTTCCAAATCAGAGGCCTGGAGCCAAGCAAGTCTGCGAGCAGATATGGCAATGCCAGAGGCTCTGCTAGCTCCCTCAAAAGAGTCAAAGGCTGCTCTGTTGGAGAACTTTGAAACATCTTGAGTTTGCTTTAGCAAAAGAAGGAACTCCTCCTTTTTATCCTCTGGGATAAAGGGGAGAAAATGACGTATCTTCAGTGCAATCTCTTTCAAAAACATGCCCATATAGAGGCTGTATGAATTGATTCTGGCAATAAGCATGCTATCTTGGAAGATATTTTTACCAAAAGCATCCAGAGTCCTACATTCTCTTCCTGGAGGAGTAGAAGAGTGCCTTTTGGTACTCTTTATCTTCTTCATAGCAGACTTCACCACAATAGAGTGGTGAGGGAGCTGTGCTTTTTGAAAACCAGGAGAAGGAGGAACCCGATACATGGTGTCCAAACGTCGAGAATGTGGAGATAGGGTGAGAGGAGCCTCCCACAAGTCCATCATGTGTTCTTGAAGAATTTCATGTATGGGTAAGGTGGCTGCCTCTTTGGGAACCTTAGAGTATCCTAAAATATCCAATTTTTTTGCTCTAGGTTCCTTTTCAGAGGTTACAGATATGGAGAGTCCTTTAGCTACTTCAATAATTAAGTCTTGAAAGGACAAATCCTCTGGAGGAGACATTCTCCTTTTTGGAGAAGAGGGCTCCTCAGGAAGAGTAAAAGAGACATCAGCAGAATCATCTGAGGTATCAGAATCTTCAGATGATTCAAAGTACCGCCTATTAGCTTCCAGAGATCGATACGCGTATCGACCGGTATCGACATCAGGCGTACCGGGAATCGGAGCGGTATCGAGAAAATCTCCGGAACCGGAGACCGGAACCGGCATACTACTGGAAGTAGATGCTCTGGGTACTGGTATCGGTTGCGGTACCGGAACCGGAGTCGGAACCGATTGTCACGGTACCGAGGGCGTTGCAGCGTTAATGAAAGCCAGTATGGCCTGCTGCATGGATTGTACCATAGTACCCATAGACGCCACAACTGCCTGGATATCAGTACCGGTGTTAGCCGCTACCCCAGAGCAGTCTAACAGGAGATCGGTCGAGGCCGTGCCATCGATGTCTACCTGTAACCCCATAGGAGGAGCTTTGGAAGCCGGAGCTTCCCGCCGGGGTTGTTTGGCTGGGGCAGGGTCCTCAGGGTCAAACCCAAGGGCCTCTCGCTGCTTAGAGGGAGATTTGCCCTTTGAGGACCTGCCTGAAGAATGTTTGAGATCCATCAGGAGAGGAAGACCTGGAGGATGTTGATGCTGGAGTATCCGTAGAAAACAGCATATGAAATTTGGCTGCTCTGTTCTGTAAGCCCCGTTTGGACATCACAGAGCAGAATGGACAATCCGGAATGGAATGGCCAGGCCCCAAACATTTAAGACACCACTCATGGGTATCTGTGACTGAAATAGTACTGGTACACTTGGTGCATTTTTTAAAACCAGAGGCTGGTTTCTCCATGAGGGAGAATCTGAGAAGGCCTAGAGGCCTCACAGAAAAAACACACCAAGTGAGGAAAAAGTAATTATTATTATTTTTTTTTTTAAGAAATAAATGAAAAAAGACCGGCGGTACCGGTCCGGAATCGGGGAAGGCAGACACGCGGTCAAAGAAACAAATTAAAACAACAATTTCTTCAGCGGTGACAGGAACACGACCTGCTGGCTCCGCGGAAAAAGAAGAACTGAGGAGAGTTGGTCAGGAAGTCGGGAAGGCAGCGCGCATGCGCTGTGGGAGGCCCCAAAAGCTTCCTTTCTGGGAAGCTGGGGAGCTTTCCCGCACAGGCTCCGTCGATTCGGACGTACCCATATGTGAGGACTCATTCCTGCTTGTTCCTGGAGATCACCTCCTGGTTCAGATGAAAAGGTGAGACCACTTTAGGCATAAAGTGTGGATTAGTTCTGAGGACTACCTTGTCATGATGGAACCTTGTATAAGGAGGATTAGCCACTAAAGCTTGCAACTCACTGATACGGCGAGCTGAGGTGACTGCAATGAGAAAAATAACCTTCCAGGAAAGGAATTTAAGGAGGTAGTGGCTAAGGGTTCAAAGGGTGGCTTCATAAGCTGGCCAAGAACCAGATTCAAGTCCCAGGCCACTGGAGGTGGTCTAATGGGAGGTTTAGTCAAAAGAAGGCCTCTCATGAATCTTGCTATAAGAGGATGAGAGGAAATAGGTTGTCCATTGAAAGGCTTAAGGGATGCTGCAATAGCACTCAAATGGACTCTGATTGAATTTGTTTTAAGGCCTGCATGGGATAAATGCAGCAAATAGTCTAGTAAAGAATGCAAAGGTATTGCAAGAGGGTTGAGACCCTTCTCTGCATACCAAATGGAAAACCTTTTCCATTTAAAAGCATATGAACGTCTGGTGGAAGGCTTTCTGGAAGCATGAAGGATGTCCTTCACTTGCTGTGAAAGTTGTAAATCGTGAAGGTCTAGGCCTTCAGCAACCAGGCCCTGAGATGAAGAGACTGAGGACTTGGGTGCCACAAGGTTCCCTCCTCTTGGGAGAGGAGATCTGGAGCAGACCCCAGGTCTAGGGAGGGAGCTTGAGAGAGATGCAGAAGTAGAGGGTACCACACTTGGCGTGGCCAAAGTGGTGCTATGCGGATCATAGTCCCCTTGTCTCTCTAAAGCTTGAACAGAGTCTTGGGAATTAGGGGAATAGGTGGAAAGGCATAGAGGAAGTCTTGACCCCAATGAAGGCATCCCTGGCCTGAACTCCCTGACATGGAATCCTGGAACAGAACCGGGGAAGTTTGGCATTCCACGGACTTGCAAACAGGTCTATGTCTGGGGTACCCCAAATCCGAAAAATTCTGGCTATCTGGTCCCCATGGAGGGACCATTCGTGCGGAAGCAGAACTCGACTGAGTCTGTCTGCCCAAGAGTTTTGAACCCCTGGAAGATATATTGCCATGAGATGGATTTGATGCTCTCTGGCGAAGGCCCACAATCTCAGAGCTTCGTTGCAAAGCGACAGAGAGCCAGTCCCTCCCTGCTTGTTCACGTAGAACATGGCTACCTGGTTGTCCGTGTGGATGAGGACTGTCTTGTAGCTGAGCAGGGTGTGGAAGACTCTGAGAGCCAGAAAGATTGCTCTGAGCTCTAAGAAGTTGATATGAAGAGATGTCTCCTGTGGAGACCAGATGCCCTGGGTTGAGAGATCTTGTAGATGAGCCCCCCAACCCCTTGGAGAGGCATCTGTTGTAAGGGTGGCTTGGGGTAACACCTGTTGAAAGGGGGACCCCAGCAACAGATTCTGAGTGGACTTCCACCAGTGGAGGGACCAAAAAAGGCGACTGGAGGTTGCTATTTTGTCTGATAGGCAACCTGATGCCTGGGTCCATTGGGAGGAAAGGGTCCACTGAGCTGCTTTCATGTGAAGGCGAGCATAGGGAACCACATGTACCGTGGATGCCATGTGGCCTAAGAGTTGCAACATCTCTCGAGCAGTTAAATGGGATTTTAACTGAATCTGGGAGGCTAACTGCACCAAGCGTAGGCAACGGGACTGGGGAAGATAGGCCCTTGCAGTTGTGGTATCCAGTAAGGCCCCTATGAACTCTAGAGACTGAGTAGGGGTATGATGGGATTTTGGAATGTTGATTACCAGTCCCAGATACTGAAGAACACGCCTTGTGCAGGCCAGGGAAGTCTGGGCCTCTGACTGGGATGGAGCTCGGATAAGCCAGTCGTCCAGATATGGGAATACGAATATCCCTAGAGTGCGCAGGAATGCAGCTACTACTGCCATGCATTTTGTGAACACTCTTGGAGCAGAGGCCAGACCGAAAGGAAGCACTTTGTATTGGTAGTGCTTTCCCTGGTAAAGGAACCGAAGGAATCTTCTGTGTGTTGGATGGATGAGAACATGGGTGTACGCATCCTTGAAATCTAGAGAACAAAGCCATTCCTGACTTTGGAGGTATGGAAGGAGAGTTCCGAGAGAAGTCATCTTGAATTTCTCCTTGCATAGAAACTTGCTCAATTCTCTGAGATCTAATATGGGTCTGTAGCCCCCCGTTTTCTTTGGAATGAGGAAATAGGGGGAGTAGAACCCTGAGCCCTGTTGAAGAAGGGGTACTTCTTCTATTGCCCCTTGGGCAAGAAGGGTAGAAATCTCTTGACCTAGAAGGTTGAGGAGAGATGTTGGAGAATTGAACTGTTTCAGCATGGTGTGAGGAGGAAGGTTTAAGAAATGAAGTTTGTACCCTTCCTTTATGATGGAGAGGGTCCACTGCTCTGCTGTGATTTGTTCCCATCTGGGAGCAAAGTGAGCTAACCTTCCTGGGATGGTGAGAGGCTCTGGATGTTCTAGAGCCAGAAAGGCTAAGTTCTCTAGTAGAAAGTCAAAGGCCCTGAGGAGGCTGAGGCTGTTGGGCCGTAGCAGTCCTCGCAGCCTGGGTTTTGGCCTGATTTGGTTGTTGCTCTTTGTAGCAAAATGACCTTGAGAAGAGGCCTGACCATAAGAAGAAAATTTCCCTTTCTTTGGGAAAGATCCCTTTTTGAACAACCTCTTTTTAAAAGGAGCAGTAGTAGACTTTGAAAGTCTATCTAAAGCAGAGTTTTCAGCATCCATTTGGTTGGCCTTTGCTTGCCAATCTTTGCCAAACAGGTTTTCGCCTGTACAGGGAAGGTTACCTAGACCATCCTGTACCCAGGATTCCAAATCAGAGGCTTGCAACCAAGCAACTCTGCGTGCACCTATGGCAATAGCCGAGGCTCTACTGGCCCCCTCAAAAGAGTCAAAGGCTGCACGGTTGGAAAACTTGGATACATCCTGTGCATGTTTAAGCCAGGTGATGTATTCTTCTCTCTTATCTTCTGACATAAAAGGAGATAAGGTTTGCAGATGATCCGTAACTTCTTTTAGAAACATCCCCATATAGAGACTATAGGAGTTGATTCTGGCTACAAGCATACTGGCCTGGAAGATTTTCCTGCCAAAGGCATCTAGAGTTCTGAATTTTCTTCCTGGAGGAGCAGAGGAGTGCCTTTTTGTACTCTTGATCTTTTTCATAGCAGACTCTACCACAATAGAGTGGTGAGGAAGCTGAGTCTTATGAAACCCAGGACAAGGAGGAACACGATACATGGTGTCCAACCTTCTGGAATGAGGGGAGGTGGAAAGAGGAGTCTCCCATATGCCCAGCATGTGATCAAAAAGAATCTCATGTATTGGAAAGGTGGCTGCCTCTTTAGGAGCCTTAGAATATTGTAGGATATCCAATTTGTTGGCTCTAGGTTCAGTCTCAGAGGTCACTGAGATGGACAGGCCTTTGGCCACCTCCCTAATGAAGTCCTGAAAAGACAAGTCTTCAGGAGGAGACATTCTCCTTTTTGGAGAAGAGGGTTCCTGAGGAAGGATGCCCGATGCTTCAATTGAGGCCTCTGAAGAATCAGAGTCTTCAGAGGAATCGAAGTATCGACTATCTGGATGCTCTCGTAGAGCCAGATACGCGTACCGGGAGGTATCGACATCGGGAGTAATCGGTACCGGGCCGGTACTGATGGGCATCACTGGATAGTGTACCGCTGCGGTCGATGCTGATGTCGATGAAAGCGGTACTGGTATCGGGACCGATATCGGGTCCAGTACCGGAATCGGTACAGGTACCGACAACGGGGTTTGTTGCGGTATCGTAGGCGTTGCAGCTTGAATGAATGCCGTGATGGCACGCTGCATGGTCAGAATATTCTGATCCATTGATGCCACCAATGTCTTGATATCGGTACCGGTAGAAACTGCCGGTACCCCAGAACATTGTAACAGGTGATCGGTCGAGGCCGAGCCATCGATGTCAACCTGTGACCCCATAGGTAGTGCTTTGGAAGCCGGAGCCACCCGCCGGGGTAATTTTGCCCGTGTGGTATCCTCAAGAGTAAGCCCGGGGGCATCTCGATACTTAGAGGGAGATGAACTCTTTGAGGACCGGCCAGATTTAAGTTTGGTTACCTGAGATCCATGGAATGAAGAAGCAGCCCTGGAAGACATCGATGCCACGGAAGCTGCATCGGAGGGAAACAGGATACTGAGCTTAGCTGCCCGATTTTGTAACCCTCTTTTAGACATCATGGAACAGGACTCACAATCCGCAATGGAGTGGTCAGGACCTAAACATTTTAGACACCAGTCATGGGTGTCAGTGACAGAAAGCACAGTTACTTACCTGTAACAGGTGATCTCTGGGAACAGCAGGAATTAGTCCTCACATATGGGTACGTCGGTACCGACGGAGCCCGTGCGGGAAAGCTCCCCAGCTTCTTAGAATAGAAGCTTTTGGGACCTCCCACTGCACATGCGCACTGCCTTCCCGCCTTCCTGAACAGCTCTCCTCAGTTTCGAGTTTATAGCTGAGTCAACAGAGAGAGGACAGGAAGATAGATAGATAAAAGATACAACTCGTAGGGGAGGTGGGTGGTGTGTGAGGACTAATTCCTGCTGTTCCCAGAGATCACCTGTTACAGGTAAGTAACTGTGCTATCTCCAGGAACAAGCAGGAATAAGTCCTCACATATGGGGACTCCCTAGCTTAGATGCATGGGATCCCCTGTAAAGGTTCGCCATCTTCGTATGGATCTCAGGCATCCATTCTGGGAAGGTGGGCAGGAGTTGTTTAGGAATGGAACAGGTGCTTGAGGACAGCCTGGCCAAACAAGGCATCCCGGCGGGAGTCCTTGTCCAAACAGTAATGGGCTGTGAAGGTATGAACCGAGGCCCAGGTAGCGGCTCGACAGATCTGATCTATGGAAACAGAGTGCAGATGAGCCATAGAAGTTGCCATGGCCCTCACATTGTGAGCAGTGACATGGCCTTCCAGAGAAATGTTTTTGCTCTGGTAAGCAAAAGAAATACACTGAGCAATCCAATTGGAAAGTGTACGCTTGGAGACTGGAAGTCCCAAATGGGAAGGATCAAAGGCCACAAAAAGTTGAGAAGACTTTCGATGTGGCTGAGTCCTATTAAGGTAAAAAGCGAGAGCTCTTTTACAATCCAGAGTATGAAGGTTCCTCTCTGCATTGGATGCATGAGGAGCTGGAAAAAAGACAGGTAGATATACCTCTTGATTAAGATGAAAAGGCGAGACCACTTTAGGCATAAAGTGGGGATTCGTCCTAAGGACCACCTTATCATGATGAAATCTTGTGTAAGGTGGATTAGCCACTAAAGCCTGCAGCTCACTGATGCGGCGAGCCGAAGTGACTGCAATGAGGAAGATGACCTTCCAGGAAAGAAATTTCAAGGAGGTGGAAAACATTGGCTCAAAAGGTGGCTTCATAAGTTGACCGAGCACTAGATTCAAATCCCATGCGACCGGGGGTGGTCTGATGGGAGGTTTAGTGAGAGTCAGGCCTCTCATGAATCTTGCAACAAGAGGATGAGAGGAGATAGGTTGTCCATTTATATGTTTCAAGGATGCTGCAATAGCACTTAAATGGACTCTTACCGAATTCGTCTTGAGGCCTGCATTGGATAGATGCAGGAGATAATCAAGAAGAGAATTCAAAGGAAGTGCCAGAGGGTCAAGACCCTGCTGAGCACACCAAATGGAAAAACGTTTCCATTTGAAAGCATAGGAACGCCTGGTAGAGGGTTTCCTAGAGGCAGAAAGGATATCTTTCACTGGTTGGGAAAGATGAAAGTCTTGAAGGCTTAAGCCTTCAGTAACCAAGCACTGAGGTGAAGGGATTTGGGGTTTGGGTGCCACAAAGTCCCCTCCTCCTGAGACAGGAGGTCTGGCGCAGCTCCCAGATCCAAGTAGGATCCCTGGGAGAGCTGTAGAAGTAGAGGGAACCACACTTGGCGTGGCCAGCGTGGAGCTATGAGGATCATAGTTCCATGATCCCTCTGGAGTTTGAACAGAGTCTTGGGAATCAAAGGAATGGGTGGAAAGGCATATAGGAATGCCTGACTCCAATTCAGGAGAAAGGCGTCCGTAGCCTGAGCTCCCTGACACGGAGTTCTGGAACAGAACCGGGGAAGTTTGGCATTCCACGGACTTGCAAAGAGGTCTATGTCCGGGGTCCCCCATTCCTGAAAGATTCGGTTTATTTGGTCCAAATGTAGGGACCATTCGTGTGGCAGCAGAACTCGACTGAGCCTGTCTGCCCGAGAGTTTTGAACTCCTGGGAGATACACTGCTAGCAGGTGAATCTGATGCTCTCTGGCGAAGGCCCATAGTCTTAGAGCTTCGTTGCAAAGCGACAGAGAGCCCGTCCCTCCTTGTTTGTTTATGTAAAACATGGCCACCTGATTGTCCGTCTGAACTAGGACAGTGAGGTTGGCTAGGAGGGAGTGGAAGACCTTGAGGGCAAGGTAAATTGCTCGCAGTTCCAGAAGATTGATATGAAGGGTGGTCTCCTGTAGAGACCAAGTGCCCTGAGTGGAGAGAGTTTGCAGATGGGCTCCCCACCCTGTTTGGGAGGCATCTGTTGTGAGGGTTGCTTGGGGTAGCAATGGTTGAAATGGAGCCCCCAACAACAGATTCTTGGTGGAAGTCCACCAGTGGAGGGACCAAAACAGACGATCGGAGGTTTGTATTTGGTCTGAGAGCGCTCCTGACGCCTGAGTCCACTGAGTGGCCAGGGTCCATTGAGCTGCTCTCATATGAAGACGAGCATAGGGCACCACATGCACTGTGGAGGCCATATGACCCAGTAGGCGTAGCATTTCCCTGGCTGTCAAGTGAGTGCTGGACTGAGCTTGGGAGGCCAAACTCAGGAGGCGCTGGCCTCGAACATGTGGAAGGTAGGCCCTTGCAGTGATGGTGTCCAACTGGGCCCCTATGAATTCTAGAGATTGAGTAGGGATGAGTTGGGACTTGGGAAGGTTTACTACCAGTCCCAGATACTGCAAAAGGCTCCTTGTGTGGTCCAGGGAAATCTGGGCCTGTGACTGAGTTGGAGCTCGGATGAGCCAGTCGTCCAAATATGGGAAGACAAAGATTCCCATGCCTCTTAGAAATGCGGCTACGACTGCCATGCATTTTGTGAATACTCTTGGAGCAGAGGCTAGACCGAAGGGGAGTACTCTGTATTGGAAATGTTTTCCCTGAAACAGAAAGCGAAGATACTTTCTGTGGGATGGATGGATGAGTATATGTGTATACGCATCCTGTAGGTCTAGAGAACAAAGCCAGTCCTGACCCTGGAGGTAAGGAAGGAGAATGCCGAGAGACAGCATTTTGAATTTCTCCTTGAAGAGAAATTTGTTCAATTCTCTCAGATCTAGGATTGGTCTGAATCCCCCTGTCTTCTTTGGAATGAGAAAATAAGGGGAGTAGAAACCGGACCCTTGTTGAGGAAGAGGAACCTCTTCTATGGCCCCTTGGGCAAGGAGAGAGGAAACCTCTTGATCCAACAGGGTTAGGAGAGATGGGGGAGAATTGAATGGTCTCACCATATGATGGGGAGGAAGGCTGGAGAAATGAAGTTTGTAACCCTCTCGAATGATAGAGAGGGTCCATTGTTCTGTTGTGATTTGTTCCCATCTGGGAGCAAAGTGAACCAACCTTCCGGGTATGGTGAGAGGTTCTGGTTGTGTTAGAACCAGAAGTGGCAAGTTCCCTAGGAGCAAGTCAAAACCCCTGAGGGGTTGGAGCCTGCTGAGCTACAGTAGCTGCTGCAGGCTTAGCTCGTGCTTGTTTGGATTGCTGACGCTTAGCAGTATAGCGAGGTTGAGAAGACTGCTGGCCAGTATTTGAAGCAACTCTGGCCTTCTTATAGTAAGGCCTTTTAAAAGACTTTTTCTTAGTAGGAATTGAAGTGGACTTTGAAAGTCTTTCCAAGGTGGCATTTTCAGCATCCATCTGGGTGGCTTTGATTTGCCACTCTTCCCCAAATAAGTTCTCACCTGTACAGGGCAGATTCCGTAAGCCATCTAGAACCCAAGGTTCCAGATCAGAGGCCTGGAACCAAGCAAGACGTCGGGCTGCAATAGCAATGCCCGAAGCCCTACTGGCTCCCTCAAAGGAATCATATGCTGCCCTATTAGAGAACTTAGAAACCTCTAAGAGTTGTTTCACTAGGGAAAGGAATCCCTGCTTTTTATCCTCAGGGATAAAGGGGGCAAAATGCCGCACCTTTTTGGCAAGTTCCTCCAGGAACATGCCCATATAGAGACTGTAGGAATTAATCCTGGCTATAAGCATACTAGCCTGGAAAATTTTCCTACCAAAAGAGTCCAAAGTCTTACATTCCCGTCCTGGAGGGGTGGAAGAGTGCCTTTTGGTACTCCTAATCTTCTTCATTGCAGACTTCACCACAATAGAGTGGTGGGGCAATTGAGTCTTTTGGAAACCAGGAGAAGGAGGGACCCTATACATGGTGTCCAACCTACGGGAATAAGGAGACAAAGTCAAAGGATTTTCCCAGAAATCCATCAGTTGTTCTTGAAGGATTTCATGGATAGGCAGGGTAACTGCCTCCTTAGGGGCCTTTGAGTATCCCAAAATATCCAGTTTTTTGGATCTGGGTTCCTTTTCAGAGGATGTGGTAATAGAAAGGGCTGTAGCCATATCTAAAACAAAGTCCTGGAAGGACAAATCCTCTGGAGGGGACATTCTCCTTTTAGGAGAAGAGGGCTCCTCAGGTAAGTTGAGTGAAAACTCAGCAGAATCATCAGAGGAGTGAAAATCCTCAGAGGAATCGGTGCTTTCCTCTAACGCACGATACGCGTACCGATCGGTATCGATATCGGGCGTATCGGGTATGGAACCGGTATGGAGCGAAAGCCCATACGGTACCGACTTGCGTTTAGAGGTGGACGGCCTCGATACCGGCATGGCGGACGATACCGGTATCGGGCCCGGAACCGCTGAAAGCGGAACCGATGGCGTTGCAGCTTTAATGAAAGCCATGACGGCCTGCTGCATGGACTGTACAGTATCGCCCATGGACGCCATAGCTGCCTGGATGTCGGTACCGGAGTGACCCGGTACCCCAGAGCAGGCTAACAGGTGATCTGTCGAGGCCGTAGCATCGATATCAACCTGAGACCCCTGAATTGGCGTTTTTTGGAAGTTGGACTTCCCGCCGGGGTTGTTTGGCTGGGGCAGGGTCCTCAAGTTCTAAGCTAAGAGCCTCTCGATGCTTTGAAGGAGATTTGCTCTTTGAGGACTTGCCCACAGAAGGTTTGGTTACCTGAGATCCATCCGGAGAAGAAGACCTGGATGACTGTGATGCTGTATTCTCTGAAGCAAACAGCACATGGAATTTGTTGGCCCGGTTCTGCAGCCCACGTTTAGACATGTGGGAGCAAGATGGGCAGTCCGGTATGGAATGGTCAGGCCCCAAACATTTCAGACACCATTCATGGGTGTCTGTGACTGAAATAACAGCATTACATTTGGTACACTTCTTAAATCCAGGGGCTGGCTTCTCCATGAGGAGAAATTGAGTAGGCCGAGAGGCCTCTCTGAAGTGACCAAAAAGCTAAAAAATAAGAAAAAAGAATTATAATTTTTTAAAGAAAGAAAGAAAAGACCGGCGATACCGGTATCGGTATGGGGAAGGCAGGTACGCGGTCTAAAGAAACAAATAAAATAACAATTTCTTCAGCGGTGACAGGAACACGACCTGCTGGCTCCGCGGAAAAAGAGAAACTGAGGAGAGCTGTTCAGGAAGGCGGGAAGGCAGTGCGCATGTGCAGTGGGAGGTCCCAAAAGCTTCTATTCTAAGAAGCTGGGGAGCTTTCCCGCACGGGCTCCGTCGGTACCGACGTACCCATATGTGAGGACTTATTCCTGCTTGTTCCTGGAGATATAGTGCTGCTGCACTTTGTGCATTTCTTAAACCCGGAGGCGGGTTTTTCCATGAGGGAAAAATATATCTGTAGGCCTAAGGCCCCAGAAGAAAAATGCACTGAAAAGAGTAGAAGTTTTTTTTTTTTTTTTAAAAGAAAGAAAAAGGACCGGTGGTACCGGTGCGGAATCGAGAAGGCAGACACGCGACTAAAGAAAAATAAAAGAAAATAAGAAATTCTTCAGCGGTGACAGGAAACACGACTTGCTGGCTCCGCGGAAAAGAAGAACTGGAGAGAGGCAGTTAGGAAAGGCGGGAAGGCAGCGCGCAAGCGCTGTGGGATGCTCCCAAAAGCTTTTTTTCTGGACGCTGGGGAGCGTTCCCGCGCAGGCTCCGTCGGTACCGACGATACCCATATGTGAAGACTCATTCCTGCTTGTTGTTCCTGGAGATAGCACAGTTACTTACCTGTAGCAGGTGATCTCTGGGAACAGCAGGAATAAGTCTTCACATATGGGTATCATCGGTACTGACGGAGCCTGCGCGGGAACGCTCCTCAGCGTCCAATCAGGAAGCTTTTGGGAGCATCCCACAGCGCCTGCGTGCTGCCTTCCCGCCTTTCCCAACCGCCTCTCTCCAGTTCGAGTTTTAAAGCTGAGACAAGAGAGAGAGAGAGAGGGAAAGGAAAGAGAGAGAGATACAACTCCTAGGGGAGGTGGGCGGGTTGTGAAGACTTATTCCTGCTGTTCCCAGAGATCACCTGTTACAGGTAAGTAACTGTGCTATTTCCAGGAACAAGCAGGAATGAGTCTTCACATATGGGGACTCCCTAGCTTGAGATGCCAGGGAGAGACCCCAGAAGTTGTGTGTCCCTGGAAGGGCTCCACTTCCACCCATGGATCTCTGGCATCCAACCAGGATTGGTGGGTAGGAGTTGATTAGGTATGGAACAGATGTTTGAGAACAGCCTGACCAAACAAGGCATCCCGGCGGGAGTCCTTGTCCAAGCAGTAATGGGCATCGAAGGTATGAACAGAGGCCCAGGTGGCGGCTCGACAGATGTCGTCAATGGACACAGAGTGTAAATGAGCCATTGAGGCTGCCATGGCCCTCACATTGTGAGCAGTAACATGGCCCTCCAGAGGAATTTTCTTACTCTGATATGCAAAGGAAATGCACTGAGCAATCCAGCTGGAGAGTGTCCTTTTGGAGACTGGAAGTCCCAAATGGGAGGGATCAAAAGCAACAAAGAGTTGAGAAGACTTTCGATGTTGCTGTGTTCTTTGTAAGTAAAAAGCTAGTGCTCTTTTACAATCCAAGGTATGGAGGTTCCTCTCTGCATTTGATGCATGAGGGCCTGGGAAAAAGACAGGCAGGTATACCTCCTGGTTGAGATGAAAGGGAGAAACCACTTTAGGCATAAAGTGGGGATTAGTCCTGAGGACTACCTTGTCATGATGGAACCTTGTGTAAGGTGGAGTAGCTACCAGCGTTTGCAACTCACTAATGCGGCGTGCTGAGGTAATTGCAATGAGAAAAAGAACCTTCCAAGAAAGAAATTTCAAGGAGGTGGTAGCTAAGGGTTCGAAGGGTGGCTTCATGAGCTGTCCAAGAACCAAATTTAAGTCCCATGCCACCGGTGGTGGCTTAATGGGAGGCTTAGTTAAAAGAAGGCCTCTCATGAATTTTGCTATAAGGGGATGAGAGGAAATAGGATGTCCATTGAAAGGCTTCAGGGAAGCTGCAATGGCACTCAAATGGACTCTTACTGAATTTGTCTTAAGGCCCGCAATGGATAAATGAAGGAGATAGTCCAGCAGAAGCTCCGGAGGTATGGTGAGAGGGTTAAGACCCTTTTCTGAACACCAACTTGTAAACCTTTTCCACTTGAAAGCATAAGAACGTCTAGTGGAAGGTTTCCTGGAAGCATGGAGAATATCTCGCACTTGTTGAGAAATAGGAAGATCGTGGAGATCTAGGCCTTCAGCAACCAAGCCCTGAGGTGTAGAGACTGGGGGTTGGGATGCCATAGCCTTCCGTTTTCTTGAGATAGAAGGTCTGGTGCAGACCCTAACTCTAGGGAAGGAGCTTGAGAGAGATGAAGAAGCAGGGGGTACCACGCTTGGCGTGGCCAATGTGGTGCTATGAAGATCATGCGACCTCTGTCTCTCTGAAGCTTGAACAGGGTTTTGGGAATTAGGGGAATGGGTGGAAAAGGCATACAGGAAGTCTTGACCCCAATGAAGGAGGAAAGCATCCCTGGCCTGAGCCTTGTGTGCCGGAGTTCTGGAACAGAACCGGGGAAGTTTGGCATTCCACAGATTTGCAAAGAGGTCTATGTCCAGGGTTCCCCAGATTTGAAAAATCCTGGTTACCTGATCTGTATGCAGAGACCACTCGTGTGGGAGTAGAACTCGACTGAGTCTGTCTGCCCAAGAGTTTTGGACACCTGGCAGATACACTGCCTGGAGATGAATCTGATGCTCTCTGGCGAGGGCCCACAGTCGCAAAGCTTTGTTGCAAAGCAACAGAGAGCCTGTTCCCACCTGCTTGTTTACGTAGAACATGGCTACCTGATTGTCCGTATGGATGAGGACGGTCTTGCAGCTGAGCAGGGAGTGGAACACTCTCAGGGCAAGGAAGATTGCTCTGAGTTCCAAGAGATTGATATGTAGACAACTCTCCTGTGGAGGCCAGATGCCCTGGGTGGAGAGATGTCGTAGATGAGCTCCCCAACCCCTTGGAGAAGCATCTGTTGTAAGAGTTACCTGGGGGGAGGGCTGCTGGAAAGGAGTCCCCAACAGCAGGTTTTGTGTGAACTTCCACCACTGAAGGGACAAGATGAAACTAGCTGTGTTTGCTATCTTGTCTGACAGGCTGTCTACTGCCTGGGTCCATTGGGTGGATATGGTCCACTGAGCCGCCCGCATATGAAGGCGAGCATAGGGTACCACATGCACAGTAGAGGCCATGTGGCCCAGCAACTGCAACATGTCTCGAGCAGTTAAGTGGGACTTCAACTCTGCTTGAGAGGCTAGGTGCATCAAGCGAAGGCAACGGGCCTGGGGCAGATAGGCCCTTGCCCTGACAGTATCCAGCAAAGCCCCGATAAACTCCAGGGATTGAGTAGGGGTTAGACTGGATTTGGGGATGTTTATTACCAGCCCTAAATATTGAAGGATGCGCATTGTGCAGTAAAGAGAACGGCTGGCCTCTGACTGGGTGAAGGCTCGAATGAGCCAGTCGTCCAGATAAGGGAAGACAAATATTCCCAGAGTGCGCAGAAATGCAGCTACTACTGCATGCATTTTGTGAACACTCTTGGTGCAGAGGCGAGGCCAAAAGGAAGCACCCTGTACTGATAGTGCTTTCCTTGAAAAAGGAACCGAAGGAACCTTCTGTGAGTTGGATGGATGAGAACATGGGTGTACGCATCCTTGAGGTCTAGAGAACAAAGCTAGTCTTGACTCTGAAGGTATGGAAGCAGAACTCCAAGGGAAATCATTTTGAATTTTTCCTTGACTAGAAACTTGTTCAGTTCTCTGAGATCTAAGATGGGTCTGTAACCCCCTGTTTTCTTTGGAATAAGGAAATAAGGGGAGTAAAACCCCGAACCCTGCTGACGAAGAGGTACTTCTTCTATGGCCCCTTGGGCCAGAAGAATGGAAATCTCCTGGCCCAACAGGTCGAGTAGAAGGGTTGGAGAACTGAACTGTTTCACTACTGTACAGGGGGGCAGGCTTGAAAAATGAAGTTTGCACCCCTCCCTTATGATGGAGAGAGTCCAATGTTCTGCTGTGATTTGTTCCCACCTGGGAGCAAAGTAAGCCAACCTTCCTGGAATGGTGGAGGGCTCTGGACCTTCCAGAGCCAAGAAGGCTAAGTTCTCTAGCTGCAAGTCAAAGACCCTGAGGGGACTGAGACTGCTGGGCCGGTGCAGGCCTAGCAGCCTTCGCTTTACTCTGTTTGGATGGTTGCTGATGTTTAGCTGTGAACCGACCTGCAGAAGATGCCTGTTGGGCATAGGTCGAGTAATTTAGTTAGCTGCATTTATATCCCGCTTTTCACCGGGTCAAAGCGGTTGGGGGATACATTTAACACGAGGGGATATGAGACACATAGACTAATACTTACAGGGAACATGGGCAATGGAGGGTTAAGTGGCTTGCCCAAGACCACAAGGAGCACCTGTGGGACTAGAAACCCCAGTCCTTCCGGCCCAAGGTTGCTGTCCTCTAGTGGGATTTGAACCACCGACCTTCCGGCCTGTAGTACCTTGCCCCAACCACTAGGCCACTCCTAGTGGTTGGGACAGAGTAATATCTGCCCTTTTTAGAAAAAGAAGCTTTCTTGAACAACCTTTTCTTGACAGGAGCAGAGGTAGACTTGGATAACCTATCCAAGGCAGAATTTTCAGCATCCATCTGATTGGCCTTTGCTTGCCAATCTTTACCAAACAAATTCTCACCAGTACAAGGGAGGTTACCCAACTCATCTTGGACCCAGAGCTCCAAATCTGATGCTTGAAGCCAAGCAACCCTACGTGCACCTATGGCAATACATGAGGCTCTACTGACACACTCAAAAGAGTTTAAAGCTGCACGACTGGAGAATTTGGAGGCATCTTGGGCATGCTTGAGCCAAGTGAGAAACTCCTGCCTTTTATCTTCAGAGATGAAAGGAGTCAGAGAGAGCAAATGATCTGTGACTTCCTTTAGGAACATTCCTATGAACAAACTATAGGAATTTATCCTGGCAGCCAACATGGAAGCCTGAAAGACTCTACGTCCAAAAGCATCCAGGGTTCTGCATTCACGTCATGGGGGATTAGATGCATGCCTCTTTGCACTTCTAATCTTTTTCATGGAAGACTCAACCACAATGGAGTGGTGAGGAAGCTGAGTTTTATGGAACCCAGGACAAGGTGGGATCCGATACATGGTGTCCAGCCTGCGAGAATGGGGAGAGGTGGTAAGAGGTGCCTCCCACATTCTCAGCATGAGACTATGAAGGATCTCATGAATAGGTAAGGTAGCTGCTTCTTTAGGAGTTTTGGGGTATTGTAAAATATCCAACTCCTTGGCTCTTGGTTCTGTCTCAGGAGCCACAGAGATAGAAAGGGCTCGAGCTACCTCCCTGATGAAATCCTGAAAGGATAAGTCCTCAGGAGGAGACATCCTGCGTGTAGGAGAAACAGAGTCCTGTGGAAGCAGTCTCGAGAAAGAACTGAAATTTGAGATTGCAGACCTGCTATCAGTAATCTGTGAACTATCATTAAAATCATCTCTAATACCTGAGGATTGGAGGATCGCCAATGTAACACCAATTTTTAAAAAGGGTTCGAGGGGTGATCCGGGAAACTACAGACCGGTGAGCCTGACATCAGTACCAGGAAAAATGGTAGAAACCATCATAAACAATAAAATTACTCAGCATATAGATAGTCATGACCTAATGGGAGACAGCCAACATGGCTTTAGACAAGGAAGATCTTGTCTTACTAATCTGTTATGTTTTTTTGAAGGAGTGAATAAACAGGTGGACAAAGGTGAGTCGGTTGATATTGTGTATCTGGACTTTCAGAAAGCCTTTGACAAGGTCCCTCATGAGAGACTTTTGGCAAAACTAAAGAGTCATGGGATAGGAGGCAGTGTACTACTGTGGATCAGGAACTGGTTAAAAGATAGAAAGCAGAGGGTAGGGCTAAATGGCCAATTTTCCCAATGGAGAAAGGTGAATAGTGGTGTACCCCAGGGATCTGTGCTGGGTCCGCTGCTTTTTGACATATTCATAAATGACCTGGAAAGTGGAATAACGAGTGAGGTTATCAAATTTGCTGATGACACAAAACTATTTAAAGTTGTTAAAACCCAGGAGGATTGTGGAAAATTGCAAGAGGATCTTGATAAATTGGAAGACTGGGCATCAAAATGGCAGATGAAATTTAATGTGGAGAAGTGCAAGGTTATGCACCTAGGGAAGAACAACCCAAACTATGGTTACACGATGCAAGGTTCCACATTAGGAACCACCACCCAAGAAAAAGATTTAGGCGTCCTTGTGGATACCATGTTAAAACCCTCGGCCCAGTGTGCAGCGGCGGCCAAGAGAGCAAATAGAATGCTAGGTATGATAAGGAAAGGAATGGAAAATAAAACAAAAGATATTATAATGCCTCTGTATCATTCCATGGTGAGACCGCACCTTGAATATTGTGTGCAATTCTGGTCGCCATATCTTAAAAAGGATATAGCAATTTTAGAAAAGGTTCAGAGAAGAGCCACCAAAATGGTAAAGGGGATGGAAGGCTACTCCTATGAAGAAAGGCTAAAAAGGTTGGGGCTCTTTAACCTGGAAAAGAGACGGCTGAGGGGAGATATGATATAAGTCTATAAATTAATGAACGGAGTGGAACGGGTAAACGTAGATCGATTGTTTACCTTATCAGAATATAGAAAGACTAGGGGACATGCAATGAAGCTACAGGGTAAACTATTTAAGACTAATAAAAGAAAATATTTTTTCACTCAACGTGTAATCAAACTCTGGAATTTGTTACCGGAGGATGTAGTAAAGGCTGTTAGTGTAGCTGGGTTTAAAAAAGGTTTGGACAAGTTCCTGGAGGAAAGGTCCATAAACCATTATTAAGAAGGGACCCAGGATATCAATGCTTGAACCAATACAAGCATTGTGGAACCTGTGTCCCTTGGGGAAACTGCTAGGTACGTATGACCTAGATTGGCCACTGTTGGAAACAGAATACTGGGCTTGATGGACCTTGGTCTGACCCAGTATGGCATATCTTATGTCTTATGAGACATCGACAGACACCTCAGACTCGTCAGAGTCATCAGAGGAATCGAAGTAGCGTCTGTCTGGATGCTCCTGGAAAGCCCGATACCCGTACCGACTCGGCTCAACATCGGGAGTAAGCGGTACCGAGGGCTCTGTACCGGAGGGCATCAGCGGACAGGGCACCGTACCAGCAGATAGCGATACCGATGTCGACGCAATAGGTACCGGCACCATAGTCTGAAGCGGTACCTGCGAGGTCGATGCCACCAGGAGTGCCGCG
Organism: Ichthyophis bannanicus; assembly: GCA_033557465.1. Taxonomy (NCBI): domain Eukaryota; kingdom Metazoa; phylum Chordata; class Amphibia; order Gymnophiona; family Ichthyophiidae; genus Ichthyophis; species Ichthyophis bannanicus. Next base: position 702,632,758 of record CM066036.1, read on the forward strand.
ATATTGCATTCCATGGACAGAATCCTCTGGTCCATTGATGCTACCAATGCCTGGACATCGGTACCGGTGGAAGGCACCGGTACCCCAGAGCATGGCAACAGGTGATCTGTCGAGGCCAAGCCATCACAATCAACCTGTAACCCCCATAGACAAGGCTTTGGAAGCCGGAGCCTCCCGCCAGGGTAATTTTGCCGGTGCGGAGTCCTCAAGGACAATACCTGAAGCATCACGATGCTTAGAGGGAGATTTTCCTTTCAAGGACCGGCCGGACTTATGTTTGGTTACCTGAGATCCATGGGAGGAAGAGGCGGCCCTGGAAGACGTCGATGCCACCGAAGCTGCATCAGATTTGAACAGGGTACTGAGCTTTGCTGCTCGGTTCTGCCGACCCCTCTTAGACATCATGCCACAGGACAGACACTCTGTAATGGAATGGTCAGGACCCAAACACTTCAGACACCAATCATGGGTGTCGGTGACGGAAATAGTACCGCCACATTTCGTGCACTTCTTAAAACCCGAAGCGGGTTTTTCCATGTTTAAGGAAAAAGTTTTTGGGCCTAAGGCCCGACAGAGGCGAGTGCACCGAAAAAGAAAGAAAAGTCTTTTTTTTTTTTTTTTGAAGTGAAAAGAAAAGAAGAATACTGGCGGTACCGGTAAAGCGTCAAGAAGGAAGACGCGATAAGCAAAAAGAAAAGAAAATAAAGAAATTCTTCAGCGGTGACAGGAACACGACCTGCTGGCTCCGCGGAAAAAGAAGAACTGGAGACAGGCGGTTGGGAAAGGCGGGAAGGCAGCACGCAGGCGCTGTGGGATGCTCCAAAAAGCTTCCTGATTGGATGCTGGGGAGCGTTCCCGCGCAGGCTCCGTCGGTACCGACGATACCCATATGTGAAGACTCATTCCTGCTTGTTCCTGGAGATAAAGGTGGTCAGAGTAGAAAGATTTGTGGATGATAAACAGAATTTTGAATTTGATCAGGTACATAACAGGGAGCCAGCAGTTGCGTATATAAAGTGGGGTGAGATGCTAAAAGTTTTGGAAACCATGAATTAATTTAATGGCAACCATAGGTACATTTTTAAGACATTTCAGTGAAGAGAGAGGGAGTCTGATAAAAACTACATTTGCAAAATAAGGCTGGAGAGTGCCAGGGGATGTGTTACAGTAGTTAGGGAATCTTGAGCAAGGTAATTTAATGGAGCAAAGCTAATGGAAGTGATAAAGCATAGTTAGTCATCTGTAACAGGTGTTCTCCAGAGACAGCAGGAATCAGTCCTCACATATGGGTGACATCGGTGCTGACGGAGCCCTGCGCGGAAGAAAGCCTTTGGGAGATGCACCACACATGCATGGTCCCCGTACCACCCAAGAGTGCCATCTTGCTCAGTCAGATGACATAGCTAGAGCCAAAAAAAGAAGACGGCAAAAATACTGCAAATACACGGGGAAGAGGGAGGGCTGTGAGGACTGATTCCTGCTATCCTCAGAGAACACCCGTTACAGGAGAGTAACTACGCTTTCTCTGGAAACAAGCAGGAAGTCTGTCCTCACATATGGCACTCCCTAGCTACAGACTACCGAGAACCTGTAGAAGCCATGGTCAAGCCATGAGCAGAAGCACATGAATCGGAAGGCAGACTCTGAAAAGACCCCAGTGTCCAGAAAGAACTATCACTCTGGTAGCCTGAACAAGAAGGGTCAGAGGGGTAGGAGTTGCCTAGACCCTGAAGAGATTGCAGAGTATGGCCTGGGAGAAGGTGCTGTCCCATCGGGACTCCTTCTCCAGGCAGTAGTGAGCCGCAAAAGTGTGGACCGAAGGCCAGGTGCTGGCCCGACAGATGACTGTCATGGGGACAGAACACAAGTTTGCAACCGAGGTCGACATAGTCCTGATGCTGTGTGCCGTAACCCGGCACTCCAGCGGGAGCCCTGCTTATTCGTAAGCGAGGGCAATGCAGTTCTCCACCCAAGTGGACAGGGTCTGTTTCGTTACTGCCTGCCCCAGCTGACTGGGGTCATAGGAGGCGAAAAGATGGGAGGCTTTGCAGTGACCCTGAGTATGCTGCAAGTAGGACAGGGTCCTCTTACAATCCAAGGTATGCAGAATGGCTGCCGCCCTGCCAGTGTGAGGCAGTGGAAAGAAGGTGGGTAGCACCACCCCCTGACTGAAGTGGAACAAGGACACCACCTTCGGAAGGAATTTAGGGTGCGTGCGAAGCACGTCCCTGTTTTTATAGAACCTGGTGTAGGGTGGCTCTGCCATCAAGGTTTGAAGCTCACTGACCCTGCAAGTGGCAACAGGAAGACAACCTTCCAGGAGAGGTACAATAAGTAGCAAGAACTCAAATGGTGGCCAGTAAACTGTGACAGTACCACATTAAGGTCCCATTCCGCCAGAGGTGAGTAGATGGGGGGCTTCAAGAGCATACGGCCCCATAAGAACTGGGTAACGAGGGGCTGCGCAGAGAGGGGTTTGCCCTCAATAAGGTTGTAGTGCGCCGAAAGAGCACTCAGGTGCCCCTAATGAAGTTGGACTTGAGTCTAGCCTGCGAGAGGTGAAGCAGATACTGCAGCACCACACCAAGAATCTGTGCCATTTGAAGGCACAGGCCCGCCTCGTGGAGGTCTTATGAGAAACTAGGAGGACCTCCTCCACCTCCCTCAAAAGGCTGAAAGGAGCCAAGGCTACCCATTCAACAGCCATACTGTTAAGCACCAGAGACCCAAGTTGGGGTGAAGGAGGGAGCAATCCTCCTGAGTCAGTAATCCTGGGGCATTTCCCAGAGGGACCGGGGGCTCTGTCTATAAGCGAAGCAGCAGCGGGAACCAAGGCTGCCTGGGCCACCAGGATCAGAGATGCTTTGTGCCAGAGGACCTTGAAAAGGTCTTGGTGACCAGTGGCGTGGGCATTTAGGAGTATAGGAGGTCCCCGACCACAGGATGAGAAAGGCAACCGTGCCACCTGGGATGGGTGAGGCTGGTAAGAGCAGAAGCATGGCAGCTGAGCATTGGCTGGGCTGGCAAAGAGGTCCATTAATGGGGTGCCCCAGAGGTGGAAGAGCCATTGGGCTGCTCTGGGGTCTAGCCACCATTCATGCGGCTGTAGGAGCCTGCTCAGTCTGTCCACCAGGGCATTGTCCTGGGCCGGCAGGTACATGCCCTCAGAAGCATAACTTGATTGATCACATATGAGCAGAGGGCTACTGCCTCCTAGCAGAGGGTGTAAGACCCTGTGCTTCCCTGCTTGTTCAAGTAGAACATCGCAACCTGGTTGTACATCTGGACCAGTACAGACTGCTGCTGTAGGCAGTGGCAGAAAGCTTTGAGTGCCAGGAACATGGCCCTGAGCTCCAGCAGGTTGATCTGCTGTTGGCTCTCTGCCCTGGACCAGATGCCCTGCATGCGGAGGCTCCAGCAATGGGCTCCCAACCCCAGCAAGGAGACATCCGTGGCGAGGACCCGCTGGGTCACTGGGTTCTGGAATGGCATACCTGTTTGTAGATGCTGTGTGGCTTTCCACCCGCTAAGCGACTCTGCCAGCGAGCAGGTCACGCACACACCGTCCCAAAGCTGGCCCATGGCCTGTGTCCACTGGGAGAAGAGGCTCCACTGGGCTACCCTCTTATTTATTTATTTATTTATAGTTTTTTCTATACCGCACTATTTACCATCAGCGCAGTTCACAGGTAACAAAAACTGTGCAATGGGGAAGATCCACCTTGCACTTACATTAAACAGGGAATTGAACATGGAGTACAGGTAAACTATATACATAATGGAACTATATACAGGTTGATAACAGTAGGAAGGAAAAAAAAATCATCAACTAAGCTCTATTCATCGTGAACACGGCATGAGAAATAGCTAGCGTAAACATTTGCATGTTACAGGCTAGGAGACGGCTTGATAATAGCCTGGGGCAGCACATATAAAGGCGGGCGTTGGGGACAACATGGACTGTCGATGCCATGTGGCCGAGTAAACTGAGCAGGGAGCGGAGGCGCTATACTTCTTTTGCCAAAACTACGAGGTGGCTTGCTCTGTCTAGGGGGAGGAAGGCCTTGGCCTGAAGAGTGTCCATTCGAGTCCCTATGAACTCGAGATCTTATGTAGGGATCAAGTGAGACTTGGGGTAGTTTATCACAAACCCCAGGTGTTGCAGAACACTGATTTTGAAGGCCATGGCCTGCTGCACCTCTGCGGTCATATCCCCTTTTATGAGCCAGTTGTCCAGATAGGGGAAGACAAAGGTGCTCTGCAGATGGAGGAAGGACACCACCACTGCTAGCCATTTGGTGGAGACGCTGGGTGCGGAGGCTAGACCAAAGGGTAGCACCCTGTACTGGTGGTGGCCGCCCACGACCATGAATCTGAGGTACTGCCTATGGCTGGGATGAATGAGGATTTGGGTATACACATCCTTTAGATCCAAGGAGTATAGGCAGCAATGTTCCATCTTAAACTTCTCCCACACCAGGAATTTGTTTAGGTTTCACAGGTCTAGGATGGACCTTAGGCCCCCAATTCTTTTTGGGACAGGAAGTACCGTGAGTAGAACCCCTTGCCCCTTAGCTGATGAGGTACTGGTTCCACTGTTTTGTCTGTGAAAAGACCTGCAAGCTCCTGCAGAAGCAGGGCCTGGTGCAGGGGAGTCTGGAGAGGGTTCTCCTGGGAAGAATGGGGGAGACGTCTGGGCCAGGTGGAGAAGACAGCCTTCATCTTGGAGTGCCCAAGCGTCAGAAATGATGGCAGGCCACCGGTGGGCAAAGTGGACCAGAAATTCCCCTGTGGGCAGCTAACCTCCTGAGGGTGGAGGGCTGTACCCCGGGGAGTCAAAAGCTCTCCCCCGGTTGTGATGGGAATGGTGCTGGGGGCCCTTCTGCATGCAGGGGGGCTCTGACCCGTTCCTTTTGCATGGTGGCCCTGCTGAGGGCTGGAGGAGCCTGACCCTTCCTCAGGTATGGAGGCTTTTCCCTCAGGGTTTTCCTCCTGGGGAGGGTAGCAGTCTTTTTGGAGAGTCGAGTCAACATAAGGAGCTCGGGATTTATCTTCTCCACTCTCTCTGCCATGGGTTTGCCAAAGAGATTCTCTCCCTGGCATGGGACATCTATGAGCTTGTCCTGAACCCACTGCTCCAGCTCCAACGACTGTAGCCATACCAGCCTGGGACAGCTATCCTTGCCATTGACTCAAAGCCACTGTAGGCCGCTTGAGTCAGATACTTTGAGCACTCCCTGACACCTTTGGTCAGGTTCCAGAACCCCTGGAGGTGGTCATCCCCAAGACAAGCAGAGAAATCAGTAAGCTCCTTCGTCAAGACCCAAAGGTACATGCTGATCAAGCATCAAGCCCTTGGTAGTCACGGGTACGGGCCTCCATACCCGGGAGCACCTACGAATGCGCATTCTGGCTCGAGTTGATGCATGGCCAACTCCACCACCATGGAGTTATGGGGCAATTGCGGCTTCGTGAAGCCGGGGCCTTGCCAGACACAGTACATCATATCGAGTCGACGGCTGACTATGGGCACCAACGCTGGCATCTCCCACATGCAGAGGAGAAGTCTCTCGAGGATGGCAGGGATGGGAATAGTCAGTTCCTCTTTCAGTGAGGAATCGTATTGGAGAATATCCAGCTCCACTGTGTGAGGATCAGACTCCGTAGAGATGGCCAGTGCCCTCGACATGTCCCGAAGCCAAGGAATGAGGTGTCCTCAGGTAGTGACTGATGCCAGGTCGCCAGAGGGGAATGGGTCCGGCGGGACATTACAGTGTTTGCGAGTGTCCAGTGACGTCTTATCCTCGGACTCCCAGTCGAAGTAGTTGGTGGAGAATTCAGCGTCGGGTCAGGCATGCAGGGCAGGACCCGGGTCGGGAGGCTGATGGATCAACGTGGCATCGTGGCCAGAGCCACAAGCACTCGCCAGTGAGGATCTTGTTCCCAAGGAACAGGACTGTGAATGAGACCTTTGCCGAGGATCGACTTCAGGCGGTGAGCTCATGAGGATCTGCTCGGCAACCGGGGAAGTCCTAGATGTTGAGATCCCAGAGGTCTCGGCGGATGCACCGGCGGAACAGGGCATCGCCGCCTGCTGCGTGGCAAGGTAGGCAGATAAACTGCGCTCCAAGGCCACATCCTAGTTTCCCACTAGGAGGTGTCACAGCTTTCCAACCGAATGCCGAGATTACAGAGTCCTGTGTCGGCAAGGAGAGGGAATACTCAACGAGGATGGCCTTGGGTGTCTGATGGCGGGGGACTTTGGCTGGCCGCTCCTGCTCCAACTCCTTGAATTCTCTGTTCAGGGTGCCGAATCTAGTGTGGGGCTTGCCCGCCTTGTCTGAGTCCCGAGAGGAGTTCCTCAAGAATTGTTTCTTTTTCTTCCATTCGCGCTCCAGGGAACCCGTCAGAGGCCCCGCAGCCCCGATCGGTAGTCGATGGGTCACTGCGTGACTCCTGGGATTCGAATGGGGACCTGGAGTGTGGTGTCACCGGGGACTCCGGGATGGACTCTGACCTTTTGAAGGTCTTGCTGTGCTTCTGCTGACTGAGTTTGATGGCCTTAGTGGACATCTTTCTGCAAAGGCTGCAGACCTCTGGGTCGTGGTCAGTCCCTAGACACTAGAGGCAGCAATTGTGTGTGTCGGTGAGGGACATATTTTTGGTGCACCAATCACACTTTCTAAAGCTGCTGGCCATTGGGGAAAGAAGTGTCCTAGCAAGATCAAAGGCCTGAGGAGCGGGCAGCAGTGGAAAAAAGGAACAAATCCGCAACGAGGAAAAAAATACAAAAAATGGGTCCAAGCCGTATTGCCGGAGCAAGCGAGCTCAGAGGCGGGAAAGGAACCGGTCGCAACAGGAGAAAAAAGGAAACACTTCACTGAGAATTTTAACAACTTTTTCCGGGGAAATCAGACATGGGCTCCGCGAAAAAAAGGAGACTGAGCAAGATGGCACCCTTGGGCGGGAAGGGGAACACGCATGTGTGGTGCATCTCCCAATGGCTTTCTTTGAAAGCTAGGGAGCTGCATCAACGTAGGGCTCCATCAGTGCTGACGTCACCCATATGTGAGGACTGACTTCCTGCTTGTTCCAGGAGAAAAGCAGGATTTCACTGTGGAAAATATTTGCAGATCAAAAGAGAAAGAGGGATCAAATATACAACTGAGGATTCTGAGTCAGTAAGGATAAGATTCTGACCTAAGAACATAAGAACATAAGATATGCCATACTAGGTCAGACCAAGGTCCACCAAGCCCAGTATCCTGTTTCCAACAGTGGCCAATCTAGGTCATACGTACCTAACAGTTTCCCCAAAAGACACAGGTTCCGCAATGCTTGTACTGGGTCAAGCATTGATATCCTGGGTCCCTTCTTAATAATGGTTTATGGACCTTTCCTCCAGGAACTTGTCCAAACCTTTTTTAAACCCAGCTACACTAACAGCCTTTACTACATCCTCCGGTAACAAATTCCAGAGTTTGATTACACGTTGAGTGAAAAAATATTTTCTTTTATTAGTCTTAAATAGTTTACCCTGTAGCTTCATTGCATGTCCCCTAGTCTTTCCATATTCTGATAACGTAAACAATCGATCTACGTTTACCCATTCCATTCCGTTCATTAATTTATAGACTTCTATCATATCTCCCCTCAGCTGTCTCTTTTCCAAGTTAAAGAGCCCTAACCTTTCTAGCCTTTCTTCATAGGAGTATCCTTCCATCCCCTTTACCATTTCGGTGGCTCTTCTCTGAACCTTTTCTAATAACTCTATATCCTTTTTAAGATACGGCGACCAGAATTGCACACAATATTAGGAGTGGAGGTGCTATTGTGGGGCGCGTATTGTCGGAGCTCCCCCGTGTGGCCAGGCAGTTGCCTAGTGGTACGAGAGGGTTCCGATTGTCCTTTGTATAAATTCAGCCCAAATAGCATGTAGTTGTGTCCTTTAAAGGATTAGAGCCAAGTGCAAAGGTCGCAGGAATATTTCTTTTATTTAAGAAATAAGGATTTCCTAACCAAATTAAATTATTTGGCAAGAATAGTTTGAAGCTTACAAAACAAAGTTCAGGATACTTCTCCCATAGAAACACAAGCCTATTGAACAGTCCTTGGCTTGGTTTAGTTTAAACCTTGGTTCCACATGTAAAAACTCTTTTTACAATTGTTGATGTGGTTATCTATCACAGTGTCAGAAATATATAGAATAGCAAATTCTGTGATTTCTATATAGAAGCTATTTTTGCAACAAATTGAACTTTAGGCTAATGAGGTCTCAGATACCATAGGTTGCCACTGGTTCATGAAACTGCAGTGGACTAATACCTAAAAATACATCAATGACCTCTTTCTTCAACTTTTAGCCATGTAAGTCCTCTTCTAAGACAGCATTCATGACGTGAATTTTTTCTTTTATTTTTTTCTTATTTTTCTCAAAAACCCACTTGAATAAACATACTGCTCAGTAATAAATAATCAATAGTAAACCAGTGCTTAGCTTTACGATGGACTTCCCGACGCTAAATTCAAGCGCTCCAAAATGCGTTTCTCCTATTGGTTTCTTCAGGGGAATACATTCACATCGTCACTATTTATTGCACCAGCTTGGTTCAACGGAGCTTTGGTTATGGTATGCTCCACTAACAGAAACGCCGGCGCGGCATGCGCGGCGTTTCTGTTAGTGGAGCATACCATAACCAAAGCTCCGTTGAACCAAGCTGGTGCAATAAATAGTGACGATGTGAATGTATTCCCGTGAAGAAACCAATAGGAGAAACGCATTTTGGAGCGCTTGAATTAGCGTCGGGAAGTCCATCGTAAAGCTAAGCACTGGTTTACTATTGATTATTTATTACTGAGCAGTATGTTTATTCAAGTGGGTTTTTGAGAAAAATAAGAAAAAAATAAAAGAAAAAATTCAAGTCATGAATGCTGTCTTAGAAGAGGACTTACATGGCTAAAAGTTGAAGAAAGAGGTCATTGATGTATTTTTAGGTATTAGTCCACTGCAGTTTCATGAACCAGTGGCAACCTATGGTATCTGAGACCTCATTAGCCTAAAGTTCAATTTGTTGCAAAAATAGCTTCTATATAGAAATCACAGAATTTGCTATTCTATATAAAACTCTTTTTACAACAGCAGTATGTTTTCTGGTCCCCAGGAGGCACTATAAATCTCCACTGTTACTTTCACAGCAGGTATAGCAATATTCCCTGGTCCACCAAGAGACTTTTCAAATGCAGTAGTATTTCTTCCAGTTACAATATGAACTTTTAGCTTCTTCCTGGCTTTCTTATCCATGCAGCTTTTATCAGCCAAGCTACCATTAAAAGCCTAGCTAAAAGGTTATGGGCTTTTCATAAAATGTCCTTGTTAAGAACTACTGGGCTTTCTCCAGCTAAACAAAACCCTATTCAGTTCTTATTCCTCTAGCACAGGTAGCACATTCAGTAAATAAGAACTCCTGGGTTTTCCTCTAGCTCATTAAAACCCTATTCAGTTCTTTTACTCTTCCTTGGCACAGATAGCACAGTCTATCTCCATGTCTGAAACACTGCTTGCATCAAAACTGTCCCCCAGGTCTATGTCTTCCTCGCTAGGCTCCCTCAGATATCTGCTCTCCTTAGTATCCGCCTGAGAAGCCTTTGTAGGTTGTAAAGCCTTCAAGACTTGCTCCCAGTCACGCTTTTCAGAACGTGAGCTTGTGGGGGAAGGGCAGGAAAAGGTTTCCCTGTTTAGCAGCTCTTTTAAAGCTCGTAAAGGGCTCACCTTGCTAGTAGTGCTCTTCCTTCCTGTAGGCTCCTTACAGTGAGAAGGGCTAGGCCATGAACCTCTGGAGAATATCTCCTCCTCAGAGGAATCCTCCCCTGAGCTCTCCACTGACCTTCTCAGCTCTCTGTTCCTGTCCTGGGTCAGCTTTCTTCGTTCCCCTGGCTCTGCAGCAACTCTGCTTCTCCCAGAGCCTCTGTGTCTGCTTTCAAACTGCTTCTGTGCAAGCTGCTTCTGTGTCTCCTGTTTCTCTCGTGTCTCTTTCTCTTTCTCTCTCCGTGTCTCTCTCTCTCTGTGAGTGCAACTTCCCTGCCTAAATATTTGGGGCTGTCCTATGGCTCTTGACTCCGCCCCCAAACCACTCCCATCTCCTCCCTCTGTCTCCATGGGAACAGGGCGTGTCCCTAGGTCTGCACTCCTCTGCAGGGAATCTCTATCTTTAGTTTGGGTGTTAACCCTTCCTGTACCTGCAGTTTCTTTGGGAAAAGAAAAAAAAGGCTGCTTTTTCTTTCTTTCTCTGCATTCTGAGCCTGCTTCTCCACCACAGTATCTCATCCGGAGATCCATATAAAGAGGGACTTCATTGCATTGAGAATCGATATGTGGGAAGATATCTTCATGCTATAGTTTTGTGAATATTTGTTTAAAGTTAGCAGGGTAGATAAGCTAAATATCGTCTGCCCAACAGTAAGCGTTTATGCCAAGAGATTGGATGAGGGTAGCTAAGGGGCTAATGAAAAGGCTGAATACTGATGAATAACCACAGTCGAAGGGCTTAAATAGATATTAAACCATGGGGGAAAGCGTACTGATCCCTGAGGAAGACCAGAGGTCAAGGATTTCACCTAAGACTCTGCATCCTGCCAAACAAGTGATTGGGTTCTTGATCGCAAAAAAGAAGAGTCACATGAAAGCTTTATCCCAAACTCCCAAAGCAATCAATCTGTGAAATAATATGACTGATCTTTTATAGAAGGCATTAAGACAAATGCCCTTAAAAATGGTTCATCTGATTTTTTTTTTTTTTTTTTAAACGCCACACTCCTTTGATCACAATAATTGACAATTTTAGGCCAGTCTCACAGTCCTGGATTATTTTGCTTCAACTGGTAGTACATCAAAAAACTTCAGATGTTAATCATAAAAAGATTTCTTGGACCCATTTCAATCTGATTTCAGAACAGGGTACAGCATGAAGACTGCTAATTTCACTCGCAGACCATTTATGAAGGTATCTAGCTAAATCAAAGAAAATAAGTAAAGATGAAAGTCATAAGAACATAAGAAATGCCTTACTGGGTCAGATCAAGGTCCATTAGATCTAGTATCCTGTTTCCAACAGTGGCCAATCTAGGTCACAAGTACCTGGCAGGTTCCCAAAGAGGTACACAGGTTCCACAGTGCCTGTATTGGGGTAAGCAGTGGATTTCCTGGGTCCTCTTTAATAATGGTTCGCAGATGTTTCCTCCAAGAACTTGTCCAAACCATTTTAAACCCAGCTGTACTAACAGCTTTTACCACATCCTCCAGTAATGAATTCCAGAGGAGTTTGATTACGCATTGAATGAAAAAATATTTTCTCTTATTAGTCTTACATGGGTTGCATTGTAGCTTCATGGTGTGTCCTCTAGTCTTTCTACTTTTTGATAGCGTAAACAACCGATGGTTACCCATTCCATTCATTAAATTTATAGACCTCTATCATATCCCCTCTCAGCAATCTCTTCTCAAAGCTGAAGAGCCCTAATCTTTTCAGCCTCTTCACAAAGGGATATCCTTCCATTCCCTTTATCATTTTTATCACTCTTCTTTGAACTTCTAATTCAGCTATATCCATTTTAAGATATGACAACCAGAATTGCACACAATATTCAATGTGTGGTCGCAACATGGAACAACACAGTGGCATTATAATATCCTTTGTTTTATTCTCCATTCATTTCCTTATTATTCCTAGCATTCTATTGGCTTTCTTGGCAGCCGCTGCACACTGGGTGGACGCCTACATCTTTTTCCAGGGTGAGGATTTCTAAGGTGGTACACCTTGCATCATGTAACCATAGTTTGGGTTCTTCTTTCCGAGGTGCATAACTTTGCACTTGTCCACATTAAATTTCATCTGCCATTTGTACATCCAGTTTTCCAATTTTTCAAGATCCTCTTGGGTTTTTAAGAACGTTGAATAATTTTGCATCATCTGCAAATATGATCACCTCATTCGTTATTCCTATTTCCAGGTCATTTATAAATATGTTAAAAAGCAGCGGTCCCAGCACAGATCCCTGGGGTACTCCACTATTCATCTTTTTCCATTGAGAAAATTGTCCATTCAGCCCTAATCTCTGCTTTCTATCTTTTAACCAAGTCCCCTTTCTGCAGCTTCTGATACTATTGATAATAATCTAAATTTGAGAAAGGAGAAGTAGATGAACAACAATTTAGTTCTTTTCTTAGAAGATTGCAGAAAATAGTATGGGGCGATAACCATCCAAAATAAAGATCAGAATGTGAGATTCCACAAGATTCTATTCTTTCTCCTACTCTTTCTAATGTTGTTATGTGCAAAGGATCAGATAACCCTGGCCAAAATCCATGTTTCAATGAATTTCTAAATGAAGAGAAGCTGAAACAATCTCCATGCAGCAAAAGAGGGAAGTTAAGGCATCCCGACAGAGAGGTCCCAATAAAGATAAAAGTAACCCAGATGCCATTAAGTACATATCTTAAAGATTCCAAATAACCCCAATCAACTGATAACCATATTAATATGAAAAAATTTGCAACATCTAAAATGCCTGTATGCAAATGCTAGAAGTCTAAAAAAATAAGATGGGCGAGCTAGAATATATAGCACTAAATGAAAGGTTAGATATGATTGGCATCTCAGAGACCTGGTGGAAGGAGGACAGCCAATGAGACACTGTGATACCTGGGTACAAACTAGATCGCAATGATAGGGAAGATCAAATTGGTGGAGGGGTTGCACTCTATGTTGGAGACAGCATCGAATCACACAGGATTAAATTTAGCATGAAACAAAATACACTGGAGAATCTCTATGGATAGAAATCCCATGGGGAAGGGGAAGGGGAAGGCGAAGGCGAAGGCAATGGTAGTGGGGGTGTCCTATCGACCGCCCTGCCAGAATGAACAAATTGTGACGGGGAGACCAAGGTGACTAGAGTCAAAAGAAATAAATAATTGCAAGGATTTCCAGTGTACCTTGATTCTGTTAAGGTAATATACTAAAAACCATTTGCAATCTAGGGTATGAAGTGCTGCCTCATCCCAAGATTCATGTGGCTTGGGAAAAAAGGTCAGAAGAATTACAGACTGGTTAAGATGGAAAGCAGACACAACCTTTGTAAGGAAGCACAGATATGTTCTCAGGACTAACTTGTCATGGTGAAAGCACAGTTACTTACCTGTAACAGGTGATCTCTGGGAACAGCAGGAATACGTCTTCACATATGGGTATCGTCGGTACCGACAGAGCCTGCACGGGAACGCTCCCCAGCGTCCAGTAAGAAAGCTTTTGGGAGCATCCCACAGCGCCTGCGCGCTGCCTTCCCGCCTTTCCCAACCGCCAATCTCCAGTTCGAGTTTAAAGCTGAGACAAAGAGAGAGAGAGAGAGAGAGAGAGAGGGAAAGGAAAGACAGAGAGATGCAACTCCTAGGGGAGGTGGGTGGGTTATGAAGACCTATTCCTGCTGTTCCCAGAGATCACCTATTACAGGTAAGTAACTGTGCTATCTCCAGGAACAAGCAGGAATGAGTCTTCACATATGGGGACTCCCTAAAGTTAGATGCCGGGGGGAGACCCCGGAATTGTGTGTCCCTGAGAAGGGCTCTACTTCCCCCCATGGATCTCTGGCATCCAACCGTGGTCGGTGGATAGGAGTTGATTAGGAATGGAACAGGTGTTTGAGAACAGCCTGACCAAACGAGGCATTCCAGCGGGAGTCCTTGTCCAAACAGTAATGGGCTGTGAAGGTATGAACTGAGGCCCAAGTGGCTGCTCGACAGATCTGGTCGATGGACACAGAGTTCAGATGAGCCATAAAGGCTGCCATGGCCCTCACATTGTGAGCTGTGACATGGCCCTCCAAAGAAAGGTTCTTACTCTGGTAGATGAAAGAAATACAATGAGCAATCCAATTGGACAGTGTTCTCTTAGAGACTGGAAGTCCTAAATGAGAAGGATCAAAAGCAACAAAAGGTTGAGAGGACTTTCCATGTTGCTGTGTTCTTTGTAAGTAAAAGGCAAGTGCCTCTTACAATCCAAAGTATGAAGATTTCTCTCTGCACTTGATGCATGAGGTCCTGGAAAAAAGACAGGTAAATATACCTCTTGGTTCAAATGAAAAGGTGAGACCACTTTGGGCATAAAGTGTGGATTGGTCCTGAGGACTACCTTATCATGATAGAACCTTGTATAAGGTGGATTAGCCACCAAGGCTTGCAACTCACTGATGCGGCGTGCTGAGGTGACTGCAATGAGAAAGATAACCTTCCAGGAAAGGAATTTCAAGGAGGTAGTGGCTAAAGGTTCAAAAGGTGGCTTCATAAGCTGGCCAAGAACCAGGTTCAAATCCCATGCCACCGGAGGTGGTCTAATGGGAGGTTTAGTTAACAGAAGGCCTCTCATGAATAGGTTGTCCATTGAGAGGCTTGAGGGACGCTGCAATGGCACTCAAATGAACTCTTACTGAATTTGTTTTAAGGCCTGCATGGGATAGATGCACAAGATGCTCTAATAAAGAATTCAGAGGTATGACAGAAGGGTTAAGACCCTTCTCTGAACACCAAATGGTAAATCTTTTCCATTTGAAAGCATAGGAACGTCTAGTGGAAGGCTTTCTGGAAGCATGAAAAATCTCTTTCACTTGCTGAGAAAGATGCAAATCTTGAAGGTCTAGGCCTTCAGCAACCAGGCCCTGAGATGGAGAGACTGGGGGTTTGGGTGCCACAACGTTCCGTCTTCCTGGGATAGAAGATCTGGTGCAGAGCCCAACTCCAGGGAAGGAGCTTGAGAGAGGTGTAGAAGTAGAGGGTACCACACTTGGCGTGGCAAATGTGGCGCTATGAGGATCATGGAACCTCGGTCTCTCTGAAGCTTGAACAGTGTTTTGGGAATTAGGGGAATGGGTGGAAAGGCATAAAGGAAGTCTTGACCCCAGTGAAGGAGGAAGGCATCCCTGGCCTGAACTCCCTGACACCTGAATTCTGGAAAAGAACCGGGGAAGTTTGGCATTCCACAGACTTGCAAAGAGGTCTATGTCTGGGGTTCCCCAAATTCGAAAATTCCTGGCTACCTGGTCCATATGAAGGGACCACTCGTGTGGAAGCAGAACTCGACTGAGCCTGTCTGCCCAAGAGTTTTGAACGCCTGGAAAATATACTGCCAGAAGATGAATTTGATGCTCTCTGGCGAAGACCCACAGTCGCAAAGCTTTGTTGCAAAGCGACAGAGAGCCAGTTCCACCCTGCTTGTTCACATAGAACATGGCTACTTGGTTGTCCATGTGAATGAGGACTGTCTTGTAGCTGAGCAGGGTGTGGAACACTCTGAGAGCTAAGAATATTGCTCTGAGTTCCAAGAGATTGATGTGTAGAGCAGTCTCCTGTGGAGACCAGATGCCCTGGGTGGAGAGATCTTGCAGATGAGCTCCCCAACCCATTGGAGAGGCATCTGTTGTGAGAGTTGCTTGGGGTAGCGACTGCTGAAAAGGAGACCCCATCAACAGGTTTCGAGAGGACTTCCACCACTGGAGAGACCAAAAGACGAGTGGCGTTTGCTATTTTGTCTGACAGGCAACCTGATGACTGGGTCCATTGGGTGGACAAAGTCCATTGAGCTGCCCTCATGTGAAGGCGAGCATATGGAACCACATGCACGGTGGATGCCATGTGGCCCAAGAGTTGTAGCATTTCTCGAGCAGTTAAAAGGGGTTTTGACTATACTTGGGAGGCTAACTGCACTAAACGTAGGCAGCGAGCCAGGGGAAGATAGGCTCTTGCAGCTGTGGTATCCAGCAGGGCCCCTATAAACTACAGAGACTGAGTAGGGGTGAGGTTGGATTTTGGGATGTTTATTACCAGTCCCAAATACTGAAGGATACGCATTGTGCAGGTTAGGGAGGTCTGGGCCTCTGACTGGGATGGAGCTCGGATGAGCCAGTCGTCCAGATATGGGAATACGAATATTCCTAGAGTGCGTAGGAATGCAGCTACTACTGCCATGCATTTTGTTAACACCCTTGGTGCAGAAGCCAGACCGAAAGGAAGCACCCTGTATTGGTAGTGCTTTCCCTGAAAAAGGAACCGAAGGAACCTTCTGTGTGTTGGATGCACGAGTACATGGGTGTACGCATCCTTGAGATCTAGAGAACAAAGCCAGTCCCGACTCTGAAGGTATGGAAGCAGAGCACCGAGAGAAATCATTTTGAATTTCTCCTTGCATAGAAACTTGTTCAATTCTCTGAGATCTAATATGGGTCTGTAGCCCCCTGTTTTCTTTGAAATAAGAAAATAAGGGGAGTAGAACACTGAGCCCTGTTGAAGAAGGGGTACCTCTTCTATTGCCCCTTGGGCAGGAAGGGTAACAATCTCCTGACCCAGAAGGGTGAGGAGAGCTGTTGGAGAATTGAACTGTTTCACCGTGGTGTGGGGAGGAAGGTTTAAGAAATGAAGCTTGTACCCTTCCCTTATGATGGAGAGGGTCCATTGCTCTGCTGTGATCTGTTCCCATCTGGGAGCAAAGTAAGCTAACCTTCCTGGAATGGTGAGGGGCTCTGGTTCTTCTAGAGCTAGAAAGGCTAAGTTCTCTAGTTGCGAGTCAAAGGCCCTGAGGAGGCTGAGGCTGCTGGGCCGTAGCACGCCTGGCAGCCTTGGACTTAGCCTGTTTTGGTGGTTGCTGACGCTTTGCAGACAAACGACCTGCAGAAGATGCCTACTGACCATAAGCAGGATAATATCTTCCCTTTTTGAAAAAAGACGTCTTTTTAAACAATCTTTTCTTAACAGGAGCAGAGGTAGACTTTGAAAGTCGATCCAAAGCAGAGTTTTCAGCATCCATCTGAGTGGCCTTTGCTTGCCAATCCCTGCCAAAAAGGTTTTCACCTGTACAAGGAAGATTTCCCAATTCATTTTGGACCCAGAGTTCCAAATCAGAAGCTTCTAACCAAGCAATTCTGCATGCACCTATGGCAATAGCCGAGGCTCTGCTTACATACTCAAAAGAGTCAAAGGCTGCACGGTTAGAGAATTTGGAAACATCCTGGGCATGTTTGAGCCAAGTGAGGAACTCTTGCCTTTTATCTTCTGAAATAAAAGGGGCTAAAGTTTGCAGATGATCTGTGACCACTTTTAGAAACATCCCCATGTAGAGACTATAGGAGTTGATTCTAGCAGCAAGCATATTGGCCTGGAAAATCCTTCGGCCAAAAGCATCTAGGGTCCTGCACTCACGTCCTGGAGGATTAGATGAGTGTCTTTTTGCACTCTTTATTTTCTTCATGGCAGACTCTACCACAATAGAGTGGTGCGGAAGCTGAGTCTTATGAAAGCCAGGACACGGTACATGGTGTCTAACCTGCGAGAGTGAGGAGAGGTGGTGAGAGGAGTCTCCCACATACTCAACATGTGATCATAGAGAATCTCATGAATAGGCAAGGTAGCTGCCTCTTTAGGAGCCTTAGGATATTGCAGAATATCTAACTGCTTGGCTCTCGGCTCTGACTCAGAGGCCACTGTGATGGAGAGGCCCCTAGCCACTTCCCTAATAAAGTCTTGAAAAGACAAGTCCTCTGGAGGAGACATTCTTTGTTTTGGAGAAGGCGGCTCTTGAGGAAGAAGTACCGATGCTTCGACAGAAGCCTCCGATTCATCAGAGTCTTCGGAGGAATCGAAGTATCGCCTGTCTGGATGCTCCTGCAGAGCCCGATACGCGTACCGAGTGGGATCGACATCGGGAGTGACCGGTACCGGCTCGGTACCGATGGGCATCATAAGACAGGGTACCGTTGCAGTTGACACCGAAGCCGATGTTGATGCAATCGATGCCGGTGCCGAAACGGGTTCCGACAACTGAGTCTGTTGCGGTACCGGAGGCGTCGCAGCCTGTATGAATGCCGTTAAGGCACGCTGCATGGTCAGAATGTTCTGATCCATCGATGCCACCAGTGTCTGGAAGTCGGTACCAGTGGAAACCACCGGTACCCCAGAACACGGCAACAGGTGATCGGTCGAGGCCGAGCCATCGATGTCAACCTGTGACCCCATAGATAATGCTTTGGAAGCCGGAGCTTCCCGCCGGGGTAATTTTGCCGGTGCCGGATCCTCGAGGGCAAGCCCGGGGGCATCTCGATGCTTAGAGGGAGATCTACCCTTCGAGGACCGGCTGGATTTATGTTTGGTTACCTGAGATCCATGGGAGGAAGAAGAAGCCCTGGACGATGTCGATGCCACCGAAGCTGCATCAGAGGGAAACAGGGTACTGAACTTGGCTGCTCCGTTCTGCCGACCTCTTTTAGACATCATGGAACAGGACACACAATCCGTGATGGAATGGTCAGGACCCAAACATTTTAGACACCAGTCATGGGTGTCGGTGACAAAAATAGTACCGCTACACTTTGTGCACTTTTTAAACCCGGAAGCGGGCTTTACCATGAGGAAGGAATTTTTAGGCCTAAGGCCCAAAAATGAAAAATGCACAGTGAGGAAAGGAAAGTTTGTTTTGTTTTATTTAAAGAAAGAAAGAAAAGACCGGCGGTACCGGTCCGACGTCGAAGAAGGCAGACGCGCGACCAAAGAAATAAGAAAAAATAAAGAACTTCTTCAGCGGTGACAGGAACACGACCTGCTGGCTCCGTGGAAAAGAAGAACTGGAGAGAGGCGGTTGGAAAAGGCGGGAAGGCAGCACGCAGGCGCTGTGTGATGCTCCCAAAAGCTTTCTTACTGGACGCTGGGGAGCATTCCCGCGCAGGCTCCGTCGGTACCGACGATATTCATATTTGAAGACTCATTCCTGCTTGTTCCTGGAGATAACGTGTATAGGGCACAAATGCAACTAAGGCCTATAGTTCGCTGACCTGGCGGGCTGAGGGTGAGTGCAACTAGGAAGGATATCTTCCAAGTAAGAAACTTGAGTGAGGTAGTGCCTTGAGGAGGGATGGCCAACTCCAGTCCTTGTGCACCACAATCCAGCCTGGTTTGCAGGATGTCCTTAATGAATATTCATGAGGTATGTTTGCATCCACTGCCTCCCACTGTATGCAAATATATCTCATGAATATTCATTAGGGACATCCTGAAAAGCAAGCTGGATTGTGGTCCACCAGGACTAGAGTTGGTCACCCCTGGCCTACAGGCTCAAAAAGAGCCTTGAGCAGTTGAGCAACAACCACGTTAAGGTCCAAGGCGACAGAAAGAGGCCGAAGCAGTAGTTCAGTCAAGAGGAGACAGCGCATGAAGTGGGTTACCAATGCATGTGCATTAACAGCATTTACTACATCCTCCGGTAATTCCAGAGTTTGATTACACGTTGAGTGAAAAAATATTTTCTTTTATTAGTCTTAAATAGTTTACCCTGTAGCTTCATTGCATGTCCCCTAGTCTTTCTATATTCCGATAAGGTAAACAATCGATCTACGTTTACCTGTTCCACTCTGTTCATTAATTTATAGACTTCTATCATATCTCCCCTCAGCCGTCTCTTTTCCAGGTTAAAGAGCCCTAACCTTTTTAGCCTTTCTTCATAGGAGTATCCTTCCATCCCCTTTACCATTTTGGTGGCTCTTCTCTGATCCTTTTCTAAAATCGCTATATCCTTTTTAAGATACGGCGACCAGAATTGCACACAATATTCAAGATGCGGTCTCACCATGGAACGATATAGA
Organism: Ichthyophis bannanicus; assembly: GCA_033557465.1. NCBI lineage: Eukaryota > Metazoa > Chordata > Amphibia > Gymnophiona > Ichthyophiidae > Ichthyophis > Ichthyophis bannanicus. The sequence continues at coordinate 702,652,429 of CM066036.1, forward strand.
GGCATTATAATATCTTTTGTTTTATTTTCCATTCCTTTCCTTATCATACCTAGCATTCTATTTGCTCTCTTGGCCGCCGCTGCACACTGGGCCGAGGGTTTTAACATGGTATCCACAATGACTCCTAAATCTTTTTCCTGGGTGGTGGTTCCTAATGTGGAACCTTGCATCGTGTAACCATAGTTTGGGTTGTTCTTCCCTATGTGCATAACCTTGCACTTGTCCACATTAAATTTCATCTGCCATTTTGATGCCCAGTCTTCCAAATTATCAAGATCCTCTTGCAATTTTCCACAATCCTCTTGGGTTTTAACAACTTTAAATAGTTTTGTGTCATCTGCAAATTTGATAACCTCACTCGTTATTCCACTTTCCAGGTCATTTATGAATATGTCAAAAAGCAGCAGACCCAGCACAGATCCATGGGGTACACCACTATTCACCTTTCTCCATTGGGAAAATTGGCCATTTAGCCCTACCCTCTGCTTTCTATCTTTTAACCAGTTCCTGATCCACAATAGTACACTGCCTCTTATCCCATGACTCTTTAGTTTTGCCAAAAGTCTCTGATGAGGGACCTTGTCAAAGGCTTTCTGAAAGTCCAGATACACAATATCAACCGAAAAGTAATTAGATCTTACCTGCTAATTAGTGTTCCTGAAGGAACGACAGTCCAGTCCCTTTACTTCTGGGTTGCGCAACCCTTCCAGCAGCTTGGAGGCTGAGCCCAACCTTTTTGGGGATGGAGCGGTACAAATACCACTGGGACCACCCACCAACTCCAGTAATCAATGAAAAAGCAGACCTAATGAACTTCCATTAACAACCTATATAACATAACACAGTCTATCTATAAATAAACCTCTTTTTTTTTTTTTTTTTTTATTAATATAAGGAATAGATAGTATGAGGGGAGAAAAAGGTGACAGGCGGAGGTGGTGTGCCTGAGGCTGCCCGATCCGACCTTCTCCCGCACCCCTTCACCCAGAACTGGCCCCACGCTCGGTCCGTAGCTTCCTTCTGACTGATAGGTCTTAACCGGGTGGGATCAGGGACTGGACTGTCGTTCCTTCAGGAACACTAATTAGCAGGTAAGATCTAATTACTTTTTCCTTATCGTCACTCCAGTCCAGTCCCTTTACTTCTGGGATGTAAAAGAGCAGTTCAATCCTGGGTGGGATCCGGAATACCGGACTGAAGGACCGCCAGACCAAACCGAGCGTCCACTGAACTCTGGATGTCGAGGCTGTAGTGCTTGGTGAAGGTATGCAGTGATGACCAGGTCGCTGCCCTACAAATATCCAACGGGGGAACTAGACTGAATTCTGCCCACGAGGTAGCCTGGGCCCGAGTGGAGTGCGCACGGAGACCCGCTGGCACCTGCTTGCCTTTCAGGATGTAGGCGGAAGCAATTGCCTCTCTGATCCATCTGGAGATGGAGGCCTTGGCCGCCACCTCCCCTTTGTGAGGACCCCCAAACTGAACGAATAGCCGCAAGGACTTCCGGAAGGGGGCAGTGCGGGAAAGGTAGCGTTTCAAGGTCCTCCAGACATCTAGGAGGCGAAGTTTGCTATCCCTACCTTCAAGCCCCTCGGCCGAGAAGACCGGGAGGTTAACTGTCTGGTTCACATGAAAGGGAGAGATGACCTTGGGCAAGAAAGAAGGGACAGTTCGCAGAACTACCTTGTCCTTGAGGAATAACAGGAAGGGGGGCCGAGAGGACAACGCTTGTAATTCGGAAACCCGTCTTGCTGAGCAGATAGCGATCAGAAAGACTGTCTTCAGGGTTAGGTCCTTTAAGGAGGCCCTCTTCACTGGTTCAAAGGGTTCCCTGACCAGGGCATTCAGCACTAAGTTGAGATCCCAAGGGGGAACGTCCGGCCTCCGTTGAGGACGCAGGCGTCTCACCGCTCTTAGGAACCTGGAGACGTCCGCATGCACCCCTAGGGACTTGCCGCAGACCTTACCTCTATAGCATGCGATTGCAGCTAGCTGCACTCATAGGGAGCTGTGCGCTAGACCCTTGTCAAATCCGGCCTGTAAGAATTCCAGAACCTCAGGGACTGAGGCGGAAAGGGGTTTCCGGCGGTGCTCCGCACACCACGCTTCGAAGATGCGCCACGTCCTAACATAGGAGAGACAGGTCGAGCGCTTCTTAGCGTTCAACAGGGTCGTGATGACAGCTCCTGAATAACCTCTCTTCAGGAGCCTCGCCCTTTCAATAGCCAGGCCATAAGCGAGAATCGATCCACGTGAGGCATTCGAACCGGGCCTTGCCTCAGAAGGTCCCTCTTGCAAGGGAGCCGCCAAGGTTGGTAGGCTATCATCCTCACCAGATCCGCATACCAGGGGCGGCGAGGCCAATCCGGCGCTATGAGGATTACGAATCCCTGGTGAGACTCCACACGCTGGAGAACCTTTCCGATCAGTGCCCAGGGAGGGAATACATAGAGCAGGCCCTCTGAGGGTCACTTCTGGGACAAGGCATCCAGGCCTTCGGACATTTTTTCCTTTCGCCAACTGAAGAATCGGTCCACTTTGGCGGATGAGAACCTCGCCATGAGATCCATGACCGGGAGTCCCCAACGGGCCACTATCTGGTCGAAGGTCTCCTGCTCCAGTTCCCACTCTCCGTGGTCTATCTTGCACCTGCTGAGGTAATCTGCCGTGACGTTGTCCATGCCTGCTACGTGCTGGGCTGTAAGTGCTTCCAACCGAATTTCCGCCCACTGGAACAGAGAGTCCGCCTCTTTCTCCAAGGCAGGGCTGCTGGTGCCGCCCTGGTGGTTGATGTAAGCCACCGCGGTGACATTGCCGGAGAGAACGCGAATTGCTCTCTTTTGCACTAAGGCCTCGAGAGCCCTGAGCGCTAGGCCGACGGCCTGCAATTCTAGTCTGTTGATGGGCCATTGAGCTTCCAACGGAGTCCAGCTGCCCTGAACGAACTGGTCCTCGCAGTGAGCTCCCCAGCCTACCAGACTGGCATCCGTCGTCAATAGTAACCACTGATGAGGCTCGAGGGGCATCCCGCGATCCAGATTCCTTGGGCACCGCCACCAGAGGAGAGCCTGTTTGGTTCGCGGAGCACAAGGTAACTGCATTGACATCGGATGATGCTGGGGCGACCACCGTCGCAATAGGGCCCATTGCAACGGCCGCATGTGGGCTCTAGCCCATGGTACTACCTCTATCGCCGCTGCCATTGTTCCCAGGACCTGAAGATAATGCCACGCTGTGGGATTTTGTCTGGCCAGAAACTGCGTGATTAGAAGTCTCAGTTCTCTTGATCTTGTTTGAGACAGAAATACCCTGCCTCTGTTGGTATCGAACCTTGCTCCGAGGTACTCGAGTTCCTGGGAGGGAGTCATCCTGCTCTTCGCTCGATTGATGACCCAACCCCAACTCTTCTAGAACCTGAATTACTCTTGCCGTCACGGAGTGGCTTTCCTCTTCTGACTTTGCCCGGATCAGCCAATCGTCCAGGTAAGGGTGTACTAGTACTCCCTCTTTCCGTAGTGAGGCCGCTACTACCACCATCACTTTGGTGAACGTTCTTGGAGCCGTAGCTAGGCCGAAGGGTAGGGCCTGGAATTGAAAGTGGCCCCTTGGCACTGCAAATCTCAGGAACTGTTGATGGGAAGCCCTGACCGGGATATGCAGGTAGGCTTCTGTCAGGTCGAGGGACGTTAAGAACTCCCCGCCCCTTACGGCTGCTATGACTGAACGTAGGGTCTCCATCCGGAAATGCGGGACCCTGAGACAGCAATTGACCTGCTTTAGATCTAGGATCGGGCGGAAAATCCCTTCCTTCTTTGGTACCACAAAGTAAATCGAGTACCGACCAGAGCCACACTGGTCTGGTGGTACCGGGACGACGGCCCTGAGCGCTAATAGGCGTGCGAGAGTTGTCTCTACCGCTGTCCTCTTTGCAGAAGAACCGCAGGGAGACTGAACAAAGGCTGGATGTATTTGTTTTGCAAACTCGAGAGCATAGCCCTCTCTGATAACCTCTAGGACCCATTGATCGGACGTGACCCGGGACCAGGCGGGAAGAAATCGCCTTAAGCGTCCGCCCACCGACGGTTCTTCCCCCTGGACCCTCGTCACCTCATTGTTTTCTAGCTCCCGGAGAGGAGGAGGACGCCCCGAAACCTCGACCTGCTCCTCGAAACCCCCTAAAACCTTGTCCCTTCGAGGGGAAGCGGCCCCTGGGGAAGGGGTTTGACCTGGCTGGGCGAAACCTTCGGGCATCCCTGGGCTGGTTACGCACTGGGGCTAGGGGTTGCCCTTGCTTCGGTCTATCTTCAGGTAGCCTGCCCCCCTTAGACTCGCCCAGGTCCTTTACCAACTTTTCCAAATCTTCTCCAAATAACAGCTTCCCCTTAAACGGAAGGCGGCTCAGGCGTGCCTTCGAGGAGGCGCCCGCTGCCCAATTCCGTAGCCACAGATAACGCCTAGCTGCCACCACCGAGGCCATGTTCTTGGCTAGGCTTCTGATGAGGTCATACTGATTATCCGCCAGGTAGGCTGCTCCAGATTCCAGCTTAGCAGAGTTGGCCTGAGCCTCGCCTGTTAATTCCTCTGCTGCCTGAAGCTGTTGTGACCACCTTAAACAGGCTCTTGCTACCCAAGCTCCCGAAACGGAGGCCTGCAAGGCAAGAGCACTTACATCGAAGGCTTGTTTCAGGAGGGTATCTAACTTTCTGTCTTGAGAATCTCTTAAGGCCGTGCTGTCCTCAACTGGGATAGTAGTTTTCTTAGTAACTGCTGATACCGCTGCATCCACTCTGGGAGACTTCAGCAGCTCTTTGTCTGCCTCTGGAAGTGGGTATAGGCGAGACATGGACCGGACTCCCCTTAAACTAGACTCAGGTTGATCCCATTCTTCCTGGATCATCTGACGTACTACTCTGTGGACAGGGAAAACTTTCTGGGATCTCCTAATGGCCTGGATTAATGGGTCCTCCAACGCCTCCTCCTCTGCTGGCGTGTCTGAGGACACATTGAGGACTTTCAGGGACTCATTAATTAATGCTGGGAGCTCCTCCCGACGAAAGACTCTAATTATTCGGGAATGATCTTCTTCAGGGATCTCCCCTTCTTCAAGCTCCTCCTCTTCCTCGTCCCAGTCCTTGTCCGAGCCATCCTCCTCCGGGGTGCCCTGGGAGAGGGACGCGAGAGGTTCCTCACCACCCAGACGGGGGCGTTTAGATGGAATGCCAGAGCCTGGGTTGCTTGCCCTCTTGGACTTGACTTCTGCCGACGGGACAGCCTCTCCTGTCCCTAAGCCCTGCTTACGCAAGCAATAGGCCTTGTGGAGTAAAAGGATGAAGTCTGGAGAGAAAAAATCCCCGGCGCCCCCTACACCAGAGGGGGGGGTGAAAGGGGTGGAGGAGGAGTGGGTAAATCCGAGGACGTGGAGGGAGGGAACTGAGACCCCCCTTCCCCTTCTAAGGGGTCGCCAAACCCCTGGGAGGGCTGGAGTATGGCCAAGTTAATTTCTTGTTCCACGGAGGCAGCCACTGCAGCGCAACTCCTGCAGACTCCTGCCTCCGAGGAAGTGCCCCTGCGCGTGCCACAGGAAGGACATCGAGACTTGGCCGCCATGCTCTTGATCCCATTTAACGAAGCCCTTCTTACTGAGATGCTTCTGCAATGGGCCTAAGCCCCAACAAACTGTACAGCTCTGACACAGAGGCTGAAAGCTCTTATATAAACTGTGTCAGTGTGTGTGTGTGTGTGAGTGCTCTCTCCTCCAGCGGGCTAATAATATCCCGGAAAAGAGACTAACAGGCCTTCTTTTCTTGATAAGACAACTCCTCTTTACTAAATAAAGAACAAAACTAAATTTAAAATTAAAATTAGATTAAATTAACTGCAACCTAAGGAATCCAGAACTAAGCTCCTTTTAGTAGTGTACTTGCGGTTTACAGCTTCCGTTGCTGGCTGGGCCCGGCTCAGCGATCCCTGCCCGTTGGCTCTACACGTGGTAAGCCTCACCACGTGGAGCCTGAACGGGGGACCGCGAGTCTGTCCTCTGGGCCGGCTGTTCTCCTCCCCGGATGCAGCAGGGGGCTGGGAGCCGTCTCCTCACACCGAACCGCTGAAATCAGTTCCTCCACCGGAATCGGGCAGCCCGGAGTTCGCCGCCGCGTCCTTCTGCTGTGGGACGGGTCCGGCGGGAAGAATTAGGCTTCCGGCGTTGCCTCAAGCGCTCAGCCACCAGAAAGGCTTCGGCACGAGGCAGGGCAGTTCGGCAATGAATTACTGCGGGAGCCAGTCGGATTCGCAGCCGAAGAGCTCTGAAAGGGTCCTCCTCGGGGCTGCAAGCACAGAACCACCTCCGATGCCCGGCCCGGCCAGGGGGGGGGGGGGGAGGGAGAGGAGAGAGCAGGAAGGAGCAATTAAAGGAACAGTGAATGACTAAATCTAAACGGAAGAAAAAGGCAACAGTTCAATAAGATAAGAAGACATAAAAGTAATAAAGGAAATCTTTTAAAGGATTTAGGAAAAGGGAAGACTCCAGTAAGCCCTAGGCTTACGGAACCCTCCAGCTGCTTGGAGGCTGAGAATACTGGAGTTGGTGGGTGGTCCCAGTGGTATTTATACCGCTCCATCCCCAAAAAGGTTGGGCTCAGCCTCCAAGCTGCTGGAAGGGTTGCGCAACCCAGAAGTAAAGGGACTGGACTGGAGTGACGATAAGGAACTCACCTTTGTCCACCTGTTTATTCACGCCTTCAAAAAAACATAACAGATTAGCAAGACAAGCTCTTCCTTGTCTAAAGCCATGTTGGCTGTCTCCCATTAGGTCATGACTATCTACATGCTGAGTAATTTTATTCTTTATGATGGTTTCTACAATTTTTCCCGGTATTGACGTCAGGCTCACCGGTCTGTAGTTTCCCGGATCACCCCTGGAACCCTTTTTAAAAATTGGTGTTACATTGACGATCCTCCAATCTTCAGGTATTAGAGATGATTTTAATGATAGTTCACAGATTACTAATAGCAGGTCTGCAATCTCATATTTCAGTTCTTTCAACACCCTTGGATGTATACCATCCGGCCCAGGTGATTTGCTACTCTTCAGTTTATCTAATAGTTGTAATACATCTTCCTGATGCAACAGACTCCTCCAGCTCTATCAGGGAAAAGGTTTGTGGACTAATCTCTGAGACTGCACATATCCAGGACTCAATCATAGGGCCCACAGGCTGTAACCTGTGTCTGAGGGAAACAGACCAAATACAAAATCCTGCTGTATCAGTCCATCTGTACCATCTGTTAGAGGCAGAGAAATACAGACAAGTTTAAGGTTGCAACACTCCTTATACTGGTGAGGACTTCACTAAAGCTTGTGGTTCTCTGTCTTCCATCTGCTAGCTGCACAGCTAATCCATCTGGGCTGGTCTAGCAGGATAAGGAAATGCCAGTTTTACATGAAATATAAATGTAAAATTAATTCTAAAATTGTACTTTCTTTGAAAAAATAAAGGATCACAAACTAAACAATCAGTACAAAATATACAAAATTATAAAATGTCCCAAGAAATCAGAAGTATAGTAATTTTCTGTAGCACCCTGACAAATGACAATGTCATTCAAGAGACGGTTTTTATTCATCTATTCACCATTAACAAAAAAGTTACAATGAAGTATATCTCAACAAATAAGCAACTCATTTTATCTGTTTAACTGGTTGAAGAACACAAATAAACTTTAAAATAAACTAAGTTGTCCAACGTTTATGATTAATGTCAACAAATTTATAAGAAAGTTAGTTTTACTTTAAGATGTAAAAACATGAAACAAATTCACAATTATTTCATGCACGATAAGTAACAGCCCCGTTATTTAGACAAAGTTGTGAAATATTCAATTGCAACTTGCAGTCTGAAAAGAATACATCTTATGAACTTACGCTGAATATGAATGAACTGTTTTGGCTGCTTAAATTCCCCTTTGTACAGTCGATTGTAGTAGATAACATTGCTCTCTGCTTCCGGAACTGGAATAACCATGTTCTCTTTCTTTTCTCTAAAAACTTGTTGCGCTGAAATAGCCCGTTGTAAATGATGCTCCTGAAAGAATACAAAATTTGACAATTTGAAGGAAGCCATAATACCTTAAAATTTAATAGAACAAACAATAAGTGGGCCAATATTCAAAAGTAATTATATGTTCACCTGCAGCTAGTAAACATATAACATCTGTAGATTTTGAATTCCGATATGGATAATATCAGTGTGAAAAACTAAATTACCCGATATCTGTACAATAAGGGTCAGGTTTGGAAACTATCCAGACAGTGATGATATTCAGCCACTAGCCAGATACATTAAAGATTTACAGAGTAAATGGTGGTCAGAGGTATTTTTTTAAATGACAACTGCTGGGGTAAAGTAAAAAAAAAAAAAAATGTCAACAAAGTATCCAGATAATGGCTGCCATTCTATATCTGGATTTTGTGGTCAGCACTGCAGTTATTCAGATGATGGTGATATTTAGCCGCTAACTGGATAGCTAATATGCATACATTTAGGTCCGTTTTTTCCTGTCCTAAATTATACAGATACTTATTTGGTTAATGGTACTATGTAAATCACTGCTATGCTGATAAGTACCAGCTGCTCCCCAGCTCCACCCATGGTTCACCCCAGCACTATCCAGATAAAACCATGGCAGTCAGAGGAAATATTCAGCAGCACTATCCAAATAGTGCTGCTGAAAAATGGACTCACCAGGACTTATCTGGGTGGCAGATTCTGCTAACCAAATAAGCCTTTTTGAATATCGGCCCCTAAGTTTAACTGGATAGTTAGTGTGGTCAGTATGCCAACACTATATATTTTAGTGCCACCACCTATGCAGATAGTGGTGCTGAATAAATGTATTAATTTAAGGAGCAGTGCTCAAATGAATGTGGTCGCCACACCAGCTGAAAATCCTGCCTTATGAAGTATGAAACAGTTTTACCAGATAAATGCTACAACAAAAACAAAAATAAAATGGCACTACAACTTTAGCAAATAAAGATAAAAACGGAAGTAGTTTAACCAAACTCTACAATTCACAGATAAGGCCTTTATGTCCTACCAGCGAAATCATCAGAACATATGATGAACTAATCGCATTATACTTCAGTCTATCACACTACTCTCCCTTTTTCAAATTGCTTAGAACAAATATTTTTAACTTTAGTACTCAACAGAGATCTATTATGGCTCTCAAAAGCCAGAGTTCAGCTGTGGAACTAACTCTAGGGGTTCTCAAGGAAAAATACAACTCTTATGGACCATGCACCTGATCAATCTTGCTGTCTACAGAAAATACTTGTTACAACATTGCTTTTTTTATTTTTTTTTCTAATCAACAAGCAGGGCAAAGTCAAACAAACCAATGGATAATACCTAAGCTCATGGCTGTTCATCTCGTTATGCATTTTCCATTTCCCAAGGAGCAGCCGAATCATGGGAAAGGGTGACAGCTGCATCACCACAAAAATAGGCTGTCCAGCACAGCTCAACCAAATGCACTGTCTGAGGATGGACTGGTCCAGGCAACGGTGTGAAATAAAAATATGAAGCGAGTACGAAGCCACTGCTCTGCAGCAAAAGCAGACTCCAGGGGAGCCACAGTAGCTATAGTGACTCTGATTTGATGATATTTCACTTTATTGGTTAGAGAAGAGTACCAGTTTGTGTTTCACAGAACTGGATGCGGGATGCTACCCAACTGGCCAAAGTTCATCTAGCTACTGGAATGCCAACTCCGTTAAAGTCGAAGCTGCTCATCGACTTTCAAATGGATTCAGTTTCTTTATAGAGATAGTAAGAAAGAACCTATTTGCAATCAAGAGTGTGAAGAGACTTCTTGCATAAATGTTTATGTGATTTTGAACAGAATCTAGAAGACACGGTTTCCTCATTTACTACTTTGGGTAAGAACTTGAGATCAGTCTGAAGAACTAATTTGTTATGATGAAACTGAGTATACAATTCATAAGTAACTAAGGCTTCAAGTCTACTTATTCAGTTAGCCAACATAACAACCACTAGAAATAGTACCTTCCATGTAACATACTTCAATGAAGCAAATCCCATTGGCTCAAAAAGCAGATTCAGAAAATATGTAAGGACAACATTGAGGCCCCACTGCAGAGTAAGCTTCTGTATAGGTAGTGCGACATGAAGGGACGCCTTCATTAACTGACAAAGATGGGAAGCTAGACGTTTAACAACTGGAATGTTAATAGGCTGAGTGAGCACCAAAATGTACTCTCAGAGGAAGATTGGGGCCCTAGATCAGGGGTGGGCAAGTACGGTCCTGGAGAGCCGCAGACCAGTCAGGTTTTCATGATGTCCCTAATGAATATTCTTGAGATCTATTTGCATCCATTGCCTTCCATTGTATGGAAATAGGTCCATGAATATTCATTAGGGACATCATGAAAACTTGACTGGTCTGCAGCTCTCCAGGACTGGACTTGCCCACCCCCACCCCTGCCCTAGATGATAGAGATGATATAAGCAATATAAAATCATGTCAGGAAGAGAGTGAATGGGGTCTGACCATTCAAAAAGCATCATAGGGAAAGCCTCTGCCACTTAAAGATGTGCTTCTGATAGATGGTTTTCTTGCAGCAACTAATATATCTTGAATCGATGTTGGCAGTCCTAGGGTAGAGGTTAAACACTGCTCAATGTCTACACTGCAAGAGCTAGATTTTGAGATTGGGATAATGAAGGAAGCTCTCATTCTGAGTGATCAACCATGGAAATATTTGGAGCCTACATGATGGTATAACAGTCTTAAATATAGGAAGTCAGTTTGAATCAGCTAAGGCACTGAAAATCATGGATCATTATGGAGGATATTTGCTATGAGAAGAATGGGGGGGGGGGAATAAGTATAAAATAGAGGCCAAGTTCACAGAATTGACAGGGCATTCTTTGCCTGACAATCTGAGGGTGGTCAAACTGACCAATAAAGAGGTAGTGTTGCATTTTCATTTCTGGCAAAATGGGTCTATTTGGAAAGTGACCAAAGAATAAAAGATGTTGGGCAGAGTTCTCCAATCAAGAGACCATTCATAGGGTTGAAGAACTCTGCTGAGCCTACAGACTATTTGATTCCGCATTCAAGAGAGATAAGCAATTTGTATATGGATGTAATTCGTGATGTCAGAGTCCCAAATCCTTGCTGCTTCCTGACAGAGGCTGAAGAATCCCCATCCCTCCCTGCTTGTTAATATAAAACATAGCATCTTGATTGTCTCCTTAAATTAGTATTAAGCAATTTTAAAGAAGGTGCACAAATCCTTAAATGCTGTAGAATATAGCTCAAAGCTCCAGAAGACAGACATGAAAAATCTTTTGGACTTTGACTAACATCCCCAAGTAAGGTGGGAGTCTACATGGGCTACACACCCGGTGTTGGAAGCATCGATTGTTTGGACAGAGTAATGGATATTGTAGTGGAGTTAACAGGATGCCTGTGGTTAGACTGTTTGGTCAACCACCACTGTAGCATAACTGCAGAAATGAATGATAAAGAGTAATAGTCACGTTTGGGTATGCTGGTTCCACTGAAACTTGAGATTCCATTGAGGCCTTCTCATTTTTAATCAGGCAAATGGGACCACATGTACCACTGTGATAACATGACCTAACATTTTTAAGTAGGCTTTGGCTGGGGCAGTTAAAGTTCAAGTGTCATGGACAACAAGCATCAAAGACTGCAATCTGTTTGACAGTAGAAAATCTTTTGCCTGTATTGTGTCCAGAACCGCACCTATAAAGGAAATCTTGTCTGTAGGGTTCAAAGATGACAGGGGGGATATTCAGCGCCGACGGCCAGTGCTGAAAGTTAAACCCAGATATTCAATGCTAGGGTCAGGTCTGGCCCCAGCATTGAATTATCTAGATTAGCCAGATTGTCATGCAAGGCTAACTAGCCATGGCAATATTGAGCCACTGCCCGGTTAGCTAACGCGGTGCAGGCAGGCTTACCTGCACATGATTTTTGCTGTGTATCATTGACCGAGCAACTAATAAATATCGCCACTGCCTGGTTAATGACGGGTTCTGCCTCCGCTCCACCCCAATTCTAAACGCTTAGCATTGAGACATGTAGTGGCAGCACCCAGAAATATTCAGCGGCACTGACCTTTGAAAATGCCCCCCCCCCCCCCCAAATTTCCCTAAGCTTAGGGTAAGGCAGGCAAATTGTTTTGTCCAAGGTTTAGAGCTAGGTTTTCTGAGGAAGATGTGACAAGTCAGTTGTAAAGATATGGAAACATTAGGTGACCCTACTTGTACAGATGTTAAAACTGTGGAAGACTATGACAAACCGAAAAAGAGGGGTGGGGGGAGGCGGACCTTGAACTGGCAGTGATCCATATGTAGATGAAACCACAAGTATTTTCTATAACATGCATGAACAGCAATGTTTGTGTAAGCACCCTTGAAATCCAGTGTGCACAACCAGTCTTTCCTCGGAGGAGAATGTAGGGAAGCGTGTTCCTTCTGAATCTGTGGAGAAAAGAGTTGAAACCTCTAAAAGGTCTAAAACAGAGTTTGCAAGCCTCCTGTCATCTTAGAGATTAGGTGATAACTGGAGTAGAAAGTTGGTTCCTTTCTTGTAGTGGAACCTCCTTCAGTATTATGTGCATGTTCATCTAGAAGATGTAGACATTTGCAATACCTTTCCACTGTACCACTAAAATGAAGCAGATAAAGTAAAAAGAAAAAAAAAAGACTGACTACCATTACTTCTGAATAAAGAGTTTCCAGTATATGAAGCCTCATGTGGACACTTCTTTTACAAGCCAGAAGTATTCAAGATGTTTGGTTGCAATGGCAAAAAGAAGATCCTATAAGAGGTGTTAAATACATTAAGCTGTGCAAATAAGATGCTCATCGGCATCAGCAAACATGGCTGCTAGTTCAGTCTGCCTACTGAAACAAGATGGATGAGAAATCTTACACCTTTTGAAAGATGGTATGTATGTACTGTACTATACAGAACTGATGAGCTACAAGTGGGAAAATAACATTTCCCCTTGGAAAACCTCTTGCCCAAATGGTACAAGAGAGTAGTCTCTCCATGAAACAAGTTTGAAAATGTTCTGCACTCATTTTATTCATGGCCGACTTGGCTGTAACAGACAAATGCAAGAGGTGGACTTTGTTGAAACCAAGAACTGACTGGACATTAGATTTCACATCCATCTTTTTGAGACAAGCTGAACAATAAGGGAAGTCTGCCACATACAAAGCTGATGTTCTTGTAGGAAACCATGAATTTGTATAAAAACCGTGGACTTGGGACTTCTATGAACTTGAGAAGCACAAAAGACATCTGTCCACGGCTCTGCTTCCTGCTAAATCAGAAACAGTATCTCTTTTGCCATGACTGAAAATATCTCGGGTAAGAAGAGATATCCTTTCATAAGGAGGCTCATTCTGAACTGGAGAAGGGGATGGACCAGACAGAATGCCCATAGAGTACTCCCCTGCTTCCAGTGAGGATTCAGGAGGGTTGAAATCTAGATTTAAAAAGTCCTCCAGCGCATTTGGGGAGATTACAGAGCATGGGGAGGAGCATAGCAATGAATAGCCCCTTTAAGGCTTTGAATATGAAGTAGAGTAGACACTATTGAATCCTGAGAAGAGAAAGTCTCTCTCTATACAGGAGTCAAGCCACTGAACGGAGACAGTGTTGTGCTGAGTTGCTGATACGGAAACATTTGGGAAATCCTTACAGTACCCTTTAACAAATTCATTGAACATCTTTCACAGGAACGAAAGAGGTTGTTCTGAAAGGGTCAATAAAACAGAAAGGATTAATCTCCCACAGTATCCAGAACTACAGCTGAAGACAGACGTTGGACAACTAACCACTGCATGGAGACGACTGAAGCTCAACTGGGGAGCAAGAGAAACCCTGTGCTGTACGTGAGCTATTGGTATGAAAAAGGTTCTGCACTGAAAATCTATTGCAGATGGTCTGAACTGTGCTTCAATAACTGTGCCAAGTGGTTGAAATGCGTGAGCAGCAGTGTCCTCACTCTGTCTTAATGTTGGAGTAGCTTGTGCTGGAAACGGATACTCAGACTTGCTCTTCAACGCTGATGTGCTTCCATTTCTCATATACTTCTAAAGAGGGCTGAAATGGCCTTCACTTCAAGCCTGTAGGAGCATCCTGAATACAGCTTCACTTTAAGCCCTGGAACTTCCAAGGAGTTGAGCACCATTTTCACCAATTCCTGGTGCTGTTCCTTTGCATCTGGAACTTACTGCACAAAGGATCTGCTCAAATGCAACGTCAGCCAATCTCTATGCAGAGGAAGCTCTTTTCTTTTCAGGCAAGCAGAAACCTCTTCTCCAGTGGTTCTGAAATTGGTTTAGGTAGTTCTATTGGGCTGGTGGAAACACACAACCTCCATGTTTACTTTCACCTCTGTTATTTATTTATTTAACAGTTGTTTTTTTTTTTTAATACCGCTTTATCATTTAGTCAAAGCGGTTTACAATGTAACAAACTTGGTAATAGGATGCACCACAACAAGAGCAAATATCATGTGAAATGAAGAAACCAGTCCAAGACATGATATTGTGGAAAGACAGAGCTTTAGTTATATGTGAATGCTTATTTATAATTTGTTCAGTCCGCCATTGATTGGTTTATTTTAATATATTATATATTAATTATACATTTATTATATATTGTTCAAATCTTCTTTTAACTTTTTTATTTTGATTAGATTTGTGCTTATTATGTGATCTGTTTCTTTTATAATTTTTATGTATTTATATATTTATGTTTTTAGCAAAGGCCAGACTAACCCCTGACGAAGGGTAACGAAACACGGCCTGTGTCGGGTTGTCATTGGTCAATACCCTCCACAAGTATTCAGAATAGTTCTGATGATGGTTTATCAACTAACTTTAAATATAGTGCCCTCTGTATATGAAGATTTCCAGTGAATAAGGTCTCAGACTCACAACGGCAACGCTCAGATTATTTTCCCAAGCAATGTGCCTAATCGCATCAACGACCATGCATATTCACTGATATTTTCATTGATGAATTACTACTTTCATATTATGGGCATTTGTCTTAATCCATACATCAAACTTTTCTGAAATTCGTAAACATTTTTCTGTGAGGTATGTTTTAAGTATTCAAGATTGTGCTTAGCTTATCTCATTCGCAATGATAAATGTCTCCGACGCCACCATGTGGGTACCGCTTTTGCGTTTCGTTTTTCTTCTTCTGAAGAAGAAAAACGAAACGCAAAAGCGGTACCCACATGGTGGTGTCGGGGACAAACAAGCATTCATTCTATTATTTATTGATATTTCAGTTGCTTTTGATAGCGTCCACCATACCATAATGGCTCAACAGTATGAGTCAAATAGGAATAAATGCCACAGTTCATAAATGGTTCTCCTCTTATCTAGATAATAGGACACAAAATGTACGAATAGGTAATCAAACCTCTGATTCATACAAACTGGAAACCGGTTTACCTCAAGGATCAGCATTATCAGCACTCCTATTTAACATATACATAAAACCTGTTTGCAATATCTTTAAAATATTTGGTGTACTCTATCATCTATACGCAGATGATATCATGATGTACATTCCGTTCACGATTCCCAACTTACCGATGCAAACTCTGTCAGATTGCTTCAATGAAGTCACATCCTGGCTAAATACCCACAATCTCCAAATAAATCACTCCAAAACTGAAGTGCTAATCGTCACCAAAAACCAATCCTATACTCCACCTACACACATAACACTTCAAAACCAAGAAATTAAAATAAAAAATGAAGTAAGATATCTAGGTGTTATTCTAGATAAACACCTTACATTAGACACCCACATTAGAAACACCACAAAGAAAATCTATTTCAAACTCAAAAATCCTTAAACAAGTAAGACCCCTTGTATACATACATGATTTCATCAGCATAATTCAAGCCATCATAACCCCCCACTTTGACTTCGCTAACCTAATTTTATTGGGTAGAACAAAACAAAACAGTAAAAGAATTCTACTTGCCCAGAATGCAGCAGCAGCTCGATAATAACGAAAGTACACGCACATCAACATATAACACCAATACTAGAATCCCTTCACTGGCTGCCTATACAAAGTAGGATAGTATACAAAACATTGATAACCACATTTAAAACTCTAAACGACATGGCCCCAGTCACTCTAAGTAACCTAATCAGCAAAGAGCACTCAAAATCTACTCAAAGGACAAACAAATAAACTAAAAACTCCCAAAGACTTCATAAAAGCAAATAAACTCACAAACAATAGAGCTTTTTCTCATGCAGCTCCAACAATCTGGAATTCCCTCCCAGATGATCTAAGATTACTAACCGAGATCATCGAATTCCGCAAAAAAGTGAAAACCTCTCTCTTTTCTAAACATTACAACAACTCAGATCATCCCTCAATAGACTTAGATAATGGCTAACCAGTTTTTATCTAACAATCCCAAATGACCTACACATACAATTCTTCATAGCTGATACTGTACTTTGAATAACACTTAAGCCCCACATAATGTGTATTTGTACATAATGTATATAGTTTACACTGTTCTATACTGTTCTGTATTAACACTAGTTGTTTATCTTATTGTTATTTGGTCATATGATGTTTTATGTAAAACAAACTCCGATTTGTTAACTGTTGTTTATTGTGAACCGCAACTGAACTATGGAAGATGCGGTATATAAATCATTGTTAAATAAATAAATAGTGTTTCCATGCAGCATGATGGAAAGTAAGAGACCCGGGGTGATGGCAACAGAGGGGCAGGGGGAGAAGAGAGAGATTCAGGGTGATGGCTGATGGAGGTACAAAGCACAGTTACTTACCTGTAACAGGTGATCTCTGGGAACAGCAGGAATTAGTCCTCACATATGGGTACGTCGGCACCGACGGAGCCTGCGCGGGAAAGCTCCCCAGCTTCCCAGAAAGAAAGCTTTTGGGAGCCTCCCACAGCGCCTGCGCGCTGCCTTCCCGCCTTTCCTAACCAACTCTCCTCAGTTCAAGTTTAAAGCTGAGACAATAGAGAGAGAGAGGAAAGGAAAGATAGAGAGATACAACTCCAAGGGGAGGTGGGAGGGTTGTGAGGACTAATTTCTGCTGTTCCCAGAGATCACCTGTTACAGGTAAGTAACTGTGCTATCTCCAGGAACAAGCAGGAATGAGTCCTCACATATGGGGACTCCCTAGCTAAGATGCCTGGGAGATCCCCAAGGGTATGAAACCCTGAAGGGTTTCTCGTCTTCCTATGGATCTCAGGCATCCATTCAGGGAAGGAGGGCAGGAGTTGTTCAAGAATGGAACAGGTGTCTGAGGACAGCCTGACCAAGCAAGGCATCCCGGCGGGAGTCCTTGTCCAAACAGTAATGGGCTGTGAAGGTATGAACCGAGGCCCAGGTGGCTGCTCGACAGATCTGGTCGATGGACACAGAATGAAGATGAGCCATAGAGGTGGCCATGGCCCTCACATTGTGAGCTGTGACATGGCCTTCCAGAGAAAGGTTCTTACTCTGGTAAGCAAAAGAAATACACTGAGCAATCCAATTGGACAGTGTTCTTTTAGAGACTGGAAGTCCTAAATGAGAAGGATCAAAAGCAACAAAAAGCTGGGAAGACTTTCTATGTTGCTGTGTCCTGTGTAAGTAAAAAGCAAGAGCTCTTTTACAATCTAGAGTATGAAGGTTCCTCTCTGCACTGGATGCATGAGGAGCTGGAAAAAAGACAGGTAAATATACCTCTTGATTAAGATGAAAAGGTGAGACCACTTTAGGCATAAAGTGAGGATTTGTCCTAAGGACTACCTTATCATGATGGAACCTTGTATAAGGAGGATTAGCCACTAAGGCCTGCAGTTCACTGATGCGGCGAGCAGAAGTGATTGCAATGAGGAAAATAACCTTCCAGGAAAGAAATTTCAAGGAGGTAGTGGCTAAGGGTTCAAAAGGTGGCTTCATAAGCTGACCAAGAACCAAGTTTAAGTCCCATGCCACCAGAGGAGGTCGAATGGGAGGTTTAGTTAAAGTTAGGCCTCTCATGAATCTAGCAATAAGAGGATGAGAGGAAATAGGTTGTCCATTGAGAGGCTTAAGGGATGCTGCAATAGCACTCAAATGGACCCTTACTGAATTCGTTTTCAGGCCTGCATTGGAGAGATGCAGGAGATATTAATAGAGAATTCACAGGAAGTGCCAGAGGGTCAAGACCCTTTTGAGCACACCAAATGGAAAATCTTTTCCACTTAAAAGCATAGGAACGCCTAGTGGAAGGTTTTCTGGAAGCATGGAGGACATCCTTCACTTGCTGAGAAAGATTGAAGTCTTGAAGGTCTAGGCCTTCAGTAACCAAGCTCTGAGGTGAAGGGACTTGGGGTTTGGATGCCACAAAGTCCCTTCCTCCTGGGACAGAAGGTCTAGCGCATACAGGAAGCCCTGACCCCAATGAAGGAGGAAGGCATCCTTGGCCTGAACTCCCCGACACGGAATTCTGGAACAGAACCGGGGAAGTTTGGCATTCCACGGACTTGCAAAGAGGTCTATGTCCGGGGTTCCCCATTCTTGGAAGATTCTGAGTACCTGATCCATGTGCAGAGACCATTCGTGTGGAAGCAGAACTCGACTGAGTCTGTCTGCCCAAGAGTTTTGGATTCCTGGGAGGTATATTGCCAGGAGATGGATTTGATGCTCTCTGGCGAAGGCCCATAATCTTAGAGCTTCGTTGCAAAGCGACAGAGAGCCAGTTCCTCCTTGCTTGTTTATGTAAAACATGGCTACTTGATTGTCCGTATGAATGAGGACTGTCTTGTAGCTGAGGAGGGTATGAAAGACCTTGAGAGCTAGGAACACTGCTCGAAGCTCCAAGTGGTTGATATGCAGAGAGGTCTCCTGTGGGGACCAAGTGCCTTGGGTGGAGAGGTCTTGTAGATGAGCTTCCCAACCTGTTTGGGAGGCATCTGTTGTGAGGGTTGCTTGGGGTAACAAAGGTTGGAAGGGGGACCCCAGCAACCGATTTTGAGTGGACATCCACCATTGGAGAGACCAAAAGAGACGTTTGGAGGTTGCTATTTGGTCTGAGAGAGCTCCTGAAGCTTGAGTCCACTGGGTGGACAAAGTCCATTGAGCTGCTCTCATGTGTAGGCGAGCATAGGGTACCACATGTACTGTGGAAGCCATATGGCCTAGCAGCTGTAGCATCTCCCTGGCAGTTAAGTGGCTCTTTGACTGAATCTGGGAGGCTAACTGCACTAGACGTTGGCAACGGGCCTGAGGAAGGTAGGCCCTTGCAGAAGTGGTGTCCAACCAGGCCCCTATGAATTCCAGGGACTGAGTAGGGGTGAGCTGGGACTTTGGGAGGTTTACCACAAGTCCCAGGTATTGCAGAATGCGCCTGGTGCGGTTCAGGGAGATCTGAGCCTCTGACTGGGTTGGAGCTCGGATGAGCCAGTCGTCCAGGTATGGGAAGACAAATATTCCCAGAGTGCGTAGAAATGCAGCAACTATTACCATGCATTTGGTGAACACTCTTGGAGCAGGTAATGTTTTCCCTGGAACAGAAAACGTAGAAATTTTCTGTGAGATGGATGGATGAGGACATGAGTGTACACATCCTTGAGATCTAGAGAACAAAGCCAATCCTGACTCTGCAGGTATGGAAGGAGACTGCCTAGAGAAAGCATCTTGAACTTCTCCTTGCATAGGAATTTGTTCAATTCTCTGAGATCTAGAATGGGTCTGTATCCCCCTGTTTTCTTTGGAATGAGAAAATAGGGGGAGTAAAACCCTGACCCCTGTTGAAGAAGAGGAACTTCTTCTATGGCCCCCTGGGCCAGAAGGGTAGTCACCTCCTGATCCAGAAGGTCGAGGAGAGATGTGGGAGAATTGAAGTGTCTCACCATGGTGTAGGGAGGAAGGTCTGAGAAATGAAGTTTGTAGCCCTCTCTTATGATGGAGAGGGTCCACTGCTCTGATGTGATTTGCTTCCATCTGGGAGCAAAAACAGCTAACCTTCCTGGGATGGTGAGAGGTTCTGGCTGTTGTAGAGCCAGAAAGGTTAAGTTCTCTAGTATCAAGTCAAAAACCCTGAGGGGGTTGGGACTGCTGGGTTGTAGCAGTCCCTGCAGGTTTAGGCCTGGCCTGTTTAGGTTGCTGATGCTTAGTAGCAAAGCGACCTGTAGAAGATTGTTGGCCAGAAGTAGAAGGAAATCTGCTCCTTTTGTAAAAAGGCTTTTTGAAAGGTTTTTTCTTGGCTGGAATGGAGGTTGACTTGGAAAGTCTATCCAGAGCAGAATTCTCTGCATCCATTTGAGTGGCCTTTATTTGCCACTTTTTGCCAAAGAGATTTTCAACCGTACAGGGCAGATTTCCTAAACCATCCTGAACCCAGGGCTCTAGATCAGAAGCCTGGAGCCAAGCAATTCTGCGAGCAGCTATGGTAATGCCTGAGGCTCTGCTGGCACCTTCAAAGGAGTCAAAGGCTGCCCTGTTGGAAAACTTTGAAATGTCTTGAGTATGCTTAAGCCAAAGGAGGAATTCATCCCTTTTATCCTCTGGAAGAAAAGGGGGAAAGTTGTGCAGCTTTTGTGCAACTTCCTTTAGAAACATACCCATATAAAGGCTATATGAGTTGATTCTGGCAATAAGCATGCTGGCTTGGAAGATTTTCCTACCAAAAGCATCAAAGGTCCTGCATTCTCTTCCTGGAGGAGCAGAAGAGTGTCTTTTGGTACTCTTTATCCTTTTTATAGCTGACTGCACCACAATGGAGTGGTGAGGAAGCTGAGTTTTCTGAAATCCAGGACAAGGAGGGACACGGTACATAGTGTCCAATCTACGAGAATGAGGAGAAAGGGTGAGAGGAGTCTCCCATAAGTCAATCATATGTTCATGAAGAATTTCATGAATTGGCAAGGTGACTGCCTCTCTGGGAGCCTTAGAGTATCCTAAAATATCAAAATTTATTTGCTCTAGGCTCTGTTTCAGAGGTTACTGAAATAGAGAGTCCTTTAGCCACTTCTATTATGAAGTCTTGAAAGGACAAATCCTCTGGAGGAGACATTCTCCGTTTTGGAGAAGTAGGCTCCTCAGGAAGGGTAATGGATACTTCAGGAGACTCATCTGATGAATCAGAATCATCAGAGTAATCAAAGTATCGTCTGTCCCCTTCCAACGATCGATACGCGTATCGATCGGTACCGACATCGGGCGTTCCCGGTACCAGATCGGTACCGAGAAATAGCCCTGGACAAGGAACCGAAGTCGGTATCCTGGCCGATGTCGATGCAGTCGGTACCGGTATCGGCGCTGGTACCAGTACCGGCGCCGGTACCGACAACGGAACTCGTTGCGGTACCGTCGGCGTCGCAGCATTAATAAAAGCCATTATAGCCTGCTGCATGGATTGAACAGTGTGATCCATGGACGCCACGACTGCCTGGATGTTGGTACCGGGAGAAGGTGCCGGTACCCCAGAGCAGTCTAACAGGTGATCGGTCGAGGCCGTGCCATCGATGTCAACCTGTAACCCCATAGGAGGAGCTTTGGAAGCCGGAGCTTCCCGCCGGGGTTGTTTGGCTGGGGCAGGATCCTCAAAGGCAAGCCCGGAGGCATCTCGATGCTGAGAGGGAGATTTGCCCTTCAAGGACCTGCTAGGTTTATGTTTGGTTACCTGAGACCCATCAGGAGAGGAAGACCTGGAAGATGTCGATGCCACCGCCGGTGCATCCATGGGAAACAGCACATGGAGCTTGGCTGCTCGGTTCTGTAACCCTCGTTTAGACATTAGAGAGCAGGACTGGCAATCCGGAATGGAGTGTTCAGGCCCCAAACATTTAAGACACCATTCATGGGTATCTGTAACAGAAATTGTACCGCTACACTTAGTGCATTTTTTGAACCCGGAGGCTGGTTTTTCCATGAGGGAAAATTTTCTTGTGGGCCTGTAGGCCTAAGAAGAAAAATACACCAAGTGAGGAAAAAATATATATATATATATTTTTTTTTTTTTTAGAAAGAAAAGAAAAGACCGGCGGTACCGGTCTGGCGTCGGGGAAGGCAGACACGCGGCCAAAGAAATAAATTAAAATAAAGAACTTCTTCAGCGGTGACAGGAACACGACCTGCTGGCTCTGCGGAAAAGAAGAACTGAGGAGAGTTGGTTAGGAAAGGCGGGAAGGCAGCGCGCAGGCGCTGTGGGAGGCTCCCAAAAGCTTTCTTTCTGGGAAGCTGGGGAGTTTTCCCGCGCAGGCTCCGTCGGTACCGACATACCCATATGTGAGGACTCATTCCTGCTTGTTCCTGGAGATTAAGAGAGACAGACAGACATGGGGTGATGGCGGGGGGAAGGGACGGGCAATGAGAGAGAGAGAGACACCAGGAGTGATGGCTCCTAGATTCCAAAAATATTTGTAAAGGCCAGACATAGCACACGAACTAGAAGAAAAGTAACCAAGCACATAATAAATCTCTCTTTTTTAAGAAATGAGACAAACGACACTGGATAACACACAGAGGAGAAAGGAGGTGGGGGATCAAAGGGGAGCGCAATATAAAATTCAGCAGCAGCAGTTGGTAAATGGCAGTGCATCTTTTGGGGGAGATAATACAATTTCCTTCTCAAGTCTCGCTGAGTACATTCACGTGTGACCCCACTGCATAAAATCTATACTGAATCTCAGCAAAACGACACAACAATTGCATTATGGAGGAAAGAAAAATTGTTGTTACTCACTTGTAACAGATAATCTCTGGCAACAGCAGGAATCAGTCTTCACAAATGTGACTGACAGAGCCCGCACAGGAACGCTCCCCAGCGCCCAATTGGAAAGCTTTTGGGAGAAATCCACTGCACCTGTGCATCTGCCTTCCAAGTTCTCTCCTCGGTTGAGTTTGTAGCTGAGAGATGTAGGATATTCTCTGTTTTCCTCTAACTCCTAGGGGAAGAGGGCAGGTTGTAAAGACTGATTCCTGCTGTTCCTGGAGATCACCTTCACAGGTGAGCAACAATGCTATTTCCAGGAATGCAGTCTTCACATATGGGACTCACTAGCTCCCAGGTACCAGACTGGAAGCGGGTAGCCCTGGTATCTCCAAGGCTAAAGGATAGAGCCAAGAGTGTGTATACAATGTGGCCCCGTTGGACTCGACTGCAGTCGGATAGACCACCTCTGATGGAAGTCTGGTGCCAGAAAGAAGTCTGGGATGGAGGGTAGGAGTTGCATTTAAGTCCCAAAGAAGTGCTGGAGGAGAATAGCCTGGCCAAAGACAGCATCCCGACGGGAGTCCCTGTCTAGACATTACTGAGCAGTGAGTATATGAATGGAGGACCAACAGATCTCGTTAATGGAGGTTGACAACCAAGGTTGCCATGGCTCGCACATTTTGAGCAGCGATGACCCTCGAGGGAGGGTTCCGCCTGCGCATAGGTAAAAGAAATGCAGTCTGCTATCCACTTGGATAGGGTATGCTTTGTCACTGGGAGTCCAAGGTGACTTGGATCAATAGAAATAAATAGTTGTGAGGATTTCCTGTGAGGCTTGGTTCTATCCAAGTAGTAAGCCAGTGCTCATTTACAGTTAGAGTATGTAGCACTGCTTCAGCCTGAGAGAGACATGTGGTCTCAGGAAGAAGACTGGTAAGATTACAGACTAGTTCAGGTGGAAGGCAAACTACTTTCGGAAGGAAGTGAGGATGGGTACAGAGGACTACCTTGTCATGATGGAACCGAGTGTATGCAGTATCCACTACTAAACCTGCAGTTTGCTGATGTGGCGAGCTGAGGTTAGAGCAATGAGGAAGAGTACCTCTCATGCAAGAAACTTGAGTGAAATGGTGGCTAAAGGCTCAAAGGGAGGCTTCAGAAGTTGCGTTAGAATCACACTGAGGTCCCAAGGCCACTGGTAATGGTTTGAAAGGTGGCTTGGACAGTAGGAGACCTCGCATAAACTGTTGCACCGAGGGGTGTGAAGAAATAGGTTGTGTGTCTAGAGGCTTGTGATAAGCCGTGATGGCACTGAGATGAGCTCTGACTAAGTTAGTCTTGAGACCTGCCGAGGACAAGTGGAGAAGAAACTGCAGAAGAAATTCCACCGGGCAGGTAGAGGGGTCAATTTTCTTTAGGGAATACCAGAGCAATGACCTCCGCCATTTGAAGGCCTAAGAACATCTGGTGGATGGTTTGCGTGATGCAAGAAGGATATCCTTGACCTGCTGTGGAAGATCTAGGTCCACAAGGACTATGCATTAAGAAGGCAGGCCGTGAGGCGGAGGCCCTGTGGATTGGGATGGAGAAGCGTCCCGTGACCCTGAGAGAGAAGACTGGGCACGTCCCCCAGACTGAGAGGTTGAGTCTGCGCTAGTTGAAGCAGCAGAGGAAACCATGGCAGACGGGGCCAAAAAGGGGCTATAAGAATCATGGAGCCCTTGTCTGCCTGCAGTTTGAATAGGGTCTTGGGGATCAAGGGGATGTGCAGGAATGCACAGAGCAGACTTCATCCCTAGTGGAGAAGGAAAGTGTCCATCACCTGACTGTGCAGGGATGGAAGCCATGAGCAGAACAGTGGAAGTTGTGCATTCTCCCTGGGTGGCGAACAGATCAAACTGTGGGGTTAGCAATTGAGGGTCCATTCGTGTGGACGTAGGATACGGCTAAGTCTGTCTGCAAGTAGACTGAGTTCGCCCAGGAGATACACCACTTTGAGGTGGATGCGGTGTGCAATTAAGAAAAAAAAAAAAAAAAAGAGGTAACGCACTTCCTGGCAGAGGAGACAGGACCCTCTTCCTCCCTGCTTGTTCACATAGAACAAGACCACCTGGTTGTCTGTTCTGACTTAAGATCTGTTACCTGAAAATTGAGGTTGAAAAACCCGAAGGGCATTTGTAAGTGCCCATAGTTCCAGGAGATTAATCTATAACAAGATTCCTGGTGTGTCCACAGTCCCTGTGTGGTTAGATTGTTCAGATATGCTCCCCAACCAAGCTTGGAGGCATCGGTTGTCAGGGTGCATTGAGGTGGAGGCATATTTATTTAACAGCTTTTATATACCGCTTTATCATTTCAATCAAAGCGGTTTACATTGAAACTTAAACATGGTAATGTACATTAAACAGGGACATTGATAACTTTGATTTTTTCTGAGGCAATGGAGGGTTAAGTGACTTGCCCAAGGCCACAAGGAGTGCTAGTGGGAATCGAACCCTGGTCTCTGGGTTCCATAACTTCCCTGGTCTCTGGGTTCCCAAGCCAGTGTTCTTAACCATTAGGCTACTCCTCCACTCCATATGAAAGGTGAATCCCCCCCCCCGAGTAGGTTTTGAGGGAAAAACCATCACTGAAGGGAGTTGGAGTAGAGGGGTGATGCATATTTTGCCTGAAACGCCCGGCTGTCTGTGTCCATTGAGACAAAAAAGCTGATTGGGCTTGTCAAATGTGCAGGCGGGCATAGGGGACTACATGGACTGTGGAGGCCATATGTCCCAAAAGACATAGCATCTCTCGAGCTGATACGCAAATGAGACTTCTTATCTTGTTGATTAGCTCAATGAGGCAGGTAGAGTGATCCAGGGGAAGAAAATCTCTGGCCTGTTGAGTGTCCAGAAGTGCTCCGATGAACTCGAGCCGCTGAGTTGGCACCAGGTGCAATTTGGGAAACTTTAAAATGAATCCCAGATGTCGGAGCAGTGTTATAGTGCAATGTAGGGAGAGCTTTACTTCTTGTGGGGATTCTCCCTTGATTAGCCAATCATCTAAGTAGGGGAAAACAAAGACCCACAAAGTGCAAAGGTAGGCCACCACCATTGCCATGCACTTTGTGAATACTCAGGGTGCAGAAGCTAAGCCGAAAGGGAGCACCCGATATTGGTAATGGTTCTGCTGGAACCGTTAGAGGAGCCTCCCACATACGAAGCATCAAGTCCTGTAAGATGCAGTGTATCTGTAAAGTGGCAGCCTCATTAGGTGTCGAGGGGTATTGGAAGATTTCCAATTCTTCTGCCCTCCTTTCCATCTCCGATGCTATAGTAATCTGTAGACCTGCTGCCATATTTTTTTTTTATTTCAATTTTTTTTTATATACCGCGCTATTTACAATCAGCGCGGTTTACAGAGAACCAAAGACCAGAACAACAGGCTGCTCGGTATTACATAGAACAGGAAAATAAATTTGGATAAGATAAACATGGATAAAATGGGGGTAAAACTATATACATTGAACTATATACATAGAATATTAATCTGCTAATTCGATCACATGAGAAGTAATTATGTAATATTATCAATAATGTTTGGAAAAGGCGGGAATTCTGTTAAGTTTGTGGTAAATATTACGCACTCTATGTAGGGTAGTATTTGATGAATAGGTTATGTTTGAGGGCTTTTCTGAATTGGACTATGCCGGTTATGGCACGAATTTCGGGTGGTAGGGAGTTCCAATGTTTTGGGGCGCAAAACATGAAGGCTCTGTTCGCTGTCGCTTGGCTACAGGTTGTTATGGCCTTCGGCATAATTAGGGTGTTTGTCGCTATTTTTCTTCTGGCTCTAGTTGGAGGTAGAACTTGTGTGAGATCAGTTAGAGAGTTTGCAGACAAACCATGTATGGCCTTGTATGTGAGAATTAGGGTTTTGAATATGATCCTGCCTTGTATCGGGAGCCAGAGAAGATATTTGAGAATTGGTGTCACATGATCACTCCTGGATGCTCCTTGTAGAACCCTTGCAGCAGTGTTCATGGCAAGTTGAAGAGAACTTAGGGTGGATTGTGGGAGACCTTGTAGAATTGAATTGGCGAAATCGAAATGTGGTAGGATAAGTGCTTGGAAGATGGTTCTAAAATCGACTGGGTCCAGTAATGAGCGTAGATGCCTGAGTGTGCGTATCTTGAAGTAATATCTCTAATATCATAATAATATCTCTAATATCATATCTCTAATCAAGTCTTGGAAAGACACATCCTCTGGCGGGGATCAACATCGCTCATGAGGAGGTGACAGGTCTGAAGGAATGTCACGGCTTTCTCGGGTCTTCCAATGAGTCTTTGGAATTGGAGGAAGTGGAGTCAAAGTCTAAGAGAAAATCAAAGTATCAACGATCCCATGCTTGATCTTGATGCTTTCCCAATGTCTATGATTGATGCTGGTACTGATGATCGGTCGGTGTAGCCTCGGGAGCCTGATGGGTACTGACAAAGGTGTGTCTGATGCTGACTGGCCTACCAAACAGCCCCAACAGGAGGCCCTGTCCTCCAAATCACAAGAGAGGCTCCAGGACCCTCCCGAGGCATCAAATTCGGGAGAGCTACTGGTTCCATGCTCTGGAACAGTGGTTCAAAGCCTCATACAAGATTCCACCCAGACATCTACTACTACTACTACTACTACTACTGAGCATTTGTATATCGGTCATCTCCCTTGACCAGTGCATACTAGCTATCAATAGGAGTTTGGCCGCACTCCTAGCAGCCTCAGTACCAAAGGTATCGACAACTCCAGCAATGCAGATGACGGCATCCGGCCACCAACCGCCAGTTCCAGGACCGATGTTGGCACTCGAACGTACACAGGGGGAGCTTCTCCCTCTGATGTCCCCTTTGGAATAGCAAGCTCAAAACCTTTCCCTTAGATAGCCTGTGCTTCCCTGCAGAGCCAGTATTTCTCAGTCTCCAGCAGGTGGATAAGCATAGGCCTGTGATGGCTGTTTGTTGTCTTTTCTTCGTTAAGTGCTGGGCTGCAATATTGGGCTGCAAAACCCAGTGGTACTGGGTCCCTCCCCCAGCATCTCCTTCAGTCACTCCTCATTTCCCTCTGGGCATTAGTAAACAGCTGCTCCCCCCCCCCCCCTTCTTCTCCTCTCCAACTCTTGGGAGGAGGCCAGGGGTTTGAGCTCTCTGCTCCTGCTTGAATCCACAAAAAAAAAAAAAGAAAGGATCAGCAGGCAGCGACTGTACAGCAGGACCTCCAGGAGCATGTCGGGGCACTTCCACTACTGCTTTTAAGTCCAGAAGGTGCCGCAGGGTGCCTTTGACAGCCTAGAGCTTTCTCGACATTCTGCAGGGGAAGCGAGCAAAGGCATTGGCAAGGGGATGCACGAAGTCAAGAGCATACCCCTCACAAATAATCTCTAGCACCCACTGATCAGACATAATTCGAACCCAAGTGAAGTAAAGTCCCACAGCTGACCCCCCATGGTCTCCCTCGCATCACTGCGTCTTCTGTGCTGTAGAGGCCAGAGGGGCGTAGAAACCCTTGCCTGCTCCCCGAAAGGCCTGAACCCAAGAGGGAAAATGGCCCTTCTGGTAAAGCACAAAGCAAGCAATATGAAAACACAGAAAATCCCGGGCTGGCCACAGGTCGGTGCCATGGCTCTAACCCATTTCTGCTTATCTTCGGGGAGCCTGCCTCTTACCAACTTATCCACAGTTTCCCTGAACAAGAGTTTACCTTTGAACAGGAGTTTACTAATGCGAGCCTTGGAGGACACATCTTCTGACAAATTCCTTAGCCACAAGTACCGCCAAATTCCTTAGCCACAGACTTCACCAGGCTTCTAATAAGATCATAAAAGGCATCAGCTAAGTACACAGAGCCAGATTTCAACTTGGCCACCTCCAGAGGCGGAGCCTGCAAGTCTCCCACATTTTCCAAGATTGCCTGAGCCCAACGCAAACATGCTCTGTCTACAAAGACGCCACAGATGGACGCCTGCAGGGGACAGGGCATTAATTTCAAATACCTGTTTGAGAAGAGTTTCTAACTTACAGTCCTGTAAATCCTTGAGGATTGTACTGCTCTCCACCGGAACTGTGGACTTTTTCATGACCGTGGACATCGCCACGTCTACCTTGGAAGATCTCATGAGTTCCTTCTCTTGATCTGGCAAGGGATGCAAACATGAAGAAGTTCGGGACCCCCTCAGCTCAGCTTCCAGAGTATCCCATTAGTCCTGTATCATTTGTTTACTCACCCTATGCAGAAGAAAAATCATCTGTGGCTTTCTGACGGCCTGGAACAAAGGATCTTCCAGAGGCTTGTCTTCCAACTGTTCTTCCTGGGACATATTTAGGGCCAACGGAGAGTGGGAAATCAGCACCATCAATTCCTCCCGGCGGAACACGCACACAGAGACTCATCTCCTGGGAGGCTCTCGTCTTCTTCCAGTTCAGTGATGTCCACTCCCAGCTCCGTGCACACTGCCGGATCCAGTTCTTCCTCTTCCTCAAAATGAATGGAGCCGGTATACTCCCACAGATCATCATACCACATGCCTCCGGCTGGGTCTCAGCTCCTCCCCAGATCCTCTGCCAGCTAAGGAATTTGGAAGCCCTTGCTTTTTGGCCCTTTCCATGATTTCCGCTGAACTGTCACTTTCATGTGGCTTGAGGCAAAAAGCTCCATGCATAATGAGGACAAACTCAGGTGAAAAGGTACCCAGAAGATCTCCTCCAGCCACTCCATACGCGATGAGGGTCCGCCCCGTGCTCCAGTCGCCTGCGGCGCAGCAGCTACATCCGGTCCCATACTGGCAGTTGCCATTGCTAGAACCCCGGGAGAGCAGCCGCTGGACCTCTGGGAAGGTGCCTTGGCCCTCCCAGGGATGTCCCCTTTGCAGCCCTATCAGATTTCTCTTCCAACAGATCTTCCTCTGTTGAGCAGAATTCAGACTCGCAGCAAAAAACAGCTGCACATCCAGACAATAATTAGTGAAAGTATGTAATGATGTGTAAGTTGCTGCCCTGCAAATGTCCACAAGTAGAACAAGACCTGCCTGTGCAGAGGATGCTGCATGTAACCGGGTCGAGTGAGCCCTAAGTCCCACCAGTGGGAGCCTACCGCACTTCTCATAAGCCGCAAATATTTTATATTTACTGGGCAATTGTGGCTTTAGACGCCACCTCCTCTGCTCGAGGGCCTCCAAACAACACAATCAATCTGTCTGATTTCCGCAGAGACTCTGTCCTCTATAGATATAGCCGCAGAACCCTGCACAGATCCATTCAATGTAACTGCAAATCCTCCACAGAATCTCCCAGATCAGGAAGATCATCATCTGGTTCAAGTAAAATCGAGACACCACCTTCAGGAGAAAGGAAGGAACTGGTCTCAAGACTTCCTTTTCCTTGAACTTGAGCAAAAACAGCTCCCTGCAGGACAAAACTTGAAGTTCCGAAACTTGCTGCAAGGAACAGAGCACCACCATAGACACTGTTTTCAAGGTGAGATCCCTGAGGAACGCCCTTGCGAGAGGCTCGAACGGTGCCACCGTCAGGGCCAATAGTACCAGATTAAGATCCCAAGCTGGAACCACTATCCACATGGGTGGACAAACCTACATCATCGCCTTGAGGAACTACACCACATCCAAATGTGCAGCCAGGGAGTGCCCCTAAATCTGGCCTCTATAAAAGGAAATGGCTGCTATCTGGACCTTAAGCGAATTGAGCGCCAAGCCTTTGTCCAGGCCATGCTGTAAAAACAGCAAAATTTCAGGCAGCCTACAGCTAAAAGGTTGAAGGCTCCGCTCCTCACACCAGCTCTCGAAGATCCACCACACTTGCACATAGGCCATGGTGGTGGAACGCTTTCTGGACTGTAACATGGTCGCTATGACCGCTGGGACAAACCCCCGCTGTCTTAGCCGCGCCCATTCAAGCGCCATGCCATAAGTAAGAACACCTGAGGCATCAACACTGGGCCCCAGGACAGTAGATTGATCCTGTCAGAGAGCCTCCAGGGCTGCTCTACCAACAACTGCCTCAGGTCCACATACCAAGGTCACCGTGGCCTATCCAGTGCAATAAGAATCATTGGCCCATTATGAGGCTCTATTCTCCTTAACAGGCGCTCCATCAATGGCCATGGGAGGAATGCGTATGAGACCCTCCGCCAGCCATGCTTGAGTGAGGGCGTCAAGGCCTTTGGACATGTGCTCTCTGCATCTGCTGAAAAACCAGGTTGACTTGGCGTTGCTCTGTGTTGCCATGAGGTCCATGATGCACGGTTATGTTGTGGAAGACTGCTTCATTCAACTCCCATTCACCCAGATCCAACCGATGCCGGCTAAGGAAGTCCGCTTGGACACTGTCCTTGCCCAGAATGTGTGTTGCTGAGAGAGCTATCAGGTTCACCTCTGCCCAAGCCATGATGGACCGACTCTGTTCCAGCAGTGCAGCACTTCCCATGCCCCCCCCCCATTTATGTATGCCACCGTGGTGACATTGTTGGAGCACATCTACACCACCTTCTGTGCAATCAATGGCAGGAAGTGTTGCAGGGCGAGGAACACAACCCTCATTTCTAAAGGACTGATGGACCACAAGCTCTCTGAAGTCCACCAACCCTGTGTCACTTGCGACAGGCAATGTACTCCTTAGCCAGTGAGGCCGACATCTGTCGTCACTCCAATGGTTCTCCCGCTGTGAGGTAAGTGGGCTGCAGCCATCATTATAGGCTGAACCTGGTGATCTCCACACACTCCACCCACACTCCAGGGTTGCGTCTGCAGGGACCAGCAAATCAGCAGTGCCTGCTGCAATGGACACATATGAGCCTGGGCCCAGGGCACAAGGTACAGGGCCACCACCATGCAGCCCAAAAGCTGCAGATAATACCATGGCACTGGCCTGTTCAAGAAGCGCCGTATCTGCACCTGTAACTTATGCATCCATTCCTCAGGAAGCGAGACCAAGCCCGCCCGAGTGTCAAACTGGGCCACCAGGTAGACCAAGCGTTGAACTGGTTGAAACTGGCTCTTGGTCCAATTGACACCCAGCCAAGGTTCTGTAAGACCTCCATTTCCCACTTTGTTGCGGCAACAGACTCCACCTCTGACTTTGACATGATGAGCCAGTCGTCCAGGTACGGGTGCATCAATATACCTTCCTGCTGCAAGGCTGCCGCCGCCGCCACCACCACCACCACCATCACCATCACCATGACCTTGGTGAAGGTGCGTGGAAAGGAAGCCAGGCCAAAAGGAAATGCCCGGAACTGAAAGTGTTCCATCGAGACTGCAAAACGGAGGTACCGCTGATGCTCAGTTCAAATGGGTATATGCAGGTAGGCCTGCGTGAGGTCCAGGATGGTTAGAAACTCCCCTGTCGCACCGCCAGAATAACTGACTGAAGGGTCTCCATTCGGAAATGCAGTACTCACAGTGCCCGAGTTACGTACTTGAGAGTGAGAATGGGCTGAAAACTCCCTTCCTTCTAGGGCACCACAAAGCAGATGGAGTGTCGAACGGACCCACACTGGCCTGGGAGAACCAGAACTACAGTCCCCAGCTGAAGCAACCTGTTGAGAATGGTCCAGACTGCCTCCACCTTCTGCAGTGCCTTGCAGGGTGAGCAGACAAATGCCGCGTGAAGGGGTCTGGCGAATTTGAGTGCATACCCTTCATGAATAATCTCTAAAACCCACTGGTCGGTTGTGATGCCAACTCAGGCAGAATAAAATTGTTGCAACCGACCACCAACTGCTACCTCCGCCTGGGTCCTCCTGGCTTCATAGGGGCTTTTTGGTTTGTACTGGAGAGGCAGAGTAATAACCCCGCCCGGTTCTCCCGGATCCCTGAAAGGGCTGTCAACGCGCCCTGTAGCAACCCCTCTGATAGGGCACAAAACATGCACCTCTGAACCTGCGAAAGTCCCTCGACTGTCCCCACGGGGTCGTCCCACACTTCAGTCCTTTGGGCCTATGTTCCAGCAAGCAGCCTCCTTTGGAGTCCCCCAAATCCTTCATGATCTTTTCCAGCGCCTCCCAAAGAGCAGCTTACCCTTAAAGGGGAGCTTACTGAGCCTAGACTTGGAAGAGGCATCAGCCAACCAATTACGCAGCCAGAGGAATTGCCAGGCTGCGATAACCGAGGCCATAGTCTGAGGCCACATGCACAAGACTGTAGAACACATCTGCCATTTAAGCTGCCGCTGACTCCAGTCTGTTGCTCTCCATCACTACTGAGCTTTCTAGATCCGAAAGCACTAGCCCCTGGATACACCGAATGATGGACCCAGAGACATAGGCCCCAAAAATGGAGGCCTTCAGTGCCAAAGAACTCTAATCATATGACTGTGAGCAACGACTCCAACCTCCAGTTCTGAAGGTCCTTGAGTGCCACCCTGCCTTCCACGGGGATGGTGATATTTTTGGTCACCGCCACGACCAAAGCATCCACAGGAGGTCCTTTTCCTCCTGTGGAATGGGGTAAAACTGTCCCAATACCTGGCTGTCTCTCAAGGTGGCATCCGGAAACTTCCACTCTGATTCAATCACTCTCTTTATGACCATATTTATTTATTTTATTTTATTTATTTACATTCTCTTATATACCGCGCTATTCTGCATCAGTGTGGTTTACATTGAACAAACTGAAATTACATTGAACAGGGCATTATAATTTGGAGATAACTATTTTACAGGGAACATGGGCTATGGAGGGTTAAGTGGCTTGCCCAAGACCACAAGGAGCACCTGTGAGACTAGAAACCCCAGTCCTTCCGGCCCAAGAATGCTGTCCTCTAGTGGGATATGCACCGGAAAACACACCTGCGCCCCCTTGAAGCCCTGCAATAAGGGATCTTCCAGGGGTTCCTCTGCCAAAGTCGGAGGGGGTACGATATATAACACTGTCAATGACTGGGAAATGAGAGCCGCTAGCTCCTCCCATTAAAGACCCTGAACACATTGGGGTCCTCTCTGGATGTAATCTCCCCTTCCTCCAACTCCAGGACCTGGGGTTCCCTCTTCTATGTTTAGCCTGAGGGACCCGCAATATAGGGTCCTCCTCTTGCAGGTGCTGCTCTGTTACTATTGCTTGCTGGAAACCTCCACAGCCTGGGTCTGCTTCCTCTTTAAGGTGCTGAACCTGCTAGCATCAAGCTTTCCATTTTACTTATCTTTTTACCATTTTTGAATTTTGTCTCCAGGGAAATTGCCACCTGAGAGGAAATGGCCACGGTTCTTGCTAATTCCTCTGAGGCCTCCTCTGCCAGCGTCCAACGTTCTGAAAATGCCGCCTCCAGTTCCATGCTACAGCTCCGAGGGAGACATGAAACTCTCTGCCTTGCCGAAAGCACAGCCCCGATGGAGACATGCCACGACTGCCTGCACAGAACATGCAGGCAGAAGGCCACAGCAGCATTTACTGCACACACGAACCCAACTACGCTGGAGTGATGAGTTGGCTGACAGAATTACCTCCGACAGGGGATTCCCGTGAGCCTCTATCCTGTGCAGAAGATACCCTATGAGTGGCAGAAAAACATATCGGAGATCCTCTGATGGCCAGGACTGCATGAGAGCGTCTAGACCCTGAGGGACATGTGTTCCCTGCATCTGCTGAAAAAACTATTCACCTTGGCATTCCCCAAGGTGGTCATGAGATCCATCACCAGCAACCCCCAATAGTCGTCATGTTGTAAAAAAAGACTACAGCGTTTAACTTCCATTCGCCTGGATCCAAACGGTGTCGACTGAGGAAGTCCGCCTGCACAGTGTCGCTGCCCACCATATGTGCGGCGGAAAGGTTCTCCTCCGCCCAGGCCAACAAGGTCTGACTTTTCTACAGCAAGGTCGCACTGCCCATTCCACCCTGCCAATTTATGTACATCACAGTCGTCGTGTTGTCGGAACACACTCAAACTGCCTGACATGCAAGCAGTGAATGGAAAGCCACGAGAGCCTGAAAAACCGCCATAATCTCCAGTCAGTTGAAAGACCAGATGCTCTCCTCCAAAGTCCAGATCCCCTGAGCAACCTGCACCAGACAGTGGGTTCCCCAGCCTGAGAGGCTGACGTCCGTCGTGACCAGTATCCACTGAGGCGGATCCAGAGGCAATCTCGCTGTGAGATTGCTCTCCTGGCCCACCATACCAGATTGTGCCTCACCTCTGCCGGACACGGGAGCCTCCGAGTAATGGGCTGACACCAGCATAATAGCAGGGGCCGCTGCAGTGGACGCATGTGAGCCCAGGCCCAGGGCACCAAATTCAACGATGCCGCCATCAACCCCAGCAGCTGAAGGTAGGACCATGCTGCTGGTGCCCTCATCTGCAGAAAACATCAGACCTGTGCCTGAAGCTTCCAAACCCTGTCCTCCGGAAGAGACACCGTCCCTGTCTGCTTATCAAACTGAGCCCCCAGATAGACAAGCCATTGCACTGGTTGGAGCTGACTCTTGGAAAAGTTCACTACCCAGCCGAGACTCTGAAGGAAATCCACCACCCACTGAGTAGCAGCCCTGCCTTCCGCCTCCGACTTCGCATCGATAAGCCAATCATCCAGAGAGGGATGAACTAGAACACTCTCCTTCCGCAAGGCTGCTACCACTACCACCATGACCTTGGTAAATGTGCGTGGTGCAGTAGCTAACCCAAACGGAAGTGCCCAGAACTGAAAATGACCTTTGGGCACCGCAAAACGCAGGTATCACTAATGGTCCAGTCTGATGGGAATATGCAAATAGGCTTCTACCAAATCCAGGGTGGAGAGAAACTCCCCTTGATGCTGCACCAAGGGGATTTTCTCTCCCCAAGATAACTGAACGAAGGGTTTCCATGTGGAAATGTGGGACGCGCAGCGCCCAATTCACATATTTGAGATCGTGAATCGGTCGGAAGGCCCCCTCCTTTTTGGGGACCACAAAATAGACGGAGTATCAACCTAATCTATACTGGTCTCGGGATACCGGCACCATCGCCTCCAACTGCAACAAGTGTTGCGTTTCGCGCACTGCCAGGGCCTTCCCCGGCAGCCAGCATGACAAAAGAATAAAAAGCATCTGCAACTGGGCAGGCGAACTCCAGCACGTACCCCTCTCAAATAATTTTCAGAACCCACTCAGTCATGATCCTGGCCCAGATTGGGAATCTGTTACAGCAGTTTTATCCAGTCACCACCTCTGTCTGGGCCGTCCTGGCATCACTGTGGTTTCTTGGTAGGCACCAGAGGGGAAGGGAAACTACCCCGATTGATCCCCCAGTAACTTCGGAATGGCTGACCGCGTGGACTGTATCTGCCCCTCACATATGGGGCGAACCAATTGGAACGAAACCACCGGAATCTTCAGGCTGTCCCCTGCTGGGGAAACCCCAGCTTAGGACCCTTGGGCCTATCCTCTGGCAAACGTCTGCCTTTAGTATCCCCTAGATCCTTAACCAATGTCACCAGCACCTCCCCAAAGAGTAACTTACCCTTATAGGGAAGCCTACTGAGCTGTGACTTGGAAGCCGCATCTGCTGACCAGTTGCAGAGCCAGAAAAACCACCTCACCACAATGACCAAGGCTATCATTTTCAAGGAGGACCTTTCTAAATCGTAGAACACATCAGTCAGGTAAACCACGGCCGATTCTAGCCATGCACCTTCAGCGTTCAACTGCCCTTCCTGCATAGGTAACCCTTGGAGCCAGCAAATAGCTGCCCTGGACATAAAGGACCCACAAATCAAGGCCTGTAATGTCAAAGCCGTGGAATCCAATGCCTGCTTAAGGAGAGACTCCAGCTTACAATCCTGGAGATCCTTAAGGGCCCCCATGCCTTCAACTGGAATGGTGGTATTCTTTGTGACCGCTGAGGCTAGGGCATCCACCTTGGCATCTTAAGGAGCTCATGCTCCTCCTGCGGCCCATCGCTCTGCTGCCTCTCAAAGTCACTTCCGGGAAACCCTCATTCAGTCTCAATCATCCGCTTAATAACCCGGTGAAATGGAAAACACATCTGAGCCCCTCTGAAACCTTGTAGTAAGGGATCTTCCAGAAGTTCGTCCTGTGCAGCCTGCGGCGGGACTACAGAGCCGCCAATGAATTAAAAATAAGAGCAGCCAGCACCTCCTTATGAAATACACGGAAAACATTTGGATCCTTTCCAGGAGGGATCCCCCCTCCTCTAAATCCTGCAATTCCAGCTCGTCCCAGAGGTCTGAGGGTCCCTCTCCTAATTCTTCGGAGCACTGAGACTGAGGTGAGACCAGAGGCTGCCAGGCCCCGGGCTCCCTCTTTCTCCGCATAGATGGCGCCCCCCCCCCCCCAAAGATATCCTGATCCTGGGCACTGCATTATCTTAGAGTTCTCTAACTCCTGACCGGACTGCCGCTCCGCCAACAAGGGCACCTGCCCTGAACCAAACTGCTTCTTCTTGAGACAGTAAACTTTATGAAGCGACAAGATAAAATCTGCTAAAAACACTGCCTCTAGCCCTGAAGTCCCCTCAGGTTCTGAGCTCTGCGGCAGAATACCCCCCCCCCCCCCCAAGAGGACTTTGTCTTGCTTTTTCAGCACTTTTGTTTTTGCAAGCCATCCACTAACTGAACCAAAATGATCATGGTTCCCGCCGAAATCATGGAAGCTGCCAGCCTTACCATGTCTGTTCCACTCACACACACTCCTCCATCTGCCCTTACGAAAAATACGCGACAACTCTCTCCTGCTGGATACAAAAGCAGCAAAAATTGAAGGAGCTGAGAGCATGGCAGATGAAACACAGAACACAGGCCAGATGCCCTGATAACATACAGATCCCAGCTCAAACATCCAGCGGCTACCAGGGAACCCCGGAACTCCGCTCTTAAGTTTTTTAGGACATCAAGCCAGGAAAGTTAACAAGATGCTGATCTATGGCAGAGGCCCCC
The DNA here is from genome assembly GCA_033557465.1 of Ichthyophis bannanicus. Lineage (NCBI taxonomy): Eukaryota > Metazoa > Chordata > Amphibia > Gymnophiona > Ichthyophiidae > Ichthyophis > Ichthyophis bannanicus. The sequence continues at coordinate 702,690,115 of CM066036.1, forward strand.
AGTAGTTAGCCCCTTACCTCCTGCATTCCCAGCCTAGAATTGTGTGGCCTATTCCCCCTTCACGGCTGCTAGCAGGAAGGTAAGGGGGGCAGCAGCAACAGCGAAACAGAGAAATGCAGGGGAGACGGAGACCTGCAGCTTAAAGGCTCAGAGGATCCTGGCTGGGGGGGGGGGGAGCGACCTGGGGCTCCCGGGTATTTTAACCCCTCTAAAGGCTAAGCCTGTGCAGAAGAGACAGGCTCACTGATCCACCTGCTAGCCCTTAGGCTGCACCATTGCTTCTAGGAGAGAGCGCACCCCAGCCACAGGCTACAAGACTAGCCTTGTCCTTCCTTATTCAAAGCTATGCGAATGGTGAGGTTCATCTGTCCTTTACATTTCTAATCGCCTCTCCAGGACAGCCCACAACCCTAGAGCTCTTCCTTCAGCTGCTAAGGACTGAGACTCTTGTGTCAGGAGCAGGAGGAGCTCTAGTAGTGACACATCAAGATTCTGACATGCTCAGTCCTCAGCTGCAGGAGGAGGGCGACAACCTAAGAGTAACTGGATTGGCCTGGAGGTACGATTAGGAAAAGGACTAAGGCTGATAAAAATCCATTCAAGGAGAACTGCTATGCTGTTGGGAGTGAGAGCAAGCTCCTCCTTGCCTTGTTTCATCTGTTGGCTTTAAAAGTCAAACGAGCACCCTTCCGGATTAAATGATAAGATCGAGTGGGCGCTGTTTTTTTTAATGCTCTGCTGGGCGTCACTTTGGAGTTCCAATCTTTTAGTTGTAGGGAATTTGTTTAGGGTTGATGTTTGATTTTTTACGTAATTGATGGCATAATTTTTAGTAAGGTTTTTCATTGGTTGACGGTCCTTTGAAATGTGGTACGTCAGACGCTGTTCTTAGTAATGGCGAAGAAGGCGAGGAAAGCATCTTTCTAGCTTTCTTTTTTGTGCTACTTAACACCCCTGAAGAAGCCAGTGGATGGCGAAACAAAAGCTTTTGTAGGGTATGGGCTGACGGAATTGTAGGAACGTTTGAACGAAGAATGTGAGAAGATACTCCCGCCTTGTTTTGATATTGAAGACATTTTTGCTTCGTTTGATATCGGATCGTTCTTATGCAGGATGCTGATCATGGATTTCTAAAGCTAAGTAACTGTAGACCTGTTTAGGCGCATTTACTATTGTTCGTATAAATTAAGCTTTACTTCTGTTATTTTACAGGAGGTGGATGCTCTGTTGATTTTTTAAGACGCTATTTATAATGTATTTATGTTTGGTGTTGTAGTATATTATAAGTAATTTGAATCCCCAAGAGTACTCTCGTGGAATTGAAAAATAGTTAAAAAGTTGAGATTAAAAAATTCTTTAAAAGATTTATTTGAGGCTATAATGACCAGTGATGTGAGCGTCAGCTGTTCCCTATAGTGAAAATTTCACTAAATGTAGGGCATAAGCCATCCTGAGGTCATATTTGCCTTTTGTAAAAGAGATTTAAACTGTATGGATTAATTTTTGGAAGAAAGATTTTCTTGACTATTTAAGTCTTGGATTAAGAGCTATTTAGTTTGTAGTATGACCAAAAGTAACCCATTTGGAGAAACTACTCTGAGAAAACCTTTTGTACAAACAAAAGAGTTTCATTGTACCGTCTGTTCAGCACATCCCAAAAAAAACACCAAAATAAAAGTGAAGTGCTGAAGAGATTGCTGTGTGTGGGAAGGACCGCATTAGCTAATTCTGAACTACGTGAGAACTATTCTATCCCAGCAATACAGAGTGAGATTACCCACTTGCATGCCCAACTTGATCTGAGGCACATGATGAAATCGGAATTAATGTATTTCCTTAGGTAATTTCTTATGTATTTGAATTCCAGGGCACAGCAGCACAAAAATTAGCAACGTTTATCTTCACTCATTTTAAGTTTCTAAGAACAGAAATATACATTTGACAATTATGTTTATGTTCTTTATGTTTATTCACTGTTTTCTATGCTGCCTCTCACCAAGTGAGTAGTGAGGCGGTTCACAATAAAACTATAAATATAAAACAGAAAGGAACTACAATTAGAACTGTAAAGAGATAGCACATCATGAAAGAAAACAGGGAGGACAGCGGGTCTCCTAATAGAGACGGCTGTCAGTTCAGTCAACTGTGATCACTTCTAGAGGGTAAGCTGAGTAGGTCACATGTGTCCAGCATAGGTGAACTCAAAGAAATTTGTCTTCAGTGCTGCCTTAAAAAATCTCTAGTAAGAAAACTCACAGCAGACAGCAGAGTAGTCAATTTCATAGGAAGGGGGCCAGAAAGAAAAATGCAGCTGAAATAGTGGGGGAAGGCTCAACAGATTCTCATTTTAGGAATGGAAAGTGCATCTAGGACAACAGGGTACAAGAAGAGAGGCTAGATAGAGCAGTAGATCACTGTAAGGGTGAACATAAGAATTTAGAACAAACATCAATAAAAAAGGAAAATCAGTGAATACAGTAAAGTAATGGAATGACATGGTCATATTCACAGGCATTACTCAATAAATCAAATAAATGTTTTAGGTCCATAGACATTTAGGTCCATGTCTATTGCAATACTGCAATAGACATTTTCAGTAATCTAAGCAGCAGGAAACAAAAACACAGACTAAAGCTTATTGCACCTGTGCATTAAGATATGAAAAGCTGCAGATGAGTAATTTTAAGAAAGAACGGATTTGGGCAACATTTACAGCTATAAGACGACAGACTAATACGTCTACTAGATTGCGTCATTCTTTCACAGATTAGACACACACACATAGTAGCTGCCTCTGGATTGACAGCTCTGCTGCACATTTGTAGAATCTGCATTTGCATTATGTTATTCAAAGCAGTCAGAAAAGATAGAACATTATGGCTAATATTGTTCAGCATTCTGATGTGTGCAAACATTAGTGGTATATCACATTTTTATAAATAAATAAATACCAGGCCTTGACAAATTTTCTTGGAATCTATGAACCAGACTTATACTTCACTGGAATGTGTTTATTTAAGCTCAACCCAACCGCCTGCACACCCCAACAGCTTCAGACCTTGGCCATAATTCTTCCTATCTACACCAGAAGACTTAATTTCAGACCATCACTGCCAGCCCGCCCATTCACCCACCCATAAAGCCCAGATCCCCCTTTCTCCTCTCATCCCCAGCATTAATCCCATCTCCCACCCACCCTCTCAACCCCATACCTTTTCTCCCATCTGCCCCCTGGTTAGCCCCCAACTTCTACTCCAGCCTCCAGTCCCAGATTCCTTTCTCCCATCCCCATCCTTAGCATCTGCCTCTCCTCCCATCCCTAGCCTGCGTGTTAGTTCCAAGCATCATTTGCCCAGGTGCAGCATCAGCCCCCAGCATCAATCCTTTTCTAATATCCTCATCATCTGCCAGCATTAGCCCCTTACTGCCATCCCTCTCCAAACATCAACCACATCCCCACCTCAGGCCCAGTCCCCCTAGTATCTGCCTCCTTCTCTCATTCCCACCCCTTAGCATCTGCCTCCTCCCACCAACCCTGTTCCCAACATCAGCCCCATTCTCCTAACTGCCTGGTACCTCTAAACTCACGGCACAGAGGCCAAAGCTTGTTTTCCCACTGCCACCATTCTGCCCATCCTACACCTGCTACAGCCACAGGCTATAGCAAAAGCTGAAAGCAGAAAACAACTGTTTTGTGTTATCATGCGATAGAGGAAATAGTTGTCAAGGTGCCTTTAAATAAAAGGCAAACAGAATTGAAATATTCCAAATTACCCCTTCAACTGATAAGCAGGCTGCCAATAAGAACAAAAAACATATTTTGAAATGCCTATGTACAAATGCTAGAAGTCTAAATAATTAGATGGGAGAGTCAGACTACATAGCATGGAATGAAGAGGTAGAAATAATTGGATTCTCAAAGACTTGTTGCAAGGAGGATAATCAATACAGCACTGTGATCCCAAGGTACAATTTATACCTAATGATAGGGTAGATCACATTGGTGAAGGGATGGTGCTATATGTTAAAGAGGGCATTCAATCAAACCAGATAAAAGCTTTGAACACAACACAATCTACTGTATAATCTTTATAGATAGAAATTCAATGCGAGAAGGGGAAGGAAACAGCAGTACAGTGTACTACCGTCCATCTGGCCTGAATGAACAGACAGATGACGAAATGCTAACAGAACTTAGGGAAGTTAACAAAACTAGCAACACAGTAATGTATGCATTGTATGCCTTTGAGTCAGTGTTGACTCCTGGCGACCCAGCAGCTCCTGGGTGATTTATATTGACTGGGTCAATGTCACATCAGAACATGCTAGGGAGATAAAGTTTTCAGATGAAATAAATGACTGTTTCATGAAGGAGCTGGTTCAGGAACTGATACAAGGGGGAGCTATTCTGGACTCTGTCCATAGTGGAAAGCAGGAACTGATGCAAGGAGCAATAGTGTTGGGCCCACTTGACACTAGTCATCGTAACATGATCAAAATTAATTTAGCAAATGGAGGGAGTACAGCAATAAAATCTACTGCACTAGCATTTAACTTTCACAAGGGAGACTACAAGGGGGTACCCAAAAAAAACCAGGAATAACATTGCCGTGGGCGGAGCTTGTGTAGTACGCACTTCTGCCGCTAGGCGTGTATAGTGCAACTCATTGTCAGTTCAGTGCCGCCTGTGTTGTCGACCTGGCTTGTTCTGTTCATCTGCAGTGATTGTTTTTGCTAGTGCTGTTTTGTTCTGGTTTCTTTTTTTATGATGACAAGTTTAAGTGAACAACGTGCAGCTGTGAAATTTTGTTTTCTACTAGGTAAAAATGCTGCTGAAACTGTTTTAATGTTGAAAACAGCTTATCAAGATGACGCTATGGGAAAACGTCAAGTGTACCAGTGGTTTGCTCGGTTTAAAAATGGCGACATGTCAATTGATGACAAACCTCGTTCTGGGCGTCCATCAACTGCCCGAATCGACGAAAATATTGAAAAAATTAGACAGCTTGTGCTCACAGACCATCGACAGACAATTGATCAACTGTCAGAGATTAGTGGGTTATCTTGGAGCTCGGTTCAGCGAATTTTAACAGAAGATTTGGGAATGAAAAGGGTTGCTGCCAAGTTTGTTCCTCGGGTTCTGACTGACAATCAAAAGGAACATCGAGTTGAAACATGTCGTGTTTTGAAACAACAGCTTGAAACTGATCCACATTTTCTGTCAAAGGTCATTACAGGTGATGAGTCATGGTGCTATGGTTACGACCCAGAAACAAAGCAACAGTCAAGCCAATGGAGGACGTCATCGTCACCCCATCCAAAAAAATGTCGTCAAGTCAAATCAAACATCAAAACAATGCTGATTTGCTTTTTTGATGCCAAGGGGGTAGTTCATTCAGAGTTTGTTCCCCCACGTCAGACCGTTAATCAAACCTTATATTTGGAAGTTTTAAGAAGATTGCGCAACAGTGTTCGTCAAAAAAGACCCGATTTGTGGCAGACAGGAGACTGGTTCTTCCACCACGACAACGCACCTGCACACACAGCCATCTCTTTTAGACAGTTTTTGGCTAAAAATGGCATGGTTCCGCTGCCCCACGCACCATACTCGCCTGACTTGGCTCCATGCGAATTTTCTTATTTCCACGCATAAAAAGGGGCATGAAAGGACACCGATTTGACAACATTGAAGAAGTCAAGAAAAAAAGGAGGGAGGAGCTGTCAGCTGTTTCTAAAGATGACTACAAAAAATGTTTCGAACAGTGGAAGCACCGGTGGGACAAATGTATCAGTTGTAATGGAGAGTATTTTGAAGGGGATAAGGTTGTTTTGTAAAGAATTTGAAATAAATAGCTTTTAAAAAATAATTCCTGCTTTTTTTGGGTACCCCCTCGTATGATTTTATTTATTTATTTATTTGGCATACATTTATACACCGCTCCTTCCAGCGATCAGAAGCTTTATAGTATTTAACAGGTTTTTTATTTATTTTATTTAACAGGTTTTAGTCAAAGCGGTTTACATTGTAACTTAAAGTTGGTAATGTTCATTAAACAGGGACATTGATAACTTGGATTCTTCTGAGGCAATGGAGGGTTAAGTGACTTGCCCAAGGCCACAAGGAGTGCTAGTGGGAATTGAACGCTGGTCTCTTGGTTCCCAAGCCAGTGCTTTAAACACTAGGCTACTCCTGCAATCCTTATGACAACATAAGAAACGTGGTTAGGAAAAAGTAAAAAGTTAAGAGGTTAAGGTTTACATCAGGCCTGGACACTGATAACCCCAATACTGGACTTCTGCAATCCGATATACCTCGGACTACCAAAACAAGCTCTCAAACCACTACAGCTGGCACAAAACACTGCAGCTCGAATCATATCCGGAGCCGCAAGGCAGGAGCACATCACACCTACACTAAAGGACTTACACTGGCTCCCAATCATTGCTCGCATCAGATACAAGACTATCATAAACCTATTTAAGATAAAAGAACACACATCAGCCAACAGCCTCCACCTGATCATACAACCGGAAACCAGCGCACGTCCCAGAAGAAGTCAAACACGCAACCGAGTCAGCACCCCAAATGAGTACAAGCACACACGCAAGGACACAACAGACAGAGCTCTCTCCATGGCTGCTCCAACAATATGGAACAATCTACCGGACGATCTAAGGGCAACTCCAGACCTCAAAGACTTCAGAAAACAACTGAAAACCATGCTGTTCATAGAGCACTATGGTCACATCACATAACCTAAGAGAATGGATAACAGCACTCCAATCCTCCCAAACAACTGAATATATATAAAATATGATTCTAGCACCACTGTAAATAGCCCACCCTGTATATAGCTCAAACAAATCAAGCACCCAACACATCCCTCACACAACTAAGTTTTATCCTCACTGCATGTACAACACACACACTTTACCTGATTGCTTGCTGTGATACCACCTTGATTATTAAGATAAGGCGGTTTAGAAATACTGTTAAATAAAAATAAATAGAAGAAGATAACCTGCAGTGAGTAGTATTATGCAAGATAGTTGAAAGTAGCTTGCAATGAGCAGTAAAGTAATCACTGGAACTCCTGCATGCACAGCAACTGAACAAAACAGCAGAGGGGATTCTCCTGTATAAAAACAGAGAGAAAACAGACAAAGGGAGCGGAGATATTCCCGTCCCTGTCTGATGAGTTGTTCAGAGCATGCAGTGAAGGATAACAAAAAGTCTACACTGGAAAGAAAGAGAAGTGTTTCAGTATGGTACCCACTCAAGCAGGGGAAACCCTGGAAGAGAGGGGGTTGGAAGGTGACTTACCATATGGTAAGTCAGCTGAAGGAAAAGATGTCCATGTGGGGACAGAAACTATCATGGGATAGTTGTAACCTCCCTTCGTAGTAGTAAGAAGGGGAGAATTCTGTAACCCATGGACAAAAGTATCCTAACAGCTTAGCATACTGAAAAAGAAAAAAACAGTGTAGAGTTTGAAGAATAAACTTCTGCTAAGAAGAAGTTAACTGTAGATTGTAACATACAGGAACCTATGGTTGCTGGTTATGATTAGACTGGTTAGAGTCTGGAGACTTCAGACTAGGATGAGATGTCCCTTGCTTGGGTACATCTAGAGGATGGGCAGGAGAAGGGTGAAACCTTCTTTTCTTAGGGAAAGAAGGTTTGGTAGGACATTTCCTACGTCCTGGGGAAAAAGAAGGCTTAGGATGGTTTCCAGAACCAGGGAAGTCAGTGGAGCAATGAGCAACCTGACGTAAAGCCTCTCTATTGAAGAGATTTTCTCCAGTACAAGGAGAATTACCCAGTGTATGTTGTGCCCATCTGCTCAAGTCTGAAGCTTGCACCCAGGCTTTACAACGTGCTCCAATGGCAATAGCAGAGGATCTGCTAACAGACTCAAAAGAGTCTAGAGAAGCACGAGAAAGAAACCAAGAGATATTCCTGCTATGATTAAGAAGCAAGGAATAGTCAGTGGCCTTAGGCTCTGACAAAAAAGGGGACAAAAGAGATAATTTCTCTGTGACCTCCTGAAGTGTCAGACTCATATAAAAAATATATGAGATAATTCTTGAAGCCAGCATAGAAGTTTGGAAGGTTTGACGTCCAAAGGTATCAAGTGCTTTAGATGCACGACCTGGCGGATAAGAAGAATGCTTCTTCTTGCTTCTTATCTTCCTCATTGCTGATTCCACTACAATGGAATGATGTGGAAGTTGTTTTTTTTTGAAACCCCGGAGAGGGAGGCACCTGATACAGAACATTAGTGGCTGTAGAAGGCGAAGGAACCTTTAAAGGTGATTCTCACATCCTCAGAAGAAGATCCTGCAAAGAATGATGTAAAGGAAGCATTATATTTTCCTTTTCTGCAGGAGCTTGGTTAAGAGTAGAGTCAGGAATAGGAATGGCAAGAAAGCTTGCCATGTCAAGGAGAAATTTCTGAAAAGAAGGATCTCCAATGGGAACTATCCTGCTAGATGGACAGTGATACTGACAGTTCTGATTCGAGGCAGTTAGTACTGCATCGTCAGTGCCCGGTATCGATTCCAAGCTAGGCATAGAAAGGATCGATGGCACCGATGGAACTGCAGGAATCGATATCGATACCGATACCGGTATCGGAGACGGTAATGTCATCGAAGCAGTAATCGGGGACTGCTGAAGCGGTACCGAGGTAGCCAGAGAGCCTTGGTAAATATCCTCGGTACTGCGTAGTCGGAAACGATATGGGTCGGTTCCGAAACGCGCCGGTACCAAGTCATCTAGACTGGATATCGATTCTAGACTCGGCGTCGAAGGGAGCGAGTCTATCGATGCATGTCTCTAGAAGGTACCGACGTCGGTGGTGGTATCGGCGATGCCGAAACAGGAAAATCAATTGGAGTCGTATCGATCGGTACCGAAGGTACCGAGGACGGCCGATGACGATTCCTGGTGAAGAGTGGAACACTCGACACCGGCACCGAAGTCGGGGTATCGGTACCGCAAGTCGATACCAACCCCGAGCATGGCTAAGATACAGGAAAGTCAATCTGGGTCGTACCGATCGGCCCCGAAGGTACCGAGGATACAAGATGACGATCCCAGGTGCAGAGTGGAACACTCGACACCAATGCCGATGCCGGGGTATCGGTACCGCTCGAAGCCGGTACCAACCCCGAGCATGGCGGAGATACAGGAAAGCCAATCTGGGTCGTATCGATCGGCCCCGAAGGTACCGAGGACACCAGATGACGATCCCTGGTGAAGAGTGGAACACTCGACACCGGTGCCGATGCCGGGGTATCGGTACCGCTCGAAGCGGATACCACCCCCGAGCATGGCTCAGGTATGTTCTGTGAGGGGTGAGCCCCAGGAACAACCTGAAAACCTGAAACCCCATAAATGCTTTGGAGCCCGAAGACTCCCGCCGGGGTTTTAATGCCAATGGGGTCTTGAGGGCAAGGCCGGAGCCGTCATCATGCTTGGCATGAGACTTACTCTTCAAGAATTGGCTAGTCTTAACAGACTGTTTGTGGGTTACCTGATGATCCTGGAGAGAAGAATAAACCGGTGTCCTCACCTCAGGAGGAAAAACGGCATCGAGGGAAACTCGAAAAAGGGAAGGTCTTCTCCCAACAATACAGCCTGATGGATCAGGGGAAAAAGGGTCAGGACCCAAACAGGTTAGACACCAAGCATTGGAGACTAAAAAGAAAATGGAAATTACACATACCTGGTAATTGTAGTTCCTGGAGGGTCCAGTTTAGTCCTCCACATCCGGGTAGTGCACCTCCTCCCGCAGCCAGGAGACTGGACCAATCAAAATCCTGCCTTGTATGATGTATGCTATTGGAACTCCCATCAGCCCCCAGTAAACTAGTAACAAAGCAGACTTAAAGAAGCAACACATGAAAGTATCAGAAATACATAGTAAAAACCAACTCTTCCCCCCGAGAAACTAATATCATGCCGACTCCCTCCCCAAATGAGGAAGCCAGAACGCGACACAGCGCGTCTACCTGCCCTCCAGAAGAAAAGAGACACTTGAGATCAGGCAGAAGAAGACCATAAAAAGAATGACGCCCGCGAAAATAGCGTATCGTCTGTAGCTCAAAAGCGCGCCGAAAGAATGAATCGGAGATATGGGCGGGAAGGAGGACTAAACTGGACCCTCCAGGAACTACAATTACCAGGTATGTGTAATTTCCATTTCCTGAGCGGTCCTCCAGTTTAGTCCTCCACATCCGGGATGTAACAGAGCAGTCAACACCGGGCGGGACCTTGCCACCCGGCGCGCAGTACTGACGAACCAAAACGAGAATCCTGAGTGGCAAGCACATCCAAGCGGTAATGCTTACTGAAAGCATGCAGCGTGGACCACGTAGCCGCTTTACAGATGTCCGCAGGAGGAACCAAGCTATGTTCCGCCCAAGAGGTTGCCTGAGCCCTGGTCGAGTGGGCGCGCAGACCCTCCGGAACCGGCTGACTCTGCAATAGATATGCCGAAGCAATCGCCTCTTTAATCCAGCGAGCAATAGACGCCTTAGACGCCGCCTCACCCCGCCGCGCCCCGCCAAAGAGCACGAAGAGGCGGTCTGTCTTCCGGAAAGACTCAGAAACTTTCAAGTAACGGCGAAGGACACGCCGGATATCCAGATAGTGCAGACCACCGCTAGCCAGACTGTCCGGACCGGCCCGCAGGACCGGAAGAAACACTGGCTGGTCCAAATGAAAAGGCGAAACCACTTTGGGCAAAAAGGATGGCACTGGACGAATCACCACACGATCCCTAGAAATGGCTAAAAAGGGCTCCCTGCACGAGAGCGCTTGCAACTCGGAAATACGCCTCGCTGAGGAGATGGCCACTAGAAAAACCGTCTTCAGCGTCAGATCCTTAAGGGACGCCTGCCGCAGAGGCTCAAAAGGCTCGCGAACCAGCGCCCGCAACACCAGGTTCAGATCCCAGGAAGGAATGGACACCCGACGCGAAGGCCGCAAGCGGAAAACAGCCTTGAGAAAACGGATGACGTCCGGGTGAGACCCTAGGCTAATACCCAACACTTTGCCTCTGTAACAAGCGATCGCTGCCAGCTGAACTTTGAGAGAACTGGCCGCAAGACCCTTATCAAAACCGTCCTGTAAAAAGCTGAGTACTACAGGTACGGAGGCCGTCGCCGCGCGGATACCATGCCGGGAACACCAATCCTCAAAAATTCTCCACACTCGAATATAAGCGAGAGATGTGGAAGTCTTCCGCGCTTGAAGAAGGGTGGAAAGAACTGCAGGAGAATAACCCCTCTTCCTCAGCCGAGCCCTTTCAATGGCCAAACAGTAAGCGAGAAGCGATCCACTTGGGGCATTCGAAGGGGCCCCTGAAGCAGAAGGTCTGGGAGCGACGGTAGATGCCAGGGAACCCCGTCGCGCAGCCGCACCAGGTCCGCGTACCACGGCCTTCGGGGCCAATCCGGCGCCACCAGCAACACGCACCCCCGGTGAGCCTCGATGCGCTTGACGACCCGACCGATGAGCGCCCAAGGAGAGAAGACATAAAGAAGAACGCTCTCTGGCCACGGCTGAAGCAGGGCATCGATCCCTTCGGACATGCGCTCCCTGCGCCTGCTGAAGAAGCGACCTGTCTTCACCGACTGAAATGTTGCCATGAGATCCAGGACGGGCGGACACCATCGATGAACTACTTGAGAGTAAATTTGCGGGTTCAGCTCCCACTCCCCGGGATCCACCCGCACCCGGCTGAGAAAATCTGCTGTCACATTGTCCCGGCCCGCGATATGCGTCGCTGAGATCGCCGGCAGCCGTGATTGAACCCAGTTGAACAACGCCGCCGCCTCGGTCTCCAGGGCCACACTTCCAGTGCCCCCCTGTCGGTTGATGTAGGCCACCGTTGCCGAGTTGTCCGAGAGAATCCGTACAGGCTTCCCCGCTACCAACTCTTCGAGGGCTAGCAGGGCGAGCTGGACCGCACGCAGTTCGAGACGGTTGATCGACCAAGATGCCTCCCGGAGAGACCACGTCCCCTGAGCAAAGCGGCCCTGGCAATGGGCTCCCCAGCCGGAAAGACTGGCATCCGTGATGAACGGAATCCAAAGGGGCGTCTCCAAGGGAAGCCCCCTGCTGAGGTTCTTTGGGCACAGCCACCACCGGAGAGAGCAGCGCACTGGCTTCGGGCAGGGCAATCGCCTGTTCAACGAGTCGAACTGATTCGACCAGCGACGCAGCAGGGCGCTCTGGAGTGGTCGCATATGAAAGCGCGCCCACGGAACCACCTCCAGGGTCGCTGCCATAGTGCCGAGAAGCCGAAGGTACCACCAGGCGGACGGAGCGGGCATTGCTAGAAAAGTGCGCACGAGACCCCGCAAGGCCAGGACACGGCGCTCCGGCAAGCACACCAACCCTCGTGCCGTGTCGAAGATGACTCCGAGATATTCGAGGGATTGAGTAGGCCTCAAGTGACTCTTCTGTTCGTTGACCACCCAGCCGAGCGACCGCAGAAGAGTAACCACCCTGTCGGTGACCTGTACACTCTCGCCACTGGACTTTGCGCGAATCAACCAATCGTCGAGGTAAGGGTGAACCAAGATGCCTTCTTGGCGCAAAGCCGCAGCGACCACCACCATAACCTTTGTGAAGGTGCGAGGAGCGGTAGCTAGACCAAACGGCAGGGCTCGAAACTGAAAGTGTCCCCACGGGAAAGCAAACCGAAGGAACTTTTGATGAGACAGTCGAATGGGAATGTGCAAATAGGCTTCCGAGAGGTCGAGGGACGTGAGAAACTCTCCGCGACGCACCGCCACAATGACCGACCGCAAGGTTTCCATTCGAAAATGAGGAACCCGGAGAGCGCGATTCACCCCCTTGAGGTCCAGAATGGGGCACTACAAAATAAATGGAGCACTACAAAATAAATGGAGTAGTGACCGGCGCCGTGCTCGGCAGACGGGACGGGGATGACGGCTCCCAAGGACAAACGCCTGCGCAAAGTCAAGTGAATCGCCTGCAGTTTCTGCTCGCCCTTGCAGGGGGAGAGAACAAAAGAATCGGGGAGCGGGCACGCAAACTCCAACGCATAGCCTTCTCTCACGATCTCCATCACCCATTGATCAGAGATAATTTGGGCCCAAGAGGGAAGGAAATCGCGCAAGCGACCCCCGATGACGAAACTTCCCTCTGGGGCCCGCCTCGCTTCATTGTGGCTTGCGACCAAAGGAAGAGGCGGAGGCGGCGGAAGCCCCCGAAAAGCCTCGGCCCGCACCTCGAAAACCTCGAAATCCTTGGGTTCTGGACCCAAAACGGCTGCGTTGGGAAGACCACAGGCGGGAAGAACGAAATCTACGAAAGTCCCGAAATTGTCCCCGCGTGGGCGGTGCGTTCCTTGTGAGCTTTGGCTTATCCTCTGGCAGCCTACCGCCCTTAGACTCCCCGAGGTCCTTAACCAACTTATCCAGGGCCTCTCCAAACAATAATTTGCCCTTAAAGGGAAGCTTACTGAGGCGGGATTTAGAAGAGCCGTCAGCCGCCCAGTTTCTCAACCATATAGACCTCCGAGCCGCCACCAAAGAAGCCATGCTATTAGCCATAGTCCTAATCAAATCATAATGCACATCTGCGAGGTACGCCGACCCAGACTCCAGCCGTGTCAGCTCTAGCAAACCCTGCGGATCCAAGCCGGAACCCGACCGCAGACGCTGAGCCCAGCGCAAGCAGACTCTAGCCACCCAAGCGCCGCAGATAGAGGCTTGCAAAGATAAGGCATTCGTATCAAAGGCTTGCTTCAACAAGTTATCCACCTTTTTGTCCTGCGCATCCTTTAGTGCCGCACTGCCCTCCACTGGAATGGTGGTCTTTTTAGTCACCGCCGATACCGCTGCATCCACGCGCGGAGACAAACTTTTCTTTGTCTTTGTCCGCCAAGGGATAGAGACGGTTCATAGTCCTTATCCCCTTCAGACCGGAGTCAGGCTGATCCCACTCAGTTTGAATCATTTGCTCTACCACTCGGTGGACGGGAAACACCACCTGGGAGTCCCGCACGGCTTGTATGAGCGGATCCTCCAAACCGTCGTCCTCCATAGGCCTCGTGACCCCAAGATTAAGGGTCTGAAGAGACTCCGTGATCAAGGGAACCAGCTCTTCTCTACGAAATACCCGAATAATGCGGACTTGATCTTCCGGCTCCGGAATTTCACCGTCTTCTAACTCCTCAGGATCAGCATCCAGCTCAAGTTCCGCATCCACCTCTGGCCAAGCCTGATCTTCCGGTTCAGGTTCATGGTCCATGGTCCGAAGGCGCTTGGGAGCAGGGTGAGGAGAGCGCCGGGGCTCCCCTCCCGAGCCCGAAGGCAGAGGCGCCGGCCAGGGCTCCGGAAGCTTACCAGACCGACTTAAGCGAAAGGCCTGGTGCATAAGAAGAACAAAGTCCGGGGAGAATCCCTCTGAAGGGAATTCCGTAGGCTCCAGGGAAGAAGTACTAGCCAGACCTTTAGGAAGGGCCGCCGAGCAAGAGGCCAGGGGACCAGGCGTGGGCTCCACTTCCGTCAAGACAGAGGGGCCGGCCGCGTCAGGCAGCTCCTTCAACTCCAACTGCTGTTCCATATCTGAAGAAACGGAGGCACAGCCCCGACAGATGCCAGAGTCAGCCACCGCTCCCCTGCGCGATCCGCAGATGACGCACTGCGGTCTAGCGGCCATGGAAGGGCAGAAACTGCTGCAGAAAGATAAATGCAGACCAAATTTACCCCAAGGAAAGCCAAAAGAAACGCTACCGTTGTGGGCTATGGAAATCAAAAATTTTTTTTTTTTTTGTAAACTATACAATCTGAAAGTAGAGATGCAGGCAGCCAAAATCGCTATTGCAAAATGACGAAAAAATGCAAGGGGGACCGGTGCACAGCTGAAACCTCCGGCGGGAAAGTAAAAAGAAACTTCAAAATGGCCGCCGGCTGTCTGCACCGGCAAAGGAAAAACGGCGCGAAAAACCCTGAGGCAATAAAGTGAAAGAAAAAATTGATAAAACCAAGTAAAATAATGACAATAAAAGCTAAATAAAAAGCAAGGAAAACACGCGATCCGCGGTGCACGGGCACCCGCCGAAATAGACGGAGCTCCGCTGAACGCCGGCTCACTGCTCGGACCGTGAGCGGGAGTCCAAGCAGCCCCGACTTACCAGCAGAGAGGAAAAGTGGAGTAAAGAGACCCCAGGAGCCCCGAGAGATCCAAGAAGACAGGAGAGGTCTGTTGCAGGCAGCTCTCTTCCCCGTGCAGTCAAGGGGAGAGATGCAGCCTGACTGACAGCTAGCAAAACCTCCTGAGGGTAGGCAGAAGGCTAAGGCTGTTCTGGCTCCTCACACCGGCTTGCCCCCGCATGGCCTTTTTTTTTTTTTTTTTTTTAAAGAAATTAAAGGGACATCTACCTAAAAAAAAGAAAGATAACAGAAACCAAAAACTCCAACAAAAAACTCTCTAGTGTTGCTCCCTCAAAGGGTCCTAAGTAAGCCTAAACAGGCAGACACGTCCTCCAGCTGCAAGGAGACTGTACACACTGGGGGCTGATGGGAGTTCCAATAGCATACATCATACAAGGCAGGATTTTGATTGGTCCAGTCTCCTGGCTGCGGGAGGAGGTGCACTACCCGGATGTGGAGGACTAAACTGGAGGACCGCTCAGGAAACTATGTTTCCACAGTGAAGGCACTTCTTAGGGGAAGAAGGCTCCATGTTGGAGAGGCCTGGTAGGCCCAAAAGGTTAAGACAAAAACTGAGGAGAAAAAATTTCTCTAATTTTAGAAAAGAAAAGAATAAAGTACCGGCGGTACCGGTATCGGCGGGAAAGACAGCCGCGACCACAAGAAAACAAGGAAAGAAGAATTTTAAAGAAAAAAGTTTCTGCGGTGACAGGAGGACGTCCTGTCGGCTCAGCGGAAAAACGAAAACTGAGGAGAGGCAGTGGGAAAGGCGGTAAGTCAGCGCGCAGGCGCGAGGGATGCTCCCAAAAGCTTTCTGATTAGATGCTGGGGAGCATTCCCGTGCAGGCTCCGTCGGTACTGACGTACCCATATGTGAAGACTCATTCCTGCTTGTTCCTGGAGATGAGCAAAAACCCTGGCAGGTTAAATAGAGCAGCACAAATAAGGCAGGCAAAGAAAACTGGAAAAGAGTTGGGTGGAAGCAAAAGCTAAAAAAAAAAAAAAAAAGTTGCAGATACATTTCAAGCAAAAAAAACCTGTGAAGCAGTCAGCTGCATACAGTAACATAATAAACACAACATCATAGCATAGCATACAGTGACATAGCATATGACGGCAGATAAAAACCAGTATGGTCCATCTAGTCTGCCCAGCAAGGCTTATGGTGCATCCGCCGCTCTGTGCAAGTCACCCTTCCCCATGCCTTTGTTTAGGCGTGTACCCACCGCTCTGTGTAGGTCACCAATATTTGAGATATAAGAGAAAATTATGTTTATTTTGATTTTATCCTGTTGCTATAAAGGGATCTTCTGTGTCTGCCCCACGCCATTTTGAATTTTGTCACTGTATTAGCCCCCACCACTTCCATCAGGAAGGCATTACAAGCATCTACAACCCTTTCAATGAAAAAGTATCTCCTGACATTGCCTTTCAGTTTACCTCTTTGCAGCTTCATGTTATGCCCTCTAGCTTTACAGCTTCCCCGTCTTTGGGAGAAATTTGTTTGTTCATTAATACTCTAAGTATTTAAAGGTCTGAATCACCTCTCTCCTGTCCCTCCTCTCCTCCAGGGTGTACATATTTAGATCTTCAAGTCTCTTCTCATACGTCTTCTGACGCAGGCTCCAAATCATTAGGGTCACTTTCCTCTAAACAGTTTCCAGTCTTTTATATCCTTTGCGAGATATGGTCTCCAAAATGGAACACAATATTCCAAGTGAGGCCTCACCAGCGACTTGTACAGTGGCATTAGTACCTCTTCCTTTCTGCTGGTAATTCCTCTCTGTATGCAACCCAGCATCCTTCTGGCTTTTGCCACCGCCTTGCCACCTTGAGATCCTCAGAAACAATCACTCCGAGGCCCTTCTCCTGGTCCGTGCACACCAATCTCTCGCCCCTCCATTCACATACAATTCCCTTGAATTTCTGCTTCCCTAATGCATGACACTCTACTTCCCCCAAGCATTAGACCATTCTTCCAGCTTTTGCAGATAAAGCACATTTATTTACCTGTAACAGGTGATATCTGGGAACAGCAGGAATAAGTCTTCACATATGGGTATCGTCGGTACCAACGGAGCCTGCGCGGGAACGCTCCCCAGCATCCAAAAGGAAAGCTTTTGGGAGCATCCCACAGCGCCTGCGCGCTGCCTTCCCGCCTTTCCTAACAGCCTCTCTCCAGTTCGAGTTTTAAAGCTGAGACAAAGAGAGAGTGAGGAAAGGAAAGAAAGATAGAGAGATACAACTCCTAGGGGAGGTGGGTGGGTTGTGAAGACTTATTCCTGCTGTTCCTAGAGATCACCTGTTACAAGTAAGTAACTGTGCTATCTCCAGGAACAAGCAGGAATGAGTCTTCACATATGGGGACTCCCCAGCTAGAGATGCCTGGGAGATCACCCAGGTTGTGAGTCCCTGGGAAGGGCTCTACCTCCACCCATGAATCTCAGGCATCCAGCCAGGGATGGAGGGTAGGAATTGGTTAGGTATGGAACAGGTGTTTGAGAACAGCCTGACCAAACAAGGCATCCCGGCGGGAGTCCTTGTCCAAGCAGTAATGGGCTGTGAAGGTATGAACCGCGCCCAGGTGGCCGCTCGACAGATCTGGTCGATGGACACAGAATTTAGATGAGCCATAGAGGCTGCCATGGCCCTCACATTGTGAGCTGTGACATGGCCCTCCAGAGAAAGGTTCTTACTCTGGTAGGCGAAAGAAATACACTGAGCAATCCAATTAGACAGAGTTCTCTTAGAGACTGGAAGTCCTAAATGAGAGGGATCAAAAGCAACAAAGAGTTGAGAGGACTTTCTATGTTGCTGTGTCCTTTGTAAGTAAAAAGCAAGAGCTCTTTTACAATCCAGGGTATGAAGATTCCTCTCTGCACTTGAAGCATGAGGTCCTGGAAAAAAGACAGGTAAATAAACCTCCTGGTTCAGATGAAAAGGTGAGACCACTTTAGGCATAAAGTGTGGATTAGTCCTGAGGACTACCTTGTCATGATGGAACCTTGTATAAGGAGGATTAGCCACCAAGGCTTGCAGCTCACTGATACGGCGAGCTGAAGTGACTGCAATGAGAAAAATAACCTTCCAGGAAAGAAATTTCAAGGAGGTAGTGGCTAAGGGTTCAAAAGGTGGCTGCATAAGCTGGCCAAGAACCAGATTCAAGTCCCATGCCACTGGAGGTGGCCTGATGGGAGGTTTAGTCAAAAGAAGGCCTCTCATGAATCTTGCTATAAGAGGATGAGAGGAAATAGGTTGTCCATTGAGAGGTTTAAGGGATGCTGCAATAGCACTCAAATGGACTCTTACTGAATTTGTTTTAAGGCCTGCATGGGATAAATGCAGCAAATACTCTAGTAAAGAATTCAGAGGTATTGCAAGAGGGTTAAGACCCTTCTCTGCACACCAAATGGTAAACCTTTTCCATTTAAAAGCATAGGAACGTCTAGTGAAAGGCTTTCTGGAAGCATGAAGGATATCCTTCACTTGCTGAGAAAGATGCAAATCTTGAAGGTCTGGGCCTTCAGCAACCAGGCTCTGAGGTGAAGAGACTGGGGATTTGGGTGCCACAACGTTCCCTCCTCCTGGGACAGGAGGTCTGGAGCAGATCCCAAGTCCAGGGAGGGAGCTTGGGAGAGATGCAGAAGTAGAGGGTACCACACTTGGCATGGCCAATGTGGTGCTATGAGGATCATAGACCCCTTGTCTCTCTGAAGTTTGAAGAGTGTCTTGGGAATTAGGGGAATGGGTGGAAAGGCATAGAGGAAGTCTTGCCCCCAATGAAGGAGGAAGGCATCCCTGGCCTGAACTCCCTGACACGGAATCCTGGAACAGAACCGGAGAAGTTTGGCATTCCACGGACTTGCAAAGAGGTTTATGTCCGGGGTTCCCCAAATTCGGAAGATCCTGGCTATCTGGTCCCCAAGGAGGGACCATTCGTGTGGGAGCAGAACTCCACTGAGTCTGTCTGCCCAAGAGTTTTGAACCCCTGGAAGATACACTGCCATGAGATGAATTTGATGCTTTCTGGCGAAGGCCCACAATCTCATAGCTTCGTTGCAAAGCGACAGAGAGCCAGTCCCGCCCTGCTTGTTCATGTAGAACATGGCTACTTGGTTGTCCGTGTGGATGAGGACTGTCTTGAAGCTGAGCAGGGTTTGGAAGACTCTGAGCTAGAAAAATTGCTCTGAGCTCTAAGAGGTTGATCTTTATCTTTATTTAAAATTTAATATACCGCCTGAACCAATTGGCATACAGCGGTTTACAATAAAAGCAAAAAAACGGGACTACTGAGAAAGAAACAGAAAGGAACGCCATTCATGTAGAGTAAAGAACAGTGGAGAGACAGACCAACAAAGTATATTAAAAATAAAAGAGAGATAAAAGACAGACAGACAGTCAGGTAGTCATAGAAGGAGGGGGGAAAAGGAAGGTCAAAAGCTGTGCAGAAAAGATAGGTCTTAAGACAAGCTTTGAAAGTGGAGAAGGAGGATTCCAACCGTAACGAAAGTGGCAGTGAGTTCCAAAGACGGGGACCAAGAAAAAAGAAAGCAGAAGAACGTGTGGATTCGAGACGAGCCTGAGAAGGAGGTGGAAGAAAAAGACGATTCATGTGAAGAGATCTAAGCACTCTGGAAGGACAAGAGAAATGGACCAGATCGGAGAGATAGAGTGGAATACCAGTGTGCAAAGACCGGTGCACGAAAATCAGGATCGTATACTGTATGCGAAAAGGGACAGGCAACCAGTGAAGACGAAGAAGCAAAGGGGTAACGTGAGCCGATCGGGGAGAGTGAGTCAGAAGACGGGCTGCAGTGTGGTGAACTAGTTGAAGGCGACAAAGCTGAGTAAGTGGAAGACCGGCTAGAGATGCATTACAATAGTCCAAACGAGAAACCACCAAAGCAAGAAGAAGTGTAGTCATAGAAGTGGGGGAAAGAAAAGGCCGAATTGCTCGAAGTTGACGTAAAGTGTGAAAAGAACGTTGCACAACGGAAGAGATATGGTCTCTAAAAGTTAAGGCAGAATCCAAAGTGACACCAAGATAACGCAGAGATGTGACCAAGGGAATAGGCCCAGCAGGAAGAGATGGGGACAAAGAGGCACCTGCAGTGAACCAGATTGCCGAAGTCTTAGCCAAATTGACGTGTAAAAAGTTATCCGAAAACCAGGAGGAAATTGCAGAAAGACAAGTATCAAGAGGACCAATATCTGGAGTGAGTGAACAGGTGTGAAAAAGGAGAAGAATATTATCGGCATAGAAATATGCAGAGATACCGTGCTGCTGTATAAGTAAAGCAAGAGGAGCCAAGAAAATATTGAACAACAGAGGAGAAAAGACAGAACCCTGGGGAACACCGCAGTGAAGAGGCATGGGGGGAGAAGAGTCAGAACCAACAAGAACAGAGAAAGAGCGATTACAGAGAAAAGAGTGAAACCAATGGAGAACTGACGCAGAGAGACCAATAGAGCTGAGACAAAGAAGAAGAGTGCGATGATCGACAACATCGAAAGCCGCAGAAAGATCAAGTGCAACAGCAACAGAAATAGAGCCCCTATCGTGAGCGACATGCAACTCATTAAGAAAGGATATAAGAATAGATTCAGTGCTATGCCCAGAACGGAAACCAGATTGACGGGGGTGAAGAACCAAAGAATCCTCTAAATGTGCAGAAAGTTGAGAAAAGACCAGTCGTTCCAAAAGTTTAGAAAGAAAAGGAAGATTAGAGACAGGACGCCAGTTAGACAAAGTGGAAGGGTCCAGAGAGGGTTTTTTCAAGAGGGGGCGGATCAAAGCGTGCTTCCAAGGTGAGGGGAAAGAACCAGAAGACAAACAGGTATTGAAAAGAGAGAGGACTAAAGGAAGCAGGGCCAGAGAAGGTTCAGAAAGCCATTGTGAAGGAATAGGATCAGAAGGACAGGTGGTTTTTCGAGCCATAGAGAGAGCATGGGACAGCTCAGAAAGGGTAATTGGACGAAAAACAGACCAGCAGTGTGAGAGAGGGGGGGTAGGAGAAGGGGACAGAGAAACAGACGGGACTGGGGAAAGGGGGGGGAGGGGGAGAAAGAGGGGGAGGACAAGAAGGGAAAAGCTGGCGAATAGTGAGGACCTTGTCAGAGAAGAGGCCAAGGCAGTCGGAGTGGGACTGGAAGAGGACGGTGGGAGAGGGGGTGCCGAGCTGGGGAATGAAGACGTAGCAGAAAGAGAATGAAGAACACGGTAGAGTTGACGGGTGGAATTAGCCGAAGAAGAAACAAGCTCAGAGAAATAATCGTGTTTGGCTGCATGCAACAGAGAACGATAATGGGTATGACAGTAGCGAAAGTGTGACAGAGAGAACGCGGAAGGGTGCTTACGCCAACAGCGAATAGAACGCCGAAGGTAGGAGCGATGAAGACGGAGTCGAGGATGAAACCAAGGGGAGTTGGAGCGGCCGTGTCGGGCGGGTTTAGGATGAAGAGGGGCAACCTTGTCTAAAGCAGAGGTAAGAGTGGTATTCCAACACTGGACCTGGAGATCAACCGGGAGTAGATGGAAATTATCAGGGAAAAGCTGATCAGAAGGAGGGAACTGGTGAAGTGAGTCAGGCGTATATGACGGCGCAAATGGGGAGGAGGTGCAACAGAGGAAACAGAAGGAAGGGAAATAGGACATGAGAGGGTAAAGGAAATGCAGAAGTGATCGGACCATGGGAGAAGTTGAGAGGAAAAAGAAGAAAGAGTGATGGGTGAGCAGCGGCGCGAGATCACAAGATCCAAAGTGTGACCAGCCGTGTGAGTAGGAATGTTGATAGAAAGAAAGATCAGAGAGCAGGGAAATAAAAAAGAGATCACGCTGAGAAGAAGGGGAATCAACATGAAAATTAAAATCACCAAGAAGCAAAAGATGCTGGTATCTGAGAGAAGCTTCAGACAGAGACAAAAGAACAGAGTCCCATAAAGGGGAGGACAGGGTAGGCGGAACATAGAAGAGAAGGATGTGCAGAGGAAAGGGGGACTCCAGCAGAAGCAAAAGCGCCTCAGGGTAGGGGAGAGGGGAAGGAAGAACCTTGCGTAGGGAAAGGGAGGAGCGATGGATCACCGCAAACCCCCCACCAGGCCTACCTCGGCGAGATGTTGCAAAGAAGGAGAAGCCCGGGGGGAGGCAACGATTCAAAAAAGGCTCCTCTCCATCCCTAAGCCAAGTTTCGGTCAAAAACAAAACATCCAAGGAACGTTGTGATATGAGGTCGTGAATGAGCGTGGTCTTAGAACGAAGAGAGCGACAATTTAACAAAGACAACTGGAGGAGGAAAAGTTGGGAGGGGGAAGGAAAGCCAGGAGAGGGCGGAAGAGATGACTGGGTAGAGAGACAGGAAATAAGATTCGAAGAACGACACGCAGCAATATCTGCTAGGACGGGCAAGGGGGAGGGGGAAGGGAGTCTCCAGCCCCACATAACAGGGATAGCAGACATGACACAACAGGCAGTAAACAGATATAGCATTAAAAGCAGAGAGGCCTGGTTGTTGATAGCAGGAGTACCCTTGCGAGACGACAATCCGACAGCAACAGAAACGTCAGATGGCAGCAAACCAAGGAACAGCGGGCCACAGTTCTCGCCCCCAGACTCGCCCCAAGGAGCTCGACCAAGGAGCACGTAGAGATGTCTCCTCTAGCACGTATGCAGAGATGTCTCCTCTAGAGACCAGATGCCTTGAGTGGAGAGATCTTGAAGATGAGCTCTCCAACCTCTTGGAGAGGCATCTGTTGTAAGGGTTGCTTGGGGTAACACCTGTTGAAAGGGGGACCCCAGCAACAGATTTTGAGTGGACTTGCACCAGTGGAGGGACCAAAAGAGGCGACTGGAGGTTGCTATTTTGTCTTGACAGGCAACCTGATGCCTGGGTCCATTGGGTGGACAGAGTCCACTGAGCTGCCCTCATGTGAAGGCGAGCGTACGGAACCACATGCACAGTGTAACATCTCTCGAGCAGTTAAATGGGATTTTAACTGAATTTGTGAGGCTAACTGCACCAAGCGTAGGCAACGGGCCTGGGGAAGATAGGCCCTTGCAGTTGTGGTATCCAGCAAGGCCCCTATGAATTCTAGAGACTGAGTAGGGGTGAGATGGGATTTTGGAAAGTTTATTACAAGTCCCAGATACTGAAGGATACGGCTTGTGCAGGTTAGAGAAGTCTGGGCCTCTGACTGGGATGGAGCTCGGATGAGCCAGTCGTCCAGATATGGGAATACGAATATCCCTAGAGTGCGTAGAAATGCAGCTACTACTGCCATGCATTTTGTGAACACCATTGGTGCAGAGGCCAGACCGAAAGGAAGCACTCTGTATTGATAGTGCTTCCCTTGATAAAGGAACCGAAGGAACCTTCTGTGTGTTGGATGGATGAGGACATGGGTGTACGCATCCTTGAGGTCTAGAGAGCAAAGCCAATCCTGACTCTGAAGGTATGGAAGGAGAGTACCGAGAGAAATCATCTTGAATTTCTCCTTGCATAGAAACTTGTTCAGTTCTCTGAGATCTAATATGGGTCTGTAGCCCCCTGTTTTCTTTGGGATAAGAAAGTAGGGGGAGTAGAACCCTGAGCCCTGTTAAAGAAGGGGTACTTCTTCTATTGCCCCTTGGGCAAGAAGGGTAGTAATCTCCTGACCCAGAAGGTCGAGGAGAGATGTTGGAGAATTGAACTGTCTCACCATGGTGTGAGGAGGAAGGTTTAAGAAATGAAGCTTGTACCCCTCCCTTATGATGGAGAGGGTCCATTGCTCTGCTGTGATTTGTTTCCATCTGGGAGCAAAGTAAGCCAACCTTCCTGGAATGGTGAGAGGCTCTGGATGTTCTAGAGCCAGAAAGGCTAAGTTCTCTAGTGGAAAGTCAAAGGCCCTGAGGAGGCTGAGGCTGTTGGGCCGTAGCAGTCCTAGCAGCCTTAGGCTTGGCCTGTTTCGGTTGCTGCTGTCTCTTTGTAGCAAAACGACCTGCAGAAGATGACTGCTGACCATAAGCAGAATAATATTTCCCTTTTTTGGGAAAAAATCCCTTTTTGAACAGCTTTTCTTAAAAGGAGCAGAAGTAGACTTTGAAAGTCTATCTAAAGCAGAATTTTCAGCATCCATTTGGGTGGCCTTTGCTTGCCAATCTTTGCCAAAAAGGTTTTCACCTGTACAAGGAAGATTTCCTAGTCCATCTTGAACCCAAGGTTCCAAATCAGAAGCTTGTAACCAAGCAACTCTGCGTGCACATATGGCAATGGCCGAGGCTCTGCTGGCACCTTCAAAAGAGTCAAAGGCTGCACGGTTGGAAAACTTGGAAATATCCTGGGCATGTTTGAGCCAGGTGAGGAATTCTTCCCTTTTATCTTCTGAAATAAAAGGAGATAAAGTTTGCAGGTGATCTGTAACTTCTTTTAGAAACATCCCCATATAGAGACTATAGGAGTTGATTCTGGCAACAAGCATACTAGCCTGGAAAATTCTCCTGCCAAAGGCATCTAAGGTTCTGCATTCTCTTCCTGGAGGAGCAGAAGAGTGCCTTTTTGTACTCTATCTTCTTCATAGCAGACTCCACCACAATGGAGTGATGAGGAAGCTGAGTCTTATGGAAGCCAGGACAAGGAGGAACACGATACATGGTGTCCAACCTGCGAGAATGAGGGGAAGTGGTGAGAGGAGTCTCCCATATGCCCAACATGTGATCATACAGAAAGCACAGTTACTTACCTGTAACAGGTGATCTCTGGGAACAGCAGGAATAAGTCTTCACAAATGGGTACGTCAGTACCGACGGAGCCTGCACGGGAATGCTCCCCAGCATCCAATCAGAAAGCTTTTGGGTGCATCCCTCGCGCCTGCGCACTGCTTTCCCGCCTTCTCCACTGCCTTTCCTCAGTTGAGTTTCATAGCTGAGACAAAAGGAGAGAAAGAGGAAAAGAAGACAGAAAGATAGAAACAACTCCTAGGGGAGGTGGGTGGGTTGTGAAGACTTATTCCTGCTGTTCCCAGAGATCACCTGTTACAGGTAAGTAACTGTGCTATCTCCAGGAACAAGCAGGAATGAGTCTTCACATATGGGGACTCCCAAGCTAAGATGCCTGGGGCCCTAACATGTTGAAGATTGAAAACATGCTACACCTCATATGACCAGGCATCCTGAGGATGGAGGGTAGGAGTTGAAAGGAGAGGAGCTGCTGAAAAAACAGCTAACCTAAGAGAGGACTACCCGGAAGGAGTCCTTGTATGTATGATCATTATCAAAAGAAATACTGAAATGAACTAACATCATAATATTGAAATGAACAATCACCATATGATGCTCACCTACTGGATTGCAGGAAGTAGAGAGGCTGAGGTGGTCTACTGGGGATCCAGTAGAGAAATGTTCAAGGTGACCTCACTGGAGTGAAGGTGGAGGTCAACATCTGGAAGTGAGAGGTGACCCCAGGATTCAATTGGGGTAACACAAACACGGCAGGTCTTCAGTGGGAAGCTTCATGGAAAGCTGAAAACTCTTTTGGCTACAGAAGCATTTAGAGGTAGGAGCAAAAGAGGAAGACTGACCGATCTGGACAAACAGACCTAGTCCCTGAGGGAGGAAAGGGTATGAAAAGAACCCCATACTCCCAGGAAGGACAGATGTTGGAGGAATTGAACCTGAAATCTACTGAAGATCTAAGATGTCTTTCCTATCTGGTGAGAGAGAGGAAGACATTGGCTTCAGGGATACTTCAACCTAGGAAACAGTAGGGCTGTCAGTTCTACAGCAATGGTTGAGTGCAAAATAGCCGAAACATACTGTGGAACAGTATGAAACTGTGCAAGCCCACTGTCAGAAATATACAGGAAGGTAAAAACCTTTATGAGTATAGACAGTTAGGAGATAAGTATGGAAATACATATCTACCTATAAAAGTATTTGGAGAGATACACACATATATGTAGAGATATGTGTATATATGTATATATATATATATATATATGTATATAGATATATGGATAGATCTAAAATAAGATCTAAAGGGTATAGCATATGCACAATTAGCTGACAGGCAGACACATCTATAGAGATGTATATAGGTATATATATATATGTATATAGATATATATACTTGAGTATATAGGTTAAATGATAAAGGAATGCTATCCAGTGAATTATCAGGATGGTTATGTGAAAAAACAGAGGATAATAGTAGTCTGTAAACAGCAAGTCCGGAGTCCTGTGGAACTCCAGCATGGTAAAAGGACAGAAACGCATGGAAGGAGATACCAGGTTGACCCACGTGAGGGACAAGGAGGTATCAGGCGTTTTTCAGATTAATATGTGCTGTCCTTGAAGTAATAGGATACCATGGGGACAAGCTGCAAGAAAAAAGAGAGTATTCCTAAGGAATGGGATAACTCCCAGACTTTCATTTGGAGAAGGCATATGTCCTCCTCCCTCTTTTTTTTTTTTTTTTTAAGATAGCAGGGTATGAAGAACCCCCACAGTCATAGGAGATGACTGAGGAAACATTTTTCAACCATGATGGATATCCATTTGAGAAACTTCATGCTCTCTAGCAAGGGCCCATACTGGAAAGCTTCTCAGTAGGATTGCAGAGAGCATTATGCAGGAGAACTGGGATGTAGAACTGGCTGATGGAGAAAAACTGCCAGCCACGTCCATTACATGCCAAACCCAGAGATTGGAGATGGCAAGGGTAAAGTGTAAGAAGCCTGTAGTGAAAAAGATTATCCAAGAAAGATGTAGAAAACTATCTTGGAATCACTACTAAGGCAAGATAGGAGTGGTGGAAGATAATACTGGGACTTGTGGCAAAGTACCAGTAGGGAAGCAGTGGAACTCCTGCATGGGCAGCTACTGAATAAGGTAACAGAGAGAGTCTGTCTGTATCAAACAGAGATAACAGACTGAACAAAGAGAGCAAGCTGTCTCTGTCTGCAGAGCTGCCCAGAAAAAGAAAAGAGTTTATTCAGGAGAAGAAACTCTACAGTGGAAAGAAAGACAAGAAAAGTCTTTCAATGGTAGGGTACCACTCTTACAGGGGAAAACCCTGGCGAGAGGGTAGAGCTAGAAGCTGAAGAAGGACTTACCACATGGTAAGTCCATGGAAGGAAAAAATTCATGCTGGTACAGAGAAACTATCATATGATAGTTGCTAAACCTCTCTTCTAATCAAGAAGAGGTGGAAAACTCTGTAACTGATAGACATGAATAACCTGACAGTTCAGCATAGTGAAGAGTAAAAGGATTTCCTGAGGATAGGAATACCTGAGCAGAGTTTTGAATGGAAAAACAGTGAAAATCTCCTGCTGAAAAGAAATTAACTGCAGTTATAAAAAGTAATCAGAAACCTATGGTTACTGTGTTTATTCAGCCTGGCTAGAGTTTGGATTCTTCAGACCAGGTCGAGATTTCCCCTGCTTGGGAACATCCGAATGATGGGCAGGTGAAGAGGAAAACCTCTTTCTTTTAGGGAAAGAAGGTCTGGTAGGGCATTTTCTACCTGCTGAAGAAGGAGAGGGCTTAGGATGGCCCTCAGATACAGTGAAGTCAGTGGAGCAATGAGCAACCTGACGTAAGGACTCCTTATTGAAGAGATTTTCTCCAGTACAAGGAGTATTACCCAGTCTTTGTTGTGCCCATCTATTCAAGTCTGATGCTTGGAGCCAAGCTTTACGACGTGCTCCTATGGCTATAGCAGAAGTTCTGCTAACAGACTCAAAAGAGTCTAGGGAAGTACGAGAAAGAAACCAAGAGATATTTTGGCTATGAGTAAGAAGTAAGGAATAGTCTACAGCCTTGGGCTCTGATAGAAAAGGAGTCAAAAGAGATAATTTCTTTGTGACCTCCTGAAGGGATAGACTCATAAAGAAAATATATGAGAGAATCCTTTTTGCCAGCATAGATGTTTGGAAGGTTTGACGTCCAAAGGCATCCAGTAATCTAGATGCACGCCCTGGCGGGAAAGAAGAATGTTTTTTCTTGCTTTTTACCTTCCTCATTGCTGATTCCACTACAATGGAATGATGGGGAAGTTGAGGCTTTTGAAATCCTGGAGAGGGGGGCACCTGATACAGAAGATCAGTTGCTGTAGGAGGTGAAGAAACCTTTAAAGGTTTTTCCCATACCTTCAGAAGAAGATTCTGCAAAGAGTGATGCAAAGGAAGCATTACATTTTCCTTTCTTGCAGAAAAACCCTGAGAAGACTCATAGCCAGGGATAGGAATATTAAGGAAGGTTGCCATGTCAAGGAGAAACTTCTGAAAAGAAGGATCTCCGATGGGAACCATCCCTGGACAGGTTAAACCTGAAAAGGAAGCCTGGGGACCGGAGGATATACCTGTCCGGTGCAGAACAGGATTTGCAATGGATGGATACTGGAACTGGCAATTATGAGTTGTCAGAAGTGCATCATCCATGCCCGGAATCGACTCTAAACTAGGCATAGAGAGGAGCGATCCAGGTGACAAAAGCATGGAAGGAGCTGGTTCCGATGATGCTGTAGATACCGGCATCGATACCGATACCGGTAGCGAAGACGCCGAAGCAGATATCGGAGACAGCTCAAGCGGTACCGAGGTAAGTAAAACTCCTTGGTGATTATCCTCGGTACCGTGTATGCGGAATCGGTAAACATCGGTTCCGAGACGCGTCGGTACCCAGTCATCTAGACTAGAGCGCGATTCCAGACACAGCATCAAAGGGAGCGAGTCTATCGATGCATGTCTAGAGGGTACCGACATCGGTGGTGGTATCGGCGATGTTGCCGATACAGGAAAGTCGGTCCGGGTCGTATCGATCGGTCCCGAAGGTACCGAGAATGCCCGATGACGATTCCTGGTGAAGAGTGGATCACTCAACACCGGTGCCGATGCATCAGTACCGCTCGAAGCGGATGCCACCACCGAGCATGGCTCAGGTATGTTCTGTGAGGGGTGAGCCCCAGGAACAACCTGAAACCCATGAAATGCTTTGGAGCCCGAAGACTCCTGCCGGGGTTTTAATGCCAATGGGGTCTTGAGAGCAAGGCCGGAGCCGTCATCATGCTTGGCATGAGACCTACCACTCAAGAATTGGCTAGTCTTAACAGACTGTTTGTGGGTTACCTGATCCTGTAGAGAAGAAAAACCCGGTGCCCGCACTTCGGGAGGGAAAACGGTATCGAGGGAAACTCGAAAGAGGGAAGTTCTTCTCCCAGTTTTGCAGCCTGAGTGTTCAGGGGAAAAAGGGTCAGGACCCAAACAGTTTAGACACCAGGAATTGGAGTCTAAAAAGAAAACCGTGCTTCCACAGTGAAGGCACTTCTTAGGAGACGAAGGCTCCATGGTGGAGAGGCCTTGTAGGCCCAAAAAATTTAAAGACAGAAACTGAGGGAAAAATCTCCTTGAGTTTAAGAAAAAGAAAAGAAAAATCCACCGGCGGTACCGGTGGCGGCGGGAAAAACAGCCGACCACAAGAAAACAAGAAATAAAGAATTTGAAGAAAAAGGTTTCTGCGGTGACAGGAGGACGTCCTGCCGGCTCCGCGGAAAAACTAAAACTGAGGAGAGGCAGTGGAGAAGGCAGGAAAGCAGTGCGCAGGCACGAGGGATGCACCCAAAAGCTTTCTGATTGGATGCTGGGGAGCATTCCCGTGCAGGCTCCGTCGGTACCGACGCACCCATATGTGAAGACTCATTCCTGCTTGTTCCTGGAGATTCTCATGTACTGGTAAAGTGGCTGCCTCTTTAGGAGCCTTAGGATATTGTAAAATATCTAATTTTTTGGCTCTAGGCTCTGTCTCAGGGGCCACTGAGATGGAAAGGCCCCTGGCCACTTCCCTAATGAAGTCTTGAAAAGACAAGTCTTCTGGAGGAGACATTCTCCTTTTTGGAGAAGAGGGCTCCTGAGGATGAATCACTGATGCTTCGACAGAGACCTCTGATTCATCGGAGTCTTCAGAGGAATCAAAGTATCGCCTGTCTGGATGCTCCTGCAGAGCCCGATACGCGTACCGGGTGGTATCGACATCGGGAGTGATCGGTACCGCTTCAGTACCGATGGGCATCACAGAACAGTGTACCGCTGCAGTCGACACCGAAGCGGATGTCGATGCAATCGGTACCAGCACCGAAACCGATGTCGGTACCGGCGCCGGAGTCGGTACTGGCAACGGAGTTTGTTGTGGTACCGAAGGCGTCGCAGCTTGTATGAATGCCGTGATGGCATGCTGCATGGTCAGGATATTCTGATCCATTGACGCAACCAATGTCTGGATGTCGTTACCAGTGGGAACCACCGGTACCCCAGAACATGGCAACAGGTGATCGGTCGAGGCCGAGCCATCGATGTCAACCTGTGACCCCATAGATAAAGCTTTGGAAGCCGGAGCCTCCCGCCGGAGTAATTTTGCCGGTGCGGATTCCTCGATGGCAAGCCCGGAGGCATCTCGATACTTAGAGGGAGATCTACCCTTCGAGGACCAGCTGGATTTAAGTTTGGTTACCTGAGATCCATGTGAGGAAGAAGCAGCCCTGGAAGACGTCGATGCAACCGAAGCTGCATCCGAGGGAAACAGGGTACTGAGCTTAGCTGCTCGATTCTGTAGACCTCTTTTAGACATCATGGAGCAGGACTCACAATCCGCAATGGAGTGGTCAGGACCTAAACATTTTAGACACCATTCATGGGTGTCAGTGACAGAAATAGTGCCGCTGCACTTCATGCATTTTTTAAACCCAGAGGCGGGCTTTTCCATGAGGAAAAATTTCCTAGGCCTAAGGCCAAAGAAGAAAATGCACTGAAGTGAGAAAAAACAGTAGTTTTTTTTTTTTTTTAGAATAAAGAAAGAAAAGACCGGCGGTACCGGTCCAGCGTCGAGAAGGCAGACGCACGACCAAAGAAATAAAATAAAATAAAGAAATTCTTCAGCGAGGACTTTCAATGTTGCTGTGTTCTCTTCTCTGTAGGATAAAAGTCTAAGGCTCTTTTACAATTCGAAGTATGAAGGTTTCTTTCTGCATTAGAGGCATGGGCCTCGGAAAAAAATACAGTCAAACCTCGGTTTTCATTTGCCCCGGTTTTCATACGCTTCGGTTTTCAACGTCTTTTCTGACTGAGATTTTGTCTCGGTTTTCATGCATTGCTTCGGTTTTCAACGTCTTTTGACTGAGATTTTGTCCCGGTAGCAGGGAAGAAAAGCTGTCAACGTAAGCAGGAGATGTTGCATGAATGTGGGAGGCAGTTCTTTCTCTTGCAGGGTACGTCTGAAGCTATATCATTAAGATTTTCTGCCATTCTGAAGCATTGAGCAGATAATGTAAAGGTATTTTAATGGACTGAATTCAATGTGATTCCGAAGAGAGCTGGGCACAGCAGCTTGTCAGGGGTGGCTAAGGCCAGATGTTAATATACTGTACTGTACAGTACTGTACTTAGCTTGCTTTCAGTGATGTTAAATGTTCATTTATCCATTTCATTAGTCATTTATATTTATTTCTCATTGTTTTCTGTATGTAAAAATATAGTTATTCTCTATAAAATGTATTTTTTGTGAATATTTTTGGGTGTCTGGAACGGATTAATTGGATTTACATTATTTCTTATGGGAAATATTGCTTCAGTTTTCATACGTTTCGGTTTTAGTCAGACTTTTTCGAACAGATTAATCATGAAAACCGAGGTTTGACTGTACAGGAAGATAAATTGATTGATTTAAATGAAAAGGCGAAACCACCTTTGGCATAAAGTGTGGATGAGTTCTAAGAACAACCTTATCATGATGAAATCTAGTATAACGAGGATCAGCCACTAAAGCTTGCAGTTCACTAATGCGACGTGCAGAGGTGATTGCAATTAGGAAGATGACCTTCCAGGTCAAAAACTTAAGGTTTGTAGTGGCTAAAGGCTCAAAAGGCGGCTTCATGAGCTGCCCGAGAACTAGATTTAGATCCCATGCCACCGGTGGTGGCTTAATGGGAGCTTTGGTTAATAGCAGACCTCTCATAAATCTGGATATAAGTGGATGAGAGGAAATTGGTTGTCCATTCAGAGGCTTATAAGAAGCTGCAATTGCACTAAGATGGACTCTAACCGAATTGGTCTTTAGACCAGAATTTGATAAGTGAAGGAGATACTCTAGATAGTATCAATTCTTAAGGTATGACAAAGGGATTTAATCCCCTCTTGGAGCACCATATAGTAAAACGTTTCCACTTGAAGGCATAAGATCTTCTTGTGGAAAGTTTCCTAGAAGCCTGAAGGATATCCTTTACCTGTTGGGACAGGGTGAAATCCTGGAGGTCTAAGCCGTGAGATGCAGGGACTGGGGATTCAGGTGCCATAGCGTCCCATCCTCTTGGGAAAGGAGATCTGGAGCATGCCTTAACTCCAGAGGTGCAGCTTGAGAGAGATGTAGAAGCAAGGGATACTACACTTGGAGTGGCCATCGTGGCGCTATGAGAATCATGCGACCCCTGTCTGTCTGAAGCTTGAAGAGTGTTTTGGGGATGAGAGGAATGGGTGGGAAGGCATAAAGGAAGTCCTGACTCCAGTGAAGGAGGAAGGCATCCTTTGCCTAACAATTGTGAACCGGAATCCTGGAACAGAACCGGGGAAGTTTGGCATTCAGTGGACTTGCAAAGAGGTCTATGTCTGGAGTGCCCCAGAGATGAAATCTCTTTGCCACTTGGTCTAGGTGGAGTGACCACTCGTGAGGCAGCAGTATTCGACTGAGTTTGTCTGCCCAAAGGTTTTGAATGCCTGGAAGATATACCACTAGAAGGTGAATTTGATACTCTCTGGCGAGGGCCAACAGTTATAAAGCTACGTTGCACAATGACAGACAGCCTGTCCCGCCCTGCTTGTTCACATAGAACATGGCATGGAACCTTGTCCATGTCTATGTCCCTCCTCTATCAAAATCATCAATGTTGCTCTCCTGGTGACGGCCCTACCCTATAACTGATTAAAACCCCCCCTCCCTTTATTTTTTACACCGCTTTGACCCGGTGAAAAGCGGGATATAAATACAGTTAAATAAATCAATAAATGGCTACTTGATTGTCCATCTAGACTAGGACTGTCTTGTAGCTGAGCTGGGCGTGGAATACTCAAAGAGCTAAATAGATTGCTCTTAATTCCAGGAGGTTTATGTGTAGACCAGCCTCCTGTGGAGTCCAGGTGCCCTGGGTAGAGAGACGATTCAGGTGTGCTCTCCAACCCACCTGTGATGCATCTGTTAGGATGGCCTAAAAGAGGGTTTGATGAAAAGGAGACCCCACCGTCAGATTTTCTAATGATTGCCACTATTGGAGAGACAAAATTAGTCGTTGAGAGTTTATTATTTTGTCTGATAAATGACCTGTGGCCTGTGTCCATTGTGTGGATAGGGTCCACTGAGCTGCTCGCATGTGGGACTATATGAACTGTGGATGCCATATGTCCCAGCAACCGTAGTAGCTCTCGAGCAGTTAGGGAGGATTTCCACGCTGCTTGAGAAGCTAGGTGCATTATGCGAAGACACCGGGCCTGTGGAAGGAAAACCTTTGCCTGTCTGGTATCTAGACAGGCCCCTATGAATTCCAGGCATTGGGAAGGAACAAGTTGGGATTTTGGGAAGTTTATTACCAACCCCAAGTATTGGAGGATTCGCACTGTGCGAGACAGTGCAGTGCCAGCCTCTGCAACTGTAGGGGCTCGAATGAGCCAGTCTAAGTAAGGGAAGACGAATATCCCCAGGGTTCGCAGAAATGCAGCTACTACTGCCATGCATTTTGTGAATACCCTTGGTGCTGAAGCCAGACCAAAGGGAAGAACCCTGTACTGGAAATGTTTTCCCCTGAAAAGGAATCGTAAGAATTTCCTGTGATCTGGATGGATCAGAATGTGAGTATATGCATCCTTTAAGTCTAGAGAGCACAGCCAATCCTGGCTTTGAAGGTATGGCAGAAGGGTTCCTAGAGAAATCATCTTGAACTTCTCTCGAAACAGGTATTTGTTCAATTCTCTGAGGTCTAAAATGGGTCTGTGTCCTCCTGTTTTCTTTGGAATAATGGGTTGAAGAATGGGTACCTCCTCTATTGCCCCTTGGGCAAGAAGTGTTGAGACCTCATGAGCTAGCAGATCGTCTGCAGAGGTTTGAGAATTGAATTGCCTTAGAATTGTAGGAGGGGCATGCTGTGAAAATGAAGCTTGTACCCTTCTCCTACAATGGACAAAGTCCAATCTTCTGCTGTTATTTGATGCCATCTGTTGGCAAAGTGGCATAACCTGCCTGGGATATTGGGGGGTTGGGGACCCCTCAGAGGCAGGAAGGCTAAGCTCTCTAGGAAGGACTCAAAGCCCTTGAGGGGGCTGAACCTGCAGAGCTGGTTGGGCTCTCGGGCCTTTTGGCTTCTTTTGCTGTCTAGTTTGTCCCTTTAGGGCAACCTGATCCTGAGTCTGACTCTGCTGGGTATACAGTATACAGTAGTTAATCGTTCGCAATACAACCGCAAACGAAGGATGCAATGGATCTGGCATCCGAAGAAAAGAGGGTACCGAGCTTTGCAGCCCGGTTCTGTCTTCCTCTTTTAGTCATCCCCATACAGGAGAGACATTCAGATAGAGAATGTTCAGGCCCTAAACATTTAAGACACCAATCATGGGTGTCAGTGACGGAAATGGTACTGCCATACTTAGTACTTTTTTTAAAACCACTAGTTGGTTTTTCCATGATTTAGGAATATGGGGCCTAGTGCCCAAAATGGCGCCTAGCACCAAAAAAGAAAAGTTTCTGAAGAGAAACAGTTCAAAGTATAAAGGTTTTTTTTTGGAAAAGTAAAGAAAAGGCGGTACCTGTAAGCGTCGTGCGGAGGGAAACGCAACCACAAGGAAACAATTTTAAAGACGGAATTTTCTGCAGTGACAGGGTATGGATCCTGTCGGCTCCGCGGAAAATGAAGAACTGAAGAGGGACAGTTGGAAAGGCGGAAAGGCAGCGTGCATGAGCTGAGGGATGCTCCCAAAAGCGTTCCTATTGGACGCTGGGGAGCATTTCCGCGCAGGCTCTGTCGGTACCGACGATACCCATATGTGAAGACTACATTCCTGCTTGTTCCTGGAGATAGGACATTATCTGGTAAGTAAAAGGTCACCTTCCATACTGTCCTACTACACCAGTCCAAACGAATGGGATATACAAAAGATACACCTCCACTGGACGGGAAGACGACTCAGCAGTTCGCAAGACCTTGGAGCCAAAGGCTGTATTTTCCCGAGTATTGATATCCAAGCTGTAATGCTTATCAAAAAGTTGAATGTGATGGTGACAGTGCGACCCAACAATGTCTAAAGGGGTTACAGAGTGACACTACGTCCCTGAGGATGCTGGCGCCCGAGAAGAATGGGCATGCAAACCCTCTGAAAACAGTCGGCTCCATAACAGACATGCCGAGGCAAATGCCTCCATGATCCATGGTCCCAAGGTAAACTCAGTTGTTGCAACACCCTCACATGGGCCAGTAAACAGCATAAAAGATGATCAGACTTATGAAAAGGAAGCCATAACCTCCCAGTCCCTAAGACGAACCCTCCAGAAATCCACAAGGCAAGCAAACCAAATGGTTCACATGAAAGGGAGATATTATCATGGGCAAAAGGAAGGTACAAGCCAAATGGAAATGGCCACCTCTGAAAAGAACAAATATGGATTCCGGCAAGACATCAAATACAAATACAAAACAATCATAAACATATTCAAGATCAAACAACACACCTCAGCCAACAGCCTGCACACCCTCATACAGCCAGACACCAGCACACGCCCAAGAAGAAAAAGAACCTCCAACCGAGTCAACACCTCTAGTGACTTCAGAAAAGCACGCAAGGACACCACAGAAAGAGCACTCTCTCTGGCTGCCCCAACAATCTGGAACACCCTCCCAGACGAGCTGAGATCAACGACGGACCTCAAGGACTTTCGCAAACAGCTGAAGACAACGCTGTTCATAGAACACTATGGACACGTCACATGATCAATCTATCTACCACGAACGACCACACCCCCCCCCCCAGATACACGGACAAGAGAATGTATAACGGCACATGTTGTTTCCTAACACTAAACGTATAGAAGATTGTATTATAGCACATGTTGTATCATAGCGCACAATGTACATAGCTCAACCTAATTAACACACAAACACTCAAACTACGATATAACCCGCACTGCATGACTACACTATCACCTCTTTTTGATTGTTTTGCTGTGATACCGCCTTGATTGCAAGATAAGGCGGCATAGAAATACTATTAAATAAATAAAATTAAATAAATAAATAAAGACAGCACCTGCAACTCAGAAATGCACCTTACCAAACAAACTTCGACCAAGAAAAAATTCTTGGGAGTCGAGTCCCTCAGAGCACCACTCTTCAGAGGCTCAAAGGACTCCAATGCCAAAACCCTGAGCACTAGAAAGAACAATTAGGAAGGAGCAAAAGGCCAGAAGGGAGGATACAGACGCCAAACCCACTGAAGAAAACATAAAACATCTGCGTGCAAGGCTGAAGACTTTCTAGCCACCGGACCACAGAAACAGGACAAGACTGCCATCCAGACTTTCAGGGAGGTAAGGGAAAAGGTGAAATTCGACCAGTGGTTCTCAACCTTTTTTGTACCGCGACCCTTTTTACCACTGGTCAACTTGTGACGACCCCCAATGATAAAATCAAATGCGTCTCTATTCCTTTACCTTTAACGCATTGTCGCTGTAATCATTTGTTGAATTATTAATATATTATAGGCCTTTGCAATATCATTTTATTTATAAAATGTACTTATTTAAACCACAATAATTAATCACAATAACAAGTAACAATATTTGATTTCAAAATTATTATGATTTTGTAGTCAACGGTTTTAGTATGCTTTATTCAAAAAGAATGACGAAGGGCAATGGTGTGAGCTTCCTCGACTATGGCGATTCTGAGAGCCACCATATATGAAGCTTCAACAGCGGCTATGTTTTGCTGGTGGAACTTTCCGCCAATATCAAGTCTGTTTTTCTTGATTCCATCAGCCTTGTTCTTAAAATACCAAATATCCTTGCCTACAAAGGTGGGATGCTTACTGTCAAATGCCGTTTCAGTTTGTTTGGCTTCATGGATTCTGCTGACAGAACTTTGTTGCAAATAAAGCACAGTTACTTACCTGTAACAGGTGATCTCTGGGAATAGCAGAAATAAGTCTTCACATATGGGTATCGTCGGTACCGACGGAGCCTGAGCGGGAATGCTCCCCAGCGTACAATCAGAAAGCCTTTGGGAGCATCGCACAGCGCCTGCGTGCTGCCTTCCCGCCTTTCCCAACTGCCTCTCTCCAGTTCGAGTTTAAAGCTGAGACAAAGAGAGAGAGAGGGGGAAAGAAAGAGAGAGAGCTACAACTCCTAGGGGAGGTGGGTAGGTTGTGAAGACTTATTCCTGCTGTTCCCAGAGATCACCTGTTACAGGTAAGTAACTGTGCTATCTCCAGGAATAAGCAGGAATGAGTCTTCACATATGGGGACTCCCTAGCTTTAGATGCCAGGGGAAGGCCCCAGAAGTTGTGTGTCCCTGAGAAGGGCTCCACTTCCCCACATGGATCTCTGGCATCCAACCAGGGTTGGTGGGTAGGAGTTGATTAGGTATGGAACAGGTGTTTGAGAACAGCCTGACCAAACAAGGCATCCCGGCGGGAGTCCTTGCCCAAGCAGTAATGGGCTGTAAAGGTATGAAACGAGGCCCAGGTGGCTGCTCGACAGATGTCGCCGATGGACACAGAGTGCATATGAGCCATAGAGGCTGCCATGGCTCTCACATTGTGAGCTGTGACATGGCTTTCCAGAAAAATGTTCTTACTCTGACAGGTGAAAGAAATACACTGAGGAATCCAATTCGATACTGTCCTCTTGGAAACTGGAAGTCCCAAATGAGAAGGATCAAAAGCAACAAAAAGTTGAGAGGACTGTGTATGTTGCTGTGTTCTTTGCAAGTAAAAAGCTAGAGCTCTTTTACAGCCCAAGGTATGAAGATTCCTCTCTGCACTTGATGCATGAGGTCCTGGAAAAAAGACAGGTAGGTATATCTCCTGGTTCAAGTGAAAAGGTGAGACCACTTTAGGCATAAAGTGTGGATGAGTCCTAAGGACTACCTTGTCATGATGGAACCTTGTATATGGTGGATTAGCTACTAAGGCTTGCAACTCACTGATGCAACGTGATGTGATTGCAATGAGAACGACAACCTTCCAAGAAAGAAATATCAAGGAGGTGGTAGCTAATGGATCAAAAGGTGGCTTCATGAGCTGTCCAAGAACCAAGTTTAAATCCCATGCCACCGGTGGTGGTCTAATGGGCGGCTTAGTCAGGAGAAGGCCTCTCATGAATCTTGCTATGAGAGGATGAGAGGAAATAGGCTGTCCATTTAGAGGCTTAAGAGAGGCTGCAATAGTACTCAAATGGACTCTTACTGAATTTGTCTTAAGGCCTGCATTAGACAAATGAAGAAGATACTCCAGTAAAGATTTCAGAGGTATCGCAAGAGGGTTAAAACCCTTTTCCAAAACACCAAATCGCAAACCTCTTCCACTTGAAAGCATAAGAACGTCTAGTGGAAGGCTTTCTGGAAGCGTGAACAATATCTTTCACTTGCTGAGAAAGATCAAGATCTTGGAGATCTAGGACTTCAGCAACCAAGCCCTGAGATGCAGAGACTGGGGATTGGGATGCCACAATTTCCGTCCTCCTGAGATAGGAGGTCTGGTGCAGACCCTAACTCCAGGGAGGGAGCTTGAGAGAGATGTAGAAGTAGAGGGTACCACACTTGGCGTGGCCAATGTGGTGCTATGAGGATCATGCGACCTCTGTCTCTCTGAAGCTTGAATAGGGTTTGGGAATTAGGAGAATGGGTGGAAAGGCATACAGGAAGTCTTGACCCCAGTAAAGGAGGAAAGCATCCCTGGCCTGAGCCCCCTGAGCCGGAGTTCTGGAACAGAACCAGGGAAGTTTGGCATTCCACGGACTTGCAAAGAGGTCTATGTCCGAGGATCCCCAAATTTGAAAAATCTTGGCCACCTGGTCTGTATGCAGAGACCACTCGTGTGGAAACAGAACTTGACTGAGTCTGTCTGCCCAAGAGTTTTGAACGCTTGGAAGATACACTGCCAGAAGATGAATCTGGTGCTCTCTGGCGAGGGCCCACAGTCGCAAAGCTTCGTTGCAAAGTGACAGAGAGCCTGTTTCCCCCTGCTTGCTCACGTAGAACATGGCTACCTGATTGTCCGTATGGATAAGGACTGTCTTGTAGCTGAGCAGGGTACGGAACACTTGCAGAGCAAGGAAGATTGCTCTGAGTTCCAAGAGATTGATATGCAGACAACTCTCTGTGGAGACCAGGCACCCTGGGTGGAGAGGTCCTGCAGATGAGCTCCCCAACCCATTGGAGAAGCATCTGTTGTAAGAGTTGCTTGGGGCAGTGGTTGCTGAAAGGGGGACCCCAGCAACAGGTTTTGAGTTGACTTCCACCACTGGAGGGACAAAATAAGACGACTTGTGTTTGCTATTTTGTCTGACAGGCAGCTTGATGCCTGGGTCCATTGGGTGGATAAAGTCATGTGAAGGCGAGCATATGGTACCACATGCACGGTGGATGCCATGTGGCCTAGCAACTGTAACATCTCTCGAGCAGTTAGAAAGGGCTTCAACACTGCTTGAGAAGCTAACTGCACCAAGCGAAGGCAACGGGCCTGGGGAAGATAGGCCCTTGCTCTTGCAGTATCCAGCAACACTCCTATGAACTCTAGAGACTGAGTAGGAGTTAGATGGGATTTTGAGATGTTTATTACCAGCCCCAAATACTGAAGGATAAGTATTGTGCAGGATAGGGATGTCTGGGCCTCTGACTGAGTCGGAGCTCGAATGAGCCAGTCGTCCAAGTAAGGGAAGACAAATATTCCCAGAGTGCGTAGAAATGCGGCTACCACAGCAATGCATTTCGTGAACACCCTTGGTGCAGAGGCCAGACCAAAAGGAAGCACCCTGTATTGGTAGTGCTTTCCCTGAAAGAGGAACCGAAGGAACCTTCTGTGGGTTGGATGGATGAGTACATGGGTGTACGCATCCTTGAGATCTAGAGAACAAAGCCAATTGACTCTGAAGGTATGGAAGCAGAGCTCCGAGAGAAACCATCCTGAATTTCTCTTTGACAAGGAATTTGTTCAATTCTCTGAGATCTAAGATGGGTCTGTATCCCCCTGTTTTCTTTGGAATAAGAAAATAAGGGGAATAGAACCCTGTGCCTTGTTGATGAAGAGGCACTTCCTCTATTGCCCCTTGGGCAAAAAGGAGGGTAATCTCCTAACCTAACAGGTTGATGAGAGAGGTCGGAGAATTGAACTGCTTCACTATCGTGTGAGGAGGCATACTTGAAAAGTGAAATTTGTACCCCTCTTTTATGATGGAGTGTGTCCAATGCTCTGCTGTGATTTGTCCCCATCTGGGAGCAAAATGACATAACCTTCCTGGAATGGTGGAGGGCTCTGGGCCTTCCAGAGCCAGAAAGGCTAAGTTCTCTAGCTGAAAGTCAAAGGCCCTGAGGAGGCTGAGGTTGCTGGGCCGGTGAAGGCCTAGCAGCCTTTGCTTTCTTCTGTTTGGGTGGTTGCTGACGTTTGATTGAAAACTGAAATGCAGAAGATGCCTGCTGACCATAAGCAGGATAAAACCTTCTCTTTTTAGAAAAAGCTGTCTTGTTGAACAACGTTTTCCTAACAGGATCAGCAGTAGACTTGGATCCAAAGTGGAATTTTCAGCATCCATCTGATTGGCTTTTGCCTGCCTATCTTTACCAAACAGGTTTTCACCGGTACAAGGGATGTTTCCCAACTCATCTTGGA
This sequence comes from Ichthyophis bannanicus, assembly GCA_033557465.1. Taxonomy (NCBI): domain Eukaryota; kingdom Metazoa; phylum Chordata; class Amphibia; order Gymnophiona; family Ichthyophiidae; genus Ichthyophis; species Ichthyophis bannanicus. The sequence goes on from CM066036.1 coordinate 702,731,194, forward strand.
CCCAGAGCTCCAAATCAGATGCTTGAAGCCAAGCAATTCTACGTGCACCTATGGCAATAGCCAAGGCTCTGCTTACACATTCAAAGGAATCGAAAGCTGCACGGTTGGAAAATTTGGAGACATCTTGGGCCTGTTCGAGCCAAGTGAGATAGTCCTGTCTTATCTTCAGAAACGAAAGAACTCGAAGTCTGCAAATGATCTGTGACTTCTTTCAAGAACATTCCCATGTAAAGACTATAGGAATTGATTCTTGCAGCCAGCATGGAAGCTTGAAAGACTCTACGTCCAAAAGCATCCAGGGTTCTGCATTCACGTCCTGGAGGATTAGAGGCATGTCTTTTTGCACTTCTAATCCTTCTCATGGCAGACTCTACCACAATAGAGTGGTGAGGAAGCTGAGCTTTATGGAAACCAGGACGAGGGACACGATACATGGTATCTAACCTGCGAGAATGAGGAGAGGTGGTAAGAGGTGTTTCCCACATCCTCAACATGAGATCATATAGAATCTCATGAATGGGTAAGGTAGCTGCCTCCTTAGGAATTTTGGGATATTGTAAAATATCTAACTCCTTGGCCCTTGGCTCTGTCTCAGGGGTCACAGTGATGGAGAAGCCCCGAGCCACCTCTCTGATGAAGTCTTGAAAAGACAAGTCCTCTGGAGGAGACATCCTCCACTTGGGAGAGGAGGGCTCCTGAGGAAGAAGCATCGCTGCATCGACAGAATCCTCAGACTCTTCAGAGGAATCAAAGTATCATCTGTCCGGATGCTCCTGCAAAGCCCGATACCCGTACCGACAAAGATCGGTACAGGGAATAACCGGTACCGGAGAATCGGTACCAGAGGGCATCGGAGGACAGGGTACCGGCATAGCGGATACCGATGCCGATGCCATCGGTACCGGTACCGAAACCGGAGCCGGTACCGGTGGAGTAGTCTGTTGCGGTACCAAGGGCGTCGATGCCACAAGGAAAGCCGCTAGACTGCGTTCCATGGACAGAATTCTCTGGTCCATCGACGCCGCCAATGCCTGGAAATTGGTACCGGTGGAGGCCACCGGTACCCCAGAGCATGGCACTAGGAGATCTGTCGAAGCCGAGCCATCGAGAACATCCTGGAACCCCGATGATGATGCTCTGGAAGCCGAAGCCTCCTGCCGGGGTACTTTTGCCGGTGCAGAATCCTCGAGGGCAACGCCAGAGGCATCTCGATACTTAGAAGGAGATCTACCCTTCGAGGACTGGCTGGATTTATGTTTGGTTACCTGAGATCCATGGGAGGAAGAAGCAGCCCTGGAAGACGTCGATGCCACCGAAGCCGCATCAGAGGGAAACAGGGTACTGAGCTTAGCAGCTCGGTTCTGCCGACCTCTTTTAGACATCATAGCACAGGACCCACAATCTGTGATGGAATGGTCAGGACCTAAACATTTTAGACACCAGTCATGGGTGTCGGTGACGGAAATGATACCGCCACATTTTGTGCACTTTTTAAAACCTGAGGCAGGTTTTTCCATGTTAAGGAAAAAAGTGTTTGGGCCTAAGGCCCAGACAATGCAAGTGCACCTGAAGAAAATGAAAAAACAGATATATATTTTTTTTTTTTTAAAAAGAAGAAAATACCGGCGGTACCGGTAGAGCGTCGAAGAAGGCAGACGCGACCACGAAAAGAAATAAAGAAATAAGAAATTCTTCTGCGGTGACAGGAAAGCACAGTTACTTATCACACACATGGAGCTGATCGCAATGGAGGACTGAAGAGCCCTTGAAAATCAGAGCAGAGCTTTGGAGTCCCTGCACGTGCAGAGGTGCAGCATATTGATTTTTAATGCTAATTTTTCACGGTTCTAGGCCAGCTCTGGCAGCCACGATCTCCAAAAGAGATTTTTGTGACCCCATTTGGGATCGCGACCCAGTTCGGTAAACACTAATATGCTCCCTACTTCAGGTGTAGCCAGCCCAAAAGTTGGTTTCAAGGTGTTGGCACCCTAGGCAAACCTTAAGATTTTATGTGCCTTCCCCCCAGCTGTCAAAATCTATTATTTAGCTTTGAATGCCTTGCTCTTTGTCATGCCCTGCCCCCCCACCCAAAAAAAAAAAAGAAGATGTCACCCTAGGCGACTACCTGGTTTGCCTGATGGTTGGGCTGGCCCTGTGTGAAGCAGGGGTCTGACCTAAGTTGGGTTAGTCCAGGTTGCTGAGTTCCTGGAATAAGCTTGAAGATTTCTGCCCCTATTCTACAGAATACAGAGCTCTGCTAAAAAGCTGCACAGAAACTAGCCTAAATCCTGAAGATGCTGGCAAGCTTCTAAGGACTGCCCCTGAGGAGACCACCATGTCAGAGGATCCATCTGTAGGGCCCTCATATGAAGTCTTGCCTAAGGCACGAGCGCCAACATGGCAGCCATTAAGCACAGCATTTTGAGATAATCCCAACCACCGCACATGGGCCTGCAACTTCACAATCCTGCCCTCTGAGGGGAAGACCATCCCCCCTGAAGGTGTTGAACCAAGCCCCCGTATACTTCAAGGACTGAGATGGCTTAGCCTGCTCTTGGCAAAGTTGATTATCCAGCCTAAATCCTGAAGATGCTGGAGCACCCGCTCTATCGCCTCGCAACTCTCCTGGAACAACTTGACCCAGATGAGCCAATTATCCAGATATGGATGAACGAGGACCTCTTGCCTGCCCCCATTATGACGATGACTTTGGTAAACACCAGAGGAACAGTGGCAAGACCAAAGGGTAAGGCCTGAAACTGAAAATGCACCCGTGGCACCACGAACCATAGATAACACTGGCGAGCAGGGTGGATAGCGTGTAAATATGTCTTGATCAAGTCCAGAGAGATCAGAAACTCTCCCTGCCGCACCCCCACTATCATGAAGCACAAGGTTTCCGTGCGGAAATGCAGGACCTTCAGGGTCCTGTTGACTCCTTTCAGACTGCATCAGATTCTTGTTAACATCTTTGTTAGAGATATTGCAGAAGAGCTGTAGGGTAAGGTTTGCCTCGTTGCAGCTGATACCAAAACTTGCAATAGAGTAGACACCCTGGAAGGTGTAGATAACATGAGAAGGGATCTAGCTAAGCTTGAAGAATGGTCTAGAATTTGGCAGCTGAGATTTAATGTTAAGAAATGCAAGGTCATGTATTTGGGCTGCAGCAGTCCAATGGAGCAATTCAGGAGACGGTGAAGTACTTCTGTCCACAAAAGAAGAGCAGGACCCTAGGCGTGATTTTGTCTGATGATCTTAAAGTAGCTAAACAGGTAGAAAAGGTGACAGCAAAAGCTAGAAGGATGCTTGGGTGCATAGGGAGAGGAATGGCCAGCAGAAGAAAGGGGATGATAATGCTTCTATGTAAGTCTTTGGTGCGACCTTATTTGGAGTATTGTCTGCAATTCTGGAGACCACACCTTCAAATAGATATAAACAGGTTTGAGTCGGTAGCAGAGGGTGGCTACCAAAATGGCTAGTGGTCTTCGTTATAAAGCATATGGTATCTATATGTATTCGCCCAGGGAGGAAATACAGTCAAACCTCGGTTTTCATTTGCCCCGGTTTTCATACGCTTCGGTTTTCAATGTCTTTTCTGACTGAGATTTTGTCCCGGTTTTCATGCATTGCTTCGGTTTTCAACGTCTTTTGACTGAGATTTTGTCCCGGTAGCAGGGAAGAAAAGCTGTCAACGTAAGCAGGAGATGTTGCATGAATGTGGGAGGCAGTTCTTTCTCTTGCAGGGTACGTCTGAAGCTATATCATTAAGATTTTCTGCCATTCTGAAGCATTGAGCAGATAATGTAAAGGTATTTTAATGGACTGAATTCAATGTGATTCCGAAGAGAGCTGGGCACAGCAGCTTGTCAGGGGTGGCTAAGGCCAGATGTTAACATACTGTACTGTACAGTACTGTACTTAGCTTGCTTTCAGTGATGTTAAATGTTCATTTATCCATTTCATTAGCCATTTATATTTATTTCTCATTGTTTTCTGTATGTAAAAATATAGTTATTCTCTATAAAATGTATTTTTTGTGAATATTTTTGGGTGTCAGGAACGGATTAATTGGATTTACATTATTTCTTATGGGAAATATTGCTTCAGTTTTCATACGTTTCGGTTTTAGTCAGACTTTTTCGAACGGATTAATCATGAAAACCGAGGTTTGACTGTACATAAATGCACAGGAGGAGAGCCTCGTTCAATTGAAAGCAAGCTCTGCTACGAGGGGACATAGGATGAGGGTGAATGTTTCTATAAGCTGGCCCAAACATTAAGGAACCATTGCAAGCAACCATCCACTGGCTCTTTTCCGTGAGTCCTGCTAGATTAGTCCAGACAAATAGGTTATTCTTCTCAAACAGCAGATGGAGGCAGAGAACTCCAGTTTTCAACGATGTCCTCACCACTATAAGGATTGGTGCAGTCTCAGAATTTGTCAACATACTATTGCTGAAGTAGATCTGAACAGCATTAAGAGACCTTCAGAAACTCCAACTCTTAAATGACCAGGCAAAAACCTCATATGAATGATCCCAACGGTAAACAGAAAAGTAGAGAAACCATTTGAAGAGCCTTAGTCTTTCTGGGTGGGTCCTGGACTGGTCTAGCAGGACTCAAGAAAAGGAAATTAGCAGATAAGAACAAATTTCACCTTCCTTATCCCGCTAGTTCAATCCAGACAAATGAGACATATCAAAGCTTTATGGACTTGGGAGAGTGGAAGGCGAAGCTCCTCAGAGAACATGCCTTTGACAGTCATTGTATGGTACTGCCCTTCTCCCTCCACCCCTGAGAAATTCTAGAAGAAAACCCAAAGCAGCTCCTGCAGACATCCGACAATATTGCATGTTGTTTCGACCAAGATGTCCACGAGGGCAACACCTACTTCCACCTAAGATGCAGCCTACTCAACCACCCTAGATGAGCTTCTCTAGACAATTAAGAAAACTCTTCAGAAGATCATGAGAAGGCACCCAAAGTACAAGCACTCTCGCAAAGAAGGAAACTTTTGAAAGTAAAGAACCAACCCCTTGGGAAACTTCCTCAGGGAGACTGACCTAAAGGAAAAAGTGACAACAAAAAGGTCCCAAAGAATCTCCACCCTAGAACAATTGTCCTAAAGGAAGAAACATGGCCAACACCAAAACAACCTTACTCTGTCATCGAAGGGCAGCTTGTGTGTTCCTGGCAAGTTGATCAGCTCTGTCTTCAGAACACACAAAGGAACAAAGGATAGAAAACCCTCCCTAGAGATGCACAAGCTCTGGAACAAGTCAGAGGGTAATAATGGATACCACATTCTGAACAAGATACAGTGAAACCCAAATGTGACAGCTCCAGAGCTAACCATGAGAGCACTGCTGTGCAGAGTAAGCCATGAGGATGCACAGAGCTTGCAACTCCCCAAGATAAGATGTCATGTGCCATCAGAACAACCCAAGGTATCATCTTATGCACCCAAGCCCCACATATGAGTTAGGGTGCATCCAAGAGGGCAAATCTCTGACTAAAATGGAGCATTCAGAAAGGCTAGGCAACAGAAGATCCGAGGCACTGGCAGCCCTCACAGAGTGTGCCGTCTGCTGCCAACAGGAGAAAGATAACACAACAAGACGATGACATCTTCTGCAGCAAGACCTGAAGCACCCAAGCCCTACTGCAGCTGGGGCTAGAAAGAGAATTTACATGCCCACTACCTCCATGGATAGAGACAGAATGTAGAGAATTTGTCATTTCCAGAGCCCAATATGTAATGCATACTATCTTCATAAAACACTAAGCAGCACATTGAGCATACGACCTGCAGACCAACCCATAGATCATATTGAGCATGTGAACTGCAGTACCGATAGGTAAGTGCACCGAGTATAGAATCTGCTGTGACAGTCATGCACGGGCTGAAGAGTATACCAGATGAAGCAATACAGAGAATGGCCACATGCCAGTGTGCAGCCCCTCAGAAAAAGAATAGAGCACACAGACCGGCACCCAAAACTAGATATGGAGTACTTAAAAAGCCTTAAGGGCAAGCTATGGAACATACGGTTTCAAGAACAAGATGTGGAGCATAGAACATGTAGGGACTCCAGAGCAAGGGATGGAGAACACGAGGCAAGCAGCCCCAGAACAAAACATGAAATGTACAGGATGTGTAGCCTGCAGAGCCAGATCTGGAGTGCACAGAGGGAGCGACTTCTAGAGCAAATGGAAACACAAAACGTGCAGCCATCCGAGAAAGACACGAAGAGCACAATGAGCGGCCTTCCACAGCACGATGATGAGCGCTCGGAGTATGCAGCCTCAAAAGCAAGACAGGATGCGCATAAAGCACAGTTACTTACCTGTAACAGGTGATCTCTGGGAACAGCAGGAATTAGTCCTCACATATGGGTACGTCGGAACCGACGGAGCCTGCGCGGGAAAGCTCCCCAGCTTCCCAGAAAGGAAAGCTTTTGGGGCCTCCCACAGCGCATGCGCGCTGCCTTCCCGCCTTCCTGACCAACTCTCCTCAGTTCGAGTTTAAAGCTGAGACAATAGAGAGAGGAAAGGAAAGAGAGAGAGAGAGAGATACAACTCCTAGGGGAGGTGGGTGGGTTGTGAGGACTAATTCCTGCTGTTCCCAGAGATCACCTGTTACAGGTAAGTAACTGTGCTATCTCCAGGAACAAGCAGGAATGAGTCCTCACATATGGGGACTCCCTAGCTAAGATGCCGGGGAGATCCCCCCCCCCCCCCCCAAGGGTATGAGACCCAGAAGGGTTCCTCATCTTCCTATGGATCTCAGGCATCCATACAGGGAAGGTGGGCAGGAGTTGATTAAGAATGGAACAGGTGTCTGAGGACAGCCTGACCAAACAAGGCATCCCGGCGGAAGTCCTTGTCCAAACAGTAATGGGCTGTAAAGGTATGAACCGAGGCCCAGGTGGCTGCTCGACAGATCTGATCGATGGATACAGAGTGAAGATGAGCCATAGAGGTGGCCATGGCTCTCACATTGTGAGCTGTGACAGGGCCTTCCAGAGAAAGGTTCTTACTTTGGTAAGCAAAAGTGATACACTGAGCAATCCAATTGGACAGTGTTCTTTTAGAGACTGGAAGTCCTAAATGAGAAGGATCAAAAGCAACAAAAAGCTGAGAAGACTTTCGATGTTGCTGTGTCCTGTGGAGGTAAAAGGCAAGAGCTCTTTTACAATCCAGAGCATGAAGGTTCCTCTCTGCACAGGATGCATGAGGAGCCGGAAAAAAGACAGGTAGATATACCTCTTGATTAAGATGAAAAGGGGAGACCACTTTAGGCATAAAGTGGGGATTAGTCCTAAGAACCACCTTATCATGATGAAACCTTGTATAAGGGGGATTAGCCACTAGGGCTTGCAGTTCACTGATACGGCGAGCTGAGGTGACTGCAATGAGGAAAATAACCTTCCAGGAAAGAAATTTCAAGGAGGTAGTGGCTAAGGGTTCAAAGGGTGGCTTCATAAGTTGACCAAGAACCAAGTTTAAGTCCCATGCTACCGGAGGAGGGCGAATGGGAGGCTTAGTTAAAGTTAGGCCTCTCATAAATCTTGCAATAAGAGGATGAGAGGAAACAGGTTGTCCATTGAGAGGTTTAAGGGATGCTGCAATAGCGCTCAAATGGACCCTTACTGAATTCGTTTTAAGGCCTGCATTGGAGAGATGCAGGAGATATTCCAGTAAAGAATTTAAAGGTAGTGCTAAAGGGTCAAGACCCTTTTCAGCACACCAAATGGAAAATCTTTTCCATTTAAAAGCGTAAGAACGCCTAGTGGAAGGTTTCCTAGAGGCATGGAGGATATCCTTCACTTGCTGAGAAAGATTGGAGTCTTGAAGGTCTAGGCCTTCAGTAACCAAGCTCTGAGGTGAAGGGACTTGGGGTTTGGGTGCCACAAAGTCCCTTCCTCCTGAGACAGAAGGTCTGGGGCAGCTCCCAAGTCCAGGAAGGGGGCTTGGGAGAGAAGCAGAAGTAGAGGGTACCACACTTGGCATGGCCAGCGTGGAGCTATGAGGATCATAGATCCTTGGTCCCTCTGAAGTTTGAACAGAGTCTTGGGAATCAAAGGAATGGGTGGAAAGGCATAGAGAAATTCCTGACCCCAATGAAGGAGGAAGGCATCCTTGGCCTGAGCTCCCTGACACGGAATTCTGGAACAGAACCGGGGAAGTTTGGCATTCCACGGACTTGAAAATAGGTCTATGTCCGGGGTTCCCCATTTCTGAAAGATTCTGAGTACCTGATCCATGTGCAGGGACCATTCGTGTGGAAGCAGAACTCGACTGAGTCTGTCTGCCCAAGAGTTTTGGATTCCTGGGAGGTATACTGCCAGGAGATGGATTTGATGCTCTCTGGCGAAGGCCCACAATCTTAGAGCTTCGTTGCAAAGCGACAGAGAGCCAGTCCCTCCTTGTTTGTTTATGTAAAACATGGCTACTTGATTGTCGGTATGAACAAGGACTGTCATGTTGTTGAGGAGGGTATGAAAGACCTTGAGTGCAAGGAAAATTGCTCGCAGTTCCAAAAGGTTGATATGAAGGGTGGTCTCCTGTGGAGACCAAGTGCCCTGAGTGCAGAGGTTTTGGAGATGAGCTCCCCAACCCGTTTGGGAGGCATCTGTTGTGAGGGTTGCTTGGGGTAACAAAGGTTGGAAGGGGGCCCCCAACAACAGATTTTGGGTGGACATCCACCATTGGAGAGACCAAAAGAGACGTTTTGAGGTTGCTATTTGGTCTGAGAGAGCTTCTGATGCTTGAGTCCACTGGGTGGACAAAGTCCATTGAGCTGCTCTCATATGCAGGCGAGCATAAGGCACCACATGAACTGTGGATGCCATGTGGCCTAGCAGTTGTAGCATCTCCCTGGCAGTCAAGTGGCTTCTGGACTGGGTTTGAGAGGCCAAGTGCACTAGACGGTGGCAATGGGCTTGAGGAAGATAGGCCCTTGCAGTGGTGGTATCTAGCCAGGCCCCTATGAATTCTAGGGACTGAGCAGGGGTGAGTTGAGACTTTGGCAGATTGATGACAAGTCCCAGATACTGCAGTATGCGTCTGGTGTGGTCCAGGGAAGTCTGAGCCTCGGACTGAGATGGAGCTCGGATGACCCAGTCGTCCAGGTATGGGTAAACAAAGATTCCCTGAGTGCGTAGAAATGCAGCTACTATTGCCATGCATTTGGTAAATACCCTTGGAGTAGAGGCTAGACCGAAGGGGAGTACTCTGTACTGGAAATGTTTTCCTTGGAACAGAAACCGTAGGAATTTTCTGTGGGATGGATGGATGAGTATATGTGTGTACGCATCCTTTAGATCTAGAGAACAAAGCCAATCCTGACTCTGCAGGTATGGAAGAAGAGTACCTAGAGAGAGCATCTTGAATTTCTCCTTGCATAGAAATTTGTTCAATTCTCTCAGATCCAGAATGGGTCTGTATCCCCCTGTTTTCTTGGGAATGAGAAAATAAGGGGAGTAAAACCCTGACCCCTGTTGAAGAAGAGGAACCTCTTCTATTGCCCTTTGGGCAAGAAGGGTGGTCACCTCCAGACCCAACAGGTGCAGGAGAGATGGGGGAGAATTGAAATGTCTCACCATGGTATGGGGAGGAAGGCTGGAGAAATGTAGTTTGTAGCCCTCTCTGATGATAGAGAGGGTCCACTGTTCTGATGTGATTTGCTCCCATCTGGGAGCAAAATGAGTTAACCTTCCTGGAATGGTGAGAGGCTCTGGCTGTTGTAGAGCCAGAAAAGTTAAGTTCTCTAGAAGTAAGTCAAAAACCCTGAGGAGGTTGGGACTGCTGAACTGTAACAGTCCCTGCAGGTTTTGCCCTGGCCTGTTTAGATTGCTGACGCTTAGGAGCAAAGCGAACTTGGGAAGATTGTTGGCCAGTATTTGTGGAAAATCTGGTCTTTTTGTAGAAAGGCTTCTTAAAAGATTTTTTCTTGGCAGGGGTAGAGGTAGACTTAGAAAGTCTATCTAAAGCAGCATTCTCTGCATCCATTTGAGTGGCTTTGATTTGCTACTCCTTGCCAAACAGATTTTCACCTGTACAGTGCAGATTGCCCAACCCATCTTGGACCCAGGGTTCTAGGTCAGAGGCCTGGAGCCAAGCAATTCTGCGAGCAGCTATGGCAATGCCTGAGGCTCTTCTAGCACCCTCAAAGGAGTCTAAGGCAGCTCTGTTGGAGAACTTTGAAACATCTTGGGTATGCTTTAACAAAAGAAGGAATTCCTCCTTCCTATCCTCTGGGATAAAGGGGAGGAAATGGCGCATCTTCAGTGCAATCTCCTTCAGAAACATGCCCATATAGAGGCTGTATGAATTGATTCTGGCAATAAGCATACTGGCTTGGAAGATTTTCCTACCAAAAGCATCCAAAGTCCTACATTCTCTTCCTGGGGGAGTGGAAGAGTGTCTTTTGGTACTCTTTATCCTTTTCATAGCTGAGTGTACCACAATAGAGTGGTGAGGAAGCTGAGTTTTTTGAAAACCAGGAGGAGGGAGGGACACGATACATGGTGTCCAAACGACGAGAATGTGGAGATAAGGTGAGAGGAGTCTCCCATAAGTCCATCATGTGTTCTTGAAGAATTTCATGGATGGGCAAGGTGACTGCCTCTTTGGGAACCTTAGAGTATCCCAAAATATCTAATTTTTTTGCTCTAGGTTCTTTTTCAGAGGTTACTGAAACTGAGAGCCCCTTGGCTAGTTCAAGAATGAAGTCTTGAAAGGACAAATCCTCTGGAGGAGACATTCTCCTCTTTGGAGAAGAGGGCTCCTCAGGAAGAGTAAGAGATACTTCAGCAGAGTCTTCTGAGGTATCGGAATCATCAGAAGACTCAAAGTTTCGTCTATTAGCTTCCAAAGATCGATACGCGTATCGACCGGTATCCACATCGGGCGTACCCGGAACCGGATCGGTATCGGGATAAACCCCGGAACCGGGAACCGGAACCGGTATCCTGGTGGAAGTGGATGCTCTGGGTACCGGTATCGGTTGTGGTACCGGAACCGGAAGCGGAACCGCTTGGTGCGGTACCGAGGGCGTTGCAGCTTTAATAAAAGCCATTATGGCCTGCTGCATGGATTGAACGGTATTATCCATAGACGCCACGACTGCCTGGATATCGGTACCGGTATGGGCCGGTACCCCAGAGCAGTCTAACAGGTGACCGGTCGAGGCCGTGCCATCGATGTCAACTTGTAACCCCATAGGAGGAGCTTTGAAAGCCGGAGCTTCCCGCCGGGGTTGTTTGGCTGGGGCAGGGTCCTCAGGGTCAAGCCCAAGGGCCTCTCGATGCTTAGAGGGAGATTTGCACTTTGAGGACCTGCCGGAAGAATGTTTGGCTACCTGAGATCCATCAGGAGAGGAAGACCTGGAGGATGCTGATGCTTGAGTATCTGTAGAAAACAGCATATGAAACTTGGCTGCTCGGTTCTGTAAGCCACGCTTGGACATCAGAGAGCAGGATGGACAATCCAGAATGGAGTGGTCAGGCCCCAAACATTTAAGACACTATTCATGGGTGTCTGTAACTGATATAGTACCGCTACACTTGGTGCATTTTTTAAAACCAGAGGCTTGTTTCTCCATGAGGGAGAATTCTGTGAAGGCCTAGAGGCCTCACAGAACAAACACACCAAGTGGGGAAAAATAAGATTTTTTTTTTTTTTTAAAGAAATAAAGAAAGAAGACCGGCGGTACCGGTCTGGAATCGGGGAAGGCAGACACGCGGCCAAAGAAACAAATTAAAATAACAACTTCTTCAGTGGTGACAGGAACACGACCTGCTGGCTCCGCGGAAAAAGAAGAACTGAGGAGAGTTGGTCAGGAAGGCGGGAAGGCAGCGCGCATGCGCTGTGGGAGGCCCCAAAAGCTTTCCTTTCTGGGAAGCTGGGGAGCTTTCCCGCGCAGGCTCCGTCGGTTCCGACGTACCCATATGTGAGGACTCATTCCTGCTTGTTCCTGGAGATAACATGCAATTGCCAGAGCAAAACATGGACTATACAGAATGGCCTACAAAGAACAGGCAGTCCTCAAGGCTAGCTGTGGGGAGCACAGAGCATGTGGCCTCAAAGTAAAGCATGGCGTGCACAGAACATGCAGCCCCTAAACATCTTGAGGGGCACAGAGAGCATGTGGCCCCCAAAGTAATCCTATGAAGCACACAGCCCCCAAAGCAAGCCATGGAGCATACAGAGTATGCAGACTCCAGTGAAAGACATGGATCACCTTGAGAAGATAGCTCCCCAAAGCAAGCTGCTAAGCACTCCATGGTCACAGCAGAGCAAGGCATGAGCCTCGTGTGGGTGCATCCTCCTGGAGTAAAGTGTGAAGCGTAACCCTGAAGTTTCCAGGAACTCCAGGCCTGACCAACACTTGCAGAGTCCCCTAAGGGCATGACCCCTCCAAGCAACACACTAGAGATACCCAAAAAAACAGATAACTATGCCAGCAAGCCACCATGCCTCTTCAAGACAATGACTGGACCACATAATCAATCCTTTGGGTATCTGCTACAACTACTACTACTTCTACTGATCATTTGAATAGTGCTACAAGACGTACGCAGCGCTGTACAGACACATGTAAGAGACTGTTCCTGATCATCGGAGCTTACAAACTAGTCAAGACAGGTGGCATAACAGCTGAGGACAAGGATACATCTAGGGGAATGATAAGAAAACACACAGGAGACTAGGCTAGGTGGGAGCACACATCTGCTGAGGTGGAAGCCCAGCAATATGCCCAGACCTCTCCAGAATATCCAAAGTGTGACTAACAAATATAGGGTACTCAAAGACACAAGGACCAGATATGGAGACCAGAGGGCATGCAACCCACAGATCAACCAAGGGGTCCAAGATGTACACAAATGCCAAACAAGCCACAGATGCATCAGGCGAGCTAGCCTCAGCATAACATTCCAAGTGTGCTGACCCATTCTAAGAGGTGAATTGCCCCACTCTAAGAGGTGAACAATCCACAAGAAAAATCAGAAGGAAGACTGCAGCATCACAAACGTGATAGGCAAGAAGTCACTCAAACTCCTGAGACCACATCACAAAGCAATGAGCATCCACATCATGCTGGAGAAAAAAGGAACCATTCCAGGACCATGCCAGGACCCTGGGCCATAGAAGGCAGCAGAGTGGAGGGCAAAGAGCCCACAAGACTACAAATACAAGAATCCGCTGATCCAGCATACAGAAGAGAGGCCTCAGGGACTTTCATGTGGCCACAGAAGGCGAAAGGAGGTAAAACCAGCCACCAGGACCAAAGAACTCCTCAATACTCTTAAGAGAGAGAACAAAGAACTTACAAACAAGGAAAAATCACCAGCATGGATGCAATGGGAGCACCCTGTTTCAATATTCCAACCTTGTACAGGAGCAACAAACACAAGCTGAAAAAGGAAGCCAACTTGCCAAATGTCCCTCAGGACAAAACCACAGCACCTCTCCATGCACTGCCAGAACCATGTCCCAAAACAAAATAGCTGTGGTTCCTGCCAGTGTCTTCAAGCAGCAAGGCACGAAACACTCAGCTCTACAGCAGCCCCCAAACTGTGCAGTCAAACACTGAAATCAGTGTGGCTCCAGCACCAGCATTTCCCTGCCTTCAGAGAGCATACAATCAAAGTTTGCACCTAACAGAAGGCAGACTGGCAGCACATACAACCTAGAGAAGTTAAAATGCACCCATTTCCTACCACACAAGAGCCCTGTGCCAAAACAAAAAGGATGCAGCTCTTGCTGGCAGCTCCTCAACCACGGAAGCAATGAAACTCCTGGTTCTCTGGAGGTGGCACAAACTGCAATGGTAGCTTCCTCAGTTGGCACAGTGCCCCCACTGAAACATGACATACTTTCGCAGTAGGCAGAGAGAGAGAGAGAGAGAGCTGCTACCAATGTACCGGCCTCTCTCAGCAAAGAAAAAGTACTGTACTCTGCTGCTGTAGAAAAATCCAGCCCACAACCCCCACTGCAGGAGAAGTGCTTTGCCCAGACAATCCCATCATAGAGTACAGCCAGCTTTCATTTAATATTTTTTGCTTTTGTTTTGTTAAAAAAAAAAAAAAGAAAAAATCTTTACAAAGAGCTAAGCAGGGAACAATGTCTTTAGCTGGGGAACAAAGGACACAGGGAGTAGTGATACTGGCTGAACTCTGCTTTCCTTTTTTCCTTTTGTATCTTTTGTGGATCAATTGCAACCTTGTTTTCTCCTTGCCTGTCCTGGTAGTGCCCTGTCCATTTATCCTGAATTTTGAATCTTTTAAACCGCTTAGATATATTTTGCATTTTGATTTGCAGTATATCAAATAATCTAGAAACTGGAGAAAGAGAGAAGGCAAGCAGGGAACACTTCCAACTGTACTCACCACTAGGGGACCAGCACCAGAAATGCCACACCAAGCCAAAGCCCATAGCCCAAGGCTGAGGCTCCTGGAGCAATTCTCCTTCTCAAATCAGAGCAACGGTCCTTAAACTGACCCTTGAGAGCTCTCACTTTCCAAGGACTCAACCACCAGGCTACAGGCCGTAAACTGTGCCCTAGGGAATCAGGGCCACTGAAAATAAAGAATCCTGCTGCAGCATCGCTGGAGGCAGAGAAATACTGACTCTCTCACAAATTCTTCAACCAACCCCTGCAGAGGATGAGGTTGGGATCCAGGAGGAATAGAAGAAAGTAGGTGTAGGGGAGCTGTGACCTCTCTAGCTGCCCAAGATAGACACACTCTTGGGTACCAGTTGTTTACTCCTTCAAAAAGTAGAAGACACACAATGAAGCAACAATGTAGCACATTTAAAACTAATCTGAGAACATATTTTTTCAGTCAACATGTAATTCAAACTCTGTAATTCATTATCAAGATGTAGTAAAGCTATTACTGTAGCTTGGTTTTAAAAAGGTTTGGACAAGTTCCTGGAAGTCCATAAACCATTATTAAAGAGGACCAGGAAAATCCAATGTTTACTACGGGATATACAACAAGGAATCTGTGTACCTTTTATGGAACCTGACAGGTACTTATGACCTGGATTGGCCATTGTTGGAAACAGGATACTGGGTATAATAGACCTTGGTCTGACCCAGTTTGGCATATCTTATGTTCTTACAAAGTTACCTGTAAGGTAGCAATAACCTGTTTTGAGTAACTCGTTAACCTAGCCCTCTTAAGAGCCATGACATAAGCAAGAACCTCTCCACTTGAAGCATCCTTATCGGACACTGCATTAGCAGATCCTCTCGAACTGGCAACCGCCAGGAGTGAGCGACCTTCAAGCGCACCAGATCAGCATACCAAGGTCTTCTCGGCTAATCTGGGGCTTAGCACCACTAGTCCGTGATGTGCCTTGATTCTCTGTATCATCCACCCTATGAGCACCCAGGGCACATGAAGCAAGTCCTGGGTGGTCCACTGCTGCACCAGCGCGAGTCCTGCCAACATGTGCTCCCATCTTCTGCTGAAAAACAGAGATGCTTTTGCAGACTCGAAAGTTGCCATGAGATCCATGATCGGCTGTCCCCAACACCGAACTAGCTGGGCAAACACCGCTCCATTGAGTGTCCACTCTCCGCTGAGGTAGACTGCTGCTATATTTTCCTTGATGGCCACATGTGCCACCGAGATCACCACCAAATGATGCTGCACCCAATCCAACAGGGTTTGCACCTCCTTCTTCAGCAGTGCGCTGCTGGTGCCTCCTTGCCGGTTGATGTAAGCCACTGCACTGTGGCATTGTCCAAGAACACTCGCACCGCCTTCCCTTCCAGGAAGGTCTGAAACTTCTTGAGAGCACAGAACACCGCTCTCAATTCTAGGCGGTTGATGGGCCAGCCCACCTCTACTAGGGACCATAGCCCTTGCGCTGTGTTAGATTTGTAATGCACCCCCAACCTGCAATGCTTGCATCTGTGGTGACTGAAATCCACCATGGTGTCTCCAATGGCATGCCCACTACCAGCTTTTTGGGCCTCAGCCACCACCTTAGATCCTTCCAGCCTTCTGCCGGACAACGCAGTGGTAGCATGAGTGACTGAGACTGAGCCAACCACCTCCTCAACAACCCTCTTTGCAATGGGAACTGTGCGGTCAAGCCCACAGTACCATCTCTATCGTAGCTGCCATGGAACCCAAGAGTTGGAGATAATGCCACACCATCGGAGTTTGCATGCTGAGGAAGCGCCCGAACCTGCAACTTTTGTACCTTGTCTACCAGCAATGACACCCAACCGAGGTTGGTCTGGAAGCAGGCCCCCAGATACTATAGGTCTGGCTGAAGGTGGCTCTTTACCACATTGACTACCCAGCCTAGCTCCTATAAGCAGGAGATTACTCTCTCCGTGGCGCATATGCTTTCGTCCCTGGACTTTGCACGGATCAACCAATCATCAAAGCACGGGTGCACCAAAATGCTGTCCTGTTGGAGCGCCGTGGCTACCACCACCATGACCTTGGTAAAGGTCTGCAGTGCTGTTGCCAGGCCAAACGGCAGCACTCAAAACTGGAAATGCCCCATCAGTACCGCAAATCGCAGATATTGCTGGTGTTCCTCTTGAATTGGAATGTGCAAATAAGCCTCTGTGAGGTCAAGAGATATTAGGTACCAGGTACTCTCCTGTCCGTACTGCTACCATCTCTGAGCACAACATTTCCATGCGGAAGCACGGAACTTGCAGACAGTGGTTTACCCCTTTGAGGTCTAAAATCGGGCGGAAGGAACCCTCTTTCTTTGGGACGATAAAATAAATGGAGCATCAATCGCATCCACATTGGTCTGGCAGAACCTCCACCACTGTGCACAGCTCCAAGAGCCGCAATAGCATCTGCCTTACTGCCTGGCATTTCTTTGGGGCCTTGCACGGGGAGGTAACAAAAACCTTCCACAGAGGTCTTGCAAACTCCCTGATGATGCGCAGAAACCACTGGTTGGAACTGAGCCTGGTCCAGGCCTCGTAAAACTCCTGTAGCCAACCCCCCATGGGATTCAGGCTGCCTGGACTTGCCTCGCTTCATTGGGCTTTCTTGGGCCCCAAGGAAGCCGAGGGTAAAAATACTCTACCTGCTCCTCTGAAGCCATGAAAAATCTGGCCCCTGGCCTGAAAATGGCCTCTCTGATAAGGAGCCAACAGGGCCGTGCGAAAACGCCTGAAATCTCTAAGTGTCCAGCCCTGGAGGCCTGGAGCAGAAAAGCTTCTGCTTATCCTCTGGCAATCGACCCCCTTTTGTCTCCCCAAGATCCTTTACCAATCTTTCCAGATCCTCCCCAAAGAGGAGGATACCCCTAAAGGGGAATTTACTGAGACGTGACTTGGATTGCACAGCCACAAGTAGCACCACGCGCTGCTCCTGACAACAGTTTAGCTGCCTCTGGCAGTTTGGGCATAGAGCTCCCTGAGCTCTCCAGGAAACCCTGCGTCCATCGCAGGCATGCCCTCACCACAAAGGCCCCGCAGATGACCACCTGTAGGGACAGAGTATTAATCTTGAAAGCCTTCTTGAGGAGTGTCTCCAGCTTCCTATCCCGCACGTCTTTGAGAGCAGAACTGCCCTCCACAGGGATAGTAGTCTTTTTTTGTGACTGCTAAAACAGCAGCATCCACCTTGGGTGTGCGCAAAATGCCCTTATTCTTTTCCTGTAAAGGGTAAAGGCAGGACATCATCCTCGTGCCCTTCAGCACGGCCTCAGGAAGATCCCATTCATCCTGCATCATCTGTCGGACCACTCTGTGCAGAAGAAATGCCATCTGCTTATTTCTTATTGCCTGAAGGAGCAGATTTTCCAACAACTCCTCCTCACCAGGACTGTCCGTTCTCAAATTAAGAGCCTTGGCTGAATGTGCAAGGAGCGCTGCTAATTCTTCTCTCCGAAAGACCCGCACATTGTTACATGCTGGAGGCAGAAAAATACTGGTTTCTCTCAATGTTGCAGCAGAGGATATGCTGAGTGCTGACATCACTGAAAGAAGGTATACTGCATAAAGTAGGCGCATACCTCAGCATATAACACAACACACTGTTCCTTATGCACAATTTGCTTCGTAATTTACTCCCAAAATGTTGTGTGTTTCTTTTAAATTAATGCATTATTTTGTAAGTGTGGTGAAAGATTGATCATTTCCCTACAACTACAAAGGTTAGTTAGGAAAACCTTTTAGCTTGTGCAATACATAAATCAAGGCTGGAAAAAGACCAGACAAATAAAATTTTGAAACCAGCGCCTGCTACCAAGAAGAGGAACAAGGCCCAGAAAGAAGCAGAAGATGTATGGAACAAAACAGCAGTAGCTGCCCAGGCAAGTAGGGGAGCATTAAGAACATAAGACATGCCACACTGGGTCAGACCAAGGTCCATCAAGCCCAGTATCCTGTTTCCAACCGTGGCCAGTCTAGGTCATACGTACCTAGCAGTTTCCCCAAAAGACACAGGTTCCACAATGCTTGTACTGGGTCAAGCATTGATATCCTGGGTCCCTTCTTAATAATGGTTTATGGACCTTTTCCTCCAGGAACTTGTCCAAACCTTTTTTAAACCCAGCAACACTAACAGCCTTTACTACATCCTCTGGTAACAAATTCCAGAGTTTGATTACACGTTAAGTGAAAAATATTTTCTTTTATTAGTCTTAAATAGTTTACCCTGTAGCTTCATTGCATGTCCCCTAGTCTTTCTATATTCTCCGTTCCACTCCATTCATTAATTTATAGACTTCTATCATATCTTCCCTCAGCCGTCTCTTTTCCAGGTTAAAGACCCCTAACCTTTTTAGCCTTTCTTCATAGGAGTATCCTTCCATCCCCTTTCCCTTTTTGGTGGCTCTTCTCTGAACCTTTTCTAATAACGCTATATCCTGGCGACCAGAATTGCACACAATATTCAAGGTGCGGTCTCTTAACATGGAACGATACAAAGGCATTATAATATCTTTTGTTTTATTTTCCATTCCTTTCCTTATGATACCTGGCATTCTATTTGCTCTCTTGGCCGCCACTGCACACTGGGCCGAGGGTTTTAACATGGTATCCACAATGACGCAAATCTTTTTCCTGGGTGGTGGTTCCTAAGGTGGAACCTTGCATCGTGTAACCATAGTGTGAGTTGTTCTTCCCTAGGTGCATAACTTTGCACTCATCCACATTAAATTTCATCTGCCATTTTGATGCCCAGTCTTCCAATTATCAAAATCCTCTTGCAATTTTCCACAATCCTCTTGGGTTTTAACAACTTTAAATAGTTTTGTGCCATCTGCAAATTTGATAACCTCACTCGTTATTCCCTTTTCCAGGTCATTTATGAATATGTCAAAAAGCAGCGGGCCCCGCTATTACCGGAGGGGCGGAGCCAGCCAGGAGCTTGCATGGCCGCTTAGGAGCTCCTCCCGGGGCCCTAGGCAAAATCTTTCCCTCAGCTGTCATCTGCGGTGGAGAGCTCCTCAATTCCACTGTGTGGTTGGGAGAGCATGGCTGGTAGCAAACAGACCCGCTTGGAATTTAGCAACCCGCAGAACGCGGATGCAAAACGTTCGAAAGCAGACCCTGTGTCTCCGCACAAGATGGCGCCGCAACAGAAGTCAGAAGAAGGGCTCAGAGAGGGGTTGAAAGAAATCCGGGCAGTTCGTGCTCGTGTTGATGCGAATGGTGCATCTCTTAATGGCTGATACAAAAGACTTAAAGGCTCAGATGCTGTCGTTAGTGGCCAGGGTGGAGAAAGTGGAGTTAACAACTGAGGCCCAAGGTGAGCGCATTGCGCAGATGGCTAAAGTGGTAAAGAGGGCAGAGCTGTTGGAACGCAGCCTGGAAGATATGAATAACAGAGCAAGAAGGAACAACATAAGGATCACTGGTATACCGGAAGGAGCGGAGGGGAAGGATCCGATTGCTTTTTTGGAGAGTTTAATACCACGATTGCTGAAGCTGGACTTGACCCGGCCATTCGAAATTGAAAGGGCACATCGGGTACCTGCGGTGTTAAGTGCACGGTCTAAATCCCCCAGGCCTTTGATTTTGTGTTTGTTAAGACATCAGCAGGTGATACAAATCATGCAGGTCGCTAGAGCCACTGCGAATCTGCAATATGAAGGTCACAGAATTTCGTTTTACCCGGACTTCAACAAATTTACGGTGGATAAGAGGAAGCAATTCTTGGCTCTTAGGCCGTGGCTACAACGCATCCAAGCACGCTATGGTCTTTTTTATCCAGCTCGGTTAAGAGCGACTTTGGATAACACGACTAGAACTTTCGAGGATCCTGCCTCTTTGGAAAAGTTTATTGAAGATCAGGAAGTGCTGCAAATGCAATGAAGACTGGGGACTGTGTATAATTAGGATGGTTGGTTTGAGGGGGGTGTTTGGCCTCCATGGACTGCGTTTCGCAGCGGGATAATGTGTGATGGTTGCTGTTGCTGGACCTCTGGTGAGGGGGGTGGTTTGTTTTTCGGGGCTTGTAGTGTGAATGCGGGTTGGGTGATGGGAGATTGGGGGGCTGTGCTATAGACCTGATGGTTCTTGATCATGGTATATTAAGTCTGGTGATTAAGGGGTGCGTCTCCTTTGTATTAAGGGTAACTGGGCGGCTGGGGGATTTGGGAAATTCTTTTTTTTCTTTGTATTGTGGAGGGGCTTGAGAGGCCATTGTGAGTCGGTAGAGCTGTCTCACCAGATACGGTTTTTTTTGTTTTTGGGGAGGGGTTTTGTTTGCTCACTGGAGGGCTTTGGAAGGCTGGTATTTACTGATAGGATGGTTACATGCTGGGTCATTTGCAATCTAGGCTTTGGAAGGAAGGATGGGTAGGGAGTTACGTATAATATCTCTGAACGTTAAAGGAATTAAAAATCCTATAAAGAGGAAGAAGATCATTGTGTATTGTAAGAAACAGCATGCTGATTTGATTTTGCTGCAGGAGACTCATTTAAACTCAACAGAAACGGCTAAGATTGGGGGGAAGCATTTTTCGCTGATTGGTCAGTCCCCTGCCCTTCATAAGAAGAACGGTGTAGTCATTCTGGCGGGTAAGGCATTGGGCTGCACGGTTGTTAGCTCGAGCAGCGACAATGAGGGGAGATGGGTGTGCTCTACCATCCAGATTGGGGAATCTAAGCTTACAATTGTGAATGTTTATGGGCCCAATAGTGATGATCCCAAGTTTTTTACTAGTTTCTCTAGGCTGCTGCACGAGAATTCCATGGCCCCTTTGGTAGTGGGTGGGGATTTTAATTTGGTTATGGATCCCCTCATTGACTGGAGTACAGGCAAGATGGATAAGGGCTCCAGGGCGAGAGTAGCCTTGCAATCCTGTATGGATTCTGTGGGTCAGGTGGATGTGTGGAGGCTTTTACATCCATGTGATAGAGAGTTTTCTTTCTACTCTCCTCCCCATCAGTCCTACTCGAGGACAGACTATTTTCTGGTTTCAAAAAGTTTGATTCCTGGGGTACAAGAGGCTGAAATTCTGAGCACTCATGTGTCAGATCATGCGGCTATTGTCTTAAAGTTCGAGTGGTTGGGGGAAGAATATCAGCAACGTGCTTGGTCCTTTAACAGGTCCCTTTTGGCTGATCTCTCCTTTCAAGAGGAAGTTATATCTTCTATAAAGGGTTATTTTGAGATAAATAGACTGGAAGATACCTCCTGCTGGGCCTGGTGGGAGGCTTTTAAGGCCTTG
The DNA here is from genome assembly GCA_033557465.1 of Ichthyophis bannanicus. Taxonomy (NCBI): domain Eukaryota; kingdom Metazoa; phylum Chordata; class Amphibia; order Gymnophiona; family Ichthyophiidae; genus Ichthyophis; species Ichthyophis bannanicus. Next base: position 702,752,875 of record CM066036.1, read on the forward strand.
TTGAGAGCAACAGTCACCAGTTTTTCTATTAGGGAGAGTAGGAAACGTAAGGCAAGGCTTGCAGACCTAGATCAGCAAATTAAGGCAGGTGAGAGATTACTGTTCAAACATGCAGCTCCAGAGATAACATTACGTTTACAGCGATTAAGGTATCAGTACAATGAAATTTTAAGTTCTGAAGTAGAGCAGGTAATGCTGCGGCAGCAATCTCAGTACTATGTTGAACATAATAAAGGGGGTAAGCTATTGGCTAATGTGTTGAAGGGGAAACGAGAGAAAAATAGAATAGCTGCTATAGTTGATCAAAACCGAGGGACTCTCACTAGCACTCAACAGATACTGGAAGTGTTCTCTGAATTTTACCAGAGCTTGTATTCTGCGGAGTGTCAGAATAGTGCAGCTCTTATTGAGGAGTTCTTGCAGAACCTTGATTGTCCCAGAATAGGCATCTCTCAAGCAACGGAGTTGTCCAAGCCATTTACAAGTGGTGAGCTAGGTAGGGCGATTCAATCCATGCCCTCAGGGAAAGCAGTAGGGCCTGATGGCCTACCCATAGAATTTTATAAGGTTTTTAAAGATGATTTAATGCCTTATTTGATGATTTATTTTGAGGAGCTTGGGAAGCCTTTGGCCAACACAGGTAATTTTGCAGAGGCGACAATAGTAGTATTAGAAAAGCCAGGAAGGGACCCATCTAATGTGGCGAATTATAGGCCTATCTCTTTATTAAATTCAGACTATAAAATATATGCCACGTTGCTGGCAAATAGATTAGCAGTAATTATAGGGGATATTATCCATCCTGATCAATGTGGGTTTGTCCCTGGGAGGGCGACGACAGATAATGCCCGTTTGCTTTGTAATCTGTTGGATAGGGCTGCCTTTGTTGGGGGGCCCATTGTGGGTATTTCCCTTGACGCTGAAAAGGCATTCGATAGGTTGGAATGGCCCTTCCTGTTTAAAGCCCTGGAGTGGTTTGGGTTGGGGCAGCACTTTATCAATAAGATTAGAGTGCTCTATGAGAACCCGTGTGCTCGGATATGTGCGAATGGAACTCTTTCAGCTTCCTTCTTGCTACATAGGGGTACACGTCAGGGATGCCCCCTATCTCCATTACTTTTCAATTTGGCATTGGAAACACTGGCTATTGCCGTAAGGCAAAATGTCACACTAAGCGGGTTTATTGTCGGGGATTATCAGGTCAAAATCTCCGCATACGCGGATGATCTTTTGCCTTTTATGCAGCCCACAGATATTCCTGAGTTATTAAAGCTGATTGATCATTACTCAAGTTTATCTGGATATAAGATTAATTGGTCTAAATCAGTTGCCTTCCCTATGAATAATATGGTAACAGCGGAGTCCATGGCGGTTTTCCCATTTCGATGGGAAATGGGTAATATAAAATATCTAGGAGTTAAGTATGGGTTTCCCATGGAACGAGCCATTCAACAAAATGTTGAGGAGCTTTTGCAAGTGGTACGGAGCCTCATGTTGGCATGGTCCCCTCTTTGGCTGACTTGGTGGGGTAGGTTAGAGACAATAAAGATGGTGTTGGTGCCTAAAATTAACTACGTGCTGGCAATGCTTCCGCTTTCTCTCCCGTCTGGAGTGTATGCTGAATTGGAAAGGTGTTTAAGCAGATTTCTCTGGAATGGGAAGCAGCCTAGAATTGCTCTTAACAAACTAAAAGCTTCTTAGGAAAGAGCGGGGGTGCAGTTTCCTGATTTCCGTAGGTATCACCAAGCGTTTTTATTAAAACAGGGTGCAGTTTGGGCTTGCGAAGAGGATATAATGCATCAGCCAGTATGGTTTGAAGTTGAGAAGCAAATTGTTGGTTCTTGCCCTATGTGGATGCAACTGGGGATGAGACACCCAGTGGATTCTGCAGTAGGTGGGGTGATAAGGGCTACACAAGACGCATCCTTGTCCTTTGAGCAACATTGTAGGAAGGATTTTCCCCTTTCGGTAATGCTCCCCCTTTGGTGGAACCCCAGGTTTAAAATTAATGGCAAGATGTTTGCATGGAAGAATTGGCAAATAAGGGGTATTTGGTTTTTGGGTCAATTGCTTGGGCCGGGGGGTTCGAAGGATTTTTATTCTCTGCAGCAAGAGTTCTGTTTGCCTACCTCCTCTTATTTTCGTTGGTTACAGCTTAAACATAGTGTTGAGGCTACTAATATTCTTCTACTTAATCTGGTTCCTGAGAATCTGATGCTTAAAAAAATGGTGGAGATGTTGATGTTGGGGAAAGCAGCTTCGAGGTTTTATGCTTATTTAAGGGATGCGGATTCGTCCCATTTGGTGGGCCTTAGGTTAATTTGGGAAGTGGAAGGTCATTGTTCTATTTCTGATAAGTCTTGGAGTAGTATCTGGGGATCGATTACAAGGGTTTCTAGGTCTGCAGCGATTACGCAATCTTTTTTCTTTTTTATGCATAGGGCCTTTATTACGCCGGTTAAACTAGCCAAGTGCGACAAGTCCGCATCCGGTACATACTGGGCTTGTGTACAAGAATTAGGTACTTATAGGCATGTGATTTTTGATTGCCCTAACATTCAGAGATTTTGGAAACCGGTATGGGCCAGAATCTAAAAAAAACTGGATATCACGAGTGACCTGTCATGGGATATTGTATGTATGAGGTTGGCAAGTAATCTTACTGGCCTAGTAGGGAAGAAAAAGCACAGTTACTTACCTGTAACAGGTGATCTCTGGGAACAGCAGGAATAAGTCTTCACATATGGGTATACTCGGTACCGACGGAGCCTGCGTGGGAACACTCCCCAGCGTCCAGTAAGAAAGCTTTTGGGAGCATCCCACAGCGCCTGCGCGCTGCCTTCCCGCCTTTCCCAACCGCCTCTCTCCAGTTCGAGTTTAAAGCTGAAACAAAGAGAGAGAGAGAGAGAGGGAAAGGAAAGATAGAGAGATGCAACTCCTAGGGGAGGTGGGTGGGTTGTGAAGACTTATTCCTGCTGTTCCCAGAGATCACCTGTTACAGGTAAATAACTGTGCTATCTCCAGGAACAAGCAGGAATGAGTCTTCACATATGGGGACTCCCTAGCTTTAGATGCCGGGGGGAGACCCCGGAATTGTGTGTCCCTGAGAAGGGCTCTACCTCCCCCCATGGTTCTCTGGCATCCAACCAGGGTCGGTGGGTAGGAGTTGATTAGGAATGGAACAGGTGTTTGAGAACAGCCTGACCAAACGAGGCATCCCGGCGGGAGTCCTTGTCCAAACAGTAATGGGCTGTGAAGGTATGAACTGAGGCCCAAGTGGCTGCTCGACAGATTTGGTCGATGGACACAGAGTTCAGATGAGCCATAGAGGCTGCCATGGCCCTCACATTGTGAGCTGTGACATAGCCCTCCAGAGAAAGGTTCTTACTCTGGTAGGCGAAAGAAATACACTGAACAAGCCAATTGGACAGTGTTCTCTTAGAGACTGGAAGTCCTAAATGAGAAGGATCAAAAGCAACAAAAAGTTGAGAGGACTTTCTATGTTGCTGTGTTCTTTGTAAGTAAAAAGCAAGTGCTCTCTTACAATCCAAAGTATGAAGATTCCTCTCTGCACTTGATGCATGAGGTCCTGGAAAAAAACAGGTAAGTATACTTCTTGGTTCAAATGAAAAGGTGAGACCACTTTGGGCATAAAGTGTGGATTGGTCCTGAGGACTACCTTATCATGATGGAACCTTGTATAAGGTGGATTAGCCACCAAGGCTTGCAACTCACTGATGCGGCATGCTGAGGTGACTGCAATGAGAAAGATAACCTTCCAGAAAAGGAATTTCAAGGAGGTAGTGGCTAAAGGTTCAAAGGGTGGCTTCATAAGCTGGCCAAAAACCAGGTTCAAGTCCCATGCCACTGGAGGCCTCTCATGAATCTTGCTATAAGAGGATGAGAGGAAATAGGTTGTCCATTGAGAGGCTTGAGGGACGCTGCAATGGCACTCAAATGGACTCTTACTGAATTTGTTTTAAGACCTGCATGGGATAGATGCAGAAGATACTCTAATAAAGAATTCAGAGGTACTGCAAGAGGGTTAAGACCCTTCTCTGAACACCAAATGGTAAATCGTTTCCATTTGAAAGCATAGGAACGTCTAGTGGAAGGCTTTCTGGAAGCATGAAGAATATCTTTCACATGCTGAGAAAGATGCAAATCTTGAAGGTCTAGGCCTTCAGCAACCAGGCCCTGAGATGGAGACTGGGGGTTTGGGTCCCACAACGTTCAGTCTTCCTGGGATAGAAGATCTGGTGCAGAGCCCAACTCCAGGGAAGGAGCTTGAGAGAGATGTAGAAGTAGAGGGTACCACACTTGGCGTGGCCAATGTGGCGCTATGAGGATCATAGAACCTCGGTCTCTATGAAGCTTGAACAGTGTTTTGGGAATTAGGGGAATGGGTGGAAAGGCATAAAGGAAGTCTTGACCCCAGTGAAGGAGGAAGGCATCCCTGGCCTGAACTCCCTGACACAGAATTCTGGACCAGAACCGGGGAAGTTTGGCATTCCACTGACTTCCATAGAGGTCTATGTCCGGGGTTCCCCAAATTCGAAAAATCCTGGCTACCTGGTCCATATGAAGGGACCACTCGTGTGGAAGCAGAACTCGACTGAGACTGTCTGCCCAAGAGTTTTGAACGCCTGGAAGATATACTGCCAGAAGATGAATTTGATGCTCTCTGGCGAAGGACCACAGTCGCAAAGCTTCGTTGCAAAGCGACAGAGAGCCAGTTCCCCCCTTCTTGTTCACACAGAACATGGCTACATGGTTGTCCGTGTGAATGAGGACTGTCTTGTAGCTGAGCAGGGTGTGGAACACTCTGAGAGCTAAGAATATTGCTCTGAGTTCCAAGAGATTGATGTGTAGAGCAGTCTCCTGTGGAGACCAGATGCCCTGGGTGGAGAGATCTTGCAGATGAGCTCCCCAACCCATTGGAGAGGCATCTGTTGTGAGAGTTGCATGGGGTAGCGACTGCTGAAAAGGGGACCCCAGCAACAGGTTTTGAGAGGACTTCCACCACTGGAGAGACCAAAAGAGACGAGTGGAGTTTGCTATTTTGTCTGACAGGCAACCTGATGCCTGGGTCCATTGGGTGGACAAAGTCCATTGAGCTGCCCTCATGTGAAGGCGAGCATATGGAACCACATGCATGGTGGATGCCATGTGGCTCAAGAGTTGTAGCATTTCTCGAGCAGTTAAAAGGGATTTTGACTGTACTTGGGAGGCCAACTGCACTAAACGTAGGCAACAAGCCAGGGGAAGATAGGCTCTTGCAGCTGTGGTATCCAGCAGGGCCCCCATAAACTCCAGGGACTGAGTAGGGGTGAGGTTGGATTTTGAGATGTTTATTACCAGTGTCAAATACTGAAGGATACGCATTGTGCAGGTTAGAGAGGTCTGGGCCTCTGACTGGGATGGAGCTCGAATGAGCAGGTCGTCCAGATATGGGAATATGAATATTCCTAGAGTGCGTAGGAATGCAGCTACTACTGCCATGAATTTCGTGAACACCCTTGGTGCAGAGGCCAGACCGAAGGGAAGCACCCTGTATTGGTAGTGCTTTCCCTGAAAAAGGAACCGAAGGAACCTTCTGTGTGTTGGATGGATGAGGACATGGGTGTATGCATCCTTGAGATCTAGAGAACAAAGCCAGTCCTGACTCTGAAGGTATGGAAGAAGAGCACCGAGAGAAATCATTTTGAATTTCTCCTTGCATAGAAACTTGTTCAATTCTCTGAGATCTAATATGGGTCTGTAGCCCCCTGTTTTCTTTGGAATAAGAAAATAAGGGGAGTAGAAACCTGAGCCCTGTTGAAGAAGGGGTACCTCTTCTATTGCCCCTTGGACAAGAAGGGTAGCAATCTCCTGACCCAGAAGGGTGAGGAGAGCTGTTGGAGAATTGAACTGTTTCACCATGGTGTGGGGAGGAAGGTTTAAGAAATGAAGCTTGTACCCTTCCCTTATGATGGAGAGGGTCCATTGCTCTGCTGTGATCTGTTCCCATCTGGGAGCAAAGTAAGCTAACCTTCCTGGAATGGTGAGGGGCTCTGGTTCTTCTAGAGCTAGAAAGGCTAAGTCTCTAGTTGCGAGTCAAAGGCCCTGAGGAGGCTGAGGCTGCTGGGCCGTAGCAGGCCTGGCAGCCTTGGACTTAGCCTGTTTTGGTGGTTGCTGACGCTTTGCAGCCAAACGACCTGCAGAAGATGCCTGCTGACCATAAGCAGGATAATATCTTCCCTTTTTGAAAAAAGATGTCTTTTTAAACAATCTTTTCTTAACAGGAGCTGAGGTAGACTTTGAAAGTCGATCCAAAGCAGAGTTTTCAGCATCCATCTGAGTGGCCTTTGCTTGCCAATCCTTGCCAAAAAGGTTTTCACCTGTACAAGGAAGATTTCCCAATTCATCTTGGACCCAGAGTTCCAAATCAGAAGCTTGTAACCAAGCAATTCTGCGTGCACCTATGGCAATAGCCGAGGCTCTGCTTACACACTCAAAAGAGTCAAAGGCTGCACGGTTAGAGAATTTGAAAACATCCTGGGCATGTTTGAGCCAAGTGAGAAACTCTTGCCTTTTATCTTCTGAAATAAAAGGGGCTAAAGTTTGCAGATGATCTGTGACCACTTTTAGAAACATCCCCATGTAGAGACTATAGGAGTTGATTCTAGCAGCAAGCATATTGGCCTGGAAAATCCTTCGGCCAAAAGCATCTAGGGTCCTGCACTCACGTCCTGGAGGATTAGATGAGTGTCTTTTTGCACTCTTTATTTTCTTCATGGCAGACTCTACCACAATAGAGTGGGGAGGAAGCTGAGTCTTATGAAAGCCAGGACACGGTACATGGTGTCTAACCTGCGAGAGTGAGGAGAGGTGGTGAGAGCAGTCTCCCACATACTCAACATGTGATCATAGAGAATCTCATGAATAGGCAAGGTAGCTGCCTCTTTAGGAGCCTTAGGATATTGGAGAATATCTAAGTGCTTGGCTCTCGGCTCTGACTCAGAGGCCACTGAGATGGAGAGGCCCCTAGCCACTTCCCTAATAAAATCTTGAAAAGACAAGTCCTCTGGAGGAGACATTCTTCGTTTTGGAGAAGAAGGCTCTTGAGGAAGAAGTACCGATGCTTCGACAGAAGCCTCCGATTCATCAGAGTCTTCGGAGGAATCGAAGTATCGCCTGTCTGGATGCTCCTGCAGAGCCCGATACGCGTACCGAGTGGAATCGACATCGGGAGTGACCGGTACCGGCTCGGTACCGATGGGCATCATGAGACAGGGTACCGTTGCAGTCGACACCGAAGTCGATGTTGATGCAATCGGTACCGGCACCGGAATCGATGCCGGTGCCGAAACCGGTACCGACAACTGAGTCTGTTGCGGTACCGGAGGCGTCGCAGCCTGTATGAATGCCGTTAAGGCACGCTGCATGGTCAGAATGTTCTGATCCATCGACGCCACCAGTGTCTGGATGTCGGTACCAGTGGAAACCCCGGTACCCCAGAACACGGCAACAGGTGATCGGTCGAGGCCGAGCCATCGATGTCAACATGTGACCCCATAGATAATGCATCGGAAGCCGGAGCTTCCCGCCGGGGTAATTTTGTCGGTGCCGGATCCTCGAGGGCAAGACCGGGGGCATCTCGATGCTTAGAGGGAGATCTACCCTTCGAGGACCGGCTGGATTTATGTTTGGTTACCTGAGATCCATGGGAGGAAGAAGCAGCCCTGGACGACGTCGATGCCACCGAAGCTGCATCAGAAGGAAACAGGGTACTGAGCTTGGCTGCTCGGTTCTGCCGACCTCTTTTAGACATCATGGAACAGGACACACAATCCGTGATGGAATGGTCAGGACCCAAACATTTTAGACACCAGTCATGGGTGTCGGTGACAGAAATAGTACCGCTATACTTTGTGCACTTTTTAAACCCGGAAGCGGGCTTTTCCATGAGGAAAGAATTTTTAGGCCTAAGGCCCAAAAATGAAAAATGCACAGTGAGGAAAGAAAAGTTTTTTGTTTTGTTTTTTTAAAGAAAGAAAGAAAAGACCAGCGGTACAGGTCCGACGTCGAAGAAGTCAGATGCGCGACCAAAGAAATAAGAAAAAATAAAGAACTTCTTCAGCGGTGACAGGAACACGACCTGCTGGCTCCATGGAAAAGAAGAACTGGAGAGAGGCGGTTGGGAAAGGAGGGAAGGCAGCACGCAGGCGCTGTGGGATGCTCCCAAAAGCTTTATTACTGGACGCTGGGGAGCGTTCTCGCGCAGGTTCCGTCGGTACCGACGATACCCATATGTGAAGACTCATTCCTGCTTGTTCCTGGAAATAGTTCCTTCTTAATTTTATGATAGTAAAGATAACCTTTAAAGCAGTGGCTAACTGGAAGGAGCCCTGGAATTTGAGCCCGGTAAGGTGGTGGAATATCACCTGCCAATATGTTAAATATGAGAAGCTGTATTGTAAAATTCATTATCCGGAGAAAGCTGTGCACTTTCAGGAGAGGTGGGAGTTGTTTGACTGCTTCTTTGCTTGTGCACGGCTGAGTGTGGCTGCTTCCTGAGGCGTAAGTCTCTTCCTTTCTGCTGGAGGTTGTAGTGTTATGACCCAGCATGTGACCAGATATGTGAATGGGATAAATGCTTTCTCAGTGAGCTTGGGGGAGGGGAGGGGGGTTGATGTGTTTTATTTTTATTGTGTAGTAATATTGTGTGTTTTGGTGTTTGGAAATTATAAATAAAAGTATTAAAAAAAAAAGCAGCGGGCCCAGCACAGATCCCTGGGGTACTCCACTATTCACCTTTCTCCATTTGGGAAAATTGGCCATTTAGCCCCACCCTTTGCTTTCTATCTTTTAACCAGTTCCTGATCCACAGTAGTACACTGCCTCCTATCCCATGACTCTTTATTTTTGCCAAAAGTCTCTGATGAGGGACCTTGTCAAAGGCTTTCTGAAAGTCCAGATACACTATATCAACCAACATACCTTTGTCCACCTGCTTATCCACACCTTCAAAAAAACATAACAGATTGGTAAGACAAGATCTTCCTTGTCTAAAGCCATGTTGCCTGTCTCCCATTAGGCCATGACTATCTACATGCTGAGTAATTTTATTCTTTATGATGGTTTCTACCATTTTTCCCAGTACTGACGTCAGGCTGACAGGTCTGTAGTTTCCCGGATCACCCCTGGAACCCTTTTTAAAAATTGGTGTTACATTGGCGATCCTCCAATCTTCAGGTATTAGAGATGATTTTAATGATAGTTCACAGATTACTGATAGCAGGTCTGCAATCTCATATTTCAGTTCTTTCAACACCCTTGGATGTATACCATCCGGCCCAGATGATTTGCTTCTCTTCAGTTTATCTAATAGTTGTAATACATCTTCCCGATGTATCGATATTTCCTTCAATTCTTCCGCATCTTTAAATACCACTTCAGTCATGGGTAACATCCCTACATCTTCCTCAGTAAAGACCGAAGCAAAGAATTCATTCAGTCTCTCTGCTATCGCCTTGTCACCTCTTAGTGCCCCTTTAACCCCTCTATCATCTAATGGACCAACTGACTCTCTCACAGGTTTTTTGCTACGAATGTACTTGAAAAAGTCTTTATTTCGCGTTTTTGCTTCCGCAGCAAGCTTCTTCTCAAATTCTCCCTTTGCCTGCTTTATCAATGCCTTGCATTTGACTTGCCAGTGCTTGTGCTGTTTCCAGGTTTCGTCGTTTGGCTCTTTTTTCCATTTCCTGAAAGATGCTTTTTTGGCAACAGCAGCCTCTCTGACCTCACCTTTAAACCATGCTGGCAGTTTTTTGGACTTCCTTCCACTTTTCTTAAAGAGTGGAATACAGATGGTCTGGGCTTCCAAGATAGTCGTTTTCAACAACACCCAAGCTTGATGTAAGTCTTTAACCTTTGCAACTGCTCCTTTTAGTTTTTTCTTAACTATTTTCCTCATTTTATCATAGTCTCCCTTTCGAAAGTTAAAAGGTAGTACTGTGGATTTCCTTACTATCCCTCCTCCACTAATTAAATCAAACGCGATCATGCTATGATCACTATTGCCAAGTGGCCCCAACAACCTTATCTCTTGCACTAGATCAGGTGTTCCACTAAGGATTAGGTCTAATATGGCTTCCCCTCTGGTCGGTTCATGAACCAGCTGCTCCAAGACGCAGTCATTTATTTCATCTAGGAACTTTATCTCCCTAGCATGTCCTGCCATGACACTGACCCAGTCGATACTGGGGTAATTGAAATCACCCATTATTATTACTGCGCTGTAAGTTTTGTTAGCTTCCTTGATTTCTTTGAGCATTTCATCATCCATTTGTTCATTCTGGCCAGGCGGTCAATAGGAACAGTCAGGAGACGTGGCAGATGATTAAGCCTTTATTATTCCACGGATCAAGCGTGCCAACCCGACACTGGCCGTGTTTCGTATTACACTTCTTCAGGGGTTTACGGCTCACTAGGGTTAAATACACATAAACATCAAACACACCACAAATAAATTACTTATTCAACATAGTTGAAACAACGTTAAAAAATAAATTAAATTTGTAGCATATAAAATGTATAACTAAACTAAATAAAACATATGAAATAAAGAAAAACATGATAACCAATGATAAAGTTATCTAAAAATTTAAAACTATAAACTATCTAAAAAGTGTAATACGAAACACGGCCAGTGTCGGGTTGGCACGCTTGATCCGTGGAATAATAAAGGCTTAATCATCTGCCACGTCTCCTGATTGTTCCTTGGTTGCCCACGTGGCAGTTTGCTGTTTCTGGTGGTACCAGGCGGTCAATAGTACATTTCAGAGAACGCTACCCTGGAAGTTCTGGATTTCAACTTCCTACCTAAAAGCCTAAATTTAGCCTCCAGAACCTCCCTACCACATTTTCCTATGTCATTGGTACCGACATGTACCAAGACAGCAGACTCCTCCCAGCACTATCTAAGACCTTATCTAGGTGGCTGACAGAAAAAAGCGGCAGTGGGAAAGCAACATTAGAGCACAGAAAAGCTGTGGCCACAGAGAAGGGGAAAAGAACTACAGTCTCTGGACTCAGAATAAAAGAATTAGCCACCCCCTAGTCAAGAGAGAGAACTGAAATCCCAGGTGGAGCCTGGAAGGACAAACAGCTATTGACCAAGAGAAAAACTGGCAGCCCTAAACCCAGGGAGGGGTCCTCTGCCATTAAAAGAAAACCACACATACAATAAGCAGATCCCCCTCTTCCTCCTCCCAGCACTTAAGCTTTCCAAAACAAAAGTTGCATCCCTGAAAATCATAATACTGGTGGCCGTAAAGAACTGCTGTTCCAATCAAGTACCAACAATTTCTATGCTTCTCTATAAAAAAAGAAGTCAGTTTTAAATTTATTTCATTTTGACTAATGCTAAATATTTGTTCAATATATATAATCAATATGCCTTGCAGTGCTAAACAAATGATCAGTAGTAAAACAAACAAGAGAAATTCTTAGGTTTGTGGCTATAGTATCAAAATATTCTAGTTGGCAGAAAGCAGCCAGTGCAAATGGATTAATTTTACATACCTGATAATTTACTTTCTTTGAATCATGCTAAAACCAGTCCACACAAGTGGCTTGTTCCCTTGCCAGCAGGTTGAGGCAGACTTGAGAAACTTTAAGTGATGTCATCACTCGGTATATCCTCTGATGCAGCATTGAGAGAAGCCAGAATGAAACTTCCCAAACAGTATGCAAGATTAAAAAACTCATAAAAAAATAAACACTATCAATTTTGCCACAAATAGTATTAGCAAGTCTATGTCTCTCTTATTATGTTTCCATGGGGGCTAGCTGTTACCCTAGCACCGTGAAATCTGCTTCATTAAAGGACACATGACGACGCCAGGGCAGTGTCCAAGAACGCACAGACCACTTTGTCAGTAGAAGAGGCCTAAATCTCTCCGAGGCAAAACAAATTGCTCTGGCCTTCAGACAGAGGACTGCCCAGGTGGCCTCCTGAGGGGACAGAGTCACTAAGCTAACTGGCTTGGACATCACACCTCTGGCACTTCAGGCTGCTATCTGAGATGACAAGCACTTCATCCGCTGCCTCCAACAACACTCAGCCATCAGAAGGTAGAACTGCCACCGCCACCTAAACTGCTCCTTGATCTCCAGGGGAAAAGAAGGACCTGGTCGAACAATGGGGTACATGGAGACTAGAAGGTCAGCAAGTGCCTTTACAGCGGAGTGCATATGCACCCTGGGCCAAGGAACGGGCTCCAAGTTTGATGTCATAGACACGATAAGCCTGAGAAATCCCAGGCCTATGGTTCTGATAGAGAAAAACATGCCCTGAGTCAACTAAGGCTGGAGTGATTTTTCCATCATGAGGAAGTTCGGCTCAGAAGAGAATGGAACCAACCCCAGGTACACAAAATTCTGGGAGAGAATCAGGCTGTTCCAAGCATGATCGATCACAGACACGAGCCTTCCCAGACAAAAAACTTACCTTGCCTATGCCATCTCAGACCTTCACCAAGGACACTGAATAAACCAGCCCAATGTTCATTGTCCAAGTAAGGGCAACTTTGGCTCTCTGCAAGCAGAAAAGGTGACATTTGACGCTCCTCCACCTGGACTACTGTAATACAATTTATCATGGACTACCCGCCACCCACATCAACTCTCTACGAACAGCCTTAAACATCACAGCAAGAATCATCCAGAAAGCGAAAAAACATGATCATATCACTCCAATCCTAAGAGAACTTCACATCCTTCCCCTCGAAGCAAGGATTAAATACCAATCTATACTGCTCATCCACAAGCCCTCCATCAAACGCAGACTTCTCAACTCCAGACTCTACTACCCCAGCCTATCCCCAACAGACCAACCCGTCAGAGCACCAGCAACACACTCACTATCCCCCACGAGTGAATTAAGTTCAATCAATAGAGCTACAACAGGGCATTCGAACTGTATGCACCCTCCCTCTGGAACTCCCTCCTGAACCTGATCCGAAGCAACAGAGACCTCACCACATTCCGGAAACAACTAAAAAACATCCTATTTCAAGAATATCTTGGACCAGAAAAAGACTTTTCACACTGACTGCACTTCCAGCCCCCCTGACCTACCCTTCTCCACCACCAACTAAGAGACTTACGTCCTCTGCCTAATTTGTTACTTTCTGTTCAAATCATCAATGTTGGCTCTCTTGGTGACGGTCCCCCTTTTCCCTATCGACCTGATTGCTGCCCCCCTTTTTTATTAAACCGCTTTGACCCAGTGAAAAGCGGGATATAAATGTAGCTAAATAAAATAAATAAACTTTCCAGATAACCTTTCCTCGAGTCCTGCTAGGCCAGTCCAGACAAGTGGGTTGTGTTCCCCTACAAGCAGACTAATGCAGACAAAGAACCAATGAAAAGCCCAAGTTTCAATATCATCACTTCCATTTCTCTATCCACCTCAGCCACCAAAGGCCTCTGCAGGGTCCTGGATTGGTCTAGCAGGGCTCAAGGAAAGGACATTAACAGTTAAGTAAAATGTCACCTTCCTTATCGTCTTGCTAGACCAGCCCAGACAAGCGGAACATACCAAAGCTGTGCCTCCACTGGACAAGACGAAACAGCAGCTTGCAAAACCTTTAAGCCAAAGGCCATGTCCACCCAGGCATGGACATCCAAGCAGCAATGCTCGACAAAAGTGCCGCTTGACAAATGTTTGCAGGGGCTACCGAGCTCCTCTCCACCCACAAGGACACTTGTGCTCAGAAAGAATGGGTACACAAACCCTCCAGAATCGACTGTTTTTGCAACAAATAAGCCTTCTTAATCCAGCACCTCAATGCAGACTTAGCCACCGTGTCACCTTTGCGCATGCCAGCAAACAGCACAAAACGATGGCCTGACTAATGAAAAGAATTTGTAACCTCCAAATACTGGATAAGCACCCTCTGGACAACCACAAGGTGAAGATCCTTATCTTTCCCCCAACACTGCTTCTTAGAGGAGGAGGGCAGGCAAACAATCTGGTTCACATAAAAGGGAGAAATCCCCTTAGGTAAGAAAGAAGGCACAGGCCGAATGGAAATGGCCTTCTCAGAAAAAGATAGGTCAGGATGTCAGCAAGATAGAGCCTGCAGCTCGTAAATCCCCCTTGTGGAACAAATCGCAACCAAGAAGACCGTCTTGAGCGCCAAATCATTCAGGATAGCATGCTTCAACAGCTCAAAGGGTTCCAACATCAGGGCCCTGAGCACCAGACATAGATCCCAGGAAGAGACCAGATTGGAGGGGAGGGTGCAGACGCAGAGTCCTCAGAAGAAAGTGCAAAATATCTGTGTTTAAGACTAGAGAATTACCAGCCAACAGATCTCTGAAACAGGCCATAGCTGCCACCTCAACTTCAGGGAGCTAAGAAAAAGACACTTCTACAGAGCATCCTGCAGGAAGGCCAACAGAGACAGCACCTTGGTAGCCTCAGCAGCCAGCTGCCATGCGCAGCATCATCGCTCAATGAGGCACCAAACTCGCATGTGTGCCTCCTCCAGGCTCCGAGCAGAGTGGAAACCACCACCAGAGAGTAGCCCTTACGCGTTAGCCAAAGGGAGAATGGCTCAGTGGTTGGGACAGGTTACCTCAGGCCGGGGGTTCAATTCCCACATGGGGACAAGCAACCTCAGGCCGGAGGGACTGGGGTCTCTAGTCCCATGGCCACTCCTTGTGGCCTTGGGCAAGCCACTTAACCCTCCATTGCCTCAGGTACACTTAGATTGTGAGCCCTTTGGGGACAAGGGAATAAAAAGTACCTGTTAGTATACATGTAAACCGCACGGATTCTAAAGAGCGCGGTATAAAAAATTGATTAATTAATTAAAATAAAATAAATCTTCTTTCAAGAGCCAAGCCGTAAGACAGAAGTGGAACCAGGTCTTCCAGGATGATCGGTCCATGATACAATAGGCCCTGAGACAAAGGCAAACAAAGAGGTAGCGCTTGCAAGAGTCGCATCAGATCTCCAAATCATACTCTCCTCGGCCAATCTGTGCCACTAGAATAATCCCTTCTAGGTGGTGTTCTATACACCGAATCACACACCCCATTAGGGCACAGGAAACAGATTACAGCAGGCCTTGACTTTGCCAAGGCTGAGCTAGGGCACTGACGCCCTCGGACACCATCAACTCCTACTCTACTGATCCAGAGAGTGTCGGCTGAGAAAGTCCGCTGCCACACTGTCCACCCTGGCAATGTGCCAGGCCGACAAAGCTAGGAGGTTCTTCTCTGCCCAGGCAAACAGGAGAGTCATCTCCAGAGCCGCCTGGGCATGCCTTCTGTCACCCTGCTGATTGACATAAGCTACCACTGTGGTATTGTCTGAAAACACTCAAACCGCCCGGCCCTCGATCGGAGGCCGGAAATGCAGAAGAGTCAACTTGATGGTCCTTGCCTCAAGGCGGTTGATGGACCATGCTGCTTCCCTTCAGTTCCAACAGTCCTGGGCCATCTGGTCTTAGCAGTGGGCTTCCCACCCGAGAGACTAGCATCTGTCGTCAGAAGGATCTATGAGAAATTGTCCAGTGGCATGCCCTTCCTCAGATGACAGGGCTGCTGCCACCATTATCATTGGGATCGGAAGCCTGAGCTCGAATTTCTGAGAACTCAGGGACCACAGAGTCAGCAAGGACTGTTGGAGCAGCCACATGTGAGCACAGCACCATCTCCACTATCGCCGCCATCAATCCGAGGAGCTGAAAATAATCATGGACTCTGGGAGCCCGCAGTGAACAGAACAGCGTCAGACAATCCAACATCCTTTTGACTTTCTCCTCTGGCAGAAAGACTCTTCCCACTCAAGTATCAAAATGTGCTCCTAGGAACTGGAACGGCATTAACTGTCTCTTTTCCTGATTAATCACCCAAAAAGGACCCCATTTGGGTCGCTATTTGAGGCTTCTGAAAGAGAATGGGCTTGAATGAGGCAGTCATCCAGATATGGGTGCACAAAAATCCCTTGGCACTGTAGCGCCGCACCTATCACCACCATGACCTTGGAGAACATCCGTGGGGCAATGGAGAGCCCAAATGGGAGAGTGGCAAACTGAAAGTGAGAGCCAAGCACAGCAAAACACAGATACGTTTGCGGATACTCCCAGATTGAGATGCAAAAATATGCCTCGGCCAAACCCAGAGATGCCAGGAACTCCCCTCTGTGCACTGCTTGAACCACAGATCGCAAGGTTTCCATCCGGAAGCGCAGGATGCTTAAGTGCTTGCTGACAGCCTTAAGATCCAGAATGGGCCAGAAGGATCCATCCTTTTTCAGCACCACAAAATAGATACCTGCCCTTGCTCTGATCATCCGGGAGAACGGGCACCACTGCCTTCAGGTGCAGCAACTTGTCCAAGGTGGCTCACACAGTGGCCCTTTTGATCACAGACTCACAAGGGGAGATGAGGAAGGCATCTGAGATCAGATCTTTGCAGGCCAGGGTATAGCCATACTAAATAGGTTTCTAGCACCCAGCGATCCTTGGTGATACGGGCTCATTGCTGAAAGAGGAGAAGCTTGCCCCCAACTGGATGAACTAGGGAATGGGACCCCAAACCTTCACTGCACAGCCCAGGAGGGTACCCCTCTGGAGCGGACAAAGTCCCAAGGCCACTGCACTCCACGTAAGGACTGAGAATCAGCCCAAAGTCCAGCAGCAGAGGGCAAGCACAGTTACTTACCTGTAACAGGTGATCTCTGGGAACATCAGGAATGTCTTCACATATGGGTACGTCGGTACCAACGGAGTCTGCGCGGGAACGCTCCCCAGCGTCCAATCAGAATGCTTTTGGAAGCATCCCACCACGCCTGCGTGCTGCCTTCCCGCCTTTCCCAACTGCCTCTCCTCGGTTAAGTTTTAAAGCTGAGACAAAGAGAGAGAGAAGAAGGGAAAGACAGAGATAGAGAGATACAACTCCTAGGGGAGATGGGTGGGTTGTGAAGACTTATTCCTGCTGTTCTCAGAGATCACCTGTTACAGGTACGTAACGGTGCTATCTCCAGGAACAAGCAGGAATGAGTCTTCACATATGGGGACTCCCAAGCTGAGATGCCTGGGGGACTCCCAAGCTGAGATGCCTGGAGGAGTCCCAGCATGTTGCGGACTTGAGAAGCCATGCTATTCACTAGAACCCCAGGCATCCTAAGAGTGGAGGGTAGGAGTTGAGCTAAAAAGATGTGCTAAGCAACAGCTGAAGCAAACAGGACGCCCGAATAGGAGTCCCTGTGCAAGTGATATCTAGTATTAAATGAAGGAATGCAATACAGCAATATGGACTTCACCAGGTGGTATTGCAAAAGGTCTATGGAGGTTCATATGGATATGTTAATATGAACCAGTAGAATATCCCCAAGGGGTACCTCAATGTAAGAGAGGTAAATAAACTAAGGAGAAGAAAAAATCCCAGTGGAACTGGGGTAGTTCAATGAGGCAGGACTTTTGCAAGAAACGCAGAAGTCCCTTGAGATAAGACTGAAGCTCTTTTAACCTTAAGAGACATAGTTCTTATAGGAGAAGAGGGGCTTAAAAAGATCCCTATATCCAATAACAAAGAAGGACAGAAGTATGAGGCATTGCAGCCTGCTATTTTCTGAAGAATCAGAATGTCCTTCCCATTTGAAGTCACTTAGGAAAAAAGAGGGTATATGGAGGACCTCAAATATACTTAAAACTGAAGGTCATGGTAAAAACTTCTTAACCACCAGGGGGAAGTGGTTGCTTATGGAGAAACCCAAGCATGCTGTAACAGCATTGAAAGGGATAGGAACTAACGGTCAAGCCCGCAAGGAAAAAAAAAACATATATATATGAACCTCAGTAGACCAATTGAATAAGTATATAGATATATATCCACCTACTATCATATATTGCAATACACACATATATATATATATATATATATATACATACATACATACATACCCATGTCCCCACATAGGGGTATGTGGAGAGAGAAAGATTCATCTAATAACAAGAAGGGAGATAACTGCTTGCGAAGATGTTAAGAGAATCCATTCTACCTGGTTAAGTGCGAAAACTAATGAAGTGTTCTCACTGGCCAGAAACGTTTAGAGTCCTCTAACTGTAGAGGACTCTAATATGGACTTGGCAACTGTAGAGGACTCTAATATGGACTTGGCAACAAAAATGAAGCTGGAGAAAGACTGATAGAATTCTGCAAGACCTATGATCTATTCATCTCAAACACCTTCTTCCAGCAACACAAGCGGCGACTGTACACATGGACTTCACCCAATGGATTGTATAAAAATCAAATTGACTACATCTGTGGAAGTCAACGATGGAAAAGCTCTGTAACGTCAACAAAAACAAAACCTGGAGCTAACTGTGGTACAGATCATCAACTACTAGTATGCAAACTCAAGCTAAAGTTGAAAAAAAGCAAACCACTCATGAATGCAGCAAAATATGACCTTGAGAATATACCACTGGAATTTAAAGAATGCCTGCAAAATCGATTTGCTGCTTTAGATACAAATGACAGAGCTCCAGAAGAGTTATGGAATGACATCAAGAAGGTTGTGTTGGAAGAAAGCGAGAAGTCTCTACAAAAGGTGAAAAAGCAAAAACGGCCAAAATGGATGACGGAAGAAACTCTGAAAATTGCCCAGAAATGCAGAGAAGCTAAAGTCAAAGGAGAAAGAAAGACAATCGCAGAACTCAGAGATTTCCAACGTGCAGCAAGACAGGACAAGGAAAAGTACTACAATGACACTTGCAAGGAAATAGAAGCAGAAACTATTAGAGGAAGAACAAGATTGGCTTTCCTAAAGCTACGAGAGTTAAAGAAAAAGTTCCAGCCTCGAATTGGAATGTTACAAGATGCTCAAGGTTCTATGTTGAATGATGCTGAGAAGATCAAGAAAAGGTGGAAGGAATATACAGAGTTTTTATATGATAAAGATCAAGTGGACCAACAGCCGTTTCAACCTGTACCTTATGATCGGGAACCATTGGTGATGAAAGAAGAAGTTGAAGCAGCATTGAAAGCCTTATCAAAGAACAAAGCACCAGGCATAGAAATATTGCAGCAATCTGATGCAGCTGTTACCGTACTCACAAGGCTCTGCCAAGAAATATGGAAGACAACATCATGGCCAACTGACTGGAAAAGATCTGTGTTTATACCAATACTAAAGAAAGGTGATCCAACTGACTGTGGAAATTATCGCACAATCGCTCTGATCCCACATGCCAGCAAGATTCTACTAAAGATTATTCAAAAGAGGCTACAACCATACCTGGAACAAGAACTACCTGAAGTGCAAGCAGGGTTCAGGAAAGGGCAAGGAACGAGAGACATCATTGTGGATGTGAGATGGATCCTTGAAAAGACTAAAGAATACCAAAAGGATATCTATTTGTGCTTTATCGACTATAGCAAGGCTTTTGACTGTATAAACCATGAGAAACTCTGGACCACATTAAGAAGCATGGGTATACCAGAACACCTGATCGTTCTCTTGCACAATCTGTACATTGATCAAGAAGCAACAGTTCGAACGGAACAAGGAGAAACAGAATGGTTTAAAATAAGCAAAGGTGTAAGACAAGGCTGCATACTTTCCCTCTACCTGTTTCATTTATATGCAGAACAAATCATCAGAGAAGCAGGATTGTATGAAGACAAAAGAGGTGTGAAGATTGGTGGAAGACTCATCAACAACCTTCGCTATGCTGATGATACCACATTACTGGCTGAAAGTGAAGATGATCTGAAACATTTGCTTCTCACAATCAAAGAACATAGTCTCAAAATGGGCCTGCACCTTAATGTAAAGAAGACAAAGATCATGACAACTGGCATAATCAACAGGTTCATCGTTGAAGGAGAAGAAATTGAAATTGTGAACAACTTTAACCTACTTGGATCAACTATCAATAAAGAAGCAACAAGCAGAATGGCTATGAAAGACCTAGATAAGATTCTCAAGCGCAGAGATGTCTCTCTCCATACAAAGATTTGACTTGTTCAAGCCATGGTATTTTCAATAACATCATATGGATGTGAAAGCTGGACAGTGAAAAAGACAGATAGGAAGAAAATTGAAGATAGGAAGAAAATTGATGCCTTTGAATTATGGTGTTGGCGGCGAATACTTTGGACTGCCCGAAGAACAAACCAGTCGGTACTAGAGGAGATCAAACCTAAGCTTTCTTTAGAAGCTCAGATGACAAGACTTCGACTTTCATACTTTGGACACATCATGCGACGAGAGAAATCATTAGAGAAAGACATTATGCTTGGCAAGATAGAAGGTCAACGCAAAAGAGGAAGGCCAGCAATGAGATGGATCGATACAATAACAGCAGCTACGGGTACCAGTCTGTCAACAATGAGCCGCCTGATTGAAGACCGAACACAATTTAGGATAGCTATCCAGAGGGTCGCCATGAGTCGACTCTGACTCGACGGCACTTAACAACAACAACAAGAACTGTAGCCTTTGAATAACCAGGAATGGAGGCCTACCTTGAAAAATGCAGAGAATGTTTTTGATCTGCAGAAGTAAGTCTGAAACCTTCCATAACTCTAGCAGGGAAACTGGAGAAGATGTAATGAGATAAAACCCCATATTTACCCTTCTAAGAGGGCAAAATGAATATGGCGCATTCTTGTGCTCAATATGAATTACATCATGATGGAAGGAAAAAAGAGATGAGGACTGGCCGTTATTGAAAGAAAACCCATCCCTGGTGAGGGGGCCCACTGGAGATGGGAACCAACCCAGGGAATTGGATAATTCTTTAGGTCTTTACTTAAGTAAAGGATTGTGTCCTTTATTGAAGAAGACTTTAATGAAAAAATGGCAAGGGCAGAGAGAACCCAGTAGCTATAACTAGGTAAAGCCCTTCCTAACCATCTTGAATAATTTGCTCTCTAACAAGGCCCATAGCTGCTCAGTAGATGCAGAGAGCATTTTGCAGGCTAATTAGAAGAAAAATGATAATTACACTTACCTGGTAATTGTAGTTCCTTGAGTGACGACAGTTCAGTCCTCCACCTCTGGGGTTGTGCACCTCCTCCTGCAGCCTGGAGACTGGACCTGTCAAAGTGTTGACGTCACTGGATAAGGTCTGGTGCACACTCCCCTCTTCTCCAGTGAACTATTGACAAAGCACACTCAAAGGAGCAACAAATAAGTAGCCAATAAAGAAAAAATGCAACCTTAGCAACAGTAACTAAGTACTTAACCTACCGCAAAACAAACTTTGCTCAGTACCGGTCCCTCCAGACCCCCTCAGAAAGAGAGAGAAACCAGAGAGACAGCAAGAAACAGGACGGAAATGAGATGAACCTACCTGTGACTGAAGTAGCCGATCTAAAGGGATCCACATATAAGCTGTCAGGCCTGGGCGGGATTGAGGACTGAACTGTCGTCACTCAAGGAACTACAATTACCAGGTAAGTGTAATTATCATGTCCTTATCGTTCCTACAGTTCAGTCCTCCACCTCTGGGATGTAACAGAGCAGTGTTTAACGGGAGGGGACTTCCACCGCGGCTCGCAAAACCGCGGAACCAAAGGAGGCGTCCCCTGCCGCCAGCACGTCCAGCCGATAGTGTCTACTGAACATGTGAAGAGAAGACCACGTCGCGGCTCTGCAGATGTCTGCTGGAGGGACCAAGCCGTGCTCCGCCCAAGAGGCCGCCTGCACTCTAGTGGAGTGCAACCGCAAGCCCGATGGCACCACGCGACCCTGAAGTAGATACGCGGACGCAATCGTTTCCCTAATCCATCTAGAAATGGAAGCTTTCGCTGCCGCCTCACCCTTGCGAGGTCCGCCGAACACCACGAACAGACAATCAGATTTATGAAACGGCTCGGAGACCTGTAAATAACGTCGCAACACCCTCTTAAGATCCAACCGACGTAAAGTGTCTTCCGAGGAGGAGACCCCCCCCCCGAGGAAAGCTCCGGGAGGGAAACCAACTGATTAAGGTGAAACAGAGAGACGACTTTAGGCAAGAAGGAAGGCACTACCTTTTCCTTAGAAAAAAAACAGAAATGGTTCCCTGCAAGAAAGCGCCTGCAATTCCGAGATTCGCCGAGCGGAACAGATGGCCACCAAGAACACCGTTTTTAAAGTCAAATCTTTCACCGTAGCCCTACTCAAAGGCTCAAAAGGCTCCTTAACCAACGCCCCTAAAACCAGATTGAGATCCCACGGGGGCACGACGATCTGGCGGCAGGGCCGCAGTTTCAACGATGCCTTTAGAAAACGCACCACATCCGCGTGAGCCCCCAACGACACATCCTGCACCTTGCCCCTATAGCAGGCCAGGGCCGCCAATTGTACTCTCAATGAACTGGCCGCTAAGCCCTTGTCGAAACCGTCCTGAACGAAACTCAACATCACAGGCACGGAGGCCGTAGCCGCGTGAACCTGCTGCCTTTAACACCAATCCTCAAATATGCGCCAAACCCGAACATATTCCAAGGACGTCGACCTCTTCCGGGCGCGCAGCAGCGTCGCCACCACTGATCCTGAGTATCCTTTCCTCCTCAACCTTGCCCTTTCAACGGTCAAACCGTAAGCGAGAATCGATTCACTTGAGTCATTCGAAGCGGCCCTTGGAGGAGCAGATCCTCTGAATCTGGCATCCTCTACGGCTCCCCGTCTAGCAGACGGACCAGGTCCGCGTACCATGGACGCCTCGGCCAGTCCAGAGCCACCAGCAACACCCTTCCGGGATGAACCTCGATCCTTTGCACCACACGACCTATCAATGCCCATGGCGGAAAGACGTAGAGGAGGCCGTACCTTGGCCACGGCTGCATCAAGGCGTCGATACCTTCCGACATCCTTTCCCACCGCCTGCTGAAGAAGCGACTCGTCTTTGCGGACTGGAAGGTTGCCATGAGATCCATAATCAGCGGCCCCCATCGACGGACTATCTAAGCGAACAGCTGGGGATTTAGCTCCCATTCCCCAACCTCCACCTGCACCCTGCTGAGATAATACGCCGTCACATTGTCGTTCCCCGCAATGTGCGCCGCTGAGAGCGCTGGAAGATGCTTTTCCACCCAAGCGAACAGCATCTCCGCCTCCTCTTCCATAGCCACGCTGCCGGTGCCTCCCTGACGGTTGATATAGGCTACCGTCGTCGAGTTGTCCGACAGCACTCTGACCGCCCGACCGGACACTGTTGACTCGAAGGCCTGGAGCGCCAGCAATACCGCCCTCAGCTCCAGCCGGTTGATGGACCAACTGCTCTGCTGACCGGTCCACAGGCCCTGTGCATACTGATCTCCGCAGTGGGCTCCCCATTCCACGAGACTCGCATCCGTCATCAGCGGAATCCAGGCAGGCTGTTCCAGCGGCATGCCCGCCCGTAGAGAACCAGGCGCTAGCCACCACCGCAACGCCTGCCTGACACGCAGAGGACAGGGAAGATGCTTGCTCAACGAGTCTGACTGGTGGGACCAGCGGCGAAGAAGTGCACGCTGGAAAGGCCGCATGTGACCCCGGGCCCAAGGCACCACTTCCAGAGTCGCTGCCATCGTACCGAGCACTCGCAGATATTCCCAGGCCAAGGGCGCCCGGGTCGCACGGAACCTGCTGACAAGGCGCCGCAGGCCCAGGGCCCGGTGATGTGGCAGAAACACCTTCCCCGACCGGGTGTCGAACTGCACCCCCAGATACTCGAGCTCCTGGGATGGCACAAGACGGCTCTTGACCGGGTTGACCACCCAGCCGAGATGCTGCAAGAACTGTACCACTCTGTTTGTCACCCGAACGCTCTCGGCCTCGGACTTTGTTCGAATCAACCAGTCGTCGAGATAGGGATGGACCAAAATGCCCTCCTTTCGCAATGCCGCCACCACCACCACCATAATCTTGGTGAAGGTACGCGGTGCCGTAGCCAGTCCGAAGGGCAATGCCTGAAATTGAAAGTGCCCCCAGGGGAGGGCGAACCGAAGGAACCTTTGGTGGGCCTCTCTGATCGGAATATGAAGATACGCGGTACCGGATTCCAAGCGATCCAGCTCCGCAGTCCCCTCCTGGGACAACCCAAAAGACTGCTGAAGCCGCTGAGACCATCGGAGGCACGCTCTGGCCACCCAAGCTCCACAAATAGAAGCCTGCAATGACAAAGCGTCAGCCTCAAAGGACTGTCGCAAAAGTCCATCCACCTTTCTATCCTGCGCATCCTTTAATGCAGCACTACCTTCAACTGGGATAGTGGTCTTTTTGGTAACTGCCGAGACCGCCACATCAATCCGGGGGGATTTAAAACGTTCCTTGTCCTTATCCGTCAGAGGATAGAGCCTGTTCATCGTCCTGATCCCTCTGAGTGCAGCCTCTGGCTGATCCCACTCGTCCTGTATCATCTTCTCCACCACCCGGTGGACGGGAAAAACCACTTGAGCCTGCCTCTCCGCCTGGATGATGGGGTCCTCCACCCCCACTTCCTCTGCCGGAGAAACAGCCGCCAAATTCAACATCTGGAGGGACTCGGTGATAAGAGCCGTGAGCGCCTCTCTTCGGAATACCCGGATGATCTTGGCCTGATCCTCCGGCTCTGGAATCTCCCCCTCCTCTAAATCTTCCATATCCGCCTCCAAATCCAGGTCAGCCTCATCCGAGTCGATCGCCTCCCTGAGTGAAGGAGAGAGCTCACGGGGCCGAGATCTCTTTAAGGGCCTGGGAGAAATAGTGCCGCTGCAAGCTACCCTTGTCTGCGGAGCGGCCGTAGACCTAACCAGGGCCTCCGGCAACAGCCCTTGACGTTGCCTGCAGAACGCTTGATGCATAAGCAAGATAAAGTCAGGGGAGAAATCTCCAAACTGGAAAGAGGACTCCAGGGCCGGCGATGTGGACGGCAGCCCAGCTACAGACTCCTGGGAAGCCCCCGACGAAGAAGCCAGCGCTACATCCTCCTCTGGGACTCCTGCCGCCAGTTGGAGATCTTGGCCAGGTTTCGCCTCCAGCTGCCGTTCCATGCTGGCAGACCCTGAGGCACAAGCCCTGCAGACCCCTCACTCTGCTACCGTACCTCTGCGGGAACCGCAGAGGACGCACTGGGGCCGGAACGCCATCGCAGAGACCCTACCTCTGGAAGGAGCCTGTGAGCCCTTTTACTGCTCCCCAAACAAAGGATGCTCAGAGCTTCGTTCCTTTTTTTTTTTTTTTTTTTTTAATTAAAGAAAAAACACCCCGGGGCATCAGCTGCAAAGAAAAACTCTTTCCTGCTTCAAACTGAAGCGCAGAGCCTCAGCGCCGTCAAGCTCCAGCCCGAAAACACTGCCTGGAGCTGTGCTGCAAAACCGCCCCCGAATTTAAAATGGCCACCGCCATCGGCGCGCGGCCGAAAAGGGCGCCAAAAATCGCCGCGTGGGCCGAGCAGGAAAAAAGGCGTCCTGCTCGGCCACGGGCTAGGGCCAAGACCCCAAATTCCACCAAAGGGTATTCTGCCCTCAAGGACTCATGTGTCTTCAACGGAGCTCCAGCCCACAGGACTGCTTCTTAGTTGAGCAGTCTACCGCTGGCGAGCCTCCCGTGCGAATGCTCCTGGTTCGAAGTGCAACGCGGCTCCCCGCTGCCGTCGAGAATCCTGCTCAAGGGCTCTCCCCCTTTCAGTCCAGGGAGAGAGACCTGAATGTGAGCCCACAGCCCCGAAGATCAGAGGCAGGCAGGAACCGGTACATGAGACACTGCTTGTTCCAAGGTCTCTTTGATAGTTGTTCGTTTTTTTTGTTTTTTTTTAAAGGGATAGTCCCCCCAAAAAATAAAACAAAGGTAAGGGGAAAAGAAATGCCGAAACACGAATTAACTACACCTAAACTAACTACTCTAAGGCTCCTTATGTGTTCCTCAAGTGAGCCCAGCACCTAGGCTCACTAGATCCTCTTGTTGCATTGAGACTGGACACACTGGAGAAGAGGGGAGTGTGCACCAGACCTTATCCAGTGACGTCAACACTTTGACAGGTCCAGTCTCCAGGCTGCAGGAGGAGGTGTACAACCCAGAGGTGGAGGACTGAACTGTAGGAACGATAAGGAACTGACTGTTTAAGAGTCAGTATATAACCTGAACTAATCCACCAAACCCCAGATTGGGGAAGGTTAAAGATAGGAGGTAAGGTGTCTGCAACAATGGCCAGCAAGTTCTTAGCTTCTCTGGGCTTAGTAGTAAGGCCAGAAGAGATTGAAATTAGAGCAAGCTCTGGTCGATTGGAGTAAGTCAGTGGTCTAAACCACTAAGGACCCCTGCAGTTCCAACTATTGTTAGGGCAGCAGAAAATGTCTTAGGTCCAAAAAATTGGAAAAGACATACAGACACATAAGAAGGAGTAGTAAAACTCCGTCACTGTCTGAGAAGCTGCTAGCAAAACAAGAAAACTAGGGCTTAGGGATAAGCCTTCAGTTAAGAGTAGTTACTCACCTGTAACAGATGTTCTCCAGGAGCAGCAGGAATCAGTTCTCACATATGGGTGACGTCGGCGCCGACGGAGCCCTCGCGTAGCAATTTCCCCAGCTTTCAAAGAAAGCCTTTGGGAATTGCAGTGCGCATGCGAGGTCCCCTTCCCGCCCAAGGGTGCCATCTTGCTCAATCTGATGACATAGCTAAAAGACAGCAAAAAAATTAGCAAAAACGAAATGATAGGACTGCAACTCCAAGGGGAGGAGGGAGGGTTGTGAGGACTGATTCCTGCTGCTCCTGGAGAACACCTGTTACAGGTGAGTAACTACTCTTTCTCCAGGACCAAGCAGGAAATCAGTCCTCACATATGGGACTCCCTAGCTTAAGGCTACCAGAGACCTCAAGTGGAAAAATGAGCTCCCTCTAGCTCAGTAGCACAGAAGGAAGGAATCTTCTCTGATAACGCCCCCGACCGGTAGCCCAACACCAGGGTCGGAGGGTAGGAGTTGCCTAAACCTCAAAGAGATTATGGAGGACTGCCTGACCGAAAGCACTGTCCCTGCGGGACTCCCTCTCCAGGCAGTAATGGGCCGCAAAAGTCTGGCTTGAAGACCAAGTAGCGGCCCGGCAGATGTCTGCCAACGGAACAGAGCGGAGATGAGCCACTGACGCAGCCTTCGCCCTAACACGATGAGCCGTGACTCGACCCCCCAACAAGAGGCCGGCCGCCCCATAAGCCCAAGCGATACAGTCAGCAACCCATATGGACAAAGTACGCTTGGAGACAGGTAGCCCCAACTTATTGGGGTCAAAAGAAACGAAGAGCTGAACAGCCCTTCTATGCTCCCGCGTATGGTCAAGGTAGAAGGATAAGGCCCTCCTACAGTCCAGGGTATGCAGGACCATTTCAGCCCGGTAGGTGTGCGGCCTGGGAAAGAAGGTCGGAAGAACCATCTCCTGGTTGAGATGAAAAGGAGATACCATTTTTGGAAGAAACTTAGGGTGAGTCCGTAGGACGACCCTATTCCTGTAAAACCTAGTGTAAGGAGGATCAGACACTAGGGCTTGCAGTTCACTAACGCGCCTAGCAGAGGTAAGGGCTACCAAGAACAAAGTTTTCCAGGAAAGAAAACGAAGAGGGCAGGTAGCCATAGGTTCAAAGGGCGGACAGGTAATCCGCTGCAAGACCACATTCAGATCCCATTCAGGGGCTGGTGGGTGCAAAGGAGGCTTAAAGAGGAGGCTGTCTCGGAGAAAACGAGCCACCAAAGGGTGGTTGGAAAGAGGCCTGCCATCCACCGGTGCGTGATGCGCAGAGAGAGCACTGAGGTGGACCCTGACAGAGTTGGACTGAAGGCCCAGATTGGAGAGGTAAAGCAAATATCGCAAGACCACTGCTAACAAGCAGGAGAAGGGATTCTCAGACTGCTGAGCACACCACACGGAGAAGCGACGCCACTTAAGAGCGTAGGACTTCCGAGTGGAGGGCCATCTGGAGGCCAAGACGACCTATTCCACCTCCCGAGGCAGCAGGAGGGGAGCAAGGACTACCCTTTCAGCAGCCAGGCCATCAGATGAAGGGACCGGAGGTTGGGGTGTAGGAGAGTCCCCTGATCCTGTGACAGGAGATCGGGTTGAAACCCTAGAGGAAGAGGAGTGTCCACCACCAGCTGCATCAGAAGCGGGAACCAGGGCTGTCTCGGCCACCGGGGAGCCACTAGGATCATCGAGGCTCTGTCTCTGAGAACCTTGAAGAGCGTCCGAGACACCAGTGGCATGGGAGGAAAGGCATACAAGAGGCCTGTGGACCATGGTATCAGAAAAGCATCCGCCGCTACTCTGAGAGGATGTGGTTGTCGAGAGCAGAATCTGGGAAGCTGCCGGTTCAGAGGACTGGCAAATAGATCCATGGTGGGGAGGCCCCACTTGAGAAAGATCCGCTGAACCACCAACGGATCCAATCTCCACTCGTGGGGTTGGAGGATCCTGCTCAGCTTGTCTGCCAGGTAATTTTCTTGACCTGGGAGATAGACAGCTTTGAAGAGGATGCCGTGAAGGACGGCCCAAGAGCACAGTTTTTGTGCCTCCTGACAGAGAAGGAAGGAGGCTGTGCCTCCTTGTTTGTTCACGTAGAACATTGCAACTTGATTGTCCGTCTGGACCAGCACAGACTGGTGAGAAGTGAGGTGGGAGAAGGCTTTCAGAGCTAGGCGGATGGCTCTGAGCTCCAGGAAGTTTATCTGCTGAGCAGACTCCCAAGTAGTCCAGAGACCTTGAGTACATGTTCCTTGGCAATGTGCTCCCCAACCCAGGAGATAAGCATCGGTTGTCAGTATCTGAGAAGGCGGAGGAGATTAAAAATCCACTCCCAGCACCAGGTTTGGCAGATGAAGCCACCACCGCAGAGAAGTGACCAGCAGGTCGGACACCTGTACTGAGTCCGCCAGGCTCCCCGTGGCCTGATGCCATTGAGTGCGAAGGCACCACTGAGCAGGTCGCATGTTCAGGCGGGCATTGGGGGTCACATGGACCGTGGAAGCCATATGGCCGAGCAGTCTCAGAAATTGCCTGGCAGAGACCAGGGAATTGCTGTGAAAGTGGCTGGCGAGATCCATGAGCCTGTGGGCCCTGTCTAGAGGCAGGAAGGCCCGCGCCTGAAGTGTGTTCAACCTTGCGCCTATGAATTCGAGATTTTGAGAGAGGAGCAAAGTGGACTTTGCGAAGTTTATGACAAATCCCAAGTGCTGGAGAAGAGTCACAGTGCAATGAGTGGCCTGAGTGGCCTCTTGGGAAGACTGATGAGCCAGTCATCCAGTCATGGGGTGGAGGAGTGGCCTAGTGGTTGAGACAAGGTACTTCAGGGTGGAAGGTCGGTGGTTCAAATCCCACTAGAGGACAGCAATCTTGGGCCGGAAGGACTGGGGTTTCTAGTCCCACAGGTGCTCCTTGTGGTCTTGGGCAAGCCACTTAACCCTCCATAGCCCATGTTCCCTGTAAAATAGTTATCTCCAAGTTATAATGCCCTGTTCAATGTAATTTCAGTTTGTTCAATGTAAACCGCACTGATGCAGAATAGCGCGGTATATAAGAGAATGTAAATAAATAAATAAATAAATAAATCCAGGTATGGAAACACAAAAAGGCCTTGAAGTCTTAGATAGGCCACCACCACTGCTAGGCATTTGGTGAACACCCTGGGGGCGGAAGATAGGCCAAAGGGCAATACTCTGTACTGGTAATGATTTCCTCCCACCACAAACCTGAGATATTGTCTGTGGTCTGGATGAATAAGGATGTGAGTATAGGCATCCTTTAGATCTAAGGAGCATAGCCAGTCTCCCTGCTGGAGGTAGGGCAGCAGGATTCCAAGGGTAAGCATCTTGAACTTTTCCCTTGCCAGGAACTTGTTGAGGTTTCGCAAGTCCAGGATGGGTCTGAGGCCTCCTGTTCTTTTTGGTATCAGAAAGTACCTGGAATAAAAGCCGTGACCTCTCAGGTGGTGGGGCAGCGGTTCCACAGCCTGTTCCTGAAAAAGACTTGCTAACTCCTGAAGGAGTAAGTCCATGTGCAGAGGGAGTCTTGGAGGCTCCCCTGGAAAGTAGGAGGGAGGTACCTGGTGAAAGTGTAGAAGATAGCCTTTCTGAACTATATGAAGCACCCAGGTATCTGAGGTGATGGCTGACCACCTGTGGGCAAAGTGGACCAGCCGGCCTCCTGTGCGGAGAGAAACCAGCGGAGGGGAAGAGGCTATGCTGATGGAGTCAAAATCACCCACCCTGCTGAGCAGTGGCCGGTGTTGTGGGCTTGGGGGCCTGCTGCCTACGGGACCCATTACCCCGTCCCTTGGCCTGCTGACCTTTTTGGGGAGCTGCTGAGGCCTGATACTGAGGGTAGTGTTTATAGGCAGCCGCCTTCCTCGGGTAAAAGGGCTTTTTCCCCGAGCCCTTCTTCTTCTGAGAAGGGGCAGAGGTTTTTCTGGACAGCCTAGTTCTGGTCAGAGTCTCGGTCTCGATCTGTGCAGCCTTTTCAGCCATGGGTTTGCCAAAGAGGTTTTCACCTCTGCAGGGGACATCGACCAACTTGTCCTATACCCATGGCTCGAGGTCGGATGACTGAAGCCAAGCCTGTCGGCGGGCACTGGTGCCGGCTCCGGCTACTCGAGCTGATGCTTCGAAGCCATCGTAGGCTGCTCGAGAGATAAACTTCGAGCACTCTCGAATACCAGTGGACAAGGCTTGGAACCTCTGCAAAGGTTCCTGGGAGAGACCAGCAGAGAACCCGGCAATTTCTTTTGCCAGGTCTCGGAGATACATGCCCATATAGAGCTGATAGGTCTGGACTCGACAAGCAAGCATAGAGCCCTGGAAGCACTTCCTACCGAGGGCATCCAGGTTCCGGGCCTCCCGGCCAGGAGGCACCAAGGAGTGCATCTTCTGACTCTTGAGTCGATGCATGGCCGATTCCACAACCATGGAATGGTGCGGTAGTTGTGCCTTTTGGAACCCGGGGCTCTTGCGGACTCAATAAATGGAATCGACCCGCTTGCTTAACACCGGCGCCGACGCGGGGCTCTCCCACATGCGGAAGAGAAGTCGTTCCAGCATCGGAGGAACCGGTACAGTAAAGGCCTCCTTCGGGGGAGAGTCATACTGGAGGGCATCGAGCTCTTCGGCTCGAGGCTCCTCTCTTCCTATCATGTTCCCGGGCAGGAGACCCCCGCTCAGAGGAACTCCGACGATGCTCAGGACCGGAGTCCCGGGACGTTGAAGCCTCTGACGAGGTCCGGGCCCGGCCGGACGCGGAGTCAGAGAAGATTTGTTCTCTTTGATGCTGCCAACTCCTCAACGCTTTTGAAGACATCTTGCCACACGGACCGCAGATCGGGTCATGATCGGGTCCGAGGCAGCGGAGGCAGCAGTCGTGTGTGTCGGTAAGAGACATAAGTTTCTTACAACGATCACACTTTTTAAACCCGCTGGCAGCCATCGAAGGAAAAAGGGCCCCTGCGAGGTCAAAAGACAGGGCTGCCAGTGAAAAACAAAAAATGGCGCGAACGCTTGTCACGAAGGACAAAA
Source organism: Ichthyophis bannanicus (assembly GCA_033557465.1). Taxonomy (NCBI): domain Eukaryota; kingdom Metazoa; phylum Chordata; class Amphibia; order Gymnophiona; family Ichthyophiidae; genus Ichthyophis; species Ichthyophis bannanicus. The sequence goes on from CM066036.1 coordinate 702,784,384, forward strand.
AAATGAAAAATAAAGAACGGACCCGATACCGGCGTAGCGGGTCCGGGCGGGAAAAGGATCCGCGTCGATCCGAGAAAAGAAGAAGAAATAAAATCAACTTTTTCTGCGGCGATCACAAACAGCGTCTGTAGGGCTCCGCGGAAAAAAGAAGATTGAGCAAGATGGCACCCTTGGGCGGGAAGGGGACCGCGCATGTGCGCTGCAATTCCCAAAGGCTTTCTTTGAAAGCTGGGGAAATTGCTCCGCAAGGGCTTCGTCGGCGCCGACGTCACCCATATGTGAGGACTGACTTCCTGCTTGGTCCTGGAGAAAGTGGTATCACTCTTACAGACCAAATGTCTTAGTAGGAGTGCTGAAAATGGGAGAAAAGTCAAATAAGGGTATAGCAACCCTATTGACAACTGTTACTCCTCTGTGTACTTCAGAAGAAGAGGAGTAACTTACTACCTGTAAACATAATGATGTTAAGAAGCTCTATGAGCTGAAGTGAGGATGTCTCTAAGAGAGACGTGTAAATTTTAGGATGGAACCAGTGTAGATGCTTGTAATAGTAAGAAGCAAACTACAGGTTCTAAAACCTCAAACAGGACGAATGATTCAGTGAAGGGTCCATCAGCAATCCTGCGACTGCTGGGTTTGCTGAAGTGGTTGAGGCTGTGGTTTCTTCAGCCTGGTTTGATGTTTCCCTTGTTTGGAAACAACTGTATGATGGGTAGAGAAAGAATAAAACTTTTTCCCCCTGGGGAAGAAAGTTTGGTAGAAGATTTCCTACCACCTGGGATAGAGGAAGGTGTTACCAATCCTTTGAAAGCAACAGTGCCAGTGGTTAACTGAGCAACTTGGTGTAAAGTCTCTTTGTTGAAAAGATTCTCTCCAGTACAAAGAGTATTAGCTAGGCTTTCTTGTACCCATTTATCCAAGTCGGAAGCTTAGAGCCAGGCTATGCGTCGTGCCCCTATGGCTATAGCAGAAGTTTTGCTAACAGATTCAAAACAGTGTAGGGTAGCACGAGTAAGAAACCTAGAGATATTTTGAACATGACTAACCAGTAAAGAGTAGTCTGGTCTTTTGTGATCTTGAAGAAAGGGAGTCAAAAACAGAAAACTGTTTTGTGACCTCTTCAAGAGATAGTCCCATATAGAAAATATATGAGAGAATTCTTGTTGAAAACATGGGAGCCTGGAAGCTTTTACGTTCAAAGGTATCCAAAGTTCTAGACTCACGCCCTGGCGGATAAGAAGAGTGCTTTTTAGCACTTTTAACACGCCTCATTGCTGATTCCACAACAATAGAATGATGTGGAAGTTGAGTCTTTTGAAAACCTGGAGAAGGGGGCACTTTGTACAGAAAGTCAATGGCCCTTGAAGGTGGGGATACCTTAAAAGGAGTCTCCCACATTCTATTAAAAGATCCTGTAAGGTTTGGCGCAAAGGAAACATGATGATTTCCTTTGGGTTGGCAGGGATATACAGAAGCTCTGAATTCCCTGGTGCAGGATCTTGACAAGGCATAGAAATGGCAAGTAACTTTGCCATATCAAGCAGGAATGTTTGAAACAAAATTTCCCCAGAAGGGAATCCCTTATCAGGAGGAGTAAAGGTTAGATCTGTTGAAGATCTAGTCCTGGTAGTAATGGATTGATCCAATGGAGTACCCGATCCAAAAGGGTGGAGCATCGGATTGTCCTGAAAAGATAGTTGTCTGTACCGGTCGAGGTCGGTGCCGCAACAAATCGGTGACAAACTGTCCATGCCAGGAATGGATTCCAAACTCAGTACCAAAGGAAGCGAGCTTGTGGAAATAAGCATGGAGGACACCGGTACCGGAGGATCAGTCTGAGGTGACTCCAATCCCCGGAAGAATGTCTTCGGCATCGTTCGAGGTCGATACCGAGACGAGTCGGTACCCAATCATCCAGGCTAAGGATCGATTCAAGACTCGGCATCGAAGGCAGCGAGTCAATCGAAACAGAACTGGAGAGTACCGACGTGGAAACCAGAATCGGTACCAGGATCGATACCGATGCTGGAAGATTGGTCTGTAGCGGCTCTAGCGGCACCGAAGATACCGAGAGCGCTAGACTGCAATCATCGGTGTGGAATGTTTCATCCAACACCATTTCCGATGCCGGGGTACCAGCACCGCTCAAAGTGGATACCACCACCGAGCATGGCTCAGGCATGTTCGCCGAGACAGAAACCCTGGGAACAACCTGAAACCCCGTTAATGCTTTGGAGGCCGAAGACTCCTGCCGGGGTTTTAAAGCCAATTTGTCTTCGGGGGCAAGGCCAGAGGCATCTCGATGATGTACATGAGATCTACCACCCGAGGACTGGCTAGTCTTTACAGACTTTTGTTTGGTTACCAGATCCTGTGAAGAAGAAGTTGTAGCCGGTACCCTCTGATGTGAGGGGAACCGCGTATCAAGTTGAGCTCGATACTGAAGGTGTCTACTAGATATACTACTAGAGGAGGGACACTCCAACGGATGGTGTTCGGGACCCAAACATGGAAGGCACCAATTATGGGTGTCTAAAACTAATTTGGTACCACCACAGTTGAAACACGTTTTAGTGGCTGGCGTTTCCATGAAAGAAAGCAGAGAGGCCAAGCAGGCCGAAACCTGTCAGGCACTAATTAGAAAAAACAAAAAAATAATCCCTACAAAAGAAAAGGTTTTGTAGAAGAAAAAAAGAAGAAAACACCGGCGGTACCGGTGTGTCGAGGGAAGGCAGACGCGACCACAAGAAAAAACAAAAATAAAGGAAGAATTTTTTGCGGTGACAGGAGAATGTCCTGCCGGCTTCGTAGAAAAATGAAAACTGAGGAGAGGGAGTTGGGAAAGGCGGGAAGGCAGCACGCAGGCATGGTGGGATGCTCCCAAAAGCGTTCTGACTGGATGCTGGGGAGCGTTCCCACGCAGACTCCGTCGGTACCGACGTACCCATATGTGAAGACTCATTCCTGCTTGTTCCTGGAGATGAAGGGCTTTCCAGGTCAGCAGCAACAGGAGTCCAGAGACCCCTGGGAGTCCAACCAATATGTCCACAGAGATCGGGCAGAGGCTGACGGGAAAGGGACTCCTGCCCGCTTCACAGGCCCATTGGACCTATCCTCTGGAAGACCATAAGATTTTGTCTTGCCCATGTCCTTCACCAGTTTCTCCAAATCAGCTCGAAAAAGAAGCTTCCCTTTAAAGGTCAGTTGGGTCAACTGGGCTTTAGAAGATGCATCCGCCGTCCAATGTAGGAGCAAAATCCAATGCCGTGTCACCGTCAACAGGACTCTATCCCTGGCTGCTAAATGTACTTGGTCATACATAGCATCAGAAAGGAAGGTCGTAGCCCATTCCAGAAGAGGAGTGGTATCATCTAGCGGAAGAGACTGAATCCACTGGAGCAGGGCTCAAGACATCAGTTCTGAATATAACTGAAGAACAGCAGCCACTGCAGCAAACTGGTTCTTCAACAACGAATCCACCTTTCAGTCCAGAGAATCCTTTAAGGCCGACCTTAGGAATATCAAACCACAGAACACTCCTCCTCCTCTGGGAGTGCGTACATCTTCTTATACACCCTTAGCCCCTTAGGCGGGAAGTTCGAGGAAATCTCATTCAGACCGGATCATGTCCTTGATCACCCTCCAGGAATGGGAAGACAGTAGTGGTTTTCCGCACCCTTTGCACCTTCGGATCCCTCTCCGTGCCAGCAGCATCCGCCAAGTTCAAGATAGATGAGATCCTGATAATCAATGTCACCAGTTCCTTCTTCCAAAACAAGCGGATAACACTGGCCTTTTCACAATCCTCTAAAGGCAAGAGTACTTCTTCGTCCACATCAGAGCCCAGAACGGAGGCATCTGAATCCAAATCACAGTCCAAATCTTGGACAGATCAGAGCTGATCCATATCTCCAGGAGGCACACTTTGTCAGGGATGCTTAGCCATATTCAACCACACAGGGCTTTCACTCTCAGCCTGCCCCTCATGAGACTGCACTTGGGGGCACCCAGAGGTCACACGGTCAGAATTCCCACACCAGAATGACCAGGCCTGTTGTAAAAAGGAAAAGAATTCCAGAGAGTACAATTCACAGTCCAGAAGCTCTCCTCTCGGAAATGACCCCCCAAAACCAGGGGACATAGCTACCGTAGATGCCCTAGAGGACGAGGAGCAGCCCACAACATGGTTGCCAGAACCTTCAGTCGCTGGTTATCCTTACCACAGTGCCATCCGCCACCTCCTGCCCTAAGACAGGCAAGGCCGGACTAACTGCATCTCCTGGCTGAGAGAGTGGGGAACAAGCCCTCCAGGGACAACTCAGAACCTTCCATGCAAGAAGAGAAGAGTCCAGAAGCCAGCGATGAGGCACTTCGCCAAACAATGTTTCCTGGAAGAAGACAGAGTTAAGCCAAGCATCACACCAGCACGCACTAAGGCTGCAGAGATCCAGAAGGCACACGTTAACAGCACTATTACAGCAATGTGCATTACAGGCCCTAGGGTAGGAACATGTGTTGCAGCTGACTGGATAGAATGCACGCACAACATGTGCACAGACCACGCAACAGCCAGGCGCACAATAGTAAAAACATTACTAACGTGCAAAGAAAATGGTGAGAAATCCCCACATTGCACCAATGGTCGCCAGCAGTCCATTCTGAATTGCATCCCAGACAGACAGAATCGGGAGCCCCCAACAAGGCCAACGATGAGGTCACTACTTGGTGCTCACTCCCTTAGAGCCCCAGGCAGAGAATCCGTGACAGGCTCAGATCTACTCCCTTGAAATTCTTTCTCTGACTTTGCAGGCACAGCGTTTAAAGTGGATGGCAGGCAGATTCCTCCGAGAGTTTTTTGCAATCTTCGGGAGAGAGCAAACAGAGGAGGAGGGAAGGAGCATTGAGATTGTGTAAGGCTGCTGAACTCTTCCAATCCTTCCAGATTCTTCCACTTTTTTGGATGCTCTACAGGCTCTTATCATAATAAGAACACAGAGCTGAAAGAGTAGTTACTCACCTGTAACAAATGTTCTCCAGGGAAAGCAGGAATCAGTCCTCACTTATGGGTGATGTCGGCACCGATGGAGCCCATGCAGAGCAATTCCCAAGCTTTAAAAGAAAGCCTTTGGGATTGCTGCCATGCATACGTGATCCTCTTCCCGCTCAAGGGTGCCATCTTGCTCAGTCAGGTCCCTTAGCTCGAGCCCTACCAAGCAGATGGCAAGGCAAGGACAAAAATCCAGCAAATCATCAGAGGCGGAGGGAGGGTAGTGAGGACTGATTATTGCTGTCCCTGGGGAAAGCACAGTTACTTACCTGTAACAGGTGATCTCTGGGAACAGCAGGAATTAGTCATCACATATGGGTACGTCGGTACCGACGGAGCCTGCGCGGGAAAGCTCCCCAGCCTTTCAGATGAAAGGCTTTTGGGGCCTCCCACTGCACATGCGCGCTGCCTTCCCGCCTTCCTGACCAGCTCTCTTCAGTTCGAGTTTAAAGCTGAGACAACAGAGAGAGGAAAGGAAGATAGATAGATAGAGATACAACTCCTAGGGGAGGTGGGTGGGTTGTGAGGACTAATTCCTGCTGTTCCCAGAGATCACCTGTTACAGGTAAGTAACTGTGCTATCTCCAGGAACAAGCAGGAATAAGTCCTCACATATGGGGACTCCCTAGCTGAGATGCCTGGGAGAGCCCCTTCCAAGGGTAAACCATCTTCGCATGGATCTCAGGCATCCATCCAGGGAAGGTGGGCAGGAGTTGTTTAAGTATGGAACAGGTGTTTGAGGACAGCCTGACCAAACAAGGCATCCCGGCGGAAGTCCTTGTCCAAGCAGTAATGGGCTGTGAAGGTATGAACCGAGGCCCAAGTGGCTGCTCGACAGATCTGATCTATGGACACAGAGTGAAGATGAGCCATAGAAGTGGCCATGGCTCGCACATTGTGAGCGGTGACATGGCCTTCCAGAGAAATGTTCTTACTCTGGTAAGCAAAAGAAATACACTGAGCAATCCAATTGGAAAGTGTACGTTTGGTGACTGGAAGTCCCAAATGAGAAGGATCAAAAGCCACGAAAAGTTGGGAAGACTTTTGATGTGGCTGAGTCCTGTTGAGGTAAAAGGCGAGAGCTCTTTTACAGTCAAGAGTATGAAGGTTCCTCTCTGCACTGGATGCATGAGGAGCCGGGAAAAAAACAGGTAGATATATCTCTTGATTAAGATGAAAAGGCGAGACCACTTTAGGCATAAAGTGGGGATTCGTCCTAAGGACCACCTTATCATGATGAAATCTGGTATAAGGTGGATTAGCCACCAAAGCCTGCAGTTCACTGATGCGGCGAGCCGAAGTGACTGCAATAAGGAAAAGAACCTTCCAGGAAAGAAATTTCAGGGAGGTAGATACCAACGGTTCAAAAGGTGGCTTCATAAGTTGACCCAGAACTAGATTCAAGTCCCATGCTACCGGAGGAGGTCGGATGGGAGGCTTAGTGAGGGTCAGGCCTCTCATGAATCTTGCAATAAGAGGATGAGAGGAGACAGGTTGTCCATTTATAGGTTTTAAGGATGCTGCAATAGCACTTAAATGGACTCGTACTGAATTCGTCTTGAGGCCTGCATTGGAAAGATGCAGGAGATAGTCCAGTAGAGAATTCAAAGGAAGTGCTAGAGGGTCAAGACCCTGTTGCGCACACCAAATGGAAAAACGTTTCCATTTGAAAGCATAGGAACGCCTAGTAGAGGGTTTCCTAGAGGCATGAAGGATATCTTTCACTGGTTGGGAAAGATTAAACGCATGAAGGCTTAAGCCTTCAGTAACCAAGCTCGGAGATGTAGGGACTTGGGGTCTGGATGCCACAAAGTCCCCTGCTCCTGAGACAGAAGGTCTGGTGCAGCTCCCAGGTCCAGGGAGAAGCCCTGGGAGAGCTGTAGAAGGAGAGGGAACCACACTTGGCGTGGCCAGCGTGGAGCAATGAGGATCATGGATCCGTGATCCCTCTGAAGTTTGAACAGAGTCTTGGGAATCAAAGGAATGGGTGGAAAAGCGTACAGGAATTCCTGACCCCAATGTAGGAGAAAGGCATCGTTGGCCTGAGCTCCATGACACGGAGTCCTGGAACAGAACCGGGGAAGTTTGGCATTCCACGGACTTGCAAAGAGGTCTATGTCCGGGGTCCCCCATTCCTGAAAGATTCTGCGTATCTGGTCCATATGCAGGGACCATTCGTGTGGGAGCAGAACTCGACTGAGTCTGTCTGCCCGAGAGTTTTGAACTCCTGGAAGATATACTGCCAGAAGATGAATTTGATGCTCTCTGGCGAAGGCCCATAATCTGAGAGCTTCGTTGCAAAGCGACAGAGAGCCCGTCCCTCCTTGTTTGTTGACATAGAACATGGCTACCTGATTGTCTGTTTGTACTAGGACAGTCAGGTTGACAAGGAGGATGTGGAAAACTGTGAGGGCAAGGAAGATTGCTCGCAGTTCCAGAAGGTTGATGTGAAGGGTGGTCTCCTGAGGAGACCAGGAGCCCTGAGTGGAGAGGTGTTGGAGATGAGCTCCCCACCCTGTCTGGGAGGCATCTGTTGTGAGGGTTGCTTGGGGCAACGAAGGTTGGAAGGGGATCCCCAACAACAGATTTTTGGAGGATGTCCACCACTGGAGAGACCAAAACAGTCGTTTTGAGGTGAGTATTTGGTCTGAGAGCAGTCCTGATGCTTGAGACCACTGAGTGGCCAAAAGCCATTGAGCTGCCCTCATATGAAGATGAGCGTAGGGCACCACATGGACCGTGGAGGCCATGTGGCCCAGAAGTTGCAGCATTTCTCTGGCTGACAAGTGACTTCTGGACTGAGCCTGGGAGGCCAAGCTTATTAGCCTTTGGCCTCGGACCAGAGGGAGGTAGGCCCTTGCAGTGGTGGAGTCCAATTGGGCCCCTATGAATTCCAGGGACTGAGTAGGGATGAGTTGGGACTTGGGAATGTTTACCACAAGTCCCAGATATTGAAGAATACGCCTTGTGCGGTCCAGAGAAATCTGGGCTTCTGACTGAGATGGAGCTCGGATGAGCCAGTCGTCCAGATATGGGAAGACAAATATTCCCATGCCTCTGAGAAATGCGGCTACGACTGCCATGCATTTTGTGAAGACTCTTGGAGCAGAGGCCAGACCGAAGGGTAGTACTCTGTACTGGAAATGTTTTCCCTGGAACAGAAATCTTAGATATTTTCTGTGGGATGGATGGATGAGTATATGAGTGTACGCATCCTTGAGATCTAGAGAACAAAGCCAATCCGGACTCTGAAGGTATGGAAGGAGAAGGCCCAGAGAGAGCATTTTGAATTTCTCCTTGAATAGAAACCTGTTCAATTCTCTCAGATCTAGGATAGGTCTGAAGCCCCCTGTCTTCTTTGTTATGAGAAAGTAAGGGGAGTAGAAACCTAACCCCTGTTGTGGAGGAGGAACCTCCTCTATTGCCCCTTGGGCAGGGAGTGAAGAGACTTCCTGACCCAACAGGGTCAGAAGAGATGGGGGAGAACTGAATTGCCTCACCATGGTATGGGGAGGAAGGCTGGAGAAATGAAGTTTGTAGCCCTCCCTGATAATAGAGAGGGTCCATTGCTCTGATGTGATTTGTTCCCATCTGGGAGCAAAATGAGCTAGCCTTCCAGGAATGGTGAGGGGCTCTGGTTGTTCTAGAGCCAGAAACGGCAAGTTCTCTAGGGGCAAGTCAAAACCCCTGAGGGGGTTGAGCCTGCTGGGGTGTAGCAGACACTGCAGGCTTTGACTTTACCTACTTAGATTGTTGACGCTTAGCAGCAAAGCGAGGCTGAGCAGATTGCTGGCCAGTATTTGTGGAAAATCTGGCCTTCTTATAGTAAGGCCTTTTAAAAGACTTCTTTTTGGCAGGGGTAGAAGTAGACTTGGAAAGTCTATCTAGAGTGGCATTTTCTGCATCCATTTGAGCAGCTTTAATTTGCCAGTCTTCCCCAAATAAGTTCTCACCTGTACAGGGTAGATTCCTGAGGCCATCTACAACCCGGGGTTCTAGGTCAGAAGCCTGGAGCCAAGCGAGACGTCAGGCTGCGATAGCAATTCCCGAAGCCCTGCCAGCAACCTCAAAGGAATCAAAGGCTGCCCTGTTGGAGAACTTGGAGACCTCTGAAAGTTGTGTCACCATAGAAAAGAAGTCCGCCCTTTGATCATCAGGGATAAAGGGGGCAAAATTCTGTACCTTTAGGTCAAGTTGTCCAAGAAACATGCCCATATAAAGGCTATAAGAATTGATCCTGGCTATAAGCATACTAGCCTGGAACATCTTTCTACCAAAAGAGTCCAGAGTCTTACATTCTCGCCCTGGAGGGATAGAAGAATGCCTTTTAGGACTCTTTATTTTCTTCATGGCAGACTTCACCACAATAGAGTGGTGAGGCAACTGAGTTTTCTGGAAACCAGGAGAAGGAGGGACCCGATACATGGTGTCCAACCTACGGGAATGGGGAGACAGTGTTAAAGGAGTCTCCCACAAATCCATCAAGTGTTCTTGAAGGATTTCATGGATAGGCAGAATGACTGCCTCTTTAGGAGCTTTAGAGTATCCTAAAATATCCAATTTTTTTGATCTGGGTTCTTTTTCAGAAGATGTAGCAATAGAAAGTGCTTTAGCTACATCAACAATGAAATCCTGAAAGGATAAATCCTCTGGAGGAGACATCCTCCTCTTTGGAGAAGAGGGCTCCTCAGGAAGAGGAAGCTCAGCAGAGTCATCAGAGGAATTGAATTCATCAGAAGAATCTGAGTATTCTCTCTGTGCTTCCAATGCACAATACGCATACCGATCGGTATCGACATCGGGCGTATCGGGCATGGGATCGGTACCGGGCGAAAGCCTGAATCCGGCATGCGGAACCGATCGACGCTTGGAAGTCGATGGTCTCGGTTCCGGTGTGGATACCGGAACCGGGGTCGGTACCGATGGAATCGGTACCGAGGGCGTCGCAGCCTTAATGAATGCCAGAACGGCCTGCTGCATGGTCTGGACAGTATTGCCCATAGACGCCACTACTGCCTGGATGTCGGTACCGGTATGGGCCGGTACCCCAGAGCAGTCCAACAGGTGATCGGTCGAGGACGTGCCATCCATGTCAACCTGTGACCCCATGATTGCTTTGGAGGCCGGAGCCTCCCGCCGGGGTTTTTTGGCCTGGGCAGAATCCTCGAACTCAAAATTGAGAGCCTCTCGATCTTTAGAAAGAGATTTGCTTTTAGAGGATTTGCCCACAGGAGTTTTGGTTACCTGAGATCCATCCGGAGAGGAAGACCTGGATGACTGTGATGCTTCTGAAGGAAACAGCACATGGAGCTTGTTGGCCCGGTTCTGCAAACCACGTTTAGACATCTGGGTGCAGGATGGGCAGTCCGGTATGGAGTGGTCAGGTCCCAAACATTTGAGACACCGTTCATGGGTGTCTGTGACAGAAATGACAGCACTGCACTTGGTACATTTTTTAAAACCAGGGACTGGCTTCTCCATGAGGAGAATTTGTGTAGGCCTTAAGGCCTAACAAAAGTTACCAAGCTGTGCTGAAGAAAATAAAAGTCTTTTTTTTTTTTTTTTTTATAAAGAAAGAAAGAGAGACCGGCGGTACCGGTTTCGGTATGGGGAAGGCAGGTACGCGGTCTAAAGAAAACAAACAACAATTTCTTCAGCGGTGACAGGAACACGACCTGCTGGCTCCGCGGAAAAAGAGAAACTGAAGAGAGCTGGTCAGGAAGGCGGGAAGGCAGCGCGCATGTGCAGTGGGAGGCCCCAAAAGCCTTTCATCTGAAAGGCTGGGGAGCTTTCCCGCGCAGGCTCCGTCGGTACCGACGTACCCATATGTGAGGACTTATTCCTGCTTGTTCCTAGAGATCACCTGCTACAGGTGAGTAACTACGCTTTCTCAAGCAGGAAGTCAGTCCTCACTTATGGGACTCCCCAGCTACAGGCTACCGACCCTGTAACCAAAAAATGCCTCCACGAGGCCATGAGTAGAAGCCGATGCCTGAAGGAGCCCGAGTTCTCGGGTCCTCAGGGCAAAGCTCTCGATAGCCATGAATGGTCGGCGGGCAGGTGCATACCCCGAACAGATTAGAGAACAGACTGGCCGAAGGCGCTGTCCCGGCGGGACTCCCTCTCCAGGTAGTAGTGAGCAGCAAAGGTATTCATGGAAGACCAGGTCACCGCCTGGCAGATGTCCATCAGGGGCACAGAGCGGAGCAAAGCCACCAAGGCCACCTTAGCCTGAACTCTGTGTGCAGTGATTCAATGATACAGCGGGGCAACCGCCTTCGTGTGAGTGAAAGCGATGCAGTCCACTACCCAGACCAAGAGGGTGCATTTGGTAACTGCCTCACCCGGTCTATTGGGATCATAGGTCCCAAAGAGCCAGCCAGACTTGCGATGAGTCTGGGTGCGCTGCAAGTAGAAGGCGAGAGCCCTTCTGCAGTTGAGGGCGTGGAGAGCTACCAATGCCTGGTCAGCGTGGGGCCTTGGGAAGAAAGTCAGCAGGAATATCTCCTGGTTAAGATGGAAATCCGAGACGACTTTAGGTAGGAATTTAGGGTGGGTACGAAGAACCACCCTATTGCGATAGAACCTGGTATAAGGGGAGTCAGCCATGAGAGCCTGGAGCTCACTGACTCGGTGGGCTGAGGTCAGCGCCACCAGGAAGCCCACCTTCCAGGACAGGTTCCAGAGCGAGCACGTCACCATCGACACGAAGGGTGGACAGGTGAGCTGCATGAGCACCACATTCAGGTCCCATTCCGCCGGAAGAGGACGGATGGGCAGCTTGAAAAGTAGAAGACCCCGCATAAAGCGGGAAACTAACAGCTGCCCCGGAGAGGGGCTTTCCCTTGATGGGGAGGTGGTTTGCCGAGATGGCGCTCAAGTGTACCCTGACAGAGTTCGACTTCAGCCCTTCCTTCGAGAGATGGAGGAGGTACTGGAGGATCCATCGAATGGGGCACGAGAACGGGTCGATCTGGAGCCCCGAGCACCAGACTGAGAAGCAACTTCACTTGAAGGTGTAGGCTCGTCTAGTGGAATCCTTTCTCGATGCGAGGACTTCTTCGACCTCCTCCGGAAGAGTCAGTGAGGCTAGGGAAACCCGTTCAGCCACTAGGTCGTGAGGAATAAGGAAGCTAGGTTCGGGTGTTGCACCAGCCCCTCCGCCTGTGTTAGCAGACCCGGGGCAGAGCCCAGGGGGTCAGGAGTCTCCGTCGACAGCCGGAGCAGAAGCAGGATCCAAGACTGCCAAGGCCACGAGGGGGCTACGAGGATCAACGATGCCCAGTCCCGCTGAGCCTTGAAAAGGGTACTCGCAATGAGAGGGAAGGGAGGGAATGCATAGAGCAGGCTGGATGACCAGCCCAGAAGGAATGCATCCGGACTCTCCCTGCTTGGGTGAGGTAAAGGCTGCAAAAGCGGGGAAGCTGCACATTCTGGGGACTGGCGAAGAGGTCTATCGCCGGCATCCCCCAGCAAAGAAACAGCCAGCCCGCTTCCCGACAGAGTGCGATCCCGTGCCTCCCTCCTTGTTGATGTAGAACGCCACACAGTTGTCGGTCTGCACGGGAACTGACCTTGAGGTGGTCCTCGAAGGCCCTCAGGGCCCACCAAATCGCCCGGAGTTTGAGCAAGTTTATCTGCTGCTGAGACTCCTCGAGCGACCACTGCCCTTGTGTGCACAGCAGCCCGCAGTGGGATCCCCACCCTAACAGGGAAGCGTCTGTCGTCAGCACCGCATCGTGCTGCGGGGCCTGGAAGGGCAATCCCTAGAGGAGGTTGCGGGGGGGGGGGGGGTCTGCCACCAGCTCAGGGACAAACAGAGGTCGGGAAGGACCCTGACAGGGTCCCTGAGGTGACTGAGGGACGGGCTCCATTGGGCATTGAGGCACCACTGAGTTGTTTAGATGTGTAGGTGGGCGTGGGGGACCACATGCATGGTAGAAGCCATGTGGCCCAGGAGGCATGGCATGGTCCAAGCGGTGACCCAGGGAGTGCTTTGGACCTGGGCCAGCAGAGCTCGGAGGCAGTCGACGTGATCCGCTGGTTAAAAGGCAGTCGCCTGCTGAGTATCGAGGCGTGCCCCGATGAACTTGAATGCCTGCACCGGCTCGAGGTGAGACTTTGGGTAGTTGACCAAGAACCCCAAGCCCTCCAACAGAAGGATTGTGCGCGACACTGCTTGCCGGGTTTCCTTGACCGAGGAGCCCGTGACGAGCCAGTCGTCGAGGTAGGGAAAGACCGGCACGCCCTGACATCTGAGATGGACGGCGACCACAACGAGGCATTTCGTAAAGACTTGTGGGGGCGAACGCAAGGCCGAAGGGAAGCACCCTGTACTGGACGTGCTCTCCCTGCACCCTGAAGCGCAGATACTGCCTGTGCTGGGAGTGGATTAAGATATGGGCGTAAGCGTCCTTTAGATCCAAGGAGCATAGCCAGTCGCCCTGACGGAGGAAGGGCAGCAGAATGCCAAGGGATAACATCTTGAACTTCTCCTACAACAAGAACTTGTTCAACCTGCGGAGGTCGAGGATGGGCCGCAGACCCTTCCGTATTTTCGGGATGAGGAAATACCGGGAATAAAAGCCCCAACCTCGAAGGTGCGGAGGGATCTTCTCAACTACCCATTGGCAGTAAAACCTGGTGCGTGGGGAGTCGAGGAGGCTCCGCAGGGGAGAAGGGAAGCCTGTCGAAGCGAAAACGATAGCCATCTCAGACGACCTGGAAACCCCAGGTGTCGGAGGTGATAGAAGCCCACACCGGGGCAAAATAAGACAGGCATCCCCCCCACTAACTGCTGCGTCACCAGAGGGCGAGGGGGCTATGCCGATGGCATCAAAACCCCTGTGCGGGTTGTGGAGGAGTCGGAGTTTGGGCTTTCGACCCTTTCGGCTTGCGATGCCCTTGGCTGGATTTACTCTGCACCAGGATGGTCGGCATGGGGGTAGCCGGGTATGGCAGGTAGCCCAGGTACTGGAGGCCCTTCCTAGGAAAGAAGGGCTTTTTGGCTGGTTGCTTTTTCCGGGGCAGAGTGGTGGTCTTGCGTGAGAGACGGGTTCTGGTGACAAACTCAGTCTCTATCTCCAAGGCTTTATCCTTAATCAGCTTGCCGAAAAACTGCTTACCGAGGCAGGAAATGTCCAGGAGCTTTTCCTGCACCCACTACTCCAAATCTGAGGACTGGAGCCATGCCTGGAGGCAGGCACCGAGGCCCGCAGCTACCACCCGAGCTGATGACTCTAATCCATCGCAGGCGGCTCGGGAGAGGTATTTTGAGCAGCCTGCAACAGACATCAACAGAGTGCTGAATCTATTGAGGGGCTCGCCCTCGGGCCCATGGAGAACCCTCCAAGCTCCTTGGATAAATCGTGCAAGAACATACCCATGTATAATCGGTGTGCTTGGATGCGACAAGAGAGCATGGAGCCTTGGTAGGCCTTGCGGCCCAGGGCATCAAGGGCTCTCAACTCTCGGCCGGGCGGTACTGACGAGTGCAATTTTGGGCTCTTCTGCTTCCTCATGGCCGACTCCACCATCATAGAGGTGTGGGGAAGTTGGGTCTTCCTGAATCCCAGCCCACGTTGTACCCTGTACATAGTATCAAGGCACTTGCTCACTATGAAGACCGAGGCGGGGGCTTCCTACATGCGGAGCAGCAGTTGAGACAGAATAGGAGGAACCGGCACAGTGAGAGATTCCCTAGGCGGGGGACTCGCACTGAAGAATATCGAGTTCTTCAGCATGAGGGTCCTCCTCGACCTGAGTGGCCAGGTTAAGGGCCCGTGCCATGTCCCGAACGAACAACAGGAAGGAGGTGTCTTCGGGTGGCGAGCGCCGCTGGAACGTGGGCCGGGAGGGGTCCAACAGAAGATCCCGGTGGGTACAGGTTTCCGTGGAGGTGTCCCCATCAGACTCCCACTCCGAGAAATCAGTCGAAGAGTCCGAGCCCCCAGAGATCCTGGAAGATCTCGCCTCTGAGGAACGAGAGGGCAAAAGAGACCGACGTCAAGGACCCTCATGAGGCCAGTGGCTCTCGGGGGTCTCTTGGACGGATTTCGGTGTCCCACGCGAGGGACCCACGGTCTCCGGGCACAAGTCAGCAAAGCTAGCTGTCAGCGCCTGCTGGGAAGCGTCCGCAAAAACGCTGCTTCTAGAGCCAGCATTTGGGACTCCCACGTGGGCTTGAGGCCCTGCGACGCTGACCCCAGTGTCACCGGGTCCGGTGTCGAGGAGGAGAGGGGGTCCTCACCGGGATGGCCCTCAGGAGACTGGGCGTCTTCGCCAGAGGCCTCCACATCCGTGCGGAGTACCTTGCAGGGCAGCTCCCTGTCCGACTATCGGGAACGCCGAAGGGGGCTGAGCGACCAAGTGCGGGATTGCTCGCGCTTATCGGGAACCCCCGACAGCAACTTCGAGGCCTTCTTGTTTTTGCGCCGCTCCACCTCAGGGGATCCCTGGTTGGAGTGCTGCCGAGAGCGCGGGGCCGAAGGGGGGGGACCCCATCGGGGGAAAGATGACCGAGGGAGCCACCGGGGATTCTGAGATGGCCTTTCGAAAAATGACTTCGGACTTCTGCTTACGACTGAGCAGGGCCTTAAAGGACATTTTCTTGTAGAGTGAACAGAGCTCCGGATCATGGTCAGCTCCGAGGCACCACAGACAACAGTCGTGAGTGTCCGTATGCAACATGTTCCTAAAGCATCTATCACATTTTTTGAAGTCGGTGGCCATGGGGGCAAAAATGGCCCCCGCGAGGTCAAAGACCCACGCGGCCAGCGGTTAGGGAAAGAAAAAGGGCGCAAAGCCTGTGACAAAAAAATGAGAAAGAAAAAACTATCCCAGGGGAAGGACGGGTAGAGGACCGGTGCAACCGGAAAACAAAAGGCCTGTAGGCCAAAAACGAAAACTTTTTCCCGAGGGACGAGGACATGCGTCCGAAGGGCTCCGCAGAAAAAGGGAGACTGAGCAAGATGGCACCCTTGGGCGGGAAGAGGACCACACATGCGTGGCAGCAATCCCAAAGGTTTTATTTGAAAGCTGGGGAATTGCTCCACCCAGGCTCCGTCGGTTCCAACATCACCCATGCTTGTTCCTGGAGAACCAATTTTCCATCATCCAATGGCTACCGAAAGAAAGTAGTCTAGTGGAGCCTCACATGTCGCGCTCAAGTGAGAGAGAATCACCCTCAAGGTGGTCATTCAAGAACATTTAAATCAGTCAGAGTTTCCTCAGAGTGGAGAAAATTCATCCACCACCTGCTGGAGGACAAAGAAATACTGAAGAGACCTCTGGTGGCTGAGGTAGACAGAGGCATGGGAGTAATGTTATTGAAACCTGGACTTTTCACTGGTTCCTTGTCTCCACCAATCTGCTGGCAGAGGAACACAACCCACTTGTCTGGACTGATCCAGCAAAACGATATGTAAGGAGAAATTAGACCTTACCTGCTAACTGTCTTTCCTTGAGTTCCCTCCAGGCCAGTCAGGTATGCAAGGGTTACCTCTGTCCTTCGGCAGCTGAGAACTGAGCATGTCAGATTTCTGGCAGCCCAGCTTAAGAGCTTCCCCTTCCGCTTTACACTCCAGTATACTACTGAGTAAGCAACTTCTAAAACTCCCTGATCAAATTTCGAGAAAAAAACGCTCTCCTCCCTCCTAGCAGTGCCCTAGAGCACAGAAAAGATGTAACAGACTGTAATCAACTTGAACAAATTTAAAAAAAACCTGTAACTTATTTACATGGAAACTGCTATGATTTAGGGAAAAAAACCCTCTGCCAAAGGGAACACTCCAGTGATTCAGCTGTACCTCTTCTCCCATAAGCACTACCTTTTACTTTGATTGCCACTATGTGCAGGTCACCTCGGCTCCTTGACCTCTACTGCCAAGACCCCAGGAAGGGCCCTGGACTGGCCTGGAAGGAATTCAAGGAAAGAATTAGCAGGTGAGGTCTAATTTCTCCTTCCTTTTCATCCCTCTAAGCCAGTCCAGGTACGCAAGGGATGTATCAAAGCTATACTTATCACCGGGAGGAACTTGCAAGCCCGACTTGCAAGCCCCGCCTGAAGACGACAGTCCCAAAAATTGCATCCCCTGCCGCGTGTATATCGAGCCAATAATGACAAGTAAACGTATGAAGTGAAGTCCAAGTAGCCGTCTTGCAAATCTCTACTGGTGGTATCAATCCACTTTCCGTCCAGTACATAGCCTGTGCTCTGGTCAAATGGGCCCGAATATCCTCTGGGGGCTCCTTCCCCTGGCCTAAATAGGCTGTGCAGATGGCCTGTTTCACCCATTCGGCTATCAACGACTTGGCTGCCGCCGCCTTCCTCTTAGGGGGTCCTCCAAACACCACAAATAACCTATCCGAATAACGAAAGGTTTCAGTCACTTTTAAGTACCTCCGGATCACTCTTCGGACATCCAACAGATGCAATTGCCTATCCTCCTCCAAGCCACTTAAGGTCAGAAAGACTGGTAAGGATACGGTCTGATTCAGATGAAAAAGAGACACCACTTTGGGGAGAAAGGAGGGGACCGGCCATAACACCACTTTCTCCTTGGTGATAAGCAAAAAAGGCTTCCTGAAGGACAGAGCCTGAAGCTCTGGAATGCAGCACACTGAACATAGCGCCACTAAGCACACCGACAGCTAGCACATCGAGGTTCTCCGACATGCGCTCCCTGCGCCTGCTGTAGAAATGATTCGTCTTGGCATTGTCTTGTGTGGCCATGAGATCCATGACAGGAAACCCCCAACACTCTGTAAGATAGTGAAAAACCAACGTGTTCAGCTCACCCAGATCCAACCTGTGCTGACTGAGAAAATCCACCTGAGCAGTCTCCTTGCCCGCTACATGAGCTGAGGACAGGGAGTCCAGATTCTGCTCCACCCACAATAACTTCTGACTCTCCTCTAACAGAGGAATTGCCTGTGCCTCCCTGTTTGTTGATGTATGCCACCATGGTCGGGTTGTCGGAGCAGATCCTCACTGCCCTCTGAACAATCAAGGGATGGAAGACCTGCAGGGCTAAAAAGACTGCTCTCATTTCCAGATGGTTGACAGACCATAAGGACTGCTCCTGTGTCCACTCGCCTGTGCTACCCGCGACTGACAATGCACACCTCCAGCCGGACAGGCTGGTATCTGTTGTCACCAAGATCCACTGTGGGATCAGTAATGGCATTCCCGCTGTCAGATGATCCATCTGGAGCCATCACTCTAGGCTTACCTGCAGACTCTCCGAGCACTCCAATCTCCAAGAAGCGGATGGAATTGCGGCCACCACCTAGAAAGCAGTGCCTACTGCAAGGGCCGCAAGCGGGCCCGCGCCCACAGCACCAAGTCTAATGCTGCTGCTATTGAGCCGAGCAGCTGCAGATAATACTAAGTTGCCAGTGCCGCCTTCTGAACGACGCAGTTGTGCCTGTAACTTCCGTAATTTCTCTAGAGGTAGAGAGACTACCCAGCTTGCACGTCGAACTGCACACCCAGGTAGACCAGGTGCTGGATGGGCTGAAGTTGACTCTCGGCCAGGTTGACCACCCAGCCCATATTCTGGAGAAATTGAACCACCCGCTGCATGGCTGAGGCTGCCTGGTCCTCAGACTTTGCTCAAATGAGCCAACTGTCGAGGTAGGGGTGTACCAGGATACCTTTGTTGGGTGAATGTCCATGGCACAGTAGCTAGGCCAGGGAAGAGCCCTGAACTGAAAATGCCCCACTGGCACGGCGACCCGCAGGAACCGTTGGTGGTCTGGGCAAATGGGGATATGTAAGTAGGCTTCCTTGAGATCTAAAGCAGTCAAAAACTCGCCCGGCCATATCGCCAAGATAACCGACCGTAAGGTCTCCATGCGGAAGTGTGGAATGCGCAAGGCTCGATTCACATATTTGAGATCCAGAATGGGATGGAACGTGCCCTCCATTTCTGGCACCACAAAATAGATAGAGTACCAACTGGTTCTGTACTGGTCTGGAGGGACTGGAGCTAGCTGTAAGGTGTCCCATACTGCTCTCTCCTTGCTGGCTGCCTTGCAGGGAGAGAGAATGAAGGCCTCCCTGAGAGGCCAGGCAAACTCCCAACACATATCCCTCTCAAATAATTTCCAGTACCCACTGGTCGGTCATAATGCGAGCCTAGGTGGGGTAAAACAGTTGCAGCCGACCACCTATCTCCACCAGATTGGCTCCACTGGCCTCAATGGGGCTTTTTACTGGGAGCCGTAGAGGATGAAAAATATCCCCTGCTGGTTCCCTGGAAACCGCGAAAAGGCTATCCTCGTGCCCCAAAATGCTCTCGCTGATACGACGTAAACCGCAGGCCCTTGAATCGGAGAAAGTCTTTGGATTGACCCCTCTGAGCCATGCCCTGCTTTGCCCCTCTAGGATTATCCTCTGGTAAGAGGCCTCCTTTAGAATCCCCCAAATCCTTGACTATCTTCTCCAAAGCTTCCCCAAACAGCAACTTACCCTTGTAGGGCAGCTTACTGAGCCTGGTCTTGGAGGACACGTCTGTCGACCAATTCCTTAACCAGAGAAAACATCTGGCTGCTACAATAGAGGCCATGGTCTTAGCAGCACCCGGATCACATCATAAAAGGTGTCTGCTGCGACTGATTCGAGTCAACAGTGGACTGAAGCCGTCTGGCTGTCGGGATGTGATGGCCTCCAACTCTGGAGCAAACGAATGGATGCTCTGGACATATATGTCCCACACACGGAGGCCTGCAGCGCTAGGGCACTTGAGTCAAAGGCCTGCTTGAGCAGAGACTCAAATTTGCGATCCTGCAGGTCCTTGAGCGACAGCCCACCTTCCACGGGGATGGTGGTCTTCTTGGTCACTGCCGATACAAAAGCATTCACCTTTGGCATTCATAAAAGTTTCCATTCCTCCAGGGGAAGGGAATATAGGCGACCCATTGCCTCATTGCCCTGCAAAGTAGCTTCAGGGAATTCCCATTCCGCCTGAAATCATTTTTTTTGATGATCGGTGCACCAGAAAACAAGCTTGCTCCCCTTTGAACTCTTGCAACAGGGGCTCATCCATCTGCGCTGACAGAGGGACAATGTTCAAGGCCACAGAGAATGAGCGATTAGGACTCCCAGTTGTTCTCTATGGAACATTCGGAACATATTTGGATTTTTATCTACCAGAATTTCTCCCTCTTCCAGCTCCGGGGCCATCTGCTCCCCCCAGAGGTCTGAGGGTCCCTCCCCCAGATCCTCCGAGGTCCAAGACTGTGGAGAGTTCTGACCCTGCTAGGTGTCAGTCTCCCCTTTTCTTCTTTTTTCTGGAGGGTTCTCAAGCGACTCCTCCTGGAGGGAATCTCTTTTGCTCAGTGCAGATCCCTCACTCACACTAACCTTCTCCCCGGCCTCTTGCTGCTTGAGGTAATAAGCCTTATGAAGAGAGAGTATAAACTCTGGGGAGAAAAAAGGTTCCGGCAAGGCAGGTCCTCTCTGAGCCTCCGCAGGAGTCTCCACAGCCTGTTTTCTCTTTCTTCTTCTTCTTGCCATTGGATTTTCCACGCTTCTCTAACTCCACTGGGAACATGGCTGGGGTGCTGAGAGGCTGTCTGTATTGGCAGGAACCACGGGCTCCTGCAGGTTCACAGAAGAAATGTCTGCCGCATCCTCCATTACCACCCGGGACAGAACAGCCGCAACAACTTTGCCTTCTCAAAAACATAACCAGCAAAACCCCAACAGCTCAACTCCATGTCTGCCCGTACAAATCACACCCTTTCCAAGGCTAGACAGCATGCATGCAGCCGAAACGGCCCGACCTTCCTGGCATCCCCGCCCAGCCTCCTACGTAACTGCTACTAACCAGAAATACTTTCAACACGTGTTCCCCAGCTGCAAACCGTCTGCCTCTTGCAGGAGCTTCCCTGAAGGAGCTGCACAGCTGTACCACACTGGAGGGAACTCTGATCCTGTAGCTAACAGGTTTGTGGTAGGACCCAATCCCATCGCTAAGGAAGTAAGGGTCCTGGGGCTCCCAGAAATGTACTCCATGGGTAAGTAAGCTTGGCTGGCTCAGTCACGTGTCCCTCAGCACTCCCCTACAACAGCAGATGGGAGGCCTCAGCCACTCTCTCTTCTGTTTTTTATGGTGCTGTCCAGAGAGGGATTTACACTTATACTGCTCTCAACTGTGCACCGCTAGTCTGCTGTCTCTTTTTTTTTTTTTTTTTAACATCTATTCAGGGGTCCAGGCAAGAGCTCCTTCAGCTGCTGAGAATTGACCAAGACTGGAGTGTAGAGTGGAAGGGGGAGCTCAAGCTGGGCTGACGGAAATCTGACATGCTCAGTTCTCAGCTGCTGAAGGACAGAGACAACCCTTCCGTACCTGCACTGGCCTGGAGGGACGAATAGGAAGTGCTGCTACCACCACTACTACTATCTTAAACATATGGTACATCGCAACTGGGAGGGAGGAGTGGCTCAGTGGTTGGGACAGGTTACCTCAGGTCGGAGGGCCGGGGGTTCAAGTCCCACATGGGGACAAGTAACCTCAGGCCAGAGAGACTGAGGTCTCTAGTCCCATGGCTGCTCCTTGTGGCCTTGGGCAAGCCACAACCCTCCATTGCCTCAGGTACACTTAGATTGTGAGCACTTCGGGGACAAGGGAATAAAAAGTACCTGTTAGTATATACTTGTAAACCGCTCTGATGCATAAGTAAAGGGCGGTATATCAAATGCCTAAACCATAACCATAACCGGGCTGTAATCCCCCCCTCAGTGTGTACCAGCGACCTCTCCTAAGGTGTAGCCAGTTGAGGTGTAACTCATGCTATTCCCTGTGGAGGACCCATACCACATTAGATCAGTGGATCTTCTGGATTCCCTTAGTCAAGGGTTGGAGATGTATTAGCTCCTTCTATGAGTCAGAACTGGGTCCAGAACTGGAAAGGTGGCCTAGAATACAGACGTAGAGGAAGAGTCAAAACTGTTCACAATGAGAAAGTGGCAAAATGCCATGGCAAGGTCTAGGTGATGAGGAGCACCCCTGACCGATGCAATGACAGATCCAAAAAACCTCATAAGAAAATGAGAGACTCATAGTCCAAAAACAACCAGCTCTAGGTACAAGACATGCCAGAAGGAACCTTCCTGGATACCTGTATATCAAAGTAACATCCCTGGCCCTGCAATAGAGGGTACAGGAAAAATAGCCTGCCACTGCAGGAAACGCTGAAGAGTTTCCTCAAAATGTCACCCACATAAATCAAACAGCCACAGGGAGACTCTATTGGGAGTCCCTTACAAGCACTGCCCTAATTCAAATAGTGCACATCAAAATTCAGGCTGGTCCACTTTAGGGATAGAAGGCAGGTGATTCGTAGAAGGAGCTAATACATCTCCAACCTTGACCAAGGGGACTCAGAAGATTCACTGGTCTAACATGGTATAAGTCCTCCACAGGGAATAGCATCAGTTACACCCCAACTGGCTGCACCTCAGGAGAGGACGCTGGTACGCATTGAGGGGGGATTACAGGCTCCCAATGGAGCCATGGAGACAATATGAGCATGTCTAAAGTCCCAAAAGGACTGCTGCTACTGTAACTGAGGCCCCAAAGGACTCACAATAGTACAATGACCTCTAGGCTTTAAACACGGCATTAGAAGAGGAACACTTCATACCTCTAAGCCTGTATTCCAGGAGTCTTTGTTGGCAAGCTTCTCCTCCCAAAGAGCAACTGACCGGTTAAAAGACAGAAGGCAGAGTGTAGAGCTAAATGGCCAATTCTCTCAATGGAGAAATGTAAATAGTGGAGTATCACAGGGATATGTGCTGGGCCTGCTGCTTTTTTAACATCTTTATAAATGACCTGGAAATGAGAACAAGTGAGGTGATCAAACTTGCAGATGGCACAAAATTATTTAAAGTTGTTAAAACCCAAGAGGATTGTGAAAAATTGCAAGAGAACTTTGATAATTTGGAAGACTGGGCATCCAAAATGGAAGATGAAATGTAATGTGGACAAGTGCAAAGTTATGCACCTAGGAAAGAACGACCCAAATTTTGGTTATACGATGCAAGGTACCACCTTAAAAACCACCACCCAAGAAAAAGATTTAGGCGTCATCCCCCAGTGTGCAGCAGCGGACAAGAAAGCTAATAGAATGCTAGGAATCATGAGGAAAGAAATGGAGAATAAAACCAAGGATATTATAATGCCTCTATCATTCCATGGTTCGACCGCGTCTTGAATATTATGTGCAATTCTGGTTGCCGTATCTTAAAAAGGATATAGTGGAATTAGAAAAGGTACAGAGAAGAGCCATCAAAATGGTAAAGGGGATGAGCCTATGAGGAAAGGCCTAAAAGGTTAGGGCTCTTCAACATGGAGAAGAGAAGGCTGAAGGGAGATATGATAGAAGTCTATAAATTAATGAATGGAGTGGAATAAGTTAACGTAGATCGGTTGTTTACAATATCAAAAAGTAGAAAGACTAGAGGACACGCAACCTAATATATGCTATACTGGGTCAGACCAAGGCCCATCAAGCCCAGTATCCTGTTTCCAACAGTGGCCAATCCAGATCACAAGTACCTTGCAGGTTCCCAAAATGACACACGAGTTCCACATGTCCCAGGGCAAGCAGTGGATTTCCCGAGTCCTCTTTAATGAATTATTTATGGACTTTTCTTCCAGGAACTTGTCTAACCCTTTCTTAAACCCAGCTACACTAACAGTTTTTACTACATCCTCAGTAATGAATTCCAGAATTTTATTATGCGCTGAATGACAAAATATTTTCTCTTATTATTCTTAAATGGGTTTCATTGTAGCTTCATTGTGTGTCCCTTTGTCTTTCTACATTTTGATGGCGTAAAGAATCTATCTATATTTACCCATTCGACTCCATTTATTAATTTATAGACCTCTATCATATCTCCCCTCAGCCATCTCTTTTTCAAGATGAAGAGCCCTAAGCTTTTAAGCCTTTCCTCATAGGGGTATCATTCCATCCCCTTTACTATTTCGGTGGCTCTTCTCTGGACCTTTTCTAATTCCACTATATCCTTTTTAAGATATAGCGACTAGAATTGCATAAAATATTCAAGGTGTGATCAATACGGTGTACTTAGATTTCAGTAAAACCTTTGCCACCGTTCCGCACAGACGACTTATAAACAAACTGAGCACCCTAGGGATGGACCCTAAAGTGACTGACAGGGTCAGAAATTGGTTGAGTGGGAGGTGACAAAGGATACGGGTAAATGGAGATCACTCTGAGGAGAAGGATGTTACTAGTGATGTACTGCAGGAATCTGTCCTTGGTCCAATTCTTTTTAACATCTTTGTTAGTGATATTGCGGAAAGGCTGTCGGGTACGGTTTGCCTCTCTGTATGATAATAAAACGTGCAAGAGTAGACACCCAGGAAGGAGTAGATAACACGAGGAGGGATCTACCGAAGCTTAAAGAATGGTCAAGAATTTGCCAGCTGAGATTTAATGCTGAAAAAGTACAGGGTAATGCATTTGGGCTGAAAAAATCCAAGGGAGCGGTAGAGTGTAGGGGGTGGAGTACTTCTGTCCACAAGAGCAGGACCTGGACATGACTGTTTCTGATTTCTCAGTGGCTTAAACAGGTAGAAAAGGTGATGGTGAAAACCAGAAGGATGCTTGGGTGCATAGGGAGAGAGGAATGGCCAGCAGAAAAAAAAAGGAGGTTATAGTGCCTAGAGTACTGTGTGCATTTCTGGAGACAGCGCCTTCAAAAGGATATAAACAGGATGGAGTCGGTGCAGAGCGTGGCTACTAAAATGGTTAGTGGCCTTTGTTATAAAGCATATGAGGACACACAAAGATCTTAATATGTATACGTTGGAGGAAAGGTGGGATAGAGGAGATATGATAGAGACGTTTAAATATCTCTGTGGCATAAATGCACAATATGAGAGCATCTTTCAACTGAAAGCAAGCTCTGTATCAAGGGGACACAGGATGACAGTGAAAGGGGATAGACTCAGGAGTAATATGTGGAAATATTTCTTTACAGAAAGAGTAGCAGATGCATGGAATAGTCTCCCAGTGGAGGTGGTAGAGATGAGGACAGTATCTGAATTCAAGAAATCATGGGATAAAAATAGAAGACCTCTAAAGGAAAAAAAGGAACTATCATAGCTGATATGGAAGGGCAGATTAGATAGGCCATGTGATCTTTTTCTGTTGTCGTGTTTCTATGATCCCTATATCTGCCTATGATAGGAGGGGAAGCCCGAGCCTCAGGCCCCCATGAAGAGGGCTTCAAAATAACATAGCCAGGCTGCAGCAGAAGCCAGTTGACAAGGAGAGTCCACAGTCTCCTGAGGGCCCCCAAAGCCGCAGGAGATACATATAATGCCATCCCACCATGCTCCACCTCCACTGGGCCCAAGCAGCCACGTTAATTGGCTGCAATGCCCACTGGCTGGGAAAGATAAAAAGAAAGGGCGGCAGGGATCAAAGAACAGAATAGGATCCCGGACCCCCCCCCCTCCCAAGCGAATCCCAGAATATAGAAAAAAGGGGGCCCAGGCTTTGCAGCCATAATGGCAATGGCAAAGGGTTTGTTTGTTTGTTTTTTAAAGAGTGCAAAAAAACGCACTGAAAAAAGAAGCAGAATCACAGCGAAAGGGAGTCCCAAAAAGGGAATTCCAGTGCATGTTAGGTTAACAGAGAAAACCAAGTAGGAAAGACCAGACATCCATTCAGACCTGGAAGGCCCAGTTGCCAAACAAGGCCTATTAAAAAAAAATGGAGTTTCTTTATTAAGCAGCAAAGATCCAAATACCACCCACTGTAACCAATGAGAGAAAAAGAAATGCAGATAAGGACAGCAAGAGGGAAGGGGGACCTGGGCCCACCTTACCAACCCCTCTATCAGAAGCCGCCTTGGGTCCCTCCTACTCCTCTTCTAGCCCACCAAGTGCTAGCAACCTGAGGGAAATTGAACGGATACAGAGCTGCTGTCTAGAAGCATGGGTGTACCCATGTTGCAAGCAACGTTTGGCCTTACCAGACTCAATCTCATCAGCCCACTGTGTGTGCTAGGAGGGTCAGGCCTAATCTGCACTGCTGCATCAGTCCACACACCATGCCACCTGCTGGAAAAAGAAAATACTGGCTTCTTTCAGTGTTGCACCAGAGGATATACCAAGTGATGACATAACTCAAAAATGCTCGTCTGCCTCTGCCTGCTGGCAAAAGAGCATAACTCACTTGTCTGAAATGGTTTACCAGGATGATAAGGAAAGACCAAACTCAAGCAGCCATAATGAATGTCCTTGCAGTTTATAAATTTAACAACAATCTTTCACTTGTACTAATTTTAAACCACTAGAAAGTAAGATTTACTCACCAAGATAGCTGCAAGGGGGCTGGACAAGTGAAATTTTGAATTAGCTTGTCAAGGAAAAAAGCCAACTGTGAGCCCTGTTACGTAGGAACACAAACAATTACCTAAACTGTACTGATGAATGAAAACAGACCCAATGAGATTCAGAAAAGAATGGGACTCCTCCACAAAAAATAAATAAAAATCTTATAAATGTGGAGGAAAAACAATATGATTTTTACAGAGAATATAATATACAGAGAACTGAGTGCCTGTGAAGCCCTATTTTGGAACCTACTGAAAAGAATTGTTTTTGACTTGTAACAAGTGTTTTTCATAGACAGCACGATCGATCAGGCACACAAGTAGGTGATGTCATCCAACAGCACTGGGATAAACAACTTGCCCAGAGCTCAGAACAAACTGTAAAGTTCTGAGTTTGTGCAGTCCTTCCAGTGGACAGTTGTATTCTCAGCATCTCAGTTAATTCCACAGCTCCAAAAGGAAATACAATTATCAGGGAGGTGGGAAGGATGCTATCATATCAATACTATCATCTAAGGAAAACATCTGTTACAGGTGAAAAACAAAGCTTTTTCTGTCAACATACAGGAGTGAGTTAGGCACACAAGCTCAGGCCTGCTGGTCTATAAACTGACCATTATTCAGGAGCAGCCCCCAGTCACAGTTCAAAATGCAAGAATTTCCAACATTACAAAGACCAACTGCATTGTCCCTGATTGTGCACTGATCTATGCAGTAGTGCAAAGGGAAGATGTAAAGCATCTAGAGAAACAGATTTGAGGAAAGCCACTGTTACTGTGGTGGCTCCGATTTGATGATGTTTCACGTTACTGGATAGAGAAGCACAAATTTGCTCATAACAGAATTGGAAGGAGGGTGCCAAGTCAAATCTTATGGGGTTGAAGGAGACAAACTGAGTAAACTCTGATGCATTCAGTTCTTTTGAAGTTGTAAGCGAGAGCCCATTTGAAGACCCAAAGTGGTATGAAGGGACTTCTTGCGTGGATTCCTATGAGGTTCAGGACAAAATGTAAAGAGCACAATTTCCTTATTAACATGGAAAAGTGTTGTTACCTTTGATATCTTATGATGGAGTACAAAAAACTACTATGTTATGATGAAATTGAGCATACAGTTCATATGCAACTAAGGCTTGAACCTCATGTATTCTTTTAGTTGAGGTTACTGCTACTAGAAAGAGACCTTTCAAAATGATATGACCTAAGAAGATTCTGTTGGTCCAAAAGGCAGCTTCATAAGAGAAGTAATGACGACACTGGGGTCCCAGAACATTGGAGGCTTCTGTAATGGTGGTTTTACATGCAAAAGATCACTTGAGAATCAAAAGACAACACTACCAGCTTGCTATTTTTCTATCAACAAGGACATAAGCCAAGAGAGCAATGAGATGTCCACTGATAGAGGTCATTGGCATTTCCATGTGATAAAGGAGGATATAGGTAGTGCAGTATTGCACTGGAAGGAAACCGTATGAGGTCATGGCCATTTGTGAAACACAAGATGGAGGACCTCTTCCACTTCAACGTTTAGGAAGGGTGGTAGGTTTTGTTTCATTGCAACAAATCAAGATAACTTGAATAGCCATTGGGACTCCTAGCAAAAAAAGTGAATGCTACCATGCTGTCAGGGCAAGTGATGATGAGAAAAAGACCTGTGTGATTAAGAACGGAAATATCAGAAGCCTGCAAGGGGCAATGAACCTATGAAATGCCATACTGGATCTGATCAAGGTCCATCAAGTAATGTTGCTGTTGTTAAGTGCCAACATGTGCTTCTCAAGATCAAGGAACATAGTCTTAAAAGGAAGGCTGGCAATGGGATGGATCGATACAGTACCAGCAGCTATGGGTGCCATTATCGATCCATCCCATTGCTGGCCTTCTTCTTTTGCGCTGACCTTCAGCCTTACCATTACCTCTCTCTAACAACCTCTCTCTTCACATGCTATGTCCAAAGTATGAAAGTCAAAGTCTTATCACCTGAGCTTCTCAGGAAAGCTTAGGTTTGATCTGCTCTAGTACTGACTGTTTTTTTCTTCGAGCAGTCCATGATATACACAGTATTCATTGCCAGCACCACAATTCAAAGGCATCAATTTTCTTTCTGTCTATCTTTTTCACTGTCCAACGTTCGTATCCATATGTTATTAAAAGATACCATGGCTTGACAAGTCGAATCTTTGTATGGAGAGAAACAATCTCTGCTCTTGAGAATCTTGTCTAGGTCCTTCATAGCCATTCTACCAAGAGCAATACGTCATCTGATTTCTTGACTTATCCTTTGATTGTTGATCCAAGCAGGTTAAAAGTTCTCAACTATTTCAATTTCTTCTCCATCGATGATGGACTTATTGATTTTGCCAGTTGTCAGGATCTTTGTCTTATCTACATTAAGGTGCAGGTCCATTTTAAGACTATGTTCCTTGATATTGAGAAGCAAATGTTTCAGATCATCTTCACTTTCAGCCAGTAATGGTTCCTGATCATAAGATACAGGTTGAAATGGCCGTTGGTCCACTTGATCTTTATGGGATGTTAACTCTGTATAGTCTTTCCCACCTTTTCCTGATCTTCTCAGCATCATTCCATATGGATCCTTGAGAATCTTCTAGCATTCCAATTCGAGGCTGGATTTTTTTTCTTTAACTCTCGTAGCTTTAGGAGAGCAGATCTTTTTCTTTCTCTAATAGTTTCTGATTCTATTTCCTTCCACTTTGTCTTGCTGCACGTTGGAATTCTCTATTGAGTTCTGCGATTGCCTCTCTTTCTCCTCTGGCTTTAGTTCCTTTGCGTTTCTGGGCAATTTTCAGAGTTTCTTCAGTCATCCATTTTGGTCGTTTTCGCTTTTTCATCTTTTGTAAAGACTTCTCGCTTTCTTCCAACACAACCTTCTTGATGTCATCTCATAACTGTTCTGGAACTCTGTCATTTGTAACTAAAGCAGCAAATCGATTTTGCAGGCAGTTTTTAAATTCCAGCATACGTTCTTAAGGTCTCATTAATGAATGGCTTGCTCTTTTTTAACTTTAGCTTGAGTTTGCATACTAGTAGTTGGTGAACTATACCAGTCACCACCAGGTTTTGTCTTTGTTGATGTTATTGAGCTTTTCCACTGTTGTCTTCCACAGATGTAGTCAATTTGATTTTTGCATAATTCATTGGGTGAAGACCATGTGTACAGTCGGTGCTGGTGCTGCTGGAAGAAGCTTTTTTGTGATGTACAGATCATTGGTCTTGCAGAATTTTATTAGTCTTTCTCCAGCTTCATTTGTTGCCAAGTCCATATTTTCCAACCACTTTGCCTTCTTCTTTGATGCCAACTTTTGCATTACAGTCACCCATGACTATCAGGATATCCCATCTGCATGTTCTGTCAATTTCAGCTTGTTCATAGAACTCATCAACTTCTTCCTCTTCTGCAGCTGTTGTTGGGGCATATACCTGAATTATAGTTGTGTTGATGGGCATTCCTTGTAGACAAATAGAAATTAAACGTTAACCAAGTGCACTGCATTTCATTACAGTTCTTGCAGGTTTCTTCTTAATTATAAATTCAACACCATTTCTTCTTTGTCTTTCATTCCCAACATAGTAGGCAATGTGATCATCGGATGCAAAGTGCCCGATGCCAGTCCAACTCAGTTTGCTGACACCCAACAGATCGAGTTGTACATGTTCCATTTCATTCTTGATCACTTCCAATTTCCCTTGGTTCATGCTTCATACGTTCCATGTCCCAATATATAAGCAGTCAGACGTCTCAAGTGCTTTGATCCAACCACATCATAAATGCTGGTCTTACTCTGAGAAGTCTTCAGCTCATCCCCAGTAGCCAATCAAGTGCCTTCTGACCTGGTGGTCTCATCTTCCAGCACTATACTGCAATTTGCTTTGTTACGACTATCCATTGGGTTTTCGTGGCAAGATACAGAAGTAGATTTGCCAGACTTTTCTTCCACACAGATAATGATAGTGGTGTTGCAGTTGTTACAGAAATATGATCTTCTGCCACCAACACCGTCCCATTCTGTAGCTGCCCAGATGGATGGTTTGTCTTAGTCTGGCACCTCAGCTGAGACCAGTCATACTTGGGAGACCCTGCCAGTAGTTAAAGCTACCGAAAGCTTAGCTCTCAGCATCACTGATGCACACAAGCCCTCAGAGCACAACAAGCTGTAAACCGGGCTGGGTAAACTGCTTCAAAGAGTGGCCAATCCAGGTCACAAGTACCCGTCAGGTCCGCAAAAGGTACACAGGTTCCACAATGCTTGCTTCACGATAAGCAGTCGATTTCCCGAGCCCTTTCCTCCAGGAATTTGCCAAAACCTTTTTTAAACCCAGTTCCACTAAAGCGTAGTTACTCACCAGTAACAGGTGATCTCCAGGAACAGCAGGAATTTAGTCTTCACATATGGGTATTGTCGGTACCGACGGAGCCTGGGCAGGAACGTTCCCCAGCGTCCAATAGGAAAGCTTTTGGGAGCATCCCTCAGCACATGCACACTGCCTTCCCACCTTTGCAACTGTCCCTCTTCAGTTAAGTTTGTAGCTGAGTGAAAGGATAGAGGGAGAGAGGAAAGAGACATAGAGAGACAACTCCTAGGGGAGGTGGGTGGGTTGTGAAGACTAAATTCCTGCTGTTCCCGGAGATCACCTGTTACAGGTGAGTAACTACACCATCTCCGGGAACAAGCAGGAATGTAGTCTTCACGTATGGGGACTCCCTAGCTGAAGATGCCAGGGAGATGGCCCCAGGAAGCTGCCACCTACAGTCAGGTGGGCCATGCTTCCTCCCATGGATCTCTGGCATCCTACCAGGGTTGATGGGTAGGAGTTGAATTAAGTCTGAAAGAGATGTTGAAGAACAGCCTGGCCAAAGAAGGCATCCCGACGGGAGGCTTTACCTAGGCAGTAGTGGGCTGTGAATGTGTGCACCGAAGCCCAGGTGGCTGCTCGACAGATGTCATTGATAGACACAGAGTGAAGGTTAGCCAAAGAGGCTGCCATGGCTTTCACATTATGTGCTGTGACATGGCCTTGAAGAGGAAGACTCTTACTCTCATAAGTAAAGGATATGCACTGTGCAATCCATTTAGATAGAGTTCTTTTGGAAAATGGAAGACCCAAATGACTAGAATCAAAAGCAACAAAAAGTTGAGAAGACTTTCTATGATGTGTTCTTTGTAGGTAAAAAGCCAAGACTCTTTTACAGTCCAAAGTATGAAGGTACCTTTCTGCATTAGAGGCATGAGGCCTTGGAAAGAATACAGGAAGGTAAATCGATTGATTTAAATTAAAAGGCAAAACCACCTTTGGCATAAAATGTGGATGAGTTCTGAGAACAACCTTATCATGGTGAAACCTTGTATAAGGGGGATCAGCCACTAAAGCTTGCAATTCACTAATGCGACGTACGGAGGTGATTGCAATTAGGAAAATGACCTTCCAGGATAAAAACTTTAGGGTTGTAGTGGCTAAAGGTTCAAAGGGGGGTTTCATGAGCTGTCCAAGAACTAGATTTAAATCCCATGCCACCGGTGGTGGCCTGATGGGAGGCTTTGTTAATAGAAGACTTCTCATAAACCTAGATATGAGTGGATGAGAGGAAATTGGCTGTCCATTTAGAGGCTTATAGAAAGCTGCAATTGCACTAAGATGGACTCTTACTGAATTTGTCTTTAGACCAGAATTTGATAAATGAAGTAGGTAGTCTAGTACCGATTCCAAAGGTATCACAGGGGGGTTAAAGCCCTTTTGAGAACACCATATAGTAAAACGTTTCCACTTGAAGGCGTAAGAACATCTTGTGGAAGGTTTTTTGGAAGCCTGAAGGACATCCTTTACCTGCAGGGACTGGGGATTCGGGTGCCATAGCATCCCGTTCTCTTGGGAGAGAAGATCTGGAGCACACCCTAACTCCAGAGGTGCAGCTTGAGAGAGATGTAGAAGCAGGGGATACCACATTTGTCGTGGCCCCCATGGCGCTATGAGGATCATACGACCTCTGTCTCTCTGAAGCTTGAAGAGTGTTTTGGAGGTATGGGGAATGGGTGGGAAGGTATTGAGGAAGTCCTGACCCCAGCAAAGGAGGAAGGCGTCCCTTGCCTGGCAATTGTGAGCCGGAATTCTGGAACAGAACCAGGAAAGCTTGGCATTCAGTGGACTTGCAAAGAGGTCTATGTCTGGGGTTCCCCAGATGTGAAATATCTTTATCACCTGGTCTAGATGGAGAGACCATTCGTGAGGCAGCAGTACTCGGCTGAGTTTGTCTGCCCAAAGGTTTTGAATGAATGCAAGATATACCACGAGAAGGTGAATTTGATGCTCTCTGGCGAGGGCCCACAGTTGTAAAGCTTCGTTGCATAACGACAGAGAGCCTGTTCCTCCCTACTTGTTCACGCAGAACATGGCTACTTGATTGTCCGTTTGGACTAGGACTGTCTTGTAGCTGAGCTGGGCATGGAATACTCGAAGAGCTAGACAGATTGCTCTGAGTTCTAGGAGGTTTATGTGAAGAAAAGACTCCTGTGGCGTCCAGGTACCCTGGGTGGAGAGATGGTGCAGGTGTGCTCCCCATCCCACCTGTGATGCATCTGTTGTTAGGGTGGCCTGGAATGGGGGCTGTTGGAAAGGAGACCCCACTAAAAGATTCTCCAGTGATTGCCACCATTGTAGGGACAAGATCAGTAGTTGTGAGTTTGATATCTTGTCCGACAGACGTCCTGTGGCCTATGTCCACTGTGTGGATAGTGTCCACTGGGCTGCTCGCATGTGGAGGCGAGCATAGGGAACTACATGAACTGTGGATGCCATATGTCCCAGTAATTGCAGCAGTTCTCAAGCAGTTAAGGAGGACTTTCCCGCTGCTTGAGAAGCTAGTTGCATTATGCGAAGACAGCGGGGCTGTGGGAGGAAAGCCCTTGACTGGTATCTAAACAAGCTCCTATGAACTCCAGGGTCTGAGAAGGAACAAGTTGGGATTTTGGGAAGTTTATGACCAATCCCAAGTACTAGAGAATTTGCATTGTGCGAGACAGTGCAGAACTGGCTTCTGGAATCGTGGGGGCTCGAATGAGCCAGTCGTCCAAGTAAGGGAAGACGAATATCCCTAGGGTACGCAGGAATGCAGCTATTACTGCCATGCATTTCATGAATACTCTTGGTGCCAAAGCCAGACCAAAAGGAAGAACCCTGTATTGGAAGTGTTTTCCCTTGAAAAGGAATCGTAAGAATTTCCTGTGATCTGGATGGATCAGAATGTGAGTATATGCGTCCTTTAGATCTAGAGAACAAAGCCAATCCTGACTTTGAAGGTATGGCAGAAGAGTTCCCAGAGAAATCATTTTGAACTTCTCGGAACAGATATTTGTTCAATTCTCTGAGGTCTAGAATGGGTCTGTGTCCTCCTGTTTTCTTTGGAATAAGAAAATAGAGGGAGTAGAAGCCTGTGCCCTGTTGGGGAATGGGCACTTCCTCTATTGCTTCCTGAGCAAGTAGTGTTGAGACCTCTTGATCCAGTAGATTGTCTGGAGAGGTTTGGGAAATGAACTGTCTTACGAATGTAGGAGGGGGCATGCTGTGAAAATGAAGCTTGTACCCCTCCCCTACAATGGACAGAGTCTAATTTTCTGCTGTTATTTGGTGCCATCTGTTGACAAAGCACAGTTACTTACCTGTAACAGGTGATCTCTGGGAACAGCAGGAATAAGTCTTCACATATGGGTACGTCGGTACCGACGGAGTCCGCGTGGGAACGCTTCCCAGCGTCCAATCAAAGAGCTTTTGGAAGCATCCCACCACGCCTGCGTGCTGCCTTCCCGCCTTTCCCAACCGCCTCTCCCTCAGTTAAGTTTTAAAGCTGAGACAAAGAGAGAGAGAGAGGAAAGGAAAGATAGACAGAGATACAACTCCTGGGGAGGTGGGTGGGTTGTGAAGACTTATTCCTGCTGTTCCCAGAGATCACCTGTTACAGGTAAGTAACTGTGCTATCTCCAGGAACAAGCAGGAATGAGTCTTCACATATGGGGACTCCCAAGCTGAGATGCCTGGAGTCCCAGCATGTCATAGGTTGGAACATGCCATCCCCCACAACACCAGGCATCCTGAGGATGGAGGGTAGGAGGTGAAAAGAGAAAGGTGCTGTGGAACAGTTAACCTAGCATAGGATTGCAGACAAGGAGTCCATGTGTGGATGATAATTGTTATCAATGATATTGCAAAGAAAAAATATTGCAATATGGACCTCCCCTAAAAGGACTTCAGAGAAGTATGAAGGTTCATGGAATCTACTGGGGAACCCAGTAGAGGAACCTCGAGAAGGACCTCACTGCAAGTGGAGGTAGTAAACCTGTAGGAAAAGTAATGGAGGTCAGAATCCTGAAAGGTAACAGGTAACCCCAGTAGGAAAAACTGGGGTAGTACAAAAATGGTGGGCCTTCAGCGGAAGGCTTTATGATGAAAGCCAAACTCTTTTGGCAGGAGAGTGGCTCACTCTTAGGAACAAAAAGAGAAAGGCTAACCGATTTGGACAAACAGGCCCAGTCCTTGTGGGGAGAAAGGGTATGGGAACCCCTTGTATCCCAAAAGAAAGGACAAACGCCGGAGGCGTTAGAGCCTGTGATTAGCTGAAGATCCGCAATGTCTCTCCTGAATGAAGTCAGCTGGGAGAGATATTGGAACATGGAGAGCTTCAGAGGTATCTAACCTTAAGGTTATGGTAGGTGTTAACTACCACCAAAGTGGTTGTGAGTGTAGGACCCCAAAACATGCTGGATAGCATAAGTATGGGTAAAGCCCATCTGTCAGAATCATATTGCTATATGAGCCTCGACAGTCAGGTAGATAAAGCAGGATATATATTTACCGATAGTAAAATATCTCAACAGATACATATAGATATATTCTTCTATCTATCTATCTACATCTGTAAGATGTGTGCTATAGGTATGAATATATAGGCCTCCATATGGAAGTCTGCAAGAAGCAGAGAGATATGCCTACAAAAGGTATTCACATAGGAAAATGTGGAGAGGAAAGATTCATCTAATAACAAGAAGGTGGAACCAACTTGAGAAGATATATAGAGAATCAATTCCCACTGGTTATGGCTACAGGGATGCTAGGTAGTAGAATAACCAGGATGGTTACGTGAAAAGCAGAGGATGATATCAGTCTGCAGCCAGCAAGTCCCGAGTATTCTAGAACTCTAGTATGGTAAGTGAACAGAAGACGCATAGGAATGAGATACCATGCTGACCTGCTTAAGGGCAAAAAGGTATCATGCGTTCTTACCATGAGGACGAGCTGGAAGGAGAAAACATATTCCCTATTGGAAATACTATGGACCAAAGCAGGGAATTAGCAACTCCTTAAGCTTTCACATAAGAGGAGGCCTATGTCCTTTATATTAAAAAGGAGAACTTTTCTAGTCATGGGAGACATGACTGAAAAAGCCTTTTTCAACCATCTAGTATAGCTGTTGGAGAAAAAGCCCCCCCATGCTCTCTAGCAAGGGCCCATAGTGGAGAGCTTCTCTGTAGGATTGCAGAGAGCATGATGCAGGAGAATGAGGAGATAGAACTGGCTGCAGGAGAGCCAGTACCTATGTCAACTATGCTGCCAAACCCAGGGGAATGGAGATGGCAGAAAGAGAAGACAATCCAACAAGCTTGTAGTGAAAAAATTTCGAAGACAGATGATAGCACTGACTTGGAGCCACTACTAAGACCAGACAGAATGTTAGTGGAGGACAAATCTGGTTGCTGGTGGACAAGAACCAGTGGTCCAAACATTAAGGCTCCTGCATTGGCAGCTGCTTGCCAGACAGCAGAAAAATGGTACTGTTTAAAAACAGAAAGAACAGACTAAACAAGAGAGTAGAAAACTCTGGATGTGTCTGATGAACTGCTTCAAAGCAAGATTGAAAAAGAGGAGTCAACTCAGAGAAGAGAACTCCACACTGGAAAAGTAAGAAAACTAGAGAGGCTGAAGAAAAAGCCCTCCAGTGAAGCAATACCGCTCTTACAGAGGAAAAACCTGGTAAGAGGGTAAAGAGAATGGAGCTGAAGAAAACTTACAAAGTAGTAAGTTTATAGAAAGGAAAAAAAGACATGCTGGCACAGGAAACTATCGTTTGATAGTGAATAGACCTCTTTCCCTAGCAGGAAAAAGAGGAGAACCCTGTGACCTAGAAGCATGAACATCCTGACAGCTCATAGAAACATAGAAAGAATGGATGTCTTTCGGGAAGAGATCCATGTTTAGGATTTAGAATGACAGCAGTGGATTGTCTCTATTGAGAAGAGCAACTGCAGATTGTAATCCCAAGAGTCACAAGCATCTGATGGATTGATCAGAAACCCTGTGGTTGCTGGGTTTGCTGAGCCTGGTGAGAGGTTGAACTCTGCAGACCTGGACGATGCTTCCCCTGTTTGGGAACATCTGTATGATGGGCAGATGATGCATAAAACCTTCTTCTCCTATGGGAAGAAAGTTTGGCAGGACATTTCCTACCTACTGGGACAGAAGAAGGTGCAGAACAGCCCCTAGGAACAGGTAAGTCAGTGGAGAACTGAGTAACCTGACGTAAAGACTCCCTGTTGAAAAGATTGTCTCCAGTGCAAGGAGTATGTCCCAGTCTGTGCTGTGCCCATTTGTCCAAGTCTGAAGCTTGGAGCCAGGCTCTACGTCGTGCCCCTATAGTTATAGCAGAAGTCCTGCTAACAGACTCAAAAGAGTCTAGGGAAGCACGAGTAAGAGACCAAGAGATATTCTGGAGATGCTTGAGCAGTGAAGAATAGTCTGCACTCTTGGACTCTGGAAGGGAAGGAGTCAAAAGATGTAATTGCTTTGTGACTTCCTCAAGAGATAGACTCATATAGAAAATATATGAGAGAATTCTTGCAGAAAGCATAGATGACTGGAAGGTTTGACGTCCAAAGACATCAAGTGTCTTAGACTCAGGACCTGGCGGATAAGAAGAGTGCTTTTTCTTGCTCTTTACCCGCCTCATTGCTGATTCCACAACTATGGAATGATGAGGAAGTTGAGTCTTTTGAAACCCTGGAGAGGGGGGCACCTGATATAAGAGATCAGTTGCTCTGGAAGGTGGGGGTACCCTTAAAGGTGTTTCCCACATTCCTAGAAGGAGATCCTGCAAGGAATGATGCAAAGGAAGCATTATGTTCTCCTTTGCTTTGGTAGAAAGAGAGTCCTGTGCAGGATCATGTCCTGGGATAGGAATGGCAAGAGATCTTGCTATATCCAGGAGGAAACTCTGAAAAGAGGGTTCCCCAACAGGAATTTCCCTTGGACAGGTTAGATCTGAAGAATTAGCCTGAGCAGCGACAGAGCTATGCAGATATATAGGAATAGAAGATCCTGCACAGTGCAGTGTGGAATGCTTAAAGGATGGCCAGCGGTACTGGCTGTCAGGAGCAGCGACCGTCATTACTACATTGTCCATGCCAGGTATTGACTCCAAGCTTGGCATAGAAGGGAGCGATCCTGTTGAAAAAAGCATGGTAGGAGTTGGCCACGATGCTACTGTGGATACCGGTAGCGATGCCAATACCGGTACCGATGTCGGAGTCGAGCCCGACAAAGACATCAGAGCAGTCATCGATGACAGTTCAATCGGTACCGAGGTAACCGAAAACCTCCGGGTGCTATCCTCGGTACCGAGCCACCGGTATCGATCGGTGTCGGTACCAAAGTGTATTGGTACCGAGTCTTCCAGACTAGAGAGCGATTTTAAACTCGGCATCGATAAGCGAAGCATGGAAGGCACCGACCGTAAGGGTAATGAGGACATCGGTACAGACTTCGGTACAGTGTCTGATACCGGTGAATGAAGGTCAGCTAGTGGCAATCGGCCTCGGGGGAACCGAGAGTTGCGGATCCGAATCATCGGAACCGAGCCTTCGGTACCGCCGAGAGCCGGTACCAAGGCGAGTCGGTACCCAGTCCTCCAGACTGGAGATCGATTCCAGACTCGGCATCGAAGGAAGCGAGGCTATCGATGCACGTCTGGAGGGTACCGACGTCGGTGGTAGTATCAGTGCTGGTACCAATAATGAAAGGTCAGTTTGGAGTGTATCCACCGGTCCCGAAGGCACCGAGGACGCCAGATGACCATCCCTGGTGAGGAGTGTTTCATCCAACACCAGTGCCGATGTCGGGGTATCGGTACCGCTCGAAGCGGATGCCACCACCGGACACGGCTCAGGTATGTTCTGTGAGGGGTGAACCCCAGGAACAACCTGAAACCCCTTATACGCTTTGGAGACCGAAGACTCTCGCTGGGGTCTTGAAGCCAGTGGGCCCTCGAGGGCAAGGCCGGAGCCATCTACATGCTGTGCATGAGACCTACCACTCGAGGGCTGGCTAGTCTTAACAGACTGTTTGTGGGTTACCTGATCCTGTGTAGAAGAAGAAGGGGACAGTGCCCCGAAGCTGGAGGGAAACCGTGTATCGAGGGAACCTCGATATTGAAGACCTCTTCTCACCAAACTGTTGTCAGGACCCAAGCAGGTTAGACACAGACTTCGAGGGTCTAAAAATAAAGTTGTACCGCCACAGTTTGAACATTTCTTGGAGAAAGTGGCTGGCGGTTCCATGAAGGAAAAAGAAGAGGCCTAAAAGGCCTAAGACACCGTGAGACACTATGAAGAAAAAATATTCCTTGAACAAGGAAGATTTTACAAGAAAAGAAAAGAAAACACCGGCGGTACCGGTGGCGTCGGGAAGACAGCCGCGACCACAAGAAAACTAAAGAAATGAAACAAGAATTTTCTGCGGTGACAGGAGGACGTCCTGCCGGCTCCACGGAAAAACGAAAACTGAGGAGCGGCAGTTGGGAAAGGCGGGAAGGCAGCACGCAAGCGTGGTGGGATGCTTCCAAAAGCTCTTTGATTGGACGCTGGGAAGCGTTCCCGCGCGGACTCCGTCAGTACCGACGTACCCATATGTGAAGACTCATTCTTGCTTGTTCCTGGAGATAATGACACAACCTGCCTGGAATGTTTAGGGGTTCTGGACCCTTCAGAGGCAGGAAAGCTAAGCTCTCTATGAAGGAGTCAAAGCCCTTGAGGTGGCTGAGCCTGTGGAGCTGGTTGAGCTCTAAGGCCTTTTGGCTTCTTTTGCTGTCTGGATTGTTGCTGTTGTCCCTTTTGGGCAACTTGACCCTGAGCTTGCCCTTGCCAGGTATAGGATGGATAAAACTTCCTCTTTTTGCTGAAAAAGGGTTTTTTTTATAGGTTTGTTTTTGGCTGGAGTAGCTGTAGATTTTGACAATCTGTCTAAAGTGAGATTGTCAGTATCTATCCCATTAGCCTTTTCCTGCCAATTCCTGCCAAAGAGGTTTTCTCCTGTGCAAGAGATGTTTCCTAATTTGTCCTGTACCCAAGTCTCCAAGTCTGATGCCTGAAGCCAGGCAATCCGACGTGCACCAATGGCAATAGCAGAGGTTCTGCTGATGCATTCAAAGCAGTCAAAGGCTGCACGATTTACAAACTTGGAAACGTGTTGAGCATGCTTGACAAGAGTAAGGAAGTCTTGTTGTTTGTCATCAGGGAGAAGGGGGCTCATAAGCTCCAAATCTCCTGTGACTTCTTTGAGGAACATTCCCATATATAAAATGTATGAGCTGATCCTAGCTGAAAGCATGGAAGCCTGAAATGTTTGACGCCCAAAGGCGTCCAAGAATACTGCATTCACGACCTGGAAGATTGGATGCATGCCTTTTTGCACTTTTCATCCTACGCATGGCTGATTCCATTACCATTGAATGGTGTGGCAGCTGAGTCTTTTGAAAACCAGTCCATGATATCAAGTCTCCTAGAATGAGGAGATGTGGTCAGAAGTGTTTCCCACATCCTGAGCATCAAATCATGAAGAATTTCATGAATGGGCAGGGTAGCTGCCTCTTTGGGAGCATTAGGGTATTTTTAGGGTATTGGAGTATTTCCAATTCCTTTGCTCTAGGTTCTTTTTCAGGAGCTACCGTGATTGATAGGCCTCGGGCCACATCACAAATAAAATCCTGAAAAGACATGTCCTCCAGAGGAGACATTCTGCGTTGAGGAGAAAAGGAGTCTTCCGGAAGAAGTACTCTGGTACCGACCGAGTTATCCGAGTCATCGGAATCGGAAGATTCGAAGCATCTCTGATCCCGATGTTCATGCAAAGCACGGTATCGGTATCGATCGAAGTCGGCACCGAGTTGGTCCGGTACTGATCTGTTGATGCCCGAAAAAGTTGGCATGGGCAGAATTCCCACTGGTACCGGCACCGGTATCGGTGTCGGTACTGGTGCCCGTTGAACCGTCAGTAGCGGTGTCAACGGTATCGCAGCTGTAAGGAGAGCTGCAAGACTGTGTTCAATAGCGAGGAATCTCTGGTCTATCAACGCTGCCGATGCCTGGGTGCCGGTACCGGTAAAAATAGCCGGAACCCCTGAGCATGGCACCAGTAGTTCTGCCGAGGTCGAGGCCTCGAGAACATCCTGGAGCCCCGTTAGTGCTTTGGGGGCCGAAGCCTCCCACCGGGGCTGTTTTGCCAGTATAGTTTCCTAGAGGGCAATGCCAATGGCTTCTCGATGCTTGGAAGGAGATCTACCCTTTGAGGACCGGCTCTTATGTTTAGTTACCTGAGATCCATGGGAGGAAGACGAGGCTCTGGAAGACATTGATGCAATGGACATCGCATCTGAAGAAAAGAGGGTACCGAGCTTTGCATCCCAGTTCTGTCTTCCTCTTTTAGTCATCCCCATACAAGAGGAACACTCTGATGGAGAATGGTCAGGGCCTAAATATTTCAGACACCAGTCATGAGTGTCGGGGACGGAAATGGTATCGCCACATTAGTAGATTTTTTAAAACCACTAGCTGGTTTTTCCATTTTTTCAGAAAAATGGGGCCTAATGCCCAAAATGGTGCATAGCATCAAAAAGAAAAGGTTTCTGAAGAGAAACACTTCAGAAGCATTTTTTTTGTTTTGTTTTGTTTTTAAAAGGAGAAAAGAGAACCGGCGGTACTGGTAGAAGTCGAGCGGAGGCAGGCGCGACCACAAGAAAAACAAGTTTAAAGAAGAAATTTTCTGCGGTGACGGGGTATGTGACCTGTTGGCTCCACGGAAAATGAAGAACTGAAGAGGGACAGTTGGAGTGGCGGGAAGGCAGCGCGCATGTGCTGAGGGGTGCTCTCAAAAGTGTTCCTATTGGATGCTGGGGAGCATTCCCGCGCAGGCTCCGTCAGTACCGAAGATACCCATATGTGAAGACTACATTCCTGCTTGTTCCTGGAGATCAGCTTTTACTACATATTCCAGTAATGAATTCCAGAATTTCATTACACGTTGAGAGAAAAAATATTTTCTCTTATTAATCTTAAATGAGTTACACTGTAGCTTCATTGTGTGTCCGTTAGTCTTTCTACTTTTTGATGGAGTAAACAACCGATTTATGTTTACCCATTCTACTCCATTCATTAATTTATAGACCTCTACCATATCTCCCCCCTCAGCCATCTTTTTCCCAAGTTGAAGAGCCCTAACCTTTTAAGCCTTTCATCATAGGGGAATCCTTCCATCCCCTTTACCCTTTTGGTGGCTCTTCTCAGTACATTTTCTAATTCTGCTATGCCCTTTTTAAGATATGGCAACCAGAATTACACACCATATTCAAGGTGCGGTCGCACCATGGAACGATACAGAGGCATTATAAAACCCTTTGTTTTATTCTCCATTCCTTTCCTTATAATTCCTAACATTCTATTTGCTTTCTTAGCCGCCACTGCAAACTGGATGGAGGGTTTCCATTTATTATCTACGATGATGCCTAAATCTTTTTCCTGGGTGGTGGTTCCTAATGTGGAACCTTGCATTGTGTAACCGTAATTTGGGCTGTTCTTTCCTAGGACAAGAAATCAAACCAATCAGAATCACCTAACAAACCATACTGAAAAATATTCTGACAAAAAGGATTCCCTACTTGTCAATGTTTTTTTGTCGGAGCTAGTCGGCTCAGTGCAGAGAAGCTTCCCATGCACCACTGCGACCTCTCCTTTTTATTTAAAGAATTTTGTCAAAACACAACTTAGCTTTGTTGAAGACAAGCATAATCAGCTTGAAAACCTCTGCCAGGATTACAGAAATGACGACGTGCCACACGTTTCGGGTCATTTCAAATTTTCATATCACCCTGCTTCAAAGTCCATCTGTTGCTGGCAAATTGCAAAGCCTCAATGTGAAAAGACAGGGACAAATCTGGCCATATAAACTTCGGCGTCTGACGTCATTTTAAACAGAAGATTGCTAGCTACCATTCAAAATGCTCAACCACCAGAGCCAATAGATGAGTCCCACTGAACAGGGAAACCCCCTATTGGATAGAGATGTAGAGAGCTTTAAATTTATATTAAATAACTGTATACCAATCGATCTAGAGATATGGCACAGGTGGTGAGGATATTACGGCAATTTTGGCCTATTTTAGGTTTACATCCCTGCTTTCGGGATAAAATGCTACAAATTGCATATTCACGTAAAGCCAATCTTAGGGATTTGATAGTCAAGACAACCTCTCAGTTAGACCGCCCAATGAAATCACAGGAGGCTAGAGGACATTTTGCCTGTGAAAATTGTGCCTATTGTTCGCTCTCTTTATTAGGTTCTGAGTGGACTGATGTTCATACATCTTTGTCCTATTCATCAACGTGGCATACAGATTGTACCTCTACCTATGTGGTGGATCTCATTGTCTGTCCATGTTTACTCTATTATGTGGGCCGCACAAAGCGGGCGGTGAAGACGCGACTTTCTGAACATGCTTCAAGATTGCGGACGAAGTCTATCTCAGCACCCTTAGTTGAGCATTGTTTAGAATATCATCATGATTTCACTTCATTGCAGTAGGAGAGTGTTAGACTTCATACCTATAGACCCGAGAGGAGGGGATCGGGAACAGCGATTGCAGATGCGTGAGCAGAGATGGATCTTTTCATTAAACTCTGTGTCCCCTAGAAGTCTCAATTTGCAGATCGATTGGTATACAATTATTTAATATAAATTTAAAGCTCTCTACATCTCTATACAATAGGGGGTATCCCTGTTCAGTGGGACTCATCTATTGGCTCTGGTGGTTGAGCATTTTGAATGGTAGCTAGCAAACTTCTGTTTAAAATGACGTCAGACGCCGAAGTTTATATGGCCAGATTTGTCCCTGTCTTTTCACATTGAGGCTTTGCAATTTGCCAGCAACAGATGGACTTGAAGCAGGGTGATATGAAAATTTGAAACGACCCGAAACGTGTGGCACGTCGTCATTTCTGTAATCCTGGCAGA
Source organism: Ichthyophis bannanicus (assembly GCA_033557465.1). NCBI lineage: Eukaryota > Metazoa > Chordata > Amphibia > Gymnophiona > Ichthyophiidae > Ichthyophis > Ichthyophis bannanicus. The sequence continues at coordinate 702,828,152 of CM066036.1, forward strand.
GGTTTTCAAGCTGATTATGCCTGTCTTCAAAAAAGTTAAGTTGCGTTTTGACAAAATTCTTTAAATAAAAAGGAGAAGTCGCAGTGGTGCATGGGAAGCTTCCCTGCACTGAACCGACTAGCTCCGACAAAAACATTGATAAGTAGGGAATTCTTGTTCTTTCCTAGGTGCATAACATAAGAGATGCCATACTGGGTCAGACCAAGGTCCATCAAGCCCAGTATCCTGTTTCCAACTGTGGCCAATCTAGGTCATATGTACCTAGCAGTTTCCCCAAAAGACACAGGTTCCACAATGCTTGTATTGGGTCAAGCATTGATATCCTGGGTCCCTTCTTAATAATGGTTTATGGACCTTTCCTCCAGGAACTTGTCCAAATCTTTTTTAAACCCAGCTTCACTAACAGCCTTTACTACATCCTCCAGTAACAAATTCCAGAGTTTGATTACACGTTGAGTGAAAAAATATTTCTTTTATTAGTCTTAAATAGTTTACCCTGTAGCTTCATTGCATGTCCCTTAGTCTTTCTATATTCTGATAACATAAACTATCGATCTACGTTTACCTGTTCCACTCCATTCATTAATTTATAGACTTCTATCATATCTCCCCTCAGCCGTCTCTTTTCCAGGTTAAAGAGCCCTAACCTTTTTAGCCTTTCTTCATAGGAGTATCCTTCCATCCCCTTTACCATTTTGATGGCTCTTCTCTGAACCTTTTCTAAAATCGCTATATCCTTTTTAAGATACGGCGACCAGAACTGCACACAATATTCAAGGTGGGGTCTCACCATGGAACGATATAGAGGCATTATAATATCTTGTTTTATTCTCCATTCCTTTCCTTATGATACCTAGCATTCTATTTGCTCTCTTGGCCGCCGCTGCACACTGGGCCGAGGGTTTTAACACGTTATCCACAATGACGCCTACATCTTTTTCCTGGGTGGTAGTTCCTAATGTGGAACCTTGTATTGTGTAACTATAGTTTGGGTTGTTCTTCCCTAGGTGCATAACTTTGCACTTGTCCACATTAAATTTCATCTGCCATTTTGATGCCCAGTCTTCCAAGTTATCTCGATCCTCTTGCAATTTTAAACAATCCTCTTGGGTTTTAACAACTTTGAATAGTTTTGTGTCATCTGCAAATTTGATAACCTCACTCGTTATTCCACTTTCCAGGTCATTTATGAATATGTCAAAAAGCAGCAGACCCAGCACAGATCCCTGGGGTACACCACTATTCACCTTTCTCCATTGGGAAAATTGGCCATTTAGCCCTACCCTTTGCTTTCTATCTTTTAACCAGTTCCTGATCCACAGTAGTACACTGCCTCCAATCCCATGACTTTTTAGTTTTGCCAAAAGTCTGATGAGGGACCTTGTCAAAGGCTTTCTGAAAGTCCAGATACACTATATCAACCGACTCAACTTTGTACACCTGTTTATTCACACCTTCAAAAAAACATAACAGATTAGGAAGACAAGATCTTCCTTGTCTAAAGCCATGTTGGCTGTCTCCCATTAGGCCATGACTATCTACATGCGGAGTAATTTTATTCTTTATGATGGTTTCTACCATTTTCCCTGGTACTGACGTCAGGCTCACCGGTCTGTAGTTTCCCAGATCACCCCTGGAACCCTTTTTAAAAATTGGTGTTACATTGGCGATCCTCCAATCTTCAGGTATTACAGCTGATTTTAATGATAGTTCACAGATTACTAATAGCAAGTCTGCAATCTCATATTTCAGTTCTTTCAACACCCTTGGATGTATACCATCCAGCCCAGGTGATTTGTTACTCTTCAGTCTATCTAATAGTTGTAATACATCTTCCCGATGTATCGACATTTCCTTCAATTCTTCCACACCTTTAAATACCACTTCAGTCATGGGTAACATCCCTACATCTTCCTCAGTAAATACCGAAGCAAAGAATTCATTCAGTCTCTCCGCTATCGCCTTGTCACCTCTCAGTGCCCCTTTAACCCCTCTATCATCTAATGGACCAACTGACTCTCTCACAGGTTTTTTGCTACGAATGTACTTGAAAAGTCTTCATTTCGCGTTTCTGCTTCAGCAGCAAGCTTCTTCTCAAATTCTCCCTTTGCCTGCCTTATGAATGCCTTGCATTAGACTTGCCAGTGCTTGTGCTGTTTCCAAGTTTCGTCGTTTGGCTCTTTTTTCCATTTCCTGAAAGATGCTTTCTTGGCAACAACAGCCTCTCTGACCTCACCTTTAAATCATGCTGGCAGTTTTTTGGACTTCCTTCCACTTTTCTTAAAGCGTGGTATACAGCTGGTCTGGGCTTCCAAGATAGTAGTTTTCAACAACACCCAAGCTTGATGTAAGTCTTTAACATTTGCAACTGCTCCTTTTAGTTTTTTCTTAACTATTTTCCTCATTTTATTATAGTCTCTCTTTCGAAAGTTAAAAGGTAGTACTGTGGATTTCCTTACTATCCCTCCTCCACTAATTAAATCAAAGGCGATCATGCTATGATCACTATTGCCAAGTGGCCCCAACACCCTTATCTCTTGCACTAGATCTGGTGTTCCACTAAGGACTAGGTCTAATAAGGCTTCCCTTCTGGTCGGTTCATGAACCAGCTGCTCCAAGAAGCAGTTATTTATTTCATCTAGGAACTTTATCTCCTTAGCATGTCCTGCCATAACACTGACCCAGTAGATACCAGGGTAACTGAAATCACCCATTACTATTACTGCGCTGTAACTTTTGTTAGCTTCCTTGATTTCTTTGAGCATTTCATCATACATATGTTCATTCTGGCCAGGCAGTCGATAGTACACCCCCACTGCCATCGCCTTCCCCTTTTTACATGGAATTTCAATCCATAGAGAGTCTACAGCAAATTTTGTTTCCTGAAAAACTTTAATCCTTTCTAACTCAATGCCCTCTCTAACATAGAGCGTAACCCCTCCACCAATTTGATCAGCTCTATCATTACGATATAGTTTGTACATAGGCATCACAGTGTCCCACTGGTTGTCCTCCTTCCACCATGTCTCTGATACTCCAATCATATCTAACCTTTCATTTAGTGTAATATACTCTAACTCTCCCATCTTATTTTTTAGACTTCTAGCATTTGCATACAACCATTTTAGAGACTGTATTTTATTCATATTAATTTGGCTATTGGTAGACATGGGTAATTTGGGATCTTTAAGTTCTGTCTGCTCCATACTCGAGGGCATTTGGGCTACTTTACTCTTTTTTGGAACCTCTCTGCTTTTGGTAGTATCCTTCAAGGATACATTCTTCCGAACCATCCGCTCTTGGGCGACTCTCGGCTTTCCCCTATTATCTAGTTTAAAAGCTGCTCTATCTCCTTTTTAAAGGTTAATGCCAGCAGCCTGGTTCCATCCCGGTTAAGGTGAAGCCCATCCCTTCGGAAGAGCCCCTCCTTTCCCCAGAATGTTCCCCAGTTCCTAACAAATCCAAAACCCTCATCTCTGCACCTTTGTCTCATCCACGCATTGAGACTCCAGAGCTCTGCCTGCCTTTTGGGTCCTGCGCGTGGAACGGGAAGCATTTCGGAGAACGCTACCCTGGAAGTTCTGGACTTCAACTTCCTACCTAAAAGCCTAAATTTAGCCTCCAGAACCTCCCTACCACATTTTCCTATGTCACTGGTACCGACATGTACCAAGACAGCAGACTCCTCCCCAGCACTATCTAAGACCTTATCTATGTGGCGCGTGAGGTCCGCTACCTTCGCAACAGGCAGGCATGTTACCAGACAATCCTCACGTCCACCAGCCACCCAGCTATCTACATGCCTAATGAGCAAATCACCAACTATAATGGCTGTCCTAACCCTTCCCTCATGGGTACATGGAACTGGAGAAACTTCCTCGGTGCGAGAGGGTTTTACATCACCTGGAGGACAGGTCCTAGTTACAGGATCACTTCCTGCCACACCAGGGTGATGCTTTCCTGTCACGTGACCTCTCTCCTCCATGGCAACAGGGATGCTACCATACTGGAGGTGGGACTTCAGGACTATATCCCTATAGGTCTCGTCTATGTACCTCTCTGTCTTTCTTATGTTTTCCAAGTCTGCTACTCTAGCCTTTAGAGAATGGACTCGTTCCCTGAGAGCAAAGAGCTCCTTGCACCTAGTGCACATGTAAGACCTCTCACCAACTGGGAGAAAATCATACATGTGACACTCAATGCAAAAGACTGGAAAGCCCCCATCTCGCTGCTGGACTGCTGTCTGCATTTTAGTTTTAAGTTTGTGTTTAGATCTTTAAGTTCTTTACTTACTAAGGGTTGATATAGATATTTATACTAATAAAAATGTACCTAATATGTTTAATATACCTTGTTCACCTGAAGCTTAATCTCAGGTCCTTAGTGTATGACTGATTTGGGTAACGAGCTTCACCTGAAAGCACCTCCTGTCTTTTAAGATGTGTAAGTACCTATAAAGCTACGATTATCCCAGGGGGTTGGTGGGTGTTGGGGAGGGAGGGAGGAAAATAACACTTATTAAAAGAGGGCTGCTACACAGTACCCTGTCTTGTGCTGCTGAGGTAAGCTATATTCTGATTTGATTTAAATTATAGCTCTTTGCTGCTGCTGCTAGGCTCTAACTCATTATGAAATTTAAACTACAAGCTCTCTGCTGGGTTCTAAATTTAACCAGAAAGCTCTCTTCTGTGTTTTAAATTTAAACTAAAAGTACTTTGCTGATACTAGGCCCTGAGTGACTAATAAATTTAACCTACAAGCTCTCTGCTGGGTATGAAATATAACCAGAAAGTTCTCTTCTGTGTTTTAAATTTAAACTTAAACTGCTGCTACTAGGCCCTGACTGATTTAACAAACAATAGTGGGTTCACAGACTAATTAGCTTTAATACAATTCCTTTCTGAAAATTCCCAGAAGTATATACTCACAATTGAAGATATCTCTCCAGAAGTAACAGTCCCCTTTTCTAGTCCTTCAAGACTGAGGATCACAGAGCTCTGGTTGAGCTATTTATGCCTGTGCTGCTGAGGTAAGCTGTGACCAACTTCCTGGGTGATTAACAGTCCTTGCTTGGATAGAAGGAGTCTTTCAAAATGGCCTTTTGACCTGCCACCTGGTGTTAACACCTATTGAAAATGTTTCATAGGTCTCTTGCCCCCTAGGTAGAAGGCACCTTTGCACCTGTCCACATTAAATTTCACCTGCCATTTGGATGACCATTCTTCCAATTTATCAAGGTCCTCTTGCAATTTTTTACAATACTCCCGTGTTGTAACGAATTTGATCACCTCACTCGTTATTCCCATTTCCAGGTTATTTATGAATATGCAAAAAAACATCAGGCCCAGCACAAGTCCCTGGGGTACTCCACTATTCACCTTTCTCCATTGAAAAAAATTGGCCATTTAGCCCTACTTTCCACTTTAAATCTTTTAACTAGTGCCCGGTCCACAATAGTACACTGTCTCCTATCCCATGACTTTTTAATTTCGCCAAGAGTCTCTCATGAGGGATCTTGTGAAAGGCTTTCGGAAAATCCAACCCTGTTCCCCCACCGGCTCTCCCTATACGTCCTGTGCATCAGGAAGGGGAGAGCCAACAAGGGGCAGGGTGGGGAGGTCCCTGCTGCCCGATCCAGGCCGCGGAAGGCCAGCCATGGGTCTAGCAGCAGGAATCTTGGGGTCCGGAGCCACGGCAGTCTGGGGCGCCTGTGGGGAGGACATCCCCATAGGATGGAGGGGCATGCCAGGCTGTCCTTTGGCCCGATTCTGGCTCCCACGGGAACATTTTGTTCCAGCAAACCAGAATCAGGTCCTAAAGCGTAGTTACTCACCTGTAACAGGTATTCTCCAGGGACAGCAGGAATCAGTCCTCACATATGGGCAACATTGGCACAGATGGAGCCCCCGCGGAAGCATTCCTCCAGCTTTTAAAGAAAGCCTTTGGGAGATACTACCACGCATGCATGGTCCCCTTCCTGCCCAAGGGTTCCATCTTGCTCAGTCAGATGACATAGCTAAAAGACGGCAAAAATAAAAGATGGTAAAGGAGCAACTCCAAGGTGAGGAGGGAAGGTTGTGAGGACTGATTCCTGCTATCCTCGGAGAACACTTATTACAGATGAGTAACTATGCTTTCTCCGGAAACAAGCAGGAAGTCAGTCCTCACATATGGGACTCCCTAGCTACAAGCTACCAAAAGCCCATGGCAAAAAACAGGGCCCCCTCACGGGGAGTCACAAGCAGCAGCAATAAAGTCTCGTGTACACAGACCACAGTAGGATCCCTGTGTCCGAAGAAAACTAGCACGCCAGTAGCCTAAACGCAGAAGGGTCAGAGGGAAGGAGTTGCCTAAACCCCAAAAAGGTTATGGAGCACAGCCTGGCCGAAGACACTGTCCCATCGGGACTCTTCCAGGCAGTAATGAGCTGCGAAGGTATGGACTGAAGACCAGGTGGCGGCCTGACAGATGTCCACCATCGGGACAGAGCGCAAGTTTGCTACCGAGGCCACCAAGGCAGTGACACAGTCTTCCAGCGGGAGCCCCGCCTACTCACAGATGAGAGCGATACAGTCTGCCACACAGGCGGACAGGGTATACTTGGTCATCGCCTTCCCCAGCCTACTGGAGTCGTAGGAGCGAAAAGCTGGGTAGCTTTGCAGTAGCCCTGAGTGCATTGAATATAGAAGGACAAAGCCCTCTTATAGTCCAAGGTGTGAAGGACTGTCTCCGCCCAACTGGAGTGAGGTCTGGGAAAGAAGGTAGGGAGTACCATTTCCTGGTTGAGAAGGAAGGGTGATACTACCTTCGGAAGGAATTTGGGTGCGTGCGAAGCACCACTCTGTTCTTATAGAACCTGGTATAAGGCGCCTCTGCCACTAAGGCCTGAAGCTCGCTAACTCTGTGAGTGAAGGTGAGCACAACCAGGAACATCACCTTCCAAGAGAGATAGCGAAGGTGGCAGGTAGCCAGAGGCTCGAAGGGTGGGCGAGTAAGCTGTCCCAATACCACGTTAAGGTCCCATTCGGTTGGCAGAGGACGAACCGGGGGCTTCAATAAGAGCAGGCCCCTAAGAAAGCAGGTTACCAGAGGCTGGACCAAGAGGGGCTTGCCATCCATCGGGTGGTGGTCTGCCACCAGGGCACTAAGGTGCACCCGGACGGACTTATTGAGCCCATATTGCGAGAGGTGGAAAAGGTACTGTAACACCAGTCCCACCGGGCAAGAGAACGGGTCAGCCCTGTGCTCGGCACACCAGACCAAAAACCTACGCCCCTTGAGGGCATAAGCCTCCCTAGTAGAGGCCTTGCGAGAGGCCAGAAGAATCTCTTCCACCTCAACCGAGAGGTTGAAAGGCGCTAGAGTCACCCTTTTCAGCAACCATGCTGTCAGCAATAAGTACCTCAGTTTGGGGTGCAGAAGAGAGCCCCCCCCCCCCTCCTGAGACAGGAGTCCCGGAGAGGTCCCCAAGGGAATGGGGGGGTCTCCACCATTAACAGGAGGAGCAACAGGAACCATGGTTGCCTGGGCCAACGAGGGGCTATCAGGATGAGTGAGGCCCTGTCGCGGAGGGTGCTGAACAAGGTTTTGGCAATCAGTGGCGTGGGAGAGAAGGCGTACATGAGGCCCTCTGACAATGAGACGTGGAACGCATCCGCAACCACCCTGGAGGGGTGGGCCTGCTGGGAGCAGAAGTGAGGCAACTGGAAGTTGTCTAGGTTGGCGAACTGGTCCATCACAGGTTCCTCCCCAGATCTGGAAAAGCAGGTCGGCCACCCTGGGGTCCAGCTGCCACTTGTGCAGCTGGAGGACTCTTTTCAGCCTGTTGGCCAGAAGGTTGTTCTGGCCTGGTAAGTACACTGCCCACAAGAGGAACCCTGTTGGACTGCATACAAGCAGAGGACCACTGCCTCCCAACAGAGAGCATGAGACCCTGTGCCCCCCTGTTTGTTTACACAGGACATCGCTACCTGGTTGTCCGTCTGGACCAGCACTAGCTGGTGACGCAGGTGGTGGCAGAAAGCTCGCAGGACCAAGTGTATGGCCCGCAGTTCCAGGAGGTTGATCTGCTGGGTGCTCTCGCCTGGTGACCAGTTGTTCTGGTTGTGGAGTTCGCCACCGTTAGCTCCCCAGCCAAGGAGGGAGGCGTCCGTGATGAGGACCCTGGAGGGGCTCGGGGCCTGAAAAGGCATACCCGCCTCAAGATGCTGGAGAGACTGCCACCAGACCAGGGAGTCTGCCAGTTGGTGGGTTACAGAGACTCTGTCTCGGAAGCATTCCGTGGCCTGAGACATCATGTGGAGGCGAGCATCTGGTGTGACGTGGACTGTGGAGGCCATGTGCCCAAGGAGTCACGGCACAGAAGCAGCCGAGCGGGCACAGAGGGACGGTACTGTATGTCTCATGCCAGAGTCCTGAGACAGTCAGCCCAGTCCTTGGGCAAGAAGGCCTTTGACCGGAGGGTGTCGAGCTTTGCCCCGATGAACTCCAGACACTGTGTCGGGAGCAGGTGAGACCTGGGGTAGTTTATGACAAAACCCAAGTGCTGCAGAACCTTGTTAGTGCGTGCGGTGGCCTTTTGAGGCTGCGCCTCCCTTTATGAGTCTGTCATCCAGGTAGGGGAAGACGAAGACCCTTGGAGACAGAGGAAGGCGGCCATGACTGCCAGGCATTTTGTAAAGACCCTTGGGGCAGAGGGCAAGCTGAAAGAGAGCACCCTATACTGGAAGTGCCTGCCCCCACTACAAAATGTAGATACTGCCTGTGGTTGGGGTGAATGAGGATGTGGGTATAGGCATCCTTGAGGTCTAAGGAGCATAGTCAATCTCCCTGCTGGAGGTAGGGCAGCAATGTTTCAAGGGACAGCATCTTGAACTTCTCCCTCACCAGAAATTTGCCGAGATTGTGCAGGTCAAGGATGAGCCTTAGGCCCCCCCCCCCCTGTTCTTTTTGGCACGAGGAAGTACCTGGAGTAGAACCCTTTGCCCATGATGTGGTGGGGCACCTGTTCCACCACCCTGTCCTCGAGAAGACCTGTCAATGCCTTCAGTAGAAGGTCCCGGTGAAGGGGAGACCCGAGGGTTCTCCTGGAAAATAAGGGGGAGGTGTCTGAGTCAGGTGAAGGAGGTAACCTTCCCTGACCACTCAAAATGCCCAGGAATCGGTGGTGATGATCAGCGACCTTCGGGCATAGTGGGCCAGATGCCCCCCTGTGGACTGCTGATCTCCTTGGAGCAGATAGGCTATGCTCAAGGAGTCAAACCCCCCACTGCCTGGGCCGGAGCCTGGGGTTTTGGAGCCTTCTGCTTACGAGGGCCATGCCCACGTCTCTTGGCCCGCTGACCCTGTTGGGGAGCTGGGGGGCCTGAAAAAGGTGGGAAGTTTCTGTAAGCAGCCCCTTTACTCAGGTAGAAGGACTTTTTACCCGAGCCCTTCCATCAGGGAGAGGCATCGGTCTTCTTAGAGAGCCTGGTCCTAGTCATGAACTCGGTCTCCAGCTCAGCAGCCTTGTCGGTCATAGGTTTGCCAAAGAGGTTCTCTCCTTCGCAGAGGACATCGACCAATTTGTCCTGAATACACTGCTCGAGGTCGGACGACTGTAGCCAAGCTTGGCACCGTGCACTGATGCTCGCCGCCGCTACTCGAGCCGCCAACTCAAACCCATCATAGGCCGCTTGAGACATGAATTTGGAGTACTCACGGACTGCCTTGGCCAGGTTCTTGAACCGCTGCAAGGGTTCCTCAGAGAGACCAGCTGAGAACCCGGTGAGTTCTTTCACCAGATCTCTCAGGTATATGTCCATGTACATATACAGGTATATGTCCATGTACATATACATGGTAAGCCTAGATGCGACCGATGAGCATTGAGCCATGGTAGCACTTTCTGCCGAGGGCATCCAGGGTGCAGGCCTCCCTGCCTGGGAGCACCGAGGAGTGTCTCTTCTGCCTTTTAAGCTGACGCATGGCCAATTCCACCACCATGGAGTTATGTAGCAGCTGTGATTTCTGAAAGCCCAGGCTCCGGCAGACTCAATATATAGAGTCATTTGTTCACCACCGGTACTTACGCCGGTGTTTCCCACATCCGGAGCATCAGCCATTCCTGGATGGGAGGAATGGGCACTGTGAGCGATCACTTCGGAGGAGTCTTACTGGAGGATTTCCAACTCATCCGCCCGAGGGTCCTCCTTTGACTCCACAGGGAACGCCAGGGCCTTTGACATATCCTCGACAAAATCAAGGAAGCCCATATCCTCCGGCGGGGACCGCCGTCAAGGCTTCAAGACAGGAGAGTTGGATGGGACGAGGATGGTATATGGAGACCGAGGCCTGTCCGAGGTTGAGCCCTTCCGGGGGACCTTTGCAGACCGCTCCTTCTCCGAAGCCTCCGACAAGCATCTCAGACTGCAGGACCGGGCCTGGGGGGCACCCGGCCAGTCGGCACCATCCAAAGACACCACCTTTGAGGGTTTCTTCTTCCTCCTGGATTCCCTCGAGGGAGAACCCCTTTTGAGGACACGATGGCTCAGAACGTTCCCCCAAGGCGTCAAAGGCTTCAGACAAGGCCTTCGTCTTTGTAGGCACTGGGGACTTGGAGGAAAACTTATCGTGCTGCTGCTGGCGGCTTTTGAGGGCCTTGCTGGACATCTTTTTGCAGAGACCACAAGCTGCCGGATCATGGTCTGGCCCAAGGTAGCGGAGACAGCAGTCGTGCGGGTCGGTCACAGGCACAATTTTTGAGCACTGATCACACTTCTTAAAGCCACTGGTAGCCATGGAGAAAAAAGTACCCCTGCGAGGTCAAGACTTTCCGGACTGTCAGTTGGAAAAGAAAAAAGGCGCGAAGATGCCAGAGAATGAAAGAATGAGAAAATTATAAAAATAGACCCAAACTCGACGCCGAAGCAATGAGGTCAGGTGGCGGGAAGAGTACCGGTGCGATACCGGAGGCGAGTATGAAACTCAGAGAGAAAAAAAATCAACTTTTTTCAGGGACAAATGAGACAAACATCTCAAGGGCTCCGTGGAAAAAATGAGACTGAGCAAGATGGCACCTTGGGCGGGAAGGGGACCACATATGCATGGTGGCATCTCCCAAAGGCTTTCTTTGAAAGCTGGGGGGATGCTTCTGCGAATGCCCTGTCGGTGCCGACATCACCCATATGTGAGGACTGACTTCCTGCTTGTTCCCAGAGAACGGCCCCATCTTCAGTGGGGACATCCTGCTCCCATAATCGGGCTCTATATCAACTAGCTGACCTTTATTTACCTATTTATTTACAACTTTGAAAAAATAAAACATTTTAGTAAGACAAGATCTTCCTTGGCTAAATCCATGTTGGCTTTCTCCCATTAAACCGTTGCTATATACATGTACAGTAATTTTATTCTTTATAATGGTTTCTACTATTTTGCCCAGTACTAACATCAGGCTAACCAGTCTGTAGTTTCCCAGATGAGCCCTAGAACCCTTTTTAAAAACTGGCATTACATTGGGCATTTTTCAGTCATCAGGCACTACAGATGATTAATGATAGTTCACAGATTACTAATAGTAGGTCTGCAATCTCATATTTCAGTTCTTTCAGCACCCTTGGATGTGTACCAGGTGATCTGCTACTCTTTATTTTATTAAATAGCTGTAATACATCTTCCCAGTTTATTGAAATTTATTCCAATTTTTCTGATACATCACCTTTAGATACCATCTCAGGCATGGGTAACTTCCTTAAATTTTCTTCAGTAAAGACCGAAGCATATAGACTGAATGAATTCTTTGCTATGGGCCATGCCCTTTTACTCCTCTATCATCTAAATGTCCAAATGACTCACAGGACGTTTGCTACGAATGTAACTGTGAAAGTGTTTAATGTGGATTTTTGCTTCCATGGCAAGCTCTTTTTTCAAATACTCTCTCTGCCTGCCTTATCAATGCCTTGCATCTACCTTGCCAGTGCTTATGTTTTTTCCCATTTTTGTTATTTGGCTCCTTTTTCCATTTCCAGAAAGATGCTATTATGGCTACAACAGCCTCTCTGACCTCATCTTTAAACCATGCTGGCAGTTTTTTGGCCTTCCTTCTACTTTTCTTAAATCTGGTCTGGGCTTCCGAGATAGTATTTTTAAACACCCATGGTTGAAATAAACCTTTAAACTTTGCAGCTGCTCCTTTTAGTTTAACTATTTTCCTCTTTTTATCATAGTCTCTCTTTTGAATTTTAAAAGATAGTACTGTGAATTTCCTTGGTGTATTCCCTCTATTAAATCAAATGTGATCATGCTATGATCACTATTGCAAAGTGGCCCAAACACCCTTCATTCCTGCACCAGATCCTGTGTCCCAATGAGGACTAGGTCCAAAATAGCTTCCTCTCGTGTCAGTTCATTAACCAGCTGCTCCAAGAAGCAGTCATTTATTTCATCTAGAAACTTGATCTCCCTAGCAGGATCTGCTGTGACACTGACCCATTCGATACCGGGGGTAATGAAAATCAACCATTATTACTGTGCTGTAACTTTTGTTAGCTTCCCCAAGAAGTAATTAGATCTTACCTGCTAATTATTGTTCCTGAAGGAACGACAGTCCAGTCCCTTTACTTTAGGGTTACGCAACCCTTCCAGCAGCTTGGAGGCTGAGCCCAACCTTTTTGGGGGTGGAGCGGTATATATACCACTGGTGCCACCCACCAACTCCAGTAACCTACTGCAAAAGCAGACTTGAAACAAACATTCCAAAATATCATAAATGAAAAACACTCTAAGCCAAGCGTATTTTTTTTTTTTTTTTTTTTTTTTTTATATACAGGCGTAGACGAAAGAGAGAATGAAAAACCAACGAGAAAGAATGAGGGGGGGGGGGTCAAGGGCGGAAGCCGAATGCCTGCTACTGCCCGGTCCTCCCACCCCAGTGACCCTCCAGATAGGCCTGTGTCCGCCCTCGAGCCGGAGTCCGACCCTGAAAACAAACGTCCGGAATGGCAACCTCGGGAGGGAACAGGGACTGGACTGTCGTTCCTTCAGGAACAATAATTAGCAGGTAAGATCTAATTACTTCTTCCTTATCGTCACTCCAGTCCAGTCCCTTTACTTTAGGGAAGTACCAGAGCAGTACCCGCCCGGGGGGGATTCGCCAGTCCGGAACATAGAACCGCATGCGCAAACCTGGAGTCCGTAGCACTCTGCACGTCCAGTCTATAGTGCTTGGTAAAGGAGTGCAGGGAGGACCAGGTCGCCGCTCTACAGATGTCCAGCGGGGGAACCAAACTGAACTCCGCCCAAGAGGTGGCCTGCGCCCTAGTTGAGTGGGCGCGCAGCCCTCCTGGAACTTGCTTCCCCTTGAGGATATAGGCGGAGGCAATCGCTTCCCTGATCCATCTTGAGATTGAGGCTTTGGCCGCCGCTTTCCCCTTATGGGGACCCCCAAACTGAACGAACAGTCGCTCGGACTTCCTGAAGGGGGCTGTGCAGGAGAGGTAACGCTTTAATGTCCTGCGTACGTCGAGTAGGAGGAGCCTACTATCTCCCCCTCCGAGCTCATCCGCCGGAAGGGACGGGAGAGTGATCGATTGGTTGACATGAAAGGGGGAGATGACCTTAGGCAAGAACGAGGGGACCGTCCTAAGAACTACCTTATCTTTGAGAAAGTACAGAAAGGGCGGCCGAGAAGACAGGGCTTGTAATTCGGAGACCCGCCTGGCCGAGCAAATGGCCACCAAAAAGACTGTCTTCAGAGTCAGATCCTTCAAGGAGGCCTTCTTCAATGGTTCGAACGGCTCCGTGACTAGTGCGTTTAGTACCAAGTTGAGGTCCCAAGGGGGGATGACCGATCTCCTCTGCGGACGGAGCCGTCTGACCGCTTTCAGGAACCTGGAAACGTCCGCGTGTGCTCCTAAAGGCTTCCCGCAGACCTTACCCCTATAGCAGGAGATGGCCGCCAATTGGACCCGGAGGGAGCTATGTGCTAGGCCCTTGTCGAATCCGGCTTGCAAAAATTCCAGGACCTCCGGGATCGAGGAAGCCAGAGGTTTCCTCCGGCGCTCTGCACACCATGCCTCGAAGATGCGCCACACTCTCACATAGGAGAGGCAAGTTGAGCGCTTCCGAGCGCTCAACAAAGTGGTGATTACTGCCGCCGAGTAGCCGCGCTTCAAGAGCCGTGCCCTTTCAATAGCCAAGCCGTAAGCGAGAATCGATCCACGTGTGGCATCTGGACTGGACCTTGTTTCAGAAGGTCCCTCCTGTTGGGGAGCCGCCAGGGGCGGTCGGCGATCATCCTTACCAGATCCGCATACCAGGGGCGACGGGGCCAGTCCGGGGCAATGAGGATTACTATGCCCTGGTGAGCTTCTATCCGCTGGATGACTTTCCCTATCAGCGCCCAAGGGGGAAAGACATAAAGGAGACCCTCCGAGGGCCACTTCTGGGCCAGAGCGTCTAAGCCTTCGGACATCCTTTCTTTCCGTCGGCTGAAGAATCGGCTGGCCTTGGCGGATGAGAACCGCGCCATGAGGTCCATGACTGGGGGGCCCCAAAGAGCTACTATCTGGTCGAAGATTTCCTGATGTAGTTCCCACTCCCCGTGGTCTATCTTGCACCTGCTGAGGTAGTCGGCGGCGGTGATGTTGTCCGTGCCGGCCACGTGCTGTGCTGAGAGTGCTTCCAAGCGATGTTCTGCCCACTGGAACAGTGTGTCCGCCTCATTTTCCAAGGCTGGACTGCTGGTGCCTCCTTGATGATTGATGTATGCCACCGCGGTGACATTGTCGGAAAGTACCCGAATCGCCTTCCCTAGCACTAAAGACTCGAGAGCCTTGAGTGCCAGGGTGACTGCCCTCAATTCCAGCCGGTTGATAGGCCACTGAGATTCCAACGTCGTCCAACGCCCCTGGACAAACTGGTCCTCGCAATGTGCTCCCCAGCCTGCTAGGCTGGCGTCCGTCGTCAACAGCAACCATTGTGGAGGTTCGAGGGGCATACCGCGATTGAGGTTCTTTGGACACCTCCACCAGTGGAGGGACTGCTTGGTTCGAGGGGCGCAGGGCAGCTGAAGGAACAAAGGGTGCTGTTGAGGGGACCATCGACGCAACAGGGATCGCTGTAAAGGACGCATGTGCGCCCTGGCCCACGGGACTACCTCTATGGCTGCCGCCATGGTTCCCAGGAGTTGCAGGTAATGCCACGCCGAAGGAAGGCGCCTGGACATGAACTGCGTGACTAGGATCCTTAGGTCCCTCACCCTTGTGCTGGACAGGAAAACCCTGCCCCTGCCTGTGTGGAACCTTGCTCCGAGATACTCGAGCTCTTGGGAGGGTACCAGACTGCTCTTTGCGCGGTTGATGACCCACCCCAAGTCCTCCAGCACCTGTATCACTCTGGCTGTTGTCCAGCGACTTTCCTCTTCCGACTTTGCCCGAATGAGCCAGTCGTCCAAGTAGGGGTGCACCAGGATTCCCTCCTTTCGTAGTGACGCCGCTACTACAACCATCACCTTGGTGAACGTCCTTGGCGCGGTCGCTAGACCGAAGGGCAGCGCCTGAAACTGAAAATGGCCCCGAGGAACCGCGAATCTCAGGAATTGTTGATGAGATTTTCTGACGGGGATATGCAAATAGGCCTCTGTCAAGTCCAGTGCTGTTAGGAACTCGCCGTCCCTTACGGCCGCTATGACCGACCGAAGGGTTTCCATCCTGAAGTGTGGCACCTTGAGACATCGATTGACCTGCTTTAGATCCAGGATTGGACGAAAGGTCTCCTCCTTCTTTGGGACCACGAAGTAAATCGAGTACCGACCTGTACCGACCTGGCCTGGAGGGACGGGCACCACGGCCCCGAGCTGTAAGAGACGGGACAGTGTAGATTCTATAGCGGCTCTTTTTGTTGGGGAGCCGCAAGGAGACTGAACAAATGCTGGAGGTATTTGCTTTGCAAATTCGAGAGCGTAGCCCTCTCGGATCACCTCCAGAACCCATTGATCGGACGTGACCCGGGACCAGGCGGGAAGAAAGAGCCTCAGGCGACCGCCTATCGGCATTCCGCCCTCCTGGACCCCCGGACTCTCATTGTTGTTTCCTGGGGCCCGTGGAAAAGGAGGAGGCGGAGAAACCTCTGCCCGCCCCCCGAAAACCTCGGGAGCTTTGTCCTCTACCGGGAAAACGACCCCTAAGAAAGGGGTTCGGTCTTGTCGAGCGAAACCTCCGGGGGTCCCTAGGTTGGTTCCGTGCTGGGGTTAAGGGCCGCGCTTGTTTCGGCCTGTCCTCCGGAAGCCTGCCGCCCTTGGATTCGCCCAGGTCCTTTACCAGCTTATCTAAGTCCTCACCGAATAACAGCTTCCCTTTGAAGGGAAGACGACTCAGGCGAGTTTTGGAGGAAGCATCGGCCGCCCAATTCCGTAGCCACAAATAGCGTCTGGCTGCTACCACCGAGGCCATGTTCTTAGCTAAGCTGCGGATGAGGTCATACTGACTATCCGCCAGGAAGGCCATACCGGATTCCAACCTCGCTGCGTTGGCCAATGATCCTTCGGCGGAAACCTCCTCTGCCTGGAGTTGCTGAGCCCACCTCAAACAGGCCCGCGCTACCCAGGCCCCTGAGACTGAAGCTTGTAAGGCCAGAGCGCTGACATCAAAGGCTTGTTTTAGGAGCGTGTCCAATTTCCTATCCTGGGGATCCCTTAGCGCCGCGCTGCCCTCAACTGGGATAGTAGTTTTCTTTGTTACTGCTGAAACCGCCGCATCCACCCTGGGGGACTTCAGCAGCTCTTTGTCCGATTCAGGGAGAGGGTAGAGGCGGGACATGGCCCGGACCCCTCTTAACCCAGACTCAGGCTGATCCCATTCCTCCTGTATCATCTGACGTACCACTCTGTGGACTGGAAAAACTTTCTGGGACTTCCTGATGGCCTGGATTAAGGGATCCTCCAATGCCTCCTCTTCCCCTGGGGTATCTGAGGCTACATTGAGAGCTTTCAGGGAATCATTAATTAGAGCAGGCAGCTCCTCTCGTCGGAACACTCTAATTATGCGAGCCTGGTCCTCCTCAGGGATCTCCCCTTCTTCCAGCTCCTCCTCTTCCTCCTCTAATTCCTTTTCAGAGACCTCCTCCTCTAGGGTGCCCTGGGAAAGGGAAGAGAGAGGTTCCTCATGCAGCAGCCTGGGGCGCTTAGGGGGTATTCCTGAGTCCTGAACGCTTGCCCTCAGGGGTCTGGCTACTCTGCCTTCGGATGTCGAGCCCCCCTCTCCTGTCGCAAGCCCCTGTCTGCGCATGCAATAGGCCTGGTGTAATAAAAGCACGAAGTCAGGGGAAAAGAAGTCCCCGACTGCCCCCTCCCCAGGGGGAAGGGAGGAGGGGGGGAGCGGAGGAGGGGGTGCTTCCGAGTGAGAGGGAAGGGATAACTGGGACACTACTTCCCCCTCCATAGGATCCGAGGACCCCTGGGATGACTGGGCCATAGAAAGGCTGATTTCTTGTTCTATTGAGGTGGCTACTGCAGCGCAGCCTCTGCAGACTCCTGCCTCAGATGCAGTACCCCTACGTGTGCCACAAGATGGGCACCTTGACTTGCCAGTCATGCTATCTAGAGGATAACTTAAAATAAATTTTCAACTTTAAACTTAAAATAAAATTCCAATGAACATAGCTATAATTAAAATTCCCTCTAAAACTTCCTGCACTGCTCTCTCTCTCCAGGAGCAAGGATAAGGCAGCGAAATCTCCTTAAACCACTGGGGAATAGACAAGAATTAAAGCAAACTGAAGTTAAACAAAAAAGAAAACAGCAATTACAATCTCCCTAGAGCCAATGGGCTGAGTACTTGCGATTTGTTTGTATGCTTCTCTTCCAGCTCCTCTGCTGTTACCCGGACTGGAGCTGCGATTCCTGCACCGTTGGCTCAACACGTGGCAGGCCGCGGCCACGTGGAGCTCAGAACGGAGGGATGCGGCTGGTCTTAGCGCCTCTCTGGAGCCTCCGGCTGAAGAGAGGGACAGAGGAGGACGAGAGTGCTGCTTTACCCGCTCGCGGTTGTTCACCTGCGCTGCGATCGCGTCTCCGGAGCTCGCCCCTGCACTCGGCTGACTCGGGGGGGGGGGGAGCGGTAAAGGCTGAGCGCCGCAGACCGCTCCTCCGCTTCGCGTCTCCTCCAGCGCTCAGCCACCGGGGAGGGCTTCGGCGCGAGGACGCAGGCCTTCCGGAGAGTTGAAGAGGAGCCGCAGCAGGCCTGGTCAGCAGCGAGAGGCTTCTGATTCCCCTGCTCGCTGCTGTAAGTAAAATGTTAACACCTCCGTTCCTCGGCCCGGGCCGGGGGGGGGGGGGGGGGGGGGGGGTAAAAAAAAAGCAAACAGTAGAGAAGGAAGATTGCCTAAAGAAATAAATATATAAATGAATGAAAATTAAATTAAAATTAGTAAGATTTAGCCAAAATTAAAAGAAGGTAAGACTCCAGTAAGCCCTAGGCTTACGGAACCCTCCAGCTGCTTGGAGGCTGAGTATACTGGAGTTGGTGGGTGGCACCAGTGGTATATATACCGCTCCACCCCCAAAAAGGTTGGGCTCAGCCTCCAAGCTGCTGGAAGGGTTGCGTAACCCTAAAGTAAAGGGACTGGACTGGAGTGACGATAAGGAATTTCTTTTAGCATTTCATCATCTACCTGTTCATTCTGGCCAGGCGGACAGTAGTATACCCCCACTGCCATCACCTTCTCCTTTTTACATGGAATTTCTATCCATAGAGATTCTACAGTGTGTTTTGTTTCCTGTAAAACTTTTATCCTGAGACTCAATGCTCTCTGTAATGTAGAGCACAACCCCTCCACCAATCTGGCCTACCCTATCATAGTTTGTACCCAGGTATCACAGTTTCCCACTAGTTATCCTCCTTCCACCAAGAAATAGGACTGAATTTCCCCCTTCCGGGGAACCGCAATGGCCCCAGTCCTTGCCTGCAGCCCAGACAACATAGGAGGGAGGAACCCGGGGCCCCCAGGTTTTCACACTTATGCTACCTTCTGTGTTCCCAGCATACAGCAGCCACTCAGCCAATACAGAGCACTTCTTTCTGCTCCGTAGTCTGGGCCATTTAAATTTTTTTTTTTTTAAAGTGCTGCCTTCACCTGTTTCCTCTATTAACATAGAAACATGATGGCAGAAAAAGATCACATGGCCTATCTAGTCTGCCCTTCCATATCAACTATAATAGTCCCCTTTTTACCTTTAGAGATCCTCTGTGTTTGTCCTATGTTTTTTTGAATGCAGATATTGTCCTCGTGTCCACCACCTCCACTGGGAGACTATTCCAGGCATCTACCACTCTTTCCATAAAGAAATATTTCCGCTTATTAATCCTGAGTCTATCTCCTTTCACACTCATCCTATGTCTCCTCGTAGCAGATCTTGCTTTCAATTGAAAGAGACCCTTCTGTGCATTTATGCCACCAAGGTATTTAAATGTCTGTATCATATCGCCAATTTACTTAGCTCAATTTCACTATACTCTACCATCACTTCTTGTGCCCCAAGAACCATTCTCACTGCAGTTCAGTCCAGATGCACAGAGAAGCCCACCATCTGCTGGAGACTGAGCAATACTAGCCAGTTTCCTGATGCACAGAGCTCTTATTGGATAACATCAGCAAAGCTTGGCTTGCTCAGTCTCCAAACTGCTGGTGAGGTGATATAGAATGTTCATTCAACCCAAATGCTAGATGTTTCAGGGAACAAACCTGCAACCTTGGAAGCAAAGGGCCATAGCTACTTGCAGAGGAAGGACCTATCATAAGAGGGCCAGCCTCCAGGCATGAAAACAGCACTGTCTGAAGCCTAAGAATACTGCCAAGGCCTTAAGGACCTCGACCCTTCAGAACAGATTCCTCACATGCAGCATCTCTCTCCAGCAGGATGGTTATGTACTTAGCCACAGCAGTAGACATGACTCTTACCCAGTTGCCACTTAACCCTCCATTGCCCATGTTCCCTGTAAGTATTAGTGTATGTGTCTCATATCCCCTCGTGTTAAATGTATCCCCCAACCGTTTTGACCCGGTGAAAAGCGGGATATAAATGCAGCTAAATAAATAAATAAATCGGATCACAGGGCTGAAGCCAGCAGTGGCAAAGGCAAATAAAAGGGCACTGAAAAAAAGCAGCACACTGTGGTGAAAAGGGAGTCCCAAAAATGGAATCCCAAGACTGAGTAGGGAAGCCTTAGATGCCCATGAAAGCCCGAGGAGGCCCTTTTTTTTAAATTGAAGCTGTGTTATTAAAAGTGGCAGAGATCCAAATACTTCCCATTGACTTCAATGGGAAAAAAATGCAATGGGGGGGGGAGCGTAGTTACTCACCTGTAACAGGTGATCTCCGGGAACAGCAGGAATCAGTCTTCACATATGGATGACATTGGCACCGATAGAGCCCGGTGCAAGAACACTCCCCAGCATCCAATAGGAAAGCTTTTGGGAGCATTCTCCAAGCATGCATGGCTGCCTTCCCACCTTCGCTCCTGGTCTCCTCAGTCAGGTGTATAGTGGAGAAAAATTGAGATTAAGAGGAAAAAAATGGGACAACTTGAAGGAGATGTGGGTGGATTGTGAAGACTGATTGCTGCTGCT
This sequence comes from Ichthyophis bannanicus, assembly GCA_033557465.1. Classification (NCBI taxonomy): domain Eukaryota; kingdom Metazoa; phylum Chordata; class Amphibia; order Gymnophiona; family Ichthyophiidae; genus Ichthyophis; species Ichthyophis bannanicus. The sequence goes on from CM066036.1 coordinate 702,848,756, forward strand.
TCCGGAGATCACCTGTTGCAGGTGAGTAACTATGCTATCTCCAGGAACAAGCAGGAGGTCAGTCTTCACATATGAAACTCCCTAGCCACTGACTGGCGAGTGAGAGAAGAGTCCTGGTACAACCAGAGGTTGCAGCAAGGATCGAACAGACTCAGTTCGTTCGGAGCACTCCTCGCGGGGTAGTCCAGTGGACGGAGGGGCAAGTTGTCTAAATTTGAAAAAGATTACATAGAACAGATTGACCAAATTGAGCATCACTTCTGGCGTCCTTGTCCAGGCAATAGTGCACTGGAAAGGTATGAAGTAAAGACCAGATAGCTGCTTGGCAGATTTCCGAAATAGGAACGGAACGGAGGTCAGCTACAGTGGTAGCCATGGCCCGGATATTATGGGCAGTGACATGGTGCTGAACAGGTAGACCAACTTGTGTGTAAGTGAAAGATATGCAATCTGCTAGCCAGTTAGAAATTATTCTTTTGGAAACTGGTAGCCCCAGATGACTTTGGTCAAAGGAGACAAATAGCTGAGAGAATTGCCAATGAGTTTTAGTAAAGTAGAAGGATAATGCTCTTTTACAATACAGTATATGTAGTCTAGCATCAGCAGAGGAGCTACGAGGTCTTGGAAAGAATGTTGGAAGTGAGATGAATTGGTTCAGGTGGAAGGAGGCGATGACCTTCGGTAAAAAATTAGGATGTGTCCAAAGGACCACTTTGTCGTGGGGGAATGTAGTATATGGAGCATAGTCCACCAAAGCCTGCAGTTCACTGACCCTACGGGCCGAGGTTACTGCAATGAGAAAAAAATTTCCATGTTAAGAATTTTAAAGAAGCTAACGCCATGGGTTCAAAAGGACTGCACATGAGCTGTGCAAGAACAACATTTAAATCCCATGCTGTGGGTGGTGAGAAGAGGCAGTTTGGTCAGGAGTAGACCCCTCATGAATCTAGTCACCAAGGAGTGTATAGAGATAGGCCACATTTCCAAAGAATGGTGAGAGGCCGCAATGGCAGATAAATGTACCCTCACTGAGTTGGTCTTGAGGCCAGAGGACAAGTGGTGTAAGTATAGAAGTAGATCTGGAGCTGAACGTATGTAAGGATCTCGTGTTTTCTGTGAACACCAAATGGCAAATCTGCGCCACTTGAAAGCATAAGAATGTCTGGTGGAATCTTTTCTGGAAGATAGGTGTTAGGAAAATACACACTCAGAAGCCAGGCTGTCAAGAAGTGTCTTGAGTCTGGGGTGCAGGAGAGTCCTCTGTTCCTGAGCGAGAAGGCTGGGAGAATAACCAAGATTAAGGGGAGGTTTCCGAACTAGTTGAAGAAGCAGAGAAAACCATGGTTGCCTGGGCCAGTAAGGAGCAATAAGGATCATCATTCCCCTGTTGGCCCGAAGTTTGAATAGTGTCTTTGCTATAAGGGGGAAAGGAGGAAAAGCATAGAAAAGATTCTGTCCCCAGTGGAGGAGAAACGCATCTGAGCTCTCCCTGTGAGGGGATGGGATCCTCGAGCAGAAGCGAGGTAGCTGAAGAGAAGCAAAGAGGTTGATTATTGGCCTCTCCCAAAGATGAAACAAGTGTTGTGCTACTTGAGGCTCCAGCTGCCATTCGTATGGATAGAGGATGCGACTCAGTCAGTCAGCTAAGGAATTCTCTGTTCCTGAAGGTATACTGCATGGAGATGAATTCCCCGAGAGATTGCCCAGTTCCACAACCGGATGGCCTCTCTGCATAAGGGGAAAGAGAGCCTGTCCCTCCCTATTATATAAAACATGGCCACCTTGTGGTCTATCTGGATGAGGACTACGCAGCCCCTGAGTTGGGCAGAGAAGACTCAGATGGTGTTGAAGACTGCTCCGAGTTCAAGGAGATTGATGTGTAGGAGATTCTCTTGATGCATCGGTCATCAGGATATACTGTGGTAGAGACCCTGGCTTACTAGATGTAAAGTCCAAGGTTTTGAGGTGATTTTGCTCCAGCAGTGTGCAAAATGCACTAGTCTCTCTGGGATCCTTGAGGATTGTAGCAACCAAACACAGAATACAAACTTTTATTGGTCCTTAATTGATTAAAAATAGGGGCCAGACCCAACACAGGCCGTGTTTCGTAAGTACTTCGTCAGGGGTGAGGCACACCACAAACTACAAAACAAGAAACATTCATAAATAAAAGGATAAAGAACAAATTAAAAACAAGTTAAAAACAATATAACATACCAATAATAATAAATATACAATAAATAAATACCAATCATAAAACAATAATTATATAACAAAGAGCCAGAGTGAACATAAATGACAATATGCATAGTAAGACCAATATAATACACCAGATAAAAAGTCATGTAACATAGCTAAATGAATAAATAAATAACATAATAGCAACACCAATATAATACACCAAATAAAAAGGCATATCACATAACTAAATAAATAATTAAATAAATGAACCGATAAAACAAATCATCCTAACTAGTCACAACAAACAATACATTTGAATAAAAACTAATGAATCACAACATCATGAAGAACAAGCAAACGCATAGACACCAATTAGAACCACAGAAACAAGAATGACATCAAAAAAACGTATATGTAAAGAATTAAAACATTAGCATTATAAAATCCTAAAAAAGGAGAAATACAAAAGAGATGTGAACCATACACACGACAATAAAATGGGTGAAAAACCAAGTAACTTATAGACAGAGAAACAGGAGCGAGACAAGAGAAACCAACCATAAAAAGGAGAAAAGTTACCTTGGACCAGAGTTCAACATAGTACAAAACAACCAATGTGCTGTGAAGTCAAAATGAACAATGTGCTGTGAATAATGATAAAATTGACAGCAACAGGATAAATAGATAAACAAAGAGGACAGCAACCTTGGGCTGGAAGGACTGGGGTTTCTAGTCCCACAGGTGCTCCTTGTGGTCTTGGGCAAGCCACTTAACCCTCCATAGCCCATGTTCCCTGTAAAATAGTTATCTCCAAGTTATAATGCCCTGTTCAATGTCATTTCAGTTTGTTCAATGTAAACCGCACTGATGCAGAATAGCGCGGTATATAAGAGAATATAAATAAATAAATAAAGTGATATCACAGTAATAAAAATCAAAACATTAGTAAAGGGAGGAAGCCGAAATAAAAACAAAAGAATCAAAAGAATTGAGAACTTTTTTTAAAAAAACTAGGAACTTTAAAATAAACTCAAACGAGTATATACCGTAATGGCCCACCAGGCCGTTTGCACACAGTGTTGAGGACGCGCCAGCGAGAAGGAATTATAGCTTATCCAACCACGTAGGTAAATCTAGTGAATAAAAACAAAATAAACCGCTCAAATAGAAGGAAACACCAAAGGGAATAAAATGTATAAAAGAAATCTTGTAAAAATGAAACGGAACAAAAAACAGAGGATTCACCAAACCTTTCACCGGCAAACTAATCTTGTAAAAATGAAACGGAACAGAAAACAGAGGATTCACCAAACCTTTCACCGGCAAACTAACATCCGTATTCAACAGCCGTGACGGCTTACTTGTATCAGTGGCAGTTGCTGCCTTCTTCCTGGTGGACATCCTTGAGGATTGGCCATGCTCCCCAGAAATGAGTCAAAAACTGAGATGATTGAGCAGGAGAAGCAGGTTGTGGCTTGGTAATCTTAGGTTTCCTGGGTTATTTTTGGCCCTGGCCCTGTTGCCTCTGTTGTTGTGGAGCAGAAAAGGAGGAATAGGAATGATAGAATGGATAGTAACATTTCTTCTTTGGGAAGAAGGGTTTCTTAGTAGCAGTCTTCCTTTTAGAAGGATTTGCAGTCTTTCTAGAAAGCCTCTTCATGGTGAGGTTGTCCGTCTCTATCTCACCTGCCTTTTCCCTCCACCTCTGGCCAAAAATGTTCTCACCATTGCATGGAATGTTAATTAACTTATCTTGGGACCCATTGCTCCAGGTCAGATGCCTGAAGCCAGGCTGTTTGTCTAGCTCCAATGCAGGTTGCAGCCGCTCTACTGTTGGACTCAAAGGCATCAAAGACTGCCCTTGTTAGAAATTTTGAAGTGTTCTAGGCATGTATGACTAAAACCTGATAAACTGCCTGTTTCTCAGGAGACAGCAAGGTGGCCAGATTTTGTTAGATCCCTCGAGACATCCCTAAGTAACATATCCATATATAGCATGTAGGAATCTATTCTGGAAGCTAACACTGTTGCCTGAAAGGTCTTTCTCCCAAAGACACCAAGGGTTCTGGCCTCCCTTCAAGGAGGAACCAAAAAGTAGTTCTTTTGACTTTTAATCCTTTTCATGGCAGACTCAATTACCATAGAGTGGTGAGGGAGTTGAGGTTTTTGAAACCCTGGAGAAGGAAGGACTCCAAAGAGTATCCAACCTCTTAAAGACTGCAGGAGTTGACATGAGAGATTCTCACATTCGAGTCATCAAGTTTTTCAAGATGCTATTCACTGGGAGGGTTGCCGCCTCCTTTGGTGTCAATGGATACTGGAGAATGTGCAGCTACTCTGCTCTGGATTCTATCTCCATAGCCACCGATACCTCCAGAGCAGCCTCCGTCCTTAATAAAACCTTGAAAGGACATGTCCTCGGGCGGAGACCTTCGACACTCAGAGAGGCGATGGATCTGATGGCACATCCCTGATGGTATCGGAACTGATGAATTCGGAGGCCTCCAGCGCAGAATCGGAGTCTGGAAGGAAATCAAAATATTCCTTATGAGGCCCCCTATAACTCCGGTGTTCAGCGTGTTTAGATGTCGAGGGTATCGAGAGCAGCAGTACCGAAGATCTCTGTACTGGTTGCTCGATGGACCAATGTGACACAAGTGATGTCTGCAGAGGGGCAGGAATCTACATCCTGGTATGGGCCTAAACACTTGAGGCACCAGCTATGTTCGTCAGTGATGGAAATGGTACTAGCACACTTCGAGCATTTTTTTTTAAACCCACTGCGGGACTTTTCCATTTCTGGGAAAAGGACTGAGGCAAAGTCAAATTGCGCAGTGGTGTATGGTAAAGCCATAGGGATTAAGCCTGATAAGATACAAGAAAGAATGAAAGAAAAAAAATATATATAAAATAAGAAAAGAAAAATGGAATGGGAGCGGAATTGACGGGAAGTCGGCAATGGTAAGGCAAAAAAGAAAAGTACTCAACAGTACCACAAAAAAAAAAAAAACCACTCTCTTGATGTGGCTAACAGAAACAAGGTCCCAGTGGCTCCGCAGAAAAGAGATGACTGAGGAGACCAGGAGCGAAGGCAGGAAAGCAACCATGTAGGCGTGGAGGAATGCTCCCAAAAGCTTTCCTATTGGATGCTGGGGAGTGTTTCCGCGCCGGGCTCAGTTGGTGCCAACATCACCCATATGTGAAGTCTGACTTCCTGCTTGTTCCTAGAGATAAAGTAAAAATTAGAGGAAAAAAATGAACAACATGAGGCATGCAGATAAGGACAGCAAGCAAGAGGGAAGGGGGGCCTGGGCCCAATTTACTGACCCCCCTCAGGAGCCCCCATACAGACCTCCTGCTCTTCACCAAATGCTAGTAACCCATAGGGGCGCACTCTCACTTCAAGCACTGTTGGGCCCTTCAGGACTCAACCCTAAGGCCACTGCACTATAGTGTTAGCCAGGAGAGTAAGGCCAATCTGCACTGCTGCACCAGTCAATACACCTTGCCATCTGCTGGAGGCAGAAATTACTAGCTTCTCACAGTGTTGCATCACAGGATATAACAAGTGATATCATATCACTGAAAGCTGCTTAAGTCTGCCTCCACTGCTGGCAAGGGAGCATAACCCACTTGTCTAGACTGGTCTAGCAGAATGATAAAGAAATGTCAAATATGTCATAAGCCAAACAAATTTCAGACGCCAGATCCCCATGGTGACCAGAAATTTACACCTGGCTCCTAGGATATTCTCCCCGCCCTTTAAAAAAATGTGATGGCAACATAAGACTTCTGTTTGCCTGTGGGGATCTGATCTCCACAGGCAGAACAGGAGTGCAAGGCCACAATCTCATCTCCCGTGGGCAGAAGAGGAGAAAAAAAGTCACAATCGCGGAATAGGCCCCTTCTGTCTGCCTGCAGGAGATCGGATCCCCCTGAGCAGAACAGAAAAGGACGACCATCACTGCAGCTTGGAGAGCAGGCTGCCCAATAGGATCCCATCCCCCCTTAGGCAGAGGACAGCCATGATTGGGGCCTTGGGACCTACAGGGAAAAAAAAAAAAAGATTAGATGGGGGGGGGGGGGTAAAGATGCAAAAGATTAAAGGGGAAATAGTCAAAAAAATAAAAAGGAAGGAGGACAAGGGGTGGGAGTGCTGGGACAGAATGGGAGAGAGTGGGGAAGGGAAGGAGGGGCTGAAGGGGAGAGGGAAGAGCGGAAGGGTTAGAGGTTAACAGGAATGCATGGGGACAAAAGGACAATCTGTATATGCCAAAAGTGCATTACCCCTATGAAACACACATCCCCACACCCACACAACCCATGCACCATTATACCCACACATACCACACCTTGCACCCCACCCCACCCACATTCCATGTAAAGACAGGCAAACCACCATTGTATCACACATAGACACTTACTATTTATATACTTCTATCTAAAGATGCCTCATACAGCACCTGCTAGCATAATAAGACACATTATTATCTCTCTTCCAACTCTTCCACCCTCCTCGGCCATGCATGAGTTTGCAAATGGAAGAACGGCAGTGGAGAATGGAGACAATGAGAACACGAGTGAGAACATAAGACATGCCATACTGGGTCAGACCGAGGTCCATCAAGCCCAGTATCCTGTTTCCAACAATGGCCAACCTACGTTATACGTACCTAGCAATATCCCCAAAAGACACAGGTTCCACAATGCTTGTACTGGGCCAAGCATTGATATCCTGGGTCCCTATTTAATAGTGGTTTATGGACCTTTCCTCCAGGAACTTGTCCAAACCTTTTTTAAACCCAGCTATACTAACAGCCCTTACTACATCCTCCGGTAACAGATTCCAGAGTTTGATTACACGTTGAGTGAAAAAATATTTTCTCTTATTTGTCTTAAATAGTTTACCCTGTAGCTTCATTACATGTCCCTAGTCTTTCTATACTCTGATAGCGTAAACAATTGATCCACGTTTATCCGTTCCACTCCATTCATTAATTTATAGACCTCTATCATATCTCCCCTCAGCCGTCTCTTCTCCAGGCTAAAGAGCCCTAACCTTCTTAGCCTCTCTTCATAGGAGTAGCCTTCCATCCCCTTCACCAATTTGGTGGCTCTTCTCTGTACTTTTTCTAATAACGCTATGTCCTTTTTAAGATACGGTGACCAGAATTGCACACAATATTCAAGGTGCGGTCGTACCATGGAGCGATACAGAGGCATTATAATATCCTTTGTTTTGTTCTCCATCCCTTTCCTTATGATACCTAGCATTCTATTTGCTTTCTTGGCCGCCGCTGCACACTGGGCAGAGGGTTTTAACATGTTATCCACAATGACTCCTAAATCTTTTTCCTGGGTGGTGGTTTCTAATGTGGAGCCTTGCATCGTGTAACTATAGTGTGGGTTGTTCTTTCCTAGGTGCATAACTTTGCACTTGTCCACATTAAATTTCATCTGCCATTTGGATGCCCAGTCTTCCAATTTATCCAGATCCTCCTGCAGTTTTCCACAATCCTCTTGGGTTTTAACAACTTTAAACAGTTTTGTGTCATCTGCAAATTTGATAACCTCACTAGTTATTCCCTTTTCCAGGTCATTTATGAATATGTCAAAAAGCAGCGGACCCAGTACAGATCCCTGGTGTACTCCACTATTCACCTTTTTCCATTGGGAATATTGGCCATTTAGCCCTACCCTCTGTTTCTATCTTTTAACCGGTTCCCGATCCACAATAGTACACTGCCTCCTATCCCATGACTTTTTAGCTTCGCCAAAAGTCTCTGATGGGGGACTTTGCCAAAAGCTTTCTGAAAGTCCAGATACACCATATCAACCGACTCACCTTTGTCTACCTGTTTATGCACACCTTCAAAAAAACATATCAGATTAGTAAGACAAGATCTTCCTTGTCTAAAGCCATGTTGGCTGTCTCCCATTAGGCCATGACTATCTACATGCTGTGTAATTTTGTTCTTTATGATGGTTTCTACCATTTTCCCTGGTACTGACGTCAGGCTCACCGGTCTGTAATTTCCTGGGTCACCCCTGGAACCCTTTTTAAAAATTGGTGTTACGTTGGCGACCCTCCAATCTTCAGGTATTACAGATGATTTTAATGAAAGTTCACAGATTACCAATAGCAGGTCTGCAATCTCATATTTCAGTTCTTTCAACACTCTGGGATGTATACCATCCGGTCCAGGTGATTTGCTACTATTCAGTTTATCAAATAGTTGTAATATATCTTCCCGGTGTAGCGATATTTCTCTCAATTCCTCTGCAGTATCACCTTTAAATACCACTTCAGTCTTGGGTAACATCCCTACATCTTCCTCAGTAAAGACCGAAGCAAAGAATTCATTCAGTCTCTCTGCTATAGCCTTGTTTCCTCTTACTGCCCCTTTTACCCCTCTATCATCTAATGGTCCAATTGACTCTCTCACAGGCCTTTTGCTACGAATGTACTTGAAAAAGTCTTTCTTTCGTGTTTTTGCTTCCGTAGCAAGTTTCTTCTCAAATTCCCGCTTTGCCTGCCTTATCAATGCTTTGCATTTAACTTGCCAGTGCTTGTGCTGTTTCCAGTTTTCATCATTTGGCTCTTTTTTCCATTTCCTGAAGGTTGCTTTTTTGGCAGCAACAGCCTCTCTGACCTCACCTTTAAACCATGCTGGCAGTTTTTGGACTTTCTTCCACTTTTCTTAATCCATGGAATACAGCTGGTCTGGGCTTCGAGGATAGTATTTTTAAATAACACCCAAGCTTGCTGTAAGTCTTTAACCTTTGGAACCGCTCCTTTTAGTTTTTTCCTAACTATATTCCTCATTCTATCATAGTCTCCCTTTTGAAAGTTAAAAGGTAGTACTGTGGATGCCTTTACTATCTGTCCTCCACTAATTAAATCAAACATGATCATACTATGATCACTATTGCCAAGTGGTCCCAACATCCTTATTTCTTGCACCAGATCTGGCGTTCCACTAAGGACTAGGTCCAGTATGGCTTCCCCTCTGGTCGGTTCATGAACCAGCTGCTCCAAGAAGCAGTCATTTATTCCATCTAGAAACTTTATCTCTTTAGCTTGTCCTGCTGTGACACTGACCCAGTCGATACCGGGGTAATTGAAATCGCCCATTATTACTACTCTGTTGTGACTTTTGTTAGCTTCCTTGATTTCTTTGAGCATTTCATCATCCATTTGTTCATTCTGGCCAGGCGGTCGATAGTATACTCCCACTGCCATCACCTTCCCCTTCATAAATGGAATTTCAATCCATAGAGATTCTACAGCAAATTTTGTTCCCTGCAAAACTTTAATCCTTTCTGACTCAATGCCCTCTCTAACAGAGCGCAACCCCTCCACCAATTTGATCAGCTCCATCATTACGATATAGTTTGTATCCAGGTATCACAGTGTCCCACTGGTTATCCTCCTTCCACCATGTCTCAGAGTGCAATCATATCTAACCTCTCATTTAGTGCTATATATTCTAACTCTCCCATCTTATTGTTTAGACTTCTAGCATTGGCATACAAGCATTTTAGAGACTGTATTTTATTCATATTAATCTGGCTATTGGTAGGCAGGGGTAATTTGGAATCTTTATGCTCTGTCTGTGGGGGAGTCACAGCCACTGACTGCTAAGATTTTGGCCTGGCTTCTAAATTCAAACAAAATTTCTCAAGGCCTGTCATAAGCTGAACACATAAGATGGCTTCCACATTCATGTGCTTCCTAAAGAATCACTGCAAACTGAGACTGTGGCTGTAGGAACAAGTTGGGTGAGAAAGCTTGCACCTTTTGAAAGCTGGTATGCACATACTGCACAATCTGTAGTTGGTGAGCTGCAATGTGGGCAGAGATCTTTCAGGGAGTAATGCTTTCTTGCCCAAATGGCCTAAGGTTTTTACCAAGTGGTGTATTAAATAATATGCATTCTATTTTCTTGCCTTCCTCATGGCCACCTCAACTATAACAGAAATGTGAAAGCTAAGCCTTATTAAATCACAGTGATTGTTGAACCTTATATTTTACAACCATCATTTTTAAAGGGCAGACTGAATGGAGTCTACCACATACAAAGCTGCTCTTCTTATAGATCATGAACTGGTATAATAACGGTAGCTTTGGGGCTTTTATGAACTTCAAAAAGTCAAAGACATCCCCAAGCAGTTCCAGCTGAAAAGGGAAGGGAAATGTTCTTGTCATGCACTGCATAAGCCTTGGGTAGATGTCTTCATAAGACATTTAATTTCTATTGAGGAGAATGATCGGGGGAATCCTTCTAGAATACTTTGCTTTTAAAGAAGATTCCGGAACAATGAAATTTGAATCTAGGTAATCCTCCAAGCACTTTGAGAAATATCAGAGCATGGGGAAGAGGGAGGTAAATGAATGGCTTCCTTGAGGCTTTGAGTCTCTCTCATGTCTTTTGACTATCAGATCTTGCAAAGAGTGAGTGTCTGTCTGCACAGGAGCAACACCCACTGATTGAGATGGCATTGCACTAGGTTGCTGATACTGTAAAGACCTATCAAATAATCAGTAACCCTCAACAAATATTTTTTAATATCTTTTGTAGCAACAAATGAGGTTGTTCCAGAAAGGGCAGCGAATAGATGGAGAAGATTTATCTCCAGCTGTAATCAAGACCAGAGTTGAAACCATCTTTGGCTGCAAAGTCTATCATTGCATAGATAATAACTATGGTTCATTTGGGAAGCAAAAGGACATCTGTACTACCAGCATGAAAGAGATCCTGCCTTGAATCAATCTGCTTACAATCTGCGCCAAGTGTCTCTCAAAATGACTGCACTGATAGATGATAGGAATTTGTTAGCGGTACTGTCCTGACATTGTCTTTTTGATGTGGTAGCTTGCGCTGAGGGCTGCACAAGGGATATCTCATTGTAGAAGTCATCACTAATGTGTCTGCATTTCTCCTGCACTTTTCAGGGGATGTTAGAAAATGACTTCTACTCAGTCCTGTGCAAGTATTCAGAAGATGGCTGCACTTCAGGCATGGAAACCTCCATGAAGTCTTCAGTCCATTTCAATGATGCGGTGCACTATTCCTTTCTGACAGGACTCAAAGTCACTGCTAAGGGAGATGGATGGAATTTCCACCAAGGAGGATTTCCTGGAATGCAGCCGCTCACAAACACCCGCATCTCTTCTTTTTGGGCAAGCAGAAGCCTCTTCCCAGCTGTGTAATAGTTTTGAAGCCAGTTTAAGTTGTTCTTTCAGACTTGTGCAGACACACGCCCATACTACTTACAGTCGGCCTGGTTGTGCTCAAAGCCCAGACAAATTAAACATTGGGAGTGGATGCCAAAATTCTGGATCTTTCTTCCACATTGTAAGCAGAATGAAAATCCTGATTTGGTATGGGATATGTTGTACGAATACAATTTCAAACAAAATAAACTTTTTTTTAAAGGAAATAAACGACCACTAGAAAAACAGAGGTGAAAAAGCCTTTCGAAATTGGGAAAGCTTTGTTTTTGTGTCCATTTAACAGAGCAGAACTCACAAAACAGAAGTGCTGAGGAAACTGCTGCACATGCTCAGAACTTGCACTTTATTCTGATCTCTAAAAGAACCTTTTCTTGCCATTATCAGATGTCACCCACTTGTTTGCCTAACTCAATCCTGCTTGTTGACAGAAAATTAAGGCTAGCAGTGTTCAGCCAAATGTTTCCAACTATATGTGAACAAAAAAACATTTTGCCACATTTTAGTTAGACATAATATACATGCACAGGCAAACAAATGTCCTACAACTTTATTTTTCTTCTCAGCTTTCTGTATGAATCATCTTTTAAGTGTTTTTTGTTAAGCATTTTACTTTTAGAGGACCAACTATGAAGAATTCTATATGTAAATATAGTAATACATTGTTCTAGTGGCCATACTGTTTGGTCAGGGAAAAACCTTATACATACTTTTCAGATTGTAATACTGTTTATTGGCATGAATCTGAATTTCCAAAGATGATGGTCTCAAAGCTCATGTGCATTATCATAAGACAGTCCATAGAAGATACTTCATCCTAGTAAGAGTCCAGTTAAAACAGTGGTTCTCAACCCAGCCCTCTGGGACCCCTAGGTCAGTCATATTTTCAGGATATCCGCAATGAATATGCATGAGATAGATATGCATGCACTGTTTTATGCATGTTCATTGTAGATACCCTGAAAACCTGACTGGCCTGGGGGTCCCAGAGGACTGGGCTGAGAACCACCAAGTTAAAATTAGGTATCTGAATATTATAACAAATGTTATTTTATCAGATAGTATATAGTCCATAAACCTAAATAATTCTTGTGCCATCCAATCTTCACGGGAGTTGGAAATTTAAGTTTGAGTGCATTTTAAAGGACCAAAAGCAAAAATGGGCTTCTCTATCATTGTACAGGCCAGGGGTGGCCAACTCCAGTCCTGGAGAGCCACAATCCAGCCTGGTTGTCAGGATATCCCTAATGAATATTCATGAGATATATTTGCATACAGTGGGATTACACACTCATATATGAATATTCATTAGGAACATCCTGAAAACCTGGCTGTATTGTAGCTCTCCAGGCCATCTCAAAAGTTAGACAAAAAAGTCATAGGAAGAAAAGAGCATTCAAATATTCTGCTTTAAAACAGCTTATAAAACTTTAGACATTTAAGTCCCATACACATACATGATGATATATTAACAAAGAAGCTGAACTAATACAAGTTAAAGAATATACACATGGCATAGTGGGTCAGACCTAAGGTGACATTTTACTTAAAAGTTAATATCCTTTCCTTGAGTCCTGCTAGATCAGTCCAGACAAATGGGTTGTGTTCCTCTACAAGCAGTGTGATGGAGACATAGAACAAATGAAAAGGTGAAATTAGACCTTAACTGCTAATTGTCTTTCCTTGAGTCCCTCCAGTCCAGTTCTTGTGGGTTATCTCCAACCACCAGCAGCTAGGAACTGAGCATGTCAGATTTATGATGTCACAGTAGAAGAGCTCTCTTCTTAGGCACCAGAAACCAGTATCCTACTGACAAAGCAGACCCCTAGAGAGCACAGCCAATCATACATGTGAAACAAACGTTCCAGCATACACAAAAAATGAGCAATGAACAGTGTCGCCAAACAAAAGCTCTATGAAACTATGCACACTATGACAGGAAAGAAACAAGAACCTAGTTTCATGCTTGCCCCTCCGCCAATCCCTTCCATGAGGACCCAGAGGAGAAAAACAATGGAATTCTGCATAGAGCCCTCCAGTGCGAAGAGCTGGATACGTCCACTCTGCTCGACCCTAAAAATGCAGAGACAGACATTGCCAAATGATGGTGGGTCCTAGACTGGACTGGAGGGACTCAAGAAAAGACAATTAGCAGGTAAGGTCTAATTTTGCCTTCCTAATCATCCCTCCAGTCCAGACCAGTCCTTGTGGGATGTACCAGAGCAGTGACTAAGAATGGGAGGGACCCGTGAGTCCAGCTTAAAGCACCACCACCCCAAAACACATATCAGAAGACAACTGAACTTCTAGGCGGTAATATCGCGTAAAGGTGTGCATGGACGACCATATGGCCACCCTATAGATGTCCCCAGGCAGAACCAGCCCGTGCTCTGACCAGGTGGTCACTTGTGACCTCATGGAATGGGCTGTAAAACCATCCAGTACCACTTTCCTTATGAGAACATAGGCAGAGATGATAGTTTCCGTCATCCAGTCTGCCCCTGAGGCCTTAGAAGCTGCCTCCCCTTTGCGGAGCTTGCCAAAAACCAAATTAATAAACAGTCAGATATACAGATTCTGTCTGCTTAAGGCAATGGCGCAGGGCCCTGCGTACATCCAGTCGGTGAAGTTGACAACTCTTCTCACTGTCAGTGGCATGGGAACAGCTCAGCAGGGTCACCATTTGATTTAGCTGAAAAATAAATTCCTCTTAGGCAAAACCACCACCTCCTTGGACAGGAGCAAAAAGGAGGCTCTGCAAAATAGGATTTGCTACTCGGAGCCGCGACAAGCCTAGCAAATGGTAACCAAGAACATAGTTTTCAGCGTAACATCCTTCAGTAGGGCCCGAGACAGGGGCTGGAATGGCACGTTGGTTAAGGCTGCTAGCACCAGGTTGAGAACCCACAGTGGCACCATGGTACGCAAGGCACCATGGACGTACCTGCTTCAGCACCCAGAAAAAAAACGGACCACTTCCAGGTGAGACACCAAGAAGCAACCCTGCACCTATTCTTGGAAGCAAGAGAGATAGGACGCTATCTGGGCTCGCAAGGAGTGTAAAGCCAGCCCCTTGTTTAGTCCTGTCTGCAAGGCCAGGATGTCTGGAAGCAAAGTGACAAAAGGCCAGAACCCCCTGCCTTCGCAGCAACTCTCAAACACATGCCAGACTTTGATATAGTGAAAGGTATTTGGTCCGTTTACAGAGGGTAGTTACTAAACAACTATATTATGTGGGATATCCCTCCAGTTAAATTAATCAAAGCTGGTGTAGCAGAATCCACAAGGTACAATCAAACATTTCTTATTCATGTGCCAATTTATATCGCTAATTGCTAACCACTGGTCTCAGACTATAGCGGGCACTGCTCAGGATACATGTCGCAAGAGCTACGTGCTACAGTAACATCAATGACCAGGTTGGGTTATTTAGAATATGGCTTGAAAATGTCCAGTACCAATTTTTAGGTTTCTCAAAAAAAACAGACTTATCTTAAATATTGATCCAGTTTCCGTTTTTGCCAAGATTGCAGTTACCCTAACGCCACCATTTCGGTATCCCACTGACCCACTGTATACAACAAGGTCATGTGTTTCAAGACCTCCGCTGTTTTGGCATAGATCGGGTGTTGGGAGGCCGTTCCGGTAGATCTCGAGCGAAAATGCTTCTTCTACGGGAACAGAAATGGATTTACACATTGCAAACAGTTTCTCCTGGAGGGTTAAATAGTATGATCGAATGGAGAGCTTGTTTGTGAGATTGGGAAATGTGATTGGTTACACACCAAGAATGACATCAGCTTTCACTGTCGGTATTTAAATCTCTCTAAGCACTCCTCAAACTCGCATGCGCGGCGTTTTTTGAGAAGCTCAGGCAGCCATATCAAGCGTAAAGCTAGCCGTACAAGCCTGTTTCAGAGATATTCCAGTTCAGGTTTGATTAACATCTTCTATTTCTGCTCTCATAAAGCAATAACTCTGTTTAGTAATTGTTGCACTTTCTTCTGTATGTAGAGCCAATTTTTGTTTGCAAGCCCCCTGAATAAGCAACGAAACGCGCATCAGATACCGAAATGGTGGCGTTGGGGTAACTGCAATCTTGGCAAAAACGGAAACTGGATCAATATTTAAGATAAGTCTGTTTTTTTTGAGAAACCTAAAAATTGGTACTGGACATTTTCAAGCCATATTCTAAATAACCCAACCTGGTCATTGATGTTACTGTAGCACGTAGCTCTTGCGACATGTATCCTGAGCAGTGCCCGCTATAGTCTGAGACCAGTGGTTAGCAATTAGCGATATAAATTGGCACATGAATAAGAAATGTTTGATTGTACCTTGTGGATTCTGCTACATCAGCTTTGATTAATTTAACTGGAGGGATATCCCACTTAATATAGACTTTGATATAGGCCAGTGAGGTAGAACGCTTGTGAGACTTAAGCAAAATAGCTGTCACAACCGCTTAATATCCTTTATCCCTCAGCCATGCCATTTCAAGTGCCAGGTCGTAAGCAAGAACCAATCCACCTGTGGTAGGAGGACCGACCCGTAAGAAAGCAGATTTATCCTGTTGGGGAGCCGCCAGAGGTGTGCCACTACCCACCAGAGTAGATTAAGATCGACGAGACCAATCTGAAGCAATCAGAATCACCAGACCACTGTGAGCTTCTATTCGGTGCAGCAGACATCCTATTAGAGGACACGGAGGAAAGTCATACAGCAAGCATGGCTGGGTCAGTGCGTTGAGCCCCTTGGACAGGGATTCCCTACATCTGCTTAAGAACTGAGCTGCCTTGGCACTGTCCGCAGAGGCTATGAGATCCATGACTGGCTCGCCCCCACAGACAGTTAGGTCGTGAAACATGGTTGCACCGAGCTCCCACTCTCCTGGGTCTTTCCAAGTATATCAGAAACACGCAGAAAAACAACTTAGGTAAAATCCAGAGCAAACCAGACTAACACTGTGCACTCAAGTCACCTCAGTCTAAGTTAACACCCACTAAGGCAGAGTCACATAGCAGAAGGTGAATCACAGGAGCAACAAATGAGTAATTAAACATGAGTAAACAAGTCTATACCTAAATAGTCTTACTCCTCCCATCACCTGGGAAGGAATCCCCCCGACCCCCAGAATGAGGAGGCTTACCTGTGGAGCATCTGGGCAACGCCATCCAGCATGCAGCGTGAGACCGATAGCTCTCCCGATCCGCCCCAAAATGCCATCCCCAGTATACTCCCCCCCCCCCCTTGCTATGTCCACCACCAAGAGAATGCACTTCAGGCCCGGGGCCGCATAATGGCCTATCCACAAAAACACACACTCCAGGAGAGATCCGGGACTGGACTGGAGTTCCTCAAAGAACAACAATTAGCAGGTAAGTCTAATTTCACCTTCCCTATCGTCCCTTCCAGTCCAGTCTCGCACCTCTGGGATGTAACAGAGCAGTTAAGGAAAGGGACCTGCAAAACCGGCCTGAAGCTCTGCTGATCCAAAACAGGCATCTCCCGTCACCTGGACATCCAAGCGATAATACTTAGCATAAGTATGAAGCGAAGACCACGTTGCCGCCCTACAGATTTCCACCAGCGGCATTAAACTATACTCCGCCCACAAGGCCGCCTGAACTCTCGTGGAATGTGCACACAACCCCACCGGCACCGGTTTACCCTTCAAAATGTACACCAACGCGATTACTTCCCTGATCCATCTGGAAATGAAGGCTTTGGCGGCCGCCTCTCCTCTACACTGCCCCCCAAACAATCCAAACAAATGAACAGACTTCCGAAAAGACACTGTCCTTTTCAAATAATGCTGCAGGACTCTTCTGACATCCAAGAGGCGCAACTGTGGGTTAGCGGAGCCCATTTCCGCATTCACCAGAGCCAGTAGAGAAACAGACTGATTCAAATGCAAGGCCGAAACTACCTTGGGCAAAAAGAGAAGGCACTGATCTAAGGACCACCTTCTCCCTTGAGAACGAAAGGAATGGCTCCTGACAAGATAAGGTTTGAAGCTCCAAAATCCTGCGTGACGAGTAAATCACCACAAGGAATACTGTCTTCAGGGTCAAATCTTTCAGTGAAGCCTGACTCAACGGCTCAATCCCTGTGAGGTGGAGGGTCCGGAAATGGCCAGGAAACCGGAGGCCGGCTCCCTGGTAGGCCCCTCAGCGTCCTGGGACTCCTGCGACAGAGAGGGACTCTTCTGCCCTGACTAGCCCTGGAGGTTCTCTGTTCTAAAGACATGGCCTCTTGCGTGCAGCCCCGGCAAATGCCAGCCTCAGAAACCGCCCCACGCCAGGTCCTGCATACTAGGCACAGCGGTCTGGCCAGCATTGGGAAGGACCATTGTCTATCCCTGACTAGAGACCTCAACAGGCACCAAAAGGAATTAAGGTGATTACACCTAAATGAACTGAAATGAAAAGAAATGAAACTAAAGGGAATTCAAGTGAACTGAAATGAAATGAAACGAAACTAAAGCAAGAGAAATTAAACTACATTAAAGTAAATTAAATACAACTTCTGCACCAGATCATAAGGAGGGACATGCAGGCAGCTGCCTATGGTTTCCTCTCCCGCAAGCCCTAGAGTGAGCAGAGAAACCCTGAAACACAATGCTGTGGCAAAACTGCACTACGTGCAGGGCCAATGGTGGGAGAAACAGTCAGGCACCTCTTTTTCTTCCCAGGCTGCTAACCCCCAGCCACGCGCCCAAGGCCGTGCGCAGACCCAGCATGAGCCACTCCTTTCGCTGTTTATTTTCTCTCTTTTTTTTTTTTTTTTGGTACCTCAATCCAGTTTTCTTTGCCTTCTGGCTAGACTGCTGCCCTCTCCGTCTCCTCTCCCCCTCACGCTCAGCTGCTCCTCACCAGCTTCGGAAATAAGGAGGTGCCTGGGAAGCTGCCTGTCTGCTGTGGAGTGTAGCCACAGCAGCTCCTCATCTGGTGGATCGCTTCCTGGATGCTAGCATCGTGGCTATCACCGCCGCCGAGTATCCCCGCTTTCTTAAGCGTGCCCTTTCAATGGCCAAACCGTAAGCGAGAACCGATCCACTTGAGGCATGACAAGAGGACCCTGAACCAGGAGATCCGATCGCACCGGAAGCCGCCAGGGATGACCGTCCAGGAGGCGAACTAGATCCGCATACCACGGCCGACGAGGCCAATCGGGAGCCACCAGAAGAACTCTCCCCGGGTGGCGACCTATCTTCTGAACGACCCGACCGATCAACGCCCACGGGGGGAAAACATAGAGAAGACCCTGACGCGGCCAAACTTGCAGAAGCGCATCTATGCCCTCCGACATCCGTTCTCTTCGCCTGCTGTAAAATCGAAGGACCTGTGCAGATAGAAAGGTCGCCATGAGATCCATCACCGGCGATCCCCAGCGCTCCACAATCTGACCGAATACTTCTGGATGCAACCGCCATTCTCTCCGGCATCCACGTGAACTCTGCTGAGGAAATCGGCCGTCACGTTGTCTCTTCCGGCAATGTGAGCCGCTGAAATCAACGGGAGACGCGGTTCCACCCAACGGAACAACTGATCCGCTTCCTGCTCCATTGCGGCGCTTCCCGTGCCGCCCTGCCGATTGATGTAAGCCACCGTCGCCGAGTTGTCGGACAGAACCCGCACTGCCCGACCCAGTATTAAGTGCTGAAAAGCCTGAAGAGCTAGAAAGACGGCCCGCAGCTCCAGGCGATTGATTGACCACGACGTCTCCACTCCTGACCATAGGCCCTGCGCAAAGCTGTCCTGGCAATGCGCACCCCAGCCCGTCAGACTGGCGTCCGTCAAGAGAGGCAACCAATCGGGTTGATCTAGCGGCATCCCAGCCGCCAAAGAGCGAGGGAGAAGCCACCACCGGAGAGACCTGCGGACCGTCAGGGGGCAAGGCAGCCTCCTGCTTAAGGGGTCCGCCTGATGCGACCAGCGACGAAGCAGGGCCCGCTGCAACGGACGCATGTGTACCTTCGCCCACGGGACCACTTCTAGAGTCGCCGCCATGGTACCGAGCACTCGCATGTAGTCCCAGGCTGTCAGAGCCGGAGTGGCTCGGAATTTCCGAATGAGTGTGCGCAAGGCTTCGGTTCGCGGAGAAGGAAGGAACACGTGACCCGAGCGCGTGTTGAAATGGACTCCGAGGTACACGAGGTCCTGGGTGGGTTCCAGATGACTCTTCGCAAAATTGATCACCCAACCCAGGCTCTGCAAGAAACGGACTACTTTGTCCGTAACCTGCAGACTTTCCTCCTTGGACTTCGCACGAATCAACCAGTCGTCTAGATAGGGATGGACTAGGATCCCTTCGCGCCGCAATGCCGCCGCCACGACTACCATTATCTTCGTGAAGGTGCGAGGAGCCGTCGCCAGACCGAAAGGAAGCGCCTGGAACTGATAATGCCCCCACGGGAGAGCAAACCGCAGAAACCGTTGATGAGCCTCCAGAATGGGAATATGTAAGTACGCCTCCGTCAGATCTAGCGACGTCAAAAACTCCCCGGGACGCACCGCGACGATAACCGACCGCAAGGTCTCCATGCGAAAATGCGGTACCCGCAAGCAGCGGTTGACGGCCTTGAGATCCAGAATGGGTCGCAAGTCTCCGCCTTTCTTGGGCACCACGAAATAAATCGAGTAGCGACCCGTACCGTAATCGCTTTTGGGCACCTCCGTCACCGCACCCAACAGTAACAATCTGTTGAGAGTGGCGGCCACCGCTGCCGCTTTGGAGACCCCCTTGCACGGCGAGCGGATAAAGGAATCCCGAACGGGTCGAGCAAACTCGAGGGCGTATCCGTGTTGAATGATATCGAGGACCCACTGGTCCGTGGTGATAAGGGTCCAAGCGGAGAGGAACTCCCGCAGACGGCCGCCTACCGAAATGCCCATCGCCGGGACCCGCCTCATCTCATTGTGGTTTACGAGACGTGGAAGGGGAGGCTGCAGAGAAGCCTCTCGCGGCACCTCTGTAGCCCCGAAAACCCTGCGCGCGGGTCTGGAAGCGGCCCCTAGAAAAACCTGCATAGCGAGGGGACCGGAACCGGCGAAAATCACGAGACTGACCCCTAACCGAGGAGGTCGAACGAAGCGGCTTAGGCTTGTCCTCAGGGAGACGACCAGCCTTGGACTCCCCCAGGTCCTTGACCAACTTGTCCAAATCTTCTCCAAAGAGAAGACCTCCTTTGAAAGGAAGCTTACTAAGACGAGATTTAGACGGACCATCAGCCGCCCAGTTCCTGAGCCACACGGAACGTCTGGCCGCCACCACCGAAGCCGTACTGTTAGCTAACGCGCGAATCAAGTCATAATGAATGTCCGCTAGATACGCCGCCCCAGACTCCAGGCGATCTAACTCCTTCACATCCTCCTCCTCGAGGTGTGAGGACATACGCAACCGCTGGGCCCAGCGTAAACATGCCCGAGCCACCCAAGCGCCACACACCGACGCCTGCAACGAAATGGAATCAGCCTCAAAGGTCTGCCGCAATAAGCCATCGACCTTCCGGTCCTGGGCATCCTTCAAGGCCGCACCCCCTTCAACCGGGATAGTGGTTTTCTTAGTAACCGCCGAAACCACCGCATCCACCCACGGTGCACGAAAACGTTCTTTATCCGGCTCCGCCAAGGGATACAGACGAGACAGGGTGCGAACGCCACGCAATCCGGCTTCCGGTTTATCCCACTCATCCTTGATCATTTTGTCCACTACCCGGTGCAAGGGAAAAACAATGCGCGATTGACGCTCCACCTGGATAACCGGATCCTCGATCTCTACATCCTTTGCCACTGGAGACGCCATATTCAAGACCTTCAAAGACTCGGAGATGAGCCCCGGCAATTCCTCGCGGCAAAAAACTCGAATAATCTTGGCCTGGTCTTCAGGCTCCGGAAGCTCCCCGTCTTCGAGATCTAGAGGATCCCCTTCCGGATCCCAGGCCTCCTCAGATCCGTCAGGCCACTCCTCATCCGCTACCACTGCTGCGGACTTACGAGCCTTCTTTGGAGCAGGCGGAGGAACACTCGAAGCACCTGCCACGTCCTGAGGGGCTGCAAGGGACAGCAGAGGAGCCGATCCAGGCACCGCGCCCTGCTGCCGCAAACAGAATGCCTGGTGCATTAACAGAACAAACTCGGGACTAAAAACCCCGGTTTCCACCGCAAGGCCGGCTGGCGGAGGCGCCGAGGGCCCAGCGGACCCCTCGGACCGGGGCTCCGGCGCACCCTGGCGGGAAGAATGCTCAGCCTCAAGGTCTGGAAGCTCAGCCATGCCCTCAGGCTCTCTAACCTCCAGCTTCTGCTCCATAAGAGAAGACAGGGTTGCACAACCCCTGCAGACTCCCAAGACTGATAAAGGACCTCTCCGGGCTCCACAAATAATGCAGAGGGGCCTCTGTGGCATTGGCCTGAACAAGAAACCCTATGCCAGCAAAGAGCACACTAAGGGAAATCCCCCCCGGTGGGCAACCCTCCGCGGGAAAAAAAAGGAAAAGAAAGAGCCTGCAACTATCCCCTTTACCAGGCTGGAAATCAAGCTCAAAGGAAAGCAAAAATTAAAAGAAAACAGCGTTTGCAGAAAAGGAAACCAAACGAGACTTACCCAAAGCCACGGAGCCCAGAAGTGAGGAAAGCACGTGGTGGACCAAGCGCCGTCAAAATGGCCGCCGCGTCCTAAGCCCCGCGGCAACAAAGGCGCCAGGACCTGCGAGCAGCTTGACAAAGCAGCCCCGATGTTCCCGCAGCCCAACGGAGCCTTTACCGCTGCCGCGCAGATCGCCTCGGGGGAAAGGAACCCCGCGATCTGCTGAATCAATGGCCGGCACCCGGGGGGAAAAACACCGGAGGCCCCCAGCAGCCGAAGGGCTCTCCCCCGTATGGTCCGGGGGGAGAGAACTTCTACGGAGCCTAAACTGCCTGCTTTAAAGAAACAAATAAAAGAAAATAAGAAATAAAGAGAAATAAAAGAAATTAAGTAGAAGCATTTAAACAAACCCAGGCAGGCAGGGCTGACACGGAGGAGAGGCAGGAGGCCCCACTAGTGCTGAGCACTGACCCCTCCTCCCTCCAAACGGGCTGACTAAAATTTAAAGAAACAGAAGCCCAGTAATGAAAGAAATAAAGAGAAATAAAAAGGGAATAAAAAATGATCAAAAAGCAAAGAGCTGCTTATTTTTTTCTCACAGTGAGTCCCAACCCGGGGCTCACAACGTCCTCCTGCTGCAAGGAGACTGGTCACACTGGAAGTAGGAGGGGAGCTGACAGGATATATCCAGTGATGTCATGAATTTGCACATGCCAGTCTCCTAGCTGCAGGAAGAGGTTGACAACCCAGAAGTTGAGGACTGCACTGCGGAGCGCTAAGGAACCCTGTTTAGACTATTTCAGAGCAAATCAAACAAAATCTTGAGTTCGTCCAGTAAACTCAGCCATGCGGAAGCTCATGCCCTCGCTGATAGGAACTGAGATACTGGTTTTTGGTGCCTAAGGAGGGAGCTCTTCTAATGTGACATCAGAAATCTGACTTGCTCTATTCCTAGCTGCTGGTGGACAGAGATAACCTACAAGTACTAGACTGAACTGGAGAGACGATTAGAAAGCCCAGGTTTCAATGACATCATTCCCATGCCTCTATTCCCCTCGGCTACCAGAGATCCCCTCAGTATTCATCCCAAAGTATATGGGAGAAACATGGCAAGTCTCACACAACCTTAATCATGGGCAACAAGGAGTAATCAACTGTTGTGAACTATGTACATGAAAGCATAAATAGAAGACTGTCAGTAGAAGATGGACCTGCAGAGCCAAGTATAAACATCACAGCAGACCCAAAGGCATTGCAGAAGAATAACAGAGCAAATACAGTTTCAGGGGCGGGCCCTGGACCAGTCTAGCAGGACTTAAGGAAAGGACATTAACTATTCATATTTATTGTAAACCGCATAGACTTTTAGATTTGCGTATATAAATTTAGCTAAATAAATAAAAATAACTGGTAAGTGTAAAATGTCACCTTTCATATCGTCCTGCTAGACCAATCCAGCCAAGTGGGATGTACCAAAGCTACAACTCCACTGGGCAGGAAGACGACAGAGCAGCTTGAAAAACCCTTGAGCCAAAGGCCGTGTCCACCCACGTGTGGACATCCAAGCAGTAATGCTTGAAAAAAGTAAGTGATACCCATATTGCTGCCCGACAAATGTCTGCAGAGGCTACCGAGCTCCGAGCAAATAAAAATTGGCCCTAAGACATTACAACCATTTACCCAACAGCAAGGAGTACCTCAAGGCTCAGCCCTCTCAGCCCTCCTATTTAATATCTTCCTTCAGCCCCTATGGCAATATTCCAAATACACAAGATACACTACCAAATATATGCAGACGACATCATGTTCTATACCCCATTCACGACATCCAAACCAGAATACAGCGGAATATCCAAATGTTTCATAGCAGTGAGAAACTGGCTTTATCAACACAACCTATCAACAACAAAAAGATAGAGGTACTCCATGTAACCACAGACCCATCCTTCACCCTACCACAATCACTCAGACTTGCATTGTGGCATCCAGGTGAAAACAGAAGGTGAATACCTGGGTATCATACTGGACCAAAAACTAAACTTCCAGACACAAATCAAGAGAACATCTACTAGAAGTTAAAAACATTCAAGAATCTACATCCCCCTCCTTACATCGAACCTCTTCCGCACAGTTTGTCAGGCGATAATTACACTTATACTGGACTACAGCAATATTATCTACCAAGGACTACCCAAACACTCTATAACCACTCCAAATGGCACAGAACTAACAAACTCCCTCAACCGACCGCGAGAACTATTTGAGATTGTCAAAACACTAACAAATACAACCCAAAATGATACAATCACCACAAGCATAAACATACAAACCCTATCAGACCACTTTCAAGACAAACTAAAACTGAAGATCCCCAACAACCCCCTCAGACAAACACACCACCCCCAAAACACCTCAACGCTGAACACCTTTCATCCAATAGACAAAAAACAACTCTTGAACACCATAACCAAAATAACCACCACCACATCCCCACTAGACCCCTGTCCAGTCTCCTGGATCAAGGCAAGTAAACCAGAACTGGCCCCATACCTACTCCAGATAACCAATCAATCCATTCAACAAGGGATAATGCCAAATGAACTAAAACAATCCATGATTCGCCCAATATTGAAGAACAAAAACCTTGACAGCAAAGACCCTACCTCATACAGACCCATTGCAAATATACCATTTGTAGCAAATATACCATTTGAAAACAATTCAAAATCAACTGCAAGACTTTATAGACACCGTTACACCCCTAGGTGAACAACAATACGGATTCCACCCATTCCACGGGGTCAAATCGCTATTACTGGTCCTCTTTGATGCCCTCATGCGCGGCATGGACAACATTAAACAAACGTTCATACTCATTTTTCTAGACATAACTGCAGCCTTTGATAATGTCGACCACAACAACCTCCTTGCAAGACTCACACAAATTGGAGTAACAGGTACAGCACACAAGTGGTTCCAATCATACATCACAGACCACACACAGCAAGTCCAAATAGGGAACGAAATCTCTAACAAATTCCGACAGGAACAAGGAATCCCCCAAGTATCAGCACTAGCCGCACTATTATTTAACATATACCTGCAACCAATGTGCAGTATCTTCAAGAAATTCAAAGTCAAGTACCACGTCTATGCAGATGACATCATGGTATACCTCCCCATAGATGACTCAAACACCACACAACACATACTGGAATCCTGCATTTCAGAAGCACAAACCTGGCTAGAATTAAACAACCTGTCCATAAACTTAAAAAAAACGAAATACTCTACATATCAAGAAACCCAAACTTCACCCCGCCCCAAACATTCAAACTCCTTGACACAACCCTCCCTGTTAAAAAAAGAAGTGAGATATCTAGGCGTCATATTGGATCAATCCCTAAAGTTATCTGCCCATATAAAACAAATAACTAAGTCAGTCTATTTCAAGTTACGAACATTACAACACCTCAGACCCCTCCTAGACACCCACGATTTCAGATCAGTAGTTCACGCACTGATAACACCCCACTTTGACTTTTGCAACAGCCTCCTAAACGGTATCCCAAAAAAATATCTCAAACAATTACAAACAGCACAAAACGTAACCACAAGAACTGTATTCCAAGCCCGCTTATCAGACCACATAACACCCCTACTATACACCCTTCACTGGCTACCAGTAAGTAGCAGAATCCAATATAAAACATTAATGTTTATATTCAAGGTGATCAACGATATAGCACCATCATACCTGTCAACACTAATAACCCAATCAACCAGCACTAGAGCAACAAGAACACACTTCCCGAACACCTTAGCATTCCCACCCACCTACCACAAAACCAAGCAAGTTAGATTTTCACTAACTGCACCCAGGTTATGGAATAACCTCCCAACATATTTACGTGCAACCAAAGACATCAAAATGTTCAGAAAAGAACCTTACTATTCACCCGACATTTCGGTGAACATAAAGACGACGCTGGCTTTCTCCACGAACCAACACAAACACCACCCGCTCAATGACACCCTCACCACACCAACTGTAAACAATACAGACTGCTGTACTCATATATAGTTCTGTAAGATGATCTCTGTATTGTAAGATGACTACTACAATTGTACATAGTTTTGTAAGATGATTCCCTTAAGTAACAATCCTACTTTGTACATAGTTAAACCTGTTAAACCATGTTCGATGTAAGAAATGTTGTTCCTTTGTAAACCGCCCTTGATCTTGGGAAGGAGCGGTATAAAAATAAATAAATAAATAAACAGGAAGGCATAATGGCACTCAACCTCCTCTCCATACCAACATAAAAGACCAAGAGAAAACAGTCAGCATACAAACACACGTTCACACTATGCCCCCACAACCTGAAACTCCCTACTACCAGACCTAACAGGATGCTCAGACCTAACAGACTTTCATAAGAGACTGAAAATCTACCTATTCCTGGAATCATACGGCCCTGCCACACCCTTGTCCCATACCCTAAGCAGCCACTCAGAACCACCAACCCCATAAGCATGCTCCCAACTTCCCAATGGACACATGGCCTGAAAATACATCACTATATTGTAAATAAGTTATATTCCAACTCCCCCCCCCCAAAAGGCTCTAGCTTCTCCCTATATGACTCATGTTGCAATGTAAAACAGATCACTCTCTGTACACATTACTTGTTCTATGTAAACTGCTTTGAATTGTAGAAAAGAGGCATAGAGAACATGTTAAATAAATAAATAAATAAAAAGAATACTGGCAAGACAGAGCCTATAAATCCATCTTGCAGAACAAATCGCGACCAAGAAGGCCATTTGAACATTAAATCCTTCAAAGCAGCACGCTTCAATGGCTCAAAGTGTGCTGCCATCAAAGCCCTGAGCACCAGACCCAGATCCCAGGAAGGGATCACAGACTGCAAAAGCGGACGCAGATGCCGAACCCCCTGGAGAAAGTGCAAGACATCCAGGTGCAAGGCTAGAGACTTACCAACTATCAGACCTCGGAAATAGGCCAAATCTGTCACCTGAACCTTCAGGGAGCTAAGAGAAAGGCCCTTCTCCAGGCCACCTTGGCCACCTCAGGAGCCAACTGTTAAGCGCCACACCATCACTAAAAGAGGCGTCAGATCTACACATATGCTAGGTTGGCAGACCTCCACCATACTCTGAGAAGAGTGGAGACCACCGCTGGAGAGTAGCCTTTACAAGCCAGCTGTCTCCTTTTAAAAGCCAAGCTGTAAGTGAGAAGGGAACCAGGTCCTCCAGGATGATTGGTCCCTGCCACAACAGGCCCAGAGACAGAAGCAACCGAAGGGGAGGTGCCTGCAGGAGTCACATCAGGTCTCCAAACCATGGTCTCCTTGACCAATCTGGTACCATCAGAACAATCCTTCTCAGCTGATGTTCTATACACTGAATAACATGCCCCACCAGGAAACACATATAGCATGTGCCGACTTGGCCAAAGTTGGTCAGGGCATCGACGCCCTCGGACCTTGCCTCCATGCAGTGACTGAAGCAGCAGAAAACAGTGAAATTAGACCATACCTGCTAATTTTCTTTCCTTTAGTCTCTCCAGTCCAGTCCAGACTACCGGGTCTTCTTCCCCTTTCAGCAGATGGAGACTGAGAATTCCAGGCTTTTGGCAATGTCACCCTACTTAGGAGCCATAACTCCTCCCACCAAGCCAGTATTTGAACAACAAAGCAGATGCAATGAGCATTCGCCCAGCTAACTCACAACTATCCACATCACAGAGGAGGAACCCCCTCCCATCCCGCCCCGCCACAGATCAAGACCACCCTGGACTGATGACCTGCCCCGGACAGCGGCCATGGGAGCAGAATCCTCTTACCATCACCTGACAAACCCAAATGCTGACCACCTTAGCCAGGCTTGCTGACAAAAACACAGATAACAGGCAGGACCTGGACTGAACTGGAGGGACTAAAGGAAAGAAAGTTAGCAGGTAAGGTCTACCAGAGCAGTACTTGGACACGGGCAGGGCCAGCAAACCTGGCCTCCAAGACACGAGCCCCGAAGCAGGCATCCAGCCTCGCTTGCACATTCAACCAGTAATGCTGGACAAAGATATGCAACAATGCCCAGGTCACTGCCCTGCAAATATCAGCCGGTGGCAGGAGACTGAACTCCGCCCAAGACGCTGCCTGTGGCCTTGTTCAGTGCATGCAGAGCACCAACGGCAAAATCCTTTGCTATAAAAGAGATAGGCAGAGACAATGGCTGACTTAATCCACCTGGAAATGGTGGACTTTGACGCAGCCTCCCCTTTATGGGGGCCCCCAAACACCACAAACAAATGCTCCGACTTTCGGAATGACTGAGTGTACTTTAAGTAACGTCTGAGCACTGACATGTCCCAACAGCGGAGC
Organism: Ichthyophis bannanicus; assembly: GCA_033557465.1. Lineage (NCBI taxonomy): Eukaryota > Metazoa > Chordata > Amphibia > Gymnophiona > Ichthyophiidae > Ichthyophis > Ichthyophis bannanicus. The sequence continues at coordinate 702,877,166 of CM066036.1, forward strand.
TGCTCATCTGCTTCCTCTGGGAATCCAGGCAGGATCACAGACTGATTCAAGTGGAAGGCTGAAGGAACCTTCAGCAGAAAGGACAGAAATGGCCTCAAAATCATACAACACTCCTTAGACAGAACGAGAAATGGCTCCCTAAAGGATAGAGTCTGCCGTTCCGAAATTCTCCTGGCGGCGCAGATCGCAACCACCACCCTTCAGAGTAAGATCTTTTAAGGTAATCAAACTCAGCGACTCAAAAAGAGCTTCTGTCAACACTGAAAGGACCAGGTTATGATCCAAACTGGGAACTGGTGTATGCACAGGCGGATGCATTTGACAAACTGCTCGAAGGAACCTGACCACATCAGAGTGCAAGGCGAGAGCCATACCCTGAACTTTACCTCGTTAACATGCTAATGCTGTGATCTGCACCTGAAGCGAGTTCACTGCAAGGTCTTTGTCTACACCTGCCTGCAAGAAGGCCAGCACATCTGGAATAAGGCATATAGAGACTGCAAAGCTCTCTCGGCACACCAGTGCTCAAACACATGCCACGCCTGGACATAAGCCAAAGACGTGGACAATTTCTGTGCCCTTAAGAGCATAGCAATCACAGACAACAAATAGCCCTGCTGTTTCAGCCGCACCCTTTCAAGAGCCAAGCCGTAAGCGAGAACCGACGCACCTGAGAAATGTGCAGCAGGCCTTGTGAAACCAGATCGCTCCTCGCTGGTACCCACCATGGAATATCCATGGACAAACAGATGAGAATGTCATACCATGGCTTCTGAGGCCAATCCAGGGCCACCAGGACCACCAACCACCCAGTGCACCTCTCTGTTGAACCACTTGCTCAATCAGCGGCCATAGCAGAAACACATACAGGAGGCTTTCCATCAGCCATGGCTGCGTCAAGGCATCGAGTCCTTCGGACATCAGCTCTCATCTCCGGCTGAAGAAGCAGGAGGCTTTGGCATTTTGGCTAGTGGCCATGAGATCCATCTGCGGTTGAGCCCACCACCGCATGAGACGACAAAAGACGGAGTCTGCTAATGACCATTTCTCCTGGAATGACCCAGTGACAACTGAGAAAGTCGGCCTCAACGTTTTCCTTGCCCACAATGTGGGCCACTGATAGTGCTAGAAGATGATCCTCCACCCACTGAAGCAACAGAGCACTCTTCTCGGCCAATGCTGGACTGCCCATGACTCCCTGGCGATTGATGTAAGCCACCGTGGTCGCACTGTTTGAGAAAATCCACACCGCCTTTCGTTCCAGCAGATGTCAAAATTCCTGAAGAGCTAAGAAGACCGCCCTCATCTCCAACCAGCTGATGTGCCATGACTGCTCCTGCGTCCAGGTCACCTAGGCAATCCGTGCTTGACAATGTGCTCCCCAACCTATGAGGCTGGCATCTGTCATCACCACCATCCAATCCAGGGCCATCAAGGGCATCCCTGCAAGGAGATTATTGGCTCAGAGCCACCACTCCAGGCTGAGCTTCACTTCCGACGGGCACTTCAACCTGCACAACAGTGGGTGATGCTGCAGCGACCAAGGCGACAGTAAAGATCTCTGCAATGGATGCATGTGCACACAAACCCACAGCACTAGATCTAAAGTCACCGGCATGGACTCCAAAATCTGGAGATATGCACACGCAATCGGCAACCACCGCCTCAAGAAATGATGTATCTGCCCCTACAGCTTGCGGGACCGCTCCTCTGGTAGGAAGGCTGCCCCCAACTGCATTTTAAACCATGCTCCAAAGTACGTGAGGTTCTGAGACGGCACCAGATGGCTCTTGGCTGTGTTGACCACCCAACCGAGCCTCCACAATATCCCCAGTATGAGCCAATTGTCCAAGTAGGGGTGTACCAGTACCCCTTCTGACAAAGAGCTGTTGCCACTACCACCATGACTTTTGTGAACGTGCGCGATGCTGTTGCGAGAACAAAGGGCAAGGCTTAAAACTGGACGTGCCCCCTCCGAACTGCAAACTTGAAGAAACGCTGATGGTCTACCCGGATTGGGACATGTAGGCAAGCTTCTGTCAGATCCAGGGCAGTGAGGAATTTGCCTTTTCTGACCGCCACGATCACCGAGCACAGAGATTCCATACGAAATGGAATGACTCTGACCAGAATAGGCTGAAAAGAGTAGTCTTTCTTGGGCACCATGAAATAGAGAGAGTATTTTGACCAGACCCTAACTGGTCTGCAGGCACAGGCCTGGAGCTGGTGAGCCAACTCGACAGCCACCCGCTTGACTGGGGCTTTGCAGGGCAAGGAAAGAAATGCCTCCTTGAGCAACTGAGCGGACTCCAATGCATAGCTCTCGCGAATCATCTCCAGCACCCACTGGTTGGACGTTATCTGAGCCCAGGCGGAGTAAAACTGGTATAGATGCCCTCCCACCAGCACCACCTCTGCCTAAGCCTATCACCCTTCAATGGGCTTTCTTGGCCCCAATTGCGGATCCCAAAAAGAATCCGTGACCTGAGCCTCAGCCGCCCCGAAAGGTACCTGCCTGAAAGGGAGCGAAACGTGTTGCCCAGTAGCGACGAAAATCCCGAGACTGTGGTTTCCAGAGAGCTTCACCACCTTGGGCTTGTCCTCCGAAAGCTGCAGCAGCTTGGCCTCTCCCAGATCCTTCACCAGCTTATTCAAGTCCTCCCCAAAGAGGTGTCCCCTGGAACGGCAGCTTGCTAAGCCTCGCCTTAGAGGACACATCATCAGACCAATTCCGCAGCCAAAATAGTCGGTGGGCTGTGACCACAGAGGCCATAATCTTGGCCAAAGTCTGAACCAAATCATTGTGCATCAAGTAAGTCGCCCCCGACTCCAATCGAGCCACCTCTGCCAGTTGAAAGGGGCCCAAGGATGCTGAATCCAGGATTGTTTGTGCCCATCGTAGGTATGCCCTAGCCACAAAGGCCCCGCAGACAGCCGCTTGAAGCGACAGAGCGCTGATCTCAAAGGCCTGTTTCAACAATGTCTTGAGCCTTTTGTCCTGCCGGTCCTTCAATGCTGCACCACCCTCTACCGGAATGATGGTCTTCCTGGCGAGGACCGTAACCAAAGAATCCATTTTAGGCAGGTGAAGAAGCTCCTTCTCTGCTGACGGAAGGGGGTACAGGCAAGCCATTGCCCGACTGCCCCTTAATCCGGCCTCTGGCACCTCTCACTCAGGCTCAATCATCCTCTGTGGAGAGGGATGAAAAACCCTAGAGTAGGGAGTTCTCCAGTGGCGGATCCACGCTCTGGGATTCAAAGGGTATGTTGAGAGCTCCTGGCGATTGAGCTATGAGTTTACCCAGCTTTTCCTTGCCCAGAAAGGACGTCATTCTCCCTGAGGTCCAGCTGGGACTCCTTGGGCAACAGTCCTTAAGGGCCCTTTAAGAGATTGTCAAAGCCCTCCAAATGTTCCGATTTACCGTCCAGGGTCCTATCCAAGAACTCTCACCGCGCATCCCTAGTGAGTCCATCTGGACCCCACATCGGTCCCCCGGGAACCCCCGCTGTGTACCTCAGCACCATTTCATCAAGTAGGCCTGGTGCATCAGCAGCACAAAATCCGGGAAAAAGGGAGCCTTATCAGATCCTAAATTGGCCCCCTGACCTGCTACCAAAGCTCTCAGAACCAAAACTTGTCCCTCTGAAGTGCCAGCAAAAGCCTGTGCTTCTGCTCCTGTAATGGATGCTGGTTCCCACCAAAATCGCAGAAACCACTGCAGACGCCAGATCAGAGTCTGAACATCCTGAAGATGAGGGCCTGCACTCCTGCACAACTGAGGGAGAGCCCTGAATCTGCTCCCCCACCTCCAGGTCCGCCTTCTCATACAGCTGTCAAAGCCCGACTGGTGGGAAACGGTCCTGGTGAAGGCCACAGCCCATGCATACTGCCTTCCCCAAAGGCATTGGTAAGCTGAAATTCAGAGGGAAAGGACAGTGCCATGCTGACAGAAGAAAAAGTTTAGAACATGCAGCAAATGATCAGCACCACCTCTCCCCCCTCCCAATCACCTGGCTTAAATGGCACAAGCAAAAAGAAAGCAGCATTAGCAATCACAGCCGCAACACCTTTGACGAGCATACGGAGGATACGACAGACGGGCACTGCCCCCACAGCCACTGCCTCTTGGATGATGAGACGAACAATTAACGGGCTAACTGCCACTGAAGACTGAAACCTGTATCGGCAGGGGGGGGGGGGGGGGGAAGCAGGAATCCAGCCCCACTGGGTGTGCAATCAGGCTTGCCCCCTCCCCCAACTAAATGGCTTGGGCAGCAAGATGAGTTTTCTCCTCTGCGGCTCTGGGGCAGTTGCTAAACCAGACAACAAAGCACCTACCTAGACCAACCTGCTTCTTTGTACCAGAGATGAAAACGTAAAATCTTTTATTTTTTCCAAAGGAATTCTCAACAGTGTAGGCCAGGGTACACAGAGCTGCTCCCCATCTACTGGAGACTAATGGCTTGGTGGGTGGAGCTAGGGCTCCTATGTAGGGCGACATCTTTATCATTATCTTTATCTTTATTCGTTTCTTGATATACAGCACACGCCAAAGACACCAGCGCGGTTTACAACAAGCTTAAAATAAAGAGTCATAACAACGCTGCTAGAAAGAGGATAGAAGAAATAGAACTCCATTAATGCAATAGGAAAGGGACAGAGGTAGAGAAAGGAAAGAGAACACAAGTATAGGTCAGAGACAGACAGACAGACAAACAAACAAACTGAGGGAAAGGAGACAACCTATGAGGGGTCTGTGGGGATAGAGGAGGAGAAGGGAAGATCGAAGGCTGTACAAAAAAGATGGTTCTTCAGACCGGCTTTAAATTTACTAAAGGATAATTCAAGACGGAGGGCAGGGGGGAGCGAGTTCCAGAGTCTGGGACCAAGGAAGAAAAAGGCAGAGGAACGGGTGGATTCGAGGTGAGCAGAGGCGGGGGGGGGGGGAGAAACATACGCTTAGCATGGATAGGGCGCAGGGAACGTTGAGGAGCATGAAGACGGACCAAGTTAGAAAGATAGTACGGGACAACAGTGTGTATTGCCTTATGAACGAAAGTGAGGATTTTAAATTGAATTCGGTAGGAGATGGGAAGCCAGTGGAGACCAATAAGAAGGGGAGAGATGTGATCATCTCCAAAAGCCTGGAATTCTCAGTCTACATCTGCTGGAAGGGGGAGAAGACCCAGTAGTCTGGATTGGACTGGAGAGATGCTATGGAATTTGGCATTGGAGCAGGTTGCCATCAGATCCATTTCGGGGCGATCCCAGCAGCGCAGAATCAACTGAAATGCCTACTGACTCAACTGCCACTCTCCAGGCCACTTCCACACTGTCCACCCCAGCAATGTGCTGAGCCAACAAGGCTAGGAGGTTCTTCTCCACTCAGAAAATCAGGAGAACCATCTCCAGAGCTACACTGGCACTGCTCGTGCTACCTTGCCAATTGACATCAGCCAACATGGTGGCATTGTCCGAAAACACTCAAACCACACAGCCCTTGACCAGGGGCCAGAAATGCAAAACAGCCAACCTGATGGCCCTCGCCACAAGGTGGTTGATGGACCTTACCGCTTCCCTGTGTTTTGAATGGCTCTGGACTGTATGGTCTTGGCAATAAGCTCCCTAGCTTGAGAGACTGCCATCTGTCATCAGCAGGATCCAAGAGAAATCGTCGAGCGGCACGCCCTTCCTCAGATGACAGGGCTGCTGTCACAACCGCAGACTGGTATTCACCATCATCGGGAACAGGATCCTGCACTCGAACTCCTAAAAACTCAGGGACCACCAACTCAGTAAAGACCACTGAAGAGGCTACATGTGAACACACGCCCATGGCACCATCTCTATGGTCTCTGCCATCAATCCGGGGAGCTGAAGATAATCCCAGACTCTGGGAGCCTGCTGTGCACAGAACAGCATCAGGCAATCCAACAGTCTTTTGATCTTCTCCTCTGGCAGAAAAACTCTGCCACTCGAGTGTTGAAACGTGCTCCCAGGAACTCCAAGAACTGGGAAGGCAACAGCTGGATCTTTCCCCAATTGATCACCCAGTCAAAGCTTTCAAAAAAGGACACTACTCAGGACACTACTTGGGACACCACCTGAAAGGGAGCAGGCCTGGATGAGCCAGTCATCCAGATATGGATGGAAATAGATCCCTCGGTGCCCCAGCACCGCAGCTACCTCCACTGTGACCTTGGAGAATGTCCTTGGGGCGGTAGATAGCCCAAAAGGGAGGGTGGCAAACTGATAGTGAGAGCCAAGCATAGCAAAATGCAGAAACCTTTGCTGATCTGCCTGGATCGGGGTATGAAAATATGCCTCGGCCAGAACTAGAGAAGCCAAGAACTCTCCTCGGCGCACTGCTTGAATCCCAAAGCGCAAGGTTTCCATCCGGAAGTGTAGGACACACAAGTGCTCGTTGACAGCCTTGAGGTCCAGAATGAGTCGGAAAGGAACCGTCCTTTTTGGGCACCACAAAATAGATGGAGTATCTGCCCTTGTCCGGCTCATCTAGGGGGATGGGCACCACCACCTTCAGGCACAGCAACCTGTCCAAGGTGGTCCACACAGTGGCACTTATGATCGCAGATACACAAGGGGAGATGACGAAGGCATCTGTAATCGGTTCTTTGCATTCCAGAACATAACCAAACTGAATGGTTTCTAGCACCCAGCGATCCTTGGTAACCCGGACAAATTCTTGCAAGAAAAGTTGAAGCCCGACTCCAGAGGAACTAGGGAATGGGCCCCCAAGCCTTCACTGCGTAGCCCGGGAGGGTCCTCCTCTGGAGGGGTCCAAGTCCCTGGGCCCACGTGCTCCACGAAAAGACTGAGAACAAGCTCGAAAAAAATGGGAAGATTTTCCAGATCGGTAATGACGATAGTCATGAGACACCTGGGGATCTGGCCAGCTTGCCCTCAGTGGATAGGCGGAGGCTGATGAACAAGGGACACCAGCATGCAGTAAGATTTTGTCTCACCCAGGTCCTTCACTAGCTTCTCCAAATCGGTTCCAAAGAGAAGCTTCCCCTTAAAAGTCAGTTGGGCCAACCAATCCTTGGAGGATGTGTCCGCTGCCCAGTGCCAGAGTCAAATCCAAATCCAATGTTGTGACAGTCATCAGGGCACCACCCCTGGCCGCCAAACCTAACAGGTCATATATGGCACCAGAAAGGCAGGCCATAACAGACTCCAGAAGGGGAGTCCATTCAATGGAAAAGACTGAATCCACTGGAGCTTGGCTCAAGACATCAGTCTAGTACATACCACCAGTTGCAGAGTTGCAGTCGCCCCGGTGAACTGGCTTCTCAACAACGAATCCACCTTATGGTCCAGAAAATCCTTTAAGGCCGATCTGCCTTCCACAGGAATGGTGGTCTGTCTGGTAACCACCGTGACCTGCACATCCACCTTGGGAATGCCAAACTACTCAATGCACTTCAACAAGAGAGCACAGATCTTCTTACACATCCTTACCCTTTTGACAGGGAGTCGAAAGAGTCACACTCCAGCCAGATCATATCCTTGATCACATCCGGGAAGGGGAAGACAGTAACTGATTTCTGCACTACTTGAAGGAATGAATGCACCTTCGGCTCCTGCTCAGAGCCGGAAGTATCCATCAAGTTCAAGGTGGATAAAACTCCGACAATCAATGCCACCAGCTCTACCTTCCAGAATAGGCCGATCACCCCGGCCTCTTCACAATCTTCTGAAGGTGAGTGTACTTCTTCGTGAACATCACAGCCCAGTACCAAGCTATCTGAATCCAAGCTATAGTCAAAATTTCAGACAGCTCCCAGATGTTCCCCATCTCCAGGGGGTGCTCCTCGCTGTGGACGCTTAGCCAAAAGGCAATCGAAGAGGGCTTCCACTCTCAACCTGCCCCATATAAGACTGCACCCGGGGACACCCAGAGGTCGCAGGATCTGAATTTTCACGCTAAAAGGACCAGGCCTGTTGCAAAAAAGAAAGGAATTTTGAGGAGAACAATCCAGAGTCTGGAAGCTCCTCTCAGAAATGACCCCCCAACACTAGGGGGCACAGCCATCACAGACCGCCTAGAGGACAAGAAGTAGCTCACAGCATGATTGCCAGAGCCTCCGGCTGGCTAGATATCCTTATCCATAGCGCCATCCATCACCTCCTGTCCTGAGACAGATAAGGCCAGACTAACTGCATCCCCTAGCTGAGAGAGGGGGAGCAGGCCCTCCAGGGATGACTCAGATGCTGCCATGTTTAGAAGAGCAGAGTCAAGAATACAGAGATGAAGCACCTCGCTTGCCACAGGTCAAATGTTTCCTGGAAGAAGACAAAGAGTCAAGGCAAATATCACAGTAGTGCGTGCTAAGGTCACAGTGGCCCAAAAGACAAACAATAACTGTTCTTTTATTGCAACGTGCGTTGCAGGCGCTAGGGAAGCAATGTGAGATAGGACTGCGCAACTACCAGGCACACAATAGGTAAAAATGCTACCAACGCATGCCGAAAATGGCGGGGAACCCCCCCCCCCCCACACCAATGGGCACCAGAGGTCCACCCCGAATTACGTTCGAAGACGGCAGAATCAGCAGCCCCCAAACAAACAAAGACAGTGGCGAGGTCAAGCTTTGGTACTCACCCCCTGAGAACCCTAGGCAGAGAATCCGTGCCGAGCTCAACTCAACTCTATTCCCCTGAAACTGTTTTACTGGCTTTGCAGCGCTGTGTTTAAGGTGGCTGGCAGGCAGATTCCTCTGAAAACCTTCTGCAATCTTTGGGAGAGAGCAGTTTGGGTGAGAGCAGGGGGGACAGGAGGAAGGAGGAGGCACAGAGATCCTTCCAATTTCTGACTGCTCAACAGCCTTTTATCAAAATAACAGTGTGGAGCTGAACCAATTTTCCCTCCTCCTATGGCTACCGAAAAGACCGCAGTGTCTAGTGCAGCCTCTTACATCACATTCAAGTAAGAGTCACTCTGAAGGTAATCATTCACGAGCATTTAATTCATCTTTTCCTCTCAATCCTCAGATTTTCTTCAGAGAGGAGAAAAGCCATCCACCATCTGCTGGAAACAAAATTACCGAAGGGACCTCTGGTGGCTGAGGCAAATAGAGGCATGTGATTGATGTCATGGAAACCTGGGCTTTTCATTGGTTCTTTATCTTCACCAATCTGCTGCTAGGGGAACACAACCCGCTTGTCTGGACTTCTCTAGCAGGACGATATAGAATCCACATTGCAAGTACTCTGCAGGTTACCAAGGAGTAGATCCATTCCATATTATTCACACCCAAAGATAAAAATGACCTTTCGCGACCAGGAGGCAAGATGGCGGCGGTTAATTGATCTGGGAGGGCAGCGGTCTGCGTTTGCTGGAGAGGACCCTGGCCGGTATTACCTGTTGCTCCGGAGGTATGGGGCGCAGGAAGAGGAAGCAGGCGAGCTCCCCTGTTGTTCCACAGCCTGCTTTGACTTCGGCTCAGCGAACTCTTGAGCGCTGTGGATTCGCGCCGCTCGGAACACAAGCAGCGTCTTCGACGGCACGCTCAGGTGAGCTTGAGAGCGTGCTGGGCGCTTCAGGGGTTTCTCTGTCCCCTGATTTGCGGTTGCCCCCAACGCAGCCAGGAGGTGAGGTTTCACCGATTGGGGCATGTTCCCCAGTTCTCCCGGGCTGGGTAGGGAGGTTGGGGCACCCGGAAGGAGCAGGGCAACAACAGCGGCTGTTCGAGGACACTGGAGTGGGGAAACCGGTTGAGGGCTATGACCCTGTTCTTCAGTTGGAGCCCAGAGGAGAACCTGGAAAATTACTGCTGGTAAAGCCTGCTATTATAACTTTAGATGCGCTGTGGGATGCCCTTGCTGTACTTACTAATTCCTTCTCTTCACTTGCTAGTACTGTTAGTACAGAAATGACTGTGTTAAAAGTTGAAGTCTCTAATTATCGGGAGCAACAGATGAACTCCTTGTCGCAGCTTAAAGAGGAACTTTCGTTGGTTAAAGAGGAACATTCGGCCCTTATTAAAGAGCGGAATGTGCTGACCCGGAAAGTGGAATATATTGAAAATCAAACTCGACGGAACAACCTGCGTGTATTGAGCTTTCCAAAATCCCCACTTCTGTCTCCTTCAGAGATGTTTCAGAAATATCTCCTGGAAGTTCTTAAGATTCCTGTTGAGCAGCTTCCTCCTTTGACGAGGGTTTACTATCTGGCTGACACCATGGAGTCGAAAAGGGAGACGGTTGGGGCGTCTGTAGCCCAAGGGTCTGGATTTGGAGACTTGACGGGCTTTTTGGAGAGTTCGTTGGAAGTCATCACAGAGAGGAGAACTCTGTTGGCTACGGTAGCGTTGGAGACGGATAAATCTTTTATTCTTAGATTTTTCTTTAAGAATATGAATGAGCTGTTTTTTGGATCTAAAGTTAGAATATTTCCTGACCTGTCTCGGTCTACCCAGTTGAGGAGACTAGAGTTCTTGACCTTAAGGCCTAGAGCTCTCACGCTGGGGGCATCCTTTAAATTGAAATATCCATCTAGATGTGTTATTTCCTATCAAAATAAGATATATCTGTTCTTTGATCCTTCACAGCTTTCTGGTTTTCTTAGTGGGAGGGAAGAGGTTGGAGCTGGGGGTTTACCTGCATCGGCTGACGCTTAAGTCTTAAACCGCTTGTTTTTGTTTCCTTTTTTCTTGTTATTATATTGTTAGATGTTCTATCATGCTTGGTTGCTTTGATGGGACTTAATGTTATTTCCTGTAGCCTCTTGGTTGTTCTGTTTTGTGGGCCTCAGTGGAGGGATGATTTAATTTAATAGTTTACTGCTTGATAATTTTCTTGTGTCAGATTATTGAGATTATTTCTCAAGACATCCCTATTTCTTTGATATGCATATTGTTGTTGTATGTATAATTTGTATAATTCAATAAAAATAAAATTAAAAAAAAAAATGACCTTTCGCAAGCCTACTGTACATGGCTAAAATGGTTTACAGACTTTTCCTTCAGAACTTAAACTAAACTCTTTTTAAACCCAGAAGTACTAACTGTTTGACCACATCTTTGGAAAAAAAATTCTACAACTTAAATGTATGCTTTCTCCATTTAGTTTTAAATGTGCTAACTACTAGTTTTATAGTGTGTCGAACCATCAGATGATGTCGATACAGAAGAAAAGCAGATATCTGAGTCCATCCTGGAATGTGCTGCCCCTCTGTGTCCTCTTATCAGGCACAGCCATGGATTTTGGAAGAGTGCCTGGATCTGGTGGATAAACAGAAATGAATCAAACATGTTGATTTCGAGCAGTACCGGCGACTGAACAAAGTCGTCAGACAGAATATGAAGGCAGAACGAGGAGCCTACTGGAATGGTGTCACAGCCAACCTGGAAGCAGCAGCATCCATCCAGGCAAGAGTACCGGACTCTGTATCAGACCCTCAGGAGACTGAGTGGTAAAACAAGTAGACCAATGACAACATCAAGAAAGTGGATGGCACCTTCATGAGCTCCCCTGGTGAATGCCTGCTACGGTGAAAATAATTCTTCCAACAGCTATACAACCATGATCCGTCCCAGGTACCACCACCAGAGGTATTCTCTCTTTGTTTGGTTGATGAGATCGTTGTACTCTTTGTTTTGCTAAGTATCGAGTTTGTTTATTGGGGGACTTGGTACGTCTCCATTGCCGTTCTAACTTCCTGAGTTCTCTTTTTTTGATCCATATAATTTTTGAGTTCCAGGGTGTGTGATGTGCCCTAGTGCAGTGATCTTTCTTGGGTCTGTGTTCAGTGGCTTTGGAGGCTGCATTGATGACGCTGTTCCATTTTCTGATTTGATCGTCTAAATCCTCTTCTTCCATATTCAGGTGCGGTAGAGTGCCCTGGAGAAATTGGTCCCTGTCAAAGCTTTTAAATTTCTTTGTGCTGTAGGATTGTCTAGGTTTTTGTCATGGTTTTGTCCTTGTGGCATGACCTTTGTTTTGATTATGTGATGGTCTGACCATGGGACGGGTGTGACATTTGGTGTAGATATGTTACCATTGTCCATTAGAATGTTGGGTGCGAATATGAGGTCTGGTGATGATCCGTGTTTGTGTGTCGGGGTGTTGAACATTTGGGTGTATTGTAAGGATCCCATAGCTTGTAGGAAGGCTTCTGCATCCTTTGTGTTGGAGGATTTTAGGTTGAAGTCTCCTAGTAGTAGTAGTAGGGGGTTGTTGCTGGTGTTGAAGCCACAGACCTCTTCTAGAGTGGATGCTAGTTCGTCTGGTGGTGCATTCGGGGCTCTGTAGGTGAGGCAAAGTGCCATCCGTTTGTTTTCCACAGTGATGGTGTTGCATTGGTTGGTGCTTGATGAGCTTCATGACTTGAATCTTAGGCGGTTCTTTACGAGGATCAGGACCCCTCCTCCTCTTCGTTGTGTGCGTGGGCAGTTGAATGCTGTGTATGTTGTTGGTACTAATTGATTAAGTAGCACATTATCAGTGGGGTGAGCCATGTTTCAGTAATGCACAGTATGTCGGGTTGATGCTCTTCTATGTGGTCGGCTATTGTGTTAATTTTGTTTCTTATGGATCTGGCGTTGATGAGCTCAATTGTGATCGTAGCCGGGGTGCTTAGTTGTGTTTGCGCTTTGTTTGTGTTAGTTTGTGTGTTGGGTTTGTGTCGGTTTTGCCTCCTGTGCTTGGGGGTCTTGTGTTCCAGTGTGTGTACTGTGGGTGTGTGAAGAGTTGTGCTGGCTGCCATGGAATGCTTGTTAGTAGGTTGTGGTTGGTTGCTTGGTGTGGTAGGAGATGGGTAAGGAGAAGGCTGATGGGCAGAATCCATGTTGTGTACATTCTTATGCCAGTCAGAGTTTGGTGGAAGTTGCACTTACTTTGCTCTGCTGGTGTTGTCTTTCTTGTCTTCGATGTCTGAGTTTGTTTGCTGCTTGTGGCTCTGTTGCAGTGGTAGGTAGTGGTTGTTTCTGTGGCTGCACTTGGAGTGCCATGCCTAAGGACCCTCCGGTGCGGTCCTCAGGCGCGGTTCTGTCAGGGGTGGGTGGGTTCTGCTGGGCTGGTGATTTTCGAGGGTGCTCCCACTGCCCCGATTGGACAGGAGCTCCTAAGTGGGGTGTTTTCCCGCTGAGTCGTTCCACCCCGATAGTGGGGGCTGGATGTACTGTTTGGTGCTGTTTGTTTCCGCCTTTGTGCCGCGCCTAAGGGCCACGCCAAAGGGCCGTCTGGCGTGGCCCTCAGGCACGGGCGCGCTCGGAGCTGGCTTTTAAGCTGGCTCTGCTCCGCTGCTGTTGTTCCTCCCACTGCCCCGATTGGACAGGAGCCTCCGAGCAGGAGATTTGGCTGCCTCTCCCGCTCAGGCGCTCAACCCCGAATTGGGGGAGCTGCTGAGATGTGGCTGCTTCTGTTCCTCGTCGGAGATGGCTTTTAAGCCGGCTCTGCTCCGCTGCTGCTGCTCCTCCCACTGCCCCGATTGGGCAGGAGCCTCCGAGCAGGAGATTTGGCTGTCTCTCCCGCTCAGGCGCTTAACCCCGAATCGGGGGAGCTGCTGAGATGTGGCTGCTTCTGCATATGTATCTGTTGCCCCTTTTATTGCCTCCTTTAGTTCAGCCCACTGCAATTCCACTTCCTTTATCCCCTCCCATCCCGCCAACTCCTCCTTCGGTCAACTTGGTCATTTTACTGAAGCCAGAGTTTTTGAAGTCTAGGACTTTGAGCTTGCTGTAATTGGACTCCGCCTTGGCTTTTATCTCAAACCACAACATATGATGATCGCTGCTGCTCACATGGGCACTCCACTCAGATATTCGACACGCTTTCTCTGTTGGTGAGCAGTAAATCCAGCATTAAGCTTTCCCTGGTCGGTTCCATCACCATTTGTCCAAATAATGCATCTTGGAAGGCATCCACAATTCTTTTACTTCTTTCCAGATTTGCAGGAGGAATACTCCATTCCACATCAGGTAGATTAAAGTCACTCAATATGATCACTTCCCCCTTCATGGCTCTCTATGCAATATCAATAACCAATTCGTTATCCATTTCTTCCGTTTGAGTTGGAGGCCTGTAGACTACACCAGTATGGATGACAGTGCCATCTCCTCTTTCCAACACAATCCACAGTGCTTTCTCTTTTCCTCACATCCCCTGCATTTCAGCAGCTTTAATATTGTTTTTGACATATAGGGCTACTTCCCCTTCTTTTCTACTCTCTCTCTTTTCTAAATAGATTATAGCAAGTTATGGCTATATCCCATTCATGCGATTCTTTAAACCATGTTTCTGTAACGGCCACAATGTCCAAGTCCATTTCCACCATTAGGGCTTCCAGGTCAAGATCCTTGTTGGCTAGACTTTGAGCATTTGTGCTCACTGCTTTCCAGCATTTGTTGACTGGCTTGCCTGTATTTTGCATGGATTTTATTTTACACACCTCTTCCCACTGGTATTGATGTGTGGGTTAATATACTGCGGCTGTTTCCAATGTCATTATGTTTTTGCTGGGAGCGACGTCCTAAACTTGTTTTTTTCCATTCATCTCCCCCTTTCCCTAGTTTAAATGCCTGCACACATAATGCCTGAATTTTTCACTTAGGATCCTTTTCCCTGCAACAGAGAGATGTAGTCCATCAACACAGTATAGCCTCTTGTTATTACATCTATTTCCCCAGATGCCTATATATCTAAATCCTTCTTGCTTGCACCAGGATTGAAGCCATGTATTAAAGTTGATTATGCGATACAGCCTTTCTGCCCCCTTACCAAGAACAGGTAGAACTTCTGAAAATGCTATAGTGTTAGCAATGGGTTTTGAGTTTCTCTCCCAGAATCTGGAAGTCCCTCTGAACTGTAGAGGCACTGTTTCTAGCCAGGTCATTTGGACCCAAGTGGATGATAACATCAATTTGAGTGCTCACTTTCTGCACTATGCTAACACTTTGCTTCATATTTCTGCTGGCTGAAGAGCCTGGGAGGCATTTGACCATCTTCTCCCCTTTGAACTGTGTTCCCAAGTTGGTGCCTCTGATGATGGAATCTCCAAGTAATAGAAGTTTCCTCTTTTGTGACAGTTTCTTCATATTTAGGACATTATCAGTAGATTGGGTATTAATCTTCTTGTTTAAGAACTTCAGTTTCTACTAACTGGGCACTCAAATTTCCCAAGGCACAGAAGGCGTTATGCAGGGATATCTTTTGATGGCAAGGGCGCCTCCGTGTTACAGGTTGCAACCTAGCAGAGTCCACTGTGATCCATTTGTTCCTGGACTGCTTGATTCTTTGTGGGAGCGATGGTGGATTTTTTTCAATTTGTACCCTAGAAGAGATGTGTTTAATTACAGCTAATTCTTCCCTTAATAGAATCAATTTTTTATGCATGGCAGATAACTTGAGACATATAGGACAAGCGCTTAGGCTCCAAATGGGTATTCTTAAGAGTGAAGGCACAACTACTGCACTGAATATGCAACATGCTGATTAAGATGATTATAAAGCAGTTCTAGGACAAGGAGAAAAAGGTGGGTATTACACTTTACTGGAAGACAAATGTCAATCTAAATGAGACTATATAGGCAATGCAATCCTGGGGTGGGAATTTAACTGTCCCTGGCCAGTAGACCTTCCATGAACTGAGGGCACACTCAGATCTAAGAGAATATAAACAGGTAATAAATAGGCAAGGAAAATTTATATCATACCCAGCCAAAATAGTAAATTTAGAAATCAGAACTCTCCTGCTCAGGTAGCATAGACTGATTGAATTTATTCTCAGGCAGCAGAAGCTGAATGAATTAAGCACACCCTGTGAGGTGGGCTTCTAACAGAGCAATAGAACTTTAAACTTTCAAAGAAATCATACTTCTATGTACCAGTCTACTATACAAAAGCGCTTGGAACTTTAAAACATATACCTTTTCTGCAAAATTTAGTAGGAAACCAGGTCTTTGCAAATCTAAAAGCAAATGTGTACTGCAAGTCCTAGACGACAAATATCAAGGGATGTAGTGTCCTTGGCCAGTAAACCTTCCATGAACTGAGGGCACACTCAAATCAAAGAGAATATAAACAGGTAATAAATAGGCAAGGGAAATTTATATCAAATCCAGCCAAAAGAGTAAATTTAAAAAATTTACCAGAGAACCTTCTTCCATGTGTCTGGGGGGATCCGCCACACGCTGTTGTGCAAACTCCAAACGTGTTTTCTTATTTCAAGCAATGGCTTCTTTCTGGCCACTCTTCCATAAAGCCCTGCTCTGTGGAGTGTACGACTTAAAGTGGTCCTATGGACAGATACTCCCATCTCCGCTGTGGATCTTTGCAGCTCCTTCAGTCTTATCCTTGGTGTCTTTGTGACATCTCCGATTAATGTCCTCCTTGCCCAGTCTGTGTTTTGGTGGGCGGCCTTCTCTTGTCAGGTTTGTAGTGGTGCCATATTCTCTCCAGTTTGTTATAGTGGATTTAATGGTGCTCCGTGAGGTATTCAGAATTTGGGATTTTTTTTTTTTTTTTTAAATAACCCAACCCTGATGTATACTTCTCTACAACTTTGTCTCTGACCTGTTTGGAGCGCTCCTTGGTCTTCATGTTGCTTGCTTAGTGGTGTTGCAGAGTCAGGGGCCTTTCAGAACAGGTATATTTATTCAGGCATCATGTGACAGATCATGTGACACTGACTGCACACAGGTGGACTCTAAATCAACTAATTATGTGACTTCTGAAGTTAACTGGTCGGACGAGAACTTATTTAGGGCTTTCATAGCAGAAAGGATGAATACATATACACTCACAACTTTTCAGTTTTAACTTGTTTTTTTTATATACACAAGGTATTTTATTGTCATTCCACTTCACCAATTTGGACTATATTGTTAGGTCCATTACCTAGCATCCAAATGAACCTCCATTTTCATTCCAGGTTGTAATGCAACAAAAACCGAGGCACTGTATGTATGTATGTATGTATTTATTTTATTTAACACGTTTTTTATACCGCCTTATCTTATATTCAAAGCTGTTTGGATTAAAACAACTAGAACTTTATATAGAACAGGGGAGTTAAACTTGGATGTTAGCAAGGTATATAAGCAATGCTATTGGTATTACATAGTAAAAAAGTTATACCTAAACATAGGTACTATATTTACAGGCCAGGAGGCTTCCTGGGGGGACCAATACAAGCAGAAGCATTAGGGCTAAGAGCCTTGTCCAAGGGCATAAAGGAGCAACAGTCTGATCCAAACCCTGGTTCATCTGGTTCTCAGGCTGTAGCTCAAAGCAAGTATCAAGCCAACATATCAGTATTTGTGGCAGTACCCTCAGAGGAAACCCAGTTAGCAGAAGATGAATCTGCAGCCACTAGGCCAACTGTTCCTTGATCTCTTGGACAGACAACATTGAATGAACAACTGAGAGCAAGAATAGAATCCAGAGGTAATCTATAAGGAATGCATGCATACCCTGGCATAAAGCATTCATTCCGGGGTCAAAGTCATTGAACTGGGGAGCTGCATGAAAGCAAGAATCCCAGAGTTACAACCAAGCCCAAATAAATATATTGGGGCAAAAAACACACTGACACTCCAAACTCCGATTGGGAACTAGGCAACTCTGGAAGTGATCAATCACATATGCATGTGCATCCCAACACCAGACCATCTGGGATGCATGCAGGATTGCTCCAAGAAGCAGATCAATTCAACCAGTCAATAAGGAACATGAGACCCTAGCTTCCTCGATTATGCAGGAGGTTATTACAATCACCCTGACTCTCGAAGGAGTGTGATGAAGTGTGGCCAAGGCAAGAGTAGCACCCATAACCAAAAATAGTGAGCGAGGACGAGAAAGCAGAGAAACCACTGAAGATATTCTTGGACAGAGATATGGAAGTATGCCTCAGAGAGGTCCAAGGGGGACAGACACCCTCCACACCAGACACATGCAAAGACTTACCTGAGAACTCCAAGCAGAACAGGGGTCTCTTGGTATGGTGATTACCGCCTACAAACCCCAACAGGGCCGGATAGACCCGCCCCTTTCTTTTTTAAGCTTTTCCTTGTTATTTTTTTTAAACCAGGAAGGGAGAGGAAAACTGCTTTCGACTTTGAAGTGGGAGTGCCATATGTGCAGTAAGTGAAATTAGACCTTACCTGCTAATTTTCTTAACTGGAGTCCCTCCAGTCCAGTCATGCACCTTATGCCCACCGACCAACAGATCAAGACTGAAAAAAAACTGAACTGAAACAGCCCACCAGGAGCCTGTGAACACTAACCTGCCAGTATGTATTTTCTTAGTCTCAGCAGATGGTGTGCATGCATAGTCTATGCTCTGTTCTGGACTGGTGCTTTATTGGCTGGGCCCAAGTTTGTTTTTTTGCAATGAGTCGCAAACAGGGGTGTAGAACTCAGTAGTCCGGGTCTCTCCCCACAGTCGCATTTATATCCCCCCCTCCCCAACACTAGAGAGGTCCTGGGGTTTTTTCTCTCTGGCCTGGAGAACAAGCAGGAGGCTCCGAGGTGCTTGCGGCTGCTCTGATAAGGCTAGGTGGGGAGCGAGGCAAGTGCGGTGAGCCCATTCGCACAGCTGTCATCGCACATGGCTGAATCAGACGTGCCACAGTTGGCAGACTCACTTATCACCAAAGGGCTTGTGCCACGGCTGTATATGGGAGAGTGTTACAGCCACCGATTAGCTCATAGGAACTCTGTCCGTTTAGAGAATGCCCCCCAATGACCAGAGCCATGAGCCCTCAGCAGGCCCAGGGCCCAGGAATTTGGCAGGAAAGGGCACCATGTTCAACAGAACTATGGGCACAGCAGCACATATTGAGCCTCCGAAACTGCAGTTGGAGGCTGGTTCTGCATATGGGGAGTCCAGTGGGGACCCAGGAGTGAGCACCTCCCACTGCAGAAGTCACTAAATAGTTTCCTCAATCACTATGCTCGTGGGCTAGAAGCAACAGGGAGACTCCACAAGGCAGGCCTGAAAGGGATCCGCCCACTCTAGAGCATACCTCTGTTAAAAAGGACCATTAAGACCCAAGAGCCAATGAATCCATTTTGAGCAACCAGCCGGAGATGCCTGCTAACTGCCTATCCCTCAGAACTGTTTTGCAAATCTCACAGAGGGGCCTTCCAGGCCCCCAAAGAGGCTCCTACTAAGTCACAAGAGTGCTGAAATCCACAAATGCATCTTTCTTTGGCTGAGGACCATAGGAGGAAGAAGTCCCCAGAACAGCTCCTAACTTGAAGCCGTCGCCATGCTCCCCACTGAGCCCTACGCAAAGATGGAACCTCTAGGCCTATCTTCCAGGAACCTCTAAGGACAAGCTTAATCAAGGGCTTTCAATCCAGTACTACAGGCTCTCCCAAGGAAGCCACCTGTTTAAAATGTGCACTTGCCAAGATGCAGTCAGGGCACAGACTCTGCAGACCAAAACAGGAGCCAAGGTTGTGGGGTCACCAGAGCTGACTCCACTAATGGAGATCCTGCTTACGCTGTACAAGTTTCCTCCACAATTGATACCCTAAACGTCAACCTCACTATCACTAGGCCATCTGGAAATGGCTGAATCCAAGAGAATAGTGCTCGGATCACTAGGCCCAAGCAAGGCGCTGCCAGGGCACGCCTAGCTGAAGCAGAAAGGGATCCATGGGGAGGGTTTTCATTCCTTGCCCCGGGGATACCTGAAGCCCCATACAACCTGAGTGGACAAGCAAGTCACTGCAGTTACCCATGAATCACCTCAAGGACTCCACAGCTGTTCCAACTCATCTAGGATATAGCCAAAGAGGTCCTCAGTCCCAGCTCTAGTGCCTTCCTTAAGAAGGCACAAGCTTTTCTAACATCATAGAGAGGGAAAGCAACTACAGGCATTTTCAGATTCTCTAGGCTAGGATACACTTATGGAATTGAAGCTGGAGAGGCTCTGCAAAGTGCAGAGGTGCCCAAACATCCCAAAAAGGGGCAAAGAAATCTTCTTTGAGAGACAGACCAACCCCAATAAACACACCTCCTGCACAAAGCTCCTCTTCCCTGGCATACTCACTCATCTGAGTCAGGGGGGAAAAAAACACCTTCTCCCTAGTTTGCCTCCAGAGGAAACAAGGCCAGGTTGCAGAGGAACAGAAAGGTGATAAGGCAGGATGGGAGCACTGAATCTCACTGCTGACAGATGGGGAGACACCAAAGGGCCCCAAGTCACCTGTAAGGAAGTCTACAGCCCTAAGCCCTCATAGTGGGGATTGTCACATAGCTACTAAAACCAACTACAGCCCATGAACTGCTTTCCCAAGCAGGCTGAAAGAAGGGCACTGAGGAGATCCTCAGGGGCCTGCAGTCTTGGGACTGTGGCCGACCAAGCATGTTCCCCCTCTTGAGGGACCATGCAGCCATCCCAAGATGGCCGCTCTGCCCACCAGCAAGAAAACTATAGAAAAGGAGGCAGTTTCACCATAAAGATGTAATTAGACTTACCTGCTAATTGTTGTTCCTTAAGGAACTCTAGTCCAGTCCCGGAACCTTTGAGTTTAGTATCTCCTCCAGCAGCTTTGGAGACTGAAACACGTCATCACTTTGATGACACCTGAATAAATAGGCAAGGTCCGCCCCTCTCCTCCAGTACCTATTGACAAAGCAGACTCAGCATAGCAACAAATATGTAGTTAAAGTAAGAAGGTAAATCTGTAATAAGCCAAGCAACAAATATACTGAACTAAAATTTATTTTTTTTTAATCGTTCGACCCGTAAGTATAAAAAGATAAAATACACTGTTCTGGACGCATCACATACCCCCAGAGCAAGCAAAGTACTGCTTAGAAAGGCTCCCATCCGCTCCTTCCAACCTAGCTTTACGGAGGACCTTCCCAATACCTCACTGCACGCTACGAACTTCAGGCTGACAGCAAAACCACACCGGGTGGGATCTGGGACTGGACTAAAGTTCCTTAAGGAACAACAATTAGCAGGTAAGTCTAATTACATCTTCCTTTTCATCCCTCTAGTCCCGTCCTGGAACCTTTGAGGATGTAACAGAGCAGTAAATATCAACGGGAGGGCCCTGCAAGCCCAGCCTGAAGTACCACTGATCCAAAACGCACATCTCCAGACCAATGTTCCCTCTAATTTTCTGTAGGCTGTGTGCGCATAATATATCAGCTGTGCAGCTTTTGAAGGAAGGTTAAATTTTTGTGTGGCACATAACGACACTCGGAGTTCTATAATTTAAAATTTGACTATACGTCAGAATACAGTATGTACACCACATTGATTGCACTAGATAATATTGTAGAACTTGTGAAAACCGTAAATACACAACAACTTTTAAATTTTAAGATGTCTGTGTTGTTTTCTATCAGAATCAGAACTGTAATTTTTGTGCGATCTGTTATAAAGTATGTGCGCTCGCTCGGCGAGGTGTGTGTGCGCGCACACGCGCAAAGCTTAGAGGGAACAGTGCTCCAGACGCCTGCACATCGGGCCTATAATGCTAAGCAAATGAATGCAACGATGACCAAGTCGCCGCCCTACAAATATCCTCGGCCGGCACCAAACTGAATTCCGCCCAAGATGTCGCTTGCGCCCTAATCGAATGAGCTCGAAGACCCTCCAGAACCACTTTACCTTTCAAAATATACACAGCTGCAATGGTTTCCTTCAACCATCTGGAAATGGACGACTTTGCCGCCGCCTCCCCCTTCCGCGGGCCCCCAAATGCCACAAACAACCTGTTTGACCTACGGAAGGACGCTGTCCCGCGGAGGGATCTCTTGAGCGCCCGACGAACATCAAGAAGATGCAATTTACCTTCCGTCGCCTCCTTCTGCTCCTCCGAGAATATCGGCAGCGAAACCACCTGATTGACATGAAAAACCGAAACCACCTTAGGTAAGAATGCAGGAACCGTACGTAATACCACCTTGTGATCGAAGAAAGAAAGATACGGTTCCTTACAGGACAAGGCCTGTAACTCTGAAATTCTGCGAGCGGAGCAAATAGCTACTAGAAAAACTGTCTTCAAAGTCAGATCCTTTAGAGAGGCCTTACCCAACAGCTCAAACGGTTCTCTGACCAATGCGTCCAACACCAAATTTAGATCCCATGTGGGAACCAGACACCTGCGCGGCGGCCGCATGAGTAACACGGCCCGCAAAAATCTTCGAACGTCCATGTGAGCTCCTAACACCTGACCTTGTATCTTACCACAGCAACAAAATAGCGCTGCCAACTGAACTCGCAAAGAACTAGCCGCAAGACCCTTCTCCACGCCATCCTGCAAAAATGAAAGGATCTGTGGAATCAACGCTCCTAAGGGCTGCAGCCTCTGATCTGCACACCAGGCCTCAAAAATGCACCAGACCCGTATATACACTAACTATGTAGATCGCCTCCGCGCCTTCAACAATGTAGAAATGACTGCCGCAAAATAGCCCTTGGCCTTCATCCTAGCCCTTTCAAGAGCCATGCCGTAAGCGAGAACCAATTCACCTGCAGCATACGTAACGGCCCCTGAAGCAACAGGTCCTCCCGCTGTGGAAGTCTCCACGGACTGTCCACCAGCAAATGCACCATATCCGCATACCAAGGTCTTCTGGGCCAATCGGGCGCCATCAGAACCACCAGGCCCTCATGCTTCTCTATGCGCTGTACCACTCGGCCTATGAGAGCCCAAGAAGGAAAGGCAGAGACGACCCTCCACCAGCCACCTCTGCGTTAACGCATCGAGACCCTCTGACATTCACTCTCGCCTTCTGCTGTAAAACCGTGCTGCCTTTGCTGACTCGAAGGTCTCCATTAAATCCATGAGCGGCTTCCCCCAGCGTCGTACGACCAGAGCAAACACGTCCGGGTGAAGTACCCACTCTCCGGGATCCACCCTGCGCCGACTTAGGTAATCCGCTTCGATATTGTCCACTCCAGCCAAGTGTTGCGCTGACAGGTCCTTCAGATTTAGCTCGGCCCAGTCTAACAGCTGACTCGCCCACCCTGTCGATTGATGTAGACTACTGTAGTCGCATTGTCGGACAGCACCCGCACCGCAGTCTGCCTCAACCACGACTGGAACTCCAGAAGGGACAAAAAAAAAAAACGCCCTTATCTCCAATCTGTTGATCGACCACTCCTTCTCTACCAGCGACCACTGTCCCTCCGCTAACCTTCCTTCGCAATGCGCTCCCCATCCCTAAAGATTTGCATCCGTCGTCGAAAGTCTCCAGGCTGGGATCTCCAGAGGCATGCCCTTCTCCAAACTCTACAGGCGTAACCACCAGAGAAGTTCCTGCCGCACCTCCGGTGGGCAGACCAGCCGATGAGATAGCGCGTAAGACTGATCAGACCGCCACTGGAGTAGAGCTCTCTGCAACGGCCGCATGTAAGCTCTGGCCCACGGCACCACCTCGATTGTGGCCGCCATCGTTCCAAGCAATTGCAGATACTGCTAAGCTGTAGGCGCCGGTTGGAACAGAAACCTCCGCACAAGCTCTCTCAATCCCTGTGCTCGCTGAACCGGAACACACACCACTCCCTGCTCTGTATCGAATCGCGCCCCCAGATATTCCAGAGACTGCGAGGGAACCAGCTTGCTCTTTGCAAGGTTGACCACCCAGCCCAGGCTCTCCAACAACTGCACCACCAGGGCGGTGGCTGCGTCACACTCTACCTTTGACTTTGCTCGAATCAACCAATCATCCAAATATGGGTGCACCAGCACTCCTTCCTTGCGGAGCGCCACCGCTGCCGCCGCCGCCACCACCACCACCACCATGATCTTGGTGAAAGTTCTTGGCGCCGTTCCCAGACCAAAGGGCAAGGCCTGGAATTGAAAGCGCCCCATGGGCACCACAAACCGTAGAAACTGTTGATGATCTCGCCGAACTGGGATGTGCAGATAAGCTTCCGTGAGGTCCAATGACGTAAGGAACTCTCCCTTCCTGACCGCCGCAATCACGGAGTGCAACGTCTCCATATGGAAATGAGTCACCCGGAGACATTGATTCACTCTTTTCAAATCCAGAATCGGCCGAAATGTGCCTTCCTTCTTTGGCACCACGAAATAGATGGGAGTATCGACCGCACCAGCACTGGACCGATGGGACAGGCACCACTGCCCTGAGCTGCAGCAGCCGCTGTAGCGTCTCCCGAACTGCCTGGCCCTTGTGCGGGGCTCTGCAATGTGACAGGACAAAGGAATCTAACACCGGTCGATGGAGCTCTAGCGCATAACCCTCTTGAATGACTTCCAACAACCACCGGTCCGACGTAATCTGGACCCAGGCAGGGTAAAACTCCCATAACAGTCCTCCCACGTGCACGAACCCCACCTGAGTCCCCCTCATCTCATTGTGGCTTTTTAAGGTTTGAGGACGGGAAGGGCGCAAAACCTCAGCCCGCCCCACAAAATCCTCGAAATCCCTGGCTTCGCATCGGAAACGTTCCTCGCTGCAACTGGCCGAAGTGAGAGGACCGAAACCTACGAAACTCTCTCTGAGACCCCCTGGGACCTGTACTAGGACAGCCCTGCTTAGGCTTATCCTCAGGCAACCGTCCCCCCCCCCCCCTTGGATTCCCTGAGGTCCTTGACCAACTTATCCAAATCCTCTCCAAACAAAAGCTTCTCCCTAAACGGAAGCTTGCTGAGACGAGCCTTAGAAGAACCGTCAGCAGACCAGTTTCTCAACCACAAATACCACCGAGCTGCCACTACGGAAGCCGTGCTCTTTGCAAGCCCCCGGATGAGGTCATAATGGATATCCGCCAGATAGGCAGTCCCTGACTCCAGCCGCGCTACCTCATCAACCTGCTCTCTCAGCTGATCACCCTGCATTTGTTGGGACCATCTTAGGCAGCCTCTCGCCACCCACGCCCCCACTATCGAGGCTTGCATGGAAAGGGCGCTTATATCAAACACTTGCTTCAACAAGGTATCTAATTTCCTATCCTGAACATCCTTAAGCTCCGCAGTGCCCTCTACCGGGATTGTAGTCTTCTTAGTAACAGCCGACACCACCGCAGCTACCTTAGGAGAGCGAAAAAGCTCCCTATCTTGGTCTGATAGTGGATATAGCCTAGCTATCACCCTAGAACCTCTCAGGGCCGACTCGGGCAAATCCCACTGCTCCTGAACCACGTTCCTAAACACCCTATGAACGGGAAACACCCGTTGGGTCGTCGGCACCGCCTGCAAGAGTGGATCCTCCAACACTTCATCCGATGTCGGCACTGCAGAGGGCATGTTTAGCGTTTTGAGCATCTCGGTAATCAGAAGTGGCAGCTCCACCCACCTAAACACCCTGACTACCCTAGCCTGTTGTTCCGAGTCAAGCAACTCACCTTCTTCTAACTCGTCCCCCGAGACGTCCTCTACATCCCCGTCACCCGCCTCCATGTCCCCCCAAGGCGGGGATGCTGATCTCTCCGCCCCGCCTCCTTACTTCTCTTGACAGGGGCAGACCCCTCCTCAGACCACAATGAAGTCCCGAGCTGCTTCTCTCCTCGTGTGGCCAGAGGAGCTGACGCCATTCCGGGCTACAACAAAGCAAACGCCTGCTGCATAAGGATGAAGAAATCCGGCGGAACCACGGGAGGCCCCCCGCATGGATGAGACGGCCCTACCCCAGTAGATGGCCCTGCTACCGGCTCCGAGGAGACCAGCAGAGATGGCAGGGCTTCCCCCTCTTCATGAGGAATCGCCTACTGTCCCCCGGTCCCCAAATCCAGCACCTTCTGCATGACGGCCACCTCGTGAGTGCAGCCCCTACACACACCTGACTCCAAGACTGCGCCGCATCTCGTGCCACAGACCAAGCAGCGAGGTCTCGCCAGCATACTAACTCCTCCGGTAAAGCACAGTTACTTACCTGTAACAAGTGATCTCTGGGAACAGCAGGAATAAGTCTTCACGTATGGGTATCATCGGTACTGACGGAGCCTGCGCAGGAACGCTCCCCAGCATCCAATCAGAAAGCTTTTGGGAGCATCCCACAGCGCCTGCGTGCTGCCTTCCCGCCTTCCCCAACTGCCTCTCTCCAGTTCGAGTTTAAAGCTGAGTCAAAGAGACAGAGCGAAAGGGAAAGGAAAGATAGAAAGATACAACTCCTAGGGGAGGTGGGTGGGTTGTGAAGACTTATTCCTGCTGTTCCCAGAGATCACCTGTTACAGGTAAGTAACTGTGCTATCTCTAGGAACAAGCAGGAATGAGTCTTCACGTATGGGGACTCCCTAGCTTGAGATGCCAGGGGAAGGCCCCAGAAGTTGTGTGTCCCTGGAAGGGCTCCACTTCCACCCATGGATCTCTGGCATCCAACCAGGGTTGGTGGGTAGGAGTTGATTAGGTATCCAACAGGTGTTTGAGAACAGCCTGACCAAACAAGGCATCCCGGCAGGAGTCCTTGTCCAAGCAGTAATGGGCTGTGAAGGTATGAACCGAGGCCCAGGTGGCTGCTCGACAGAATGGACACAGAGTGTAGATGAGCCATTGAGGCTGCCATGGCTCTCACATTGTGAGCTGTGACATGGCCCTCCAGAGAGATGTTCCTACTCTGATAGGTGTAGGAAATGCACTGGGAAATCCAGTTTGATAATGTCCTTTTGGATACTGGAAGTCCCAAATGGGAAGGATCAAAAGCAACAAAGAGTTGAGGGAATTTTCTATGTTGCTGTGTTCTCTGTAAGTAAAAAGCTAAAGCTCTTTTACAATCCAAGGTATGAAGATTCCTCTCTGCACTTGATGCATGAGGTGCTGGAAAAAAGACAGGTAGGTACACCTCTTAGTTCAGATGAAAAGGTGAGACCACTTTAGGCATAAAGTGTGGATTAGTCCTAAGGACTACCTTGTCATGATGGAACCTTGTATAAGGTGGATTAGCTACTAAGGCTTGCAATTCATTATTGCGGCGTGCTCATGTGATTGCAATGAGAAAGATAACCTTCCAAGAAAGAAATTTCAAGGAAGTGGTAGCTAAGGGTTCGAAAGGGGCCTTCATAAGTTGCCCAAGAACCAGGTTTAAGTCCCATGCCACCGGTGGTGGTTTAATGGGAGGCTTTGTCAAGAGAAGGCCTCTCATGAATCTTGCTATAAGAGGATGAGAGGAAATAGGCTGTCCATTTAGAGGCTTAAAGGAAGCTGCAATAGCACTCAAATGGACCCTTACTGAATTAGTCTTAAGGCCTGCAATGGATAAATGAAGAAGATACTCCAGTAAGGATTCCAGAGGTAGCGCAAGAGGGTTAAGACCCTTTTCCGCACACCAAATCGTGAATCTTTTCCACTTAAAAGCATAAGAACGTCTAATGGAAGGCTTTCTGGAAGCATGAAGAATATCTTTCACTTGCTGAGAAAGATGGAGATCTTGGAGATCTAGGCCTTCAGCAATCAAGCCCTGAGATGCAGAGACAGGGGATTGGGATGCCATAACATTCCGTCCTCCTGAGATAGGAGATCTGGTGCAGACCCTAACTCCAGGGAGGGAGCTTGAGAGAGATGTAGAAGCAGAGGGTACCACGCTTGGCGTGGCTAACGTGGCGCTATGAGGATCATGCGACCCCTGTGTCTCTGAAGCTTGAAGAGGGTTTTGGGAATTAGGGGAATGGGTGGAAAGGCATACAGGAAGTCTTGACCCCAGTGAAGGAGGAAAGCATCCCTGGCCTGAGCCCCCTGAGCCGAAGTTCTGGAACAGAACCGGGGAAGTTTGGCATTCCACGGACTTGCAAAGAGGTCTATGTCCGGGGTTCCCCAAATTTGAAAAATCTTGGCCACCTGATCTGCATGCAGAGACCACTCGTGTGGAAGCAGAACTCGACTGAGTCTGTCTGCCCAAGAGTTTTGAACACCTGAAAGATACACTGCCAGAAGAGGAATCTGGTGCTCTCTGGCGAGGGCCCACAGTCGCAAAGCTTCGTTGCAAAGCGACAGAGAGCCTGTTCCCCCCTGCTTGTTCACGTAGAACATGGCTACCTGATTGTCTGTATGGATAAGAACTGTCTTGTAGCTGAGCAGGGTGTGGAACACTCGCAAAGCAAGGAAGATTGCTCTGAGCTCCAAGAGACTTATGTGTAGACAACTCTCCTGTGGAGACCAGGTGCCTTGGGTGGAGAGATCTTGTAGATGAGCTCCCCAACCCATTGGAGAAGCATCTGTTGTAAGAGTTGCCTGGGGTAAGGGCTGCTGAAAAGGAGACCCCAGCAACAGGTTTTGAGTGGACTTCCACCACTGAAGGGACAAATGAGGCGACTTGTGTTTGCTATTTTGTCTGACAGGCTGTCTACTGCCTGGGTCCATTGGGTGGATAAGGTCCACTGAGCTGCCCTCATATGAAGGCGAGCATAGGGTACCACATGCACGGTGGAGGCCATGTGGCCTAGTAATTGCAACATTTCTCGAGCAGTTAAATGGGGCTTTAACTCTGCTTGAGAAGCTAACTGCACCAAGCGAAGACAACAGGTCTGGGGGAGAAAGGCCCTTGCCCTTGTGGTATCCAGCAACGGCCCTATGAACTCCAGGGACTGAGTAGGGGTTAGACTGGATTTTGGGATGTTTATTACCAGCTCTAAATATTGAAGGATACGCATTGTGCAGGATAAAGAGATCTTGGCCTCTGATTGAGTGGGAGCTCGAAAGAGCCAGTCGTCCAGAAAAGGGAAGACAAATATTCCCAGAGTGCGCAGAAATGCAGCTACTACTGTCATTCATTTCGTGAACACCCTTGGTGCAGAGACCAGACCAAAAGGAAGCACCCTGTATTGATAGTGCTTTTCCTGAAAAAGGAACTGAAGGAACCTTCTGTGGGTTGGATGGGTGAGAACATGGGTGTATGCATCCTTGAGATCTAGAGAACAAAGCCAATCTTGACTCTGAAGGTATGGAAGCAGAGCTCCGAGAGAAATCATTTTGAATTTCTCCTTGACTAGGAATTTGTTCAATTCTCTGAGATCAAAGATGGGTCTGTAGCCCCCTGTTTTCTTTGGAATAAGAAAATAAGGGGAGTAGAACCCTGTGCCCTGTTGCAGAAGAGGTACTTCCTCTATTGCCCCTTGGGCAAGAAGGGTGGCAACCTCCTGACCCAACAGGTCGAGGAGAGAGGTCGGAGAATTGAACTGCTTCACTATTGTGTGAGGGGGCAGGCTTGAAAAATGAAGTTTGTACCCCTCACTTATAATGGAGAGTGTCCAATGCTCTGCTGTGATTTGTCCCCACCTGGGAGCAAAGTAAGCCAACCTTCCTGGAATGGTGGAGGGCTCTGGTCCTTCCAGAGCCAGGAAGGCTAAGTTCTCTAGCATCAAGTCAAAGGCCCTGAGGGGGCTGCGGTTGCTGGGCCGGTGGAGGCCTAGCAGCCTTTGCTTTGTTTTGTTTGGGAGGTTGCTGACGTTTGGTTGCAAACTGACCTGCAGAAGATGCCTGCTGACCATAAACAGAATAATATCTTCCCTTTTTAGAAAAAGGTGCCTTTTTGAACAACTTTTTCTTAACAGGAGCAGTGGTAGACTTGGATAATCTATCCAAGGCAGAGTTTTCAGCATCCATCTGATTGACTTTTGCCTGCCAATCCTTGCCAAACAGGTTCTCACCTGTACAAGGGATATTTCCCAATTCATCTTGGACCCAGAGCTCCAAATCAGATGCTTGAAGCCAAGCAATCCTACGTGCACCTATGGCAATAGCAGAGGTTTTGCTTACACATTCAAAGAAGTCGAAAGCTGCACGGTTGGAAAATTTGGAGACATCTTGGGCATGTTTGAACCAAGTGAGAAATTCCTGCCTTTTATCTTCAGAAATGAAAGGACTTAAAGACAGCAAATGATCTGTGACTTCTTTTAGGCACATTCCTATGTAAAGACTATAGGAATTAATTCTCGCAGCTAGCATGGAAGCTTGAAAGACTCTACGTCCAAAAGCATGCAGGGTTCTGCATTCACGTCCTGGAGGATTGGAGGAGTGTCTCTTTGCACTTCTAATCTTCCTCATAGCAGACTCTACCACAATAGAGTGGTGAGGAAGCTGAGTTTTGTGGAAGCCAGGACAAGGAGGGACACGATACATGGTGTCCAACCTGCGAGAATGAGGGGAGGTGGTGAGAGGTGCCTCCCCCGTCCTCAACATGAGATCATATAGAATCTCATGAACAGGTAAGGTAGCTGCTTCTTTAGGAGTTTTAGGATATTGTAAAATATCTAACTCCTTGGCTCTGGGCTCTGTCTCAGGGGCCACAGAGATAGATAGGCCCCGAGCCACCTCCCTGATGAAGTCTTGAAAAGACAAGTCTTCTGGAGGAGACATCCTGCGCTTGGGAGAGGAAGACTCCTGTGGAAGCAGCATCGACACATCGACAGAACCCTCAGACTCCTCAGAGTCTTCAGAGCAATCGAAGTATCGCCTATCTGGATGCTCCTGCCACGCCCGATACCCATACCGACTAGGATCGGTATCGGGAATAACCGGTACCGAGGATTCGGTACCGGAGGGCATCACAGGACAGGGTACCGTTCCAGCAGACACCGATGCCAATGTCGATGCGATCGGAACCGGAATCAGTACTGATGCCGGTGCTGGAGCCGGTACTGCTGGAGTAGTCTGTAGCGGTACCTGGGGCGTCGATGCCACAAGGAATGCCGCTAGACTGCATTCCATGGACAGAATCCTCTGGTCCATTGACGCCACCAATGCCTGGAGGTCGGTACCGGTGGGAGCCACCGGTATGCCAGAGTATGGCAACAGGTGATCTGTCGAGGACGAGCCATCAAGATCAACCTGTAACCCCATAGATAAAGCTTTGGAAGCCAGAGCCTCCCGCCGGGGTAATTTTGCCGGTGCGGAATCCTCGAGGGCAACGCCGGAGGCATCTCGATGCTTAGAATGAGATCTACCCTTCGAGGACCGGCTGGACTTATGCTTAGTTACCTGAGATCCATGGGAGGAAGAAGCAGCCCTAGAAGACGTCGATGCCACCGAAGCCGCATCAGAGGGAAACAGGGTAATGAGCTTGGCTGCTCGGTTCTGCCGACCTCTTTTAGACATCATGGCACAGGACATACAATCTGTAATGGAATGGTCAGGACCGAAACATTTCAGACACCAGTCATGGGTGTCGGTGACGGAAATAGTACCGCCACATTTTGTGCACTTCTTAAACCCTGAAGCAGGCTTTTCCACGTTCAGGAAAAAATGTTTGGGCCTAAGGCCCAAAGAAGGCGAGTGCACTGGAAGAGAAATAGATATAGATATAGATATAGATAGATATATATGTATATATATATATATATATATATAGATATATAGATAGGATAGATAGATAGATATAGATATATCTCTGCAGTTTTTTGTTTTGTTTTTTTTTAAAGAGAAAGAAAGACCAGCGGTACCGGTAGAGCGTCGAAGAAGGCAGACGCGACACAAAAGAAATAATAAAAAATAAAGAAATTCTTCTGCGGTGACAGGAACACGACCTGCTGGCTCTGCGGAAAAGAAGAACTGGAGAGAGGCAGTTGGGAAAGGCGAGAAGGCAGCATGCAGGCGCTGTGGGATGCTCCCAAAAGCTTTCTGATTAGACGCTGGGGAGCGTTCCCACGCAGGCTCCGTCGGTACCGACGATACCCATACGTGAAGACTCATTCCTGCTTGTTCCTAGAGATAGCTGAACACCCTCAGCAGTCCGAGGCCACAATCACTTTTTTTTTTTTTTTTACACAATCTGTATGTTGCCGATATCAGGCTTGGCTCTCTCCACTGCAACCGAAGCCAAAACGAGCCTCGGAGGCCTCCAGGCACCTAAATGAAATGCCCCTTTGCTTGTCGAGGTAAAATGGCCGCCGTCACACTTCCCGCACGAATTCATGTGGTCCGGCCTTCATGCTGGAATCTCGAGGCCCCGCGCGATCCCGGCCCCGTGTCCTCCCCAGCCAAAACCGCTGATGTAAACCGACCACCAAACTCACAGACTCACCGCTTCAGTGGGGGCCTCAACCAGCATCAGAGCTCAGCCGAAACAGCGGCTTCGGTTCCGGCACGGCAGACACAGCTTGTCAGCGTCTGCTTCCTCTCCTCTCCGTGGGGCTCCGGCCCATGCCTGCTATCTGTTCCTCACCCGTTCAAACGGGTTCGGGAGCAAGGAGGTATATGAATCTGGTCAGTCCTCCCGATCCTCGTTACAGTGCGGGGGAGGTCAAATGGAGGTGGGGGGGGAGAGGAAGGGGATGGGAAGCGAAGAGGAGAAGGAAAATCAAACAGAAAAAACCTGACAGAGACAGACAAGGAAGCCTCAGCTAGCAGCACCCTTCTGCCCTGAAATATCAATCTTAAAGTAAAAGCAACTCAAATTAAAAAATATTTAAAAATATTTAAAAACATTTAAAAATAGAATCTCTGCTTATTTGTGCTGATGGAGCCCAGTCCCAGGCTCAGAACCTTCTCCAGCTGCTTGGAGACTGAAACTACTGGAGGAGAGGGGTGGACCTTGCCTATTTATTCAGGTGTCAAAGCGATGACGTGTTTCAGTCTCCAAAGCTGCTGGAGAAGATACTAAACTCAAAGGTTCCGGGACTGGACTAGAGGGATGAAAAGGAATTGGCATTGTACCCTGGGCAGAAAAAAAAGTGCCATAATTCTCTCCTGAAGCTATCAGGGCAAAAAAAACTTCAGCCATGGGGGAAGAAACTCTGGGGCCGTGAGCTCCATCCGGCTGCAAAGTTCAGCATTACAACAGCAAAACAAAAAAGCCATGACATCCACCCTCCCCCCCCCCCCCCCCCAACAAAAAAAAAAAAAAAAAAAGAGAAACCATGGCAAAAAGGAAACCTCCGCTGGTGAGGGGAATCACAGCAGCTGTCAGACTAGTGGAAAAAAAAACAAGAAGGGCTGTTCTGGCGGCCTACAAAGGCCTGGGAAAGCCCAGTTGCCTGAGTGCTTTTCTTTGTCTTATTTAAGTTGTTTTATTCAAAGCAGCAAAACAGAGATACAATTAAAATATAAGAAAAAAGAAAAGACAAATAAAAGAAGCAGAGCTTGAAGACAGAGCACAGTGAGAGGGAACGAGCCTGGGCCCAGACTTACAACCCTCAGTGGCCCTGTGGAGTCCTCCTGTCTGTTCTCCAGCCCACCAGTACTGGAACCCATGAGTAACAGAATTGAACACAGGGCAGCTGTCGGCTCAAGGAGATAAAGTGTAGTTACTCACCTGTAACAGGTGATCTCTGGGAACAGCAGGAATAAGTCTTCACATATGGGTACGTCGGTACCGACGGAGTCTGCGCGGGAACGCTCCCCAGCGTCCAATCAAAACGCTTTTAGGAGCAAACCACCACGCCTGCGTGCTGCCTTCCCGCCTTTCCCAACTGCCTCTCCTCAGTTAAGTTTTAAAGCTGAGACAAAGAGAGAGAGAAGAAGGGAAAGATAGAGATAGAGAGATACAACTCCTAGGGGAGGTGGGTGGGTTGTGAAGACTTATTCCTGCTGTTCCCAGAGATAACCTGTTACAGGTAAGTAACTGTGCTATCTCCAGGAACAAGCAGGAATGAGTCTTCACATATGGGGACTCCCAAGCTGAGATGCCTGGAGGAGTCCCAGCATGTTGCGGACCTGAGAAGCCATGCTGTTCAATGCAACCTGTGATAAGGAAGCTTATCATAGCTCAGGAAGGGGCTATAGAAAAGGTGAAGTGTCTCTGAACAAGCAACCTGTCAGTGCTGGTAGAAATGAGAAAACAGAATTTTGCCATAAAAGACTACCAGTCCCAGAATGCACCAGGTTTCCAACAGCCATGAGAGGAGCTGAAGTGAGAAAACGTGTGTTCAATCAAAAGGGCTATGAGGTAATCCCCAAGCACTCATTGCAAAGGGCAGGGCTTGATTCAGCACAGCTGCGCTGTGCTAGGATGGAACACTCATCTCAAAGGGCAAGGCAGGATTCAGCACAGCTGCGCTGTATTAGGGAGGAGCACTCATCCAAGCAGAATAAGAGTAGAGTTTATTCTACAGATGACCATCTTCATGATCACCTTGGATATCCAGAGAATTGTCCTCAGTATCCTGAGAATCAGCTTGAGTTTGATCATCAGTTTCATCTGAAGGATCATCAGAAGCAGAAGCCAAACCGGACGGACAGAGAGGGAAAGAGACCCTTTGGAAGAAGGAAGAGAAAAGCCTTTGAGAGGTCTAGAAGAGTCCAAAGCAGTACGTATACTGGGAGGTATTCCAAGGGCCAGCATACACCATTGGACTGGGGAAAGCCAGAGGAATGGTGCTGCAGAGCTAGGAATCACCAGAGGCTACCTGTGAGGGAGACGGCTGCACGTGGAAGGGACCCTAAGACCTGTGCCAGAAGGTATGTGAAGAGAGACCCAGTGTCCAGGGATCTGGATTGGAAGGCCGGACATAAGAACTGGACTACATACTGGCCAGGCTATATAGAGAGGAACTCTAGCAGCAATGGAAGCTCAGGTATGAACACTGATCTATGCCCTAGCTATAACCTTGAAAGACAGCAGGGAAACAAGTATTCTCCTGAAAATGCTCCATTGAGAGATTCATCTGTGCCAATCCATGATATTGAACCCATGCTTGTTGAACAAGGGGGAATAATAGCAGATGAGGATCCTATTTATATGGACTGCTCTCTATCTAAACTCCGTTGGTAACTTTCTGTTATAAAGTATAGCAATCATCACAAAGAAATACAAATTTGTTCTTTAATCTACTCAGAAAAGCTCCTGAAGCAGGATTTGACCCACACAGTGGAAGGCAAGCCAGCTAAGGGGTTTCAGCTGGTAACTGTTAGCAATTAAGCCTTACCTAATTGCTTGTGAGCTAGGGGAGTGAAAAGAACAGTTTGTTTCTTGCTTTGTAGCTTTTCATTTGTTGTTTTCCTGATTTTGACTTTGTTTTTCCAAGTTAACACTGAAAGCAAGTTACCTAATTTATGTGCTACCAAGCATATCTGTGTTGGGAGAAATAACCCCATAAATAAAAATCTTATTGGCTTTACCCAAGAGCACAACTAAATTATTGTCAGCAGCTGTGTCTGGTGTGAATGCACTACATTGCCCACAATACCTTGCAAATCATATAGAAATATGCACTTGCCAAGAGTGTGAAGATTCTCACCCAGGCAGCCGTCTGACAAACCCCAGCATCCTGAGGGTGGAGGGTAGGAGTTGAACTAAAAAGATGTGCTGAGCAACAGCTGAAGCAAACAGGAAGTCCGAATAGGAGTATCTGTGCAAGTGATATCTAGTATTAAATGAAGAAATGCAATACAGCAATATGGACTTCACCAGGTGGTATTGCAAAAATTCTATGGAGGTTCATCTGGATATATTAATATGAACCAGTAGAATATCTCCAAGGGGTACCTCAATGTAAGAGAGGTAAATAAACTAAGAAGAAGAAAAAATCCCAGTGGAACTGGGGTAGTTGAAGAGGGAGGACTTTTGCAAGAAAACGCAGAAGTCCCTTGAGATAAGACTGAAGCTCTTTTGACCTTAAGAGACATAGTTCTTATAGGAGAAGAGGGGCTTAAAAGATCCCTATATCCCATGACAAAGAAGGACAGAAGTATGAGGCATTGGAGCCTGCTATTTTCCGAAGAATCAGAATGTCCTTCCCAATTGAAGTCACTTAGGAAAAAAGAGGGTATATGGAGGACCTCAGATATACCTAAAACTGAAGGTCATGGTAAAAACTCCTTAACCACCAGAGAGAAGTGGTTGCTTATGGAGAAACCCAAGCATGCTGGAACAGCATTGAAAGGGATAGGAACTAATGGTCAAGCCCGTAAGGAAATAAAAATAAATGATATATATATATATATGTATGAACCTAAGTAGACCAATAGATATATATCCACCTACTATGATATACTGCGACATATATATATAGATAGGTATCTACAGATATCTATAATATAAAACATATATATATATATATATATATATATATATATATATACATACACACACAGATTATAAGATTATATATATATATATATATATATATATATATACACATACATACACAGATTATAAGATTATATATATATATATATACACATACATACACAGATTATAAGATTATATATATATAAATGAGCACAGACATGCATATGTCCATATACATGTATACAGATAGATAGATATAGATATATAGATAGATAGATATATATACACAGCCATACTGATGTCCCCACATAGGGGTATGTAGAAAGAGAAAGATTCATCTAACAAGAAGGGAGATACCTGCTTGCGAAGACGTTTAGAGACTCCATTCTACCTGGTTAAGTGAGAAACTAATGAAGTGTTCTCAATGGCAAGAAAAGTTTAGAGTCCACTAAGAACTGTAGCCTTCGAATAACCAGGAATGGAGGCCTACATTGAAAAATGCAGAGAATGTTTTTGATCTGCAGAAAGTAGGTCTGAATCCTTCCATAACTCCAGCAGAGAAGCTGGAGAAGAAGATGCCATGAGAGAAAACCCCATATTTACCCTTCTAGGAGGGCAAATGAATATGACGCATTCTTGTGCTCAATACGAATTACATCATGATGGAAGGAAAAAACAGTTAAGGACTGGCCGCTATTGAAAGAAAACCCATCCCTGGTGAGGGGGCCCACTGGAGATGGGACCAACCCAGGGAATTGGATAATTCTTGAGGTCTTCACTTAAATAAAGGGCTGCGTCCTTTATTGAAGAAGACTTTAATGGAAAATGGTAAGGATAAGGAGAACCTAGTAGTTATGACTAGGTAAAGTCCTTCCTAACCATCTTGAATAATTTGCTCTCTAACAGGCCCATAGTGCAGAGCTGCTCAGTAGATACAGAGAGCATGTTGCAGGCTAATTAGAAGAAAACTGGCTGTTTAAGAGTCAGTATGTAACCTGAACTAATCCACCAAGCCCCAGATTGGGGAAGGCTAAAGATAGGAGGTAAGGTGTCTGCAACAATGGCCAGCAAGTTCTTAGCTTGTCTGGACTTACTAGTAAGGCCAGAAGAGATTGAAATTAGAGCAAGCTCTGGTCAATAAGAGTAAGTCAGTGGTCTAAACCACTAAGAACCCCTGCAGTTCAACTATTGCTAGGGCAGCAGAAGAAGTCTTAGGTTCCAAAAATTGGAAAAGACATACAGACATAAGAAGGAGTGGTAAAACTCCGTCACTGTCTGAGAAGCTGCCAGCAAAACAAGAATGCAAGGAGGAGACAACTCTGAAGAAAACTAGGGGCTTAGGAATAAGCCTTCAGTTAAGAGGTATCACTCTTACAGACCAAATGTCTTAGTAGGAGTGTTGAAAACAGGAGAAAAGTCAAATAAGGGTATAGCAAGGGTTCAAGGGTTCAAGTCCCACTGGCACTCCTTGTGACTTTGGGCAAGTCACTTTACCCTACATTGCCTCGGAAGAAAAGGCTGGCAATCTACTTCCGGTGATACATTGCCAAGAAAACCTAGAGGTAGCTGGGTCGCAATGAGTCAACACTGAATTGATGGCACAAAAAAAAAAAACCCCTTTTGACAACTGTTACTCCTCTATGAACTTCAGAAGAAGAGGAGTAACTTACTACCTGTAAACATAATGATGTTAAGAAGCTCTATGAGCTGAAGTCAGGATGTCTCTAAGAGAGACATGTGTAAATTTTAGGATGGAACCAGTGTAGATGCTTGTAATGGTAAGAAGCAAACTACAGGTTCTAAAACCTCAAACAGGACGAATGATTCAGTGAAGGGTCCATCAGCAACCCTGCGACTGCTGGATTTGCTGAAGCGGTTGAGGCTGTGGTTTCTTCAGCCTGGTTTGATGTTTTCCTTGTTTGGAAACAACTGTATGATGGGTAGAGAAAGAATAAAACTTTTTCCCCCTGGGGGAAGAAAGTTTGGTAGAAGATTTCCTACCACCTGGGATTGTTAACAATCCTTTGAAAGCAGCAGTGCCAGTGGTTAACTGAGCAACTTGGTGTAAAGTCTCTGTGTTAAAGAGATTCTCTCCAGTACAAGGAGTATTAGCTAGGCTTTCTTGTACCCAATTTATCCAAGTCGGAAGCTTGGAGCCAGGCTATGCGTCGTGCCCCTATGGCTATAGCAGAAGTTTTGCTAACCGACTCAAAACAGTGCAGGGTAGCAAGAGTAAGAAGCCTAGAGATATTTTGAACATGACTAACCAGTAAAGAGTAGTCTGATCTTTTGTGATCTTGAAAAAAGGGAGTCAAAAACAGAAAATTGTTTGTGACCTCTTCAAGAGATAGTCCCATATAGAAAATATATGAGAGCATTCTTGTTGAAAATATGGATGCTTGGAAGCTTTTACGTCCAAAGGTATCCAAAGTTCTAGACTCACGACCTGGCGGATAAGAAGAGTGCTTTTTAGCACTTTTAACACGTCTCATTGCCGATTCCACAACAATAGAATGATGTGGAAATTGAGTCTTTTGAAAACCTGGAGAAGGAGGCACTTTGTACAGAGAGTCAATGGCCCTTGAAGGTGGGGATACCTTTTAAAGGAGTTTCCCACATTCTAAGTAAAAGATCCTGTAAGGTTTGATGCAAAGGAAACATGATGGTCTCCTTTGGGTTCTCAGGGAGAAACAGAAACTCTGAATCCCCTGGTACAGGATCTTGACCAGGTAAAGAAATGGCAAATAACCTTGCCATATCAAGCAGGAATGCTTGAAAAGAAATTTCCCCAGAAGAGAATACCTTATCATGAGGAGTAAAGGTTAGATCTGTTGAAGATCTAGTCCTGGCAGTAATGGATTGATCCACTGGAGTGCCCGATTCAAAAGGGTGGAGCATCGGATTGTTGTGAAAAGATAGTTGTCGGTACCGGAACAAATCGGTGACAAATTGTCCATGCCAGGAATGGATTCCAAACTCGGTACCGAAGGAAGCGAGCTTGTGCAGATAAGCATGGAGGGCACCGGTACCGATGCGAACGTAGAAAGCGGTACCGACAGTGGTATCGCAGCCGGTACCGATACCGGAGGATCAGTCTGAAGTGACTACAACGGTACCGAAGGTACCGTGATCGGCAGACTTTGATCCCCGGAACAATGTCTTCGGCATCGTTCAAGGTCGATACCGAGACGAGTCGGTACCCAATCATCCAGGCTAAGGATCGATTCAAGACTCAGCATCGAAGGCAGCGAGTCAATCGAAACAGACCTGGAGGGTACCGACATGGAAACCAGAATCGGTACCGGGATCGATACCGATGCTGGAAGATCGGTCTGTAGCGGCTCTAGTGGCACCGAAGATACCAAGAGCGCTAGACTGCGATCATCGGTGTGGAATGTTTCATCCAACACCATTGCCGATGGCGGGGTACCAGCACCGCTCAAAGCGGATACCACCACCAAGCATGGCTCAGGCATGTTCACCGATGTAGAAACCCCAGGAACAACCTGAAACCCCGTTAATGCTTTGGAGGCCGAAGACTCCCGCCGGGGTTTTAAAGCCAATTTGTCCTCAGGGGCAAGGCCAGAGCCATCTTGATGATGTACATGAGATCTACCACCCGAGGACTGGCTAGTCTTTACAGATTTTTGTTTGGTTACCTGATCCTGTGAAAAAGAAGTTGTAGCCGGTACCCTCTGTTCTGAGGGGAACCGCGTACCAAAGTTGAACTCGGAGCTTAAAACTTCTTTTAGAAATATTACTGCAGGAGGGACACTCCAGCGGATGGTGTTCAGGACCCAAACATGGAAGGCACCAATTATGGGTGTCTAAAACTAATTTGGTACCGCCACAGTTGAAACACATTTTAGTGGCTGGCGTTTCCATGAAGGAAAGCAGAGAGACCTAGCAGGCCGAAAATCTGTCAGGCACTAAACTGGGAAAAATATTCCCTACAAAAGAAAAAAATTTGTAGAAGAAAAGAAGAAAACACCGGCGGTACCGGTGCGTCGAGGGAAGGCAGACGCGACCACATGAAAAAACAAAAATAAAGGAAGAATTTTCTGCGGCGACAGGAGAACGTCCTGCCGGCTCCACGGAAAAACGAAAACTGAGGAGAGGCAGTTGGGAAAGGCGGGAAGGCAGCACGTAGGCGTGGTGGGATGCTCCCCAAAGCGTTTTGATTGGACGCTGGGGAGCGTTCCCGCGCAGACTCCGTCGGTACCAACGTACCCATATGTGAAGACTCATTCCTGTTTGTTCCTGGAGATTAAGTCTTCACATATGGGTATCGTCGGCACCGACGGAGCCTGCGTGGGAACTCCCCCCAGCGTCCCAAAAGGAAAGCTTCTGGGAGCATCCCACCACGCATGCGTGCTGCCTTCCCGCCTAACTACCTCTCTCACTTCAGTTGAGTTGAAAGCTGAGACCAAAGGAGAAAAGCAGAAGAAAAATAGAAAGAAAGAAAAAGACAACTCCTAGGGGAGGTGGGTGGGTTGTGAAGACTTATTTCCTGCTGTTCCCGGAGATCACCTGTTACAGGTGAGTAACTACGCTATCTCCAGGAATAAGCAGGAATGTAGTCTTCACATATGGGGGCTCCCCAGCTAAAAATGCCTAGGGATGAACCCAGCATGTAGTGGATCTAAGTAAGATGGGCCATGCTTCCTCCCAGGGACCTCAGGCATCCAAGAGTGGATGGTGGGAAGGAGTTGATCTAGGAATGGAAGAGATGCTGTAGAACAGCTTGACCGAACAAGGCATCCCGACGGGAGTCCTTATCTAAACAATAGTGGGCAGTGAAAGTATGCACAGAAGCCCAAGTTGCTGCTTTGCAGATCTCATCCATAGCAAATGAACGAAGATTAGCTGTTGAGGCTGCCATGGCTCTAACATTATGAACCGTGGCATGGCCTTCAAGAGGGATTCCTTTACTCTGATAGGTAAAGGAAATACAATCTGCAATCCACTTAGAGAAAGTTCTCTTAGTGATTGAAAGTCCTAAATGACTAGAATCAAAAGCCAGAAAAAGCTGCGAAGACTTTCTAAATGGCTGAGTTCTGTGAAGATAAAAAGCCAGAGCCCGCTTACAATCTAAGGTATGAAGATTTCTTTCCACGCTGGAGGCATGAGGCCTAGGAAAGAAGACTGGGAGATAAACTGACTGGTTTAAATGAAAAGGTAATATCACCTTTGGCATAAAATAAGGATGAGTCCTCAAGACTACTTTGTCATGATGGAACCTCGTATAAGGCGGGTCAGCCACTAAAGCTTGCAGTTCACTAATGCGTCTTGTAGAAGTGATAGCAATTAGGAAAATGACTTTCCATGAAGGAAACTTTAGCTCCGAAGTCGCTAAAGGTTCAAAGGGAGGCTTCATGAGTTGACCCAGAATAAGATTAAGATCCCATGCTACCGGAGGTGGTTTGATGGGAGGTTTAGATAAAAGAAGACCCCTCATAAATCTTGAAACAAGAGGATGAGAGGAAATTGGTTGTCCATCAAAGGGCTTATGAGATGCAGCAATAGCACTAAGATGGACCCTAACAGAATTGGTCTTGAGACCAGAAACTGATAAGTGAAGGAGATAGTCCAGAAGGGACTCTACCGGTACCAAGAGGGGATTAAGTCCCCTCTGGGAACACCAGATTGAGAACCTCTTCCATTTAAAAGCATAAGAACGCCTTGTGGAAGGTTTTCTGGAAGCCAGAAGAATATCCTTCACTTGTTGTGAAAGGCCTAGATCTTGAAGTTCTATGCCTTGAGTAGCCAGGCCTTGAGATGAAGGGACTGGGGATTGGGGTGCAGTAGGGATCCGTTGTTCTGGGACAGAAGATCCGGAGCACTCCCCAACTCCAGAGGAGTGGCTCGAGAGAGACCTAAGAAGAGGATACCATGTTTGCCTTGGCCAGCAGGGAGCTACAAGTATCATGCGACCTCTGTCTCTCTGGAGTTTGAATAAGGTTTTGGGGATCAGGGGAAGTAGTGGGAAGGCATAGAGAAAATTTTGGCCCCAATGGAGAAGGAATGCATCCCTTGCCTGACAATTTTAAGCTGGCAGTCTGGAACAGTACCGGGGAAGTTTGGCATTCTGTGGACTTGCAAAGAGGTCTATGTCTGGTGTTCCCCAGACTTGAAACACTCGGGCAAGTTGATATGAGTGGAGAGACCACTCGTGTGGCAACAGGACTCGACTGAGCCTGTCCGCCCAAACGTTTCGAATGCCTGGAAAGTATACTGCCAACAAATGAATGTGATGCTCTCTGGCAGAGGCCCACAGTTGCAAAGCTTCGCTGCATAATTGCAGAGAGCCTGTTCCGCCTTGTTTGTTTAGGTAAAACATGGCCACTTGATTGTCGGTTTGCACCAGAACTGTTTTGCTTACGAGATGAAAGCAAAAGACTTGAATAGCATTGGAAATGGCCCTTAGTTCTAGGAGGTTTATCTGAAGAGAAGCCTCCTGAGGGGTCCAGAGACCCTTGGTAGACAGATCGCCCAAGTGGGCTCCCCAACCCAACTTGGATGCATGTGTCGTCAGTACAGCCTGAGGTAGGGGTTGCTGAAAAGGAGAGCCTACTGTAAGGTTTTCCAGAGATTGCCACCAATGCAGAGACGCAATCAGGCGTGTGGTAACTCTGATCTTGTCTGACAAGCATCCTGAGGCCAGGGACCATTGGGAAGCTAAGGTCCACTGGGCCGCTCGCATATGAAGGCGTGCATAAGGAATCACATGGACTGTAGATGCCATGTGTCCTAGAAGTCGAAGCATCTGTCGGGCAGTGAGGAAGGTTTGTAGCACTGCTTGAGATGCTAGTTCGATAATGCGCAGACAGTGAGGCTGAGGAAGGAAAGCCTTTGACTGCTGTGTGTCTAAGCGAGCCCCTATAAACTTGAGGGACTGAGATGGGGTGAGCTGGGACTTTGGAAGGTTTATGAGCCATCCTAAGTACTGAAGAATTTGCATTGCTCGGGAAAAAGAGTATGACTTGCCTCTGGAGCTGATGGTGCTCGAATGAGCCAATCGTCTAAGTAAGGGAAGACAAAAATTCCCAGAGTCCTCATAAATGCTGCTACTACTGCCATGCATTTTGTGAAGACCCTTGGAGCAGAGGCCAGCCCGAAAGGAAGGACCCTGTATTGAAAATGTCTTCCCTTGACTAAGAATCGAAGGAATTTTCTGTGATCTGCATGAATAAGGATATGCATGTAAGCATCCCTTAAATCCAGAGAACATAGCCAATCTTGCTCGTGAAGGTATGGAAGGAGAGTGCCGAGGGAGATCATCTTGAACCTCTCTCTGACTAAATATTTGTTCAGTTCTCTGAGGTCCAGGATTGGTCTTAGTCCCCCTGACTTCTTTGGAATGAGAAAATAGGAGGAATAGAATCCTGTGTCTTGCTGGGACTTTGGAACCTCTTCTATAGCCCCTTGAGCCAGAAGAGAGGTGACCTCTTGCCACAACAGGTCTGAGACCGGTGGTTGAGATTTGAACTGTTTTATTAGCGTGGATGGGGGCAAGCTGAGGAAATGGAGCTTGTATCCCAGACTCACTATAGATAGAGTCCAATTTTCTGAAGTGATTTGTTGCCATCTTTTGGCAAAATGGCAAATATGGACTGGAATATTTAAAGGTTCTGGGCTTAGAACAGGAAGAATGGCTAAGTTCTCTAGACAACAGTCAAAGACCCTGAGGAGGCTGGGTCTGCCGAGTCTTCTGAGCTTGTGTCTTTCTTTGTCTAGTTTGTTGTTGCCCCTTCTGGGGAACATGTGTTTGCTGGGTGGAAGATGGATAGAATTTCTTCTTCTTAGAGAAAAAAGTTTTATTGAAAAACTTTTTCCTGGCTGGGTTAGCTGTAGATTTTGACAACCTGTCTAAAGTTGTATTATCAGTGTCAATTTCATTAGCTTTAAGCTGCCAATCCTTGCCAAAGAGATTTTCTCCTGTGCAAGGAATGTTACCGAGCTTATCTTGCACCCATTCCTCCAAGTCTGAAGCTTGGAGCCAGGCAATACGACGTGCTCCTATGGATATAGCATAGGTTCTGCTAATACATTCAAAACAGTCAAAGGTAGCACGATTCATAAACTTAGAGACATTTTGAGCATATTTGACCAAAGTCAAATAATCTGTCCGTTTATCCTCTTAAAGAAAAGGGTTCAAAAGCTCCAAATCTTTTGTAACCTGCTCAAGAAACATTCCCATGCATAATATATAGGAACTGATTCTTGCTGATAGCATGGAGGACTGAAAGCATCGACGACCAAAGGCATCCAGTGTTCTAGACTCACAACCTGGTGGATTGGAAGAGTGTCATTTAGCACTCTTAATCCGCCTCATGGCGGCCTCTACCACCATAGAATGATGTGGTAATTAAATCTTCTGAAACCCTGGGCAAGGTGGTACTCGATACATAGTGTCAAGACATCTAGAATGTGGAGATACTGTTAAAGGAGCTTCCCACATTCTTAACATTAGATCATGTAAGATCTGGTGTATAGGAAGCATAGCTGACTCCTTTGGAGCCAAAGGATATTGAAGAATTCT
The DNA here is from genome assembly GCA_033557465.1 of Ichthyophis bannanicus. Lineage (NCBI taxonomy): Eukaryota > Metazoa > Chordata > Amphibia > Gymnophiona > Ichthyophiidae > Ichthyophis > Ichthyophis bannanicus. The sequence continues at coordinate 702,921,545 of CM066036.1, forward strand.
CAATTCTTCTGCTCTAGGCTCCTTTCTGGTACTACTGTAATGGCAAGACCCTTTGCCATATCACGTATAAAATCATGAAACGACATATCCTCAGGAGGGGACATTCTGCGTTGAGGAGAAAGATGAATCTTGCAAAAGTTCAGCTCTGGTACCGGTGAAATCATCTGAGTCATCAGAATCGGAAGACTCAAAAGGAGGAAGTGCCGGGTTCTCCCAAAGCAGATGGCGTCGGTACCGCTCTATGTCGGTACTGAAACGAGTCGGTACCCGATCCCCCATGCTGGAGAGAGATTCCAGGCTCGGCATCGGGGGAAGCATGCCTGTTGAAACAGGTACTGATGGCACTGGCAACGGTACTGGTGCCTGCGGAACCATCTGCAGCGACTTTAGCAGTACCAAAGTAGCTAAAAGAGTCGCTAGACTGCGTTCGCTAGCGAGGAGTCTTTTGTCTATCGCTACTGCCAATGCTGGGGCGTCGGTACCGGTGGAAGCGGCCACAACCCCCGACCATGGCACCAGTAGTTCCATCGAGGTCGAGGCCTCAGGAACATCCTGGAGCCCCGATAAAGCTTTGGAGTCCAAAGACTCCTGCCAGGGCTGTTTAGCCGGTGAAATGTCCTCGAGGGCAACACCAGTGGCATCTCGATATTTAGAGGGAGATCTACCCTTTGAGGACCTGCCAGTCTTGGAAGACTTGTGGTTTAGTTACCTGAGATCCCTGGGAAGAAGTAGAAGCCCTGGAAGACATTGATGCAACAGACATCGTGTCTGAAGCAAATAGGGCACAGAGTTGATTTGCTCGATTCTGAAGACTTCTTTTAGTCAACTTCCTGCAGGAGTGACACTCCGTAGGGCAATGGTCAGGACTTAAACATTTAAGACACCAATCATGGGTGTAAGTAATAGAAATTGTACCGCCACATTTTGAACACTTTTTAAAACCAGTGGCCGGTTTTTCCATGATAAGGGGAACAGAGGGCCTAAAGCCCAAAATGGCGCCAAGCACCAGAGCAGGGGAAAAAAAAAACCCTGGGAAAGCACTAAAATCAAGTTATTTTAGAAGAAAAGAAAGAAAGAAAAGCACCAGTAGTACCAGTAGGCGTCAACGGAAGGCAGACGCGACCACAAAAAATATAAATTTAAGAGAAGATTTTCTGCAGTGACAGGGGACACGTCCTGTCGGCTCCGCGGAAAATGAAGAACTGAAGTGAGAGAGGTAGTTAGGCGGGAAGACAGCACGCATGCGTGGTGGGATGCTCCCAAAAGCTTTCCTTTTGGGACGCTGGGGAGTGTTCCCGCGCAGGCTCCATCGGTGCCGACGGTACCCATATGTGAAGACTACATTCCTGCTTGTTCCTGGAAATTAGGCATACCCAAGTTCAGAGCAAATGTTGGGCCTATAGGTCTCAATTACTCAGGCCACAAAACCGTAATATGGGCCAGATGAGACAGGCCTATCTACACTGCTGTACCAGTTCACACGCCACCTGCTGCAGGCAGACAATACTGGTTTCCCTGAATGCTGCTCCAGCGTATGTACCAGTGATGTCATCACTGAAAGTTGCTCTGGTCTGCCTCCACCTGCTGCCTGGGGAGCAATATCCATCTGTCTGAACTGGTCTAGCAGGATGATAAGGAAAGGTTCAACTGTAAAGTATTAGACTTACAACTTGTTTAGACAAAGCAAATACAAGACAGATTTTTATTATTTCCAGCCCAACAGAATGCAAGAAAGGTGAAAGTAGACGTACCTGCTAATTGTTGTTCCTTGAGGAACTCAACACGGGTTCAGGAGCCGGGAGGCTAACCCCTTAACACCCCACTTCAGTCTGTTAGAGGGTGGGGGAGGCAGAGCAGTCCTCTGCAGCTCCTCAGCTGGCACACAGCCTTCCTCTCACTTTCTCACCTTCTGTTGTTTTTATTTTTTTTGGGGGGAGGGGGGGGGGAAGAGTTGTGTTGGTTTTTTTTTTAAAACAAACAAAACTCCTGACTCTAAGCTAAACACACTAACTCCCAACTCTTCTTAGTTGTCCTCAAGTGAGTCCTGAACTACAAGCTCACCACCTCTCCAGCTGCTTGGAGACTGAGACTACTGAAGCAGAGAGGCGGTCCTGGGCTATTTATACCAGTGTCATCAAAATGACGACGTGCTCAGTCTCCAAGCTGCTGAGGAGGTGCTAAACCCAGAGGTTCCAGGACTGGACTGGAGGGATGATAAAGAACTATATATATGGGGCCAAGAATATCCATCCATGTGTCCATCTGGGGGCAAAATACTTCTCTAAAACTTAACAGGATAGGACCAAATATGCCATGGTGGAAAAACCAAAGAATCAGTTCAAAAATGGGCCAGATCGGACCAGGAATACCATAGAAAACATGGCCCAATTCATTTCTTCTATGGTAAAACCAGTTCCAGCAGCTGCAGCATTTAGATGCCAATACAATGAATTACAGCGGTTAGAGAATTGATCCTTTCAAATTAATTCAGTCGCACAGAGCCAACATTAAACAACACACGCCCACAAAGAAACCTATGTACAAATCTATGAATTTGGACTGGTCCAACCAAATAAGGTAACACAGATAAATACAGACATACAGAGGGTTTGTAAATAATTCGAGACATGCTCCGCATACTTCCCCAACCTGTACCCCTCTCTCCTGCTGCCACACAGGGCTGGTTCTTACTGATTCAGATGTTTATTTCATTTTCTTTGTCATAAATCCCATTGTGATGTCTACTGAATGAACCATACAGCTTCCTTAATGGTTGCTATGTATGGTGACATCTTACGATTGAAATCATAGAGTTTGTTACTAGTTGCTATTTGTACTGCCTACCACCGCCAAGGACGCATGCCAATACCTGCTGCTTAGGAAAAGTGGCACCTTTTGGTTAAACTGTAAAATCTATCCTTTTAAATCTGTTGACAATGACATCTAATGGTTACTTGTATTAGCATACTTAGTTTGGAAAGAATAATAAACCTAAACCAACAGAATGTTTTAAAACTGCTCCTTCCCCAAAGATTAGAGAGGCACAGACACACACACACACACACACGTGGGCAAAGATGTAGAAGGTTTGGAAAGAATTCCATGAGCCATGTTTGACACATTTTTCCCGCTTTCATTTCATTTACAACATTTATATACTACATATCATGGATTACATCTGTATGGCTTACACAGAAACATTCAAACAGCTTTTAAAAGATACATAAAAACACTGTACTTTTGTCTCGAAACAGATGGTTTAAATACAATTACATATTACAATAGTAATTTCCTGGGTCAATGAAATCATTACTTGATAAATTCTGCAATATAGTTTATTGAAATGACAGTGTCCTACAGTTATGTCTTCAAAAATGTTGTATTACAAACTATTTAAACATATAAAGACATGCACTGTAGGTTTTTACACAATCAATTAGTCATTGATAGTTTTGACTATATACATTCCCACAAAATGCACAAGGCATGAAATGTTGCCGGATCTAATCTTATCACTGATAGATTGAAAAAGGCTGCAACTGCTATTTTTACGTATCTACCAGAGAAACGAAAGGAGGTTGAGAAAGGAGGATCTTAGGACCTTCAAGGAGAACAAGATGAAGGTCAAGGATGATTTCCTTGAGTCCCTCCAGTCCAGTCCCTCAAGGATGCCCTCTCAAGAGCCAAGCCGTAAACAAGAATCGATCCATCTGAGGCATACGCACCAGGCCCTGAATTTAACAGATCCGGATGCGGCAGCAGGCACCATGACTCATCTACCAGAAGCCTCAAGAGATCCGCGTACCATGGACGCTGTGGCCATTCCGGAGCTACCAGAATCACTAGCCCGTGTGTGCCTTTATCCGCTGGAGAAGGCGATCCACGAGAGACCATGGAGGGAAGGCATACAGTAGCCCTTCCTTGGGCTAAGGCTGAATTAAGGCATCGAGACCTTCGGACATGTGCTCTCTCTGCCTGTAGAAGCAGTCAACCTTTGCGTTTTCTGTCATCATCATTAGGTCCATCACCAGCATACCCCAGCGCTGTGTCAATTTCCTGAAGACTGTGTCTGCTAGGACCCACTCCCCCAAGCGATGCCTGATGAAAAGGTCGGCCTGCAGATTCTCCTTTCCAGCCACATGCGCTGCCAACAGCTGAGCGAGACTGCCCCCGCTTCTTCGGTGGGCGGAGGCCAATCTCCTCCGCCAGCGTTGAGCTGCCCATTCCCCCTTACCATTTGATGTAGGTGACTGTGGCTGCACTATCTGACAGCACTCTGACCGCCCGATGCTGTAACAGGGGTTGAAACTCAAAGAGAGGCAGATTACCACCCTCATCTCTAGACGGTTGATGGACCACAGTGTCTGGTCTGCTGACCAGGTGCCCTGCGCAATTTGACAGATAGTGAGCCCCCAACCAGAGAGACTGGCATCTGGCATGAGAAGCATCCACTCTGATTGCTCTAGAGGGACCCCTTTAGCCAGACAAGCCCGATTTAACCACTATGCAAGAATGCCTCTGACCTCCAAGGGACAGAGAAGCCGGTGTGCTAACGTATGTTGCTGCGGAGACCAATGGGAGAGCAGAGCCCTCTAATGGGAGCATGTGGAACTGTTCCCAGGGTACCAAGTCCAATGTCGAAGCCATGAACCCCAGGACCTGCTGTAGGTAGGACCACACCATCTGATCTTGGCGCTAGGAACTGTCTCACCTGGTTCTGCAACTTCTTGAGTTGTTCCTTGGGCAAGAAAACCATCCCCTGCTGGGTGTCCAACCATGCCCTGAGATAGTGTCTGCGAAGGATTGAAATGCTTCTTCATCACAATCAACACTCACTCCGGATATTCCAAGACTAGAAGGAACCGCCAGGTTGCCTCCTTACTTTCGGCGAAGGACTTTGCTTGAATCAGACAGTCTAGGTATGGGTGCACCAGCACTCCCCTGGCTGCAGAGATGCATTGCAACCACCACCATGATCTTCATAAAGATCAGAGGAGCTGTAGCGAGCCCAAAAGGAAGCTCCTGAAACTGAAAGTGCCCCATGGAACGGCGAAATGCAGATACCGCTGATGCTCTGCCCAAATAGGGGCATGCAAGTAGGCCTCCGTGAGGTTGAGGGAGGTGAAAGTCCCCCTGCCACACATCCACTATGACCGACCGCAGGGTTTCCATCCAGAAATGAGACACGCGCAATGCCCGACTGACATACCTGAGATCAAGAAATCGGACAAAAGGATCCCTCCCTCTTGGGAACCACGAAGTAAGTGGAATACCAACCCTGACTGTGCGGGTCTACAGGCACCACCATTACCGCCCGTAGCAGGAGCAACCACTGTAGCGTTTCCGAGACTACTCTTGCCTTTAGCGGCGCGCTGCATGGCAAGAGGAGGAAGGCATCTCTCAGTGGGATTGCAAACTCTAGCACACAACCTTCGCGAATCACCTCCAGCACCCATTGGTTGAAGGTTAGCTGGACCCAGGCTGGGTAAAAATGCCATAGGCGGCCACCGATCGGCACAAGCCCCACCTGAGTCTCCCTCATCCCACTGCATCTTCTTGGAGCCCGCACCAGGAGCGGTGAATGAGCCCCTCCCATAGCCTCTTCCTCCTCAAAAGGAGTGCTTCCTACTGGGGTGTGCAGCCTTCTGGTAGGGTGCAAACCGAGTCGCTCGAAATCTTTTGAAATCTCTGGAGCGGGCTTTCCCCAAGGACGCTGGTTGCTTCTGGGTCTTAGGCTTATCTTCTGGAAATCGGGCTGGCTTGGACTCCCCTAAGTCCTTCACCAACTTCGAGGGTTTCTCTGAACAGGAACTTGCCTATGAATGACAGCCTACAAAGGCGCTGCTTGGAGGAGATGTCCGCTGACTGAGCCCGCAGCCAGAGCAGGTGCTACATGGCCACGACTGCCGCCATACCCTTGGCTGATGTCCTGAGATCATAAAAGGCATCCACTACGTATGTCACTCCCAAGTCAATTCGCACTGCCTCCGGAAGAGCTGCTACCAGCGCCGCTTCAGTTGCCAATAGACTCTGGATCCACCTCATGCAGGCCCTTGCCACACAGGCGCCACAGACCAAAGCCTGCAATGGCAAGGCACTAGCCTCAAAAACCTGCTTCAGCAGCATCTTCATCCTCTTATCCTCAGGAGCCTTCAACGCCACCCCCCCCCCCCCCCACACCCCTTCCAATGGGATGGTGGACCATTTGGTAACTGCCGACACCAGGGCATACATCTTCGGGAGCAAGAACCTCTCCCTCTCGGCCGTGGGTATGGGATAGCCACTGCATGGCTCTGGTGCCCCGCAAGCCCGCCTTGGGGGAAGTCCCACTCAAGCTCTATTATCTTCTTTAATTCGCGGTGCACTGGAAAGGCCGTTTCTAACTTGCAGATCCCCTGAAGCAAGGGATCCTCCAACAGTGGATCAGCCACCGGTACCTCCACCGAAAGGTGCAGAGCCGCAAGGGAATCCATGATCAGCGCAACCAACTCCTTGCAGCGGAAGACTCACACAATGCTTTACACACAATTGGATACCACAGACCCTAAATATACCCAGCTCGAAACCTGCCTGGACGAGATGTTAAGATGGCTACAGTGAAACAACATGACAATCAACCATAAGAAAACTGAAGTCATGCATATATCCAGTAAACCGAATTTTGAGCCTCCTCCTACAATCACCCTGTGTAACAACACGTACAACACAAAAAATGAGATCAAATATCTGGGAGTCACACTCGACTGCAACCTAAAAATGGAAACGCACCTGCGTAAAACAAACAAGGCCATCTTCCATAAACTTAGAGTGATTCAACCTCTGAGGAATATAATCGAACCCTGCGATTTTTGGTCTGTTGCACAAGCACTCATTATGCCACACCTGGACTACTGTAACGCCATCTTACAAGGTCTGCCTAAAAAAAATCGCTAAATATCCTTCAAATGGCCCAAAATGTGATAGCCAGGATCATCATGAGAACAAGCATTGCTGAGCACATTACACCTGTTTTGATCGAGCTACATTGGCTTCCCATTGCAGCCAGGATCCAATACAAAACATTGATAACCACGTTCAAACTTATAAATAACATAGCCCCTTCATTCCTCTCCACACTTATCAGCACGCAACCAACAAACAGGGACAGGAGAACTAACAACTCAGGCACACTACAAGTCCCTACCAGCATCAGATCTGTGAAAGCAAGTACCAGTCGCAGGGCGTTCTCATTCTCTGCACCAACTATCTGGAATCAACTACCATTCGAGCTGCGATCAATCAAGGACATTACTGCTTTCCGGAAGGAACTAAAAACTCATCTATTCAAAAGTCACTACAATCAGCTGTGACCCTCAGTACAATATAGATGAAGCAAAGCAATCAATTAATCATGCTCTGATGAACCGATAAATGTATAAATATGTACAAATGTAAATAATGTAAATATGTGCAGTCCAATCTCCAAGACACTAATCCTGTGTGCTGTGCCTTACCCCCAATTCTATGTATATATTTGCCCCACTTTTCTGTCTTGATTTGACAACTCCCAAAGATGTAATCAAACCGCTGCTGATCGCTGGAAGTGGCGGTATATAAGTGTGTACTAAATAAATAAATAAATAAATGTTAGGGTCATCCCCCACTTGCATTGAATCCTCACGAGATTCCAGTGAATCTGTCTCTAGGCTCAATGCCCAGGGGCCCTCCAGAGCCCTAAGGAGTGCACAAACTGTTGCTCCAAATTTTCCTGCGCCTCCCCCATGAATCCTAGCAAGGCCCATGAGGCTCGATTCTCTACTCTGCTTGTGTCCCTGCTTGTTGCCAGCATCCTGCTGCCCCACTAGGCCCTGCTTAATGCAGTATGCCTGGTGCAATAACAGCACAAAATCAGGTGAAAATGGTAACACTTGCAGTCACCCTGGGCAAAGCAGAAACAGGCCACCCCCCGTGGCCTCAAACGGTCATGCTGCCGATCCGCCGAAACCTTGGGGAGGGAGGAAATGTCCGCCAGCGAGGGAAACAAAATGGCCGCGATTCCCACCAAAACAGCAGGAGCCGCGTTCAGTGCCGCAGAGGCTGCTGAAGATTCCTCCATTTCGCAACCCCCTCAAAACCCCACCCGTGTCAATGACGATCTGCTGCTGCCACATCCTTCACACGCCTGCTTAACCAAAGGCATGGGGAGAGAGAAATCCAAATACAATGCCAGAGGAGAAAAACAAAAAGGGCACACTCCCTTCAACATCAGAGTGACCGCCCCCGTCCGGAACCAAGAGCCCCGGGGAGGGGAAAAAACAAGGGGAAAAGAGAGATAACACTTACATGGCACAGAAGCAAGCCCACAGCTCCCTAGCCCACTGAAGGATGTCATGAGCTCAGACAGAGGTCATGAAGTGCTGAGAGCAGAAGGAACAAGAACCTCCCTACTCCTCCGACGGCCCTACTAGCGACTAAACTGCCTCAGTCCCCTGGGGCAGACCAAGTCACCACAGTGCTGCTCTTGCAACTCACTAAAACCTCTGACACAGGAAAGCTGTCTACTACCAAATCTTGTCAATCTTTCCTTTTTTTTTTAAAGAATCCCTAGTCAGCCCATCTGCTGGAGACTGAGTCTACTGGCTTGGGGGGAGGAGTGTTGCCTCCTAATACAGTGACATCACCAAAAGCTAGCTTGCTCAGTCTCCATCTGATGGAAGAGGGACAAAACCCAGGAGTTTGGATTGGACTATCGGGATGACATGGAATTACTTAGTTTAAAAAAAATTATATACCATTTTTGTGACTCAGTGCCATTCAAAGTGGTTACATAGTTAAAAATATAAAGGCAAACTAGAAAGGGCATGTGATTCTTACATGAAGTCTTATTCCATGTTTCAAAGTATATGCGTAAAAAAACACTGGTAACTTTTTCAAGTATATTCATAGCACAAAAAAAAACCACATACTGAATCAGTTGGAATATTTGATGATAAGGGGGAAAATGGGCACTAGGGAAGACAAGGCCATAGCAGAGAGACTAAATGAATTATTTGCTTTAGTCTTTACTGATGAAGATGTAGGGAAGTTACCCATGCCTGAAATTGTATTTAAAAGTGATGTATCGGAGAAATTGAGACAAATCTCAATAATCCATGAAGATGTAATAAAGCAATTTGATAAACTAAAGAGTAGCAGATCACCTGAACCGGATTGGTATACATCCCAGGGTGATGACAGAACTGAAGGTGAAATTAGATCTAACCTGCTAATGATCTTTCCTTGAGTCCCTCCAGCCCAGATATATGGGTTATCTTCCCCAACCATCAGCTAGAGACTGAGCATGTCAGGTTTATGATGTCACAATAGAAGAGCTCTTTGCCCTGACTCCACAACCAGTATCCTATTAATAAAGCAGACTCCAAATTATTTTTCAGGTTTTTTTTTTTTACACTTTGGTTGTAACTAACAGCAACAGCTTACACAGTATGGATCCACCAAGAGTACCGATCCTGACTCCTGCAAGACCACTGGTCGGTAGGGACCCCGGAAGTATCCACCTAAGCATCCCTGTCTCTTAAAGAACATAAGGTTTCTGTCTGAAATCCTGTACATGCTCGAACTTGCTCTTGGCCACGCTGACCACCCAACCGAAGCTCTGCAGGAAGGTCATTACTCGCTGAGTGGCTGCAGCACTCTCTGACTCTGATTTTGCTCTGTCAGCCAACTGTCCAGATAAGAGTCAACAAATATACCCTCCTGACGTAATGCCATGGCCACTACTAATCGTAAAGTTCAGAGGAGCAGTAGCTAGGCCAAAGGGTGGAGCACAGAATTGAAAGTGACCAATCGGAACCGCAAAGCCGAGAAACCTTTGATACTCCAGTCGAATCAGAATGTGAAGACAGGCCTCCATGAGATCTTGAGCTGTGAGGAAATTGCCTTTTCTAACAGCTAGAAAGACCAACTGCAACATTTCCATGTGGAAGTGTGGAGTGGAGGAGTAGCCTAATGGTTAATAACACTGGCTTAGGAACCCTGAGACCAGGGTTTGATTCCCACTAGCACTCCTTGTGGCCTTGGGCAAGTCACTTAACCCTCCATTGCCTCAGAAAAATCCAAGTTATCAATGTCCCTGTTTAATGTACATTATTACCAAGTTTAAGTTTCAATGTAAACCGCTTTGAATGAAATGATAAAGCGGTATATAAAACCTGTTAAATAAATAAAAAAAACACTTAGAGCTCCGTTTACGCACTTAAGATATAGAATGGGCCAAGAGGAATCTTCTTTCTTTGGCACCACAAAATAGATGGCATATCTACCTTGACCTAACTGGCGCCCATGCGTTTCTCCACTTAGGGTTTCTCAAGGGACTAGATCTTCAACATGTTTCTGAAGAAACGCATGGGCGCCTAATAAGACAGTATGAAATAAAAAAATCAAAAAATTGGAAGAATAAGAAGACCAAGACCAGTCACACCAATACTTGAGTTAAGTGATTTTTTTCTATTTGCATTGAGCATTTTTATGATTTTTGAGATGGTTGGTGATGGTCATTAGGTTCTTCACTATTCATAAGCCGTTGATGTATTAAACCCCGCACACGTCCAGGACATTGTCTAACATTTCTTGGTTCTGTAGTGCTAAAGGGGCACTTTCTGAGGCTTATGCAGTGACAACAGGAATAACACTGAACAGTAATACAAAGGTGAATTGTTGAATGAGGTCCTGTTGAGGCTTATAGCAATTATCATTCACGAAGTACGGCCATTTGGTAATGTAAGGAAGCCCGACAAATGGAAGGCTGAAAAGCTAAAGCATTAGTGTCAAATGCCTGTTTTAAAAGGGTCTCAAGCTTTCTATCCTGCTCCATCTTCCACAGGAATAATAATCTTCTAAGTAAGTCAAACAAGTCTGGGGCAAGTAGCGCTAGAAATATTTTATTGTGGGCACAGAAATCAAAACACAAGGAAATTCAGTCCGACACAGCCGTGTTTTGACGTGGCCTTCATCAAGGGCTAAAAGCTGCATAAAAGTAAACACAAATAATAAATTGTATAATAAAAAGCAATCAATCAATAAATGATAAAAACAGCACAAACCTTCAGAAATAAGACCATATTCTTCAGAGTATAAAATAGAAATTACACTTACCTATTAATTGTCGTTCATTGAGTGATGACAGGTTAGTCTTTCACCACTGGGTTGTGCACCTCCTCCTGCAGCTTGGAGACTGGACATGTCAAAGTCGTGACATCGCTGGATATAGCCTACTGGTAGCTCCCATCAGCCCCCAGTGTACTCTTGACAAAGCAAACTCAAAGGAAGAACAAAAGTAATTATACCATAACTTTAACCAAACTATCCATTCCTCAATCTGAGGGACCTTTGTAACTTTATTATTCCTATTTTATTTATTTACCTATTTATTTACGTTCATGTCTCTTATATTTTAGCACGTTTCCTGTGCCACCCCCTCGCTTAAGTAAGAGAGAAGGAAGAAACAGAACAGAGGGGAATACTCACTGCGATCCAGAATCTGAAAGGATCTCCCCACTCCTTGAAATTGATGCTCCACTCCGTCTGAAAATCAACTCCGAAGAAACTAACTCCCGGGTGGGAATGAGGACTAAACTGTCATCACTCAAGGAACGACAATTACCAGGTAAGTGTAATTTCTATTTCCTCATCGTTCCTCCAGTTTAGTCCTCCACCACTGGGATGTATCAGAGCAGTAATTATTGGGAGGGACCTTTCCACCAGGATCACTACTCTGCCAAGCCGAAACAGGCATCACTTGCCGCCAGAACATCCAGGCGGCGAAAGCTACTACAAGAACAAACAGAAAGACGACCAGGAGACCAGTCTACAAACTGCCAGTATCGTAACCAAATGGTATTCCGCTCAGGATTTAGTTTGTGTCTCCCTAAAGTGAACTCGTACGCCCACTGGCCCTGTGCGAACAGCCTATCACCATATAGGCTCACGCCTTTGCTCCGTCCATTCCTTTGGCGATGGAAGTCTCCGCCGCCGTTTCCCCTTTGCGGAACCCCCGACCGCAACTGCGAAGATTCTTAAACTCAAATAGTGCCGGAGCACTCTCTCTACATGCAAGTGGCGCAAACCACGGTCCAAGACGCTCCCCTGCGCCGAATCTAGCACCAAAAGAGCAACCGCTTGCCCCTAAAAACACGTTGAGATTCCACGGCAGAGCCAAGATGCTACGCAATGGCCATAGACTGGGTACTGCTTTAAGATACACAACTCATCTGCGTGAGAACCCAGGGCCAGCCCCTGACTTTGCCTCTATAGCAAGACAGAGCCGTAACCTGAACCTTTAAAGAACTGGCCGCTCGTCCGCACCTGGAAATAAATTATTGTTAGTATTTATGCGAGAGCTACCCTGTGAACAACAGGATCGTCAACCTACTCTAGACCATAGGAATGGCTTGATTCAAGCAAAATAGCAACTTTGTTTGCTAAGCCCTCCTGGACTTCTGCTCTGAAACGAAGCAAAGACCAACCTAGAAGATAGCGTTTTGAATATGAAAATCAAAATGACTTCACCTCATCCTGGATGGCTGAAGTTAGTTAGTTTGCAGCTATGAGCCTAGCTAAGCCCAATCGCTGGTAAGCTTATCTGTTACCTATGCTTTTGCACCCTTTGCTTTCCCCCAACTTTACACCTCCAGCCAAATATCTGGGAGTGGGGAAGTAGAACATAGCTCTGAACACCACACATGCACTTGAGAACGTAGTGCTTCACTGTAGCTGTGTGGCAACCCCTTTAATCCAATCCCAAGCAAGGGATCAACCAGATTCAAAACTCAAGGTGTCATTATCTGTGAAGCAAAGGAAGGGTGCCCTAATATGTATTTAATCATAAAATTTTTAGTGCCGCCGATCTACTCCCAACTGATATGCAGACCGCGACACCCGCTCCATACACAAAAGGGGCCCCACCGAAAGACTATCTGTAGGCACACTTCCTGTTGACGCCACCTCCTTTGTCCGCTTCTGCAAAAGGTGCCACAATAAACGCCTGCCGTCAAGATTGCACCAAAGCGAACTGAGCCTCTGAGCCCTCTTAAGCTGACCGCCCTACCAGAACCTCCCAGTAGTTCTAGGCAACGCATTAATTCTGAATCGCCGGGCAGAGAGTGCCCTGCCCGATCCTTCAGTTCAGAACCGAACGCCTGGCACACCCGCGCAACGCGCTCCGCTGTAAGCAGTGGATCCACCAATGTGTCTACCAATCGCTCCAAAACTCCCGTGCGAAAAGATCCTTGCCAGACGTCCCCCACCTGCGAAACTGGCCAACATCCAGATCGGGAGCTTGTCTTCCGCAAGATCCCCCGAGAAACCCCCAGTCAAGGGATCGCCTAACCTACGCAGGAAATGTGGGGCATTTGTTTGGAAAATGTATCCTGTGCGAACAACGTCGCAAGAGGGACCTTTAGTAGAAGGCGCAGCGAGCTCCAGCTCCCGTACTACCTCCAGGGCCCCTCCCCGGAACCCGGCATGGCAGTTGTTGAAGGACCTGAATTCTCTGCTCCGTCAGAAACACTGTTCCCGATTGGTAGTCGGACTGTGCCCCCCAGAACTCTAAGCCTTGAGATGATCTAAGCAACACTCGACTGCCTGGACTACCCCACCTAGAGCCTGAAGAAAGTGTTCTCCTCTGTTCGTAAACGGGCCACCCTCGGCCCTGAATCTCGAACCAATCCGCTGCTTGTCACTGCCAGAGTGAACTAAGAGTCCTTCTTCCCGCAGAGTCGCAGCCACCACTTCCATCACCACGGAGAAGGCGCGTGGAGCCATTGCCAGACTGAAGTGCAAAACCAGCAACAGCAAAAGTAACCAGGGGAAGCAAACCTTATAACTCCTGATGCGCTGCCCTTAGAAAAAATGTGAAAGACAGCTCCCAAAAGGCGGCGGCCTGTTACAACTCCACCAGCAAAACTGCTAACGCTACTGATCGCAACGTTTCATAAGAGAGAAAGATGCTCTGATCCAGCCATTTACTTCCTTGGGATGTAGCAAAAAGACGGAGAGGCCCGTCTTCCCTTCGGACCTACGAAATAACTAGCATAGCGCCTGATGCCGAACCACCTTCGTGACCCCTGCACCAAGCGCTCCTAACCATCCGATACGACCCCCGTTCTCGGAATTGCAGGCGATCTCCGCTGTCCCTCGCAAGACAACTCCAACGATACTCGCCTCGGGCGGTCAATCCTAGGACAGAATCATTGTGTATCACTGCTACCACCCAATGCTCTGCTGTATCTAGGACCCGGTAGAAAGAAACTCCCGAAGAATTCCTCCTGCCAACTGAACCGTCACCTGGACACGCCTTGCCTCATTGCGGTAGTTCGAGCAGACGCGGAAGAGGGAACCGAGGATCCCCTTCCTGCACTTTGGAAGACCAGACACCCCTGAGCTCCAGAAACCCACGTATCTTGCTGGGCCACTCCCACATGTGCGGTTACTCACCGACCATAAAGCAACGGGAAGAACTCATTTACTTCCTATCCCCTAACTTCCAAACTATATACCCTTCTTGTAGCTGGTACCTCCTGTTTCTCAAAGAGGTGCAACTGCTATTCAGGATCTCTTTTTTTTTTTTTTTAACCACAGCCTTATTCCTGTAACAGACTTTGGGACAGATCATTCTCCGAAGCAAGGAACCCCGCAACACCATGTAGGGACCCCAACCAGGCATCCAACACGCTGAGATTCATGCCGCCACCACCACGGCGGCCTAACTGGACAGGCGTTTCCCCCATATGCCTGCACCAAGTCCACATGCACAGAGTACACATAGGGCCGTGGGATACAGAGAAGGCTCAAGGAGCAAGTGAGATTTACACTCCTTGACCCCATCCCATATCAGGCTCTATGGTAATTACAGACGACACAGTCGTCCCTTAATCATTCTTCCACGGCGCTAGCAGACACTAACTGCTGCCAGACCTCTCCTGCACTGAACAAAGGTAGGAACTCCCTCTACCGCCTGTGCCTGGATTTCAGGATTTTTTTCTTCTTCTGGCTGTCGCCAGAATCCGCCAGGCTGCAGAAGCCCTCAATAACCATCAGGCAGTGAATATGAAGTAACCCCCTATGACATCAGTGCTTGAGAGCGCCCTCCTAAATAAGCTACTCGAGGGCTACTCCTGTACCTTCCTGCTGCAACCTGCCAAGAGCGGCCGCACCTATTCAGCCCGTAAACCATATTGCTTTCTGCCCAGCAGAAAACTGTGCTCTCCCGAGATAAGTATGCAGCATGACCAAGTGACCGCTGCGTTCCTGACAAGTAAGGAGGCCAGTCGTTCTGCGAGATGGAAACTCTGAGACGCCAACCGTTTTTCTGACGTTGTCAACTATCCATTCAAAAATGCCTCCTTTCTCTCGCCCTGACAAAGGAGTTTCTGGGCAGCTCGGAAACTCCTGCCCTGAATCAAACCCCCTGTTGTCTGACTTAAACAGGTTTCAGTAACAAAGACAAACCAACGAGCCACCACTGAAAGAAGAAACCAGCGGTCCCATTGTCAGGGCAGCAATGCGACCAACCCTCCCTAGAAGGGGAGCCGCATCTTAAAGGCTAGAGACTGGGCAGTAAAACATACTCTGCTACTCACCCAATGTCCATATAAAGCCGCTAAGATTTCATACTTGGGGACGGAGACTGACATATTAGCTTTCTTGGGGCTTTGCACGTTTCAAAATGATGTAAGGAATTTCCTCTCCTGCAGGGAGTCCATCTTCCCTGGAGATTCCCCTTCTCACATTGCAAACAAACCCCGTGTGCCCTTGTGCTTGTCCTGCATAGCCTTGCCTTAGGGCATGCCTATGTAAGCGCCCAAAAAAAACCGTTTGGTTTAGCACCAATAAGGCACCAGGCTACCGCCCCCAAGCTTTCGTACCGTGGCTGGCACTAAATAAATAAGAAAACAACTGATACAGGGAAAATAACCCAAAACAAATGGAGTTAAAAACTTATCATTGTTTGCCAGCGATCCAAACTACACTAACCTCCGACAAGATCTGAGCCTGGGAAGGCCGCCACGCGGCAAGTCATGCGGGAAGAAAATGGCTGCCGCTTGAAGTAGCCCGTAAGTGTTCCCACAGGGAATTCCACAAATAGAAAATCCTCCTACATTAAAATACCTAAATTAAACCAAAAATAACTAAAGGAAAACTAAATTTAAAAAAGCTGATGAGAGGAGAGCCCGATCCGCTCCCCAAGAAAATTGCTGCTCTAAGCCCCCACATGGCTGAACCGCTTCACAAAATGGCCGCGAATGGTGTCTGGCGCTTTTGGTGGGAAGAAAAGGCCTCTGCACCCCAGCGCTCCTCTGTCCCCCTTCCCTGCGCCATAAAACAAAGGTAATAAGGGTCTTACCGTGCCAAAAAAGAGCATAGTCCTTCCAGCCACGCCTCAGATGCTGCAAAGCCTTGAAGCTGTGCGGGCATCCTCCGAGGAGCTCTCCCCCGTGCAGTCAAGGGGCAGAGATCTCGGGAAATGAACGCTTTCAGCGCAGCAGAAAGAAACAAAGGGCTCCCTCCCCCTCTTTTTCTTTTTTTTTTCTTTTTTTTTTTTTTAAGGCGTATCACAAATTAAATAGAAATTAAATAGAAACAGAAATTAAACAAAAATTTGATTGAAACTCAAGGTAAAGTAATCAGCTAGAACAAAAAGGTTGCAACCTGTTCCTAACACTGTCTATACTGCTACCTATCTGCCCTTTTAGTGAGCCCAGCACATAGGCTCACACTGTCCTCCTGCTGCATGAAGACTGGACACACTGGGAGCTGATGGGAGCTACCAGCAGGCTATATCCAGTGACATCACAACTTTGACATGCCCAGTGTCTCCAAGCTGCAGGAGGAGGTGCACAACACAGTGGTGGAGGACTAAACTGGAGGAACGATAAGGAACCAGTGGTTCTCAATCCAGTCCTCTGAGACACCCAGGCCAGCCAGGTTTTCAGGATATCCACAATGAATATGCACGGGTAAACTTCATAGAGACAGTCAAGTACAATTCTTTTATATGATTTATTTATCTCTTATTATTATCCATAGGTTACGGATTTAGTTTTTATTTTTTTATTGTTTTACCATATTATTTCATTATGGTTTCTTCTAAGTGTTTTTAGCCTCTGCTTATTTGTTTATACTAGTGGTTTTCAACCCAGGCCTCTGGGACCCCCAGACCAGACAGGTTCTCAGGATATTCACAATGAATATGCATGAGATAGATCTGCATACAATGGAAGCAGTGCATGCAGATCTCTCTCATGCATATTCATTGTGAATATCCTGAAAACCTGTCTGGCCTGGGGGTCCCAGAGAACTGGGTTGAGAACCACTGGTTTATACTCTGAAGGTCTTATTTCTGAACATTTATGCTGGTTTTATCATTTATTGACATAATTTATTTATTGATTTTATTATAAAATTTAATTATTTCTGTTTACTTTTATATTTTTTTTAACCCCTGACGAAGATCACGTCAAAACACGGCCATGTCAGGCTGATTTCTCTTGTGTTTTGACCTCTGTGCCACAATAAAGTCTTTCTAGCATTACTCGACCAGGTCTTGTTTATGAATCATCTGCGAGTGGTTGTGCCTCTTGTTGTTTGGACGTCTTCTTAGTAACTGCCAAGACCAGGGTATCCACTTTAGGCTGTTTGAGGAGTTCCTTCTCCCCCTGTGAGATGGGGTACAGGCAAGCAATCGCCCTGCCCCCCTTAAGCCTGGTCTCTGGCACTTCCCACTCTGCATCAATCAGCTACTTTATAGCTCTGTGGATGGGAAACAAGTTTGGGAGGCTTTAATGCCCTATAAGAGGGGGTCTTACAAAGGCTCATCTGCCTCCTGTTGACTCTGAGTGATGTTAAGTGCTGTCAAGAATGTGCATATGAGAGCAGTTAGTTCCTCCCGCCGAAAAACGCACACTATAGAGGAGTCCTCTCCTGGAGGGATCTCTCCCTTCTTCAAATCCTGAGAAACCTACTCCCCCCCCCCCCCAAAGGTCAGAAAGACCCTCAAGAGGATCTTCTGAGCCCTCCAAGTGGGGTGAGCCGTGGTCCTCCCCAGAACTAATCCTCCTCTCTCTTCTTCTTATGGGTGGATTCCCCTGCCAAGGGTCTGCCTTCCCCATGAGATCCAGCTTCACCTGGTTGCTTTAAGCACAGAGCTGGTTCGCAAGCTGCCCAAATCTTGTTTTAAAAACAATAGGCTTGGTGCAGCAGCAAAACAAAATCTGGAGAGAAGGGCAAGGCTGCAGAATCCGAAGAAATCAGGTCCAGGGCAACAGAAGCTGTAGAAACTCACGGCTGCAAGTTCTGCATATCCCCCGAATCAACTTGTGAAGAGGACGACAAAATGGCCATGCTTCCTGCCACAATCACAGCCGACAAGGGGGAGGAAAAACTGGTTCAGCCACTCTACCTTGATCAGACGAGTCCCCTGACAGCAAAACTGTAGAAAGAAGTGCCTCAGCGGTTTTGCCTTCTTTAGCACAAGAGCGGCAAATTACCCATCTCAGAGTCCAACCCCCAATAACCACCACAGGCTGAGCAACGTGGCTTTTTGGGAGACATAGCTGAAAACCACCAAAACCAGCAGTGCAAAGCTGATGGCCCGAGAGCGAATAAATGAGAAACGCGCCTGCAGACAAACTACAATGAAATAATTTAAAACCGCCACTGTGCTCTGCAATAGGGAGACTCAACTGCTTGCATTTTCCTGGCAGCTCAGGCCAAGTGCTCTGCCTGCAGGCTACCACAAAGAAGGCTGAAGAGGGATTGGGGAGGGAGGGCAAGGGACCTGGACGACCAGGTGTATACCCTGTTCCAGAATCTAACAGACTTAACAATCCCAGTTCAGATGGAGCAGGCAGAACCTCTCTGCTCCCCAACCACCTGACAATATCATAAGCTGTCAGCAAGGCACAAATACAGCCAAATTAGAAGCCACATTTAATCTCCTTGTCCTTTCAGTGAAGTCCAGACAACACAGAGGCAAGGCTGTGCAGTCTGCACACAAAACCTCCAACTCCGATTGCTCTATGCTCTAATTAGACTAATTATAGATTTCCTATACTGATTGAAAGCACACAACATACAAGGCATTTCATCACTGCCAACATGAATCATCAGGCTACTTGGTTTAAAGGCTATAGCTATGCCGTTGTAGCTTTTTCATATTATTAAAGACGTTACAAACTTGATTGAGTAACATTAAACATGAGACAAAACTTACAAAATTTAAAAAAAAGGCTCAGAATTCTTACAGGAAGGTCAAAAAAATGCCCATTTTAAAAGAAATAAACTCAATAAGGTATAACACCCTTCCTTTTCGAGATTAAAGCATTGTTTGAATATAAAATTTAAATTAATCAAACATGAAAGATTACAATATAATTTTTATTTAATTTAATGTAAAAGCTAGAAAAGTTTATCCCACAAAATTTATTAAAGCAACATTGTATCTATAGAAATGGGGTTAAATCAAAAAATCCAAATCCATAATTTACAAACAACTTGCTCTTAGAGCTTCTGTCAGAACCTCCTTCACAGAAGCCCTTAAATCTGATTTGATTATTTTCAGTACAGAAAACAAACAGTCTTTCAACACAGACTTGGGTGGGTGGCATTGCTGTTACAGTTCTATCTACAACACTAATAACCTCTGGATAAGCTGGGATGACTTCTTCTATAGTTAGTTTTGATGAGCGGTTAGTTTTGATAGCGGTCATGCTTTTCCACTTCTTTTAATCCATTTAAAAAATATTGTTAAAATTTCTTTATTTGGACATTGCCATCTACATTTAGTCTGAGTCAGTACATTTTTTCACAACTCAGATTCCAGTACCCCAAAATTGCTTCCAACTCCACGATTCTAACACAGACTCCACAGTCCTGCGCAGAAGCTCCTACCCCAGCTGCTAGAGACTGAAATACTGGTTGTGGAGTCAGGGCAAGGAGCTCTTCTACTGCGACATCACAAACCTGACATGCTCAGTCTCCAGCTGCTGGCTGGAGAAGATAACCCACACATCTGGCCTGGACTGGAGGGACAATAAGGAAAGGAGAAATTAGATCTTACCTGCTAATTTGCTTTCCTTTAGTCTCTCCAGTCCGGTCCAGACTACCAAGTCTTCAATTCCAGCAGATGGAGACTGAGAATTCTAGGCTTTTGGTGATGCCATCCTATATAGGAGAGGAACTCCTCCCACCAAGCGAGTATACAAATGACAAAGAAGATGCACAGAAAAACTGAACAATATACAACAACAAACCCCAAGACAACAGAGCTCGAGAAGACCTCCTGCACGTGGCCCCCCCAAGGAGTACCCCAACAGGAGCAGTGGCCCTCGAAAACCGACGCAACAACGTTAACAAGATGACCACTTCATCCGGGCTTGCTCCCCAACAGCAAACAGAATTATCTTCAACAAAGGGAGGGTGCTAGACGGGACTGGAGAGATTAAAGGAAAGCAAATTAGCAGGTAAGATCTAATTTCCCCTTCCAGAGCGACCCTCCAGTCCGATCCAGACTACCGGGATGTACCAGAGCAGTACTCACCGAAGCGAGGTAATTGCAAGCCCGGCCTGCAGCACCTGTGCTCCGAACAGAACATCTAACCTTGCTTGGAGATCCAAACGGTGGAGATGTTTCACAAAAGAATGCAGTGATGCCCAAGTTGCAGCCCAACATATCTCTACTGGGGAGACCAGAGAGGACTCTGCCCAGGAGGCTGCCTGCGCACGAGCGAGTGCTTCCAAAGGCCCGATGGCAAGCGTTTACCTTTCAAGAGATATGCAGAGGAAATGGCTTCCTTAAGCTACTGAGCAACTGACGCCTTTGAAGCTGCTTCTCCTTTACACAAGAACAAAAATTAATTTCACTCTGGGGGGGCGGAGCCTGATGTCGAGCAGAGTGGACGCTTAGTGCGGTGGCTCTGGGGAGACCTTACAAGAATCCGGATAATAAGTGCCTCTTAGATCTCTTAAAGTCTCCTGAACTTAACTACGGTACCTTCCTGATGGCGGGCCCTAAACCGCAGCGGCTAGATTATGCCAGCGCATTGAATAGCAGCGCAAAAAGGACCAAAACGGAGCCCATCTCCCCGCAAAAAATGGCGGCTACACGTGAGGGGCCAGATGCCCATCTGGAGCTACTTACAGAAATCCGAGGCGTCAAGGAGCTGGTTAAAGCTAACGGTGCGGCGCTAAGCTCTGTGCATGATGAGATCGCCGGACTTCACACCAAGATTGAAAGCCTTACGTTGAGACAGGATAAAACGGAGGCAATGCTAACCGCCCATGAGGCCTGACTGGAGAAAGCCGCCAAGCTTGAGAAGCAGTTGAAAGCGCTACAAAGGGAGGTGGAGGACGGTAATAATCGGGCATGGCGCAACAACGTGCGAATGGTAGGTTTACCTGAGGGGGCGGAAGGAAAGGATATGAGAGCCTTCTTGTATAAGGTGATTCCTGAGATTCTGCACTGCACTTTTGACAAAGACTTTGAAATAGATCGCGCCCACCGCGTCCCTTCTCATAGCATGCCGCAGAATTCCAGGCCGCGGCCTATCATTTTTCGCACACTGCGATACCAGCAAGCTGCGCAGAACCTGGAATTGGCGCGCGCACGTGCCCCGATAGAATTTGAGGGGCGCAAAATCTCCTTTTTCCCGGATCTGGCCAAACCTACGGTCAGTAGGCGTAAGAGATTTCTGGAATATAGACCTCGGCTGCAGCAGCTCCAAGCACGTTTTGGTCTTCTCTACCCCGCAAGAATGCGCGTCACACTTCACAATCAAACTCGCACCTTCGAGGACCCAGACGCGTTCTTGCAATACTTGGAGGAAATGGAAGCCGCCCAGATGCGCTGAGAAGTGGGGCACGGACGGCCCGGTTTAATCTAGTGAACAGACAACTATAGTTGGTTTAGAGACTCCAGATTGGCGTTGTGTGTTCTGCAGAGGACCCCCTTTCCTTGCGGAGTCCTTGTATCTGTCAAAGTTCCAGTAATGTGATAGATGTCTGTTTAGACTGGGAGATGGGTGCAATTTTATAATATTTTGCTTGTTTGCATCTGTAACTGACACCGCTGGCGGCAGGGGCCCTCCAGTTTCATGGAGTCTCCCGAGCCAGCTCTGCCGGCCTGTGCTCACCGGTAACTTATCAAGGTATTGCCTCTCCTCCAGGGTTTGTATTAGTTTATCTGCTTGGCAACTTTAAAAGATCTCTCAAGAGCATTCACTCACCAAAGATGTGCCTAGATATGTCACATGGTATCATTGTAGTTTTCCAGGTAGCCACATGTATCCTGCTAAGGTCCGCTGGGAGCAATGCAGCCACCGTCTTCAATGGCTCCTTGTAAAGTAGTCTCTTTAAATGCGCAAGGAATAAATAGCCCGATTAAGAGAAGGAAAATCTTAGACTATGTGCGGCGAGAAGGGGCTGACATACTGCTGTTACAAGAGACGCATTTAAACTTGAAGGAGTCTTTGAAGCTAGGTGTGCGGCCTTATGAGGTAATAGCATACTCTCCTGCTGTAAAGAAACATAATGGGGTCGCTATTCTTGTTAGAAAATCCCTTAAGATTAATGTAATCTACCACCGTTCTGATACAGAAGGACGCTGGACTAAGGTTCTGGTAAAACTGGGGGGACTCGAAGTGGTCATTATGTGCTTATATGCTCCCACTGCTGATAATTTGGATTTTTATGTTGCAGTTGCGAAAGAACTACATGGGGATAGTGGGAAATCACTTATTGTTGGGGGGGATTTTAATCAAACACTAGACTCATTAATTGATCGCCAACCCCCCCGCTCGCTTAAGCGGTCTAAGCAACTTTTTTTAGCCTCTATGATCCAGGAACTAGCTCTAGTAGACATATGGCGCCTGCAACACCCACAGGAGCTGGAATTTACCTTTTTTTCTGCGCCACACGCGTCGCAGTCCCGCATCGATTTTTTCCTGGTCTCCAAGGCCTTGGTTCCCAACATGGGGCCCGCTAGTCTTCACTCAATTCACATTTCGGATCATGCCCCTATCTCATTGGTCTTAAACGATGACTCTATTCACAACCCGTCCGCCGATTGGGCTTTAGATAGGTCTCTCCTAGATGTCCCCGAATTTCACACAGAGATAGCAGCAACCATCTCCGAATACTTTCAGTTTAACTCTCCACATGCCACTTCCGGGTGGGCTTGGTGGGAGGGCTTCAAGGCCACAATCAGGCGGCTATCATTAGCTTCAGCATACGGCTGAAAAAACAAAGGAAGCAGCGCTTGCAGGACCTCGAGCAGCAGATCAAAGCGGGGGAGCGGGTCCTGACGCGGAGGACTGACCCTTGTATTCTGGTGAGGCTTCAGCGGTTAAGATTTCAGTATAACGCCCTCATGACCACTGAGGCCTCCCAGAGCGTTAGGAGGCAGCAAGGGAATTATTACCGGGAGGGTAATAAAGCAAGTAAGATGCTCGCAACGGCCTTAAAAGGTAAGCGGGAGGCCAAACGGGTCAGTGCCCTAAAGAAATCGCCGGAAACCGGCTTGATAGTCAAAGATGCTGAGATTGCCGAGGTCTTTAGGGATTATTATACTCAACTATATAGCTCGGAGCGGGAGTTTTCGCAGGAGGGCTTTGATCAATTTGTCGCCAATGTACAGCGGCCCGTTCTCTCTGAGGTGCATCGGGAGGAACTCGACGCTCCCCTCACTGAAGAGGAGATTCGCCGAGCAATAGCCTCAATGGCCACGGGTAAGGCCGCTGGGCCGGATGGGCTACCTGCCGAATTCTTTAAAAACTTCGCTAAAGCCCTTACTCCTCACCTAGAGCAATACTTTAGGATGTTATCCTCGCCGGGGCAGCAATCGGGCGCTTTTGCGGCAGCTAATCTAGTAGTGTTTGAGAAGCCCGGCAGAGACCCTCAGCTAGTAACCAATTATCGCCCCATCTCACTACTCAACGCCGATTACAAGATCTATGCCACTGCCCTGTCAATCCGACTCTCTGGGATTATTCCGACTTTAATCCACCCTGATCAATGTGGTTTTACGGAGGGGCGCTCGACTGCCGATAACGCGCGCCTTCTGTGTCACATTTTGTTGGGAGCAGACGAGATGGAAAAGCCTTTAGTAGGTCTCTCCTTGGATGCCGAAAAGGCCTTTGATCGCCTGGAGTGGCCCTTCCTTTTTGCGATTCTCAGATGGTTCGGCTTCGGGTCGGCTTATTTAAGAGCTTTGGAAGTTTTGTACACTCTCCCCACCGCGCGAGTATGTGTTAATGGAGTGACCTCGGTCCCTTTTGTTTTAAGGCGTGGTACCCGCCAAGGTTGTCCGCTCTCCCCTATGCTCTTTAACCTTGCGATGGAGCTCTTAGTTCTTCTCATACGGCAGAGTCCTGATATACACGGAGCATCGATCGCGGGGCAGGAAACCAAACTTTCGGCCTACGCGGATGACCTCCTCCTTTTTACCTCGCCTGATTCTATCCCCCGGATATTAGAGCAAATTGAGAATTACTTGAGATACTCAGGATATAAAATTAATTGGTCGAAATCAGTGGTGTTTCCTATGAACAAATGGGTTCATAAGGAAAATCTCAGCCAGTATCCTTTTATATGGGAGTCAGGTGCCGTGAAATATTTAGGTGTGCATTATTGTTATCCTTTTGAAGAATCGGTTAGAAGGAACGCCGAAGTGCTCCTGACCTTGGTCCGGGAGTTGACCATGAAGTGGTCCCCTCTAATGCTCTCTTGGTGGGGTCGGCTGGAAACTGTGAAAATGATGATAACTCCTAAGGTTAATTATATTCTGGAGATGCTCCCCAGCTATCTCCCTGCCCATGTCTATCAGCATCTTGAACGGATGCTTCTTCAGTTCTTGTGGAAGAATAGAACGCCGAGGATCTCCAAAGAGAAATTAAGGCTTAGTCGTGAGCAGGGCGGGGTGAATTTTCCTAATTTTCAATCTTATCATCACGCCTTCCTTCTCAAGCAAGGTTCTCGATGGCTAGAGACTCCAACTGCTGGAAGGCCAGTTTGGGTAGCCTTGGAAGAGCGGTTATTGACACCAATGCCATTGGAGTACGTCCCAGGGATGCAATTCCCAAACACCTCTTCGCTCCCTATTGTTATTCTTGATACACTTAAAGCCTTTCAGACTTTTATTAAGGTCAGTAATTCCGATAGTAGCTCTCGAGCCCAATTGCCCATTTGGAATAATCCTCTATTTAAAATCCAGAAGAAGACCTTTGCTTGGAAAACATGGTACATACGTGGGATATGGCGGGTGAGTCAATTACAGACTGCTAATAAGTGGAAGGATTTCGGGGTGCTCCGGCAGGAATTTGGCCTCCCGCTTACTTGCCTTTTTCAGTGGCTTCAGCTCCGACATTGTTTAGTAGGAGCGGGAATGGATCCTAAGCAGGGCCTGGGCGCTGAGGGGGTCACTGAAACTCTCCGCGAAATCACGCAAGCGACGGGTATAGTGTCACAGATTTATAAGAGATTGACCCAATCCCCGTCGATGTTGATGCAAAAGGTGCAACAGCGATGGGAACGGGAGACAGGGAAGAGGCTCTCTGAACTCCAATGGAGAAAATTCTGGTGTAAACAAGTCAGAGTCACTAGGTCCGCCTCCATTACTCAGACTCTGTACTATTTTGCTCATAATGGTTACTATACACCGGTCAAACTGGCACGGTGGGATGGTACTCTCAGCCCTCTCTGCTGGACCTGTGGTGTTGAGATCGGCACCCTGATGCATCTAGTATATGAATGCCGGGGGTGCAGACCTACTGGGATTCGGTCTGGAAACAAATACAGCTTATTCTGAAGTTCAGGGAACCTCTCTCTTGACGGATAATAGGCTTTCGGTCTGCAGCGGGTATACCTTCCTTGCCCAAGGAGGGTGTCTTTCTGCTGGACTTTATGGTTGGCATAGCAATATGTTTAATTATCAGCAATTGGAAATCTACAGCACATGTAAATGTGCACGAGTGGTGGAACCGAGTTTGCTTGTATAGTCAGTTTGAGCAGTGTTCTGATAAAATTAAGCTGTTCTCTGGGAAACAATTTCTTAAATGGCAATTGCTAAATGACTATATTGAGACTGCCAAGCTGAATTGATGACCAAACTCAGGATTTGTTTTTGGCTTTCAGCTCAAAATCTTGCAACTCGAACCCTGGAGGGGAGGGCTGGGGAGGGTGGGGGGCGGGGTGTTTTTAGGGTGTTACTTTTTCCTTGTATTACACAGGTACACTAAAAAAAAATTTTTTTAAACTGCCTCTAATGTTTCGATTGATTTTTACGTTTTTTGGTGCGCTGAATCCAAATCTGGTAACCAATTTGCTCCATCACGTACAGATTTTTTGCTACATTGGGTTAGCAGTTTGAGGTGAACGTTTCAGATAGAGTGCGATCGAGATAAAAGTTTCTTGGATGAATTCTTTATACTAATTGTTTAGTAGTTATTCAAATAAGAATAAAGAAAATTGTAACAAGGCAGCACATAAGAATAGAGTAATGTCAACAAAACACACTGTGATGGTAGCAAAATTGTCTGCACTTAAAACAGCCACATACATGTGCACAAACATTGAGCATATAAGAGCGAGGTTAGACACAAAGCAAAGCAAAGAAATGTGCAAAAAATGTTGTACAGGTATGTATGTAAGAATAGAAAACGCAAACCGCACCATTGCAATACATGAAGACAAACACCCGATGGTGTGAAAATAAAATTCTAATAAATGAGATCCGACACTGTGGTAATAACTAGCAAATTTTTATTTCAAAGTTTAGTAAAAACACGATATTTGTCAACACAGTTTAGATTTTAAAGTCATGCTTGGGTCAATCTCCTGGTGGGCCCGTTTCTTCTTCCCCCGAATGCTTCTCTTGGTGCGCTGCTTGGCGTAATTTTCATCTGGTGTTTCCCGCAGAAGCAACCAGCAGAAATCAGCCATCATAGTGGTGTTCCATCTTCCTTGGTACCTTCTCTCTGCGTCCTTGATGTCCTGGTGAAACCTTTCACCTTGTTCTTCACTCTACGCCCCCAAGTTTTCGGGAAAGTAGTTCACATGGGAGTGCAAGAAATGGACTTTCAGGCTCATGTTACAGCCTTGTTCTTTGAAGGCATTGAGCATCCTGGCAACAATATCCTTATAGTTCTCATCCCGCCTGTTCCCCAAGAATTTGAGAACAACATCCTTGAAGGAATCCCAGGCTTCTTTTTCCTTCTCAGACATCGTTTCAGCGAATGCTCCATCTGAAATGAGTTTCCTTATATCAGGGCCAACAAACACTCCTTCCTTTAGCTTTGCTTCAGAAAGTCGGGGGAACTTTGAGCAAAGGTACCGAAAGCACTCACCATCTTTTGGAAGGGACTTGATGAATTGCTTAATGAGACCCAACTTAATGTGGAGAGGTGGTAATAGAATTTTATCACGAGGTACCAAGCTCTCATGAAGAACATTTTTCTCACCGGGTCTCAAATACTCCCGAATTGGCCAGTCTTTTTTCCCCCAGTGTAGGTCGCGGGCCCGGCTATCCCACAAGCAAAGGAAGCAGGGATATTTGGTGAAACCGGATTGCTGCCCTAATAGCATGGATAGAATTTTAAAGTCTCCACAAATCATCCACTTATGCTCATCATAACGAATCTTCTGAAGAATCAGGGCCAAATTCTCGTATTTTTCTTGGAGAATAACAGAGTGAGCAATAGGAACTGAAGCGAATGTGTTGCCATTATGAATAAGAACACCTTATATGCTGTCTTTTGACGAATCAATTAACATCCTCCATTCAGCAGGATCATACTTGAGTTTAAACTTTTCCATCACTCCGTATATATCGTTGCAAAATACCAAATCTTCCTCTTTGCTGAAATACTTCAAAAATTGTGTCTCCCGGTTGCGGTACCAATAAAAAGTTGTTCCTGGTGACAATAGATTTTTCTGTTTAAGCCGAGAACCTAGCAGTTGGGCAGCATCTTTTGGGAGTCCTAAATCCCGGACTAAATCATTCAATTCAGCTTGAGAGAAAAGTTCAGGTTTCGGATCTGGTTCAGTTTCAAACTCGGAAGTACTGGACTCACCGGGAAAAGCCATCTGATGAGTCTCATCATGATCAGAACCGTCCACACAAATATGATCCAAAGATTTTGGTGGTTCAGGCACAGGTACTTCGTTGCTATGAGGCATAGGCCTAATTGCTGAGGGAAGGTTGGGGTAACTTATTACGTTCTTATTTTTTAAGTTGTATCCCTTCACAATGCAAGAGCAAAAATAGCAGTCACTGCTGTGGTCTCTTTGTTCACGCCACATCATAGGTATTCCGAAACGAAATGCTTGTTTTTTACCTTTCATCCATAAGCGTAGATCTTCCTCACATGTCTTGCACACTTTGTGAGGAGCCCACGGTTTGTCTTGATCGCCTAACTTCAAACCGAAATAGGCGAAATATACTTTTTTAATAAATGCAGAAATGTTCCTCTGCCGCTTTTTCACGGTAGATTCCCCACAAATAAAACAAAAACTGTCCGGAGAGTTGACGCAACCTCTGGCTCTGTGAGCCATCACAAATACACAGCACTGCAAACTACAACTGTAGTGAACCACTTCGGAATAACGCTGGATTACGACTGAGCAAACAAAAGGTAATAATGAACTTGCAAGAAACTGAAATTTGACAGGAACGTTCATGTCGCAACCACCGTGTTTGAGCGAGCGCGCGAGCGAACGAGGCGAGGCGAACAGGAAAGAACATGCGCCAGCGTGAGTACTGGATTTAGCCCCCCGCCTCCCAATTGTCCTGTTAATGTATAAAATGAATACAAAACACTCTAAAATATCATGAGGGAGTGTTTCTAGTTAGTTAACCATTACAACCTCTATTTTGGGCCAAGAAAATAAACTGCAGTCGGCTAAAAAGAAATTATGTGAACATTCCTTATATGGGTAAGAAATCTAATTTTGCAAGAAAACGTGACGTGATGGAACATTTTGGCTATTTTTCCTGGATTCAGCATCCCAAAATCTATAGGAATCAGTTGCAAAACTGGAGGCAGTTTTTTGGTAGTGTACCTGTGTTATTGTTCTAGAGGTAGGTTTTTGCTTTGTTAAGTGGATTATGTGTGCTATTTTGTTATGTTTGTTATGTTTTGGAAAATGAAAATAAAGTCTTAAAAAAAAAAATTTTAATTTCACTCTAATATAATTTAAACTTCTTCTATTTTTTCTATTTTGTACTTATTTCATTTTTTTGTTTTTTTTATAATATTTCTTCTTTTTTTGCCACCAGTCTCAGATAAATGGTCTTATTTGACACACTTTTATATGGGTAATGAAACTCGCCCAATATAGTGTCCGTTCACATCAATGACCTTAGGCATATATTATCTTTAAACTCACTTTTCTTATTACGTTGCATAAATATTTAAATAATCAATGACTCTCTCATAAAAATTCATCTCAATCGCCACGCCACTTATTTCATGTGGTATGGTGTCCTTTTCAGTTCCCCTGTCCAACTTGTTTGAAAAACCCCAACGCCTCAATAATCTAAGCGCAATAGTGAAAAACAGCAGTTAGGATCGGCAAAAGGTAAAAAGCGCCGAAACACTAAATGAAGGTAATAGTATGTTAAAGCATTGATGTCTTGAGTGATGTATTGAAGAAATGATTATAAAACTGATTGAAATATCGTATCTATGGACTTTCGTTTATGTTTTGTTTGTTTATGTTGATGAAAAATATTGAAGAAAAAGAAAATGGCTGGAAAGTTGTTCCCGAGCAAAATAGTTTGCTGATCCCCTTGATAAACCCACATCGGAGAAACGCCGGAGCGCTTAGATTATTGAGGCGTTGGGGTTTTTCAAACAAGCTGGACAGGGGAACTGAAAAGGACACCATACCACATGAGATAAGTGGCGTGGCGATTGAGATGAATTTTTATGAGAGAGTCATTGATTATTTAAATATTTATGCAACGTAATAAGAAAAGTGAGTTTAAAGATAATATATGCCTAAGGTCATTGATGTGAACGGACACTATATTGGGCGAGTTTCGTTACCCATATAAAAGTGTGTCAAATAAGACCGTTTATCTGAGACCGGTGGCAAAAAAAGAAGAAATATTATAAAAAAAAAACAAAAAAATGAAATAAGTACAAAATAGAAAAAATAGAAGAAGTTTAAATTATATTAAGAGTGAAATTAATTTTTGTTCTTGTGTGATTGTAGTTCACTCTTGATAGAAACCTTTTTAAAATTTTTTTGCTTCTCCTTTACGGCTACCACTAAAAAACACAAACAGCCGTTCAGACCTGCGTGCGCTTCAGGTAACACTTGAGCATGCATCTCGTATCTAGACTGCAGAGTTGTGAATCTGGAAAATCCAGAAACCCCGGCAGGACTACAGACTGATTCAGATGAAAAGGAGACACAACCTTGGACATGAAGGAGGGGACCAGTCTCAGCACCACCACATCCTTTGACAGGACCAGAAAGGGCTCCCTACATGACAGAGTCTGCAGCACCGAGACGCACCAAGAGAAAACATAGCCACCAAAAAGACCACCTTTAGGGTGAGGTCCTTCAACATAGCCCCTGCCAGGGGCTCAAACGGCTACGCCGCTAGGGCTGACAGGACCATGTTAAGATCCCAGGTAGGCACAGAAGAACGGAGCAGGGGATGGATGTGACGAACAGCTTTGAGGAAGCGCACGATGTCTGGCAGGGCTGCCAGGGAAAGACCATGGATATGACTCCTGTAGCATGCCAAGGCCATCACCTGCACCTTAAGGGAATTCAAGGCAAGACCCTTATCCACACCGACCTGTAAGAATGACAAAATCTCTGGCAGTGATACCTGCAAGGCCTGAGCACCCCCCTCTTCACACCAGTGGTCGAAGAGGTGCCTGACTCAAATGTAAGCCAAGGACATGGTGTGCTTGTGAGCCTTCAAAGGCGTAGCAATCACAGGCAGGACGTAGTGTCACGCCCTCAGCCAAGCCCTTTCAAGAGAAGCCGTAAGCGAGAAATCGATCGACCCAAGGCATATGGAGAGGACCCCGCAAGAACAGGTCCGTCCTGGCTGGGAGCCTCAATGGCACATCCATTGAGAGCCAAACGAGATCCACATACCACGGTTTCTGTGACCAGTCCACCAGCAACCATGAACCTCTTGTGGGACTTCACTCGCCACACCAAGCGGCCAATCAGTGGCCACGGTGAAAAAGCACAGAAAATCCCTGTCATTGGCTATGGTTGTACGAGGGCGTTGAGGCCCTCTGACATGGGCTCCCTTCAGTGACTGAAGCAGCGAGGAGCCTTTGCATTGCGACAGGTGGCCATGAGGTCCATTACTGGCTAGCCCCAGCACTGCATGAGAGTCCGAAAAACAGAGTCCTCCAGAGATCTCCTGGATCGATCTTGTGCTGGCTGAGGAAGTCAGCTTCCACGTTCTGCTCTCCAGCCACATACACCGCCAAGATGGCCAAGAGATGCCCCTCTGCTTGCTGAAGAAGTGAGGCAATCTCATCCGTCAGAGCTGGGACCCTGTGCCGCCCTGGATTTATGTACGCCACAGTTGTCACACTGTCCAACAGGACCTGAACCGCCTTGCCTTTCATAACAGCCTGAAATGCCTCCAGCCCCAAGACCGCCCTCATCTCCAGACGGTTGATGGACCAGGTCTGCTCCTCCGCCAACCATGTCCCTTAAGCAAACCGTCCCAGACAATGTGCTCCCCAGCCCAAGAGACTGGCATCGGTTGCAAGGAGTGTCCAGAATGGAGTCTCCAGAGGCATCCCTACTTGGGAGGGTCTCACCCCAGAGCCACCACTGTAGACTGCTCCATACCTTCGGACAGCAGACCAACCTGTGAAAGAGAAAGCCACTGCGGTGACCACCTCGACAGCAGCGCTCTTTGAAGCAGCCACATATGCGCTTGTGCCCAGAGCACCACACCGAGCGTCATCACCATGGTCCCCAAGACCTGGAGATAAGACTACACTGATGGAGTCCTGTTCCGCAGGGTTATCATACCCTGCAACTTGCAACTGTGATCGTCCGGCAGAAACACCATGCCCGCCCATGTGTTGCAGCAGGCCCCCAGGTAGATGATCTCCTGGACCAGG
The DNA here is from genome assembly GCA_033557465.1 of Ichthyophis bannanicus. NCBI lineage: Eukaryota > Metazoa > Chordata > Amphibia > Gymnophiona > Ichthyophiidae > Ichthyophis > Ichthyophis bannanicus. The sequence continues at coordinate 702,953,689 of CM066036.1, forward strand.
TCGAGCTGACTCTTCGCCCTGTTGACTACCCAACCGAGTTCCTGCAGTAACTTGAAGATATAATTGGTGGCCCTTCTGCTTTCCTGCAATGACTTGACCCGAATGAGCCAATTGTCCAGGTAGAGGTGCACCAAGACCCTCTCCTGCCATAGCGCTGCTGCCACAATAACCATAATCTTGGTGAACGTGCGTGGCACCGTTGCCAGCCCAAAGGGCAAGGCCAGGAACTGGAAATGCCTCATGGGCACAGTGAATCGCAGGTAACCCTGATGTTCCGTTCAAACGGGAACATGCAGGCACGCCTCAGTGAGATCTAGCTCTGTAAGAAACTCACTCCTGTGGGCTGACGCGATAACAGAACGCAGGGTCTCCATGCGAAAACACGGGACCCACAGGACCCGGTTGATCTGCTTGAGATCTAGAATAGGGCAAAAAGTGCCGTCCTTTTTGGGCATCACGAAACAGATAGAGTACCGACCGCACCCTAACTGGTTGTCAGATACCGGCACTACTGCCTGCAGCTGGAGCAGGGTCCCTAGTGTGTGTTTGACCACTGCTCGCTTCAACATCAGAGCCCTGCAGGGGGAGACTAGGAAGACCTCTCCGAGAGGATGCACAAACTCCAAGGCACAGTCTTTGCAGATTATCTCCAGCACCAACTTGTCCAACGTTAGACAGGCCCAGGCGGAATAGAAGTAGCACAACTGTCCCCCGACCGGCATCACCTCCACTCGGACCGAGAGGTTTCTCTGCTCCCCCCTCCAGATGACCCTGTGGATTGGAAAGACCGTTTCTGATGCCCTAAAACCTTGCAGGAGCGGATCCTCCAGGGGAGGGTCCGAGGGCTGAGGTTTGAGGGAAAAGTTAAGCGCAGTCAAGGAGTGCTTAATCAGGAGCCTCAGCTCCTCCCGGTGGAAGACCTGGACCACCCTCGGGTCTTCTCCCACCGCCGGATCCCCTTCTTCGAGACCGCCAGCCTCCTCCCAAGCCATACTGGACGGGCCCTCCAGGAGTCCTCCAAAACACCCGAGTGCATGGACACCTGCTCTTCATCACCCCAAGCACCGAGCTCACCATCTGGATCAACCAAATCCCTGAGGTGGGCCATGCATGTAGCGTACCCCCGGAGACACCCCCATGGCCATGTTTCATCAGGTAGCCCTGATGCATCAACAGCACAAAATCCAGAGTGAAAGGGGACTCTCCTGACTGCACCACCTTCACCGGGCCTACTAATGAGCTCTCAGGCATTGTTTCCCACTCTCCTGGCTTCGCAGCCAAGGTGCAGAAATCTGCTGATGCTAATGGCGCCCCTGACAAAAGCATGGGGACCTACATGGATGGAACAACTGTGCGATCCGAGCCCCCTGGTGTGAAAGCTTCCTCTGCTTCCCCCTATGGGGATGAGAGGAGAAGAAAAGACTCAACGGCCATCTGATCTGTGGCTTCGCACAGATGGCACAGCCGGGGGGGGGGGGGGGGAGCCGACCCCTACGAAGGCCACCGCAAACACACATGGATTTTTCCAGCATGACGTACAGAACAGTGGTACTGCAACGCACCAGACACACACACTTTCCGACAGAACCTGTAGGACACTGCCTCCATAGCCACTGACTCATGCCAAAGTGAGGCATGCCAACTAAGAGTCCTGCTGCCGGTTCCCCTGCCACTCACCACCGAAGGTTTGTGCGAGGAAGCACGCACTACAGCCTGAAAAGAAGAGCAGGGACCCGGTTCCCTCCCTGGTAATCACTAGTAACCATTGCTCTCCCCCAGCCAAATGGGCTCAGGCTCAGCGTGGCTGGATGGCAGCCCCCTCAAACTGTGAGAACTAAAAAAAACCTCTTCTTGTGCTCTTAATTCTTTACTACCTCTTTTTTTTTCTTTTTTTTTAAGGTCCCACAGTGTAGAGGAGACTACACAGAGCTCGTACCATCTGCTTGGAGATTGAGGATACTGGTTTGGTGGGAGGAGTTCCTCTCCTATATCAGATGGCATCACCAAAAGCCTGGAATTCTCAGTCTCCATCTGCTAGAATGGGGTAAAGACCCGGTAGCCTGGACTGAACTGGAGGGACGCTATGGAATATGAGATTGCAGGCCTACTATAAGAAATCATTGAACTATCATTAAAATTATCTGTAGTACCTGAAGACTGGTCAATGTAATGCCAATTTTTCAAAAGGGTTCCAGGGGTGATCTGGGAAACTACAGGCCAGTCAGTCTGATATCAGTACTGAACAAAATGGGCAAAATGGTAGAAACCATTATAAAAAACAAAATTACTGAACATATAGTCAGTCATGGTTTAATGGGAGACAGTCAACATGGATTTAGCAAAGGGTACTCTTGTTTCACTAATCTATTATACTTTTTTTGAAGGTTGAAGTAAACAGGTAGATAAAGGTAAGCCGGTTGATAGAGTGTACCTGAATTTTCAGAAAACCTTTGACAAGATCCCTCATGAAAGACTCTTGGGGAAATTAATAAGTCAAGGGATAGGAGGCAGTCTACTATTGTGGATTAGAAACTGGTTATAAGAACATAAGATATGCCGTACTGGGTCAGACCAAGGTCCATCAAGCCCAGTATTGTTTCCAACAGTGATCAATCTAGGTCACAAGTACCTAGCAATTTCCCCAAAAGACACAGGTTCCACAATGCTTGTACTGGGGCAAGCACTGGAGTTCCTGGGTCCTATTTAATAATGGTTTATGGACCTTTCCTCCAAGAACTTGTCCAAACCTTTTTTTAACCCAGCTACACTATCAGCTTGTACTACATCCTCCGGTAATGAATTACACGTTGAGCGAAAAAAATATTTTCTCTTATTAGTCTTAAATAGGTTACCAATGTAGCTTCATTGCATGTCCCTTAATCTATCTATATTTTGATGCTGTAAACAATTGATCTACTTTTGCCCGTTCCACTCTATACATTAATTTATAGACCTCTATCATATCTCCCCTCAGCCATCTCTTTTCCAGGTTGAAAAGCCCTAACCTTTTAAGCCTCTCTTCATAGGGGCAATCCTTCCATCCCCTTTACCATTTTGGTGGCTATTCTCTGTACCTTTTCTAATTCTATTATATCCTTTTTAAGATACGGCAACCAGAACTGCACACAATATTCAAAATGCGGTCGCACCATGGAACGATGCATTATACTATCCTTTGTTTTATTCTCCATTCCTTTCCTTATGATTCCTAGCATTCCATTTGCTTTCTTGGCCACCGCTGCACACTGGGCAAAGGGTTTCAACATGTTATCCACAATGACACCTAAATCTTTTTCCTGGGTGGTGGTTCCTAATGTGGAACCTTGCATCGTGTAACCATAGTTTGGGTTGTTCTTTCCTAGGTGCATAACTTTGCACTTGTCCACATTAAATTTCATCTGCCATTTCGATGCCCAGTCTTCCAATTTATCAAGGTCCTCTTGCAATTTTTCGCAATCCTCTTGGTTTTTAACAACTTTGAATAATTTTGTGTCATCTGCAAATTTGATTACCTCATTCGTTATTCCTATTTCCAGGTCATTTACAAATATGTTAAAAAAGCAGCGGACCCAGCACAGATCCCTGGGATACTCAGAAAACAAAGAAAACAAAGAATAGGGCTAAACAACTAATTTTCTCAATTTTTAACATTCATAAATAACCTAGAAATGGGAACAAGTGAGGTGATCAAATTTGCAGATGACACAAAATTATTCAAAATTGTTAACACACAAGAGGACTGTGAACAATTGTAAGAGGACCTTGACAAATTGGGAGACTGGGCGTCCAAATGGCAGATGACATTTAAGGTGGACAAGTGCAAAGTCATGCACTTAGCGAAGAACAATCCAAACTAGGGCTAAACAATGCAAGATTCAACATAAAGAATCACCACCCAGGAAATGGATCTAGGCCTCATGGATAATATGTTGAAGCCCTCTGCTCAGCCAAGAAAGCAGATAGAATGCTAGGAATCATAAGGAAAGAAAGGGGAGTATAAAACCAAGGATATTATAATGCCTCTATATCACTCCAAGGCGTGACCACAGCTTGAATATCGTGCGCAGTTCTGGTCACTATATCTTAAAAAGGATATAGCAGAATTAGAAAAGATGTAGAGAAGAGTCACCAAAATGATAAAGAGGAAGAAAGGATATCCCTAAGAAAGGCTTAAAAGGTGAAATTAGACCTTACCTGCTAATTGTCTTTCCTTGAGTATCTCCAGTCCAGTCCCCCCCCCACCCCCCCACGGATAGTTCAGAGACCCTTCGGCCCCGAGCCTCCTTCCTCAAACTGCTCCCAAATTACCCCGGCTGTTGAAAGCACGGAAGGGTCCCTGAACTATCCGTGGGGCGGCTGGACTGGAAGATACGATAAGGAAAGTTAAGGTACTTCAACTTTGAAACAGATGGCTGAGGGGAGATATGATAGAGGTCTATAAAATAATGGATGGAGTAGAACAGATAAACGTAGATCTGTTATTCACTCCTTCAGAAAATAGGAAGACTAGAGGACATGCAGGAGTAGCCTAGTGGTTAGAACACTGGCTTGGTAACCAAGCAACCAGGGTTCAATTCCTACTAGCACTCCTTGTGGCCTTGGGCAAGTCACTTCACCCTCCATTGCCTCGGAAGAAAGGCCTGGCAATCTACTTCCGGTCACACTGCCAAGAAAACACAGAAGCTTCTGGTTCGCCAGGAGTCAGCACTGACTCGAAGGCACACATTGCATTTTTGCAGAGGACGTGCAATGAAGAAGCTACAATGTAGCACTATTAAGACTAATCAGAGAAAATATATTTTCACTCAACGCATAATCATGCTATGGAATTAGTTATCCAAGAATATAGTAAAAGCCATTTGGAGGAAAAGTCCATAAACCATTAATAAAGTGGACTAGAGAAATCCACTGCTTATCCATGGAATAAGCAGCATGGAATCTGTGAACCTTTCTGAGAATCTGACAAGTACCTGTGACCTGGATTGACCGCTGTTGGAAACAGGATACTGGGGGCTTGATCGACCTTTGGTCTGACCCAGTAAGGCATATGGTGAAATTAAACCTTACTTGCTAATTTTCTTTCCTCAAGTCCTTCCAGTCCAGACACATGGGTTTATGCCTGATCACCAACAGACAGAAACAGAGAACAAAGATCCAATGATGTCACTCCATAAGACCCTGTGCATCATTGATCACTCCAGTATCCTACTGATAAAGCAAGCTCCACAAACAGAAAAAAATATCAAAACCTTCTAGCTATAACCTTAGCTAAACTACAGAGGAATTGATTGACATGGCTCCCCAAAGACCCAGAGCTAGAACAACAAAGAAAAGGCAGGAGACCCCCTGCATATATCCCTGGGGAGCCGAAAGAGGACCCAGATTCTAACGCGCAAAAAGCAAAGTTGCTCACCTGTAACAGGTATTCTCCAGGGACAGCAGGAATCAGTCCTCACTTATGGGTGACTTTGGCATGCTACCACGCATGTGTGGTCCTCTTCCTGCCCAAGGGTGCCATCTTGCTCAGTCAAGTCCCTTAGCTCGAGCCCTACCAAGCAGATGGCAAGGGAAGGACAAAAATTCAGCAACTCATCAGGGGAGTGTAGTGAGGTAGTGAGGACTGATTCCTGCTGTCCCTGGAGAACACCTGTTACAGGTGAGTAACTACGCTTTCTCCAGGAACAAGCAGGAAGTCAGTCCTCACTTATGGGACTCCCTAGCTACAGGCTACCGAACCTATAACCAAAAAAACACCTCCACGAGGCCATAAGCAGAAGCCCGAAGGAGCCCAAGTCCTCAGGTCCTCGGGGCGAAGCCCTCGGCAGCCATGAGGAAGGGTCGGAGGGCAGGAGTTGCTTATACCCTGAACAGATTACGGAGTACAGCCTGGCCGAAGGCACTATCCCGACAGGACTCGCTCTCCAGGCAGTAGTGGGTGGCAAAGGTGTTCGTGGAAGATCAGGTCGCCGCCCGGCAGATGGACATCATGGGCACAGAGCTTTGGCACAGACCTCGTGAACAGTGACTCGACGATCCAGAGGGACGCCCGCCCTTGCATGGGCAAAAGCGATACAGTCCGCCAACCAGACTGAGAGGGTGTACTTAGTGACTGCTTGCCCCTGCCGACTGGGATCCTAGGTCATGAAAAGCCAATCAGACTTGCGGTGAGTCTGGGTATGCTGCAAGTAGAAGGCGAGGGCCTGCTGGCAGTCGAGGCTGTGGAGAGCTGCCGATGCCTGGTCAGCATGGGGCCTTGGGAAGAAGGTCGGAATCATTATCTCTTGGCTGAGATGAAAAGCCGACACAATCTTAGGTAAGAATTTAGGATGGGTCCAGAGGACCACTCTGTTCCGATAAAACCTGGTTTAAGGAGCGCCAGCCATGAGCGCCTGAAGCTCACTGACTCGGCAAGCCAAGGTCAGCGCCACCAGGAAGGCCACCTTCCAGGACAAATGCCAGAGCGAACATGTTGCCATCGGCTCGAAGGGTGGACAGGTAAGCTGCATGAGCACCACATTCAAGTCCCATTCCACCGGAAGGGGACAGGTGGGTGGCTTGGAAAGCAGAAGACCCCACATGAAGCGGGAGACTAACGGCTGCCCTGAGAGAGGTTTTCCCTCAATAGAAAGAGGATTAGCAGATATGGCGCTCAAATGAACTCTAACAGAGTTCGACTTCAGTCCTTCCCTTGAGAGTTGGCGGAGGTACTGGAGAACCCACCGAACCGGGGATGAAAAGGGGTCAATCTAGTGTTCCGAGCACCAGAAAGAGAAGCGTTTCCACTTAAAGACGTAAATCCGCCTAGTGGAGTCCTTTCTTGAGGCAAGGAGGATTTCCTCGACCTTCTCCGGAAGGGCCAGAGATGCTACAGACCCGTTCAGCCGCCAGGCCATGAGGGATAGGGAGGTTAAGTTCGGGTGTAGAACCTGACCCTCTTCCTGCGTTAGCAAGTCCCTGGCCGAGCCCAGGGGAAATAGAGGCACCGTCGACAGTCGGAGCAGGAGCGGGAACCAAGGCTGCCAAGGCCACGAGGGGGCCATGAGGATTAACGATGCCCCATCCCGTTGAGCCTTGAACAGAGTCCTCGCAATGAGGGGAAAAGGAGGAAATGCATATGGAAGACTGGAGGACCAGTCCAGGAGAAATGCATCGGGACCCTCCCTCTCCGGATGTGGTACCGGGATACAAAAGCGAGGGAGCTATGTGTTCTGAGAGCTGGCAAAGAGATCTATCGCTAGAGAGTCCCAGCGGAGAAACAGCCAGTCTGCCACTCTGGGATCCAGCCGCCACTCGTGGGGGTGAAGGATTCTGCTGAGTCTGTCCGCCAGACCATTCTCCTGACCCGGGAGGTACGCCGCCCTGAGGGACATTCTCCGTCGGGCGGCAAAAGAGCAGATAAGGACCGCTTCCCTGCAGAAGGAGCGTGACCCCATGCCCCCCCCCCTCTTTGTTGATGTAGAACATTGCTACATGGTTGTCGGTCTGTACTAGAACCGACTTCCCGCTGAGGAGATCGTCAAAGGCCCTCAGGGCCCACCGGATGGCCTGGAGCTCGAGCAGGTTTATCTGCTGCTAAGCCTCCATGTGTGACCATTGCCCCTGCGTGCAGAGAGACCCGCAATGGGCTCCCCACCCTAACTGGGAAGCACCTATAATAAGCACCACATCATGCTGTGGGGTCTGAAAAGGCGATCCCCACAGGAGGTTGCGAGGGTTCTGCCACCAGTTCAGGGACAAGAGGAGGTCGGGGAGAAACCTGACGGGGTCCCTGAGGTGTCCGAGGGACTGGCTCCATTGGGCACTGAGACACCACTGAGCCGTCCGCATGTGCAGGCCAGAGTAGGGAACCACACGTACGGTCAAGGCCATGTGGCCCAGGAAATGTAGCATGGACCGAGCGGTAGGTGCTGTGGACGTGAGCTGCCAGAGCTCAGAGGCGGGTGGAGCGATCCACCGGCAAGAAGACCATGGCCTGCCGAGTATCAATGTGCACCCCGATGAACTCAAGAGCCTGCACCAGCTCGAGGTGAGACTTGACCAGACTAGTTGACCAAGATCCCCAAGCTCTCCAAGAGGAGGACAGTGCGCGACATTGCTTGCCAGGCCTCCTCGATGGAGGAGCCCGTAACAAACCAGTTGTCGAGGTAGGGAAACACCGGCACGCCCTGGCGCCAAAGGTGAGCGGCGGCCACAACGAGGCACTTCGTAAAGACTCGTGGGGCGGATGCAAGGCCGAAGGGGAGCACCCTGTATTGGAAGTGCTCTCCCTGCACCCTGAAACACAGGTACTGCCTGTGTTGGGCGTGGATCAAGATATGGGCATAAGCGTCCTTTAGATCCAAGGAGCATAGTCAGTCGCCCTGCTGGAGGAAGGGCAGCAGCACGCCAAGAGATAACATCTTGAATTTCTCCCGCACCAGGAACTTGTTTAGCCTGCGGAGGTCGAGGATGGGCCGCAGACCCCATGCCTTTTTTGGAACAAGGAAGTACCGGGAATAAAAGCCCCGACATCAAAGATGGGGAGGGACCTTTTCTATTCCCCGTTGGGCAAGGAGGGAGTGTAATTTCCGCTGCAGCAGAAGCTGGTGTGCGGGGAGTCGAGGAGGCTCCGCCGGAGAGAAAGGGGGTGGGAGCCTGTCGAAATGGAGGCGATAGTCCTGCCGGACAACCTGGAAGACCCAAGTATCCAAGGTGATGAGCACCCACGATGTGGTGAAGAAGGACAGGCGTCCCCCCCCCCCCCCCCCACTGACTGCTGTATCGCCGGAGGGCGAAGGACCATGCTGCTGGCGTCAAAACCCCTGAGTGGGTTGCAAAGGGGCCAGCGTTGGGGTCTTCGGGCCCTTTGATTTATGGTGCCCCTAGCCAGGCTTTCCCTGCGCTGGAGCAGTCAGCGTGGGGGGTAGCCGGCAATGTTCCCTCTAATTTTCTGTAGGCTGTGTGCGCATAAAAATATCAGCTGTGTGCAGCTTTTGAAGGAAGGTTAAATTTTTGTGCACCACATAACGACACTCGGAATTATATACTTTAAAATTTGACTACACGTCAGAATACAGAATGTACACCACATTGATTTTTATCAAATTAAATGAAAATAGACGATGAAGCGGGAAATTTCTAGTAATTACAATCATAACTTTTAAATTTTAAGACGTCTGTGTTGTTTCCTATCAGAATCAGAGCTGTAATTTTTGTGCACTCTGTTGTAAAGTATGTGCGCTCACTCGGCGAGGTGTGTGCGCGCGCACACGCGCACAGCTTAGAGGGAACAGTGGTAGCCGGGTACGGCGGGTAGCCGCGATACTGGAGACCTTTCCTGGGGAAGAAGGGCTTCTTGGTTGACTGCTTCTTCCAAGGTAGAGTGGAGGTCTTGCAGGACAGTCGGGTCCTAGTAACGAACTCCGTCTTAATCTCTGCAGCCTTCTCCTCCATCGGCTTGCCAAAAAGTTGTTCGCAAAGGCAGGGTACGTCCAGGAGCTTCTCCTGCACCCATTGATCCAAATCCAAGGATTGGAGCCATGCCTGGCAGCGGGCCCCAATGCCCGGGGCCGCCACCCAAGCCAATGTCTCAAAGCCATTATAAGAGGCTCGAGAGATGTACTTGGAGCAGTCGGTCACTGATTTCAACAGGGCGTGGAATCTGTCGAGGGGCTCTCCCTCGAGGCCCGTGGAGAAACCACCCAGTTCCTTAGCCAAGTCGCATAGGAACATACCGATGTACAACTGATATGCCTGGAAGCGACAAGAGAACATAGAACCTTGGTAGGCCTTGCGGCCTAGGGCATCAAGGGCTCTCGACTCTCGGCCCGGTGGCACCGATGAGTGCGACTTCAAGCTCTTCTGCTTCCTTGGCCGATTCCACCACCATCGAGATGTGTGGGAGTTGGGTCTTTCGGAAGCCGGGCCCACACTGAACCTTGTACATTGTGTCAAGGCGCTTGCTCACGATGGGGACAGAGGCTGGGGCCTCCCACAAGCGGAGCAACAGCCGAGATAGGATCGACGGCACAGGCATAGTGAGGAATTCTCTGGGTGGAGACTCCTATTGAAGAATATCGAGTTCTTCAGCACGAGGGTCCTCCTCGGCCTGGGTGACCAGACTGAGGGCCTGAGCCATGTCCCGAATAAAAACCAAGAAAGAGGTGTCTTCAGGTGGTGAGCGCCGCTGGAATGCAGGCGGTGAGGGGTCCGACGGAAGATCCCGGTAGGCACCGATTTCCGGGGAGGTGTCCCCATAGGACTCCCAGTCTGAAAAAAAAAAAAAAAATCGGTCGAGAGATCAGAGTTGGGCGGGTAGCCCTGTCCGATGGTCAGCAGCCTGGAGCCGAAGGCCCTGGACGATTTCGCCTCTGAGGAACGGGAGGGCGAGCGAGACTGAAGTCTAGGACCTTCACGAGGCCCACAGCTCTCGGAGGTTTCCTTGACGAATTATGGTGTCCCACGTGAGAAACCCGTGGTCTCTGGGCACAAGTCAGCGAAGCTGGCCGTGAGCGCCTGCTGGGAAGCAATGAACGCAGAAACGCTGCGTTCAAGCGCCAGCATACGAGACTCCCACACGGGTGTGGGGCCCTGGGACGCCGATACCTGGGTCACCAGATCGGGCGTCAAGGAGGAGAGGGGGTTCTCACCAGGACGACCCTCAGGAGACAGGGTGCCTTCGCCGGAGGCCTCAATTTCCCTGCGAGGTACCTTGCGGGGCTGCTCCTTGTCCAACTCCCGGGAACACTAAAGGAGACTAAGCGACCGGGCGCAGGAGCTCTTGCACTTGTCATGAGTCCCAGACAGCAACTTCAAGGCCTTATTCTTTTTGTGTCGTTCCACCTCGGGGGACCCCTAGTTGGAGTGCCACCGAGAACACGGGGCCACAGGGGGTGAGCCCACCGTAGGGAAGACAACCGAGGGCACCACCGGGGATTCCGAGGCGGCTTTTCGGAAAATGTCTTCGCACTTCTGCTTACGACTGAGCAGGTCCTTAGAGAACATTTTCTTGCAGCGCGAACAGAGCTCTGGGTCATGGTCGGCTCCCAGGCACCGCTGACAACAATTATGGGTATCCGTAAGCGACATGTTCCTAGAGCATCTATTGCATTTTTTAAATCCGGTGGCTATGGGGGCAAAAATGGCCCCTGTAAGGTTAAAGACCCACGCGGCCAGTGGTTGGAAGACAAAAAGGGCGCCAAGCCCAAAACAAAAAATTTAGGAAAAAATGTATATATTCCCAGGAGCTCTAAAGAGAGTAGGGGAAAAGACAGACAGAGGACCGGTGCAACCGGAAAAAAGAGAGCCTGTTAAGGCAAGTAAAATGAAACTTTTTCTGAGCGACGAGGATGTGCGTCCGAAAGGCTCCACGGAAAAAGGGAGACTGAGCAAGATGGCACCCTTGGGCAGGAAGAGGACCATGCATGTGTGGTAGCAATCCCAAAGACTTTCTTTGAAAGCTGGGGAACTGCTCCGCGCGGGCTCCGTCCATAAGTGAGGGCCGACTTCCTGCTTGTTCTGGAAGAATCTCTTACATTTCTGGGCTCGCTGAGAAACAGAATGGGCGGGTCCTGGACTGCAGGAACTCAAGGAAAGAAAATTAGCAGGTAAGATCTAATTTCACCTTCCATATCGTTCCTCCAGTCCAGCCTAGACGCATGGGATATTCCAGAGCAGTACCAGATTTGGATGCGACCTGTGAGCCCAGCCTGCAACACCTGGGCACCAAAACACCCCCCCCCCCCCTCACCTGCACATCCAAACAGTAGTACCACACAAAGTAATGGAGGGAGGACCACCCTACAGATATCGACTAGAGGAATCAGCTGATATTCAGCCCAAGAAGCAGCCTGAGCCCTTGTCGAATGGGCCCATAACCCCTCCGGTAAAGATTTCCGCTTAAGCAAATATGCCAAGGCAATAGCCTCCTTCAGATAATGTGTAATGGACAACTTGGAAGATACTTATCCCTTGCACAGGCCTACAAACACCACAAAAAGATCCAATTTCTGAAAATGTTCTGTATATTTGATATAGTGCCGTAAAAACCCTACGGACATCCTCCTGTGAGATGAGGTCAGAGTCCACAGCCCAACAGGAGAGCTGAAGCAGCAGGGAGAACCATGGCTGCTGGGGCCAGAATGGGGCAATGAGTATCTACTACAATTACTGAACATTTGGTATAGCGCTACAAGATGTACACAACGCTGCACAGACATCTAAGAGACGGCCCCTGCTCATCAGAGCTTACAATCTAGTCAAGACAGACACAGTAGGTGTAGACATAGAATACATCTAGGGGGAATGGTAAGGAAACACAAAAGAGATCAGGTGAGTCAAGATCCGAAAGCAGAGTGAAGAGGTGAGTTTTCAGCCTGGATTTGAAAAAGGGCCAGAGAAGGTACCTGATATACAGACTCAGGTAGTTTGTTTCAGGCATAAGGAGCAGCAAGGTGAAAGGAGTGAAGTCTGGAGTTAGCAATAGAAAAGGGCACAGATAGAAGCAATCTGCCACAAGAGCAGAGCTCCCGAGGAGGCGTGTAGGGAGAGATAAGAAAGGAAAGGTAGTGTGGAGCTGCAAAGTGAAAGCTCTTACAGGTCAGCAGGAAAGGTTTGAACTGGATGTGGAAACGTATACGAAGCCAATGAAGAGACTTGAGAAGAGGGGCAATATGAACATTACGAGGCTGGCGGAAGATTAACTGCGCAGCTGAGTGTTGAACAGATTGAAGGAGAGAGAGATGGTTCAGTGGGAGACCAGCAAGGAGTCGGTTACAATAGTCAAGACAGGAGGTGATTAAGATCCCCTTATCCGCCTGGAGCTTGAGTAATGCCTTCATCACCGGCGGAAACAGTGGGTATACGTAGATCAGACCCACATCCCAGCTCAAGAGGAAGGCGTTGGAAGTCAGCCTGTTCCTGGAGACTATGCGAGAGCAAAAGCGACCCACCTGAGCATTGTGTGGCGTGGCAAAGAGATCCACGATCAGAGTGCCCCACTCCCGAAAGATGTGCGCCACCACTTTCCTGTGAAGGGTCCACTCATGGGGCTGGGGGACCCAATTGAGATGGTTTGCCAGCGTGCTGAGCTCTCCATGCATGGATTGCTGCAAACTTACAGAGGCGAGGCACAGGAAGTACAAACCCATGTCCCCTTGCTTGTTACAGAGCATCATCACTTGACTATTGGTCTGAATTAGGCAACCTGGTTGGCCACGTGTACCTGAAAGGCCTTAAGGGCATTCGCAATTGCCCACAGCTCCAGTAAGTTGATCTGGTGCAGGCTCTCCTGCTCCAACAAGAGGCCCTGCATCCAGAGGTCATCCAAGTGCGTACCCCAGCCCAATTTTGGCACATCAGTGGTACGCATTATGCAGGATGGTGTCAACGGAAATGGTAGACCACGGAGCGAATGCTGTGATTCTAGCCACCACCGCAAGGATTCCATGAGGGACAGAGCAACCGTCGCCCTGTCCCAGAGACGGCCCTTGGCTTGTCGCCAGAGTGCTTAGAGTCCACTGAGCAGGGCCATTGGGGTCATGTGGACCATGAAGACCACGTGATCCAGCATGTGCAGCATCCCCCGTGCCATGGTGTGCTGCCTTTGAGAGACGGCAGAGACCACCTCTGTGAGCCACTGCAAACAGCCCACCGGGAGAAAAGCCCAGCTTGCATGGTATCTAGGAGGACCCCGATGAAAACACATACAGAAAGGCATTCATCAGCCAAGGCTGAGCCTGCTCGACCAGGCCCTCAGACATTCTCTCCCGCTTGCAACTGTAGATACTCACCATTTTGGCATCGGTGGGTGAGGCCATCAGGTCCATCATGGGCTCCCCCCACTTGCGGACAATGCTCCAGAACACAGAGTTCTCCAGGGACCACTCCCCGGGATCCAGTTGGTGGTGACTGAGAAAGTCGGCATGCATGTTGTCTGTCCCAGCCATGTGGGCCACCAATAGCATCTGAAGATGAACCTCAACCCACCAAGAGGACCCACTGCCTCTGCCAGACCTACACTTCCCTGGCTATGTCACCACGGTTGCATTATCCAAGAAAACTCATACCGCCTGATATTGGAGTAGGGGTTGGAAATTCTGTAGAGCTAGAAAAAACACCCAGAGCTCTAGGCAATTTATGGACCAAGCACTCTCCTCCTGAGACCATTGTCCCTGAGCTCTTGGGAGTGGCAATTTGCTCCCCACTCAAGAAGGCTGACATCAGTGGTGGTCACCACACACTCAGGCAGTTCCAACAGCATGCCCGCCCTCATCTTGATTGGGTCTAGCCACCCAAGCTCTCCTTTGCCTCAGGAAGGCAACGCAACTTCCTCCACAGCGAATGTTTCTGCAGAGACCAATGGGCCAACAAGGCCTACTGAAGTGGCCACATATGCGCCCTGGCCCAGGGGACCAGATCCAGCATCGCCGCCATTGACCCCAGAAGCTGTAGATAGTGCCTCGATGAGAGAGAGTGCATCCTACAAAAAGACCGCACTTGTATCCAAATCTTCTGTGTGGTCCAGGGGCAGAGAGACAAGCCCCCTCCTGAACTGAAATCTGGCCCAGAGGTAGGTTAAATCCTGGGTGGGCTCCAAGAAACTCTTGCTGTAGTTGATCACCTACCTCAGGTATTGGAGGTACATCACACAAGCTGTCGTCTCCCGACTCTCACAAGCCGACTTTTCCCGAATGAGCCAATTGTTTAAGTAGGGATGCATCAAAACATCCTCCTGACAAGAGCTCAGCCACCACCACTACCATCACCTCGGTAAAGGTATGTGGAGCCGCTGCCTGACCAAATGACAGGGCTTGAAATTGGAACTGACCCATGGGAATCACAAATGGGAGGTATCACTGATGGTCTAGCTGGATTGGAATGTAAAAAGGTAGGCCTCAGAGGTCTAGGGCTAGGAAACTCATCTTTTCTCACTGCCACTATAACAGAGCACAAAGTCTCCACCCAGAAGTGTGGTACCCACAAGGCTCAATCAACGTGCTTGAGGTCCAGAAAAACACATTCGTTCTCGAAAACCATAAAATAAATGAAGTAGCATCCGAGTCCGTGCTAAGCTGGAGGCACCTCGGCCACCACACGGACCTGGATTAGTCATTCGAGCTTGTCTTTGGCTGCCAGAGTTTTGCAGGGGGACAGCATAAAGGTATCAGAGGGCAGACGCCCCAACTCCAGGGCATACCATTCTTGAATCACCTCCTGCACCCAGTGGTCTGACATGATTTAGACTCAAACGGATTAAAATGTTTGTAAGCATCCACTCACTGGAACCATCTCTGCCATGTTTCATTGGGACTTTTTGGAGCCTTCAGGAGGTCCCTGCAAAATAGCCTCTACCACCTCCCTGGCCCCCTCAAAAGGGTTGTCCCCTGTATGGGAAGCGAGCCCACTGAAAAGGAGCATATTGCGCTGCTCTGAACCTCTGAAAATCCCGGAAATGACCTCTAGCCGAAGCAGTCGGCTTTGAGGTCTTAGGCTTATCCTCCGGCAGCTGTGGGGCCTTGGACTCTCCCAAGTCCTTTACGAATTTCTCCAAGACCTCCCCAAAGAGGAATTTCCCCTTGAAGGAGATCTTACTAAGCCAACCTATTGCAGGAGACATAACAAATGGTGCACTGACACCACGGATGCCATACTCTTGGCCAAAGCACACACCAAGTCATACAGAGCATCAGCCAGATATGTAGACCCAGTTTCTAGTTTGGCAGCCGCTGATAACACTGGTGAACACAATTTTTGTCAGAGACCCGCTCTGACTTGTTTCATATGTAATTTTCCCATTGTTTACAAATATGGTATCAGAATTTTCTATCACCAGGAGATATCATCTAATAAAGTGTGTACATTACTGTAAACTAGCCGTTACAGTTTTGTTTCAGTAAAAAAAGGTTGAATACGAAAAATTCCATCATAATTATTATTGTATGTTGTCAGCCACAACCAAAAATACTGAGTCATGTAGTTTATAATATAATTAATTAACCGGGCCCCTTGCCCTACTGGTCCAGCTGATACAAGCAGAAAACGCTGAGTCATGTATTGTCGCCGCGCCTCCGGCCCGGGCCGATAGCCAGTAAGCAGGAGGGCGTCGCCTTATTGCCCTCTTCGAATAATGTCCCTAAATATGGCTGCCAGCTAGGACTGCTGGGAAATGTAGTTTACTTATTCTTTAGAGCAAATAGTGTGACCACACGGTGTTAGGCGAAAAACAGAATATTTTTATTTTTCGGGATTTCCCCCTCGCATCAAATTCAATAGCACTGAACATAAATTGGATACGTCTCCAAAACAAAGAATAAAGTCCAACAGGTTGTATTCACAGAGTTGGTCACTTTTAACAGCAGTTAACTTTGGTACTAGGAACTGGCTTACAAAGCTCAGGCTGTTAACTTTTTCCAAGGTAACTCAACTTTCATAAGAAGACTGTTTTTCTCACATTTTCTTTCATAAGGAGGCACACAGCTTCTAAAATGCCCAGTAAGTTTTGTTTCTCTTCAGAGCATTGAAGAAATCACATTGGCTTAAAACTTCTGGTTAGTTTTTCTTGCTGTGTCTTTCAGCTTCATACAAATAAGCTTTGCTCTACTTTAAACACTCATTCTTTTACATGTGCTTAGGCTCAGCACATCTCAAACTCATTAGCTCTGCAATATGAGCACTGCATTTCCTCAGACTCACTTTCATATGGTTCAATGCAGCTTTCTATCTCCATCTCTTCAATGGACTCATTGCAGCTATTTTCAGGTGGAACAGGGTCATAGAGCTTACTACTCTGCTTCTGCAACAACTCATTCAGCTTTGCTAACAAGAGTTTCTTTTGCTCTATCTCAGCAGAGAGACTTTGGCTAGGGAACACAGAAAAGCTATTTTCTCTACCTTTGCAGCTTAGCTGGCTAGCTGAGTTGCTTCCCCCACTAGGAACTGACTCTTTCAGCTTTCTTTCATGCAGGGACTTTGAAACACGCACTTGCCTTGACTCTGAGCCTCTCAGCTGTTCCAATCCTTCCTGCTCTGTGCCATGCTGCCTTCTCTCTTCATACAATTGCCTTTCTCCTGGCAGTTTCCCTTTTAGCTGTGTCTGCCTCTGATCTGCTCCTCTCAGATCCAACTGCTCGTCTCTGCTCCTGGTTCCAGCTGCTCTTGTGCTGCTCGTTCCTGCTGCTCTTCTCCTCGTTCTATCAGACTGCTCAAACACTGCAGTTTTAAACTGATCCTTCCTAGGGACCACACCCTTCTCCCAGCCCACATGGTAGC
Organism: Ichthyophis bannanicus; assembly: GCA_033557465.1. NCBI lineage: Eukaryota > Metazoa > Chordata > Amphibia > Gymnophiona > Ichthyophiidae > Ichthyophis > Ichthyophis bannanicus. Next base: position 702,970,936 of record CM066036.1, read on the forward strand.
TGTTAGGACTCAACCTAGCTCTGACGTGCTGAAGTGGGCGGGGCTTGATACTGGCTGCACTCTGACTCAGAGGTTTGTGGTTGCTAGGGAAACCCTGTTTGCTACTATTTTTAAAGGAACAGGATTCACTTTCTTGCCACTCCATGTCCCCTGAACAGCCTTCATCATCACAGTATTGGTATGCTTTCTGTCACCGTCAGCGAGTGTGTTAATCGTCCAGATTCATTTTGCTACATTTGCGGTGAGGTTACTTTTAAGAAGCAGAGAAGACGTTTTACTCTGCTTGTTAAGCTGTGTCTGCTGTATTACCTGTGTCAGACTCCTAACAGGTTGGGTAAAGGGTGTTCGACACATGAATTTTGCTGTTCCAATGATCTGGAGGGAACCAAGAGATCACTTGACAGATTGCAGACATTACTTCAAAATCAAAACACACTGTAAATTACCCAAATTTACCATCTGCCATGAGGCCTGAGCCTCACTGTCAAGAATTGCCGGTGCCAAAACCTCCAGAAAATCTTAGTGAATGAGGATGAAGAAAAAGAAGAACCAATGAATGCTGATGACCTTGACGATGATGGTGATACTGTAATGCAGGATCCAAGCTTTGAGGCATCCAGTTCCTCTTCTGAACCACACTTACTGGACCAAGGCGATTTGAATGATCTCATCAGAGATTTGAATCTTTCAAAGCGACAAGCAGAACTGTTAGGGTCACAATTGAAAGGCTGGAATCTTCTTCAGAAAGAAACCAAAGTGTGCACTTTTAGAAATAGGCATACCGAGTTTGTGGATTACTTTGCCTTTGAAGATAGAATTGCTTTTTGTTGTGAAGTTAAATCCCTGATGGAAACACTTTGTCCGGATTATAGAACAGAGGATTGGCGACTATTTATTGAATCTTCTAAATATAGCCTAAAAGCTGTGCTTATCCACAATGGAAATATTTCACCATCAGTTCCAGTAGCTCATGCCGCCAATATGAAAGAAACTTACAGCAGTATGCATCTCCTGCTAACAAATATCAAGTATGAAGAACACAAATGGAATATTTGTGGCAATTTAAAAGTAATTGCCCTCTTGCTTGGACAACAGCTTGGTTGGACAAAGTATTGTTGCTTTTTTTTTTCAAAACTTTATTTAGAACCATCAACGGTAAACAACAAGTACATAGCACACAGAAAATCACCACTCTCTGGGGTTAGCTCTTATCCCCAGGAGCCATACCCATTGACGGTTACATGGATTTTTCAAAGTATAATAACCCACACCCCCTTCCCCCCACCCCCTCCCCTCCCCTCCCCCCACCCCCCTCCCCCCCCATACATGTCAAAGCCACACAGGACCATCTGGAGGTTCCGCCTGTCCCCCGAATAACAAAACAATAGATAAGGGTGTTAACAACCCAACTGCAAAACTGTATTACGAGTCCGGGCACTCAGATTTTGAATGTATGGGTCCCAAATTAGCAAGAAGGCGGACCATCGCTGGACGTGGCCCCGGGCAGCGCTACACTCCAGGAGCATAAGCTGATGGAAAGAGTTCCGCCACTCCCAAAAAGAGGGAGGGCGGGTCTCCCTCCATCGCCGCAACAAAGGTCCCTTACCCACCAGACATGCCTTACGCACCAGCCAGCGACCCCACTTCCCCCTCGGAGAGGCAAGGGCCAGAACATCCAAGACCACCAAGGCTGCATCCCACTGAATAGGTTGTCCCAGCAGATCGGCCATGTACAGGGCAATCCTCCGCCAATAAGGGCGAAGCCTGCGGCAGCCCCACCACATATGTAACAAGGTCGCCATGGGCGCCGCACACCGCGGACAACCGCCATCCACAGTCAGGTGGCAACGAAGGGCCCTCCGCGGTGAGAAGTGGATCCTGGTAAGACATTTAAATTGTATTTCCCGCCAACGAGCCCCCTCCACCAGGCTCACCGCGCGCCGTAGGGCCGCCAAAATAGTGCCCCGGGGGATTTCCCGCCCCATTTCTGCCCCCCAAGCCCGTTCGACTCTGCAGTAGTCTGGGCGCTGGCGAAGCTGCTCCAACCGGAGGTGAAAACCCCGGATCGACGGTCGTGTCGAATCATCCAGGCCAAAAAAACCCCATAAGCTGGACCGAGCGATCGCCATGTAACTCCTCTCCTGGGAGGGAGGCCACATAATGGGCCACCTGCATATATGCAAAGAAATGATGAGGCCGCAAGTCGAACTCGCGGGAGAGCACAGAAAAGGGTTTGATCCTCCCGGACAGGTCTACCACGTTCCCCACACTATGGGCACCTTTCTCCCCCCAAAAACGAAAGGCCGCGGTCTCCGTCCCCGGGGTAAAGTTGGCATTGCCCCGAAGGGGCAGCCAACTTGATGCCTTCCAATTACGGCCCCAATAGGTGTTCAACTGCCGCCAGGTCTTACGGACCGGGAGCAGCAACACACTCTCAGCTAAGTGGGTGGCCCACTGGCTGACCTCCAGGTGCAAGAGGGCCCGCAAAGAGTGGGGCGCCACATATTCCTCCTCCAAGGCCGTGGGTGTATAAAAGTCAGTGCCACCTAGCCAGTCCCCCAAATGGCGCGCCTGGCAGGCCAAGGCATAAGCTCCGAGATCCGGGAGCCCCCACCCCCCATTGCGCATCCTCCCCACCAGCCAACTGTAGGGGACACGAGCTCTCGCCCCCCCCCAGAGGAGGCCCCGAAATGCCACCTCAAAAAGCCGGGCATCCCTCCGGAGGAGCCAAACAGGGAGGGTCTGCAACCAGTACAGGATCCGGGGCAAGAGCACCAGTTTAATCGCCGCAATCCTTCCCAATAGGGACAAGGGGAGAGGCTGCCAGGCCTGCACCTGGGCTCGCACCTTGGTCAGCATTCGCTGCAGGTTGCACCTATACAATCGTCCTGGATGGCAAGGCAATACAATCCCCAAGTATACAAATTGATCCCCGGCCCATCGAAGAGGGAAGCCCCCCGGCCAACTACCCCGAAGGCTCCCCAACACGTCCATGGCCTCAGATTTGTCCCTGTTAATACGTAGCCCCGCAAATTGTCCAAAGGTTCGGAACTCGTCTAAAAGAAGCGGCAAGGAGTCTGTTGGCGCGAGTAAATGTACCAACAGGTCATCTGCAAAGGCAGATATCTTAAATTCATGAGCGCCCATTCTCACCCCCCTTATGGAACGCATACCCGCCACTCTCCGCAGGAGAGGATCCAACGACAGGACAAAAAGGAGAGGAGAGAGGGGGCAGCCCTGACGGGTCCCCCTTTGCAAAGTAAACCTCTCTGATACCACCCCATTACAAAGTATCGCCGCCGTCGGATCGGCGTACAGGCTCGCAACCATACTACAAAATAAAGGCCCGAGACCATAGCGTGGAAGGATGTACTGCAAATATTGCCAATCCACCCGATCGAAGGCCTTTTCCGCATCAAAACTAACAAGCAGTGAGGGCAACTGTCTATGCTGGACCCACTCCAGGGACGCCACAATCTTGCGCAGATTGCGAACTGCGTATCGCCCCTTCACGAACCCAACCTGACAATCATGCACCAACAGCCCCAGAAACTCCGCCAGGCGGTCTGCCAAAACCTTGGCCATCAATTTAAGGTCAAAATTGAGTAGTGAGATAGGACGATACGAAGTCGCGGAGAGGGGATCCTTCGCCGGTTTAGGAATAAGGACAATATGAGCGTGATTAGCTCCCCAGCGAAAGTATCCCTGCCGTGCCCTCTGATTATGCACGGCAGCCAGCGTTGGGGAGATCAAATCGTTAAGGATTTTGTAAAATTCCGCACCAAGCCCGTCGGATCCTGGGGATTTATAACAGCTGGCCTTGGAAATAGCCCCCTGCAGCTCAGCCACCGTTATCGGCTGCTCCAACTGCGCTCTTTGCTCCGCGGTCAAGCGCGGTAACTCCAAAGCCCCCACATACTCCTCCATCTGCGTATGGGAAGGTGACTCCGCAGTATAAAGGGTCTGGAAAAAGGAACGAAAAACCCGCACAATCTCCGAGTTCTCCCGGTGTAACACCCCCGAATCATCCCGCAAACCCGGCACCAGTTTGGAGCCCCTAGGTCCCCGGAGGCATCTGGCCAAGAGTTTCCCGGGCTTATCCCCATAACGGTAAAGTTGGTACCGGTAGTATAACACAGATTTCTTTGCCCGCTGGTGCAGAAGTTCATTCAATTCCGTTTGAGAGTCCCACAGCTGCTTTTTAAGCCCTGCGGTCGGGTTTTGAGCCCCTTGCCGCCGTAATCGCGTCACCAACTTCTCTAAACCAATAATACGTTCGGCCCTCAGTCTTCTCTTCCGGGCAAGGAACCCTATTATGTCCCCCCGCAGAACCACCTTTGCAGTTTCCCAGAGCAGTTCGGGGTCATCCTGGTGACCCCTATGATCAGCTTCAAATTCCTGCCAGCGTTGTTGAAGAAAGGAGCGAAATTGCGCGTCCCTATATAGTTCGAGCGGGAATCGCCACGTCGGGGGGCGGGGAGAGGTCCCAGTCCAATGGACGTCGAGCCAAACGAAAGCATGGTCAGATATCTCCATAGGCCCTATCTGCGCATCCGCCACTTTAACGAACAGGCCTGTAGAAATCAACAGGTAATCTATACGGGCACTAGTGCCATGAGCCCGGGATATATGCGTGTAATCCCGTTCGGTCGGGTGAAGCAGCCGCCAGGGGTCCACCAAGCCCAGTCGAGAGCATAAACGCCGCAGGGCCCGAACCGTCGCAGTTCTGTCTCTCTGCTCCCCCCCTTGGAAGTGTCAAGGTCAACATCCATGACCCCATTAAAGTCCCCCCCCAAAATCAGGGGGGACTCCGGCAATGTCTCGATCTTGGAGGCAAAGCGGGCAAAGAGGGGCAAGTCAAGTACATTTGGACAATACAGGTTGCCCAGGATAACAGGCCTCCCCTCAAGGACTCCCTGCACCAAGACAAATCTGCCAGTCGGGTCTACAAAATCCCGGACAACCTCCAGCCTCACCCGTTTATGAATCAGGAAGACTACTCCCCCCTTCTTCCCCTGAGCGGGAGCCCCCCAGACCTGTCCCACCCACTCCCGGCATAATTTTCGGTGTTCTTCAGCAGTCTGGTGGGTTTCCTGGAGCATTGCGATGTCCGCCTTCTGCCGTGCCAGAGCCTGGAGGACCTTAGCCCGTTTAATGGGGCTGCCCAGACCACATACATTCCAAGAAATAATCTTAAGCGGCATGTAATACAAAAGGAGGCTTATTATAAAACAGCATAAACCATACCTTTTCTGAGGAAGGGACCCCCCCAGCCTGAGGTCCTCCCCTCTTCTTCACCAGGAAATTCCCTCCCGTCGTCCACCCCTCCATTAGTCCCTGAAAATACTGCTCACCTCCTACACCCCCTCCCCCTTCCTCCCTCCCCTGCCCACCCTTCCCCACCCCCCCACCCTCCCCCCCCCTCCCCCCCTCCCACCCACCCCCCCCCTCCCCCTCTCCTCCCCGCTCCCAACCCTCATCCCATCTACCATCCTCCTCCCCTTCTCTAAGTATTCCTAGATGCGTAAGGGACCCCCTCACCCCTCCATTATACCAGCCCCGTTACACTCCCCCCCCACTCGCCCCCCCGGCAAGCCACCCCCAACTACTCGGGCCATTCCTCACCCGCCCCCCACACCTCTGAAACACAGCCAACCCCCCACGTAGCAATAGCTTGAGCAGGCCTCATCCTCCACCCTCCCCCACCCCAGTTACCATCACCATCACGTTAAAGTCCATAATGGAAACTCCGGGCTTGTTCCGCACTTCGGTAGTCCTCCCCTCCGGACCTCAAGTCTCGGCTGCCACTGCAGCCCTCCGCCGTATCTCTTCCACGTAGGGCGTTGCTGCTGTCGCGGAGTCAAAGGACCGACGGGTCCCCCCATGAGTAAAGATCAGCCGGGCAGGGTATTGCACAATAAATTTGATATTATTGTCTATCAGAACCTGGCACAAAGGTCCATACTCTCGTCGCCGCTGGCCCAGAGCCGCTGAGTAATCCTGAACAACACGTAGCCTGGCATTGTCTTTCTGAATAGTCCCTTTCTTTCGCGCGGCCCGTAGGACTGCTTCTTTCTGTTGGAATCGCAGGAACCGTGCTAGAACCACTCTAGGTCGGCCCTCACTGGTTCTCCTAGGCCCGACCCGGTGTGCCCTCTCAATTTGGATTAAAGTGCCCTCGGGGTCGTTCTCCAGAATTTGTTTCACCAGGTCCTCTACGTAGGATTGTAGGTCCCGGTCCTCTATAACTTCCGGAACTCCAAGAAATCTCAGATTATTCCGGCGGGACCTATTTTCAAGGTCGTCTAGCTTGGCCTCCTGCCCCTGGAGTAACTTTTTCATCCGGGCCATCTCCTGTTGCAGCTCCAGCACGTGCTCTTCGGACCGCTCTATCCGGTGTTCCGCCTCCTGCAGTCGGCCGCCCAGGGCCTCCACTGAGGTTTGGATGAGGTCCATGCGGCCCCGCAGGTCGTCGAATTGCGCGGACAGCACCCCCGCCACGGCCAGGGAGATTTCGTCCACCATCCCCGCTGCAGCCCTGGCCTCTCCCTTCAGCGGCGAGGACTGTTCCCCCCCCCTTGGCGGTAGGGGGGTCTTCTCCCTCTCCACCCGACGGCCTCCCTTCGCCGCCATCTCCGAGGCCTCTGGTGCGCTCAAGTCCCCCCGAGCGCTGGAGAAAGAGTTTAGGTCTCGGGCCGCTATTCGCTAGAAGAAGGGGGGAGGGGAGCCCGTGTCACAGGCGTCGAGGTGCCGGGGGGCAAGGAAGGAGTCCCCAACTCTCGGGTGTCGAATGTAGTGAGCGGTCGCAATCCTCCAAGAGCCAAGGGCAGGGCGCAGGTCACAGACTCAGGAGTGCTGAGAGGAGGACACAAGTCACCGGCTCGGACTTTTCGGACAGGAGGCTCAGGTCTCAGAAACCGATGTGCCGGGGGGGGGGGGCCCAGAGTGCGTGGCAGAGGCTGTCGCGGGCCGGAGGCACAGTAGCAACAGGGCATCCGTCGAAGACCAGAGGCAGGGGGGGGGGTGCAGCTCGAACTCAGTGTGCCTAAGGCCAGGCTCAGGACCCAGACGTCCACGTGGTGAAGACAGAGAAGGGTATCAGGCCCGCGAGCCCTCTAGTGGGTGCTCTGATCTTCTGGTGGGCTGCTCTGCCCTCAAGGAGCTCTCAGAGAGGCTGGAAGGCAAGTGGTGCCCCCGATCCAGGCCCTGCAACAGCCCCCGGTCCCCTCAGCAGCTGCCGCATCGGCCCCACTCGCCGGGCCCGGCTGGTAGATACATGCGGGGGGGGGGGGGCAGGATACCGCAGTCCGAGGGCCGCCGCCGCTGGAATCACCCCCGCACCGCACCACCTCACCTCACTCACACCGCAGCCGCACTCCCCGCGCGGCGTCTGCCGCCGAAATCCAGGCCGCTCCGACCGCCGCTGGAATCACCCCCGCACCGCCTCACCTCACTCACACTGCAGCCGCACTCCCCGCGCGGCGTCTGCCGCCGAAATCCAGGCCGCCTCCAAGCATCATCTCTTCGGGGGAGGCGGAGGGCTCCGGGGCACCGGCCCCAATAGCGGCTTCTGCGGGGGGCCCAGGGGGGGCGAAGAACCCCGAATGCAGCCCCGATCACCGCATAAATCTGTGGTGGAGGGGTGAAGGGGCCCAGAGCCCGAGCAGCATGCGTCTGCTCCGGCTCACCGCATCACCGGAAGTGTATTGTTGCTTTTTGTGAGTGGGACAGCAGGGACAGGAAAAATCATTACATCCGGAAACAGTGGCCAAAGAGAACATCACTAGTCCCAGAACAGAAAAATGTTGCACATGACTCACTTGTGGAGCTGAATAAAGTATATTTACCTCCACTCCATATAAAGTTGGGTCTTATGAAGAACTTTGTAAAAGCCATGGATAGAAGTGGACTTGGATTTGCATATCTAAGAAAGACATTTCCACGAATCAGTAAGGCAAAGATCAAAGAAGGGATCTTTGTAGGACCTGATATTAGAAAACTGATGAAAGATGAAAACTTTGGACGGTCAGTTGAATGAAACTGAAAGAGCTGCATGGGAGTCCTTTAAGACTGTTTGCCGCAACTTCTTGGGAAATAACAAGGCAGACAATTACGCAGAATCAGTGGATACTCTACTGAAATCTTACCAGAAACTGGGATGTAAGGTGAAATTAGAGACTTACCTGCTAACTGTTGTTCCTTGAGGAACTCCAGTCTAGTCCCGGAATCTCTGGGGTTTTGCTCCTCCTCCAGCAGCTTGGAGACTGAGAAACGTCATCATCTTGATAACACTGGAATAAAGGCACAGGAACCGCCTCCTCACTCCAGTAACCTATTGACAAAGCAGACTCACCGGAGCAACAATTAAGTAGGAAATACTACTCACCAAAACCGTAACAACAACTTAACTAATAACTAGTAAAATAGAACAGTATGTCTTCTTTTGTTCTCCTTTTTATGTCATAATAGCTATTAACTAACTGCGTGGGTCCGCCCCCCTCGTGGAGGATTTGGACCCTATCAGAATCCCCATCTTATTGAAAACAACCCTCCCCCTTTCATGGACCCTAACCTTCACTGCTGCTCCACCAGCTTACCTGTGAAATCTCTCTCGCTTCAGGCTATAGTCCAAAAGAAATCACTAGGAAGGAACTCCAGTCTAGTCCCGTATCTCTCAAGGAACAACAATTAGCAGGTAAGTCTAATTTCACCTTCCTTATCGTCCCCCCCCAGTCTACTCCCGAACCTCTGGGGATGTAACAGAGCAGTGCAACAAAATTAACAGGAGGGACCTGCTAGACCAGCCTGAAGCACTCCTGATTCAAAACAGGTATCCCTCTCCACCTGAACATCTAGACGGTAATGCCTGACAAAGAAATTTAAAGATGACCAGGTAGCCGCCTTACAAATTTCAACCGCTGGCACAAAACTACTATACTCTGCCCATGACGTTGCTTGTGCTGTAGTCGAATGCATTCTAAGTCCCTCTGGCACCGATTGCCCTTCAAGAGATATATGTTGATGCTATCGCCTCTTTGAGCCATCTGGCAATGGAAGCTTTCGACACCGCTTCCCCTTTTCTTGTTCCCCCAAACAGAACAGTTTATCTGTTTTGCGGAAATGCGCCGTCTTTCGCAAATACCGTATTTACTCAAGTCTAATGCGCCATCGAATGTAATGCGCAACCCTATTGTGAACGGCTTGAATGTTAAAAAAATGTTTGCTGGTGATTGTAGTGTGCACCCCCCCTTAGTGCTGCTGTGCCCCCCGCACCCCCCCCCCCTTAGTGCTGCTTCGCCCCGTGCAGCCACCGCTTCTGCTTTTCACAGAGCAGCGGCTGCAATAAAGTTAAAAGGGATCCGGTGGCAAAGGCGGTTTCGGCAACGGCAAGGGTGGCTACAGAAGGCAAGAGCGGCTAGCGGCAAAAATGGCTTCAGTAATGGCAGGAAGGGCACCAGCAGCCTCGGTAATGGCGGCAACGGCAAGGGCGCCAATCGCTGCTGCGTTGTCTCTCTCACCTCGATGGAAACACCTTCTGCAGCACCTGCCCCTCTGACATCACTTCCTCGGGCGCTGCTGCAGAAGGAGTTCCCAGCCTCTGACAGGTTTCGTTTTGGCTTTCCTTTTAACTGGCACTGCGGAAGTCTCCTGTTCTCCCTCACTCTTGTCTCCTGCTCATCTTCAGCGCCACCGAGGTGAGAGAGACGTCGCAGCAGCAGCAATCAGTGCCCTTGCTGTTGCTGCCGTTACCGAGGCTGCTGGCACCCTTCCCGCCATTACTGAAGCCGTTTTTGCCACTGTAGCCACTGCTGCTGAAGCCGCCAGCGCTCTTGCCACCCTTGCCGTTGCCACTGGACCCCTTTTAACTTTATTGCAGCTGCTGCTCTGTGAAAAGCAGAAGCAGCGGCTGCATGGGGCGAAGCAGCACTAAGGGGGGGGGGGTGCGCGGGGCGAAGCAGCACTAAGGGGGGCCGGTGTAGAGCAGTTTGCCTTCCAATGTAAGGCGCCCTCGAATGTAATGCGCACTCTGAATTTAGAGCTTCTTTTTGGACAGAAAAGGTGCGCATTACATTCGAGTAAATACAGTACTTCTTTAAAGCTCAACGAACATCTAACAGATGTAACTTCCCCGCTGATGTACCCTCTCTGTTTTCCCCAAAAACAGATAGATACTACCTGGTTTAAATGAAAAGCTGACACTACTTTGGGTAAAAAGGACAGCACCGGTCTCAAGACCACTTTCGAATCACCAAAAACCAGGAAAGGCTTCCTACAAGACAAAGCCTGTAACTCAGATTCTTCGGGCCGAAGAAATAGCCACTAAAAACACTACTGAGTCAGGTCCTTTAACGACGCTCTAGACCAGCGATGGCGAACCTATGGCACGCGTGCCAGCTGTGGCACGCGAAGGCCTTGCAGCTGGCACGCGGGAAGGTCCGCATTTAAAAGGTCCCAAATTTAAAAAAAAAAAAAACCAAACAAACCGGCTGCTTCTGCCGCGGCAGCCTCAAGAGCTCTGCCGCGGGGCCCCCCCCCCCCTGCCCGGCAGAGCCTCCCTGCATCATCTACCTTCAAGTCGCAAAACGCGGGCTTCTTTCAGAGCCGCGAGAGTTTCCTTTCTCGCGGCTCTCCCGCGAGAAAGGAAACTCTCGCGGCTCTGAAAGAAGCCCGCGTTTTGCGACTTGAAGGTAGATGATGCAGGGAGGCTCTGCCGGGCAGGGGGGGGGCCCCGCGGCAGAGCTCTTGAGGCTGCCGCGGCAGAGCTCTTGAGGCTGCCGCGGCAGAGCTCTTGAGGCTGCCGCGGCAGAAGCAGCCGCTTTGTTTGGGTTTTTTTTTTTTAATTTGGGATGATAGGGGGGAAGGGGGTTTAGGACTGGTAATGGGCTATGGTGGGGAGGCTAAGACTGGAAATGGGCTGATGGGGGGGGGGGTTAGGACTGGTAATTGGCCATGGGGGGGCTAATACTGGAAATGGGCTGATGGGGGGGGGTTAGGACTGGTAATTGGCCATGGGGGGGGGGCTAAGAATGGAAAGGGGCTGATGGGGGGGGTAGGACTGCTAATTGGCCAGGGGGGGGGGGTTAGGACTGGTAATTGGCCATGGGGGGGGGGCTAAGACTGGAAAGGGGCTGATGGGGGGGTAGGACTGGTAATTGGCCAGGGGGGGGGGTAGGACTGGTAATTGGCCAGGGGGGGGGGGGTTAGTACTGTTAATTGGCCGGGGTAAGGACTGCTAAATGGCCATCTCCGGTCCAAAGACTGGAAATGGTATGAAGGGGGGGGGGTTAGTACTAGTAATGGGCCATGGGGGGTGCTAAGGCTGGAAGTGGGCTGGTGATGGTGATGGTGATTTGGGGGGGGGTAGGACTAGTAATGGGCTATGGGGGGGGGCTAAGACTGGAAATGGGCTGATGGGGGGTTAGGACTGGTAATGGGCTGATGGGGGGGTTAGGACTGGTAATGGGATAGGGGGGGGCTAAGACTGGAAATGGGCTGAGTGGAAGGAGGGCTTGAACTGCAAATAGCTGATGGGATTGGGGCTTGGAATGGAAATGGGTTGTGAGGGGGAGGGAGCTAGGACTGGAAATGGGTGAGGGGGGGCTAGGACAGGAAATGGGCTGATGGAGGGGCGAGAATAGGACTGGAAATTGGCTGTTGGGGGGGTGCTAAGATTGGAAATGGGCTGTGGTGGGGGTTTGGATTGAAATGGACTCATGAAGGGGCTAGAACTGGAAGTAGGCTCATGGGTGGCTTGGATTGGGAATGGGCTGAGTGGAGGGGAGCTAGGATTTGACATGGGCTGATGGTGGGGCTAGGAAAGGACTAGAAATGGGCTCATGGGGGGCTGGGTTTGGAAATGAGCTGATGGAGGGACTCGGATGGGACTGCAAATAGATGGGGGAGCTAGGACTGGAAATGGGCTTATGGGGGGTTAGGACTGGAAGTGGGTTGATGAGGGGGGGCTAGGACTGGTATTGGGTTGGGAGGTTGCTAGGACTGGAAATGGGTTGGGGGGCTGCTAGGACTGGAAATGGGCTGATGCAGGGACTAGAAGGGAATGGATGCTGGGTGAGGCTGGAACTAGAAGGGAGCTGGTGTTGGGGGAGGATTAGAATGGGATGGGGCTGGGAGAGTAAAATGGAGAGGGGAAAAATATTTTGTGTGGGAGGGATAAAAAATCTACAATTGGCCGGGTATTGGGAGAATAAGTGGGGATTGAGGATGGAGGGGTAAATTTTGAGTAGATGAAATAGGAATGAGGAAAGAGCAAAAGGAGAAAGATTAGTATGTTAAAGCAGATGTAGAGAGAGAATGGAAAAAAAAAACCAAGAAGACAGAAGAAAGGACAAATGGACAGCAGATGGAGAGTTAGGAGAAGACACGAAGAAACCAGAAGAAAGTGGCTGGAGCAATTGCAACTGAAAAAAAATGCACAAAAGGTAGAAAAATATCTCTTTATTTTGAATTTATTAACTGGAATATGTCAGCTCTGGGAAATGTGCATCATTAATTTTTGCGCTTTGTTTAGTACAAGAGGAAATTAATTTATAGTTTTATTTCTACAGTGTTGTTGTATATTCCAAGTTTGGCTTTTGGGGTTCCCAGTTTAATTATTGTCTTCCTGTTTTTAAATTGTGATTCCTTGTTTGGTGATGGTCTGTTCTGCATGTGTAACTGAGCTGAGGTATTCTGTTTATATAATTCCTATTTGACATTGCCACTTGTTCTTTCCCCAGTAGGTCATGTATTGTTGTTCTCTGAAATGTATTGGTTTAATATTTGCAGTGTTGCCTTTTGATAGTTAGGGTATGGTGCTTTGTGAGTCCTGGTAGTACTGTTAGGATACGGCGGGTTTGCTATGGGTTCTAAATGGGCAGCGTTTGTAGTAGTTCCTAATGTGCCTGGCGGTTGGTACTGGATTATAGTAATGTAGAAACCTTTTAGTCTTTCTTTATCCATATACTCATTAAGAGGCATGTTTACTAAAAGTTAGTGTATGGTAACATTATGCAAATATTTATGCAAATGAGGCACCTTATGCAAATGAGGCTTTAATGGACGTGCTGGCACTTTGAGGAAATTCTTTGGTTTTGTGCGGCAGTTTGGGCACTCGGGCTCAAAAAGGTTAGCCATCACTGCTCTAGACAAAGGTTCAAAGGGCTCACGCACCAAAGACTCCAGTACTAAATGAAGATCCCATATCGGTACTAGCTGCCTACATGGCGGTCTCTAAAGAGACACTGCCCTCAAAAAACGCTTGATATCTGGATGTCCTCCCATGCCTCTCAATTTATTTTACCTCTATAACAGGAAAGCACCGCCAACTGCACCCTTAAGGATGCAGCCACTAAACCTTTCTCAAATCCGTCTTGCAAGAAAGCTAGAACCTGTGGAACCGAAGATTTTAACGCTTCAATCTTCCTGTCCACACACCAAGCTTCAAATACGCTCCAGATATGCACATACGCTAACGAAGTTGATCTCCGCCAAGCCTTCAACAAGGTGGAAATCACCGCTGCGGAGTATCCTCTCGCCATCAACTCACCCTTTCAAGAGCCAAGCCGTAAGCGAGAACCGATTCACCTGAGGCATTAGCAGTGAACCCTGAAATGACAGGTCCCGCCGACACGGAAGATGCCATGGTTTCCCTACTAGAAGCCTCATCAGATCCGCATACCAAGGATGTCTTGGCCAATCCGGCGCTATTAATATTACCTGCCCTCTGTGAGCCTCTATGCGTTGCACCACATGACCTATTAGCACCCAAGGTGGAAACATGTACAGGAGTTAATCTTGCGGCCAGGGCTGTATGAGAGCGCCTAAGCCCTCCGACATCCTCTCCTTTCTTCTACTGAAGAAACAATTGGCCTTTGCTGACTGGAACGTCGCCATGAGGGCCATTACTGGCGTCCCCCAGCGGCGTACCAGGCTTTCGAACACTTGCGGATGGAGAACCCACTCCCCTAGGACCACCTTTTCTCGACTTAGAAAATCGTCCTCCACATTTTCCACTCCTGCCACATGTGCTGCCGATAACGCCAGCAGGTGCATCTCGGCCCACTCGAACAACTGTTCGGCCTCGGTTTCCAGCAGCATACTGCTGGTGCCTCCTTGCCGGTTGATGTAGGCTACTGTGGTTGTGTTGTCGGAAAACATCCGAATGGCCTTCCCTTGAAGACAAGGCTGAAACACTCAGAGCTAGAGTTATTGCCTGCAACTCCAACCTGTTGATCGACCAGACCTTTTCCCGATCGGTTCACTGCCCTTGGGAAAATTGTCCTTGGAAGTGAGCTCCTCAGCCGGATAGGCTGGCATCTGTTAAAGGTATCCAACACGGTAACTCCAACGGCATTCCCTTTTTCAGATGCTCCAGACACAACCACCATTGAAGAGCCCGACGTGTCTCTGGCATACAGGGTAGTACGTGATACAGATGGTCCTCCTGGTGTGACCACCATCTGAGTAATGCTCTCTGCAAAGGCCTCATGTGGGCTCTCGCCCACGGAACCAACTCGAGTGTCGCCACCATGGTACCAAGCAACTGCAGATAATGCCAGGCTGTAGGATTTCTTCTGTCCAGAAACCTGCGGACTAGCTTTCTCAATCCTCATACCCGCTGCTGCAGCAGAAACACTCTTCCTACGTTTGTATCGAAGAGAAGCACCCAGGTATTCCTGGTTCTGCGATGGTTCCAACCTGCTTTTCGTCATATTGACTACCCATCCGAGACACTGTAAGAATGCCATCACTCTGGCTGTAGCCGCCTCGCTCTCGGCTCTGGACTTTGCCCGGATCATCCAATCGACCAGATAGGGATGTACCAGCAATCCGTCCCTTCGTAACGATGCTGCTACCACCACCATCACCTTGGTGACGGTTCGTGGAGCCATAGCCATTCCAAACGGTAACGCCCGGAATTCAAAATGTCCCATCGGCACCGCAAATCTTAGAAACCTCTGATGTTCCTGACGAATCGGGATGTGCAGATAAGCCTCCAACAAATCCAGGGACGTCAGAAACTCTCCTTTTCTTATGTCTACGATGACCGGTCTTAAGGTCTCCATACGAAAATGCGACACTCGGAGACAGCAATTTACTCTCTTGAGATCCAAAATTGGCCGGTAGGTTCCTTTCTTTTTCGGCACTACGAAGTATATGGAGTACCGACCACATCCATACTGGTCTGGGGGTACCGGTATCACTGCTTTGAGAGATAACAGCTTTTCTAAGGTCTCCCACACTGCTTCGCACTTGGATCATGCTTTGCACGGAGATTGGACGTAAGAATCTGTCACCGGCCGTTGAAACTCCAACGCATACCCTTCTCGGATAACCTCCAGTACCCACTGATCTGACACGATTTTGATCTAGGCAGGATAAAACTCTCGTAAAACGACCTCCTACAGGTAGCTCTCCCATCTGGGTCCTCCTGGCTTCATTGTGACTTTCTAAGATTCGAGGCCGAAGAGGTGGCAAAACCTCTGCCCGCTCCTCCAAACCCCTGATTCCTATAGGGGAAACGTCCTCTTTGACCCTGACTGAACCATGGGGACCAAAAACGGCAGAACTCGGTTGGTCCTCTGGATGTCGGAACCGACCGCCCCTGCTTTTGTTTGTCCTCCGGCAGCCTTCCACCCTTGGACTCTCCTAAATCCTTCACCAGTTTATCCAAATCTTCTTACCCATCCACCGCAACCAACATGCAGCTAACCTTACCTTCCAGCTCTATCCTCCTGGCCCTACTGGCTTCTTGGGTCCCTATCTTTTCCCATGCACTAAACCCTGGCATCAACTACATCCCCATGCTCCACAACACTGGAAGAAGAGGATTTGAAACCCCGCACCACACAAATACAAAACTTGATACACGCCAGTCACACCTCCTACACATCCCCTTACAGAGCCTCAACAAGATCCAATCTGAAAAACGCAACCAACATTCCCGACTCAGATGCGCACTTGTAAATGCCAGATCCATACGATCAAAATGGCCCATAGCCATCGATCTTATATCCTACCACAACCTCGACCTACTAATGATAACCGAGACATGGCTATCCTCCTGTGACAATGTCATCCTCAACCAAATGACACCCCCAGGATACTCCCTATATGCCTGCCATAGAGCCAATCAAAGGGGAGGTGGTACTCTCATTCTTGCCAAATCCTCACTCCAATTTAGACTAAGTAATACTACGAGTACAACACACAGACACGATTTCCATAACAAATGACACCTGTACTATTAACCTACTATACCGAGCTCCCACTCCATCACTGGATGACCTTCCCTCCATAATCAGTACGACACTAAGAGGTAATTAGGTCTTACCTGCTAATTATTGTTCCTGAAGGAACGACAGTCCAGTCCCTTTACTTTACTTCAGGGTTACGCAACCCTTCCAGCAGCTTGGAGGCTGAGCCCAACCTTTTTGGGGTGGAGCGGAATATATACCACTGGTACCACCCACTCACTCCAGTAGACTACTGTAAAAGCAGACTTAACAAACCTATATAACTGTGACAACAGAAATGAACAAACTCAAGTCACAAACCCTATAATATAACTATTCCTTTTTCTTTTTTTTTTTTAAACAGGGATAGGAAGTAGGAGCGGAGGACAAGGGGGGGAGGTAGGAGAATTGCTACCGCGTGGGCCTACCCTCCCCCTTGCCCCAGCAGCGCAGCCTGAATCCGTCCTCGGGCCGTAGACCCGCCCCTAGGACACGTCCGGAATGGCTAAAGAGCTAGGGAGGGGAATAGGGACTGGACTGTCGTTCCTTCAGGAACAATAATTAGCAGGTAAGACCTAATTACCTCTTCCTTATCGTCACTCCAGTCCAGTCCCTTTACTTCAGGGAAGTACCAGAGCAGTACCCGCCCGGGTGGGATTCGCCATTCCGGAACGTAGCACTGCCTGCGCAAACCTTGAGTCCGCCAAGCTCTGCACGTCCAGCCTGTAGTGCTTGGTGAAGGAGTGCAGCGAGGACCAAGTTGCTGCCCTACAGATATCCAAAGGGGGAACGAGGCTGAACTCCGCCCAAGAGGTAGCCTGTGCTCGCGTTGAGTGAGCGCGCAGGCCCCCTGGGACCTGTTTCCCCTTGAGGATATAGGCGGAGGCGATCGCCTCCCTGATCCACCTTGAAATTGAGGCCTTGGCCGCCGCCTCTCCCTTGTGAGGCCCTCCGAACTGCACAAAGAGTCGTTCTGATTTCCGGAAGGGCGCCGTGCGAGAGAGGTAACGCTTCAAGGCTCTGGGGACATCGAGCAGATAAAGCTTACTATCTCCTCCTCCCGGTCCCTCCGGAGAGAGAGTTGGGAGAGAGATGGACTGGTTAACGTGAAAGGGAGAGATCACCTTAGGCAAAAATGAAGGGACCGTCCTAAGGACTACCTTATCTTTGAGGAAGGACAGAAAGGGAGGTCGAGCAGACAGGGCCTGTAACTCGGAGACTCGTCTAGCTGAGCAAATGGCCACCAGGAACACCGTCTTCAAAGTTAGGTCCTTCAAGGAGGCCTTTTTCAACGGCTCAAAGGGTGCTGCGGCTAGAGCATTTAGTACTAGGTTTAGGTCCCAAGGAGGGATGACCGATCTTCGTTGCGGTCGGAGCCGCCTGACCGCTTTCAAAAACCTGACAACGTCCGCATTGGCTCCCAAAGCTTTTCCGCCCACTTTGCCCCTATAGCAAGCGATGGCCGCCAGCTGTACCCTCAAGGAGCTGTGGGCTAGACCCTTGTCGAGACCCGCTTGCAAAAATTCCAGCACCTCCGGGACCGAGGCTGACAGAGGATTCTTCCGGCGCTCCGTACACCATGCCTCAAAGATACGCCAAACTCTTACATAGAAGAGACAGGTGGAGCGTTTCCTCGCGCTTAACATGGTTGCGATTACTGCCGGCGAATAGCCGCGCTTCAAGAGCCTCGCCCTTTCAATAGCCAAGCCGTAAGCGAGAATCGATCCACGTGCGGCATCAGAACCGGTCCTTGTTTGAGTAGGTCCTTCCTGACGGGAAGGCGCCAGGGCGGTCGGCGATCATCCTTACCAGGTCCGCATACCAAGGGCGACGAGGCCAATCCGGGGCAATGAGGACTACTAGGCCCCGGTGAGCTTCCACCCGCTGGAGGGTCTTCCCGATTAGGGCCCAAGGGGGAAAGGCATAAAGAAGACCCTCCGAGGGCCACCTTTGAGACAGGGCGTCTAGGCCCTCGGACATCCTTTCCTTCCGCCGGCTGAAGAATCGGCTTACTTTGGCGGATGTGAACCGCGCCATGAGGTCCATGACTGGGGGACCCCACAGGGCTACTATCTGGTCGAAGATCTCCTGATGCAGCTCCCACTCGCCGTGGTCTATCCTGTACCTGCTGAGGTAATCGGCCATGATGTTGTCCGTACCGGCCACGTGCTGCGCCGAAAGCGCTTCCAGGTGAACTTCCGCCCACTTGAACAGGGAGTCCGCCTCCTTTTCCAATGCCGGACTGCTGGTGCCGCCCTGGTGATTGATGTACGCCACAGCCGTGACGTTGTCGGAGAGAACGCGAATCGCTTTTCCTAGTACCGAGGGCTGGAGAGCCTTGAGTGCCCGGACGACGGCTCTCAATTCCAGACGATTGATAGGCCATGAGGCTTCCACTGCCGACCACCGCCCCTGGACAAACTGATCCTCGAAATGAGCTCCCCAGCCTGCCAGGCTGGCATCTGTCGTCAACAGCATCCACTGAGGAGGCTCGAGGGGCATTCCGCGACTCAAGTTCCTTGGGCACCTCCACCAGCGGAGAGAGTGCTTGGTCCGAGGGGCGCAGGGAAGCTGCCGGGACAAGGGGTGCTGTTGGGGGGACCACCGCCGCAACAGAGACCGCTGTAATGGGCGCATGTGTGCTCTGGCCCACGGGACCACCTCTATTGCTGCCGCCATGGTTCCCAGCAATTTTAGGTAATGCCACGCTGAAGGGAGCCGCCTGCCCAAGAACTGCGAGACTAGGGTTCTCAGGTTCTTCATCCTTGAGCTGGACAGAAAGACCCTGCCTCTGCCTGTGTGGAACTTTGCTCCGAGATATTTGAGCTCCTGTGATGGCAGCAAGCTGCTCTTTGCTCGATTGATGACCCATCCTAGCTCCTCCAGAAGTTGAATCACTTTGGCTGTAGCCCGGAGACTTTCCTCTTCTGATTTTGCCCGGATCAGCCAGTCGTCCAGGTAGGGGTGCACTAAGATTCCCTTCTTTCGTAGGGCAGCCGCCACCACCACCATCACCTTGGTAAAGGTTCGCGGCGCTGTCGCTAGACCAAAGGGTAGCGCCTGAAATTGAAAATGACCTCGAGGGACAGCGAATCTGAGGAACTGCTGAAGGGCCCTTCTGACCGGGATATGCAGGTACGCTTCTGTCAGATCCAACGCAGTTAAAAACTCTCCAGCTCTCACGGCCGCTATCACCGATCTCAGGGTTTCCATCCGGAAGTGAGGTACTTTGAGGCAGCGGTTGACCTGCTTTAGGTCCAGGATCGGCCGAAAGGAGTCGTCCTTTTTTGGGACGACGAAGTAAATCGAGTATCGACCCGTACCGCATTGGTCTGGGGGCACCGGAACTACGGCCCCGAGATCTATGAGGCGAGAAAGAGTTGACTCTATGGCTTCTCTTTTTGCTGTGGACCCGCAGGGAGACTGAACAAAGGCTGGGAGTATTTGTTTTGCAAATTCGAGGGAGTATCCTTCTCGAATCACTTCCAGCACCCACTGATCGGATGTGACTCGGGACCAGGCGGGAAGAAACTGCCTCAGGCGACCGCCTATCGGCAATCCGCCCACCTGGGCCCCCTGTATCTCATTGTTGCTTTCTGGGGCCCGAAGAAAAGGAGGAGGAAGAGGATGAGAAGCCCCTGCCCCGAAACCCCCGGGATCCTTGGCCCCTAGCGTTGAAACGACCCCTGAGGAAAGGGTTAGGTCTAGATGAGCGAAACCTCCGAGGTTCTCGAGGCTGGTTCCGAGCTGGGGCAGAGGATCGAGTTTGCTTGGGCCTGTCCTCGGGAAGCCTGCCGCCCTTGGACTCACCCAGGTCCTTTACTAGCTTGTCCAGGTCTTCTCCGAACAACAGCTTCCCTTTAAAGGGAAGGCGACTCAGGCGAGCTTTGGAGGAGGCATCGGCGGCCCAGTTCCGGAGCCATAAGTATCGTCTGGCTGCCACCACCGAGGCCATGTTCTTTGCCAAGCTCCTGATGAGGTCATATTGACTATCTGCCAAGAAGGCCGTACCTGATTCCAACCTCGCCGCGTTGGCTAGGACCCCTTCGGAGGGGCTCTCCGCCGCCTGGAGTTGCTGAGACCACCTCAAACAGGCTCTCGCTACCCATGCCCCTGAAACTGAGGCCTGTAAAGCAAGAGCGCTCACATCGAAGGCTTGTTTCAGAAGCGTGTCCAATCTTCTGTCCTGGGCATCCCTCAAGGCCGCACTGCCCTCTACTGGGATGGTAGTTTTCTTTGTTACTGCCGAAACTGCCGCATCCACCCTGGGGGACTTCAGAAGCTCTTTGTCTGCCTCTGGGAGAGGGTAGAGACGAGACATGGTCCGGACTCCTCTTAAGGCCGACTCAGGTTGATCCCATTCCTCCTGAATCATCTGACGCACCACTCTGTGGACAGGAAAAACCTTCTGAGACCTCCTGATGGCCTGGATCAGGGGATCTTCTAATGCCTCCTCCTCCGCGGGGGTATCCGAGGCCACGTTGAGAGCTTTCAGGGAATCATTTATCAAGGCGGGCAACTCCTCCCGCCGGAAGACTCTGATTATGCGAGAGTGGTCCTCCTCAGGAATCTCCCCTTCCTCCAGCTCCTCCTCCTCCTCCTCCAGCTCCTTTTCCGAGACATCCTCTTCAGGCATGTCCTGAGAAGGAGAAGGGAGGGGCTCCTCCAACATTAGTCTGGGACGCTTTGTGGGTATCCCAGAGTCCTGAGCGTTCGACTTCATGGGTCTGACTAGTTTGCCTTCGGCTGGGGGACCCATTTCTCCCGGCCCAAGTCCCTTCTTACGCAAACAATAGGCCTGGTGCAGTAAGAGCACGAAATCAGGGGAGAAGAAATCCCCGACTCCCCCTTCTTCCGTAGGGAGGGAGGAGGGAGGAATAGGAGGAGGGAGAGCTTCTGAACGAGAGGGAAGGGATAATTGGGATGCCACTTCCCCCTCCAAGGGGTCCGAGGACCCCTGCGAGGCCTGGGACATGGCTAGGCTAATTTCTTGCTCCACTGAGGAAGCCACTGCAGCGCAGCCCCTGCAGACCCCTGCCTCAGATGCCGTACCCCTCCGGGTGCCACAAGATGGACACCTCGGTTTGCCCGTCATGCTCCTCAGGGGTATCTAAAGAGATGCACACTGTCCTGCGTCTCCCTCTGTACCTTTCAATTAAATACCAAATAAATCAACAAATTAAATCAAAATAAATCAAATTAAAACAGTATAAAAACAATAAAACAAATCCCCCAACTCATCTAAGCTTCCAGGCTCTACAAATGCTCTGGTCCTCTTCCGGTAAAAGGCCTTAAGGGAAAGAAAACCCCCGAGGAAATAGGAGGCACAGTAAAAGGCTTAAAATTAAATTAAATAATTAAAGTAATAACCAGAGCCAGAGAACAAATTATTTTAAAATTTTTTAGGACAAAGCTGGATACTTGCGGTTGGAGGCTTCTCTCCAGGCCCGTGGCCGCGATTCCCCGTAGTTGGCTCAACACGTGGTAGGCCGCGACCACGTGGAGCCCTTAGAGTAGCTTGCAAAACTGCTCTTTTGTGCTGTCCCGCTCGTTCCGACAAAGCAGATGAGGGAGAAAACAGGGGCCCGAACGATCCGGTGTCTCTTTCTGTTCCCGGAGCTTCCCTCGCGGCTCCGGAGCTAGACGCTGACCTCTACCGCGCCGCAGGAAGAAGAGGGGGGTGGCTGGAGGGAATAGCCTGCTCTCACTCCAGAACGGCGCGTCCTCTAGCGCTCAGCCGCCGGCGGGGCTTCGGCGCGAGGACGGGTAGGTCTTCTAGGCAGCAGAGGAGCAGGCAGTAATGACAGCGAGAGGAACTCCGACCGTTCCTCCTCGCTGCTGCAGGCTTAGAGCAATTCTCCCCCGTTTCCAGGACCGGGACCGGGTCGCGGGGGGGGGGGGGGGGGGAGGGAGAGGAAATAAACTAAGGCAAGCTTCCTGGATAAAATAAAGAAGTCAAACCATGCAACTTTGCAGAAATAAAAATAATTACAATAATTGAAAGAATTAAAATAGTTAAAATTAGAAGAAGTTAGGACTCCAGTAAGCCCTAGGCTTACGGAACCCTCCAGCTGCTTGGAGGCTGAGAATACTGGAGTGAGTGGGTGGTACCAGTGGTATATATTCCGCTCCACCCCAAAAAGGTTGGGCTCAGCCTCCAAGCTGCTGGAAGGGTTGCGTAACCCTGAAGTAAAGTAAAGGGACTGGACTGGAGTGACGATAAGGAAGGAGCAGTAATCACGCTGAAGCAAGAACAAACCAAACAAGGGCGTGATAGATAGGAGAGACAGAGTCCTTTATTGAAACTCAGGCGGCCTGAGTTTCAATAAAGGGCTCTGTCTTTCCTATCTATCACGCCCTTGTTTGGTTGGTTTCTTCCCTCCATAATCAACATTGCCTGTAACCCCACTAACCCACGCTCCCTAAACTGGCTAATAGGGGACTTCAATCTGCCATCCCTCCAAGATACGCACTCATCAGCCTTCCTCGAAGCAATGAACCAACTGGGCTACGATCAACTTATAGACACTCCCACCCACAGTAAAGGAAATAAACTTGACCTGATTTTCGTGCCCCACGCTGCTATCAACTCAACCGAAAGCCTGCTGATTTCAATAACACCCGTACCCTGGTCAGATCATAACCTACTTCTATTCCACATCCCCAGCATCCACCCCAACAGTACCTGCAAAAATAGGCACAATACCCCCAGAACCACAATAGCACGCTTCCAAACTCTTGATAAGGATGAAGTTCTCAAGAAGATCTTGCCTCTCCTCTCCAATACCTCTCTAGACCCTGACGAAATGGTATCCAACTGGGATGACACGCTCAAGGCTGCTGCATACCTCCCAGCCAACATCAAGAAACCATCAAAACGTGAACACGCGCCTTGGTATTCCCAAGAATTACGAACATCTCTTCTCCATCTTCGCAGACGTGAAAGACAATGGCGCCGCACACGGACATCCGAGGCACTGAGCGCATACTCTACACACCTACAAACACACCGACAGATGACAATGGAAAAGAGAAAACAATATCACTCTGAAATACTAAAACGGTCCATGAATAAACCACATGACCTATTCTCCATTGTAAAGACTCTCACAGGTGACCCTAATCCTTCCCAAGCTCAAATGCCTCACCCGCAAGACTACTCAAACTACCTTCAATCAAAGATAATCCAGACCAACATTAACGCCTCTCCCACACCCTCCTTTTCATTGAATACCATCTCTCAGCCAAATGTGCTGCTACAATTCCACGAAGTCTCCAACAAACAAATTGAAGACATCATCTCTTCCATCAATCTTACCACTGCACCCAATGATCCCTGTCCAGCCAGCTGGATCAAAGAGTTGCGACATACCCTCAGCCCAACCATAAGTAGGATCCTAAACCAATCATTTGCAACAGGCTCCTTCCCACAAAGCCTAAAATTCACATCAATCCGCCCACTGTTAAAAAACTGCAAACTCGATCCATCCAAAGTCGAGTCATTCAGACCCATATCAAGCATCCCTTTCTTGGCAAAAATTATAGAGAAAGTAGTCCAACTACAAACTCAACAGCATGTCGACACCGAAGCACCACTTGACCCTTCCCAACATGGATTTAGAGAAGCACATGGTATTGAAACCATCCTTACAACCCTTTTCAACAACCTAATCATGGGAATTGATGACTTACACCAAGGATTCATCCTCATATTCATGGACATTGCAGCCGCATTTGATTCTGTGAACCACGAGACACTTCTACTTCGCCTCAAAGACAAAGGTATACAAGGCTCGGCCTTAGCATGGTGCAGATCATATTTATGCGACAGACTACAACAAGTCAGAGTAGGCCCTACTACCTCAGATCCATTCACACTCAAGCAAGGAGTCCCCCAAGGTTCATCCCTATCCTCACTCATGTTTAACATATATATGCAACCCATTTGTGACCTAATCCGCTCCTTCAATGTCCAATGTTTGGCCTATGCAGACGACATACTGATGTACACATCCTTCAAGCCTGATCAACCAGATTTTTCAGCAATAACAAAATGCTTCAAAACAGTATCAGAATGGCTCCTCACTCAAAACCTACGCATTAATAACAGCAAGACTGATGTCCTATTTGTCACACGAAACCAGAAGTTCATACCACCTCCATCGCTTCGAGTTAACAACTACGACCTCACAGTCAAAACTACCATCCGGTACCTGGGCATTATCCTCGACCAAAAGCTGGATATGTCACCGCATATTAAAAACATCACTAAATCCATCTACCACAAGATACGGACATTACGCCATCTCCGCCCACTACTTGACCCCCCTGAATATCGTTCAATCTTCCAAGCACTGGTCATCCCACATCTTGACTTTGCCAACATTATCCTTCTTGGGCTCCCACAATCAACACTGAACCCGCTTAGGCTAGCCATGAACTCAGCAGCAAGAATACTCACAGGAACATCAAGATCGGACCACATAACCCCAGTACTGATGAACCTACACTGGCTGCCTCTCCACGCCAGAATCCTATACAAGGCCCTCGTACTAACTTTCAAGGCGTCAAAAAATCAGCCCCACACACCGCTCACCGCTCACTAAGCTCATCCAACTTATGCCACCCAAAAGAAGCAGAAGGTCATCATGTCTGAATAAACTAGAAGTCCCTAAAATGCTAACGAGGTGCTCAAAGACAACAGCCAATAGAGCCTTCTCCCTAATTGCACCAAGAGCTTGGAATGTCCTCCCCCCAGAAATTCGATCCATTGCAAATTTAATATCATTCAGAAAGGCTATCAAGCATCATTTGTTCCTAAAACACTACCCCAATTCCAATCCTCCTAATCAATCTCAACATACTATACCTCCTCACCAAAACTCACACTTAACCCAACCCCGTTTAGAAAATGGTTAGCTTGACCTTCCTCCTGTTACATATCCGATTTGCACATTGCAATGCCTAACCATGTCCCTCATATAATGTTACGCCTTATGACTAAATATCAATGTACATAGTTTGTTCCCCTGTTCATCCAAGTTTATATACCCTGTTGACTGTAAACTCAATGTAACTTATTGCATTGTTGTATGTTCTGTTCAAATGTAAACCGCACTGATTATAATAGCGCGGTATATAAGAAACGCAAATAAATAAATAAATTCTCCAAAAAGAAGCTTTCCTCTAAAAGGAAGCTTGCCTAGTTTTGCCTTGGAGGACCCATCTGCCGCCCAATTGTGTAACCAAAGATATTGCCTTGCCGCATAACCAAAGATATTGCCTTGCCTAACAACCTGGACCCCCTGGACCCCACCTCCTACAGACCAGTTGCAAGCCTCCCCCTCGCCACCAAGATAATAGAAAAGATAGTCCAACGCTAGCTTCAAGATCATCTGGACACCAACGATATACTTGACCCGCAGCAACACGGTTTCCGACCACTACATGGAGTCGAGACCCTCATGACCATTCTATTGAACATTCTCATCATTGGAACCCAAGAGAAACAATCAGGATACATCCTGATCTTCCTAGATATATCAGCGGCCTTTGACACAATCTCCCACAAAATCCTCATACGCAGACTACAATCAATTGGAATCAAAGACACTGTACTCCAATGGTTCAGATCCTATCTAACCAACAGACAGCAACGGATCCGCACCCTCTCCACAACCTCGCCCCCCTACCAACAACTTCAAGGAGTACCCCAAGGATCCACCCTATCAGCCATGTTGTTCAACATATATCTCCATCCGCTATGCTCAATCATACGCACCCACAACATCAATTTCCACATCTACGCAGACGACATAATGCTCTACGCACCGATTACAACCACCAACCCAAAAAACGACCAGCTATCAGCCTGCTTCACCGACGTGGCCAACTGGCTACTGGAGAACAATCTATCCATCAACATAAAGAAAACCGAAGCCCTTATAGTGACAAAAGAACCTGACTTCAAACCGCCTACCCACATCAACATGGGAACCACGCAAATCGAAATCCAGCCCCAAATAAGATATCTAGGCGTCATCATTGACCAAGCTCTCACCTTTAAACAACAAATCAACAAAACCGCTGGGACGATATTCCACAAAGCCAAAACTGTTCAACGCCTCCGACCCCTCCTAGAACCTCATGACTTCAGGACAGTAATGCAAGCTGTGACACTCCCTCATCTGGATTTCTGCAACATAATCTATCATGGACTTCCTGCCTCACACACCAATCCCCTCCGAACTGCCTTAAATACTACAGCAAGGATTATTCAGAATGCAAAAAAACGGGATCACATCACCCCAATCCTAAGAGACCTCCACTTCCTTCCAATACAAGCAAAAATCAAGTACAAAGCTATCCTACTCATCCACAAAACTATCCACCAAACACCTCACTCCACTCCCTACTGCCTCGCCCATCCCACAACAGATCAACCAGACATTCCTCCAATAACTCTATCGTCGTCCCCCACAAAAGGACCAAATCCACACAACGGACCTGCAACAGAGCCTTCGAACTTTATGCTCCATCCCTCTGGAACTCTCTACCAAACCACATCAGGAACAACGCTGACATCGCATCATTTAAGAAACAGCTGAAGACAATCCTATTCCGTGAACATCTCTGAACATAAAAACCACCCTATCCGCATGACCCAATACTTAGATTCAGCAGAAGTATACATGTCCATGTCTACCCAAATCATTAATTGTTGCCCCTTGGTGATGGCCCCACCCTGAAAAATTGCCCCCCCCCCCTATGTTATATGTTACACCGCTTTGACCCGGTGAAAAGCGGGATATAAATGCAGTTAAATAAATAAATAAATATTACCGATGCCATACTCTTCGATAACCCTTGAATAAGGTCATAATGAATATTGGCTAGATAAGCAGTCCCTGACTCTGTTCTGGCTGCTTCTTCAGTCATCTCTCCCAGCTGTTCTCCCTGAATCCGTTGAGACCAGCAAAGACAGGCTGTCGCTACCCAAGCTCCACAAATAGATGCTTGGATAGACAGCGCATTTACGTCAAACACCTGTTTCAACAAAGTGTCCAATTTTCTGTCTTGGGAATCCTTGAGAGCCGCGCTACCCTCCACCAGAATGGTAGTCTTCTTGTTAACCGCAGAGACAGCTGCATCTACCTTGGGAGACTTAAACAATTCTCGATCCTGTTCAACTAGCGGGTAGAGATGAGCCATAACTCTGGACCCTTTAAGTCCTGCCTCGGGCATGTCCCATTCACCTTAAATCATTTTTCTAACTACTCTATGCACCGGAAACTCTCTCTGAGTCTTCCAAAAGGCCTGCAACAAGGGGGGTCTTCCAACGTGGGATCCTCCGCCGGTCCCACTGCCGGCATATTAAGTGCTTTAAGCATCTCAGAAATGAGTGTTGGTAACTCATCCCTTCTGAACACGTGGACCACCCTAGCCTTGTCTTCCTGCTCTGTGAGTTCTCCTTCTTCCAGTTCATCGTCCAAATCCAATTCTTGATCCGCTTCCTCTGAGTGGATACCCTCAGAAGCAAAGACTGTTCCGGTCGCTGCTTTTCACTTCTGGACTTCTTTACAGGAACCCTGGTAGTCCCCGAGCTCAAAGGGGTACCCAGCCTCTTCTGCCCCAGCTCCATTTCAGTGGCACTGGCTGCAAATTTCCCAGGAGCACCTCCAAAAGCCTGCTGTCGAAGAGTCATGACCTCCGAAGAGAAGATTGCCGCCTCTGGCCCCGGTGTATGAAAGGAGAGAATTCCAGAGTGGAAGAAGTCCCCGCCACCGGCTCCGGTGGCAAAGCGGGAGAGAGTGGCTCCGGTAGAGGCAACGGAGCTACTTTATGTCCAACTACCCCGTCTTCAAGGGCTTGCTCCATACAGGCTGCTCCATACCCCTTTTCTCTGACACTGCTCCCCTTCTAGTCCCACA
Source organism: Ichthyophis bannanicus (assembly GCA_033557465.1). Lineage (NCBI taxonomy): Eukaryota > Metazoa > Chordata > Amphibia > Gymnophiona > Ichthyophiidae > Ichthyophis > Ichthyophis bannanicus. Next base: position 702,999,101 of record CM066036.1, read on the forward strand.
GACTAAGCACTGTGGCTTAGAACGCATGCTGTCTAAGCGGCTACCTTGAACGACGACACCGCCGGTTGCCAAGGTATATTGAAAACACTGCCAGCAATAACTCCTAACTGAATCAGTGTGGTCAAAAAAAAAAAAAAGTTTTAAAAAAAAAAATTAAGGAATCTTCCCCAAGTTACTCCGATCCCAATCCTGTGTAAAAAATTTGAAACCAAAGCTTTCCTGTCTAACTACACGCTCTTGAATGCAGCTAGCAAGCAATGGAGTTTCCCATGTGGCTGACACGCAACGCGGCGCGGCCTGCTCCGTTATCTACATTTGTCTCCCCCTGCTAAGTCTGCAGGGTTTCAGCTGATGCTGGCTTCCCTTATCTTTGGGACTGCAAACCACTGACTTCTAGAGACTTTTTGTGTCTTGTGCTCCCACTCCCCGCGCTTAGCCGAATCGCGGCTTCAGCGTCAGGGAAGAGCTGACACTGGACGAGTAGCTGCACTTGTCTGCTGCACTCTCTTCCGTCAGCTTTTCAGCGCCAAAAACGGCAGCCCCCTCCTGCAACGTTGCGATATACACGCTGCCGGCTCCTCACCCATAAATGTGGGTTTGGGAGCCGGAGCCTTGCCCCATAGAACCCTGTTGTCCCATTCAGACTAAAAAGTAAAATTACAGAAGAACGGGTGAGGGGGGGGGGGGGGAGCCAGCACCTCAGCACAGCTTCCTTTTTACTTCTTTTAAAGGTGTACACATCACTTTCCTAACACTCAGTTCCCTTTATCTAATTTCTATCACTCCTATCACTCTCCTCAATTGTTCCTCATGTGAGGCCCTAACCTCTGGGCTCACCAACCCTCCAGCTGCTTGGAGACTGAGATAACTGGAGTGAGGAGGCAGTTCCTATACCTTTATACCAGTGTCATCAAGACGATGACGTTTCTCAGTCTCTAAGCTGCTGGAGGAGGAGCAAAACCCCAGAGGTTCGGGACTAGACTGGAGGGACGATAAGGAACATGTCTTTGAAAATGCACTTCTTGCATTCACACCTGGATTTTTTTCCTGCAAATCTAGGAGCAGTCAGCAATGAACATGGAGAAAGGTTTCATCAGGATATTTCAGTAATGGAAAATAGGTACCAGGGCAAGTGGAGCTCCAGTATGCTTGCAGACTATTGTTGGACCCCTTGAGGCGCAATACAGCAGAAAATCATATACAACTACCTTTTAGGAGATATTACGTTACAATATACATCTAATGTAAATATGAGCAACATAGTCTAAATTTAAACTACATGCCACTCAAAAACGTTACGTGATGGAGAATTTCTAAGTACATATCCGAGTTCGTAACCAAAAACAGTACTAGAATCAACCATTTTTCATTTCTGTGACAGAAAGTTTTTGAATTTTGTTTACCAGTGTAATATCCCTGCCTGACTGGGATACACCTTGGACAAACCCTGCACCCATCTTAAACACGCCTGCGCCACATAGACACCACGGAAGGATGCCTGTAACGCCAGGGCCGTAATTTCAAAGGACTGCTTCAAGAGCGTTTCCAGCTTCCAATCTTGAGCATCCTTAAGGGCCATGCCACCTTGCACAGGGATAGTCATTTTCTTAGTCACAGCCGTGACTAGGGCATCCACTTTTGGGAGCCAGAAAAGCTCCTTTTCCTCCGATGGTATTGGGTAAAAATCGCACCATCAATCTAATGGCCCGCAGGCCAGCTTCTGGGGATTCCCACTCTGCCTCATATATATGTCCTTAATTGCCAAATGAAGCAGAAAGGACCTCTGAGGCTTCTGGATGCGCTGCAATAAGGGATCTTCTAGGGAGCCCTCCATCTTCAGGGAATGCTGTACCACATTAAGAGCTTGCATATATCCATAATGCAAAAAAAGAATTAGACTTACCTGCTAATTGTTGTTCCTTAAGGAACTCTAGTCCAGTCCCGGACCCCTCCCAGGGGATGCAGCCTGAAGGTGTTGTCCATTTTGTCTTAGTAAAAGGGGTCAAATTGGCGAGGATGTCTCCGGTAGAGGAGTGGGGTTCCAGAGGACGCGGAGTGTAGCCACAATGGGAACCCCGCAGAAGTGCGGTTTTGTTCCTACGTTTTTGGCATTTCTACAAGGTCTTTCGTCGAAGTGAAGGTTAGAATATGCACAGGGTGTTAGATTCTAGCCAAAGTTTATTTAGTTTAACACCCTGTGCATATTCTAACCTTCACTTCGACGAAAGACCTTGTAGAAATGCCAAAAACGTAGGAACAAAACCGCACTTCTGCGGGGTTCCCATTGTGGCTACACTCCGCGTCCTCCGGAACCCCACTCCTCTACCGGAGACATCCTCGCCAATTTGACCCCTTTTACTAAGACAAAATGGACAACACCTTCAGGCTGCATCCCCTGGGAGGGGTCCGGGACTGGACTAGAGTTCCTTAAGGAACAACAATTAGCAGGTAAGTCTAATTAATTCTTCCTCTTCGTCCCTCTAGTCCAGTCCCAGAATCATGGAGGATGTAACAGAGCAGTGCACATCAACGGGAGGGACCAAAAAACCCAGCCTGAAGCACCGCTGAGCCAAAACGAACGTCGTCCGCCGCCTGCACATCTAACCGATAGTGCTTCGAGAATGAATGCAGCGATGAGGAAGTCACCGCTCTACAAATGTTCGCGACCGAAACCGAACTGCACCCCGCCCACGACGCCACTTGCGCCCTGGTCGAGTGCACTCTGAAACAGTCTGGAACTACCCTACCTTTCAAAAGGTAAACAGACACAATAACCACCTTAACCATCTAGAAAAGGACGCTTTCGCCGCCGCTTCCCCCTTCCGTGGCCCTCTGAAAGCCCCAAACAATCTGCCATTCTTCCGAAACGGCTGTGTCCGCCGAAGACACTTCCGAAGAACCCAACGAACATCTAGGGGATGTAACCTGCCTTCCGATTTCTCCTTCTGCTACTTAGAGAATACTGGAAGCGCCACCACGTGATTGACATGAAAGACCGAGACCACCTTCGGCTGAAAGTCCGGCCCTGAGCGTAGCACGACCTTATCATGGAAGAAAGACAAATAAAGGTTCCCTACAGGAAAAGCCTGTAACTCCGAAATCCGCCTTGTGGAACAAATAGCTACCCGAAATACCTTCGTTAACACAAGATCCTTCCGGGTGGCGATGCTTAGCGGCTCAAACGGTAGCTCAAGCAAAGCCTCCAATACCAGATTCAGCTTCCATGTCGGCACCGAACAACGTACCAACGGAGAAAGAAACAAAACAGCTCTCAGAAAAAGCCTAATATCACTGTGAGATCCTACCGGTTGACCGAGCACTTTCCCCCTATAGCAGGAAATCGCCAACTGCACTCGCAAGGAACTGGCCGCCAATCCCTTCCGCACTCCATCCGGCAAAAAGGAAAGGACCTGCAAAATCGAAGCTGCAAAGATCCTCCAGACCCTGACATACGCCAGAGAGATGGAACGCCTGCGTGCCTTTAGCAAGGTAGACATGACCGCCGCCGAATAACCCTTAGCTGTCATCGTAGCCCATTCAAGAGCCAAGCCGTAAGCGAGAACCGACTCACCTAGGACATGCGAAACGGACCCTGCCGTAGGAGCTCCTCCCACTGCGGCAACTACCACGGATCGTCCACTAACAGCTGTACCAAATCTGCAAACCACGGCCATCAGGGCCAATCAGGCGCAATCAGAATCACCCGACCGCGATGTCTCCCAGCGCGCTGCCCCACCCAGACCAAGAGGGCCCAAGGTGGAAAAAACAAAGGAGAACTCCCACTGGCCACCTTTACGCTAATGCATTTCCCAGCGCCTGCTGAAAAAAATCTTGCTACCTGCGCTGACTCGATGCTCGCCCTGAGAGCCATTACCGGAACTCCCCAGCGCCTCACCAGAAGAGCAACCCCCCCCCCCCCCCGGATTGTAGCAACCACTCCTCGGGGTCTACCCTGCGACGACTGAGGAAATCCGCTTCGAGATTGCCTACGCTGGCCACATGAGGAGCCGCGGGAGCCTGGAGATTGTGTTCGGCCCACACCCACAGCTGACCCGCTTTGGCTTTCAGTGTCGCACTTCCTGTGCTCCCTTGCCTATTGATGTAGGCTACCGTTGCCGCATTGTCTGACAAGACTCGAACCACCTCCACTCTCATCTCCAACCTGTTGATGGACCGAGACGTCTCCTCCTGAGGCCAATGACCCTGGACAAACCTGCTCTCGCAATGAGCCCCCCCCAACCCAGGAGGTTCGCATCTGTCGTGAGCAGTCCCCAGGACGGCGGTCCAGTGGCATGCCGGCCTCCATATTCTCCGATCTCAACCACCATCGCAGCTCGTGACGCATATTCTGAGGGCAAACTAACCTCTGCGATAGGACATCCGACTGATGCAACCAACGATGGAGGAGCGCCGCCTGTAACGGCCGCACGAGCGCTCGGGCCCACGAAACCACTTCTATCTTGGCTGCCATTGTTCCCCAACAACTGCAGGTACTGCCATGCTGTTGGAGCCGGACTTGAAAAGAAACGCCTGACCAGTTGTCACAGACCTAGAGCCCAGGCCCTGGGCAGGAACACCTTCCCCAGCTTTGCTTCGAAGCACGCCGCAAGGTACTGCAGGGATTGAGATTGCAAAGTTGACTACCCAGCCCAGGCCTCCGAACATCTGGACCACCCGGGCCGTCGCTGCCGAGCTGTCCTCTCTCGACTTTGCTCGTATCAACTAATCGACCAAATATGGGTGCACCAGAACTCCCTCTTAGCGGAGCGCCGCTGCCACCCCCACCATGACCTTGGGAAACATCCATGGCGCCGTTGCCAGCCCAAAAGGACGCGCTTGAAATTGGAAAATGTCCCATGGGTACCGCAAATCTCAGCCACTCCTGATGCTCTTGCCAAATCAAGATGTGCAGGAAGCATCCGTGAGATCTAATGACGGCCGGAACTCCCCGGCCGGACCTCCGCCTGCACGGAACGCAAGGTCTCCATCCGAAAAAGGGTAATCCGGAGACAACGTGTCATCCTTGCCAAAGCCAGGATCGGGTGAAATGTGCCCTCCTTCGTTGGCCCTACGAAATAGATGGAGTAGCGACCGGAACCGCACTGCACCGCTGGCGCCGGCAGCACCGCCTCACGCTGCCGCAGTCACGTGCCCCAGACCACCTGCCTGTGACCAGGGCCGAGCAGGGAGAACGGACAAAGGAACCTACGACGGGTCGATGAAGCTCTCGAATGACCTCCAGGACCTACTAATCTAACTTAATTCGGATCCAGGCAGGGTAAAACTCCAGCAACCGACCTCCCCTGGGAACTACCCTCTCCTGAGCCCGCGTTCTCATTGTGTGTGTTTTGAGGCCGAGGCCTGGAAAGGAGCGAACCCCCAGCCTGCTCCCCTGAATCCTCGAAATCCCTGACCCCTAAGCGGGAATTCCCCCCACTGGGATTGTCCATAACGGGGAGAACGAAAACTACGAAAGGCTCTCGGGACCTCTTTCCCTGAATCCCGCAGAACTGCGGCTCCGCTTCGGCTTGTCCTCTGGGAGACATCCCTCCTTGGACTCCCTGAGGTCCTGGACCAACTTATCTAAATCCTCCCCAAATAACAGCGTACCCCCAAAGGGTAACTTGCGAAGCCGAGCCTTAGACGAACTGTCCGCCGACCCGGTTCACAACCAGAGATACCTCCGAGCTGCTACTATGGAGACCATCCCCGTAGCCAAGCCGTGGAGGAGATCAGAATGAATATCTGCCAAGTATGCGGCTCGCGGCTTGCGGCTCCAGTCGCGCGGCATCTGCAAGCTGCCCTTCCAGATGGTCTCCTGCAACCTCTGGGACCACCTCAAACAGCCACGTGCCACCGAAGCCGGTCTGCATGGACAGCGCGCAAACATCAAACACCTGCTTTAACAGAGTGTCTGACCTCCTGTCCTGAATATCCTTCAGCGCTGCGGTCCCCCCTCCACGGGAATTGCGGTTTTCGGAGTGACCGCCGATACTGCCGCAGCTACCTTTGGAGAACGAAACAGCTCCCTATCGCGATTCGCGAGCGGATAAAGGCGAGCCAATGCTCTAGCCCCCCCTTTTTTTTTTTTTTTTTTTTTAAACACTGCGATCAGCAGCCTAGCCCCAACTGAGGCCTCTAAACCTGAAACAAACTACCAACGAGGCTAAGAACGCGCCCCGGCTCCCCGTATCACGATTACACTGCGGAGCGCTAAACACGCTGCTCCCAAAATGGCCGCCGTCTCATTTCCCGCCCTGCGCCCAGCAGCTCTGAGGGCTCGGGAGCACGGCGTACCACAAGGCAGCCCTGCTGCTTCAATACTCCTGTGGAAAGTGCAGCCTGCCTGAAATTGCCGCCCCCGGAACTCACCGCTATCTCCGCCGACGACCCGAGGAGGCACAAAATGCCGCCGGAGCTCAGCCGAACCGCGGCTTCCGCTCCGGCTTCCTGACTCCCGCAAGCGCCGTCTCTCCGCTTCACACACGTGGCTCTGGGGGTGTCGGCCTTCCACCTGCTCCTCACCCTTAAGTGCGGGTTCGGGAGCAGGAAGGCAAGGAAACAGCCTGCTGCGCCCACTGCTCGTTAGCTCGATGGGGAGAGAAATAAAAGAAAAAAATTTAACTTAAATGAAATATAAAATATAAAAAGAACACCGCAGGCAGAGACAGCAGCAGGAACTCTTCCACAACAGCCCCTGTTTCGTCTAAAAAGAAGATAAGGGAGAAAATCACTGGAAAAAAAAAAAAAGGTAAATCAAATTAAATTAAATAGAAAATGAATTAAACTAAGCTCTGCTTATTTGTGCTAAATGAGCCTAAGGCTCAGTAGTCTCTCTAGCTGTTTGGCGACCGCGCGTCTAGGGAGCAAGGGACATAGACACCTGATGCCAGCACTGAACGCTTCCTCTTGCCGCACACTAGACAGTGTGGATTTGCAGGCATAGCAGCCGCCTCAAAGAACTGCTGTAAACCCCCCCGGGAACTCCCCCTCCCCCCCGCTGGCCCTGACCGCCAGCCCCGGAAGGAAGGGCTCTCTCCAGGTTGGAGACCTGCAAAAAACAGCCTAGAGACACCTACTGAATATTTCAATAAGGGAAAGGTACAGCATAGCTCGTTTCCCCTTGAACTTCTCTTTGTGGGGGGGGGGGGTTTCAACATGCCAACGCTCTGTAAGTGCCTGATGAGCCTAAAGCAGGTCTGCAGCAAACGAGGCTTAAAACGCTTCCAAAAAGCCCCTATAGAAAAACCCGCGGTTTTCAAAATGGCCGCTGGGACTTTTCCCGCACAGCAAAAAAGTGTCCGGAGGGCAAAGAACTCCTTTATGAGATCCCCCGCTGAGGCAGGGACTTCCCTCACAACTCCCTTCCAAGAAACAAGTAAAAGAAAAACTCAAAAAGAAAGAAAAAACGCCATTAAAGTCGGCGAGAGCTACTTACAGTTCCCTGCTTCAACCTGAGGTGCTACAATGAGGCAGACACGCGCCGGAGCTCAGCCTGCTCGTGGCTTCGGCTCAGACGGTGCTCCCACCACCAAATCTCACTGTCCCTTAGAGATGGCTGGGGCGAAGCCTTCCACCTGCTCCTCACCCTTGCGTGCGGGTTCGGGAGCAGGGAGGCTACTTCTTCCGCTCTGTAAAGCTGCTCCTTCTCACCAAGGGGCAGGCCCCCCCCCCCCCACGAGAGGGAAAATTGAGGGAGAGAGGAGGAAGCAGGACTGGAGCCAGAGGGAAGAAAAAAGTGGCTATTTAGTTTAGAAAGGCAACCAAACAAAAAACATCAAGAATTAGAAAAGGAACTCAAAGAAAAAATTCCTAGCTCTGCCTATTTGTGCTGGGCCTATCCCTAGGCCCAGAATTTCCTCTGCTTGGAGACTGAAGTACTGGTGGAAGGGGGCGGTCCTTGCCTATTTATACCAGAGAGAGAAGAGCTGTGATGTCATTCAGTCTCCAAGGCTGCTGGAGGAGATTCTAAACTCTATGGTTCCGGGACTGGACTAGAGTGACGAAGAGGAACATTTATATTAACTCAATTTATTTATTAGTAACTTAAAAACACAAGGATGTATAATCTACCCAAAAAATCATAAAAATATTTTTGAAGCACACTAGTATTTAACAATATAAAATTTCTTAAAAAATCTTTATCACATTTAATGTTATTACACTCAATTTCATAATCTCACATATAAATTTACAATACACATTTAATTCACCCAATCTAGAAAATCCCATGATATAAATATAATTAATACAAACTAGAAGTTCCCACAATATTCAAAATAGTACAAAATTCTTTATTGCATTTAACAATATTTATCAATATTCATAAATTCATAAAGCCTTATCATTCTCAGTGCCTGCACTCGAATTCTCTTCCAGATGAATTAAGAATCATAAAAGAGATTTGCGGAAATCCTTGATGTCTATTATTTACAGAAGTCTATGACTGTGGGACATAAATAACTTATGCTCCATTGATGTATGAGCTAGAGCAAAGAACTAATTAATCTATGTCTATATGTATGCCTTGTGGATTTACATAGAACAGAAGGGAAGGGGTGACAATTGTATCATTAACCACTTTGATTGAAGGATAAAGTGGTATACAAATCTGGTTAAATAAATAGGTATAATTTCCAGATTCAATTGAGCCACATTATGTAGTTTTCAATCTAACAATTTACATTTAAAAATATGAATGTTCCAACTATGGACCATAGTACGTCATAGATGTTAAGTCTTCCACTTGTCCACATTAAGAGCTGCCAGGAATTGTGCAATGGGAACTGGCAGCTCCAGCTGGTGAAATACCCAAATTATGGAGAAATCCTCACCGAGGGAAGGGATCTCTCCCTCGTTGAGATCCTTGTCCACGGGATCATGCCAACGATCTGAAGGACCAAGCCAGGAGACGTCAACTCCGCGGACCCTTTCTTGGGCTCCACACCATGAGCCCCCTCTTGCTCAAGCTCCTGCTTCATATAGTAGGCCTTGCGCAACACAAATATAAATTCCAGAGAGAACAGGGCCCTCAAATTCTCTTTAGGCTCCCCAGGATCCCCCCACAGCCATGCACTGGTCCCTAGAGGTGGGGGCAAAGCTCTTTTCTGGCCTCCGGGGCACACTCTCTCCTCCAAAACTACTGCACTATCCAGAGTCACGTTTCCTTCCAAAACCACGGGGTCTCGTGGCTGTAGAGAAACCGGCTCCAAACTGGCCTACATCGGCGTCTGACTGCGCTTCCGCCTCCACAGCAGAGCCCCACCGAAGAACCTCTGATATGCACCCCTCATTTTCACAAATGCAACAGAATCCTGCCACTGATAAAAAAAAAAAAAAATCATGTCAACCCCCGCAGGTCGCTCTGCCGGATGAGCCAGACACCTCTGCACTCCCTCACTTCAATGTGCTTATATCCATTGCGACGTTCTGCACTCACTCGCCTCCCCCCAGCCCAGTTTACTACACTGTTTGGGAGGTACATCCGGCTTACTCCTGCTGACTGCAGAGTCGATCGGACTTCCTCTTTCACTCTTTTCTTTTTTTGTTAAATTCAGCTTAATAGAAAGCGTCCCCAGGCCCCCTCTCAAAGGCTGAGAAGGAGGAACGGAGGATTGCAAGCCCCAAGGCAACCAGGCCTGAGAGATAAAAAACTAAAGGGGGGGGGTGACTCTGACCACCAAGTTTACACCGACATGTAGGTATCCCACCTCTGCACCACACACACACAGCTCAAAGGGTTCATAGGGATGGTGGGAGAGGGAGGAGGAGTGGGGCCACTGCCTTCTATTGGCACCATGCAAAAAATGGGAAAACAGTCTTAGTAAATCAGGTCCCAAAACCTTAAAAAGTAACTCCAATATGCCTTTCGGGGGGGGGGGGGGGGCGGGAGCATGTACTGTGACCTAGATTTCAGTGGCTGGCTCCTAGATTCCAAGAGAATTAGTTAAGGCCTGAACTAACTTTATATGTACTTGAAGTGGCGCGCTAACTAGCATGCTCAGAGCCACATTAACAGTGCAAAGACAAAACAGACAGTGTGGTTAATTCCGCACTATCTGCTCAGCATGTGACAGGGAGAGAAATGGGCAGGGTAAGAGCAAAGAGTGGGTGCGACTTTATATTGTGGTTAGCACAGGGGTTGGTGACATGCATTCCTGGTCAATTTTGCAGTTAGTGCAGGTGCACTTAATGCCACTCCAAAGAGCTTAAAAGTGCAAATGTCACTTGCACACATTAGGGTTCGAATCAGTACAGTATCTGCTGGAGACATGCTGTACAAACCCCCAAAAGGTAGCACACAACAGTTGCATGTACCACACATTGATTTTTACTTTAAAAGCACAATACCTCCAAGACAGTGTGGCTTAGTAAACATTTATTTATTTTATTTATTTAGCTGCATTTATATCCCGCTTTTCACCAGGTCAAAGCGGTTGGGGGGATACATTTAACATGAGGGGATATGAGACACATACACTAATATTTACAGGGAACATGGGCAATGGAAGGTTAAGTGGCTTGCCCAAGACCACAAGGAGCACCTGTGGGACTAGAAACCCCAGTCCTTCCGGCCCAAGGTTGCTGTCCTCTAGTGGGATTTGAACCACCGACCTTCCAGCCTGTAGTACCTTGCCCCAACCACTAGGCCACTCCTCCCTTAGGCTCCAAAATAGGCTCCAACTTACACAAGCTTAGAAAAATGAAGAAATGTTCATGATTCTGTTTTAATTTGTAAATAGTTACCCCTGTTATCCAAGTTATTTTTGCCTGTTCAACTGTAAACACAAAGTACCATCGGAAATGTGTAAATTCTTTGTTTACTGTAAACCACGCTGATGCTGAATAGTGCGGTATAGAAGAGACTATAAATAAATAAAAATAAATAAATAAAAAAATCTAGATCTTTTATATGTTCTAATCTAAGACATCACTTTCAATTTGCCTTTTACTTTCTTTTTTTTTTAAATATGTTCTCAATTCAATAAGCTGTTTATTCTTATCTTTCCACAAAGATGTAAGAGATTCTGACTTTAGAATCCTAATAGTTAAGGATGGCATTTGATGCATTCATATTTTAACTGCCTGTGCATCTGCAACAGTTCAAATCTTCTGGGAAGGTGACACACTGTCAAGTGCTTACACATAAAAATACAGCAAACAATCTTTTAAGAAATCAGTTACAATGTACAAGTTATCAAACTTGGTCTAAGTCAGTTTCAGTTAATTCCTTTAAGTGAAAAGCTTTTACTACAAGTGCTACTTAATGTTACTTTCTCATTTATTTATTTAATTTAATTTTATTTGGTTTTATATACCGCGCTATTTTAAATCAGTGTGGTAAATTTACATTGTAACAATTTGGTACATGAAACAGTATACATAGAACATTTGAACTTGGTACATAAAACATGTATACATGGAATATTTGAACTTGATACATAAAACAAGATATTAAACACCATGAGTTACAGAATAACATATTTAATATATTTTTGTCTAGCGATACATAAGTTGCCAAAAGTTGTTCATGCATGGCATTTCAAAGTTCAATTGCTTACTGGATCTGGAAAATAGTTCTCGTGCATTATACTGTATAAATAGTGCTGATGATCTTAAAAGTAATTACTACAACTTATTATGTTCAACTTCAGTATTTTCATATGGACATGCCAGATCCCAAATTATGGGCCTCGTTTACTAACCTGCCTTAATCGTATTATGCACTTAACTGTATACTAAAATGCAATTCGTTTTTGCACTTGTCACACCTTAAGATAGGCCATGATAATTATTTTTTCAATCTACAAACCAGTCCAAAAACTTTTCCCCTCCCACCAATTCCCAGTTGTCCCAACCAAAACTGAGAAGCAAGAGAGGGAGAGGCATTCCCTAAGAGGTCTTCCATAATTCCTCTGAGATCTAATTTACTAAGACTGCTTTTCATACGTTTCCATAGGAAAAGAAAACTTAGAGGGTCTTTTATTAAAACGCACTAGCAGGTAACGTGGGTCTGGTTCACACTAATGGCATATGTTTCCCTCATGCTAGCTGTCAACACAGATCCGTGACAACACTGCTGGATTTCAGCTGTGGCACGCCTCCCACTTTCTTTCATCACTTTCTCTGATCGCACCCACTACCCTGCCCTCTCTTAACTGTCTCACTCTCCTCTCCTTGTTCTTCCCCATTTTCTCTTTCAGCCTTCCCAGTTTTCCCCTCAGTCTCCTCTTTCCCCCTCCCCCCACTGTCCAGTATCCTTTCGCAATCACTATTTCAAGTCCATCCCTCATGTACTCTTCAGGAGTCTCCCAGTCTCAACCTTCCTATACACCCCCCCTCCCCATAGTGGACAAGTTCAAGGAAGAATAGAACTTACAAGAAAGAAGGAAGTATCTGCTTTATTTTGTTCACGGGTCCATGACAATTAGCAGCCCAAGGGTCCTGAGGAGCAGCTAGGGGAGAAGATGGAAAAGGGACCCAGCTCCACCAGGTTCTGCAACCCAGGCTCGAAACCAAAGAAATCAAACCAACACAGGCTATGAAGTCTGTCCAAAAAGAAACTAAACTTGCTAAAGAGGTGCCAGCAAGCCAACACTGCAGACTCGCAATAATGGTGATGTGTAGTGGTGTTCTTGAGCTTTAGCCTCCCACTTGCTCGATCACACCACATGAATTAGTTATGGACTACATACAGTAAAATGAACTCATCTCATGTACCTTTTGCTATTTCTGAAACACGTCATAACAGGCGACCTTTCAGAGAGGGGTTCAACTTCAGGAACAGGGGCCAAATCTGGAGAGTAGGAAGGCTGTGGGACTAGAGACATCTCACGCTTCGCCAAAAATTCACAGATAAGGAACAATGAGCGTTTGTGACACGGCTCGCTTTTTGCTCATCTGTCCAGAGATGTGGGACACATTTTGCAGCAACACGATGCATCTGAAGCTTTTCAGTCACAATTGTAGCACTCCAGTTATCCAATACACCCAGCCAGCAAAAACCTCTGAACTGCCGACCACTGAAATGTGCCATCATTAACGCACGCTCTATTCGCAAAAAATGGCCTGTTGTACTAGACACAATCTCACTTTACAACCTAGAAATACTTATGATCACTGAAACCTGGTTATCATCAGAGGACAACGTTATCCTCAATCAGCTCCTACCCCCCAATTTCTCCATATACACAAGACACAGAGAAAACAAAAAAGGAGGTGGGGTGCTTATAATCACCAAAACAGACCTCGACTTCCATATAACAGACTCCTCTAGCACAAGTAGTCTAGACATCCTCTCTATTGCAAACCTACATTGCTCTCTCAACCTGTTATACAGAACGCCTTCGGCTTGCCCAGATGACCTCCCAACCATTATTGACCTTGCGGCCAACACCCTCAGCCCCAATAAACCAAATTGGATAATGGGTGATTTCAATCTCCCATCGCTACCCCAAAACCACGCCAATGCCTTCCTTGGTGCTATGGAAGAACTCGCTCTCAAACAAATCATCAATCAACCCACACATATAAAAGGGAATATACTTGACATGGTATTTGCTCCTCAGCCAATCATCGAGCAAAACCGTAATCTACCAATATCAGTGATTGATGTACCTTGGTCAGACCACAAACTGATCATTATCCAGATACCCACCAACAATGAGCAGCTGCACAGAAGCCAAAATCAGAACACACCACGAGCAGCCTCAAGAAGCTTTCGCCCATTTAACAGGGAACACATTCTATCAGAGACCCAATCCCTCCTCAACAATACCACGCTCGACCTTGAAGAACTGATATCATCCTGGAACTCCAATTTAAATGCCATCGCACAACGCCCAGACGCCAACAACTCAGCAAAGTTGAAGAGAAGCTCTGCCCCGTGGTTCTCTCCTGAACTGCGATCTTCTCTCACCCAACTACGCAGACTTGAGCGCCGATGGCGCCGATCACTCTCTATTGAAGATCAGACCGCCTACCAAATTCACCTCTCAATTCATCGTGAAGCAATCACAACCAAAATGAAACAATATCACACCGACACACTAAAGAGATCATTGAATAAACCACATGACCTCTTCAACTTGGTCAAATCCCTCTCGAAAGAACCATCACCCGATCAGCACAGCGTGATTCACCCACAAGAATACGCAGACTACCTGCAATCCAAGATCATTCAAACCAAAAAGGATTCAGCAATTCAGTTTCAGGAACCAACAGGCCTAACCCTACTTGACAAGTTCTCTACACCATCCACTAAATGCATTGAAGATATCATAACATCCCTCAACACCTCCACAGCACAGACTGACCCATGCCCAGCCTTTTGGATTAAGGAACTACGTGATGTGTTCAGTCCATTCATCGCAAACCTAATGAACCTCTCCTTCACAACAGGATACTTCCCCACAACACTTAAGCAGACATCCATTAGGCCACTATTGAAAAACCCCAAGCTTGACCCGCAGAAGGCCGATTCTTATAGGCCAATAGCCAGTATTCCCTTGCTAGCCAAGATAACTGAGAAAGAGGTACAACGGCAGATTCAAAATCACATAGACTCCGCAGCTCCCCTAGATCACTGCCAACATGGGTTTAGAGAATATCATGGAGTCGAGACCCTACTTACCAGCCTATTCAACGCAATAATCACAGGCATAGACAACATCCATCAAGGTTTTGTGCTCATCTTCTTGGACATCGCCGCTGCGTTCGACTCGGTGAGTCACGAAATTCTCCTGGGAAGGTTGAAAGAGAAGGGCATCTGCAAAAATGCACTAGAGTGGTGTAAATCCTATTTGGAAGCAAGATGGCAATACGTAAAGTCTGGATCTGAGGAATCAAAACACTTCCATCAAAAACAAGGTGTACCTCAAGGCTCCTCCTTGTCCTCCCTACTATTCAATATTTACATGCAGCCCATTTGATATATGCAGATGACATTCTTTTATACATGCCGTTCTCCACAGCCCAAATGGACCTAACACCAGCAATAGACTGTTTCAATGCTGTCTCAGCGTGGTTTCAATCACAGAATCTACGCATTCAACATAAAAAGACAGAGGTTCTTTTCATCTCCAGAGACCCCAACTTTACTCCTCCACCCCATGTCAGTGTTAATGAAGCGGACTTACTAACCAAAGAAACAATAAGATACCTCGGAGTTACGTTGGACCAACGCCTGGATATGAAACACCACATAAACAACATTGTCAAAGCTGTGTACTTCAAAATCCGCACTATCAGGCATCTGCGCTCCCTACTGGACCCAGATGACTTCCGGACCATATACCAAGCGCTAATACTGCCGCACTTCGACTTTGCAAACGCCATCTTTCAAGGGCTCCCCCACTCCACGCTGGCCCCTTTACAGCTGGCCATGAATGCTGCAGCAAGGGTCCTACACGGAGCCGCCAAAAGTGACCACGTGACCCCCATTCTCAAACAACTTCACTGGTTACCTATCCATGGAAGAATCATCTTTAAAACCCTTCTCCTAGCGTTCAAAACAATCAAAGGTATTTCATCCCCTTCACTCACAGATCTTATTCACATGGTGCCCCCCAACAGATCCAGAAGAGCAATAGCCATAAACCTACTAGTAAAACCAAAGGAATCATCAAAGTGCAACATATCAACCACAAACAGGGCGTTCCGCTACTATGTACCTAAATGCTGGAATGCCCTACCCCCTGACATTAGGGCGATTGCCGACCCATCACAGTTCAGAAAGGCACTCAAATACCATTTATTCCTCCAATGCTACCCAAACTCCAATGACACCCCTCTGAAGAGATGACCCACTCTAAGAAACAACCCTCACGTTCATTATGTTATTTCACCCACTCATTGCCATGTAAATATCTCATGCATATAATCAACCCTGTTATCCAAGCTACTCTTTACTATGTAAAAATCTCATGTATATAGTTACCCCTGTTATCCAAGTTTGGACCCCTGTTCGATGTAAAACCAAACAGCATGTTGTTATGGTTGTTGTGTTATAATGTGAACCGCGCTGATGCCAAATAGCGCGGTATATAAGAATTTGTAATAAATAAATAAAATAAAATTGTGTGACACGAACTTTTGCAGATACCTGTTTCTTCAGCAACTTCATGGACTGGCAATGATTTTCAAGAATCAAAGGACGCACTCTCTTAACATGATCATCTTCCATTGACGTGGAAGGCCGTCCAGATTTGGGATCGTCTTCGGTGGATGTTCTGCCCGATTTGAAACGTCAGTACCATTTGTAACATTGTTTGCAGCTTAAACAATCCTCTCCATAAGCTTGCTGCAACATCTGAAAAGTCTCGGTAAAGGTCAATTTCACACAGAATTCACACAAATGCATTGCTCTTCAAGGTCCTTCATATTTCAACTTGCAAAAAATAGCAAAAGGCACAAGAGACAAGTTCATTTTACTGCATGTAGTGGAGGAGTGGCCTAGTGGCTGGGGCAAGGTACTTCAGGCTGGAAGGTCGGGGGTTCAAATCCCACTAGAGGACAGCAACCTTGGGCCGGAAGGACTGGGGTTTCTAGTCCCACAGGTGCTCCTTGTGGTCTTGGGCAAGCCACTTAATCCTCCATAGCCCATGTTCCCTGTAAAATAGTTATCTCCAAGTTATAATGCCCTGTTCAATGTAATTTCAGTTTGTTCAATGTAAACCGCACTGATGCAGAATAGTGCTGTATATAAGAGAATGTAAATAAATAAAATAAATAAATAATTCACATGGCATGATCGAGCAAGTGGGAAGCTAAAGCTCAAGGTCACCACTATATATCATCCATTATTGCGAGTCTTCCATGTTGGCTTGCTGGCACCCTCTTTAGCAAGTCTGGTTTCTTTTTGAACGGACCTTGTATGCTCATCCACCTGCTGAAGACTAAGAAATATTGATTTTGCAAGGAAGCACAGATTACAGTCTCCAATGCCAATACTTAAACACACCTCCAATGGCTTCACATTAAAGCCCGCACCAAATACAAAGCCTTAATTGCTACCTTCAAAGCATACCACCAGCTGTCTTATGAATACCTTCACTCAAGAAAACAACAGCCAGTAGGCCCAAAAGAACCAGCACACAATCCACATTTGCCATTCCACTAATAAACAAGAAAAAGCACACAAGCCACATCAAATAGGGCTTTCTCCCTATTCGCACCAAAGATCTGGAATAGCCTTCTAGATAATATCCGAACAAATAACCTGGAAGACTTCTGCAAAAAAATAAAGATATATCTATTTAGTGAACTCTGATAATGCACCTACCTAACCATATCTCCAGCTTTGGCAAACATTATAAAGTTTAGTTCCCTCCCGGTCTTCATTCTCCCTTCTCCTCCAAGTGCTTTCCCCCTTCCCCCTCATAGCATAGAAGATCTATCTTCCTCAGGATTGTTTGTAGGTGGGTTCTTTCCATCACCCCTAGCTTCTCCTAGTTAGTATGCGTGATGTTATGTTCAAGTTATTGCAAATGTTCCATGTACATTACTGTTTGACTTGTTCCTTGTAAACTGCCTTGACATTCTGAAAGGTGGTATAGAAAACCAGCTAAATAAATAAGCCTGCTGGTGGAAGAGCATAACCCACGTGTCTGGACTGGAGGGACGATAAGGAAGGATGCGTTTCAGCAATGACAGGTATATAAAAAAAAATCTGAGTGTGCAAAATCCCAGGTGCCAGAGTGGTTCCCAAATTTGGAGTCACAGAAACATGGACATTTCCCCATCTCTTTGGACTCTCACTGTCTCACCATGACCACTGTTCCCTCTAAACTGTGCGCGTGTGCGCACGCACATACTTTACAACAGAGCGCACAAAAATTACGGTTCTGATTCTGATAGAAAACAACACAGACGTTCTTAAAATTGAAAGGTTGTTGTGTATTTATGGTTTTCACAAGTTCTACAATATTTTCTAGTGCAATCAATGTGGTGTACATACTGTATTCTGACGTGTAGTCAAATTTTAAAGTGTATAACTCCGAGTGTCGTTATGTGGCGCACAAAAATTTAACTTTCCTTCAAAAGCTGCACAGCTGATATTTTATGCGCACACAGCCTACAGAAAATTAGAGGGAACATTGACCATGACCTATTCCAAGTCACCAGTCAGCATGTGACCTGTGAGCCAGTGAACATTCATAGGCCATTCCCCTCTCCTGAATAAGATTCCTGTTAGGTTGGAACCCATGCTGAGTACTGGGGTCTGTAAGCACACACTCCACACTGACACAAAGGACCCTGTGCTAACTGCTGCTGCTGCCACTATTTTTGCTGCTGCCTTCCTGCTTTAGATGAGTGGAGGGAGGGGAAGGAGGATGGAAATACGCCAGTTTAATTTCATCATATAGAAGTCACATGAATTTTCAGTTGTTAAAATGGGGTTATACAGGATAGAAGTTTGAAAAGCACTGTTCTAGGTGGTAGCAACCTGGCACCCAGGATTTGGCAAGTCTTGCCTTAAGGTACGGGCAATCACTAACACTACTACTAGTGGTCACAGCCACCATTTTGAACTATGGCAGCGGCAGAACAGGAGTGGAGACGTGCAGCTCCCATCCTAGTACACTAAGACTTATCAAGGAGCTACTGTAGAGGATCGATCAGATTGGAGGGTTCACTGGCCACAATATTTTTGTTTTCTAATTTTGGCATAGGCAGCAGCCATGCTACCCAAATACCACCTCAAATGGTGACCCACAGCCTCATTATCAGCAGTCATGATAGCTACTGTGCTATATGTAATACGACAGCTATTGAGTGCACATCAAGCCACATCTAACCTCTACCCAGAGCCCATCCCAATCTTGCCCTGGATCCATGAAAAGCACTTACTGCGTTTTTGTTTTGTTTTAATCATGCAGTAGCCATTAGTACAGGCCCATACTAACAGTTACCATGTGTTAAAACCCACAGTAGGCGCTTACTGCACTTTAGTAAACATGCCCCTTAATAAATAGGCTCCATTAAGAATAGTGGGGCCTGCGTTAATGTGTATTAAATCAAATCAAAACAGGTTAGTAAATGAGACCCTATAATTTGCAGGGCATGAAGGTTTTGAATGATGTATACTCATACTGACTTTTAGATCTTTGCAAGTATAAGAATGTATGTTGTGGATTCAATACAGAAGTACTGTATTTAAAAAGTGGATGTTCTGTTGATCTTGAGAAAGATCTACCAGAAAATATACTGCATTGCTAAATTAAATATTTGTAAATACTGTATGTACTAAGTATTTTACTGAGGCTGTTTAATCTTTATTACATTTCACTTAACCATTTTGCTTCTGTGTATTTGCTGCTGTTATATTGGTACAGTATAATAGTAAAACAGAACTCACTATTGTTCTGCTCCTTAAGAGTTTCACTAATTCACGAATTGCAAGTCAAGCTATAATTTAGTTGCATGTGCATGCAAGACACTGTATTAACCAAATAATTCTATAAATGACCAATACACTTCTTGTTAATGCTATTAAGGAAAACTTTTTTTTCAATAAAAAGGAGTTTCAAATTATTTTATGCTTTCAAAAAAAAAAGGTAAAAAAATCTTTTCGAACAGTAGAAACCACTGTCACAATCTCTCTACAAGCGATATGAATGTACAAAAAAACATTACAAACTGTTGATTTGTTAAGCAGGATCCCGAGAGAATCCGCACCAGCAAAAAATATCACGTATTCTCTAAATCAAAACTATTATCGGACGGAATAAACATAGCTGGAAAAAAACATCAGATAACTACAGATTACCATAGAAAAGCGGAAACTGAACCAATTAGCGCTCAGAAAGGTGTGCGCAGTATCAATAGTCAAATTAGTAAGCCAATCAACGGGAGGCGCCGCCAGCCCATGACAGCCAGAAGCCGAGGACAACCAATGGCCACCCAAGAGAGTGGGGCGTGAGACTTTCATTCAAGAAATTCTTCAGGGCGCACTTCCTTACTACTAACCAGGCATGCCAACAGCGGCATGGAGTGTGCATGCATACACTTTCCTGTAGAACTTCCGTATCAGCTACAAACTTTGACAGTCACAGGAACGCTGTTTGCAGCTACTGTTCCCCACCAGGCAGCCCAGAGCAGAACAGTGAAACTAATTCCTTTCGCGCCTAACAAGTTACAAAGAGGAACACATTTTCCTCGCTGCGAACAACGCGGTTTGTGCAATGGAGAGATGAAAAAAACCCTTATCAAAGATGACAACATAGAAAGACAAATTGATGTCCATTTTATATAAACTAATTTGGACCGATGTTATTAAAACACCACAACACTTTGGGTTTGTAGAATCCGTGCTTTAGCTTGCCAGGAAACCGGCTGAGCAGCAGTGTTGTTTCACCTTAGTTTCGAAGCGCACCAAAGGGGGAGTGGCAGCGAGCTGTCACTACGGCAGCAGGACGGCCCAGAATACTCTGCTATTCCTGTACACCACTTACGGAGATCCCTGTGCTTAAGCGCCGCGAACTAATCAAAACATTAGACGTAACACAGGACGCATAACATGGCGGATAGTACTACGCTTGCGGAGAATCTTACGCAACCTTGTTGACGTATGGCCCCCTTGCAGGCCACTACCGCTACGTAACGCGTCGAGCGTAATCGTTTCCTGAATGCAAATGCCCTATTTACAATGGAAAAAAAGAGAAATATAAAAACAAAAGATACATACCGATTCCTCTTCCTTCTCCATCCCCGTTGGCATCTGCGGCACAGCACGGTTGATCGAGACGCAGTCGTTCAAATCCGGCATGTCTTTGCCGCGGTAGATGGGGAGAGGTTTGGCGGCGTCTAGCGCCCGCGCTCGGAAAGAGAGTTTACTCATTGTTTTCCCTCTCGCTCCTATCACAATAACATGAAAACGTGAAAGGGGGGCAGAAAAGAGGTTAAAAATCTCCGTCAAAAAGACGCTCGGAAGCCGCTCGTTTTCGCTCCTATCGGATTCATGGGAGCCCAGAGATCCGGAATGGGGTGCAAGACTTATGTTTCGGGCGTATTTTCTCCAGCCTAAAGCCGGTTTTCGTTCGGTGGATCCGCTCCCTGCGCCATGGCAAACATGGCGGACATTACCAAGGCGGCAAGCGATCCCAGCAGCCAGCGCGAGACGTCGGCACAGTGGGTGCGCGCGCAGCCGGTAGGCAATATCGCAGAAAGTGTGCGCTATGCATCGCCGGCAGCGTCTTACAGTGGCGTACCCCGGGCTGGTTTGGCCCGTACATATGCATGAATCTGTGCACAGCAACTTTAGGGCTGTTATTCACGATGAATTTACAAGTTTTTAGGTCAACCTTTAACAATGTTTTTCTTATAGTTCCAGGACAAAAAAAAATTACACCTCAACAGGTGATATTTAGATTATTGTAAGGGATACTAGTAAATTGATTTTTATGTCTCTTAAATTGTTGCTTTGCCGCTTCTCATGTCCATTCCTGAATGGTCCAAATTAAACGATAAGCCAGTCCTTTGTAGTTATCCAAAAAAACTGATCTTCATTTATCTGCACTATTGCATACAGTTGTGGTCAACATTATTGGTACCCTTGCATTTTTGTTATGTTGTGTATAATATCTTCAGAAATAATTGGAAATATTCAAACTGAATGTCATCATAATATTTTAATAGCATGTTCAAAGGCATAGAACAAAAAAAAAGGTATCGGTGCAACTTAGATATAGTCATTTCTGAGGAAAAAACAAACAAAATATGACCAGGACAGGATTAATGGCACCCTTTATTAATATTTGGTTGGACAACTCTTGGCAGTGATAACAGCATCCAAATGTTTCTTGTAGCCTATAAATTTCATACATCTGTCTGCTGGTACTTTCTCCCACTCTTCAACTGCGATTTGTTCCAGCTCATGAATGTTTGCAGGATTTTTTTTTACCAATGGCAGATTTCAGCTCTTTCCAAAGGTTCTCGATTGGATTGAGATCAGTCTGTTCCTTTTTAACCATCCTTTTGGATGTATGTTTTGGGTCATTGTCCTGCTTTGCGACCCATGACCTTCAACCCAGACCTAGCTTTCTGAAACTAGGTAGTACATTTCACTCCAAAATACCTTGGCAGTCTTC
The DNA here is from genome assembly GCA_033557465.1 of Ichthyophis bannanicus. Lineage (NCBI taxonomy): Eukaryota > Metazoa > Chordata > Amphibia > Gymnophiona > Ichthyophiidae > Ichthyophis > Ichthyophis bannanicus. Next base: position 703,021,189 of record CM066036.1, read on the forward strand.
TGACTTCAAAATGCAATGCAATGTGTGCGCCTTTGAGTCAGTCCTGACTCCTGGTGACCCAGAAGCTCCTGGGTTTTCTTGGCAGTGTCACCGGAAGTAGATTGCCAGGCCTTTCTTCCGAGGCAATGGAGGGTTAAGTGACTTGCCCAAGGCCACAAGGAGTGCTAGTGGGAATCAAACCCTGGTTGCTTGGTTACTAAGCCAGTCTCTAACCACTAGGCTACTCCTCCACTCCCTACTGACTTCATGATTCCTTTAATAAGTTCCAGGCTTCCAGTTCCTGAGGCAGCAAAACAGCCCCACAATATTATGGAACCTCCATCATATTTAACTGTAGGAAAGGTGTTTTTCTTTATAAGCTTTATTTCTTCGCCTGTAAATGTATCGCTAGTCTGCTTTGCCAAAGAGCTTGAGTTTGGTTTCATCTGTCCACAGAACATTTTCCTAGAAGGATTCTGGTTTCTTAAGGGGGTTTGGGCAAAGATCAGGCATGCCTTTTTATGTCTGTCTTGAGCAGTGGGATCTGCCTTCACCCATAAAGTCCTTTTGTTTACTTTAGTGCATGGCATATGCTACGGGTTGAAACCACCACTCCAGATTGCTCCAGGTCAGCCTTAGCTCTTTGGATGTTTTACATGGTGTTTTTCCAACAGTTCACACTAACCTTTGAAGACTTCTTGGGTTAATTTTCCTCTTCCCACCACGTCCTGGCAGGTTCTTGACAGTTCCATGAGCAGAAAAATTCTTAATAACATTGCAAACTTTAGACACAGGAATTCCAAGGTCTTTGGAGATGGCTTTGTACCCCTTTGATGTTTGGTGATAATGGCTTTTCTGATGGTCTCAGACAGCTCTCTTGCTTTTACCATTATGAAAGTGGAACAGGGAGTGAATGTGGCCATTTTAACCACTAGAGTAATCATTTATTGGCTGATTCAAGTCATGTGAGTACTGATAATTGGTCACAGATGTGTCTAATTTTACTGCAATGAGAATGTAGTTCTTCTATTCAAACAAATTTGAATTGTTTAAAAGGGTACTATTAATCATGTCCTATATAGGCAAAGCTCACTCCACTAAATGGTAGTAATATAGGGTACTCCAAATTGTAGAAATTTACTCTTGTGGAGAAAAGGATCTTAGAACCAATTGAGCTGGTAGTACAGGCATTACAGTATTGCCCCACACCAAATGCCCAGAACATCACCAATCCTGAAAAACCTCTCCTACCCTCTTATTATGTTTTTAATTTCAATAGTATCTTTAAATATTGAAAAAACTTTGAAACAACTCTTTAAACCATGCTTATATCCCACCATGAAATAAAATCATTATCAACAGTTTACATAACACTAGTGTCAGGTGATTTCACCACTTATCTGACATTGATGAGTTCCCCAATCTACATGGCACTATCTAGCCTTTCGTCACCGCTTCGTCAGAGTTTTCTTTTTAATCGGGTTCCATCAGCATAACAAACCAAAACAATGGTTCTCCAAAGACCACCATCTAGGGGGAAAAGGCAATAAGAATAAACTACTACAATTTCACACTAACCCTGTTCTCCTAAAACTTAGAACACCCTTAGTGACCATTTTTTACCCAAACATTTCAACCATACGTACTCACAAACTATTGCTAGTGCTGTCTCACTGTCAGCTAGGCGGGAAATTCAAAGTTAAATCTTATTCGACAGACCTTTAAACCTTCCCTACCAATCAACAATTAGCACACAGAAAGACTACATTTCCCAACATGTCATCCTTTCCTCACATACAACCTCTTCAAGAAGCAATCCATAGCAACGATGCCACTCAGAATATTTTTCATTTTTTATCAAAGAATATAATTTAGCCCTCACCTTCGACCCCCTCCCCCTGAATTCGATCCTATATCCATCACACTAGACTATCCAGCCATCTACATCAAACTCCTCAGTTATATTTAAAAATCTGTCATTCTAACTCGCATTCCAATTTGAGCATTTAACCCCTTGAGCCATACAGTATTTAGCCGAAAACACATAGCTCCAAATATTGCTGACAAAGAATAAATGGTGTTGCATTTATAATTAAGAAAAACATTTGCAAGAACTAATGAAATACAGTGCAGTCAATGAACACTTAATTTTCTATTCATCTATGAGGAATGCCTGTCAATACAACTATTATTCAGGTATATGCACCAACAACAGATGCAGAAGGGATGCGGGTGATTTGTTTTATGAACAAGTACGAACTGAAATCAAGAGAACATGCAAACAAGATATGTTGATAGTAATGGATGACTGGAATGCAAAAGTTGGGAACAAAAAAGGCAAAGTGGTTGGAAAATACAGGCTTGGCAATAGAAACAAAGCTGAAGAGAGACTGATAGAATTTGCAAGACCAACAATCCATTCATATCAAACACCTTCTTCCAACAACACAAGCAGCGACTATACACATGGACTTTACCCAATGAATAGTATAAAAATCAAATTGACTACATTTTTGGAAGTCAATGGTTGAAAAGCTCAATATTTATTTTTATACTGCACTATTTAGAATCTGTGTGGTTTACATGTATACTAACAGGTTCCCTTGTCCCTGAAGGGCTCACAATCTAAGTGTACCTGAGGCAATGGAGGGTTAAGTGGCTTGCCCAAGGCCACAAGGAGTGGCCATGGGACTAGAGACCCCAGTCCCTCTGGCCTGAAGTTGCTTGTCCCCATGTGGGAATTGAACCCCTGGCCTTTGGCCTGAGGTAACCTGTCCCTACCACTGAGCCACTCCTCCCTCCTCCCAAAGCCTGGAGCTGGCTATGGTATGGATCACCAGCTATAGTATGCAAACTCAAACTAAAGCTGAAAAAGAGCAAGCCACTCATAAATGTAGCAAAATATAATCTTGAAAATATACCACCAGAATATAAAGACTGCCTGCAGAATTGATTCACCACTTTGGTATTAATGCAAAGCACCAGAAGAGCTATGGGACGACATCAAGAAAGTTGTGCTTGAAGAAAGTGAAAAGTCTCTGCAAAAGATGAAAAAGAAAAAACAGTCAAAATGGATGACTGAAGAAACTCTGAAAAATTGCTCAGAAATGCAGAGAAGCTAAAGCCAGAGGAGAAAGGAGGTAATCATGGAACTCAGAGATTTCCAACATGCATCAAGATGAGACAAAGAGAAGTACTAAAACGATATATGCAAGGAAATAGAATCAGAAATCATTAAAGGAAGAACAAGATTGACTTTTCCTAAAGCTATGAGAGTTAAAGAGAAAATTCCAGCCTTGAATTAGACTGCTAAAGGGCAATCAAAGATCCACATTGAATGATGCTAAGAAGATCAAGAAAGGTGGAAAGAATAAACAAGGTCATTATACTAAAAAGATCAACCTGTACCTTACAATCAGAAACCATTGGTAATGAAAGAAACTGAAGCAGCATTAAAAACATTACCAAAGAACAAAGCACCAAGCATTCATAGCATTCCCTCTGAAGTATTACAGCAATCAAATGCAGCTGTTACAATATTTACAAGGCTCTGCCAGAAAATTTGGAAGACAATATCATGGCCGACTGAAAAAGATATGTATTCATACCACTACTAAAGAAAGGTGATCTGAGTATGGAAATTATTGCTCTTATCCCACATGTCCGCAAGATTCTACTCAAGATCTTTAAGTGGAGACTACAACCACATATAGAACAAGAACTGCCCAATGTGCAAGTAGGATTCAGGAAGGGGAAAGAACAAGAGACATCATCATAGAAGGATCCTTAAAAAGATAAAAGGATAACTACATGTGTTTTATTGACTACAGCAAGGTCTCTGATTGTGTAGATAATGAAAAATTCTGAACCACATTAAGAAATAAGAGTATACCAGAATACCTGATAGTTCTCATGTGCAGTCCTCACATTGATCAAGAAGCACCAGTTTGAACAGACCAAGGAGAAACAGAATAGTTTGAAACTGGCAAAGGTGTATGACAAAGCTACATACTTTCCCCATACATGTTAAATTTATAGGCAGAATAAATCAGAGAAGCAGGACTGTATGAAGAAAACTGAGGCGTGAAGATTGGTGGAAGACTCATCCACAATCTTTGTTGATGGAGAAGAAATACAGTAGACAGCTTTTAACTTGCATGCATCAATAATCAATAATAAAATGACACGCATTCATGAAATCTGATGATGCATTGCTCTTGACAGAAGAGGTGTATGAAGGACCCAGATACACTTGAAAATCTTATTTCGGCATCCAAAGATTTGACTTGTCCAAGACATGATATTTTCAATAACATCACATTGATGTAAAAGTTAGACAGTGAAGAAGACAAACGGGAAAAAGACTGATGCCTTGGAATTATGGTGCTGGCAAAGCATATTGTGTACACTATGGACTGCCTGAAGAACAAATCAGTTAGTACTAGAGGAGATCAAAGCTAAGCTTTCCTGATTAGCTCAAAAGGCAAGACTTCGGTTTTCATACTTTGGACACATCATGCAGAGAGAAAGATAATTAGAGAAAGACATCATGCTTGGCAAGACTGAAGGTGAATGCAAAAAAGGAAGACTAGCAATGTAATGGATTGGTACAAACACAGTTCAGGACAACTATCCACAGGGTTACCATGAGTCAACATCAACTGGATGGCACTTAACAAGAACAAGTCAATTAGTTACTTCTACCATCTTCTGAAAATGAAAACTAGGTAGATTTTATGTTGTTGGGTTTTTTTAAATTTCTTAACATTTTGTAATGTTGTTAAGTGCTGTCGAGTCAGTGCCAACTCATGGTGACCCACTGGATAGTGGTCCTAAACTGTATTGAGTCTTCAGTCAGACGGCTAATTGTTACTAGAATGACGTTCACAGCTGCTGTTATCATATCCGTCTATCACATTGATGGCCTTCCTCTTTTGTGTTCACCCTCAACCTTGCTAAGCATGATGTGTTTTTCTAATGATCTATGTCTTCACTTGATGTGTCCAAAGTATGAAAGTCAAAGTCTTGTCATCTGAACTTCTAAAGAAAGCTTCTTTTGTAATATTTTATTGTATTTCAATTATTATGTTGAAAACAGCTGAATTCAATTTCGATGATATTAAAGTAGCTAAACAGGTAGAAAAGGTGACAGCAAAAGTTAGAAGGATGCTTGGGTGCATACGGAGAGGAATGGCTAGCAGAAAAAAGGAGGTGATAGTGCCTCTGTATAAGTCTTCGGTGTGACTTCATTTTGAATGTAGTGTGCAAGTCTGGAGACCACACCTTCAAAAGGATGTAAAAAGGATGGAGTCAGTACAGAGGGTGGCTATTAAAATGGTTAGTGGTCTTCATTATAAAGCATATGAGGATAGACTTAAGGAGCTTAATATGTACACCGTAGAGGAAAGGCGGGTTAGAGGTGATATGATTGAGATGTTTAAATACCTCTGTGGCATAAATGCACAGGAGGAGAGCCTCTTTCGATTGAAAGCAAGTTCTGCTATGAGGGGACATGGGATGATGGTGAAAGGGGATATGCGGAAATATTTCTTTACAGAAAGAGTGTTGGATCCGTGGAATAGTCTCCCAGTGGAGGTTGTAGAGATGAGGACAGTATCTGAATTCAAAAAAGCATGGGACAAGCACAGAAGATCTCTAAAGGTAAAAGGGGGACTGTTGTAGTTGTTGATATGGAAGGACAGACTAGATAGGCCATGTGGTCTTTTTCTGTTGTCATTTTTCTATGTTTCTATAACTTGTACTATATGGTTTTAGTTACAGTTGTGATCAACAGTATTGGCACTCCTGCAGTTTAACCAATTAATGTCCAATGTCTCCTAAAAAGAAGAAAAGTGGCCAGTGAAATGGCTTTGGACTATATATGTGCATGTATCTGACACATAAAGAATCAAATAAAACATGACCAATTAAAAAAGGAGATAGTAGGAAACAGTATAAAAACTGCGGCACTGCCAGGACATGATTATTGCCACCCTTATAAACAATTCAAATCAGTTTGAATAGAAGAATTACATTCTCATTGCAGTAAAATTAGATGCACCTGTGATCAATTGTCAGTACTCACCTGACTTGAATCAACCAATGAATGAAGGTTCTAGTGGCTGAAATGGCCACATTCACTCCCTGTTCCATTTTCATAAAGGTGATGACAAGAAAGCTGCCTGAGACCATCAGAAAAGCCATTATCACCAAACAATAAATTTCAAAAGGGTACAAGGCCATCTCCAAATACCTTGGAATTCCTGTGTCTACAGTTTACAGTTTTATTAAGAATTTTTCTGCTCATGGAACTGTCAAGAACCTTACAGGACATGGTGGGAAGAGGAAAATTATTCTAAGAAGTCTTCAAAGGTTAGTGCGAACTGTTAGAAAAACACCACATATAACATCCAAAGAGCTTAAAAAGGCTGACCTGGAGCAATCTGGAGTGGGGGTTTCAACCCGTACCATATGCCATGCACTAAACAAAGAAGGACTTTATGAGCGAAGGAGGACCCCACTGCTCAAGACAGACGTAAAAAGTCACGCCTGATCTTTGCCCAAACCCACCTTGAGAAACCACAGTCCTTCTAGGAAAATGTTCTGTGCACAGATCAAACCAAATTCAAGCTCCTTGGCAATGCAGACTAGTGATACATTTACAGATAAAGAAATGAAATTTATAAGGCAAAAAACACCCTTCCTACAGTTAAATATGGTGGAGGTTCCATAATATTGAACTTATTAAAAGAATCATAAAATCAGGGTGCTACCAAGGTATTTTGAAGTGAAATCTGCTACCTAGTGTCAGAAAGCTAGGTCTGGGTTGAAGGTCATGGGTCCTCCAGCAGGACAATGACCCAAAACATACATCCAAAAGTACAAAAGAATGGTTAAAAAATAACAAATTGACTGTTTTAAACTGACCTGCAATGAGTACAGATCTCAATCCAATCGAGAACCTTTGGAAAGAGCAGAAATCTGCCATTGGTGAAAGGAATCCTGGAGACATTCATGAACTGGAACAAATCGCCGTTGGAGTGGGAGAAAGTAGATGGCACAAGAATTGTGCAACCAAATATTAGTGAAGGGTGCCATTAATCCTTTCCAGGTCATATTTTTATTTTTCTCAGAAATTACTATGTCTGGGTTGTACAGACATCTTTTATTTTTGTTCTATGCCTTTGAACATGCTATTAAAATATTATGGTGACGTACAGTTGGAATATTTTCAATTATTTCTGACAATATTGTACACAACAGACCTAAAATGCAAAGATGCCAATAATGTTGACCATAACTGTAAGACATCTTTGCAGCTTCGGACTCTCATTTCATGCACAGCTACATCAGCAGTCAAATGTCCCTAGGGCTTTGTTCCAACTGCATCATAAATGCAGACTTTACTCTGAAGAGTCTTCAACGTTTCTCCAGAAGCCCATTGAGTGCCTTCCACCGGGGTTGGGAGTGGGTGGCTCATCTTTGAGTACTTTATCACAATTTGTTTTGTTGTGACTATCCTTTGGGTTTTTGTGGCAAGATACGGAAGTTAATTGCCAGGCCTTTCTTCCATGCAGGTAATAGCAGTGTTGTTGCTGTTGTCACAGAAGTGTGATCCTCTGCCATCATCACTGTCTCATACTGTTGCTGTCCACAGGGCCAGCTTGTCCATTAGTCAAATGTAGGCGACCGCCTAGGCCGGCAGATTCTGGTAGTATGGCATCACTACACCAACCCCCTGGAAGCGGCTCCTGCCTGCCCTCCAAGAAAGTTGCATCGGGGAGGGGGGGCATGAGCCTGCTGGACGGAGGTGCAGGCCGCTCATGCCCCCCCAGCACCAATGAATCTGCAGCACTGAGAACGGCAGTTAACTACTGCCACTTCAGCATGGGGGGGGGGAGTGGAGCAAGGGCCACCATGGCAGACTGGACAGAGGTCCAGTCTTTTGGGGGGGGGGGCGGTGGCACAGAAGGTCTGCCTCGTACCGCCACTTGCTATCCATATGAGTGGTTGGTTTGAGTATGAAACCTAAGATGAGACTTCTCCATCCTGGGAGACCTTGGCAATTATTAAGCTACCAATAGCATAGCCCTTGGCATCACTTTTGCATGCAAGCTCTCACAGCACGACGAGCCACAGACCAAGTGAGGGACTAATTGACTTAGAAAACAAAATATATTTTTTTAAATTGTGGTATTAGTGTTACAAATCTTTGACTCCCAAAACAGGAGATGACCTCCATATATGGTTACATGGATTTAATTTTACTCACAAACCATATAGAGTTAGACTTACTTAAATAGGACCTGAAGTAAATAAAGCATGTTAATGCATGTTAGCACATGCTAACATGGTTGTACAGTTTAGTAAATCTAGCCCCTAATGCAAAGAAAGAAAGTAAGTAAGTAGCTTAGTGGTTAGGGCAACTGCCTAGTACCCAGATTTGATACCCACCGGCGCTACTTGTGACCTCGGGCAAGTCCCTGTACCCTCCATTGCCTTGGAAGAAAAGGCCTGGCAATCTACATCCAGTGATACATTGCCAAGAAAACCCAGAGGTAGCTTGGTCAACAAGAGTCGGCACTGACTTGTGAGCAAAAAAATATAATGTAATGCCTTCTTATTATTGTACTAACAATACATTTCCAGACTGATTTTCAGGGATTAATACGTCTTCTTGATGCAATGAGAAATGCATTGTTGTCCTGTGCTGTCAAGCCGTGTCCATCACCTGCATTTTCTTGACAAGCTGTGACTAGAAGTAGATTGCCAGGCCTTTCTTCTGCACAGTAAGCCTACAGCACCTGGTCTTCCAAAGTGGTCTCCCATCCAAGTACTAACTAGGCCTGACCATTCTTAATTTTCGAGATGAGGCTCATTCAGGATGGTGTGGCCATTGCAAGGAATGTATTAGGCTACCTTCTTCTTGAACTATATATAGATAGACACATTATTTAAATTTGTTAGCCTTTATTTTATGTGCATTCTTTTTTTATATTTATAGCTTTCCATTTAATAAAATTGAAAATAAAACAAGGCGTATGCATAAGAAACAAAATAAGGAAAATATACAAAGCAAAAAAACCCCAAATATCAAGTCAACATTATGGGGAACAATGGATGAACCAAATGAATAATATAACCAAATGAATATAACCAAATGAATCAAATAAATTAAATGGACAAATCCATTGATTCAAATCCATTGGACAAATCCATTGATTCAAATAAATTAAATGGACAAATCAAGCCTCTGTCTACCCCAGAGTAATCAAACATATATAAAGACCCACTTACTCTCTATCCCTCTAATTTCCATAATAATAGTAAGATTACTTCCCTTATAAAAGTATCTCCAGCTGAGCTGAATCAGTATATACTGATTTATTTTATTTATTTAACAATTTTTCTATACTGCCTTTGTCCAAAGCGGTTTACAATGAACAACATTACAATTACATAAGAATCGTTTTTACATTAAACAAGGGAAGCCAACTTGGAGATAAATATGGGGTTGACTGAAGGAAAGATATAAAACTATGCCCATAGAGAAGCAGATATCATATACGGGGAGGGTGAAGTGCAAGGGTGATCTGAGCAGTCAGGAGGGGTAGGATGTGCTAATTGAAATTAAGTAATGTCATTGAGTCCATAGTATTTAATGAAGAGATGTGTTTTGAGTGACTTTTTTAGATCTGTAATGGATTTTGCTGCTCTTATGTTTTCTGGTAGTGAATTCCATATTGATGGAGCGTAAAGGGAGAATGCTCTGTTACTGGTTTGTTGTGTCCTTTTTATCTTGAGTGGGTGAATATTTAGTAGGTTCTGATTGTTAGATCTTCTTGGTCTTGTTGTGTGTGTTGAGGTGATTAGTTCTGATTACCTTGATATGTAACCAGGCACTTGTAAGGAAATACATAATTTCCAAGGCCAAAACACAGTCTTAATTCTAAGAAGGCTCTTCTAAGAAGCTGAGTTGGCCTGGATATATCAGGGAACATATTGCTCTTCCTCGCCGCAAAAATGAACAGCTTTCTTTTGAAAGAACAATTTCAACACAGCATTTTCTTCCATCTCTGATCAAAAGGTAATCAATAAAGTAGCTCAGAATTTCATCCTGAGATGACATTATATAAGCAGATATATCCAAACTATCAACAGATGTAATTTGATCCACCCCCCACCTCTGATCCTCCAGTTCTAATCCCTTTAAGTAAATACTCAAAGAATCAACTTAAGGGTATAATATAACCTCCTTTAAAGTATTTCTGAAATAAAACTGAGGGGCGGGGTCAAATAACAAGCACAGGGAAAATTAAGAAATAATAAATTCCTTGCTTTGGAAACATTTTCTACCAATTCCAATTGCTAATGGACCATAAAACGGACTTTTATTGATGTGTACCTACTGCTATTTGTGCCGAGGACACGTGAATCTCCACCTTCCAAAACTGAGTCACCAACCCCTTCAATTTCTCATCGTGTCCCACAAACTCCTTAGAAAATGTGGACAGTTCCAAAGATCTCAGAATAACCACCTCAGTCAGAGTCACAACAGCCCAAATGTCTCGCAGAAAGATTTCTTTGACTTGGAGAACAGCTACAGACTTATTATGCTCTATTCCAAACATTATAGAAAGGCTCATCTGCATATCATCCAGGCAAAAGCTGCCACAGACTCTGCGCTCTCTCCAGCAGCAGAGGACTGAAAGACTCATCTGCACATCCATCCAGTTTCTCGCTTACTTCAATAGGTACTAAAGCTCCACAAACTGAACGATGGCTGGGAAAAATCATATTGCCAAAGCTGTTGCCCCCGTTACAGCTTCTGCCTTTATCCAGACAGACAGCCTGATGTCAGTCGAGGGACTGGTTCCATGTGCAAGAAGTGGAGGAGCTCAGAGAAGAGGTGGTGAGGCTGAGAAGCATTCAAGACAGCGAGAAGTACATTGATGAGATGCTTCTTGAAGCATCCAAGCTCTACGACAGAGGTGAAGATGGTATTCTGCAGAATGAAGAGAATTGGACACAAGTCACCAGAGCCTGCAGAATCGACAATCCAACTCCTCCAGCCCTAGAATTGAAGAACCAGTATGTAGCCCTGAAAGTAGAGGAGGTGAAAACATCCCAGGAAAAGGAAGAACTAGAGTTCAAGCATCTCAGAGTTGCAGAATCAGTAACCCCAAGGAAACGAAAGGTAGTGGTGGTTGGTGACTCTTTTCTGAGGGGTACTGAGGCATCCATCTGCTGACCAGACTTGATGTCCAGGGAAGTGTGCTGTCTGTCAGGTGCCAAAATCGGAGATGTTAGAGAGTTTGCCAAGACACATCAAGCCTATTGATTAGTATCTGATATTGCTCATCCATGTTAGCACAAATGATAATGCTAGGTATCCCTCTGAGCATATCAAAAGTGACTTCATGGCTCTGGGACAGAGCATAAAGCAGATAGGTGTGCAGATGATGTTCTCTTCAGTCTTCCCTGTTAAAGTAAAGGCCGAGGCAGAGAAGCTCACATCCTGCAGATGAATGCATGGCTGTGTGGATGGTGTCATCGAGAGCGTTTTGGTTTTCTGGACCATGAGTTGATTTTCCAAGGGCTGCAGAGCAAAGATGGCATCTACCTATCCAAGAAGGGTCAAAGTGTCTTCCACAGCAAGACTGGCTTACCTACTGAAGAAGACTTTCAACTAGCTTTGTTGGGGATGGGTGAAGAAATTCCACAGTTAAGTAAACATTAAATGCCTCTGTAGAAATAGGCAAAAGGGGCAACATCTGGAAAGCAGTGTGTATAAATGCCCAAAATATTGGAAATAAATAAGATCCTAGATGTTGAGGCTTTAATGGAAGAGGCTGACTTGGATTTAGTGGTGAATATGGAGACATGGTTCATGGACAACCTTGACTGAGATGTAATTATACCAGGTTATGATTTATTCAGGAAGGACAGGGTAGAAAATAGGGGAGAAGGAGTAACACTATATATATTGAAAAATAATATTAAATCTATAGAATTACAGAGCTTAAAAGGGAGTGAGGAGGCACTGTGGGTTAAACTAGAAAGTGGGAATAGGAAGTCCATTTGCATTGGTGTGATATACAGCTTTCCTTCACAGGGAGAAGTGGCGGACAGAGATTTAACAGAAGGCCTACACAGTATTGCCATGAGAGAAGAAGTGCTACTAATAGGTGATTTCAATATGCTGGATGTTGATTGGCACATCCCTACTGTGGTGTCATCTACAAATAAGGAGATCCTGGATTCTCTACATGGAGAACTATTCTGGCAACTGGTAACAAAACCCACACATGAAGGGGCCATACTGGACCTGGTGCTTACTAATGGGAAAAGTGTTTCAGATGTTATAGTGGGAGATCACCTCGCATCCAGTAATCACCAGATGGTGTGGTTCAATATTAGGACTAAGGCTGATTAAGACCCTCGCTTTGAATGGACTTTGACTTTAGGAAAACTAGCTTTGCCAAGATGGGACAATATCTCAAGGAGACATTAGTGGGACGGGAACAGCTGCAGGATTTAGAAAAGCAATGGGCAAAACTGAAAGGGGAGGAATATATAGAAGCTGATGAGGATAACGTGGAATTGCTGAAGGGCCAGGAGCAGGACCTCAGAAAATACTCACAAATAGGAAGAGAAGTGAAGAGGATCTTGAATGATTTTCAGAAGATTGTGTTTGTGAGAAACTAGCTAAACTAAAAGTAGACAAAGCGATGGGGTTGGATGGGATACATCCAAGAGCATTAAAGGAACTTGGGGATGTTCTAGCGGCTCCACTGTCTGACCTTTTATAGTGCTTCTTTAGAGTTGGGAGTAGTCCCAGAGGACTGCAGAAAGGCACATGTGGTCCCTTTACACAAAAGCGGGAAGGAGGGAGGAGTGGCCTAGTGGTTGGGGCAAGGTACTTACTACAGGCCGGAAGGTCGGTGGTTCAAATCCCACTAGAGGACAGCAACCTTGGGCCGGAAGGACTGGGGTTTCTAGTCCCACAGGTGCTCCTTGTGGTCTTGGGCAAGCCACTTAACCCTCCATTGCCCATGTTCCCTGTAAATATTAGTGTATGTGTCTCATATCCCCTCATGTTAAATGTATCCCCCAACAGCTTTGACCCGGTGAAAAGCGGGATATAAATGCAGATAAATAAATAAGTAAGGATAAGGTTGAGAACTACAGGCCAGTTAATCTGACCTCTGTAATGAGTAAATTAATGGAAACACTGCTAAAACAGGATTGTGAAGTTTCTGGAGTCCAATGGATTGCAGGATCCGAGGCAGCATCAGACAAATCTGATTAATTTCTTTGACTGGGTGACCAGAGAGTTGGACTGAGGGAGATTGCTAAATGTGTGTACCTAGATTTCAGCCTTTGACACTATTCTGCACATGCAACTTATAAATAAATTGAGCAGCCTAGGGATAGACCCTAAAGTGACTGACCAGGATAGAAATTGGTTGAGTGGGAGACAACAAAGGGTACAGGTAAATGGAGCTCACTCTGAGGAGAAGGATGTTACCAGTGGTCTGCGGAAGAGCTATAGGGTAAGGTTTACCTCTTTGCAGATGATACCAAAATCAGCAATAGAGTAAACACCCAGGAAGGAGTAGATAACATAAGGAGAGATCTAGGTAAGCTTGAAGAGTGGTCGAGAATTTGGCAATTGATATTTAATGCTAAAAAATATAGGGTCATGCATTTGGACTGCAAAAATCCAAGGCAGTGGTATATATAACGGATGAAGTATGGACCTAGGTGTGATTGTTTCTGATGATCTTAAAGTGGCTAAACAGGTAGAAAAGGTGACTGTGAAAGCCATAAGGATGCTTGGGTGTATAGGGAGAGGAATGGTCAGCAGAAAAAAAGAGATGATAGTGCCTCTGTATAAGTCTTTGTGAGACTTTATTTGGAGTACTGTTTGCAATTCTAGAGACCACACCTTCAAAAGGATATAAACAGGATGGAGTTGGTGTAGAGGGTGGTTACCAAAATAGTCAGTGGCCTTTGTTATAAAACATGTGGAGATAGACTTAAAGATCTTAGTATTGTGATGGCGAAGACAGCCAAAGCCCTATGGAAGTGGAAAAAGTACAGGCAATTTCCCCTAGGCAGAGGGAAAAGAAAAAAAAATGCTCAGTTTAAAAGTGCAGCTAAGGGTGAAAAAAAGAACCTGTCAAAAGTTGTTGACCAAAAGCCACGCCCCAGCTCCATAGCAACTGAGGGTGGTGATGCAGCACAGCTGGGGGCGGGGTGTAAAGATACCGGCCAGTCACATGGTTATAAGCCCCAGAGAACAGAGAGAGAGAGACTGACAGGATCAGGAAGATTCTCAAGCTTCCCGGGAGAGGAAGGGAGATTAGCAAGGATCCAAAGAGAGGCAAGGAGATTGCCAGGACACGAGAGGAAGAGAGCTGACTCTGTTTCAGAGGAGGAGTCTGAAAGTGAGCCTTACTCAGGACACGAGGTTCATGTCTCCAGGAGAAAGAGAGAGACGAGAAGGCTGCTTTAACCCAGAGACAGCATGGCCAGGGAAAGAGCAAGGAACCCCTGCTAAAGAAACTCCCAAAAGGTAATGCTGATAAAGCTATTAGCCAGAGGTCTCAGGAAGAGTTCCCAGACTGCCAGCTCCCCGAGTTTAACCAGAAGCAAGGTTACAGGAAGCCTCTCAGCAAGGAAGGGTTAAATGTTTTAAAACTGGTTCAGCGTATGCTGAGAGACCAGGAGGTAATTAACAGGGAGAAGAATTCTGTGCACCGAGGGAAAGCACAGCTGCTTGTTGACGACGTCACAGAACACTCTTGCTCAGACTGCGAATCTATGGATATCGGGGAAAACATTCTTTTAAGTGAGCCAGAGGAGCCAATGGAATGTGAGTTATCCCAGATAGTAAAATAATAGTGTGAGAATATATGTGTTGAAGAAAAACTCCATTTCTTTGCTATGCCTAATGTGTTACAGAGCTGCCAAGTTTTAATTAGTATGCTTGCTGCCATGAATGAGACTTGACCAGGAGTGCTGTTAGAAGTCTCAGAACAACTGATTAAAACCAGTAAAAGCTCTGAAACAAAAGGAGAAAGGTTTAACTGCTGGAATTGTTTACATTGAAGATTTCAATGAACATTTTTGTTTGAAGCACTATGAAGAGAAGCTTTATAGTGAATGGAAAGTTTTGTTTGCTGAAGTAAGCAATTAGTTTTTTTTCTTACCTGAGTTTCCTGTGAATAAGTGTACCCGTGTTATACCAAGCTTCATTGTGAAGTTCCCGCTACTAAGGGAGGCTAATAAAAATATTCCTGCGTTTGCTTTCAAATCTCGGCTCAGCCTTTGCTTTACAACTACACATGCTCTGAACACTACAACTCCCAGAAGCCTTTGCTTTGGAAGTTACTTGAAAGTAACATTCGCTCCCCCTTCACCTCGTCAGGCAGCCGCCTAGGCGGGGGAAGGGAGCGACAGTATGTATATTTAAGAGGAAAGGCGGGATAGAGGAGATATGATAGAGAAGTTTAAATACCTCTATGGCATAAATGCACAGGAGGGAGAGCCTCTTTCACTTGAAAGTAAGCTCTGAAACAAGAAGACATAGGATGAGGATGAAAAAGGATAGACTCAGGAGTAACACGTGGAAATATTTCATTATAGAAAGAGTTGTAGTTGCGTGGAATAGTTTCCCAGTGGAGGTAGTAGAGACAAGGACAGTATCTGAATTCAAAAAAGCAAGGGACAAGCAGAAAATCTCTAAAGAAAAAAAGAGAACTATAGTAGTTGATATTTATTTATTTTATTTATTTATTTAAATTTATTCATATACTGTCTTTCTGCAATTCAAGGCAGTTTACAGATAACAAGTAAATGTAATAGTGCAGGAGTGCAACTGTTTTACAGAGAACAGAACAGTTAAGTACCTAAAACTGGTCCAGAGAATCAGTTCAGTGAACAGTAACAATATAATAACTAACAAAAATTGCTATAACTATATACAAGGAATAAAGTGGGGAGGGGGATACCTAATACCGGGGATCATTGAGGCATATGCTAAACACAGTATTTAGCCAAGGAAAGTCTTGTCTTACTAATCTGTTATATTTTTTTGAAGGTGTGAATAAACAGGTAGATAAAGGTGAGCCGGTTGATACAGTGTATCGGGATTTTCAGAAAGCCTTTGACAAGGTCCCTCATGAGAGACTTTTGGCAAAATTAAAAAGTCATGGGATTGGAGGCAGTGTAGTATTGTGGATCAGAAACTGGTTAAAAGATAGTAGGGCTAAATGGCCAATTTTCTCAATGGAGATAAGTAAATAGTGGAATACCCCAAGGATCTGGGCTAGGCCCGCTACTGTTTAGCATATTCATAAATGACCTGGAAATGGGAATAACAAGTGAAATGATCAAATTGCAGATGAGACAAAAATTATTCAAAGTTTTAAAACCCAAGAGGATTGTGAAAAATTGCAAGAGGACCTTGATATATTGGAAGACTAAGCATCCAAATGGCAAATGAAATTTAATGTGTATGAGTGCAAAGTTATGCACCTAGGAAAGAAGAACCCAAACTTTGGTTACACGATGCAAGGTACCACCTTAGAAACCACCACCCAGGAAAAAGATTTAGGCGTCATCATAGATAATACGTTGAAACCCTCCGCTCAGTGTGCAGCGGCTGCCAAAAAGCTAATAGAATGCTAGGAATCATAAGGAAAGGAATGAAGAATAAAACCAAGGATATTATAATGCTTCTGTATCATTCCATGGTTTGACCGCACCTTGAATATTGTGTGCAATTCTGGTCACCGTATCTTAAAAAGGATCTAGCAGAATTAGAACAGGTACAGAGAAGAGCTATCAAAATGGTAAAGGGGAAGGAAGGATACCCCTTTGAGGAAAGGCATAAAAGGTTAGGGCTCTTCAGCTTGGAAAAAAGAAGGCTGAGGGAAGATATCAAAAAATAGAAAGACTAGAGGACACACAATGAAGCTACAATGTAACCCATTTAAGACTAATAAGAGAAAATATTTTTTCACTCGACGCATAATCAAACTATGGAATTCGTTATCGGAGGATGTAGTAAAAGCTATTAGTGTAGCTTGGTTTAAAAAAGGTTTGGACAAGTTCCTGGAGGAAAGGTCCATAAATCATTATTAAAGAGGACCCAGGAAATCCACTGCTTACCCTAGGATGAGCATTGTGGAAGCTGTGGACTTTGGGTATCTGCCAGGTACTTGTGACCTGGATTGGCCACTGTTGGAAATAGAATACTGTGCTTGATGGACCTTGGTCTAACCCAGTATGACATTTCTTATGTTCTTACATTGTAAGGATCAGGTATGTGACTCTTGAAGAGGTTAGTGACAGGGCAGATTAGATAGGCTATATGGTCTTTTTCTGCCATCATGTTTCTATGTTTCCATTGCACCACCTCAGGCAGCAGAAGAATAACAAATGTGCTGACTATGGAGGAATAATTGCTGAGACTGCTCAACAACAGGAGTATCCATAGAGCTGGTAGGCCTTCTCTTTCTAGACAGGGTGCATCTTGCATCCCTGAATCAGCCACAAAAAGGTTAGAGGTTGGAAACATAGTCTTATCATCCAAACTAATGTATCTTACCCTGGGAGACTACAGATTTGAAGAAGAAGATGCAGAAACATTACCTCTTGGCATAATCTTTACATGCTGACCCATAGGGCCTTTTGCATTGACTATTTTCATTTTCACTGAACATGGGCCCTGTAGGGGTTAAGTGCGAGGTTAAGTGTTAGTTAAGTGTCAACGGATCACTTTAAGGGTTCAGGGATTATAATGTTCTTGGTTCATAATCACTCTATGGCCTTTATTCTGCTCTAATAAAAATATACATCAACCAGTCTGTCATTACAGTGGACAAAGGAAGAAACAGGCCAGCATAAAGAACCATATAAGGAAATATCATATATTATAAGCCTTAGCAAAGTGTATGCTTGGATTGAAGGATCCATGCAGAGACTTTTTGCAGAAGGCACATACACAGGAAACCATGCAAAGCTGGGCCGTTAGTCCTGAAGACAGTAGACGGTTGACAGGTGGTGAGTATAACCAAGACAGAGGCCTGAGGGATGTTGAAACAGGAACAGAGGGGTCAGAGAGATCAGCAGCAGGAAACAAAGGGAGGGAGGAGAAAAGACACAGAGAGGCCTCACAGAGGGCTGAATGTGGAGACTGCATACACGGAAGCAAAAAACGTATATATGTAACACGACTATTGTACTCAGGGGGAGGAGGGATTCTGATGTCTGATGACTGACAGAAATTCTCCTCTCCTGCCTGTATTGTTCATCAGTAATCTAATAAACAGAGATTCTGATTGCACCTGTACTGACTTTTGGATCTGGACTATACAGGAAATTAGTGATAATTAGTAATCGGTCTCTTGTAAGTAACAGGGCTTTACAATTGGTGCCGAACACCCGGAATTGGGCTACGGGTGGGTCTTTATGACCGAGATACAAATTTAAAGATTTGGATTCCCCTCAAGAAAAAAGAGGGAGGTACTAAAGATTTGGATTCCCCTCAAGAAAGAAGAGGGAGGTACGTTCCCGGTGCGTAGTAGAGACCGGAGGAGAAGAAGTGAGTGACGGATTCCCAAGGAAGACAGCGGCTGTAACGACGGCGTCGTGAGTATAAGTATTTTTAACCAAGCTTGGTAAGTGTTGTTTAATTTTTGTTTTTGTTATATGAATAAAGTGTAAGAATAATTTGCTGTTATAAACTGGGACTGAGTGATAAGTGATTGAGACAGTACGTGTCGTCTGACACGAAGCGTGTGTGTGTTCTTGCTCACGGTTCCATACCTCCGCGAGGAGATTGGCTGGGCTTGAACGAAGCGAATTCTTGTTTGAAAGGTGTCCTGGACATTTCGTGCACTTCCTTCCTCTGTAAATAAAGAGGGTGGGTATTGAGACCCTTAAATAAAAGGTTGCACGTAAGAATCATGTCTCTGTTTAGGAGAGAGAAAGATGGCAATCAGGACATAATGGTAAATCAAGTTTCCCCAGTGACTCCGGTCGAACGGATGATGAGAGATAATCCCTTATTAGGAAAGGAAATAGAGAAAGTTTTCTCTATTTTCACCCCCACACAGTGAAAACACCAGATTTACTGATTATAGGCTGAGGGACAGTGAAGGAGAATAAAAAATTGTTTTCTTTTTTTTTTGTTTTAGAACAATGGAAGAAATCTCCTTATCTGGGATGCTCACAGACCAGAGAGGGCGACAATTAGATCAATTGAAAAGAACTAGTCTAGTTACATAACAGTGTACACATCAATTGTAATTATGGAGTTCTGAACTTTGAGGTTTGTTCTTTGAACATTGCCAGTCACCTGGCCAGTGCCTGGCTGTGTTTAATGAATAATTGCTCCTATATGTCGCCTGATGAAAGATAGCTAATTGTCTGCAGCAGGATAAGATGGTTGCCTGTTTTCAGCTAGAGAGAGGGAGAAAGGCTGCTAAGGGATTTGTTCTGGGAATGGACGCATTACCTAGAGGAAACTCTCGATTGAGCAGTCTTTCTTGTTTGTTTAAATAAAGGATTTATTCAGTCGAAACAGGAGATGAAGTTCAGAACTCTTTTGGTGAAGTATTTTTTCCTCTGTAATTAGCTTGCTAGCTTTCTAGGTACGGAAATGACGCTGAGAGAAAAAGAAAAAAAACTGTTTAGCCATTCTATGTGTGATGTATTTTTAGTTATAAATTGTTATGAATGAATGAATGAATGGGAAGATCTTCCATGCTTTGATATATGATTATTGTTTTGTGGTAATAGATATTCTGGAAACAAAATTGGTAATAGAGGAACAATAACAGCTATGATACCTGCAGAGTGTGATTCAAAAAGTTACTTTGCTTTTGAAGCAAAAATTACCAGTGCAGCCATTTCCCTTCTCCATTTCCCTTCTGGAAGTGCCTGGTTTAGTATAACATTCACGCAATCAATGCTTTCTTAATTAGATTTTATGATCTCTGAAATTGAACTGCTTAGAATTCTTTGCTACTGATACAACAGGGGAAAAACTGTTTCCGTTTTTCCGTTGTCCTTCAAAGTAGAGGTTAAGATCCCTGCAGGATAATATGGTATTCGGAGCAGATTGCAACTTGAGAATGATTTAAATCCTGAGTGAATAAGAAGTTAATCATGTTTGGATTTTGTTCTGATTGTATATGCTATTAAGCAAAATTAAAAGTTAAACAGGGATTTTATATATTATGGCAAGCACCTCATGGAGGTCGAGGTTAGCTGTAACTCTCAGTGATTGAAATAACTTAAAAAGGGAAGTGTTTGCATTCTAGATGTCCACCAGTCTTTTCATGAAAAAAGTATCAGTTTTAAATGTCTGCTTCCCCGAACTGTAAGATTCAGGGTAAATTACTGTGTGTGTTGTTACAGGCCAGTGCCATCATTGGCGTTCCCTCATCTTCCCAGTTTTTATTTGCTACGATATTGGATTTTAGGATAAATTCACCTGTTTTTAAAGTTATGTGTTAGTGTCCAGAGCAAAAGTGTATTTTGTACTTTTTTGAAAGTCTTTTAAATTTCAGTTCCAGGAGTTCTGTCTTTAGTTGCTGTTTAGAATGAGCACATATATCCATTCAAAACTACACCAATTAAGTTAGTGGGACAGGGACACTGTTTAAGAATCTAAATTTATATTTTCTGCCTCCCATTTGTTTGACTTTTAACAATTGTTTTAGAAGCAGGATTAGCTGTTGTGTGTGAGCAGCAATCCCAGAACGCAATCCAAGAAGAAGAAGGGGGGAGGGAAATAGCATTCTTTTGTTTGTGCTTGTAGATTTCAGGCAACTGAATTGGTGGAGCGAGTGAAGGACATTCTGATAAGAAGTTATTTCAGATCTGATGCAGCACACCTGTGGAAACAGCGACCCCTACTGCAACTACATAATGCTGACTTTTGTGTGACCTTTTGAACTGGTTCAAGCTTGTTTGCAATTTATATAGAATGGTATAATGGTATAAACAGTATTATGTGTTCTCTCCTTCTGCTCTTTCTCGAGAGTGGCGGGTGTCTGCTGCATTATGTTTTAAATGCTGTCATGTATCCAAGAATATCAGGGTTTCACTGCTGTTGTACTTAATCCTTTTTATCGGGTGACTACTACACAGTCTGTATCCAGCCCACCATTGTCACCGTTGCTTCCCCCTTTGCTGCCCACTTGAATGATACTGACACTTGGACTCATGTCAGTCAGTTGAAGGTTTCTCCAACAGTCAGCTCTGTTTGATCTACTTCCTTCCTGTATGAACTGTTGCTGACCAAGATAATTGCTGCCAAACCTGCTCCTTGGGACACCATCTGTTTCCTTCATCCTGATGGACAATTAGTTTTACTTCTGCGTGTTCACAGTACAACCCACATCTCCAAAGAAGTTCTCAATCAAACCCTGCCTTGAACTGAATTCTTATTGGAACATTCTGCTGAACGTTTTTATACCCTTGTGTTTTCCATTGCTATTACACATAGGTTAGATGCTGGACTTCCTTGATACCTTTCCAGACCCCTGTCATAACTGCTGAACTTGGTATGGCTATACGCCATCTGCAATGCTTACTGTATGTTCAAATGAAAGCTGTTATTGATTCTATTAGTAAGTTGTCAGAGTCATTGGAGCAAAATACACAAATGACTCTGCAAAAATAGACAAGCCCTAGATTTGCTCCTTGCTTCTGAATGAGGCCTGTGATCTTTTATTAAAGCCACTATTTGTTGTACAGTCATAGCAAATCATTCAGTGTTTGTGCTTAATGCTATGGATAAAATACGCCACCTGTCAGATTTACATATTGATGACTTTAAGGGAAGACTGAATGTAGGTAATTGGTTAACATGCCATACACATGTGAATGTTTCCTATGCTGTGGTCCCCACTTCTGAATTCTCTGACTTGGTCTTATCTCCTCCACAATAAAAAAAAAAATAAATGAGGGAGTTGTAGGGGTTAAGTGCGAGGTTAAGTGTCAATGGATTACTTTAAGGGTTGAGGGATTATAATGTTCTTGGTTCATAATCACTCTATGGCCTTTATTCTGCTCTAATAAAAATATATATGTCAACCAAACTACAGTGGACAAAGGAAGAAACAGGCCAGCATAAAGAACCATATAAGGAAATATCATATATTATAAGCCTTAGCAAAGTGTATGCTTGGATTGAAGGATCCATGCAGAGACTTTTTGCAGAAGGCACATACACAGGAAACCATGCAAAGCTGGGCCGTTAGTCCTGAAGACAGTAGACGGTTGACAGGTGGTGAGTATAACCAAGACAGAGGCCTGAGGGATTTTGAAACAGGAACAGAGGGGTCAGAGAGGTCAGCAGCAGGAAACGAAGGGAGGGGGGAGAAAAGACACAGAGAGGCCTCACAGAGGGATGAATGTGGAGACTGCATACACGGAAGCAAAAAACGTATATATGTAACACGATTATTGTACTCAGGGGGAGGAGGGATTCTGATATCTGATGACTGACAGAAATTCTCCTCTCCTGCCTGTATTGTTCATCAGTAATCTAATAAACAGAGATTCTGATTGCACCTGTACTGACTTTTGGATCTGGACTATACAGGAAATTAGTGATAATTAGTAATCGGTCTCTTGTAAGTAACAGGGCCTTACAGCACTTCCTTTTTCTCTGTCCCATAACAAGGGGCAATAGACTCCCACTCCATGCTCCGTAGGGGCCCCAAAGGAACGTTCCCCTTTGGGCAGGCCCCTATGGGTATGTCCCCATAAGGCTGTATTCTGCAGGAGGTTGCTGATTTTATAGGCCCTGCCTCTGCTGATGATGTCAGCAGAGTGTGCCCAGAGGTGCCTGCATGAACTCAATAATTCCTCCACAGACCAGCTGACACAATAGGGGGGACATAGGCAAGTGTCCAAGGCAAAAAGTATGTCCGGCATCCCCTATTTCTGTGCATTCTAATGGACTAACATGGCAACTACACTACTTTATCCAAAATATATAGTGTAATATTTCACAAAAGAACTTGCTCTTATTTTAACATCTTTCTATCAAATGCTATCAATGCATGCACAGAAGCTGATTCAGAAGCTCTTGGTCTACATTTACCATTTACAATGAGAAGAACATACTGGAAGAGACTATTTCTTTATACTGTATTTAGCTTATCCCTTTACAGTAGTAGTTCAATGCGAGTTATATTCAGGTGCAGTTGGTATATCCCTGTCTCTGGAGAGCTCACAATCTACATTTGTACCTGAATGAATGGAGGGTTAAATGACTTCTCCAAGGCCACAAGGAGTGGCAGTGGGATTTGAACTTTGATCTCTTAGGGGCATGTTTACTAAACACCGTTGCTGTGCGGGTTCCCGTTAGTGTGCTGGTGCCATATAAGGAGTGGGCGGGCCAGGCAGAAAAAAGGAAAAAACCGGACCGTACGTGTGTGTGTCGCGCTAATGTGCGGGGCCCACATTATCGCGTGGAAAGGCTAAGTGGGGCGCTGCTGCGTAACCAAACAACAGAGCCGTAGTACAACGGTGAAGACACTGACCTATGGTGCAGGGGCCAGGGGTTCAAACCCCTATTGCGCTCAACGAAAAAGACCAGCTGAGGCATCAACTTTTATGGGCAAAAGTGGTGTAGGAGGCATACTGCTTATGGGCGGCAGAAGGCGGCGCACTCTTTTTTTTATACGGCATGAGGCGGCGCACTGTTCATTGTGGGCGGCAGATGGCGGCGCGCTGTTAAGGTTGGGCGGCAGAGGGCGGCGTGCTGATAAAATCGGGCAACAGAAGGCGGCGAGCCGGTGGGCAGAAGGCGGCGCACTGATGTGTGAGGGGGCAACCCAATAGTGGGAGGGATAAGTGGCGCGCTGATGTGCAACTAACAGGAATGGAGCCATAGCACAATGGTTAAGACACTGACCACTTGTGCAGGCATCATGGGTTCAATTCCCCACAGTGCCCATTGAAGACAGCTGGCTGAGGCATTATTTTAGGAGGCATGCCCATGTTGGGCAGCATAAGGCGGCACGCTGTTAATGTTACGCGGCAGAAGGCGGCGCGCTGTTACTTTTGTGCGCCACAAGACGGTGCGCCGATGGCTACAAGGCTGCGCGCTGCTGCTCAAACACAGGAACAGAGCCACAGCACAATGGTGAAGACACTGACCAATGGTGCAGGTGTCAGGGGTTCAACCCCTCACAGTGCCCAGTGAACAAGGCTGGCTGGGGCAGTATGTATTATGGTGAGGAGTGCTGTAGGAGGCCTTCAAGGTTTATTTTATTTCCCACTACTAATAAACCCGCTCTCACAGTGTGTTAACATACGGATGCCTGTAAGGCACATGTTACAGTGCACTGTCCGCCAAGGCACCCTAGAATGTCCCCTATAGGGCACCATGTATGTTGCGACACAGGACAATGTATAGTGCACCCAATATGGATGGCACCCATAAGGTGGCCTATAGGGCGCCCTAAAGAGCACCCTCAGAGGCACCTTATGGGTACAGTATGCCAAGGGTGTGTTTGCTGTCATAAAAATATGTACAGTAAACAAAGATAATGCTCTGGACAACCCTATCACAGAACCCCACAGTGGGCTTGAACCCATGACCTCTGGCTACAAAGGTAGTGACGTAACCATTGGGCTACAGCCCTATAGCTGTCAGCAAGCCCCTGGCTGGCTGCAGAGAGCCTGCACGTCACCTCACAGACAGTCTGCTGTTGTAAACAAGATAGGGTTAGGTCACCTGTACCCATGATGCACTGCACATGCAAATCAGCTGTCCACAGATGCACACAAGATGGGGAATGCACCCCAACAGCTACCCGGCCTGGTAGGGGGAATTGTCTGTGTGCACCCACACAGCACCTCGGCCTGGTAGGGGGTCCTGAGCGGGTGGACTACCAGCAAAGAGTAGCTACACACCGTCACATTGTGCGGGTACTGTGCTCACCCTGAGGGTGTGATGTGGCGCCCAGGACCAGGTCCACAACACTAGCCATGACAGAGCTCCAAAACAGTACTAACCTGTGAGATAGGAAGGTGCTCCAGAAACATCTTGGATATCTCTGTCTGTCTCAGTTAGTGGAAACCCCCATGGACCCCTAGGTGGTCAAGGTACCCCCCCCCCCCCGGGTGGCAAACAGGGCCTCCCACCAACAGATCCCCATCCTACCCCCCCCCCCCCCCTGCACCAATGGCAGTAGAGTGGACCATCAAGCCCCAGTCCTGCTGGGGAACAGACACCCTACAGGGCAGTCCAAGCAGCTCCACACACATCCATAACACAATATCAGACAGACGTTAGGCCTAGATATCCAAAGATGCACCCCAGCACTATCTGATATTCTCCTGCAGCAAGCCATCAGCCGCTGCACCCTGCAAGGCACTCCATCAAGACACATACCAGCTGTGAACAGTCTGCTGGTTAGCCCCTGATGGAAATGCATGCACCCAAAACTGGGGTGGCAGCACACACAAGCAGAGAGTTCTGTGAGGAGGCCCCAACAGGAAACCCATATATATCACAAGAGAGAAACACAATACAGCACTATGGGGGTGCCTAGCCATGCTGTCATCACTGCACACTCAGGGTGAGAGTGCTCCCCCAGCAGCACATATGGAGGTCACCCTGTCTGTGTAGGTGGTGGCCGGGCACTACAATGTCACAGCCAGTGCCCTATGCCCTGTGCAGATGCATCCTGGCCAGCCCACCATGTCTGACCTATACCCATGGTACCTTGCTGCTCATTATGCACATTGGCAGGCCAATACTGGCAGTAGTGCTGGCAGTGTGGGTTGGGGAAGGTGGTTGCAGCCAACACACACTGTATAGACAGACACACACTCCCACACCTATGCCAGCATTGTGCTACTATTGAGGGGGTGATTAGCCTTGCCCACCACACCGGTCCTGGGCACGGCACAGGCATGGATATGGTACGCAGTACTGCTGGGGGTCACTCCCCAGGGTGGT
Source organism: Ichthyophis bannanicus (assembly GCA_033557465.1). Classification (NCBI taxonomy): domain Eukaryota; kingdom Metazoa; phylum Chordata; class Amphibia; order Gymnophiona; family Ichthyophiidae; genus Ichthyophis; species Ichthyophis bannanicus. The sequence continues at coordinate 703,047,173 of CM066036.1, forward strand.
GAACACCGTCAGAGGCCAGGCCTGGAGCACGCACCGCAGACACCAAACAGATTGTTCGGATGGGGTCAACTAGCAGTATGTGCGTAACGTAGGGATATCTATCAGCCTGTACTCTTAGCAAACGTTTCAGAGCTGTGAACCTCAGGTGTAGGGTGACATTGCTAAGGTATGCAGGTGCTAGTATTGGGAGATGCACGCAGGGTCCAATGTTCTGTCTCTACAGGAGACATTGGCCAATGGGGCCTGTGGGTGTGGGTGTGTCTGCCCCTGTTGGCTGCTGCTTTACGGCAGCACTTCCCAAATCCGGTCCAGTTTTGCATCACACTGTTCGGGTCTTCCTGCTGTCCCTCATGAATATGCATGAGCTACATCTACATGCCGTGGGGGTGGTGCATAGATATACAGCACAGGCATTTGTATGAGTGGCAGCATGGAACCTGATTGGTGTGTGGCCCACCAGGACTGCATTTGGGGGATTCTGCTGTAGGTTCTGCCCCTGTTCATGGTGTCTGTGCTCAGTGGGGTAAAAGATAGACGTATTAACATTGCATATGTCCTCGTCACGAAAGGTGTGTCCTTACTGTCACTGTTTATTTGTGGGGAAAATATGTGGGCAGGATTGGCGGTAGCCCCAGCTGGTCTTTGAACCTGTGACCTTCTGTTCTTGCATGCACTGTCTGTGTGCACTGCACCACCTTGTAGCCACAGATTGGCTGAATTCCCTGGATAGTCCATGACTGTGGATCTGGCAGGGCCTGTCTGTTGCTGTGGACTGTGCCAGCCTGCACATGGCTAGGCCTCTGTCTTCCGTGGCTAGCAGCCACTGCCCCCTGCACCACATGTACTCGTCCGCCAACATGCTGGCATGAGCTTCTCTCAGAGAAAGCAGATGACCTGATTGCAATGTGTCAGTACGGGACTGCATTTGGGCGACTTGGCTGTAGGTATTGCCCATTGTTGTGGTGTGTGTGTGGTGTTGGGTAAAATATGGGTGATCTCCCCATGCCTATGTTCCCTGCAAGACAGGGGTGTGTGTGCTATCGTTGTTCAGTGGTGGGTAAAATATATGGCCAGGGCTGGAAGGTGCCCCAGCTGGGATTTGAACCTCTGACCCTCTGGTCCTAGAGGTACTGGCTTTGTCCGCTGCACCACACTGTGGTCACAGGGACAGTGCAGTCCCTGGAGATAGTAACATGGCAGGATGGAGTCGCAAAGCCTGCTGTGTGCATTTCTACTGTGGGCTCCTTCACCCTGTCTGGTGACAAACGTGCAAGTAAAGCCCACAGATGACCACGGGAAAAGGGGGATAAAATATAACCAAGCTGGGCTACAGTGATATTAATGGGCAAACATGGAAAACACTCCCAGGACAGCTCCAGAAAAAGGGAAATGTTTTTTGGACGAGTCTCCGCTCCGTACACCTTTCCATAAATAAATTTTTTTTTGGAGCTTTCCTGGGTGTGTTTTCTAGTTTTGCCCATCACTATAACTGTTCCCCAACTGAATTACTATTTTTAATATTTTTGTGGTGGTCATTTTCTATTTTTAATTGCACTTTTGTGCTGTGCACATGTATCACACTGCTCACGTTTTGCAGGTTTCCCCGGTTGTGCTGTACATTGCTGACGGAAATAGTTTCTCTTCCCTTTAAATCCCCAAATCCCCTCTACCGCGAGTGGTTCACTCACGCTATTTTTGCAATGGAAATTCGGCCCCGCAACTGTGCGAGGGGCCTCTCCCCTCCCCTTCCCCGCCCATTAACCCCGTCTCTCCGCCCCTCCGGGGCCTTTCTCCGCCCTCCGTAGGCCTTTCCACGCCTCTATCGGACATTTACGGGCCCGTACTTGTGCGGGGCTCGTTAGTGTGATGCGCACATGTGCGGGGGTTCGACGCACGTTTGCGGGGCGCTTAAGAGCACTTAAGTGCTGCTTTTAGTGCGCTATTTTGCGCCGCGCAAAATAGCGGTTTTTAGTAAACATGCCCCTTAGACTCCCAGACCTCTACTCCAGTTTAGTATTTTTTAGCACAAAATCTCCATGGATGTTTTGAACTGTCACTATTTATTTTATAAATAAAATGCAAATAGTTGTCACTATTCATATCAAGATATTTTTGCATTTTACACTCCACTCCCATTGCAGGGCAATGTCTGTTCACTCCTGGCTTTCATGCAGAATTGCAAGAAGGATTCATATACTTCAATGCATAAACAGAAAAGAAATATACAGATGAATATAAGATGTACCATGCTAGGACTGACCAGTGCTCCATCGAGTCAAGCTTATTGTCTCTGATAGATTTAAATCCAGGCCATACAGTTGTGGTCAACATTATTGGCACCCTTCCATTTTAGGTATGTCATGAGGCTGGTACTAATAAAGATGCAAAGTTGAAAAGAAACCCTGTTTCTCACAGAGATCTAGATGTGCAATTACCTCAAAGCACAGCTAGAGGGGGCAGGAGTGATCATACAGAAGCTAATAAGGCTAAGAGAGATAACCAGTTGCACCTGGAAATGAGCCCAGGAGATTCAAAGGGAAGATCCCTTTATAAGCAGAAGTCTAATGCTAGCAAAGAGGAGAAGGAGAGGGAAGGCAAAGCAGAGAGAACGGCTGCAGTAAGGGAAGCAGCAGAACAAGAAGCAGAAGGACTAGGAGAAGGAACAAGGAGCACGGCTAAGGAAAGAAGGAGAGACGTGAAGGAAGGAATCCTCCTTGAGCGAGCCCAAAGGAACAGAGTTCACAGAGGTGGAGTTCAGAGGGGCCAAGCTACGAGAGCATCTGTTCAGAGGGAGTCTGCTGGGGAAAGCAGTCAGGCTGGCGAGTGTGCCACTCCCTGCTCAAGCAACATTCCTGAGTCCAAAGCTGAGAGACGTATCCATAGAACCAGAGAACCAGGTTTGGAGGAAAGCCTGCAGACACTGGAATAAGCTGGTCAAGTTTTACCAGGTACCTGAGGAAAAGCAGTTTCTAGCAAATCTACTTTGTCACTGAAGCATAGAGCTGAATCCATACCAGGTTTTACTAAGCTGTCAGGAAGCACAGCACTGCCCAGAAGCTACCGGCAGAAAACCTGTTGCAAGAGAGACGTTCTTGGGAGAGAAGGCTCCAGGGATTCAAGCTACAGAAACTCAAGGTATGAAAGCTTTCTTCCTGCTAAAGAATGCTTAACTCCTAGTAGCACTGCTAAAACAAATACTCAGTTTGTAAGAAGAAGAAAGAAACCAGAGTGGTTTCAGGAAATACCAAGAGAACTTAAAACACAGTCTTATTGGAGGAAAGATACCAGAGACAGTCCATGTAAAGCTGTAACAGCCAGGGACAGCATTTACTCTGAGAGGGAAAGTAGTGAAGCAGAATCTATGGAAATAGAAGATATAAATGCTATTCCCATTCCTCAGGAAGAAGATATGGATTGTGGGTTGTGTATGGCTACTAGCCTAGAATCTATAGCCACCCTGTAAATAAGAAGAAACCTTGTTTAATTGTTTTTACCTTGGAATGAATTGAATTCCTCCAGTTAACCTTTGCACCAATTGTGAAGATACTAACAGTTAGTCAACCTGTTTATTACTGGAACCTTTTCAAACAAAGGACATTCTTTGATTTCTGTTGTCTTAATGAACCCTTGCACAGAGGGGAAATAAAAGCCTTGTTTCCCTGCACTCTTGGCTTAATTATTATGTGCTCACGAGGAGCTGGAATAGATAAGACCAATCTCCATTTTGGCCTTACAATACACCATGCTTCTTGAAAATAAAATACATCGTGGAGCATGCCCTTACCGCCCTTGGCCACTAGGGGTTGCCCTCACGACAGTATGTTGTGTACAATATCTTGAGTAATAATTGGATATATTCCAACAGTATGGCATCATAATATTTTAATAGTATATTCAAAGGTATACAGCAAAACCAGATGTCTGCACAATGTAGACATAGCCATTTCTGAGAAAAAAACAAAATATGATCTGGACAGGATTAATAGCACCCTTCACCAATATTTGGTTACACAACCCTTGTCAGTGATGACAGCCTCCAAACGTTTCTTCTAGCCATCTATAAGTTCTGTACATCTGTCTGGTGGTAGTTTCTCTTACGATTCAACTGCGATTTGTTCCAGCTCCATGAATGTTTCCAGGATTCCTTTTACCATTGGCAGATTTCAGCTCCTTCCAAAGGTTGTTTATTGGATTTATATCAGGACTCATTGCTGGCCAGTTTAAAACAATACATTTTTCCTTTTTAAACATTCTTTTGTACTTTTGGATGTATGTTTTGGGTCATTGTCCTGCTGGAGAACCCTGACCTTCAACCCAGACCAAGCTTTCTGACACTAGGTAGCACATTTTGCTCCAAAATACCTTATTAGCCCTTGACATTATTCATATAATATGTTCCAGGCCTCCATTTCCTGAGGCAGCATAACAGCCCCACAGCATTATGGAACCTCTACCATATTTAATTGTAGGAAGGGTGTGTTTTTTCCTTATAAGCTTCATGTCTTCACTTGTAAATGTATGCTGGTCTGCATTGCCAAAGAGCTCAAGTTTGGTTTCATCTGTCCACAGAACATTTTCCCAGAAGCACTGTGGTTTCCCAAGGTGGGTTTGGGCAAAGATTAGGTGTGCCTTTTTATGTCTGTCTTTGAGTAGTGGGGTCCTCCTTAGTCTTCACCCGTGAAGTCCTTCTTTGTTTAGTGCATGGCATATTTATTTATTTATTTTATTTACATTCTCTTATATACCACGCTATTCTGCATCAGTGCAGTTTACATTGAACAAACTGAAATTACATTGAACAGGGCATTATAACTTGGAGATAACTATTTTACAGGGAACATGAGCTATGGAGGGTTAAGTGGCTTGCCCAAGACCACAAGACCTGTGGGACTAGAAACCCCAGTCCTTCCAGCCCAAGGTTGCTGTTCTCTAGTGGGATTTGAACCCCTGACCTTCCGGCCTGAAGTACCTTGCCCCAACCACTGGGCCACTCCTCCACTCCATATGATTTGGGTTGAACCACCACTCCAGATTGCTCAATGTCAGCCTTAAGCTCTTTGGATGTTGTATGTGGTGTTTTTCCAACAGTTCGTACTAACCTTCAAAGACTTCTTGGATTAATTTTCCTCTTCCCACCACGTCCTGGACAATTCTTGAGAGTTCCATGAGCAGAAAGCTTTTTAAAAACCTAGTAAAGTAACATAGTAACATATTAAATGATGGCAGATTAAGACCAGTAAGGTCCATCTAGTCTGCCCAGTAAGATGGCAAGAGTAGGTGCACCTGCCGCTCTGTGCAGGCCACCCCTCCCCATGTCTTTGTTTAGGGGTGAATCCACCGCTCCGTGTAGGACACCCTTGTTTGCTGAGAATTTAGATAGTTAAGTTTATTTTGATTTTATCCTGTTGCTGTAAAGGGATCCACTCTGTCTGCCCTATGCCATTTGAATTCTGTCACTGTATTTGCCTCCACCACTTCCATCGGAAGGACATTCCAAGCATCCACCACCCTTTCAGTGAAAAGGTATTTCCTGACATTGCCTTTCAATTTACCCCCTTGCAGCTTCATGTTATGCCCTCTAGATTTACAGCTTCCCCGTATTTGGAAGAGGTTTGTTTGTTCATTATTTCTGTTTAAGTATTTAAAGATCTGAATCATATCTCCCCTATCCCTCCTCTCCTCCAGAGTGTACATATTTAGGTCTTCAGGTCTCTTCTTATAAGGCTTCGGACGTACCTTGCGAACTGTATACACAGGAATCCCAAGGTCTTTGGAGATGGCCTTGTACCCCTTTGAAGTTTGATGTTTGGTGATAATGGCTTTTCTGATGGTCTCAGGAAGCTCTCTGTTCTTCACCATTATGAAAATGGAACAGGGAGTGAATGTGGCCATTTTGAACATTAGAGCTATCATTCATTGGTTGATTCAAGTCATGTGAGATTGACAATTGATCACAGGTGAGTCTAATTTTACTGCAGTGGGAATGTGGATCTTCTGTTCAAACTATTTGAATTGTTTATAAGGGTGCCAATAATCATGTCCTCCATCAAAAGTAAACCTAGAAGAGTATCCCACAATTATATCACACCTAACTAAAGAGACCACTCAATAAAGAAAGAATTTTTTGTCGGAACTACTGCCATGAAAACTTGCGTCCTCCCGAAGCAGACTGTTCCTTTTAATCAAGAAATTGAAAAGGGATAACAACCCCCAAAGTACCCAAAAGGATATCACAAACCCATGGGGTACAAACAAAACATGTAAGTGAGTTCTGTGTTTTATTTAAAAAAAGAAGCTTTTTCTTTCACTCCCCGATTCAGCTGCAAATAATAACCAAGGGTACTTAGCTCAAGTTCAGGCTCCCAAGGCTCAATAAAGATTTCAAAGCAGCAGGAGTGTCGCCATGAAAGAGGGGAATCATCCACAATCGTCAGAAATCTGTGTTCCAAACAGTATGTTGACACAATTACTGACGTAAGAGGGAAAAGAACCTGTTATCAATTTAAACACTCACCGAGTCATCTGGTCAAACACTTGGCCAATGGGAAAACAGGCTAAAATTAAAGGTATACACATTCAAATAATACCCCACCAGTCCAATGAGGAGTTTAAACCCACCGGGGCTAGCAATTGTAAAAGGAATATCCAGCGCTGCTCACGATAAAGGAGACTTGCCCCCCGGTCACCTCCACGAGGTTTTTCCGGAATAAAATCTATAATTCGCCACCGTAAGTCCAAAAAAGTGTGCTGAAAATCCTCACAGTGTTGTACCACTGGAGCTGTTAACACCCTCGTAGTTATTCGGGATCGATGTTCTTGCAAACGCTTTCTCATAGGGCGAACGGTCTTTCCAATGTATATCTTTCCACAAGGGCAGACCAACAAATAGACCACGAAAGAGGACTGACAGGTAGTATGCCATCGACTATAGTATGTACACTGAGTATTCGGATGAGTCCAACCCACCCCTCTAAGGTCGATGCACAAAAATCACAAGATTGACAGCCATAATGTCCCACCACCTCAGGAGGAGAAGAGCGCTCCGTAGTGTGAATAAGCTGATCTGCCAAGTTCTTACCTCTCTGAAAACCCAACATCAGAGGTCTATCAAAACACGTGTACAGAGATAAAATGGACCAGTGTCTCCTAAGAATTGTAACCACATCCCGAGTGTGAGGCAAATAATCATGTCCTGGCAATGTTCCAGTTTTTATACGATTTCCTACTATTTCCCTTTTTAATTGGTCTTGTTTTATTTGATTCTTTTATGTGTCAAATATCTGTGCATCTATAGTCCAAAGGCATTTCACTGGCCACTTTTGTTTTTTTAGGAGATATTGGACATTAAAGGGTTGAACTGCAAGGGTGACAATAATGTTGACCATAACTGTAAGTACTTGGCAGGATCCCAAAGGGTAGAACTATGCATCCCTAATCAAAGATGAAAACTTCAGATTGTCTGTGTCTACATTAAATGATTACGTGCTAAATCAAATAACACACACTTTTGGTACTTTGAGGAATGAGAATTGTTGTTTTACTTCACAATAGTGATGAACATTTATTATTTATATTGAACCATAAATGTGCAAGAGAATTAGCTCAGCTGGAGAGCTTACAAACTATGGAAACATGTTTATTACCTCTAGTCTTGTATTTGGATACTGGGAGTTTAAGTAGCTTCCTCCAGGCCACAGAGTGAATGTTGCACAGAAGATACATAATCATACTTTTCTGTTGTACAGTCCTGTACTCGGGTAGGTATAGTTAAATGTTAATTCAGGTTGATTCAGATACCTACCCCACATAAGCAACCCTTGCACTCTACACCTCCTACACTGTCCTGACCTGCTATCCACAATGTTGATATTATCCTTCACCCCTAAATGTATAACACTCCTATGCCATATGTAAATAGTTCAACAAATGTTATCAAGTTGCAGTTGGTTACACTGTACCTATGTTACTTATGTTGATTATGATTTTGTTGTAAATGTAATGTTATTTGTAAACCGCTTTGATTGCCTAAGACAGTATAAAAAAACTCTTAAATAAATAAAATAAATAAATGCCAGCAAACATAGGACTTTTAATTTCTCATTTCATTAAATCATCACATAATTTGGCAGTTTGGTGACAGAAAACCTTTCCTGAAGAAATCCAGGATTCTAGTTGTCTGTTAACAATCTCTCACTATTCTGGCAATATAGAAACTCACTAAATGTAACGCCAGCTTATGATATTTCATTGTCTTTCTTCTGAGTGCCCTTCATCTGCCTATCTTCTGACCTTATGCTGGGCCTTTTTAGGAGCTGCTGTAGGAGCACACAATTTTGTGAAAGTGAGCACTGCGGGAAAGAGTCAGGAGGACATGCCCCCTTGATGTGTTTCAAGCATTACATTTTGTGAAGCATATTGAATTTAATGTAAAAGTTATTTTCTCCTCCACTTGGGTACTGCTGTGTTTTGGTGCTATATACCCATGCAGCAAATTTTCACCAGGATCCTTTGGGGTCAGCTACACTGAAGTGTTTTTTTTTTTTAAGATTAATAGATGAAAACGTTATAATGTGCCTCTTTGAATGCTAGACTTAATGCTACTGAGTGGCAAGAGTTGAGATCTATTGATTCCTCATTCTCTTTTTATATTACATCCACATTACACCATAGTACTACACACCCACAAATACAATTTTGAGTGCCATAGGACAGTGTAAATCCTTTTAGCACATTACACTCTTAACAGATTTTCCCACTTTCCTTAAGGGTGTGTTTACTGAAATGCAGTAATTTGCTGCATGTTCAGCCCCAAAATTTAGCTTGGGCATGGCTCTGGACCCGTGCTAAGGAATGGGGGCATGCACAGTACATTCCATGCAGCTAGTGCACATCCTACACCATGTTAAGTTGTTTGCTGTGATTATCATAGGTGCAGTTATCACCATCCATTGAGGGGGCAGTAAGTGCCAACCATGCTATTGAGGGTGAGCACATGCTAATGATAACCACCACCCACACTTTGCCCCCATCCATGCTAAGGGGATAGCATGGGACCTTTGGCTTAACCATGTCTATAGTTTATTTATTTAGCTCACGCCTTTCCAGTAGTAGATCTTGGTGAGTTACAGTCAGGTACTGTAGGTATTTCCCTGTCCCTGAAGGGCTTACATAAGACCTCAACGAGTGCCAGTGGGATTCAAACCCTGGTCTTTCTGATCCCAGGTTGCTGCCCCAACCACTAAGCTGCTCCTCCACTCATGGCAGCTGTTTCCATGGAGGGCTTAGCTTGCAGAAAACCCTGTACTAATCATTATCAGGTTTAATAATATGCCCCTTAGCTCTTTATGAATGAAACGGCATCTTTGTTCTGGACAAAACCTGTATGACTTTCATCCAATCTCCTTGCTATAAAGCTTCCTTGTTAATAGATTTCCAGGACAGACTAAAGATGCTTTCTCTCTCCATAGTCATGTTTATTTTCCTCAGAGAACAAATGTAGAAATTACAGAGGTAAATTTAAGTACACTCTCTTCTCTATGTTGGAGTATTTGCTTACTATCCAAAGATGATCAATACGTCCTGTATCTGAATCTCATACAGACCTTTGTAAATATCAAACCTTTAATTAGAGGAACATTTGTGTTACTATCACATCTGACAGAGCCCAAACTAAGAACGAAAGAAATTAGTTTTATGTACATCTTTCATGCAGTTGTATTCTCAAGTGCTTTACTGGACATGGAAAAATTCAGTAGCCATTAGGCTTTAGAGAAAGTTAAGCCAAAAATATGTATTTTACTCAATATGAATTGCTGAATTTCCAGATAAAAGCAAATAATGATAAATTGTAAAAATCATTTAACATGCACACGTTTTTTGAACAGCGGGTCTCAGATTCTCATGGAGTTTTTCAGTGACAATGGCAAAAGCCAGTAACTACTCCCGATATACATCAACGACCCTTTTTGTTTTTTGAACGTGTGTTTTTTTTTTTCAAGCGTTTTGAAATAACTTATCCAAGATGCATTTTATAAAACAGAAGTTAGGCTTATCTTGAAAGTAGTTTATCCCAACGCCTACTTCAGCGCCATCGCGTTTCACGGATATGTTCCGTTTCTTCAGGGGCTAAATAAGCCTATTCTTTGTGTGTATTCGACTATCTGGAACAAAAAAGCAATAAAAATATGCCCACATTCCAATCAGCATATATTTTCATTCAGCAAACAAGCGGATCATATTCAGATATGTGAAGACCCCGCTTACCTCATTCATGCGCCCTGAATGCAACTGTTGCAAAGGATCAGAAAAACGCCGCGCATGCGGTCTGAAAACCAGGGGAGTGTCTATATATAGTTTGAGTGACTGTGTTGTTTGTCAATGGAATCATAGCTAACATCAGATGCAAAGAGTCCAATCAATTTGGGTGTTAAGCCCACCGGGAATAACTGTCTGCAATTTAAAGATCCATCGTTGTTCTTTGTAGAGAAAGTTAAGCAAAGGCCTACCCTGTGGCTCAGTGGCAGCTCTATACGAGGCACTATCAAAAAGTTCCCAAAACGACCCCATAAAAAATGATACACTAACTTGAGATTTTAGTGGCCACCATCCCCCTCAAAATGGTACTTGGGAGTTGATGCAATGGTCCCAGCGGTCTTGCAATTGTTGGAACGCCTGCTGAAAGTCCTCTTTCTTCAGTTTAATTTTTAATGTTTAAACAAAGGATTTACTAAACTGCCTTCACCCCACTGGGCATCAAAGCACTGTACAATTGATAACAATATCTAAATAAAACAAACAGAAAAGCTGTTCCGAAGATGTGTTGCTGAGATCAGTTTAAGATACAAAAATTGCCACAAGCTTTTGTCCACATTATTTTAAAGGTTACATGAATACAACAGTGTGGGGTTTGTTTGTTTTTTCAATTTTAAGGTTTTATTCATTTTTCCAACAGGCAAAATACATCACATTACATTCAACAATTAACATCAATGCATTAACCTGTAACATTTGCCTCCAGACCTGCCCGTTACCGCATCCCTGTCCTCCCCTTACCTATACCCCGCTATCTTTTACTGCGCTCCTTAAAGTTCCCTCTCCCACCCCCCTTCCCTTCCCTTCCCCCTTCTTCTTCCCTTCCCCCTACTCCCCTCCTACTATATACAACCTCACCTACCACTATCCTAACCCTACCCCCCACTCCCTCCCCCTCGCTCCTCCCCTCCCCCTCCGCGACTAGTCCATCCTTCCACATACTCTCTCTTAACCATCTCCATACCCCCTCCCACCATTTGAAAGTCCTCTTTCTTCAGACTCTTCAGCACAGTCTCTTCCTAAATCTTCACAATGGTGTCAAATCTGTGCCCTTTGAGCTTCATTTTTATTACAGGGAAGAGGAAAAAGTCACAGATGGCCATCAGGAGAATAGGGAGGGTGAGGAATGGCAACCAAGTTGTTTCGGGCCAAAAATTGTTGCACTTTGATGGATGTGTGAGCTGTGGCATTATGGTGGATCATCCAGTTCCCAGTGGCCCACAAGTCAGGATGTTTGCGCCTCACACAGTCAGTAGGAATTGCCTGAACCAAGCCATAACTGATTCCAAGTGTTTCGATAATGTCTGGAAAGGTTCTCTGTCGATCTGCATGAATTAATTCATGAACATTCTCGATATTTTTGCGGGTTCTGCTTGTTGAAGGTTGTCCTGAACATTCACTGTCGTCAAGCGTTTCTTGGCCGCATTTGAAACATCCATGCCACTCACAGATTTATGTTTTGCCTAACACACATTCACCAAATGACTACTGAAGCAATTGCTGTGTTTCTGATGTGTTTTTACCAGTTTTAACACCAAATTTGATGCATGCGCGTTGCTTGAGTTTCTCATTCATTTTTGGCAGCGAGAAAGTCGTGAAACACGTGGTAAACAAATAAACACAGTGCGGTCCCACGTCCACTCAGCACTGTGCTACTTAGCACACTGACTCACAAGGCTGCCAGGTAGTCCCACACAGCAGCGCACTGCTATACTGTGTTCCGTTCCTGTGCAGTGGTGCGAGTTCGGGAACTTTTTGACAGTACCTTGTACACTGCTGTGCAAAGGGACAAGGCATTGCTTCCTAGCTGTGGTCTTATGCTGTCTGTTTCAATTAGAGCAACTCTCACAGATCCTGGGAAAGGATATCATTGGCATTGCCCAATGGTGACACCTAGTGGCTGAATTTAGGGCCAATAATTGCAGGATCCTGAGAGTAGCTCTAGTGCATAGCCCCTGGCTTAGGACAGTCACTGCATTGTTTAAGCTAAGGTAAATTAGATGGGAATAAAGAATAAGGGACCAGTCCTGGCATCATCACTGCAAATGACATTTCATGGTACCAGATCCCAGTCCCGGATCCAATGAAGAAGCAGAAAAACTGAGGTCAAACAACTGCAGTAGTTGCTTATGTACTAATAACATCCATTAAAGAAAATGACCAAGTAGAGTGAGAAGTAACTAGTTCTCTGGCAGAGTCAAAAATCATCTGTATACCTACAGGGATGAGGTTCTTTGAGTTGCAGAACTGACCATGAATATATAAATTGATCACTGCTTTTAACACAGACACATTATTGGGGATTTTTAACTGTTTTGGGGGGGGGGGGGTGTTCCAGATGTGTTTTTTCTTTCCCACATATATATGAGTATGTGTGGTTCAGTGCTTATTAATGGAACGTGGGTTCAAATCACTTTGTCTCCTTACCTTGGGTACCCATCAATACTGTGTAAGGCCTGATACTTGAAGGGCATTTGCACAGGTTACAAACTAGTAAACCGAGTAAATGCCTTAGATGGGGATATTCAACGGCACATACATGGTTAGTGCCGTTGAATATCCAGCTATATCCCCTATGTGCCCCGATGCTCTCCAGTTAGCATTGGGGCGTGTTGGGGATGCCCCGGAGCGGAGGCAGGGAATGACACTAACTGGACAGCAGTGATATTGCATGCTGCCCGGTTAGCGATTGGTGCCTTAAAGATAGGCAAGAAAAACCCTCACCTATCTTTAAGGTGCCGATTGTTAACTGGGCAGCAGCCAATATTGCTGCTGCCCAGTTAGCCTCAGCTGTTTCCTGTCCCTGCGGCGATCATTGAATATCCGGTGTAGAGGTCGGCAGGGAGGACTACGCACTGATGAAGCACATAGCCCTTCCAAAATCTGGGCAATTAAAAATCAGGCCCTAAGCTCTTTTTGGAAGGGACCCATTGTAGTAAGTGTAATTTGTTGTTAATTGTCCTGATTTAAGATACTATGTACATGCTGAAATCATAATTTAAGTTTATTTAATTACACATTTATATTCAACTTTTAGCAAATGCATTTCACTTCAGCGGATCACAACAATGTTTTAATAATATATACATTAATTTCATGGACCATCAGACATCGTGAGGGCCATTTTAAAAGTCTTAGTCTAATCCCCGGTGGCTTTACCAATTGAATGTTTCGCCTCTACTTCTCTGGGTTAAAGACAAATTGCATGACTGGGACCTGCTTCTCCCCTCTCTTCTGAGTTGAGTAGTGGCCTATAAAATGATGGTGTTCCATAAGATTTTAAATGTTTTGTAGCTGTTATCCCTGAAATTGCTCTAATGGGATATTCATGCAATAGAGCGGCTGATGCAGGTTTTTCTTTGGGGAGGGAAGAAGCCCTATTTGTCATTAGGGAGGCTGCAGGGGCTCTGAGCAAAGAAGGTGTAGGGCTACCAAATCTGGCCACTTACAATCTAGCGTATTGCATCTTCCTAGAAGCTGGATGAGGGGGGAGTCTGGGTTCACACCGTAGGATGTCGAGTCTGCTTTGGTGGCCCCCTACTCTCTTTTCTCGGTCTTGCATGCTGATAGGAAGCTGCTACCAGTCCATGTCAAGGATAGTCTCCTGATTAAGGTGATGTGCAGGTGGTAGAAACTACTACGTGGGCTATGTGGAATCCCTCCAGGAGTGATGGGTTATCTGCCACTACAGGGCAATATGGCTTTCACTCCTAGTTTAGACTCTTGACCATTTTGGATCTGGGGCATTCTGGGAATAACCAGGTGAGGCACGTGCTGGATGGGGAGGGTCGGGTGCTGTCGTTCCCAGAGCTCCCTGGGGGAAATTACTTTGCCTACCTACAATTACACCACTATGTGGGTTTTTTGGACAGGATGGTGCTTGTAAAAGGGGTCCTAGACAAAACTGAAAGTTTGTTTTGAATTTGAGGAGTGCGAGCAGATATCTGTTGCTTGGTATTACCAGGCTTTGGGTGATCTCTGCAAGGAGTGCTCTTACACCCATTTAGTTTGCCATTGGAGGGCCGAGCTGGAACTACTGATGGAGGTGTTCACTTGGGGTTCAGCAGTGGCTTGTATACCTTGTGTGGTCCGGGGGACTCATCTTTGCGAGATACAATTTGAGATTCTGGAGAGGGCATATTTTTCTCTTTACTGTGCCTGGAGAGTGGGGTTAATGGACCATGGGAAGTGCCCTTGGTGCGCAGAGGGACAAGTTCACCTAGGTCATATGTTCTGGGGGTGCTCTAGAGTGTTCCTTCTGGGGTTTGGTCCAGCAGTGTTTTGTTGGTCTTCTGGGGAAGACTTTGGTTCTTTCCCTGGGGTTTGCTATTTTTAATGCTAGTGGTCTTCCTGGGCTGAGGGGGGTTGGAGCCTGGATTTTGGTGCAGAAGGGGTGTCTCCTGGTCAAACAGTGTATCTTCCAGCATGGACGAGACACTGAAGATCTGGGCATATGGCAATGGAGCAATGCTTTGCATCAACTGGTGGTGTGGAAGGATCTAGCATCCAAGGATGCAGGTAACCGACAGGAAGCCTTTTTCACATTGTGGGAAATGTACATCTCTCGCTTCTCACAAAGCCTGTAAACACGGGATGATGGGGACTTTTAGGTCTGTTCCTCAGTGGCACCTGCCTAGGTAGTTGTAGTTCTGGGGAAGGGGGCTGGGGTGGGTAGGGAGGTTAGGCTGGGATAGGCCTCTGGGTGGTGAAGAGACAACCCGCTCAGTTGGCTGTAATGTGTGGATGTTGGGGATGAATGTCTGTGGGCTTGTACAATGTGAGTGGAAAAGGGAGTAGTGCACCCTGTGTGTAAACTTGGGTTTGGTTTGGAGAAAGGGGAGTGGGGTGGTGGTGGGTGGTGGGGGATGGGGGTGGACTTGAGGGGAGGAGAAAATATAAAAACCTAGTTTAAAAATTGGACTGTATTGTTCCATTGGTTGTACAGTTCATTTTTTTTTCAAGTTTTGGGGGCTGTTCTTTCTTGGATGGGACCACAGGACAACTGTGGGATATCTATAAGCGTGATGACACCATTTGATGTGAACTGCTGGCCACCCTATAATCTTGTTTCTTCTTTGTTATAGGAACTGTATGAGCCTTTGTTCTTGATAACAAACAATTCAAACATAAAAGTCTTAGTCGTGATTTGGACCTCTGACGACATGCACATGGACATCAAAATCATGGAGACATCTCCAGAGCCATTTTACAAATGACTTTTAAAAGATGCCACTACACTGGGGATGTCCAAGTAGGCAGAGAGCATGTCTGGGGAGGTGAAATGAACTTAGACATCTGCAAACACATCCATGTTTAGACCTGCTTCAAGCACAAACAGGCATCAGGAAAGTGCTTGTTGTGACTTTAAAACATCCAAAGGGTGTAGAGAAGATGGCGATTTAAGTGACTAGCTGAAGATCACAGTGAGTGGCACTAGGATTTGAACCTTGGCCACCTGGTTTTTAGCCCACTAATCTAACCATTAGACTATTAGATGTCTCCACTCTGGAATGCTATTCTGCAGACATCTATGTAGACAGCACCCTGAAATCATGCCTAAACTTTCACATGCCTTCACAGATGAAGAGCCAGGAGCAGGACCTTTGAAAACACTCACAAATAGGAGCAGAAGAGAAGGGGATCTTGAACAATTTTCAGAAGACTGTGTTCATGTGGAATTAGCTAAACTAAAAGTAGACAAAGCAATGGGGCCGGATGGGATACATCCGAGTATATTGGGGATGTTCTAGCAGTTCTACAGATTGACCTTTTCAATGCTTCTTTAGGGAGGGAGTGGTCCCAGAGGACTGGAGAAAGGCACTTGTGGTCCCTTTACACAAAAGCAGAAGTAAGGATAAGGTTGAGAACAGGCCGGTTGGTCTGACCTCTGTGGTGACTAAATTAATGGAAACACTTCTAAAACAGAGAATAGTGATGTTTCTGGAGTCCAATGGATTACAGAATCTGAGACAGCATGGGCTTACCAGAGGTAGGTCTTGTCTGACAAATCTGATTGATTTCTTTGACTGGGTGACCAGAGAGTTGAACTGACGGATAGCGCTAGATGTGGTGTACTTGGATTTCATTAAAGCCTTTGACACTATTCTGTACAGGCTGCTTATAAATAAATTGAGCATCCTAGGGATGGACCCTAAAGTGACTGACTGGGATAAAAACTGGCTGAGTGGGAGGCGACAAAGTGTACAGGTAAATGGAGCTCACTCTGAGGAGAAGGATATTTCCAGTGGTCCAGTTCTTTTTAACATCTTTTGTTATTAATATTGCGGAAGAGCTGTCAATTAAGGTTTATTTATTTAGACGGGTTTTCTGTACCGCCCCTTCCAGAGATCAGGGGCAGTTTACATGGAACAACAAGTTACATAGGACAGAATTGAACTCAGATTTAACTATATACACTGATACTCATTAAACTATATATACATTGTAACTCAAGTTGTAACATTGTTGTAGTTAGACCAGGAACTGTTTACATATATTACTACTAGATGTGTATCGCTACAAATGCCAGTTGCAATTTATGCTTTTTGGAGAGATTATTTCTGGGTGTGGGGACCTGAGGGATGGAGCTGACTAGGTGCTGCTGACGTTATGGCTGCTGTAGTGTTTGATGAAGAGAAGGGTCTTTAATTCCTTCCTGAATGCTTGTAGGTCTTTGATTGATCATAGTGAGTCTGGCAGAGAGTTCCATAGGACAGGGGCTGTGAAGGTGGATGCTCTGTTGCTTGTTGTTTGTTTGGTTTTGTGGATAGATGGAACATTAAGGAGGTTCTGCTTGCTTTTTCGTCTGTTTCTGGTGTCAGATTGAACATTTATAAGAGATGTGCCTTGGTTATGATTCTGGCAGTGACATTTTGAGCTATCTGGACATAGTTTATGTTCTTTTTGGGTAATCCATACAGGAGGCTGTTACAGTAGTCCAAGTGGGGTGTGATTATTGCTTGGACTACCATTCTGAAGTCATGGGGGGCGAGGAGGGGTTTGAGGTGTTACACGGTTCTTAACTTGAAAAAAATGGTTCTGGCAGTTTGTTTGTCTCCTTGCAGTTGATATCAAAATCTGCAATAGAGTAGACACCCTGGAAGGAGTAGATAACATGAAGAGGGATCTAGCTAAGCTTGAAGAATGGTCAAGAATTTGGCAGCTGAGGTTTAATGCTAATAAATGCAGGGTCATGCATTTGGGCTGCAAAAATCCAAGGGAGCAGTACAGTGTAGAGGGTGAAATACTTCTGTCTACGAAAGAAGAGTGGGACCTGGGCATGAATATAAATAGGATGGAGTTGGTGGAGAAGGTGGCTAATAGAATGGTCAGTGGACTTTGTTATAAACCATATGGGGGCAGACTTTATCATATCTCTTCTATCCCACCTTTCTTCTAATGTATACATAGAGATGTTAAATACCTCCATGGCATAAATGCAGAAGAGGAGAGCCTCTTTCAATTGAAAGTAAGCTCTGCAATGGGAGGGCATAGGGTGAGGGTGAAAGGGGATAGACTCAGAAGTAATATACAGAAATATTTCTTTACGGAAAGAGTGGTAGATGTGTGGAATAGTCTCCAGTGGAGGAAGTAGAGACAAGGACAGTATCTGAATTCAAGAAAACATGGGACACACAAGATCTCAAAAGGAATAAAAGGGACTGTAGTATTTGATATTGAAAGGCAGACTAGATAGGCCAAATAGTCTTTTTCTGCTGGCATTTTTCTATGTGCCTGCTTTTTTTTCATATGTTCTGGCATGGATGTCCCAGATTGCACTTGGACTTCCTTTGTAAAATTTGCTTTTATAACTTTGAGTTTTGACTTGAGCTTTGCTGTCATCATGGAGGCCTATTCTTTTCAGGCCCCTGTACGGCCTGGCAGAATCAGGCCATGCAAAAGTAGACCCGATTCTGATCCTGCGGCCCCTGCGGGATCATAATCAGGTCTAGCACCTGGATGTGCAGGCCAGGACCCGATTCTGCCTGGCTAACTCAGTCGGGCTCGTGAATGGAGCCACAGTGCCATGGTATCCTATCCATTCACGAGCCACGATTGCTGGCCTTCCCCAGAGCGACTCCTGTTCCCTCTTCCGTGTTGTGCTCCGGGGAACCCCCTGAGCTCCCTTACTTGCCTGCCCGTGTCCTGCATCGTGGTCCTCCGCCATCCAGGTGAACTTATTCCACCTTCGAGATCCAAGGCTCCGGACGTACAGGGCCGACCTCTGAATCGGCCCTGTACATCCAAGGTCACGGCCTGCCCTTGCTCTGCCTCCGGAATGCCCCCACCCACCCCCGTCTTGGCCTCCCTGTACAAACCCACTGTTCATATGGGGAGGTTTTTGCTGGGGCCGGCAGGGGTACGAATAGTTGGACAGAATGTCCCCCATAGTACATGTTGATGAACCCTTTGAGAATAATATGTTAGTTCACAGCCTTAAGATCAATGTCAAAAATTTAAAGGTGATTCCAAATTTTAGAGGAAGTCAGTACAGGGTAATAAGCCACGTTGTGGCTCTATTCTGATGCTTAGAGCTATTAATTATCTTGGGCACCATATTATTGATAAGTTGTAGTCTACCAATACATAGGGACTTACCTATAAAATCTATACTACTAAATACACAGGAAAAAAGGAAACAGAATAAGTAAAAGGGCCATTCTTGTGGCTCAGTGTTGATACTTTGTAGCTGGGGCTGGAGATACTATGTGAGGCAGTGTTCACTGTCCTTGGAAGAGGGAGTCTCGGTCATCACACGGTGGTGACAGCTAGTGGCTGGAAGTAGCCTTGGGGCATGGCCTTGCCGAGGCTTATCACTGCAATGACTTGACTAAAGTAAATTGGGAGGAGATATAAAAGAAAAGGGGGAGGGGGAGGGGGTGGAGGGAAGCAGATAATTGCAAATTAAAATACATTACACCAGTTTCCTGCATTGGTTCCAGCCAAACTGGAGAACAAGAGGAGCAGGAGGAAACTCCCAGGTTCTCTATAAAAATAAACAGCTAAGAATACTGAAAAATACTTTCTAAATTACGGGGGTCATTTACTAATGGTTAGTGTGACCTGCCACAGGGTCTATCAAAATAAAACCCTTAGTATGTAAATGACCACCCATGCGTGTACATATATATGTAGAGAGAGAATGAGAGAGAGAGTGTTAAATATATCATGTTTATTCTCTAATACACTGGTCTTTTTTGTTCCTAATTTTTAATTTTCTTTTAAATGATTAGTACTATAGCTACAAGTGTAAAAAAAGAATAGAACATGTTTTACAGGAGAGAATATATGAATATAAATTATATCAACTCTTGCCTGAAGGTGACAAAGGATGAAGAACAATATAAAATAGTTGACTCCATAATCGCAGACTTTGTACAGCAATCTACAATAGGCAGGTATGCATTGTTCAATAAATGTGTATAATTCACTAATAAATTTCCATCTACTTATATTTAAAAATCATCATGTTTTTTGACTTCAGCATTTGTAACCTATATAAGGTAGCAGATTACATATTCTGTGATTGACCATAATGAATTCTTGTCTCTGTAAAGAAACTAATCTTATAGTAAGTGTCACATCAGTACAAATAGTTGGGCCTGGTCCTCCTTTCCCCCACCTTTACTAAATTGTACATTTTCCATTCCATGGTTTGTGACTGAGAAGATAACAGAATGTCATTCCAATTTACCTCTCTGATGTATGCAACTCAATGGGGGAAAAATACAAAAACGGCCAATTTTAGATAGTACATGAAGATTCGAACTGAGACATTGAGGTAGGGAGTTCACAATTCCAGCGCTATTTTAAAAAAGGCTCTGCCACAGACAGAGCCTTTTCTAAAATACATATAAGGACATGTAGGAGTGCGCATATATTTGACAACATGTAGAGTCAGAGGAGCTATTTTACAAACCTATAAGTGGGAAAAAGTAAGAGGTAACAAGGCAACTTATGTATAACTTTCACTTGTAAATTGGTACTGAGCTAACCTATATGTTTAAATGTCACCAATTAACTATCTTTAATTATTTTCAGTGTGAAAGGGGAACTAGCAGGGGATTAAGGAAGATAGCCCCCTTAATCATGTCGGTAAAGGGGTGGCTGAAACAACCACTTTTTAGAAATCATAAGTATAGATGTTTAAAAAGTGCTTGTTTCAGCCACCCCTTTACCGACATGATTAAGGGGGCTATTTCCCCCTCCACAATGAAATATATTAAAGACAGTGAATGTTTGGCCACATCAGGCTTTAGTTTTAATTTTGGCCATACACATGCATTCCCTATATGAAATGGTGAATGCACTTTTAAATTTTTGACCTACCCAGGCTATGCCCTAACCATGCACCCACATGTAAATTTAACCCTTTTTGAAATCGCCATTTCAACTTGTAAATACTGTATTGAGAATAAGGCTTCTAAAAGAACCCCCATTAGTTCTGTGTGGAATGCTTTGGGATTTGGAGTGAGTTGGAAGCACATATGTTATGTTCTTAAGATATGCCATACTGGATCAGACCAAGGTCCATCAAGCCCAGTATCCTGTTTCCAACAGTGACCAATCTAGGTCATACGTTCCTAGCAGTTTCCCCAAAAGACACAGGTTCCACAATGCTTGTACTGGGTCAAGCATTGATATCCTGGGTCCCTTTCCTCCAGGAACTTGTCCAACCCAGCTACACTAACAGCTTTTACTACATCCTCCGGTAACAAATTCCAGAGTTTGATTACACGTTGAGTGAAAAAATATTTTCTTTTATTAGTCTTAAATAGTTTACCCTGTAGCTTCTTTGCATGTCCCCTAGTCTTTCTATATTCTGATAACAAACAATCGATCTACGTTTACCCGTTTCACTCCGTTCATTAATTTATAGACTTCTATCATATCTCCCCTCAGCCGTCTCTTTTCCAGGTTAAAGAGCCCTAACCTTTTTAGCCTTTCTTCATAGGAGTATCCTTCCATCCCCTTTACCATGTTGGTGGCACTTCTCTGAACCTTTTCTAATAACGCTATATCCTTTTTAAGATACGGCGACCAGAATTGCACACAATATTCAAGGTGCAGTCTCACCATGGAACGATATAGAGGCATTATAATATCTTTTGTTTTATTTTCCATTCCTTTCCTTATGATACCTAGCATTCTATTTGCTCTCTTGGCCGCCGCTGCACACTGGGCGGAGGGTTTTAACATGTTATCCACAATGATGACTAAATCTTTTTCCTGGGTGGTGGTTCCTAATGTGGAACCTTGCATCATGTAACCATAGTTTGGGTTGTTCTTCCCTAGGTGCATAACTTTACACTTGTCCACATTAAATTTCATCTGCCATTTCGATGCCCAGTCTTCCAATTTATCAAGATCCTCTTGCAATTTTCCACAATCCTCTTGGGTTTTAAACAACTTTAAATAGTTTTGTGTCAATGAATAAAATGAAACTAGCCTTTGGAGTAGCATAGTAAATGGTGGCAGATAAAGACCAGCATGGTCTGTCTAATCTTCCCAATAAGGTGTTTAGGGTTGTAACTATCATCTCATGTAGGTGGCTCCTGCTCTGCACTTTTTACTTTGGATTGTAACTGCTGCTCTGTGACAGCTATCCCTGCAATGCTTTTTTGAAGTGTGAAAGTCATTTAAATTTTTGCTTTGAGTAAGAATGTTCCTCTTCCTATATAGGGATCTTTTGTGCTTATCCCATGCCTTTATTTGTCAGTGTTTTTGTCCTCACCATCTCCAGTGGAAGGGCATTGCAGACATCCACCACCCTTTCCATGAACAAGTATTTTCTGATGTTGCTTTTAAATTTTGTTGCTTTTCAACTTCATTTCATGTCCTCTAGTTTTGTAGCTTCCCCTTCTTTGGAGAATATTTGTTTGCTCATTAATAACTTTCAAGTACTTAATCAGCTGTATCATATCTCCCCTATCCCTCCTAACCTCTAAGGTATACATATTCAGGTCTTCCTTTCATATAGCTTCTGATGCAAACACCATGCCATTTTGGTCACTCTCCTCGGAACCATATCAAGTCTTTTTATATTCTTAGCAAGATATGGCTTCCAAAACTGAACAGAGATCTCCAAGTGAAGCATCACCAACAACATGTACAGGGTCATTGTCTCCTCCTCCATTTGGCTAGATATACCCTTCTCTATGCAGCCTAGCAGTCTTCTGACTTTGGCCACCACTTTGTCACATAGTGTCTGAAGACCTCAGAGTTGTGAAACAATCACCAGAGGTGGGATTCAGCAGGTTTGTACCAGTTCACCCGAACCCATTCTAAAATTTCCCGAGTTTACCAAAACAAGGAGATCAGATGAGTCAAGATCCAAAAGCAGCAGTGAAGAGGTGAGTTTTCGGCCAGGATTTGAAAAGGGTCAGAGAAGGTGCCTGGCGTACAGACACAGGTAGTTTGTTCCAGGTGTAAGGTGCAGCAAGGTGAAAGGAGTGAAGTCTGGAGTTAGCAATAGAAGAGAAGGGCACAGATAGAAGCAATTTGCCAGAAGAGCGGAGTTCCCGAGGTGGGGTGTAACGAGAGATAAGAGAAGAAAGATAGTGAGGAGCTGCAGAGCGAATGCACTTATAGGTCAGCAGGAGAAGTTTGAACTTGATGTGGAAACGGATAGGGAGCCAATGAAGTGACTTGAGAAGAGGGGTAATATGGGCATGATGAGGCTGGTGGAAGATTAGCTGCGCAGCAGAGTGTTGAACAAATTGAAGGGGAGAGAGAGGATTCAAAGGGAGACCAGCAAGGAGTAGGTTACAGTAGTCGAGACGGAAGGTGATTAAGGAGTAGATAAGTGTCTTAGTAGTGTGTTCAGAAAGGAATGGGTGAATTATGTTGATATTATAAAGAAAGAAATGGCAGGTCTTAGCTATCAGATGGATGTGTGTGGAGAAGGAGAGAGAGGAGTCAAAGACAACCCCAAGGTTGCGAGCCGAGGAAACAGGTAGAGAGCTATCCACAGAGACTGAGAAAGGAGGAAGAGGAGTGGAGGTTTTAGGGAGAAAAATAGGAAGCTCAGTCTTGGCCATTTTCAATTTCAAGCGGCGGTGAGACATCCAAGCAGCAATGTCAGAAAGGCAGGCAGAGATCCAGGTCTGGATTGCCGAAGAGAGTTCATAGAAACATAGGCCATGTGGTCTTTTTCTGTTGTCATTTTTCTATCTAGTCTGTCCTTCCATATCAACAACTACAACAGTCCCCTTTTTTCCTTTAGAGATCCTGTGTCTGTCCCATGCTTTTTTGAATTCAGATACTGTCCTCATTTCTACCACCTCCACTGGGAGACTATTCTACGGATCCACCACTCTTTCTGTAAAGAAATATTTCTGCATATTACTCCTGAATCTATCCCCTTTCACCCTCATCCCATGTCCCCTCATAGCAGAACTTGCTTTATTTATTTATTAGCTTTTATATTCCGCACTATTTAGTATCAGTGCGGTTTACAAGGAACGTAAACAGTCAAGCAACTTTACATAGAACTTTACATAGAACAGGCATAACATCAAATCAAAATCTAAGTCTAAAAACATATAACAGGTAAGTATTTATTTATTTTATTTTATTTACATTCTCTTATATACCGCGCTATTCTGCATCAGTGCGGTTTACATTGAACAAACTGAAATTACATTGAACAGGGCATTATAACTTGGAAATAACTATTTTACAGGGAACATGGGCTATGGAGGGTTAAGTAGAAGCAAGCAAATATATCAACATAAGGGGTAAGGTTAGGGGGGTAGAGGAAGGGCAGGGTGGGAAGGAGGCAGGGGAAGTAGGTAGGTGAAAGTAAGCTAGTCTGTACAGGGCTGTGTACATGGCCAGGATATTCAAATATATATAGTACTAGCCCTAAGAAAGAGTTAATACCATTCAGAGCTTTTTACTCAGTAACATCCTTGAAAGACTCTGCTAGGATAATTGGGTGAAAGGTTCCTAATAAGATAAACACTAGTCTATGTTTATATTAGATAAGTAAAAGGGCAAGTTGTCTCCCAGTCTCTCAGTCTCGGGTTAGAGATATCAAACTGTCAGTATTAGAATTAATTAGAATTAATTCCTACATAGTTATGTCTGAGAATATGTGTATGTCTCCTCATGATGACCTATGTTAATAAGAATTGACCTATGATGGTATGGATACGTGATGTTTGACGTAGAACAATATGTGAGAATTATGCTGTATAATCAAATATCTACCTATAAATAAAGTGGCCGAAAGCTATGATGTCAGAGTAAACATATGTGATACCTTAGTTTGCTCTCCCAAAGCTTTGGTTATTTTTATAATACAAGTGTTTTGTGTCTGATTCACCAATTAACCTTCTCATTGCTTTGTGTGTGGATTTCTGTTATACCCAAGAGCCCTGCCTTGTTTCAGGTGAGGGGAGGTGCAGAGTACTCATTCAGTAGGGATGTGAGAACTAATTATATGTTGTACAGCGAGGCATCAAGGAATGGACTATGACAGTGAAGAAGCGGTATTGAGGGAGCCCTTCATTAAGTTATATGGTCATAAGCTAATTGGAAAAGGGGGGTCTTCAATGCCTTTCTGAAGGTAGACTGGTCAGCGATGGCTCGGACTGAAGCAGGAAGGGCATTCCAGAGGGATGGTGTGTATAATGAAAAGGCGCGATTCATGGTGGCCTTTCAGTCGAAAGAGGCTCTCCCCCTGTGCATTTATGCCATGGAGGTATTTAAACTTCTCAATCATATCATCTCTATTCTGCCTTTCCTCTCTCTTATTTAAATATAGACATCCAGCCTTTATGTGGTGTTATTAAAAGTCATGGAATACATTATCACCTCTATGCTGATGATATTATGGTATATGCACCAATTGATATACTCAACCCAGATACAGCTCCTATGACCAGGTGCCTTGAAGAAATGACCAAGTGGCTCACCAACAACAACATGAAAAAGTTAACCTGGATAAAACAGAGGCTATGTTCATTTCTAATAACACCAACAATCACCCGCCCTTATCTGTCAATTTCCTTGACAGAACAATATCTCTAAAAGATGAAGTGAAATATTTGGGCATCATTTTGGACAAAAATTTAAATCTCCAATCACATATAAAGAAAACTGCTGCTAAAGCATACCAACGATTGAAGCTCGTCAGGAGACTTCAACCAATCCTCACCATAGCCACTTTCACACTGTATGTCAAGCAGTTATTATTCCAATATTGGACTATGGAAATTCTTTATATCAGGGTCTGCCCATAAAATCTATACATTCTCTTCAGTTAGTGCAGAAAACCACAGCACAGCCAAATGTGAACATATCACACCCATGCTCCAGCAATTGCACTGGCTACTGATAGCCGCAAGGGTTAGATTTAAGACAACTATAATAATATTCAAGATTATGAATCTATTCTCAGCAGATGTCCTTCATGGATTATTGACCAAGGACTCGACTAATAGGCCTAGATGATCTAACAATAAAAGCCCCCCTGAAGAGCAATGGGTAGTTGGGTAAATAAAATATTAAATTTAGAGATATTGTTCATCTTTAAAGAAGCATTCCTCCCCAACCAGCTCAGATGCAGCTTGGACCATCTCTGTAAATCCATCTCTAGGCACATTTCTAAAGAAGAGTAATTGAATTTACAGAGGTCCACTGGTTCATGGCCTATGTAAACCACCAGATAATTGAGTTTCTGATCTGCCCAAAGAAAGGGTAAGCCAGGAAGAGAGTTTCGGGAGAGACCACCCAAATTTAATGCCTCAAATTTACTCAGGTTAACCTTAAAACCAGAAACTTTGGAGAAGTGCTGGCTCTCTGCCAACACCCGAGGAAGAGAATCCTGTGGACAGGACATAAAGATTAAGGTATCATCGGCATACAAAATAATGTTTTGCTCACTTTTCCCCAACTTGAATGGGGTAAATCTCCGGGTTTTCTCTGACCTTGGCAGTGAATGCCTCAATTACCATTGCAAAAAACATAGGGGAGAGTGAGCATCCTTGCTTTGTGCCTCTCTGTAAGCTAAAAACCTCTGAGCAATCCCTATTTACTAAAACCCTGGCTGTGGGGGCCTGATAAAGGGCTTTTATCCCCTGGCAGAAGCCCTTCCCCAGGATGAATTTTTTTGCCCTTTCAAAAAGAAAGCTCCATTCTATGCGGTCATTCCCTCTGTTTAATAATCTGCAGCAAATTGACCGCTCTACGGATATTATCTGAAATTAGGCACCCTTTTATGAAGCCCGATTGATTAGTGTGGATCAGGCGAGGGTGAAGGCCCTCCAATCATTTGGTTAATACTTTAGCAAAGAGCTTTGCATCACTATTTAATAAGCACTATGGAGTGATAACTGCTACAGAGATCTGGGGGTTTGCCCTCCTTGTGCAGCACTATTAAATTAGCTTGAGCCATGAAGTCGAGAAGAGGGTCACCCTGAAGGGCATCCAAGAAAACACTCGCCAGCAGGGGAGAAAATTCCTCTGAGAGGATCTGATAGAATTCTGCTGGGTACTCATCTCCACCCCTGGCTTTCCCCTTAGGTAGGGTCCGTATGGCCTCTTTCACTTCTAAGTCACTAATCGGTCTTCCCAGGTGAGTAGCTTTGTCCTCCTCCAAGCAGGGGAGGGAGAGAGAGTCGAAATAATCCGCCATCTCCGTACCTTGGACCTCACATTCCATGGCATATAAAGCCTCATAAAATGCTTGAAACTCCCCGCAGATGCCTCAAGTGAAGCCCTCATTTCCCGTGACCTTAGCTACTAGCTGTGCTACCCGTTGTTTTTTCAGCTGCCACACCAGGAGTTTCCATTCTCCATATATTGTTATTTTGTTAGCCTAAGGAGGTATGTAATCCTGTCATATTCTATCACCTGGAGCTGAGCACGTATCACTGTTAGCTCCTTTTAGTATTATCTGCCTCCCGCTCTGACAGTGCTCCCATTGGAGCTCCTCTATCCAGCATAGTAGGCTCACCTTTAGCTTCTTCCTCTTCCATTTTGCCTGAGAAGCCCACTGGATTAGCATACCTCTAAGGTAAGCTTTCCCACCATCCCATAGGGACCTATCCAATCCTTCTCCATTATCATTATTCAATAGATAGTTCTGCCATTCCTACCTCAGTTTATTAAACACTTCCCCCTTCTTCAGCAAGGAGAGGTTAGCCCACCACTGCGACCAATTTGCCCTCGCCCCTAATCCCACTGGATGCCATTGATATTCCACCATTCCATGGTTGACTAGCTCCAAGGGACGAATCTCCAACCCATCAAACTGACCCATACTCCCCTTGTGTATCAATATATAGTCCATTCGGGAGTATGTATCCATTCGGGGCAAGTAATAGGTGTATTCCCTGCAACCTTTATTCCTCTTTCACCAAATGACCACCAATTCCCAGTGCTTTATACATTCCTGAAGCTCATTCCCCTCCCTCTTGTGAACCTTCCTATCATAGTTCGCACGATCCGTTGACCAATAGTGCAGTTCATATTCCCAGCAATTACCGAAGTCCCTTTAGCTTCTTTCGCAAATTCCCTCATCCACTTCTGAAAAAAGGATCCCTTCAGACCATTCGGTGCCTAAAGATTAAGAACAAACACCTCCTGTTGTTCCACCCGCCCAGTCACCCATACCCCGCCTCTGCCCATCCCCCTACCCCCGGAAGCATACATCACAAAGGACACTCTTTTGTGTATTAAAATCACCACACCCCTTTTCTTAGAGTTATAGGCAGACCAATACACCTGATCATATTCCCGAGCTTGGAAATGTTTGTGTTCTAATGCTGTGAGATAGGTTTCTTGTAAAAGTGCTATGTCAACCTTGGATCTGAGCAGAAGGTCCTGTACTCTCCGCCTCTTACAAGGGTGATTAATCCCTCTAATGCTGAGGGACGCAAATGTAAACCCATTATTATCCAGGATCATCTGGACCTCTATCCTCCATTCACTGGCCCTCCCCCGCACTCCCAGACACACACACACACACACACATTCCATATCCCACTCATCTGGACAAATTTGATATAAACTCAAATCATCATAACATATTTCCCCATACCTCCCCCACTCCTGCTCGAGATTTTCTCTCCATTTTCAAGTTGGACTCCCCCCCCCCAAAAGTTCATTTTTCAAAAGACCACCTGCCCCCCTGAAAGATTACAAATTAATTCTGTCATCAAATAGCCAGACTGTTAATATTAGCAAAAAACAAACTTTGAAATGCCTGTATGCAAATTCTAGAAGTCTAAATAATAAGATGGGAGAGTTAGAATATCAAGCAATGAATGAAAGGTTAGATATAATTGGCATTTCAGAGACCTGGAGAAAGGAGGATAACCAATGGGATACTGTGATACCAGGCTATAAACTATCTTAGCAAGGATAGGGTAGATCACATTGGTGGAGGGGTGGCTTTATATGTTAAAGAGGGCATTGAGTCAAACAGGATAATTTTTTGCAGGAAACAAAATATATTGTAGAATCTCTATGGATAGAAATCCCATGTAAAAAGGAAAAGGGGATGGCAGTGGGGGTGTACTACAGTTTGCCTGGACAGAATAAACATACAGATGTTGAAATGCTAACAGAAATTAGGGAAGCTAGCAAAGTTTACAACAAAGTAATAATGGGAGATTTCAATTACCCTGGTATTGATTGGATCGATGTCACAGCAGGACATGCTAGGGAGATAGAATTTCTAGATGAAGTGGACACACAATACCAGTCTAAGGCAGACTGCATGAGCTCTGGAATGCTCAGAAAGCCATCAGCTAAGACTATAATTTTCTTTGTTATCTCTGCTGGTTTCTAGCTACCAATATAGAGTTTAAGTGTTTGTTTTTTGGGGATATCACTAATATAAGGTTTAACTGTGGCTATACATTATGTTTGAGGATATTGTGACTGACTGCTTTCCTGTGTATCCTTGGAGCAGATATCTGTGGGTTCCCCAGTTGAGGAACAGCCTACTGGCCAGAGACACTTAGAACTGCTGGGAACGAACTCGTGGAAAGTGACATTGAAAAAGTGAAATTGCTAAACGAATACTTCTGCTCTGTTTTTACTAAGGAAAATCCTAGAGAAGGACCACCTGTGACTCTAAAATATAAAACTGGGAATGAAGTAGATACCACACCATTCACAGACGATGAAGTGTTAGAACAACTTGCAAAACTGAAAGTGGACAAGGCCATGGGACCAGATGAGATACATCCCAGGATACTGAAAGAGCTCAGAGAGGTTCTTGCAGGGCTGTTAAAGGATGTTTTCAACAGATCCTTGGAAACAGGAGAGGTTCCTCAGGACTGGAGAATGGCTGATGTTGTACCTCTACACAAAAGTGGTGACAGGGAAGAAGTGTCAAACTACAGGCCTGTGAGCCTTACTTCAGTGGTGGGAAAAGTAATGGAGGCGCTCCTGAAAGAGTGAATTATGAACTTTCTCAAAGCCAACAGTGTGCAAGACCCGAGGCAACATGGTTTTACCCAAGGATGATCTTGCCAAACAAATCTGATTGAGTTCTTTGACTGGGTGACCAGGGAACTAGATCAGGGGCATGCGATGGATGTCATCTACCTGGATTTCAGCAAAGCCTTTGATACTGTTCCTCATAGGAGGCTCATCAATAAACTCAGTATGTTTATGTTTATTGTGTTTGATAAAAACCGCCTTTCCAAAATAACCAAGGCAGTGTACAATAAAAATCATTAAAAGAGGCTGGAAGCCAATAAAAAGGAAAAGAAATTACAATATCATGATAGGATAGGAGAGAGAAGAGGCGGACAGGACAAGACAAGACAAGAGAAGGAAAGCATGATAGGGATTCAGAGGAGGGGGGGAGAGGGATCACACGAAGGGGGAAGGTACATCAAATGCCAAGGAAAACAGATGGGTCTTTAAGTTTCGCTTGAATGTGGTATATTGGGGGTCCAGGCGGAGGGAGGGGGGGGAAGTAGTTTGGGGATAGATCCCAAGATGGTAAATTGGATCAGAAATTGGTTGACTGAAAGACGACAGAAGGTGATGGTACAAGGAGCTCATTCGGATGAAAGGAAGGTGATTAGCGGGGTGCCCCAGGGGTCGGTCCTGGGCCTGGCACTGTTCAATGTATTTGTGAGTGATATTGCTGAAGGACTGCATAGAAAAGTCTGTCTATTTGCAGATGACACAAAAATTTGCAACAGAGTGGACTCCCGAGGGAGTGGTTAACATGAGGAATGATCTACAAAAGCTGGAAGAATGGTCTAATGCTTGGCAATTAAGATTTAATGCGAAGAAGTGCAGAGTCATGCACTTGGGAAGCAGAAATCCAAGAGAAATGTACGCGATAGGGGGCGAGAGATTGGTGTGTACGGATCAGGAGAAAGACCTTGGAGTGATTATTTCTGAAGATCTCAAGGTGGCAAAACAGTGCGACAAGGTGGTGGCAAAAGCCAGAAGGATTTTGGGCTGCATACTAAGAGGAATTACCAACAGAAAGGAAGAGGTACTTATGCCACTGTACAAGTCACTGGTGAGGCCTCACTTGGACTACTGTGTTCAGTTTTGGAGACCATATCTTGCAAAGGATGTAAAAAGACTGGAAACTGTTCAGAGGAAGGCGACCAAAATGATTTGGAGCCTGCGTCAGAAGCCTTATAAGAAGAGACTTGAAGACCTAAACATGTACACTTTGGAGGAGAGGAGGGACAGGGGAGATATGATTCAGACCTTTAAATACTTAAAGAGATATAATGAACAAATAACCTCTTCCAAAGACGGAGAAGCTGCAAAACTAGAGGGCATAACATGAAGCTACAAGGTGGTAAATTGAAAGGCAATGTCAGGAAATACTTTTTCACTAAAAGGGTGGTGGATGCTTGGAATGTGCTCCCGATGGAAGTGGTGGGGGCAAATACGGTGACAGAGTTCAAAAGGGCATGGGACAGACAGTGGATCCCTTTACAGCAACAAGAAAATATCAAAATAATCTGAACCATCTAATTCCTTAACAAATAGGGGTGTACAACAAGGAGTGGTGGGATCACCCCTAAACAAAGACATGAGGAAGGGGGGCCTGCACAGAGCGGCAGGTGTACCTACTCTTGACATCGTACTAGGCAGACTAGATGGAACATACTGGTCTTTATCTGCCATCATTTACTATGTTACTATGTACTATGTTACTATGTAAATAAATAACTGGTTCATGGAGCAGCTGATTCAGGAACCAACACACGGTGGATGCTATTTTAGAGCTAGTCCTCAGTGGAACCCAGGATCTAGTGCGAGAGGTAACTGTTTTGGGGCACTGGCAATAGCAATAATAACATGATCACATTTGATTTAATAAATGGAGAGAGGATAGCAAGGAAACAGCACTAGCATTCAACTTTCAAAAAGGAGACTATAATAAAATAATGAAATGGTTAAGAAAAAACTAAAAGAAACAACTGCAAAAGGTTAAGAGTTTACATCAGGCCTGGGCGTTATTTAAAAAATACTATCTTGGAAGCCCAGACCAGATGTATTCTATGCTTTAAAAAAGGTGGAAGGAAAGCCAAATGACGGCCAACATGACTTAAAGGTGAGGTCAGAGAGACTGTTATAGCTAAGAGAGAATCTGTCAGAAAATGGAAAAAAAAGAGATAAATGATGAAAACAGGAAAAAGCATATGTACTGGCAAGTTAAATGCAAGGCATTAATAAGGCAGACAAAGAGAGAATTTGAAAAGAAGCTTACCTTGGAAGCAAAAGTACATAATAAAAACTTTTCAAGTATATTTGTAGCTAAACACCTGTGAGGGAGTCAGTTGGACCATTAGATGATGGAGGGGTAAAAGGTTCACTGAGGCAGAACAAGGCCATAGCGAAGAGACTGATTACATTTTTTGCTTCAGTCTTCACTGAAGATATAGGAAACTTACCATGCCAGAAATTATATTTAAAGATGATGTCTAAATGGAATTGAAACAAATCTTGATAAACCAGGAAGATGTAATACAGTTAATTGATAAACTACAGAGCAGCAAACCACCTGGACTAGATGGCATACATCCCAGGGTGCTGAAAGAACTGAAATATGAGATTGTAGAACTGCTATTGGTAATCTGTGATCTATCATTAAAATCATCTGTAGGACCTGCTAGATACGTATGACCTAGATTGGCCAATGTTGGAAACATGATACTGAGCTTGATGGACCTTGGTCTGACCCAGTATGGCATATCTTATGTTCTTATGGAGAATGGCCAGTGTAATGCCAATTTTTAAAAAGGTTCTGGGGTGATCTGGGAAACTATAAACCAGTGGGCCTGACATTAGTATGGGCAAAATGGTAGAAACCATTATAAAAAACAAACTTACTGAACATGTAGATAGTCATGGTTTAATGGCATAAAGCCAACATGATTTTAGCCAAGGAAAGACTTGTCTCATCAATCTTATATTTTTTTGAAGGTGTGAATAAACAGATAAAGATAAAGCGGTTGATACACTATAACTCGATTTTCAGAATGCTTTTAACAAGTCCCTCATTAGAGACTCTTGGGAAAATTAAAAAGTCATGGGATAGGAGAGAGTGTACTATTGGGGATTAGGAACTGGTTGAAAGATAGAAAACAGAGTAGGGCTAAATGGCCAATTTTCTCAATGGAGAATGGCGAATAGTGGAGTACTCCAGAGATCTGTGCTTGGCCCACTACTTTTAACATATTTATAAATGACCTTGAAATGGGAATAATGAGTGAGGTGATCAAATATGCAGATGATACCAAATTATTCAAAGTTGTTAAAACACAAGAGAATCGTAAAATATTGAAAGAGGACCTTGATAATTGGGAGACTGGGCAACCAAATGGCAGATGACATTTAATGTAGAAAAGTGCAAAATTATGCACTTAGGGAAGAACAACTTAAACTAGTTACATGATGCAAGGTTTCACATAAAGAACCACCACCCAGGAAAAGGATTTAGGCGACATCGTGGATAATAGATTGAAACCCTCTGCCCCAATGTGTAGCGGTGGCCAAGAAAGCAAATAGAATGCTGGGATATTATAATGCCTTTGAATCGCTCCATAGTGCAACCGTACCTTGAATATTGTGTGCAGTTCTGGTCACATATCTTAAAAAGGATATAGCAGAACTAGATAAGGTACAAAGAAGAGCAACAAAAATGGTAAAGGGGATAGAAGAATATCCCTATGAGGAAAGGCTTAAAAGGTTAGGGCTCTTCAACTTTGAAAAGAGACGGCTGAAGGGAGATATGATAGAGGTCTAGAAAATAATGAATAGAGAAGAACAGGTAAATGTAGATTAGTTGTTTACTCCTTCAAAAAGTAGAAAGGCTAGGGGACATGCAATGAAACTACAATGTAGTACATTTAAGACTAATCAGAGAAAATAATTTTTCACTCAACACATAATCAAACTATGGAATTCATTACCAGAGGATTTAGTCAAAGCTGTAAGTGCAGTTGGATTTAAAAGAGGTTTAAACAAGTTCCTGGAAGAAAAGTCCATAGACCACTATTAAAGAGGCCTCGGGAAATCCACTGCTTACCCTGGAACAAGCATTATGGAACCTATGTAGCTTTCAGGGAACCTGCCAGGTACTTGTGACCTGGATTGGCCACTGCTGAATATTGGGCTTGATGGACCTTGGTCTGACGCAGTATGTCATTTCTTATGTTCTTATGTTCTAACTCTCTGGGAAGAATTCAGAAGTCAAACAAAAAAAGGTTACCCTAGTCAAGTCTCAGAATGCGTGGACTGGTCTTTGTCTGGATGGACCACAGCACAGGATAAACCATAGGAAGTTGTGAGATGGTACTTTATTAAATAAAACAGACATATCGTTGTTCCATTTAGTCTGTGAAGTATACAGTAACATTTGAAACTCTCCTGTCATGTTACCTTTTTTATATAAATTAATTTTCATTTTGCCAGTAACACGTTGGAAAATCTAAAGTGTGCATTGGTGTATTTTTATTTTCCAAAGACAAGTATAAGGAGATGTTATAGGTCAGCGGCCTGTAAGCGACTCTCTAATTTTACAGTTCTAATAGTTACAGTTCTGCATTATAAATAATGTTATCAGCCTGTTCCATTTATAAGAGTTAACTGTTCCTTGTGCACCTGTTTCATGCAATTTGAACTTGTCACTCGGTTGCCGGTGACACAAAGATTATACGCCACTAGGTAGCGCTGTTAAAGAGCAAAGAGTCCAAGTGTAGGGTAATAAAGGCTTTTATTCCCCGTTTAAAGCAAGGTTCAACTAAGAGATATTTTAGATAACAGAAACAGTCCTTTGTTTCAAAAGGTACCAATATTCACTGGCTAGTTAACTGTTACTTCACAGTTTAAAGCAGGTTTTCTTCAAAGTAATATTCAGTATAATAAACATCAAATTATACTTCATTTATTCTTCTGTGGAGCATACACACTTTGGAGGATAGGCAGTGCACCAATCACATTCCATTTCCTCAGGCAAAGGTGAGGGAATAGTGCTGGGAGAATCCACTTCCATCAAATCCTCTCCCCTATACTGATTCAAAGGGCTTCCACTGTCCCTGTCTATTTCAGCATGGTAATCTACTACTTGGGAGTTTGGCTTCACATAACCAGGGACTCTTAAGGCTGGCGGTAGTTTAGTGAACCAGTCTGCACTCTTGTTTCCCTTAGGAGGAATCCTTCTTTTAGCATAGCTTTTAGCAGTACAATCATTACAGTTAATGTTCAATGCCTCATACCTGGGCTTGCTGAGTAAAAACTTCCGTTGCTTATAAAAATGCTTTCCCCTCTGAATAGGTGAAACTGGGCAATGATCCTCTAGAGATAAGCTTCTGTCAGAACCTCCCTCTCTGGTTCTTAGCTTTCTTCTCTCTATGTTACAAACAGGCAGAGTATAGGAACTAGGCGTGGCAGAGCCTCTCACCTTGGAGCAACTTCCACCAAACTCCCCTTGCACAACAGGTTCAGTTTGGGCTTTCTGGCTTCCCACCTTGTGAGGTCTGTATCTCCTCCAGCTTCCAGCTTGGTTTCTTCCACAGCAATCAGGCTTATGTCCTTGATAGCCTCCAGGCTTCTCTGCTGTTTCTCCTTCTAGTCCAGCTCCAGTTCCTTCTTCCTCTTTCTCCTCCTTCCTCAGCTCCTGCTGGGTCCACTGCTTCCTCTGCTTATGCCACTGCTGCTTATGCCACTCCTCCCTTTGCTGTCCAGAAGCATTCTGCTCTGGCTTATAAAGTGAACCGTTACTGCTGACTTCCTGGTTCCCTTTCAGCTGCAGGTCATCAGTGAGCTTAGGTTCATTAAGACCAATATGTCTGTTCCTGCTCCCTCTAGCTGTGCCTGGAGGTAACTGCACATCTAGTTCTTCTAAAACAGGATTTCTTTTCTTAAAACCAACTTTATTAGTGCCCGCATCATGACAAACTTTATTCTCTGTAAACTGCACTGATCCTCAGAAATGCAGTGTATAAGAATAAATCAATCTTTACAGATTCACCTATAGCTGTTGAAATATCAACACTTGTTCTGAGAAAGGTGTTGAATTTTAGGCCTTGGTGAATGCACGTTAAACATTGCATCGAGGAAAGCATACCACACTATTTTCTGCATACTTATTGAAGCTTAATTTCAATTTTTTTCTCTTTAGTGCCGATATTCAAAACCGTTATCGGAATGGCCAAGGGGAAGCTCTCTAGATACGGGTGCTGAGCAAGATTTTCAGAAGCATTATCCAGATAGTGCCAGGGCAACCTGTGAAGATATTCAGCAGCACTATCTGGTTAGTATAGGGGCAGCCTGTGGGTGGAGCGAGGGCAGTGCTGGCACTATCTCGATAACTTAAGCCGCACGAAATGCAGGCCTAGATTGCTACCAGAATAATGCTGACTGAAAATCGCCACTATCCGGATACAGTTGGTATTATCTGGATGGTGGCACTCAAACCAGAGCTACTATCAGGATCTTGCTGCTGAATATATTCCTGCTGATATTTAAACACTGCAAATGAACAAACAAACCTTTTTCAAAGAACAGGAAGCTGTAATACTAGAGGGCATAAAATGAAGCAGCAAGGAGGTAAACTTAGAAGCAATGTCAGGAAATACTTTGTCCACAGAAAGGGTGGTGGCTGGTTGAATGCCCTCCCTATGGAGATGGTGGGAACAAATACAGTGATGGGAATTCAAAATGGCATGGGACAGACACTGTGGATCCCTTTATAGGAAGAGGATAACATCAAAATAAACGAAACTATTTCATATACCTCAACAAATAGAGAGGGGTGACCTGCACAGAGCGACGCGTACAACCCTAAACACAAGCATAGAGGGAGGTGACCTGCATGGAGTGGTGGGTGCACCTACTCTAGCCACCTTATTGGGCAGACTGGATGGACCATACTGGTCTTTATCTGCCGTCATTTACTATGCTACTATGGGGCTTGTTTACAAAGCTGCGGTAGCGGTTCGCGATCGTTATCGGAGCCGCGACCCCATTGATTTCATGACCCCCCCCATTGATAATGACCGCGAACCGCTACCGCGGCTTTGGAAACAAGACCCTATGTATGACTGCCATGGTGTTGAAATATTTGCTCTTTTGTAAACTAGCCTATTTAATTTTTATTATTCTTATATCTGTCATAAACAGGAGATGAAATAATATGCACTTCAAATACATCAAATGAGTAGTTCCATCAACAATAAAATGGTAAGGCCCTTCCATGTTGTATACAGTATAGCTTGGATTAATTAAAGAAGCCAATGGCACAAGTAATCTTTAAACATCACACAGTCCTCTGACTTCAATAAATATAACAATAATTACAGACCATACTCTCAAAGACAGCTCTTCATTTTTTTTTAGTTCTTTATCCCTAGAATCACTACCAGCTACAGTTGTGGTCAACATTATTAGCACCCTTGCAGTTCAACTCCTTAATGTCTAATATCTCCTAGAAGAAAGTGGCCAGTAAAATGGCTTTGGACTATATAAGTATACCTATTTGACACATAAAAAAATCAAATAAAACAAGATCAATTAAAAAAGGACATAGTAGGACATAGTATAAAAAACTGGGCACTGCCAGGACATGATTATTGGCACCCTTATAAATAATTCAAATCTGTTTGAATAGGAGAGCCACCTTTCCATTGCAATAAAATTAGATGCACCTGTGATGAATTGTCAGTACTCACGTGACTTGAATCAATCAATGAGTGATGGCTCTAATGTTCAAAATGGCCATATTCACTCCCTGTTCCATTTTCACAATGGTGAAGAAAAGAGAGCTGCCTCAGACCATCAGGAAAACCATTATCTCTAAACATCAAACTTCAGTGGGATACAAGGCCATCTCCAACAACTTTGGGATTCCTGTGTCTACAGTTCACAATGTTATTAAGAACTTTTCTGCTCATGGAACTGTCAAGAATCTCCCAGGACGTGATGGGAAGAAGAAAATTAATCCAAGAAGTCTTCAAAGGTTAGTGCAAACTGTTAGAAAAACACCACATACAACATCCAAAGAGCTTAATGCTGACCTGGAGCAATCTGGAGTGGGGGTTTCAACCTACACCATACACTGTGCACTAAACAAAGAGGTAGACAGGCAGGTGGCTGTGCATGCAAGCCAATCGGAATCGGGTCTCGGCCTGCACGTACAGGTCCTAAACCCGATTCTGATCCCACGGGGCATGTCTAGCCCCCGCGGGATCAGAATCGGGTCTACCTCTGGGGATCCCGATTCCTATCGGACACATAGGGGCCTGGATGCATACAGTGAAATGTGCCTCCATGGGTCTATTAAGCAGCTCCTTATCCATTTCCAAGATTCTATTCAGCACTGTTTCTTTCAAATGTTCAGAAAAATCTGCCCTACTTAGGGATCACTCTGAGATTCATAAAGATTTTGGTAAACTTTTTTTAAAATTTTAAAGCAATTTCTTTGTCTTGATCAGCTTACAATCCTCTGTCACTATTTATTATTTATTTAATCGTTTTATATACTGCCCCTTCCATCAATCAGGGGTGGTTTACATTGAACAAAACTTACAACTCTGTTACAGAGAATATATAAAACTATAATACAATGGACTATTTACATGTCAGCTAGATATCTAAACAGAGGTGTCGTGGGAGTTGAGTCTAAACTATTTACAGAATCTGATGACTGAAAGATAAGTTACAGGGGAAGTTCTAGGTGGTGTTCTTGTCAGGAGGGGGGAGGGTAGTGGAGGGAGGTAGGGGGTGGTGCAAATGGAAGAATTATAATATTCAGAGAAAAGTAGAGTTTTTAATTCTTTGTGAAAAGTCTTTAGGTCTTTAATTGATCTGATAGAATAGAGGAGAGAGTTCCAAAGGGTGGAGATGAATAATTGAAGGGCCTATTGCTGATAGTTTGCCTGGTTTTTCGTATAGAGGGTGGTATGGATAAGAGGTCTTTTGTACATTTTCTTCTGATTCTGACCTCAGATTGTGCTTAGATCA
Organism: Ichthyophis bannanicus; assembly: GCA_033557465.1. Lineage (NCBI taxonomy): Eukaryota > Metazoa > Chordata > Amphibia > Gymnophiona > Ichthyophiidae > Ichthyophis > Ichthyophis bannanicus. The sequence goes on from CM066036.1 coordinate 703,085,951, forward strand.
GGATGGAAAGGTAGGAGGGTGAGATGCTATTGTATAATTTGAATGATGTAACTATCATCTTGTATTTTACCCTAGAAGCAAAGGGGAGCCAATGTAGATTATAGAGTATTGGGGTGATGTGATTGGTAAGGCTTGATTTGGAGATTATCCTAGCAGTAAAGTTATGTGCAAGTTGAAGTCTGTGGAGTGTCTTTTTGGGTAGACCTTGTAAGAGACTATTACAGTAGCCCAAGTGGGGAGTAATCAAAACTTGGACTATTGTTCTAAAGTCATGTGGTTCCAGGATTGGCCTGAGGTGCTGTACTGTTTTTAATTAAAAAAGAAAATTGTCCTAGCAGTTTGTTTGACCTATGAAGACATACTGAGGGTTCTATCGATAATGATACCAAGGTACTTTACCTCCTGTTTGACTGGCAGATCGATATTATGAAGGTAGTAGAGGGTATAACTATTTGGTTTCTTGTCGTGAATAGGATTTCAGTTTTTTTGAAGTTTATTTGCATGTTGTTTGCATTGAGCCATGATTCCACCTCAGTTTACAATTTAATATTGTTGTAATGAGGGTTTTTTATGTCAACTGGTGCATATAACATTATATTGTCTACATAAATGTGGTATTTGATATTGTGTTTATTGAAAATTGTACAGACAGATTAGAGATATAGATAGGACAGAGCCTGGGGGAATACTTTGTTATTGGGGGAATGTAGAGGCTGACTCTTGCTTGATCTTTACAAATTGGTAGTGATTGGATATGTATGAATTAAACCAGTTAACGTTGTTTCAGATAAACCTATGTGTGATAGTCTTGACAGGAGGATGCTATGGTCAACGTTGTCAAATGCGGAGGAAACATCCAGAAAGATCATGATGAAAGCTTGATTTGGGTTATCCAGACCACAGATGAGTCTATCAAATAAGACCAGGAGAAGGGTTTCAATGCCATGATAGGAGCAGAAACCGTATTGGTGGGTATCAAGAGGCGAGTTGAGATTGATGAAATCTTGTAACTGCTTTTGAACTACTTTCTTGATTATTTTTGCTAGGAATGGAATGCTGGTTATTGAATGTTAAGAAGTGGGGTCATCCTTGTTGAGGGATATGTTTTTAAGTAGGGGGTGAATGATGGATAGTTTAAGTGTATCTGGCATAATTCCTTGGTTGACAATATTGAGAATTACAGGTGCTAGTTCCATTTTAACTGCCTTTATCCAAGAAACAGGACATGGATCAAGGTGTGAGGTTGTATTAATTTTGGTTATTATTTCAAGGAGTTGTTTCTCTTTTATGAGGTGGAAAGTGGTCCATTTGTTAGGAAGGGATTGGGAATCACTACAGATGAGCAGAGTTGGATTGTTTTTGTTTTTTAATGGGGAAAAGAAGCTCTCTGGATAGTGTTGGAAAGAGGAGATGGCGCTGTAGTCTACAGACCTTCAACACAAATTGAAGAGATAGATAACGAATTGATTATAGATATTGTCAAGATAGCCACAAAGGGGGAAGAGATCATATTGGGTGACTTTAATCTACCTGATGTGGATTGGATTACTCCTTCTGCAAATCTGGAAAGAAGCAAAAAAATCGTGGATGCTCTCCAAGATGCGTTACTTAGACAAATGGTGATGGAACCAACCAGGGAAAGCTCAACGCTGGATTTAGTGCTCACCAACGGTGATAGCATGTCAAATGTCTGCGTGAGTGCCCCTGTGAGTAGCAGCGATCATCACACGGTGTAGTTTGAGATAAAAGCCATGCTACAGGCCAATCATAGCAAGCTCAAAGTCCTAAACTTTAAAAACACCGACTTCAATAAAATGGCCGAGTACCTAAAGGAGGAGCTGACAGGGTGGAAGGAGATAAGGGAAGTGGAATTGCTAAACTAAAAGGTGGCAATAAAAGGGGCAACAAATGAATATGTAACAAAAGTAAACAAAAACAAGAGGAGAAGAAAACCTATTTGGTTTTCCAAAGAAGTGGCTGCTCAAATAAAGGCAAAAAACACAGCTTTCGCAAAATTAAAAAGCTCGCAAACAGAGGAACACAGAAATGAATACAGGATCAAACTCAAAGAGATAGAGAGAAATAAGGATAGCAAAATCAAAGGCAGAGGAAAAAATGGCTAAAGATGTTAAGGGTGGCGACAAAATGTTCTTCAGGTATATTCGGGTAAGGAAGATGATCAGAGGTGGAATTGTAGGACTCAGAAGTGCTGCGAATGGACTCGTGGAAAGTGACATGGAAAAAGTGAAATTGCTAAACGAATACTTCTGCTCTGTTTTTACTAACGAAAGTCCTGGAGAAGGACCACCTTTGACTCCCAAATATAAAAATGGGAATGAAGTAGATACCATGCCATTCACAGAAGATGATGTGTTAGAACAACTTGCGAAACTGAAAGTGGACAAGGCCATGGGATCGGATAGGATACATCCCAGGATACTGAAAGAGCTCAGAGAGGTTCTTGCAGGGCCGTTAAAGGATGTTTTCAACAGATCCTTGGAAACAGGAGAGGTTCCTCAGGATTGGAGAACGGCTGATGTCATACCTTTACACAAAAGTGGTGACAGGGAAGAAGTGTCAAACTACAGGCCTGTGAGCCTTACCTCGGTGGTGGGAAAAGTAATGGAGGCGCTCCTGAAAGAGCGAATAGTGAACTCTCGAAACCAATAGGTTGCAAGACCCAAGGCAACATGGTTTTACCGAAGGACGATCTTGCCAAACAAATCTGATTGAGTTCTTTGACCAGGTGACCAGGGAGCTAGATCAGGGACATACAATGGATGTCATCTACCTGGATTTCAGCAAAGCCTTTGATACTGTTCCTCATAGGAGGCTTATCAATAAACTCAGTAGCTTGGGGATGGATCCTAAGATGGTAAATTGGATCAGAAATTAGTTGAATGACAGACGACAGAGGGTGATGGTAAATGGAGCTCACTCGGATGAAGGGAAGGTGATTAGCGGGGTGCCCCAGGGGTCGGTCCTGGGCCCGGCACTGTTCAATGTATTTGTGAGTGATATTGCTGAAGGACTGAATGGAAAAGTCTGTCTTTTTGCAGATGACACGAAAATTTGCAACAGAGTGGACTTCCGAGGGAATGATTAACATGAGGAATGATCTACAAAAGCTGGAAGAATGGTCTAATGCTTGGCAATTAAGATGTAATGCAAAGAAGTGTAGAGTCATGCACTTGGGTAGCAGAAATCCAAGGGAAATGTATGCGATAGGGGGCGAGAGGTTGGTGTGCAAAGATCAGGAGAAAGACCTTGGAGTGATTATTTCTGAAGATCTCAAGGTGACAAGGCGGTGGCAAAAGCCAGGAGGATGTTGGGCTGCATACAAAGAGGAATCACCAGCAGAAAGGAAGAGGTACTTATGCCACTGTACAAGTCACTGGTGAGGACTCACTTGGAGTACTGTGTTCAGTTTTGGAGACCGTATCTTGCAAAGGATGTAAAAAGACTGGAAACTGTTCAGAGGAAGGTGACCAAAATGATTTGGAGCCTGCGTCAGAAGCCTTATGAGAAGAGATTTGAAGACCTAAACATGTACACTTTGGAGGAGAGGAGGGACAGGGGAGATATGATTCAAACCTTTAAATACTTAAAGGGAAATAATGAACAAACAAACCTCTTCCAAAGACAGGGAAGCTGTAAAACTAGAGGGCATAACAGGAAGCTGCAAGGTGGTAAATTGAAAGGCAATGTCAGGAAATACTTTTTCTCAGAAAGGGTGGTGGATGCTTGGAATGCCCTCCCGATGGAAGTGGTGTGGGCAAACATGGTGACGGAATTCAAAAGGGCATGGGACAGACACAGTGGATCCCTTTACAGCAACAGGATAAAATCAATGTAAACTGAACCATCTAATTTCTCAACAAATAGGGGTGTCCTGCATGGAATGGTTGGTTCACCCCTAAACAGGGATGTGGGGAGGGGTGGCCTGCACGGAGCAGCAGGTGCACCTACGCTTGCCATTGTGCTGGGCAGACTAGATGGACCATGCTGGTCTTTATCTGCCATCATTTACTATGTTACTATGTTAATTTGGAGGCAAAGTAATCTGCTATAGCTTGTGGTTTAATGGGTGTGTTATTTGACGGGTTTGTGTGGGATTTGGTTAGAATCTTTACTATTTTGAATAGTTCTCTAGGGTGGTTGATAGCCTTGTTTAGAATGGAAGAGTGATGGTCCTTCTTTGCCTTGAGGATTGACCCTTTATAGGTATTCAGTGCTGAGTTGTAATGTTCCTTATTTTCAAAAGTTATGGAAGACCTCCATTTTTTCTCTAGCTTATGGAGCATTTTTTTAAGGTTGTGTAATACTTGTGTGTACCATTTTTCTGATGGTTTTTTGAATGTTCTCTTATTAGGAGATGTAAACCTTGCTGCTTTATTGATTATCATAGCCCAGCTTTTTATACTGTTATCAAGGTCCTGCAAAGGTGGGATAAGTTGAGCGGTCACCTCAGCCAGGAAGGTATCCTTGTCAAATGGTTTAAAGTGAGCTTTGGAAAGGCTGGGCAGGAGGATATTTTAGAGGTGTTGAATATTGGGATGTCATTCGTAAGATGTAATGGTCAGGCCATGGAACCTGTGCGGAGGATGGGTAGGTGAAGTTCAGGTGCATAACTAGAGACCTAGGTACAAAGATCATATCTAGTATGTTACCTTTTATATGGGTGGGCTGTTTCATTATTTGGAAGAATCCCACGTCTTCCATAAATTCCTGAAAGTCGGCAGATTGTTGTGATGAGAGGGATGCTAAGTTAAAGTCTCCAAGAATGATATGAGTTTCTTCGTTGGAGATGTGCAGGCTGATTTGAGTATGGTAGTGAGGTTGAAGTGATTAGTGGTATGCAGTCTGCAGAAGAGGCATATTGCTACGCTTTTGTTTTCAATCTTTATCAGATCTATGCCATCACAGTTTGAACATAAACTGGAGATGAGATTGAGGTTTGATTTGGTAAGTATAAGTACCCCACCACCTCTTTTTGAGTCTCTGGGGCAGTTGAACATGGAGTAACCATCAAGTGATTTAATAGGATGGCATCATTATCGGTAGGCCAAGTCTCTGTAATACAGAGGAACGTGCTGGTGTGGCAACTTAAACAACAGAGGTGCTCCCTTATCCAGTTGGAGCACCTCTGTTTAAGTTGCCACACCAGCGCTCTGCCCACTTTATTGCTGTGCTCCATTAAATTCCTCTCAGTGAGCCTCATCAAAAATTAAATTTTACTCACCTCCTGAAGCTACAAATTGTTTTTCATCCTAATAACCTTTGGCAGTACCTGTCCTTTTGTGTTTTGTTTGAAGTTCTTCCAAATGTTCAACAAATCAACCTTTTTTTTCGCTAGAGGCCATTTTAATTAAAACACCCCTCATATAGGCCTTCCCTGCAGTCCAAAAGATATTTTACGGTGTTTCTTCATTTTCTTTTTATTTATTTCATTTAGGAGGAGTAGCTTGGTGGTTAGTGCAGCAGGCTGCTAGCCAAGAGACCAGGGTTTGATTCTCATTGGCACTCCTCATGGCTTTGGGCAAGTCACTTTACCCTCCATTGTTGGAAGAATGGCCTGGCAATCTACTTCTGATAACACCTTGTCAAGAAAACCCAGGGACTGCTGGGCTACCAGCAGTCAATACTGAATCAAAGGCGCACATTGCGTTGCAATGATTTAGCTCACACTTTTCTAGTAAGCATTCAAGGTGAGTTACATTCAGGTACAGTAAGTATTTTCCTGTCCCAGGCAGCAGAGCTGGCGCTACCATTAGATGAACTACGCAATCGCCTCGAGTGCTGGCCCTCCCAAGGGCATCTATTGCCACTGCTGTTGCCTCTCACTGGAACCTACAGTGGGGGCAATGGATTGAAACGGCCCCCCATCGATGGCTGACTTCCTGTTTGTATTCAATTTATTGTCACCGCTGTATGTCCCGGTGAGGGGCGACAATGGCAGCAATATGGGGCGGGGGGGGGGGGGGTGCACCTCATCTCCTTACACCTGCCCTGCCAGGAGGGCTTGCAATCAAAGTTTGCCTGAGGCAATGGAGGGGTAAGTGACTTGCCAAGACTATAAGGAGCATTAGTCAGATTTGAACCCTGGTCTCTCTGACTCATAGGCTACACTCTAACCTCTAGGCTACTCTGCCACTAATTAGCTCCAAATATTGTATTTTCACACCAATAACATGCAAATTATATGCATATTTACATACTTTGCACTTCTACTGCATGTTATATGCATATGCATGTTATACCAATTTATTTTTACAAGAACAAAAAGGGGTCAGTAGTGGATCTACACTTAACGCCATCTCTTGTGGTGTGTTAAGTGCAGTCTTGCTATTGGCACAGCTAGGGCATGGAAAACATCCCACATACTGGCTGTCATCGGCCAGTACTGAGAGCAGTTAGCATGGGATTTTCATCGTGCTGGCTGCTCTTAGTACACAGGAGCTGTTATCATAGGCCCTTTACATGGTATGCAAGTATATTTTTACTTCACAAGATAGTATCTGCATGGTAATTTGTGTGTGTTTATGTCACCAGGTGCCCCTAGTGGTAAGTGGTTGTAAGGGCATCTGGCGCATTTATTACACAGGTACACTAAAAAAAATTTTTTTAAACTGCCTCTAATGTTTCGATTGATTTTTACGTTTTTTGGTACGCTGAATCCAAATCTGGTAACCAATTTGCTCCATCACGTACAGATTTTTTGCTACATTGGGTTAGCAGTTTGAGGTGAATGTTTCAGATTGAGTGCGATCGAGATAACAATTAGTATAAAGAATTCATCCAAGAAACTTTTTAGTAGTTATTCAAATAAGAATAAAGAAAATTGTAACAAGGCAGCACATAAGAATAGAGTAATGTCGACAAAACACACTGTGATGGTAGCAAAATTGTCTGCACTTAAAACAGCCACATACATGTGCACAAACATTGAGCATATAAGAGCGAGGTTAGACACAAAGCAAAGCAAAGAAATGTGCAAAAAATGTTGTACAGGTATGTATGTAAGAATAGAAAACGCAAACCGCACCATTGCAATACATGAAGACAAACACCCGATGGTGTGAAAATAAAATTCTAATAAATGAGATCCGACACTGTGGTAATAACTAGCAAATTTTTATTTCAAAGTTTAGTAAAAACACGATATTTGTCAACACAGTTTAGATTTTAAAGTCATTCTTGGGTCAATCAATCTCCTGGTGGGCCCGTTTCTTCTTCCCCCGAATGCTTCTCTTGGTGCGCTGCTTGGCGTATTTTTCATCTGGGGTTCCCCGCAGCAGCAACCAGCAGAAATCAGCCATCATAGTGGTGTTCCATCTTCCTTGGTACCTTCTCTCTGCGTCCTTGATGTCCTGGTGAAAACTTTCACCTTGTTCTTCACTGTACGCCCCCAAGTTTTCGGGAAAGTAGTTCACATGGGAGTGCAAGAAATGGACTTTCAGGCTCATGTTACAGCCTTGTTCTTTGAAGGCATTGAGCATCCTGGCAACAATATCCTTATAGTTCTCATCCCGCCTGTTCCCCAAGAATTTGAGAACATCCTTGAAGGAATCCCAGGCTTCTTTTTCCTTCTCAGACATCGTTTCAGCGAATGCTCCATCTGAAATTAGTTTCCTTATATCAGGGCCAACAAACACTCCTTCCTTTAGCTTTGCTTCAGAAAGTCAGGGGAACTTTGAGCAAAGGTACCGAAAGCACTCACCATCTTTTGGAAGGGACTTGATGAATTGCTTAATGAGACCCAACTTAATGTGGAGAGGTGGTAATAGAATTTTATCATGAGGTACCAAGCTCTCATGAAGAACATTTTTCTCACCGGGTCTCAAATACTCCCGAATTGGCCAGTCTTTTTTCCCCCAGTGTAGGTCGCGGGCCCGACTATCCCACAAGCAAAGGAAGCAGGGATATTTGGTGAAACCGGATTGCTGCCGTAAAATACATGGATAGAATTTTAAAGTCTCCACAAATCATCCACTTATGCTCATCATAACGAATCTTCTGAAGAATCAGGGCCAAATTCTCGTATTTCTTGGAGAATAACAGAGTGAGCAATAGGAACTGAAGCGAATGTGTTGCCATTATGAAGAAGAACACCTTTTATGCTGTCTTTTGACGAATCAATGAACAGCCGCCATTCAGCAGGATCATACTTGAGTTTAAACTTTTCCATCACTCCGTATATATTGTTGCAAAATACCAAATCTTCCTCTTTGCTGAAATACTTCAAAAATTGTGTCTCCCGGTTGCGGTACCAATAAAAAGTTGTTCCTGGTGACAATAGATTTTTCTGTTTAAGCCGAGAACCTAGCAGTTGGGCAGCATCTTTTGGGAGTCCTAAATCCTGGACTAAATCATTCAATTCAGCTTGAGAGAAAAGTTCAGGTTTCGGATCTGGTTCAGTTTCAAACTTGGAAATACTGGACTCATCGGGAAAAGCCATCTGATGAGTCTCATCATGATCAGAACCGTCCACACAAATATGATCCAAAGATTTTGGTGGTTCAGGCACAGGTACTTCGTTGCTATGAGGCATAGGCCTAATTGCTGAGGGAAGGTTGGGGTAACTTATTACGTTCTTATTTTTTAAGTTGTATCCCTTCACAATGCAAGAGCAAAAATAGCAGTCACTGCTGTGGTCTCTTTGTTCACGCCACATCATAGGTATTCCGAAACGAAATGCTTGTTTTTTACCTTTCATCCATAAGCGTAGATCTTCCTCATATGTCTTGCACACTTTGTGAGGAGCCCACGGTTTGTCTTGATTGCCTAACTTCAAACCGAAATAGGCGAAATATACTTTTTTAATAAATGCAGAAATGTTCCTCTGCCGCTTTTTCACGGTATATTGCCCACAAATAAAACAAAAACTGTCCGGAGAGTTGACGCAACCTCTGGCTCTGTGAGCCATCACAAATACACAGCACTGCAAACTACAACTGTAGTGAACCACTTCGGAATAAAGCTGGATTACGACTGAGCAAACAAAAGGTAATAATGAACTTGCAAGAAACTGAAATTTGACAGGAACGTTCATGTCGCAACCACCGTGTTTGAGCGAGCGAACGAGGCGAGGCGAACAGGAAAGAACATGCGCCAGCGCGAGTACTGGATTTAGCCCCCCGCCTCCCAATTGTCCTGTTAATGTATAAAATGAATACAAAACACTCTAAAATATCATGAGGGAGTGTTTCTAGTTAGTTAACCATTACAACCTCTATTTTGGGCCAAGAAAATAAACTGCAGTCGGCTAAAAAGAAATTATGTGAACATTCCTTATATGGGTAAGAAATCTAATTTTGCAAGAAAACGTGATGTGATGGAACATTTTGGCTATTTTTCCTGGATTCAGCACCCCAAAATCTATAGGAATCAGTTGCAAAACTGGAGGCAGTTTTTTGGTAGTGTACCTGTGTTATTTTTAAGGAGTGATGTGACTTTAAGGGCATAGTGCATTCTGGTCCTTGTAGTTCAAACTCCTTGAGCACAAATGATCCAAGCCAAAGTGTAGGGTAACAAGGCTTTATTTCTCCTGTATCGCAAAGATTCACTAAGACAAGTAGAAATTAAAGACAGTCCTTTTCTTTATCAAAAGGGGTTCCACCAATATTCAAGCAGATAACTGTTATAGGCTTCACAGTTGAATGCAAGTCCTAGCTGAGGCTTCTTTTAGTTCAGAGCAATTTAACAAAATCAGCAAACAAACGGTTATAAAGTTCACCATCAGTTGCACAGTTCTTTTCTATTTACAATTCCAGCAAGGATTCAACACTAGTTGCAGAACAGAAATTACAGTCCATGGATTCCTCTTGAGGCATGGGAATAATATTCTCACATTCAATTTCCATAGACTCTGCATCACTAGCTTCTTCCTTTGAACAGTAGTTTTCTCTCCCTGTTACAAACTCACAGGGTCTATCTTGCTTCCAATAAAACTTTCCTCTTAAGCTGTGAGGGATTGTCTCAAAAAGCTCTGCTTTACTTCCCCTCCCCTTATAGGGAATAGCTACTTTAACAGGGTTTCTCTTAGCAAGGCTTTCCTTTAGAATTAAAGATTCAGCATACCTTGGCTTCCTGGAATTGCCACACCTAGAGCTTGTCAGCTTCTGACGTACTTCTCTTGGGAGGTAGACTTTTCTGTGCAGTGCTTTGCTTTCATGGAATTCAGGCAAACCTGGTAAAGATTCCAACTCACTGTGGTTCTCTGGAAAGGTTTCTTCCTTGTTCCTTGTAATCTGGATCCAACAAAGTTACTTGGGCTAGGAGAGTCACTCCTACCAGACAAACTGTTTCTTCTGGCAGCTTTTCTTTGGACTCCGTCCCAATGTGCTCTGCCCCTCTGAACTCTATCCGTCTGAGTAAACTTCCTGTGGATTCTGTCCCTCTGGACTGGCTCTCCGTGGAATCTCTCCTGCTCCACGCTCTTCTTGTCCTGCACGCCTTGCAGGTTCTGTAGGTTCTCCACCTTCTCCTTCTCATCCCTCTCTTTCCTTTCCTCTCTGTTTCTCCTTATAAAGGGAGTTTTGGTTTGAACGTCCCGGGCTTGGGCTCAGGTGCAACTGATTGCCACTAATGCAATCAGTGTCTGAGCACGTTGCTTCAGCCTCTGTGGGATTACTCTTGCCCCCTCTGGCTGTACTGCGATGCAACTGCACATTCTCAGCTCTATGCAGAACAAGGTTTTTTTCTAAGGCTGCATCTTTCATAGCTCCAGCCTCATGACATTTTATATACGTGCACGTTATTTGCGTGAAACTATGGTACGCATTCCACTCCACTCTCAAGAGTTCTTTCAGCAGCAAACAGAAAATAGATGACAAATGTCAGTCTATTTTATTTACAGTATTTGGTATTATTTAGCTCACGCCTTTCCAGAAGCAGATCAAGGTGAGTTACAGTCAGGTACTGTAGGTATTTCCCTGTCCCTGAAGAGCTTACAATCCTAAGGTTGTACCTGAGGCAATGGAGGGTTAAGTGACTTGCCCAAAGCCACAAGGAGAGTTAGTAGGATTTGAACCCGTCTTTCCTGTTCCAGGCTGCTGCCCTAACCACTAGGTTACTCCTCCACGTTAACCCTCTTAACTAGAATGATTTTTCCTGAGATCATTGTGTGGTCAGAAGCCACCAAGGGATGCAGCCAGATTCCCTCCCAAATATTCAACTGGTCCTGTCTAGTGAAGAAATAATCAGTTCTTCTTAAATATGATTGATTTTTTGGCGAGAAAAAAAGAGAGTAATCTTTGACCCGGGTTGTTTTCTCTCCAAACATCAATCAAGATCTTTCAAACACCAAGGGGCTATCACGGCTTTGTAAACAAGCCCCTAAGTTCTTTACCCTCTATTTTTCTCTTTCCCCAACCAGTCTATTTGTTACATTTTTTTCTATACTGCCCCTTCCAGGGATCAGGGGCGGTTTACAAAAATGTTACAAAAATGTTACATAAAACAAGAGCTAACTTTTTACATGATAACTTTGACATGAAACATTTTCAATTGTAACTATTGTCACCAGTTGTCCGCCCTGGGTCCTAGGGCTAGCAGAGAGGGTTCAGCTGATGACTATCCTAAGCCAGGAAGTGGGGGTAGTGCAGGCGTAGTAGTACACTGGCTCTCTGGGTAATGGAGTCCCAAACACCTCACAGGCAAAGGAATTGAGGTAACAGAGTGGTAAGGTCAAAATAAGGTTTTATTTCCCCGTCCCGGGGTTTTGGTAAACACAAATGAACTCAGGACAAAACCATACGTCTGGTATAAAGAAATAGTAACTCAGGAACTGCAGAAAAATGACGACATCTTTTTCTTCCAGCTTTTAAATACACAGTCCTTTACATAGGAAACAATAAAGGCTTCTTTTCCAATGGCAGTAATGCTCACTTTGCTTTCTCCAGCTATACCATTAGCTTCAAACATTCAATTCAGCAAAGTGTTTCCATATTATCTGCAATGGTTAACGTACATTCCATGGGTACATCATTTATGCCTTCATCTGTGTATTCAACCTGCATCTCCTCCAGCCCATCCCCCGCTGGATACATAGGGATGCATTCACACAGGGTTCTCAAAACATTCTCTTTAGCCTTAAGAGAATTCTGGAAAGCTTTATTGTCCCAGAGAAAACTATTAGGCTTAGTTTTCTCCCTGTTCCTCTTATAGGAACTACCTTCTGGCTTCTGCCTGCAAGGCTTACTGAGCAGTGCTCTTTCACTATTAGGAAAGTTCAGAGGTTTGTACCTTTCTCTCTCGTGAGCTTCTGGACACACCCAAGCTAGCTCCCTGCGTGGCTTCTCCCTGCAGCTGCCTTCCTCCCAAGGCTTTAACTGAGAGAAGCTTTCCTGCAGACTGTGGGATTTAACCAGGGCCGGCCCGTCCATTGAGCAAGAATGTTTTTTGCACAGGGCCCCGCGTTTCAGGGGGCCCCGCGCAAAGAACATTCTGCTTTTTTTTTTATTACATTTAAAAACAAAAACCTGGCTCTAGCTGCTGCCGCTGCCGCGTCCGTCGCAGCAGCGGCAGAATGGCGTGTCCCGCGGGGCCCCTTCTCCTCTTCGAGCCCTCTGCAAGGGCTTTCAGATTCGCGAAGGGAGAGTTGTGCTCCCTCGCGTCTCTGTAAAGCCCGCAGGGGCTAATGGGAAATTTCCCATCAGCCCCTTTAGACGCGAGGGGCTGATGGGAAATTTCCCATTAGCCCCTGCGGGCTTTACAGAGACGCGAGGGAGCACTCTCCCTTCGCGAATCTGAAAGCCCTTGCAGAGGGCTCGACGTGGAGAGGGGGCCCCGCGGGACACGCCATTCTGCCGCTGCTGCGACGGACGCGGCAGCGGCAGCAGCTAGAGCCAGGTTTTTGTTTTTAAATTTGCCGGAAGGGAAGGGAAGGGAAGGGAAGGGGGGGGGCTGATGGAGGCTGTCTGGAAATGGGGTGATGGGGGGTTAGGACTGGAACTGTGCAAGGGGGGGGGGGTCGGACTGGAACTGTGCAAGGGGGGGGTTAGGACTGGAAATGGGCTGGGACTGATGGAGGCTGACTTGAAATGGGCTGGGGGGGGTTAGGACTGGAAATGGGCTGGAGGGGGGGTTAAGACTGGTAATGGGCTGGGGGTTGATGGAGGCTGACTGGAAATGGGCTGGGGAGGGGTTAGGACTGGAAATGGGCTGGGGGGGGGTTAAGACTGCTAATGGGCTGGGGCTGATGGAGGCTGACTGGAAATGGGCTGGGGGGGTTAAGACTTGAAATTGGCGGGGGGGGTTAAGACTGGTAATGGGCTGGGGGTTGATGGAGGCTGACTGGAAATGGGGTGATGGGGGGTTAGGACTGGAAATGGGCTGGGGGGGGTTAAGACTGGTAATGGGCTGTGGGCTGATGGGGGCTGTCTGGAAATAGGGTGATGGGGGTTAGGATTGCTAATGGGCTATGGGGGGGGGGTTAGGACTGCTAATGGGCTATGGGGGCGCTAGGACAGGAAAAGGGCTGATGGGGAGGGGTTAGGACTTGAGGTGGGCTGATGTGGTTAGGACTAGTAATGGGCTGTGGGCTGATGGGGGGGGGGGTTAGGACTGGCAATGGGCTATGGGGGGCTGACTGGAAATGGGCTGATGGGGTTAAGACTGGAAGTGGGCTGATGGGGGGTTAGGACTGGTAATGGGTTATAGGGGGGGCTTAAACTGAAAATGTGTTGATGGGGGGCTAGGACTGGTAATGGGTTGGGGGATTGCTATGACTGGAAATGGACTGAGTGGACGGGGAGGCTTGAACTGCAAATAGCTGATGGGGAGGGAGCTTGGAATGGAAATGGGCTGTGAGGGAAGGGAGCTAGAACTGAAAATGGGCTGATGGAGCAGCTAGGATAGGACTGGAAATGGGCTGTTGGGGGGAGCTAAGATTGGAAATGGGCTGTGGTGGGGGCTTGAATTGAAATGGACTCATGGAGGGGCTAGAACTGGAAGTAGGCTCATGGGGGGGCTTGGACTGGAATTGGGCTGAGTGGAGGGGAGCTAGGATTTGACATGGGCTGATGGTGGGGCTAGGAAATGACTAGAAATGGGCTGATGGGGGGCTAGGATTGGAAATGAGCTGATGAAGGGACTCAGACTGAAAATGGATGGGGGAGCTAGGACTGGAAATGGGCTGATGCAGGGACTAGAAGGGAATGGATGCTGGGTGAGACTGGAACTAGAAGGGAGCTGATGTTGGGGGAGGATTAGAATGGGATGGGGCTGGGAGAGTAAAATGGAGAGGGGAAAAATATTTTGTGTGGGAGGGATGAAAAATCTACAATTGGCCGGGTATTGGGAGAGTAAGTGGGGATTGAGGATGGAGGGGTAAAATTTGTGTGGATGAAATAAGAATGAGGAAAGAGCAAAAGGATAAAGATTAGTATGTTAAAGCAGATGTAGAGAGAGAGGATGGAAAGAAAACTAGAAGAGAGAAGAAAGGACAAATGGACAGCAGACGATGGAGAGTTAGCAGAAAACATGAAGAAACCAGAAGAAAGTGGCTGGAGCAATTGCAACTGAAAAAAAAATGCACAAAAGGTAGAAATATATCTCTTTATTTTGAATTTATTAACTGGAATATGAAAGTTCTGGGAAATGTGCATCATTAACGTCTGCGCTTTGTTTGGTACAAGAGGAAATTGATTTATAGTTTTATTTCTACAGTGTTGTTGTACATTCCAAGTTTGGCTTTTGGGGTTCCCAGTTTAAATTATTGCCTTCCTGTTTCTAAATTGCGATTCCTTGTTTGGTGATGGTCTATGTTCTGCATGTGTAACTGAGCTGAGGTATTCTGTTTATGTAATTCCTATTTGACATTGCCACTTGTTCTCTTTCCCCAGTATTCTCTGAAATGTACTGGTTTAATATTTGCAGTGTTTCCTTTTGATAGGTAGGGACTGGTGCTTTGTGAGTCCTGGTAATGCTGTCAGGATACAGCGGGTTTGCTATGGGTTCTAAATGGGCAGCGTTTGTAGTAGTTCCTAATGTGCCTGGTGGTTGGCACTGGATTATAGTAATGTAGAAATCTTTTAGTCTTTCTTTATCCATACACTCATTAAGAGACATGTTTACTAAAAGTTAGTGTATGGTAACATTATGCAAATATTTATGCAAATAAGGCAACTTATGCAAATGAGGCCCCGCACCGAGTCTCCGCACATGGCCCCGCACCCCCCTTGGGCCGCCCCTGGATTTAACCCTCAGTACCTTTTCAGCTTGAGTTTTCTTTGTTCCTCTGTCTGTTCCAATGTTAGCTCTTGTTCTAGCTCTGCTACAGGAATTCACAGCTGCTCCGTCAGAACTCCTCCCGGATCCTAATCCAGATCCTGAGCTTGCTCCCCAGCTTGAACTTCCTCTCCCACCTGAACTCAAATCAGCACCTGAGCTCTTACCGGAACTAGAGCTCTCACCTGAACTTCCTCCTGAGCTAACTCTGCTTTCTAATGAGTGCTTTTTATCTTCCACAGTGCTTAGCTTCGCCCCTCCTCCACCCAGGTGAATCCTATTGCACTCAGGGCACGGGGCTTGTTTGCAGCTTGGGCGGGGCTGCTGCACTCGTGGCTGGGTTTGTTTACATCTCCCTTGGAAACCTGTAGCCATGTGCATTGCCTGGCTGTCAGAATCTGACCTGTTTTCTTCAGTTTCCTCTGACTGCACAGCAAGGAACGGATCTTCCCCATCACACTATGTACAGGTTAACTATAAGGGGACAATTCATATCTCCTCTCACAATAAGAGTCCCTTTGGCTGCCATGACTACAGCAGGCAGTTCATTTTTGAAATACCCATGTTGAGGCCCATTAGGAGTGTATATCTTCAAAACAGTAACTTTGAGATGATCTATTCTGCCATTAACCCACACTAGCCGGGATATCAAGTGTACAAAAAAATGATAAACTATACCACCATTCTTATCCCTTCCTGTTTCATAAAACATTAATTGTATATTTTTTTAACAAAAATAGCCGCTCTCCTCTTTTAAGAGTTACACACGGAGAAAAATAGTTCTCCACACACCACCCTCTTCTTAGCTTCTAGCTTTTCATCTCAGTCAATCACATTTCTTGCAGTACAGCAGTCTGCTCAATTGTCCTTCAGATATTTTAGGATTTTTTTTCTCTTTTTGGCATTATTAAGCCCTGTTACATTTAATGAGACAATATTAAACGTCATTTTGCTACCCATAATCAGCTGAAAATTAAACCTCTCAGATCTGTTTTCCCTCCCCTTCATAACTGTTTTAGACACACTGCATCTGAGTTTCCTTTACTGTTTCCACCTGCCACCCCTTTCCCTACCCCTCTCCTCACTCTCACTCTGCCTCTATTTTCCCCATCACATTCACACTTCAATTCCCTGACCATTATCCAAACATGCCCTCACTTCCCTACTGCTTCGCTCACCCCTCCTCCAAGTCCCTCTCATGAACTGAACCTCATTCATTCTACCGTACAGAACACTCATAGCATCAAATCATTACAATATTTAAATTCTACATTCTCCTACTTGTGTACAATGTGAAGTCAAGTCTTGCCAGCTCTGTACGGCTGATTACTCCAGCCCAACTCATTCATAAATGTTTGCTCAATCAAGCGTTTTAACAGTTTGTGTAATTCACCAGGTTGAGCCCACAGCTTGTCTCAGACACACACTGGCTCCCTCTTAGATCCTCTTCATGCAATTTTTCCAAGGGCTCTGAATTCATGGCTTCTCGATATGAGTACTGTTTCCAGGAACTGGGCCCCCTCTCTCTTTGCAGATGGACTCGCTTATTATCAGCAATGAATTTTGCTGCTGACTCTGAGTAACAGCCTCATTAAACTATTAATCATAATCACAAGTTTAGCTGGGTACCAGATTTCAACATGGAACCCTCTCCACTGTAAGATTTATTTATATTTAAGCGGTTCTTTTCTTTTCTGGACAGTCTCTGGGCTTAAGTCAGGAAAAATTTGGATTTTGTATTTATTGTAGTTCAGGCCTTGACAAATTTTCTTGGAATCTAGGAATCAGCTGCTGAAACCTAGGTCATAGTGCATGCCACTGCCCTGAAAGGTGTATTGCAGTTACTTTTTTAGGTTCTAGGGCCTGATTTACTGTTCTCCCATGTTCTATAGGAAAAACCTTAATAAATCAATGGGCCACTGCACAGTGCCAATGGACCCCCCCCCCTCCTCCTCCTCTTCCTCCTACCTTCCCACTGACCTTCCTTCTCGCACCATCCCCACTGTGCGGTGCAGACATAGGATGCCTCTGTGTGTGTGATGCTGAGAGTGGGGTGCCTAGTGTCTGTGTGTGTGTGATGCTGGGGATGGTATGCCTGTGCGTGTACGTGTATGGTACTGGGGTAGGGTTCTAATGTGTGTGTGTGTGGTGCTGGGGTGGGGTTCCTATGTGTGTGTGTGTGTGTGTGGCATTGGAGTGGGGTTCCTATGTGTGTGTGTGTGTGGTGCTGGGGTGGGGTTCCTATGTGTGTGTGTGTGTGTGTGTGTGTGTGTGTGTGGTATTGGAGTGGGGTTCCTATGTGTGGGTGGGTGTGGTGCTGGGGTGGGGTTCCTGTGTGTGTGTGTGTGTGTGTGTGTGTGTGTGTGTGGTATTGGAGTGGGGTTCCTATGTGTGTGTGTGTGTGTGTGTGGTGCTGGGGTGGGGTTCCTATGTGTGTGTGTGTGTGTGTGTGGGTTTTTGGTGTGGGGTTCCTATGTGTGGGTGGGTGTGTGTGGTGCTGGGGTGGGGTTCCTGTGTGTGTGTGTGTGTGTGTGTGTGTGTGTGGTATTGGAGTGGGGGACCAATGTGTGTGTGTGTGTGTGTGTGTGGTGGGGTGGGGTGCCTGCATATGTGTGGTGGGGTGGGGTGCCTGCATATGTGTGGTGGGGTGGGGTTCCTGTGTGTGTGTGTGTGTGTGTATGTGTGTGGTATTGGAGTGGGGTTTCTAGGTGTGTGTGTGCGTGTGTGGTGGGGTGGGGTGGGGTGCCTGCATATGTGTGCTGGGGTGGGGTTCCTGTGTGTGTGTGTGTGTGTGTGTGGTATTGGAGTGGGGTTCCTATGTGTGTATGTGTGGTGCTGGGGTGGGGTTCCTGTGTGTATGTGTGTGGTATTGGAGTGGGGTTCCTATGTGTGTGTGTGTGTGTGTGGTGGGGTGGGGTGCCTGCATATGTGTGGTGGGGTGGGGTTCCTGTGTGTGTGTGTGTGTGTGTGGTATTGGAGTGGGGTTTCTATGTGTGTGTGTGCGTGTGTGGTGGGGTGGGGTGGGGTGCCTGCATATGTGTGCTGGGGTGGGGTTCCTGTGTGTGTGTGTGTGTGGTATTGGAGTGGGGTTCCTATGTGTGTGTATGTGTGGTGCTGGGGTGGGGTGCCTGCATATGTGTGGTGGGGTGGGGTGCCTGTGTGTGTGTGTGTGTGTGTGGTATTGGAGTGCGGTTCCTATGTGTGTGTGTGTGTGGTGCTGGGGTGGGGTTCCTATGTGTGTGTGTGTGTGTGGTGCTGGGGTGGGGTGCCTGCATATGCGTGGTGGGGTGGGGTGCCTGCATATGTGTGGTGGGGTGGGGTGCCCTTTTGCACATACACATTGTGCCCTTTACTTTCCATGCATTCTTTTCACCCGCCAACCCTTTGCACTCTTCTCTCCTTCCCCAGTCCAAACACTCCCTTGCTGTCCTCGTTCACCCCCCCAACTCTGTTTCCCTTCCCAGACTTCTCTCCTTCTCCCTCCCCTCTTGCACTCACCCCTGCCTTTTCCTTTACATTTTTACCATCTGTGCAGCTAACTCCCCCTGCTTCTAACTTGCAGAGGCAAGCAAAAGTGCTGCAAAAAGGCCTGCGCTGTGGCTGCCTGTGAGGATCCTGTCTCCTTTGGGAAGAAGTGCTGTACAAGACCACGATTATGGCCAGGACCACCACTGCCTACCCCAAAAATACAGGCTGGGGTAAGCGCTGGTCCTGGCCCTGATTGCAGCCTTGTATAGCACTTCTGTCCATGGGAGATAGTGTCTGCCTGTGGGGATCCCGTTGGGCTGAGCCCCATGTGCCAGGTCCAGATTTTTAGTTGCTATGGTGACCTGGCACCTGGGGTTTGTCAAGCCCTGTTGGTTAATCGCATTCACTTTTCTAGCCTCCTTAATTATATCTTTCTGTTCTTGGAAATGTAAGAACTTTGCAATAATAGCTCTATCAGGGCTTTCAGGATTAGGCCAAAGTCTCAGTTCCTTGTGGGCCATCTCAATTTCAAAATTTGGGAGGGCCAGTGAGTTCAGTAACCTCCACAAACTTTCTAGGATCATCTGCCCTCACTTTTTCCAGTTTTCCAAAAATCTGTATATTTGACCTATTTCTGTTCTCTTGGTCCTCCTCCGTGTCCTTCAATATTTCCAGTTATTCATGCAGAGACACTAACTATGCAGAGGCAAGGTGGATGGTGCAGGTATGCCTTAGTATTGCTTTTTTAAAAATTGTTGCAGTCACTGCCACAGGCAAAAAAAGGTTTGAGGGGAGGAGAAGTGCTAGTGAAGAAGGATATTGGAAGGAAGGATGCTTGATGGGGTGGTAGGGGGGGAGAGAGAAGGGGACAATGTGTCATGTTGGATGGGGTGGAGTAGATAGGGATAGGGGAGGGAGAGCAGGAGATGCTGGACCCAGGACTGGCTTTACAAATGAGTCAGTGAGGCACTGGCCCAGGGCACACAGTGTTTAAGGGTGTCCAAAGCTCGCCTCTCTGACTTGCCCCTTTGCAGCTGGTTTAAAGCACCAGGGGACATTATCCTTTGCTTCCTTAAAGGCTGCTGGACTGCGGTGTTTCTAAAGGCAGTAGCGAGCATTTCCTGCTTCTCACAAGAAATAAGACATGCTCATGCTTACTTTTAGAAATGCTACAGTCCACCGGTTTTAAGGCAGCTCAGCCATGGGAGCAAAGGAAAATGTTCCCACAGTTATTTAAACTGACTTTCAGAGGAGGGATTGCAATTGATGCTGGAGGGAGGAGGGGACTGAAAGAGAACTGAAATCTGGAGCTGGACAAAGGGGGAGGAAGGCTGAAAGGGAGCTGACAATGTGAGGGGAAGACTGGAACTGGAAGGAAGCTGACATGGGGAGGAAGACTAGGATTGAAAGGGATCTGACACCTGGGGATGGGACTGAGGCTGGAAGAGGGTCGGACAGTGCAGGGGGGACATGATTTGGAAGGGAGCTGACATGGAGTGGTGTGGACAGGGGCTGCAAAGAAGCTGATACCTGGGCATGGGATTGAGAATGGAAAGGTGCTGGACAGTGAAGGGGGGCACTGGAAGGGAGCTGAGACCTGGGGATGGGATTGAGACTAGAAGGGACTGGATAGTGTGTGGGGGGGGGGGGAAGGCTGGGGAGGGGGCAACTGGAAAGGAGCTGACACTGGGGAGGGACTGGGACAGGAAAGGAGCTGACTCCTGGGAATGGTACTGGGAGGGGGGCTGGAAAGTGGGGGAGGGAGACTGGAAGGGAGCTGGCACTGGAGGAGACTGGGATTGGAAGGGAGATGACACCTGGGGATGGGACTGGGGGCTGAGGAAGGAATGAGAGAGAGAGATGGGTAATGGGAAGACTGGGAAGGCAAGAGTAGGAAATGGAAAGCTGATAAGTGGTGAAAGGTGAAAAGGGAGACTAAAGGGGAGAGATAAGGACGAAGGGCATCTAGCTATAGGTTAGGTTAAAAGACAGATATGAGAAAAAAATAAGCCAGAATGAGCAACATCAAAGACAGATGTAGGAAAGAGAGGGAAGAAGACAGGGAGAGTGAAAAAAAACAACCTAGAAAATGAAAACTAGATCCTGGAAAAGGATGCAAGAGACAACCAAGAAGATGAAGTGGTAAACAGAGACCAGGACCAATCCAGTTGGAAAAATAAAGTGATTAGACAGCAAAGGTACAAAAGAATTTCAGTCTTTAGAAAATTAAATATGTCCGCTTTGAAAATTTACATTTCTTATAGCTCACTACGGGAGGAATGCATTACTGTTTCTCTTTCTTCAGTGTTCCACTGTTGAGAGTCTGTTTTTTGGGTTTTCCATGTCATTTTTTGTCTGCATATTTGTTTCTAACTTGTAGTCTGTTGTTCTTTACAAGATGATGGTCTGTTTGCAGCGGAAGTGAGGTATTCTGTTAACATGTTTGTTCTGGGTAGGAATCTGTAGCAACCTTTCCCCTGAATCTCTGTTACTGTTACTCTTTCATCCCACATGTTGAATGTAACCCAATTGTGATGTAATGTAACCACTTTGATTGTAGGATAAGGTGGTATACAAGTATGTCTAAATAAATAAATATATCCTTTTTTAAGATCTCCGAAAAGGAAACCTCTCTTCTTCTTTCCTCCTCTAAACTTACTACTCTGATTCTATCCCCACTCATCTCTTTAATTCCATTTCCTCCTCTGTCATCCCTTCCATTTCATAAGAACATAAGAAATGCCATACTGGGTCAGTTTCCCAAAAAGACACACAGGTTCCATAATGCTTGTATTGGAGCAAGCAGGGGATTACTCGTGTACTTTTTAATAATGGCTTGTGGACCTTTTCTCCAGGAACTTGTCCAAACCTTTTTTAAACACAGCTACAGTAACAGCTTTTACTACATCCTCTGGTAATGAATTCCAGAGTTTGATTATGCATCGAATGAAAAAATAATCTCTCTTATTAGTCTTAAATGGGTTACATTGTAGTTCCATAGCATGTCCCTTAATCTTTCTACTTTTTGATGGTGTATATAATCGATCTATGTTTACCTGTTCCATTCATTAATTTATAGACCTCTATTATATCTCCCCTCATCCGTCTCTTTTCCAAGTTGAAGAGCCCTAACCTTTTTAGCCTCTCTTCATAAGGGTATCCTTCCATTCCCTATACCATTTTGGTGGCTCTTCTCTGTAACTTTTCTAATTCCGCTAGATTCTTTTCTGTTGTGACCAGAATTGCACACAATATTCAAGGTGTGGTTGCACCATGGAACGATACAGAGTTATTATAATATCCTTTGTTTTATTCTCCATTCCTTTCCTTAAGATTCCTAGCATCTTATTTGCCATCTTGACCACTGCTGCACCCTGGACAGAGGGTTTCAATATGTTATGCACGATGACGCCTAAATCTTTTTTCTGGGTGGTGGTTCCTAATATAGAACCTTGCATTGTGTAACCATAGTTTGGGTTGTTCTTTCCTAGGTTCATAACTTTGCACTTGTCTGCATTAAATATCATCTGCTATTTGAATGTCCAGTCTTCCAATTTATCAAGGTCCTCTTGCAATTTTTCACAATCCTCTTGGGTTTTAACAACTTTGAATAATTTTGTGTCATCTGCAAATTTGACTGCCTCACTCGTTATTCCCATTTCTAGGTTATTTATGAATATGTTAAAAATCAGCGGACCCTGCATAGATCCTTGGGGTACTCCATTCAGCCCTAACCTCTGCTTTCCATCTTTTAACCAGTTCCTGATCCACAATAGTACACTGCCTTCTATCCCATGACTTTTTAACTTTGCCAAGAATCTCTCATGAGGGACTTTGTCAAAGGCTTTCTGAAAATCCAGATACACTATATCGACTGGCTTACTTTTGTCTACCTGTTTTTCACACCTTCACAAAATTATAAGAGATTAATAAGACAAGACCTTCCTTGACTAAAGCCATGTTGGCTTTCTCCCATTAAACCATGACTATCTACATGTTCAGTAATTTTGTTATTTATAATGGTTTCTACCATTTTGCCTGGTACTGACATCAGGCTCACCAGCCTGTAGTTTCCCGGATCACCACTGGAACCCTTTTTAAAAATTGGCATTACATTGGCCATTCACCAATGTTTAGGTACTACAGATGATATTAATGATAGTTTGCAGACCTATTAGTAGTAATCTGTGATCTCATATTTCAGTTCTTTCAATACTCTTAGATATATGCCATCTGGTCCAGGTGGTTTGCTACTCTTTAGTTTATCAAATAGTTGTAATATATCTTCCTGGTTTATCAATATTTCTTTAAATTCTTCCAATGCATTGCCTTTAAATACCATCTCAGTCATGGGTAGCTTCGCTACATCTTCTTCAGTAAAGACTGAAGTAAAGAATTCATTCAGTCTCTCCACTATGGCCTTGTCCCTTCTTAGTGCCCCTTTTACCCTTCTATCATCTAATGATCCAAATGACTCTCTCTCAGGTTTTGTGCTACGATTGTACTTGAAAAAGTCTTTATTATGTGTTTTTGCTTCCTTGGCAAGCTTCTTCTCAAATTCTCTCTTTGCCTGCCTTATCAATGCCTGGCATTTAACTTGCCACTGCTTATGATGTTTTCAGTTTTGGTCATTTGGCTCCCTTTTCCATTTCCTGAAAGATGCTTTTTTGGCAACAGCCTCTCTGACCTCACTTTAAACCATGCTGGCAGTTTTTAGGACTTCCTTCCACTTTTCTTAAAGCATAGAATACAGCTGGTCTAGGTTTCCAAGATAGTATTTTTAAACAAGGCCCATGCTTGATGTAAATCTTTAACCTTTGCAGTGCTCCTTTTTAGGTTTTTCTCAACTATTTTCCTCATTTTATCATAGTCTCCCTTTTGAAAGTTAAAAGGCAGTACTGTGGATTTCCTTGCCTTCTTTCCTCCATTTATGAAATCAAATGTTATCATGCTATGATCACTGTTGCCAAGTGGCACCATCATCCTTGTCTCTTGCACCAGATCTTGTGTTCCACTAAAGACTAGGTCCAGAATGGCTTCCCCTATTGTCGGTTCATGAACCAGCTGCTCCAAGAAACAGTCATTTAGTTCATCAAGAAACTTTATCTCCCTAGCATGTTCTGCCATGACACTGACCCACTTGATACGGGGGTAATTGAAATCACCCATTATTATTACTGTATTGAAACTTTTGTTAGCTTCCCTGATTTCTTTGAGCATTTCATCATCAATTTGTTCATTCTGGCCAGGCAGTTGGTAGTACACCCCCACTGCCATCACCTTCCCCTTTTTACATGGAATTTCAATCCATAGAGATTCTACAGTGTATTTTGTTTCCTGCAAAACTTTAATCCTATATGATTCAATGCCCTCTCTAACATAGAGCACAACCTCTCCACCAATTTGATGTACTCTATCCTTACAACATAATTTGTAACCACGTATCACAGTGTCCCACTGGTTGTCCTCCTTTCACCAAGTCTCTGAGATACCAATCATATCTAACCTCTCATTTAGTGCTGTATATTCTAACTCTCCCATCTTATTTTTTAGACTTCTAGTATTTGCATACAAGCATTTTAGAGGTCGTATTTTATTCATATTAATTTGGTTATCAGTAGGCAGGAATAATTTGGAACCTTTAAGCTCTGACTGCTCTGTACTTAGAGGCATTTGGGTTACTTTTGTCTTTATTGGAACCTCTCTGTTGATATGCCCTAACTTCAGTCTTTTGCTAGTATCCTTCACGGATACATCATTCTGAACCATGCGCTCTTGGGTAACTGATGACTTTCCCCTATTATTTGGTTTAAAAGCTGCTCTCATATTCTCAGCCTCTCACTCTCCACTGCAACTGTTCCTGCAACCTTCAAGCATGCTGTGGTCAACCTTCACTTGACCCTACTTGTCCTTCTAATTTTTGACCCATCTCCCTTCTTCCCTTTATTTCTAAACTTCTTGAACGTGCAATTCTCTTCCACCGCCTTGAATTTCTCTCCTCTCAAGCCCTGCTAGATCCTTTTCAATCTGATTTTCGTCCCTTACACTCTACTGAGACAGCTCTTGCCAAAGTCTCTAGTGACTTATTCCTGGCTAAATCCAAAGACCTTTACTCAATCTTCATTCTTCTTGATCTTTCTGCTGCTTTTGACACTGTTGATCACCACCTTCTCCTTAACACATTGTCTTCACTTGGTTTTAGGGGCTCTGTCCAGTCCTGGTTCTCTTCTTATCTCTCCCATTGCTCTCTCAGTATTTGTTCTGGCAGTGGAGGGAGGAGTGGCCTAGTGATTGGGGCAAGTTACCTCAGGCCAGAAGGTCAAGGGTTTAAATCCCACTAGAGGACAGCAACCTTGGGCCAGAAGGACTGGGGTTTCTAGTCCCATAGGTGCTCCTTGTGGTCTTGGGCAAGCCACTTAATCCTCCATTGCCCATGTTCCCTGTAAAATAGTTATCTCCAAGTTATAATGCCCTGTTCAATGTAATTTCAGTTTGTTCAATGTAAACCACCTTGATATCATGAAAGAAATGTTAAATAAATAAAATAAATAAATAAATACTTCTATCCCATTCTCATTTGGTGTACCCCAAGGGTCTGTTCTGGGCCCTCTCCTTTTTTCTTTCTATATCCAGTCCCTTGGTGCTCTGATCTGCCATGGCTTTCAGTATCATTTTTATGCTGATGACCCTCAGATCTATTTTTCTACACCTGATATTTCTCTGAGACTCCAGACCCACATCTCTGCCTGCCTATCTGACATCGCTGCAGGAATGTCTCACCGCCATTTGAAATTGAACATGGCCAAAACCGAACTTCTTATTTTCCCCCTAAACCCTCCTTCCCCCTTCTTCCTTTCTCTATCTCTGTAGATAACACTCTTCTTTTTCCCATTTCCTCAGCCCACAGCCTTGGGGTCATCTTTGATTCCTCCCTCTCCTTCTCCACACATATCCAACAGATAGCTAAAACCTGTTTCTTTCTCTATAGCATTAACAAAATTTGCCCCTTCCTTTCTGAACACACTACTAAAACACTTATCCACATTTTAGTTACCTCCCATCTTGACTACTGCAACCTCCTTCTTGCTGGTCTCCCTTTGAGTCACTTCTCTCCCCTTCAATCTGTTCAGAACTCTGCTGCACAGCTAATCTTCCACCAGCCCCGATATACCCATTTAAACCCTCTTCTCAAGTCACCTTCCATTATCGTATCCAATCAGGGGCGGCCCTAGGGGGGTGGGGGGCCATGTGCGGAGACTCGGTGCGGGGCCTCATTTGCATAAGTGGCCTTATTTGCATAAATATTTGCATAATGTTACCATACACTAACTTTTAGTAAACATGTCTCTTAATGAGTGTATGGATAAAGAAAGACTTAAAGATTTCTACATTACTATAATCCAGTGCCAACCGCCAGGCACATTAGGAACTACTACAAACGCTGCCCATTTAGAACCCGTAGCAAACCCGCCGTATCCTGACAGCATTACCAAGACTCACAAAGCACCATACCCTACCTATCAAAAGGTAACACTGCAAATATTAAACCAATACATTTCAGAGAATAACAATACATGACCTAATGGGGAAAGAGAACAAGTGGCAATGTCAAATAGGAATTACATAAACAGAATACCTCAGCTCAGTTACACATGCAGAACATAGACCATCACCAAACAAGGAATCACAATTTAGAAACAGGAAGGCAATATTTAAACTGGGAACCCCAAAAGCCAAACTTGGAATGTACAACAACACTGTAGAAATAAAACTATAAATTAATTTCCTCTTGTACCAAAGTGCAGACGTTAATGATGCACATTTCCCAGAGCTTTCATATTCCAGTTAATAAATTAAAAATAAAGAGATATCTTTCTACCTTTTGTGCATTTTTTTTCAGTTGCAATTGCTCCAGCCACGTTCTTCTAGTTTCTTCATGTTTTCTGCTAACTCTCCATCGTCTGCTGTCCGTTTGTCCTTTCTTCTCTCTTCTAGTTTTTTTCCATTCTCTCTCTCTACATCTGCTTTAACATACTAATCTTTCTCCTTTTGCTCTTTCCTCATTTCTATTTCATCCACTCAAATTTTACCCCTCCATCCTCAATCCCCACTTACTCTCCCAATACCCGGCCAATTGTAGATTTTTCATCCCTCCCACACAAAATATTTTTCCCCTCTCCATTTTACTCTCCCAGCCCCATCCCATTCTAATCCTCCCCTAACATCAGCTCCCTTCTAGTTCCAGCCTCACCCAGCATCCACTCCCTTCTAGTCCCTGCATCAGCCCATTTGCAGTCCTAGCCCCCCCCCCAATCAGCACATTTCCAGTCCATCTCCCCCATCCATTTCCAGTCTGAGTCCCTTCATCAGCTCATTTCCAATCCTAGCCCCCCATCAGCCCATTTCTAGTCATTTCCTAGCCCCACCATCAGCCCATGTCAAATCCTAGCTCCCCTCCACTCAGCCCAATTCCAGTCCAAGCCTCTCATGAGCCTACTTCCAGTTCTAGCCCCTCCATGAGTCCATTTCAATCCAAGCCCCCACCACAGCCCATTTCCAATCTTAGCTCCCCCCACAGCCCAATCCCAGTCCTATCCTAGCTGCTCCATCAGCCCATTTCCAGTCCTAGCTCCCTTCCCTCACAGCCCATTTCCATTCCAAGCCCCCCTCCCCATCAGCTATTTGCAGTTCAAGCCCCCCCCCTTTCCACTCAGCCCATTTCCATTCCAAGTCCCCGTCCCCATCAGCTATTTGCAGTTCAAGCTTCCCCTTCCACTCAGCCCATTTCCAGTCCTAGCAACCCCCCAACCAGTCCTAACCCCCCATCAGCCCGCTTCCAGTCCTAACCCCATCAGTCCATTTCCAGTCAGCCCCCCATAGCCCATTGCCAGTCCTAACCCCCCCATCAGCCCACAGCCCATTACCAGTCCTAACCCCAGCCCACCTCAAGTCCTAACCCCTCCCCATCAGCCCATTTCCTGTCCTAGCCCCCCCATAGCCCATTATCAGTCCTAACCCCCCCCATAGCCCATTACCAGTCCTAACCCCCAATCACCCCATTTCCAGACAGCCCCCATCAGCCCACAGCCCATTACCAGTCTTAACCCCCCCATAGCCCATTATCAGTCCTAACCCCCCCAACAGCCCACAGCCCATTACGTCCTAAACCCATCAGCCCACCTCAAGTCCTAACCCTTCCCTATCAGCTCATTTCCTGTCCTAGCCCCCACATAGCCCATTAGCAGTCCTAAGCCCCCATCACCCCATTTCCAGACAGCCCCCATCAGCCCACAGCCCATTAGCAGTCTTAACCCCCCCATAGCCCATTGCCAGTCCTAACCCCCCCAACAGCCCACAGCCCATTACCAGTCCTAACCCCATCAGCCCACCTCAAGTCCTAACCCTTCCCTATCAGCTCATTTCCTGTCCTAGCCCCCACATAGCCCATTATCAGTCCTAATCCCCATCAGCCCATAGCCCATTACCAGTCCTAACCCCCCAACAGCCCACCTCAAGCCCTAACCCCTCCCCATCAGCCCATTTCCTGTCATAGCCCCCCCCATAGCCCATTACCAGTCCTAACCCCCCCAACAGCCCACAGCCCATTACCAGTCCTAACCCCATCAGCCCACCTCCAGTCTTAACCCCCCCATCAGCCCATTTCCAGTCCTAGCCCCCCATAGCCCATTTCCAGTCCTAACCCCCCCATCAGCCCACAGCCCACCTCAAGTCCTAACCCCACCTCAAGTCCTAACCACCTCCATAGCCCATTACCAGTCCTAACCCCCCCCCCCCACATTGGCTCAGGGAAATTTAAAAAAAAAAAAAAAGCTGGCTGCTGCCGCGCGGCAGCGGCAGCATCAAGTGTCCTGCGGGGCCCCCTCTGCCCGGCTGAGCTCTCCCTGCCGGCTGAGCCCCTCTGCGACGGCTTTCAGATTCGCGAAGGGAGAGTGTCTCCCTCGCGTCTCTGTTAAGCCTGCAGGGGCAGATGCGAAATTTCCCCATCAGCCTCTGTGGGCTTAACAGAGACGTGAGGGAGACACTCTCCCTTCGCGAATCTGAAAGCTGTCGCAGAGGGGCTCAGCCAGCAGGGAGAGCTCAGCCGGGCAGAGGGGGCCCCACGGGACACTCGATGCTGCCGCTGCTGCGGCGGTGGCGGCAGCGGCAGCAGCCAGCTTTTTTTTTTAAAATTTAATTTTAAAGCAGAATGTTCTTTGCGTGGGGCCCCCTGAAATGCGGGGCCCTGTGCAAAAAACATTCTTGCTCAATGGATGGGCCGGCCCTGTATCCAATTCAAACTTCTTCTGACCTATAAATGCATTCACTCTTCTGCTCCTCACTACTTTTCCTCCCCCTATATCCGTCCTTATGAACTCTGCTCCTCTACTGGCCTGCTTCTCTCTTTGCCCTTTTCTTCCACTGCCAGCTCCATACTTTGATTCTTTCACTTCTCCTTAGGCTTGGAACAAACTACTTGCTTCTGTATGTCAGGCTTCATCTCTAACCCCTTTTCAAATCCATGCTAAAGGCTCACCTCTTTCTGACCGTTTCTGGATCCTGATCCCTTGTTTTCCTTGTGTCTCCTTACCCTTCCCTATTTGTACCCTTATTCTCATCTATTGTATTGTTTGTCGATTAGATTGTAAACTCTGATGAACAGGGACTGTCTTTTATATGTATCTGTACAGCACTGCGTTCACCTTGTAGCACTATTTAAATGATTAGTAGTAGTAGTAGTAGTAGTCCGACTTGTTCTCCTGTCCCCATTGAAGGTGTGCTGATATATTAGAATATTTGCACTGTTGACTTTTCATAGGTAGGGTTGGTGCAGTTTGAATTTTTGGACGGTGCAGGTGTGGTATGGTGTTACTACATCTGGAACCTCATTCAAAGAGGGGCACATCCGTGCCATCCTGATGGCCCCAAGCAAGATGGGCCCATTTGGACCCGATTTTGGACCATGGGAAAGAAATGTTCCCATGGTGGCCAAAATCGGGCCCGAGGACAGCCCAGAGTGCCCATGCTGCCTGCAGGGACGTCCTCCCCACAGATGCTCTCAACTCCCGCAGCTCCAGTCCCCCTTTTCCCCACCACCCAACCCAAGGCTGACCTGCTGTGGCCTGGATCAGATGGCAGGGACCCCCCCCCCACACACACACCTGGCCCCAGCCCAGGGGGGGATCCCTGGGCCCAATTGCCGGGTTTGTATTGCTTATTCCACCTTTGAGGTGGAATGAGCAACATGTCCCCGTGGCCCTGGCAGGATGTACAGGGCTATGAATTGAATCGGCCCTGTACATCCTACCAGGCTGGCCCGCCTCGCTCTGCCCGATCCTGCCCCCTCCTGCCCCCCACCGGCTCTCCCCGTCCTGAGCATCAGAATGTACAGGGAGAGCCAGAGGGGGAATCGCGCCTGGATGGCTTGAGGGGCTGTACGTCCCACCAGGATGTGCAGCTCCGCAACCCGCTTTCTGAAATTGAGCCCCAGGGATCTGTACTGGGTCCGCTGCTTTTTGATATATTCATAAATGACCTGGAAAAGGGAATAACTAGTGAGATTATCAAATTTGCAGATGACACAAAACTGTTTAAAGTTGTTAAAACCCAAGAGGATTGTGGAAAACTGCAGGAGGATCTGGATAAATTGGAAGACTGGGCATCCAAATGGCAGATGAAATTTAATGTGGACAAGTGCAAAGTTATGCACCTAGGAAAGAACAACCCACACTATAGTTACACGATGCAAGGCTCCACATTAGAAACCACCACCCAGGAAAAAGATTTAGGAGTCATTGTGGATAACATGTTAAAACCCTCCGCCCAATGTGCAGCAGCGGCCAAGAAAGCAAATAGAATGCTAGGTATCATAAGGAAAGGGATGGAGAACAAAACAAAGGATATTATAATGCCTCTGTATCGCTCCATGGAACGACCGCACCTTGAATATTGTGTGCAATTCTGGTCACCGTATCTTAAAAAGGACATAGCGTTATTAGAAAAAGTACAGAGAAGAGCCACCAAATTGGTTAAGGGGATGGAAGGCTACTCCTATGAAGAGAGGCTAAGAAGGTTAGGGCTTTTTAGCCTGGAGAAGAGACGGCTGAGGGGAGATATGATAGAGGTCTATAAATTAATGAATGGAGTGGAACGGATAAACGTGGATCAATTGTTTATGCTATCAGAGTATAGAAAGACTAGGGGACATGTAGTGAAGCTACAGGGTAAACTATTTAAGACAAATAAGAGAAAATATTTTTTCACTCAACGTGTAATCAAACTCTGGAATCTGTTACCAGAGGATGTAGTAAGGGCTGTTAGTATAGCTGGGTTTAAAAAAGGTTTGGACAAGTTCCTGGAGGAAAGGTCCATAAACCACTATTAAAAAGGGACCCAGGATATCAATGCTTGAACCAGTACAAGCATTGTGGAACCTGTGTCTTTTGGGGATATTGCTAGGTACGTATGACCTAGATTGGCCACTGTTGGAAACAGGATACTGGGCTTGATGGACCTCGGTCTGACCCAGTATGGCATGTCTTATGTTCTTATGTCTTGCAGTGGAGAAAGTTTGTGTTGCCACTGATATGACACCAGAACAGAATCTATATTGAACTATAGAGCCAGAAGTAGGGTATTCCACTTTATATCTGTTGTTGGGAGTTTTATTGGTTAGTCTGAGAATGGTACACATGAATGAATAATTATACTCTAATGGACTGAAATTTAAAGGAAATTATATTTTTGCCTATCCATGCATTTTCCAAAAATATATGGATAATATTAAGCCATTTAAAACAGCTAAACAGTTAGATATTATCCGCATATTTGTGGGCCATAGTAGGGGAGGGGTGAGGGGCAGGCTAAAATGTTATCCTGATAGCGGTGATACGCATCCATTATTCAGTTAAGTTATATGTTTCATTTAGGCCTGCCAAATAATAGGTGTAAACTAAACAGAGTGCCCACAATCACTGAACTAGACACCTATTCAGCACTACTACCTATATGGATAGTGGTGCTGAATATACAAATTAAGTTAAATGGCAGCATAGTGACAGTGCTGGTTGAAAATTTACCCCTATTGGTGCAGCTCATATCACAAGATTGACCCCAAGGGGGAGGGGTGCAAAAGTTGGCTGAGGGTGTCACAACCCCTTGAGCAGGCCCTGGCTGGACCATTTATTTACATTCTCTTATATACTGTGCTATTTTGCATCAGTGCAGTTTACATTGAACAAACTGAAATTACATTGAACAGGGCATTATAACTTGGAGATAACTATTTTACAGGGAACATGGGCTATGGAGGGTTAAGTGGCTTGCCCAAGACCACAAGGAGCACCTGTGGGACTAGAAACCCCAGTCCTTCCAGCACAAGGTTGTTGTGCTCTAGTGGGATTTGAACCCCCAACCTTCCGGCCTGAGGTATCTTGCCCCAACCACTAGGCCACTCCTCCACTCCATGAGGGAGAGCAGTGGGGAGAGAGATGGGGATATGTTGGAGCATGGTGGAGGTAGGGTAAGGAGGAAATGCTGGAAAGGAGAGGGTAAAAAAGAGAGAGGTGGAGGTGCTGGATCGGGGGGGAGTGGGGTGTGGAGGGGATGCTAGACAGGAGTGAGTACAAAGGGGAGAAGCTGTGGAGAAGGAAGAGAAGAGGAGATATGGGAGAAGAAAGAAAGTGACAAGGAAGCCAAAGCAGGGAGAAGGGGATGTCATGTTAAAAGAAGGGTCACTTTCAGAGTGAAATGCAATACTGAAAATAAACAAAAAATCACTCCACAAAATGCACAATTCTCAATGAAAATGATGATTCATACAAATAGAAAAAAAACAGAGAGGAGAAAAAGGCCTCAGAATCACTGGGGGTTCAGAGCAAACAAACAGGCATATCCACCCAAAGCTCCCCCACATACATCAATGGCCAGAAAAAAAATCCTCACTCAACTAAAAATGTGAATATAAACATTTTGTTCTCTTCTAGAGCATATCACGAGTAATTCACAATGTATCAAAATCAAAGAAAGCTGCACTTATCTTCAACAGCTCCTTAACAGCTCACACATAATTGTAGAAAACTGCATGCGACTCGCAGACATTCATTCATTCATTCCCAAACCCCGACGCCATCAGCGATGCCGGCTAGGCGTTACGCCATGTGCTTTTTCAAGGGGAGATCCATTAAAGACAACAAATGCTGTAGAGGAGAACAAAGGACAACATTAAAAATAATGAACATCATTAGAGAATAGTGGCAGCAAAACACCTACACCCAGAACTTAAAATCCAAAGTCAAAACCCCACACTACCCCTTAAAGTCAGCAGGCAGCCTCTCACAATATGCTCCACCATTATCGTGGGTTCTCACACACAAAAATGCCACGCATGTGGGTTACCATAAATAACCACTGCCATCCTCAAAAGAAACAACGCGCATGCATGACGTCAATCTCAACCAATCACCGCAAGGGCACAGAACACAACCCACTGCTACCGCAAGAAAACCCTTGCTTACCGGATTAGGAAAATCACTAGACGACAAAGGTAGCAAAAATAATTTTATTTTTGATTTAGTGATTGGAATGTGTCCGTTTTTGGAATTTACATCTGCTATTTTTATGTTGACCAGTACAGGGGGAAATGCATTTCTGTAGTGTTGTATTGCATGCAGAGTCTGGTTGCTTGGGGTTTCATAAGAGCATAAAAATTGATATATTGGACCAGATTAAAGGTTCATCAAGCCCTTGATTCTGTTTCCAACAGTAGCCAATCGAGATCACAAGTACCTGGCATAATCCCTAAAGAAGCCAGATGCTACTTATCCCCAGGGATAGACTATAAGTCTACCTTAGAACATAAGATGTTCCATACTGAGTCAGACCAAAGGTCCATCAAGCCCAGTTTCCTTTTTCTAGCAGTGGCCAATCCAGGTTACAAGTATGTTAATAATAGTTTATAGAACTTTCCTCCAGGAATTTGTCCAACCCCTTTTTAAACCCAGCTATGCTAACTGCTTTTTCTGCTTTTTCCAGCAACAGGCTCCAGTTCCCAAGCTTAACTATGCGTTGAGAGAAAAATGTTTTCTCCTTTTCGTTTTAAATGTACTAATTATTTCTAAATATTCTTATTTTTAGTGTGTAATAATGTATTCTATACTTGGTGAGGATCTATGTTCAGCATGTGGGTCCAAGGCCAAGCATTCTGTCCACATAATATTATGTTTCTCTGTAGGGATCCTACTGTATAGTAATCAGATTTATTCAAATTTCCAAATATGTATATTGATGTTATAGGGCACACTGCAATTTTTATAGTGCTACCTTTTCCTAGGTAGGTTACTGATGATGTTTTTATGGAGTAGTAGATTTATTCTATCCGTAGTGACTTTTTTAGGGTTTTGTATTACTTCATAATATGCCGGCTACTGGAGAGGGTTTATGATGCTGTTACTGAGGTGATACCAGAGTTGGTCTTTTTTTTTTTTTTTTTAGTATGGTGATTTGTGCAGGGAAATGTCCTGTTTCTACTTTGCAGATTGTTGGACATAGGGGACTTTTGTGGCTGCAGACTATATCTTGAAATGACTATACCAAAAGTCCCGTACTCAATTATAGCTCGCTACATGAATATTTCTCATCCAAAACCACTATTAACCAGCTACTTCTCTTTTTAATCTATTTTATTCTTGTGATCATGCAAAAATTTAAAATTAAAAAGTTCTAGGAAGTCCTTTTCAACTTAAATTATCAACATACAACCGACCACGACAGTTGCGTTTTGAATTGCACCAGCTTAATTCTGTATCAGGGTATTGACAAAATTGCTCATCTTAGAGCAACATAATATGGACTTCTTCCCATACAGTCTTCTTGCTGTCAATGAGCATCCATGGCTTATAAAAGATGGCCATGGCTTGCTTTTTAACTATTACAATCTCCTCCTACTTAACATCGTCATCATGTGAATTTGAATTAAACTACCTAAGAAGGATCCACATTCAAGAAATACAGAACCCAACTTGTAGACAATTCACAACAGGGTGTGCCAATCTATCTGCTGATTAAGGCCATCAGGATGCACAGTGTTGAGGGTAAATATCCATTGCTGTCCTTTTTAATTCAATTGAACATCACGATTTCTCCCCCTCCATCTCTCTGGTACATGATCAATTATCCACCAACAAAGTTGGGCAAAAGAATGATTATGTTGAATGCAATGATCTACATTGGGAGCAGATTTATTAGAATGTTTTTTAAAAATGTTATTGTTTATTAAACAACAAACAGTTGCAACACTCAAGGTGCTGTGGATACACCTACACATCGCCTCGACAAACTAGAACAAATCATACAAAACTTTTTGTGTTTGAATATATAACCCCACATCCTTCCCCCCCCCCCACCTCCCCCACCCCAAACCCCCTGCTGTAGCTCAGGCCAATCACACTTCCTCACACCGATTCCAGGGACCCCGGGACACTCGTCACTTCAAAAGGGAGCTTACCAAACCACACATATCACACACACACACATCCTCCCCCTATAAAGTCAACAGCTCGTTATGAGTTTGGGATGCCAGTATATCAATATACACTCCCCAAATTGCAAAAAAACCTTCTCACCCTTTCACACTCCCTCAGGCAGCCAAACATTCCATGAGCATTAGCTGGTGGAAGCAATTCTGCCATTTCCAGAATGAGGGTGCAACAGAATCTCTCCACTGCTGGAGGATCGATTGCTTCCTAATCACACAGGCCTTACAAATCAGCAGGCACACCCATCGTCCCTTTGGGAGGGGGGAGTAAAGTCAGTCGAACACCACCAAATCAGCAGTCCATGCCACCGGTTGCCTGACCAAAGCGCTGAATCAGTCGCCAGTACCGCTGAACTGCTCCACACAACCACCACATATGACCTAATTTGGCCAGAGGTGCAGTACACCAAGGCCAATCCCCTCTTGATACCACACCACTATGCAAAGCCTGCACTGGAGAAAATTGGGCTTGGCAAAGTGTCCTAAATTGGAGATCCTGTAATTGGATGGACTTCCAGCACTGTCCCGGGTACAACCCCCACAACCAGTTCAACTGCCCATCTTCTCTCTACGGAAGAGTAATCTTGAGGGGGGGATCATTTCACCAATTTATTAAAATGTTGTGAGACAAACAGAATACTTAGATAATCAAATTCAAAGAACTGTGCTATCCTGTTGGAGGTCCCGGCCACTAGTGATTCCTGTGGAAGGGATCCAGTATAGTAGTCGCAGATGAAGATACACAAAGAACTGGGTGCTCCCCCAGGCAAATTCATTGCACAACACCTGAAAGGGTTTAATAGCTTCATCTGAATGCACTACCTGTCCCAATCTGCACACACCTTTACTCTCCCAGTCCTGAAATGTTTGATTATCCATACCAGGCAAAAAGAGTGCATTATCCCTAATAGGCAGAAAACCAGATACTACCATTGATGTCCGCCATTGAGAACATAAATAATGCCAGACTCCCCGAATTTGCCCTACCAAGAGTTTCTGTTTGCGCTGCTATGGCAGAACATGACCCTCCATGTAAAGCACAGGCAAGAAGCTGTAAGGGGAAATAAAATCCTCTTGCAGCTTCCAGGGAGTAAATGTCTCCCTGTGCCCCAAACATTCCCGGAGGTGGCAAAGTTGGCAAACCTAGCATACCGACAGATATCAAGGATACCCCCCTCCCCCACCCAGTCTACAGGGGCCCCAAAGATGTGAGAATGGCATTCTTGCCAGTTTCTCCCACCAAATAACGCAGCGAATCTACTTCGCTATCACCACCATGTCTCTCTGTAGCAAATGAACTGGCAGCATCTGCAAGACATACAACAATTTAGGAAATAAAGTCCTATGGAATGCTGCCACTCATCCCAGCAAAGAGGGAGATAAGGGGAACCATTCCCTCATCTTGATCTGCAGATGTTTTAACACTTTGGTGCAGTTCAGTCGGTAAAACAGGCCAGGGTCACACAGCAGCTATTAGATATCATCAGAGAACTAGTGGCCGGAGATTCTCCAGAACAATTCCAACGTCTCCCAATGCTGTACATTGTGGGCGGCATAAGATTGCTACCGCTCCCAAATATATAGCCGGAAATGTTCATCCTTGTAAAGTTCTAGAGGAAATCATCACAGGCGAGGGCCCACCATCCACATGAAGTCAACTTAGATCAGGGCATGATTGGAGATCTCCCTGGGCCCGATCCGAGCCTCTTCCATCCGCGTAAACAACTCGGAGGTAAGCAAATAGTCAATGCATGCACTCATCCCATGCATCCGTGATAAGTGTGTATAGTCCCTTTTGAGGGCTGCAAGAGATGCATAAGTCCACAAGATGCAACCGACGCTGAAAGCGACACAGAATGTGAGTAATGCCGTCTTGGGCTCCTCCCCCCTGTGAAGTGAACATAAGGGTGTCTAAAACCCCATTAAGGTCCCCTCCAACCAAAAGCCCACCCTCCGGGAGTTGTTCAGTACAGGATGCGAGCCTTGCATAGAGGTGGACATCAGGTGTATTGGAACCATACACTCTGCACAGTACTATAGGC
This sequence comes from Ichthyophis bannanicus, assembly GCA_033557465.1. Classification (NCBI taxonomy): domain Eukaryota; kingdom Metazoa; phylum Chordata; class Amphibia; order Gymnophiona; family Ichthyophiidae; genus Ichthyophis; species Ichthyophis bannanicus. The sequence continues at coordinate 703,123,223 of CM066036.1, forward strand.
ACCCCTTCCAATTCCTCCCCCCCTCCCAGCACAATGTAGTGGCCCCCAGTATCGGAGATTTCAGTGGTACAGGCGAAGCGAACATTTTTATGAATTAGAATTGTCACCTCCCCTTCTTCCCTTGCTCCAGAGTTCCAAACACCTGACCTACCCAGTCCCGGTGAAGCTTAGTATGTTCTTCAGAGGTCTGGTGTGTTTCCTGGAGAAAAACAATAACACAGTGGTGCCGAGCCAAAGCCTGCAGGATCTTATAACACTTGACTGGGGTATGCAAGCCACAGATATTCCAGGAGAAAATCCTCAGCCTGCATCCCGATCTTCAGGGCATCCAAAAAAACTAGCAAGATACCAATCAAAGGGGAACCCTCCCAGCCTAGAGCCTCCCCCACCCATTTCCCAATCCTTTTAGCCACATATCCCCCTTTTAGTTGCGCCCTGCTATGGTATCCTCCCACCCCTCTCCCCCCCCCCCCATCATCTCCCCTCCCCGTTCCCTCCTCACCAACCATCCACCCACCTGGTATCTATCACCAATCACGCACTTATGTGTTGGGGTTCCCTTCCCTCCAGACCATCCAAGTTGCACCAACATGCAAATCCCTTAGTCCTCCCCCCCAGTCCCCAAAGAACCCCTGAGAAATGCAGTCTACACCATGTCCCAGACAATCAATGCAGACACCCACAAGAACCGTTAACACTCTATTCAAACAACTACACAGGCAAGCAGCCAGGCGCACCTCCTAACGCACACACATCCAAAGCCGGGTAGTGGAGGCACAGAAACAACAGGGTACAGCAATGCAATGGCGGGCGAGTGGTGGTTCAGATACCTGTCCCCCAAATACTGGGGGTGACATTAAAAAGACCAGGTTCCCACCCACTGCACCCAAGGGCCCCAGTCAGCCACCTCCACGAAGATCAATTCCACACAGTCATCAATAGTGTGTCTCCAAGCACGGTACAACACACCAAACCATCGTACACTCAGTCTGGAAACCTGCAAAGAGCATCTCGAGAAACAAAGCAGCCCTCAAGGTCAGTCCAATCACAGCAGGAGAGGGGCCTTCACCCGTGCTGGAGTAAGAGGCACCGCCCTGCTCCCACAAGAGTCTGTTGGGGAGCACAGATGATCTTCCCAGCCAAAAAGGCCCACCGGGCCATGTCCAGATATAGGTCCTGCAATGTCCTAGCTGGCCACAGACCGGGGCTGCAATACTTAACTAGAGGCAGAGTCCTGGGGAGAGGGGAGCTGTAGACCTCATGAATTGTTCAGCCAGCTCTGCGGTCGCAAAGACCTGTGCCACTCCATTGCAAAATAGTCTCAGTTGCGTGGGATACAGCACAGTAAATTGAATCCCTGCATCTTTCAGCTGCTTACAGATACCCATGTAAGCTCGTCTCTGTGAGGCTAAAGTGGCAGAATAGTCTTGAAAAATAGAAAGTCGCTGACCTTCATGGCAGATAGGGCCCTGGGTCCTGTCGGCCTGGAGGAAGTCCGCTTTCTGCACGTAATTAAAATTTTTGCCAGGACAACACAAGATTGCTGATCTGCGGCTCACAGCGGGCCCACGCAGTGTGCCTGCTCGATTTGAATTGATCCACAGTTCTCCCCAAGCTTCAGAGACAAGGGCAGTAAAGTTTCTAAATATCCCTGGAGCTTCAGGTTTTTGATGGAATCAGGTATTCAGACAAATTGGAGATTATTTCTCCGACTCCAGTTTTCAAGATCATCCAACTTAGTGACATGCTTTGTGACCAGTTCTTGCAGGCTTCGCAATTCCATATCTGTATGGCCGACTACATCCTCCAACTGGGACAACCATTGCTCTGCCTCAGTTAGCTAGTTGCCAAAGGTGTCAAACGCCTTCTGCAGGGTATCCAATTTGCTTAAGACAAGATCAAATTTGGCAGCTAGAGCTCCCACCATCGCCAATGTAACTTTGTCAACTAACACGAATGTGGCTGGGGAACCAGGCAAAATTGGGTTCTCCGCCATCTTGACTGCGGCAGTCGAAGGCTTCTTGCAGTCTCGGTGTGCGGATTTCATCCCTGGGGGCCCACAGACTCCTGAAGGGTTCTAGAACTGAAGACTAAAGCACTGGGGGGGGGGGGGGGTGTTCAGGGCCTCAAGAATGCAGCTAAAGTGGGGTCCTGGAGGGAAGGGTCCCCAGAGAGAGAGCTTTGCATATCTGGCCTCCTCAGCACATCATGTGATCTCCCATTAAAAGTTTTTAAATGGGAACGGTGTTCTCTTAATCGTTGCGTCTTTTCGTTCCTACATAAAGTTTGCCACACAGTGCAAATGATGACGGTGTTAAGTAGGAGGAGTTTGTAATAGTTAAAAAGCACGCTGTGGCCATCCTTTATAAGACATGGATACTCATTGACAGCAAGAAGATTGTATGGGAAGGAAGTCCATATTATGTTGCTCTAAGATTAGTATTTTTGAAATATCAGTATTCTGATGCAATATTAAGCTGGTGCATTTTGAAACGCAACAGTCTGGTTGGTTGTATGTTGATAATTTTAGTTGAAAAGGACGTCATAGAACTTTTTAATTTTAAAATTTTGCATGATCACAATATAAAAGAATAAAATGGACTAAAAAGAGAAGCAGCTGGTTAATAGCAGCTTTCGATGGGATAGGCCAAGAAAAATATTCATGTAGTGAGCTATAATTGAGTACGAGATTTTTATTATAGTCACTTGTGGAAAATTTGATTCTGTAGTGATCTAGAGAGCATGCAGAATATATCTTTGCATTTAAGAGAAACATAGAAACAGAAAAAATGACAGCAGATAAAGACTATATGGCGTATCCAGGCTGCCCATCCATATAAATTACTAAACTCTACAATCACTTCCTCTCCCTCAGAGATTCTTTGTACTTGTCCCACACTTTCTTGAATTCAGATAAGTTCTCATCTCCATCATTTCCACTTAGAGGCTGTATCACACGTTTACAACCCTTTCAGTATAGAAATATTTCCTCAGATTATTCCTGGGTCTGTCCCCTTCATCCTAGGACTCCTCATTTCAGAGCTTTCTTTCAACTGAAAGAGGCCCACCTCCCGCACATTTATACCATGGGAGCATTTAAATGTCTCAATCATATCTCCCTTCTCCATTTTTCTTCCAAAGTATACAGATTGAGATTTTTAAATCCATCCCCATATGCCTTTTGTCGAAGACCACTGACCATTTTAGAAGCTACTCTCCATCCTGTTTGTATCCTTTGGAAAGTGCAGTCTCCAGAATTGAATACAATACTCCAAATGAAGTCTTGCTTAGAGACCTTACATAAAGGCACAGTCACCTCCTGCTTTTTCCTGCTGTCCATTCCTCTCCCTATAGACTCAAGCATCTTTCTGGCTGTTGCCATTGCCTTTCGAGGCACAGGGGGTAAGGGGGCAGCTCTGGCTGTTTTGCTGGAATGGACCCAGGGATGGCCCAAGGGTGCAGTGCCTCATTTGCATATCCACTGGACCTCATTTGCATACATTTAATTTATTTTATTTTAAAATGTATATGTTGCCAACTAAAATTTTAGGTGCCTTTCAAAGGAGCCCTTCACAAGCCTCTCTTTTGTTCTGGCAATGACGTAGGGGCATGTTTACTAAATATTAACGTGCATTAAGTGCCACTGCGCCAATAGAAATAAATGGGTGTTCCTGCACTTAGCACACATTAACATTTGTGAATGTGCATTAACTTTTAAACATGCCTCTTAATCAATGTCTGAATACTATTTGCATGGGCAGTGAAGATAAAGAAAGATTACCAGATTTCTACATTACTATACTCCAGTGCCAACTGCCAGGAAGTACTATAAACCCTGCTCATTTAGAACCCATAATCAAAAAGTAGGACCAAACCTATCCCAAGCCACACTACCTATATATCTCTCAGAAGTTAGGATAAGTGACTACAAACAAAATATTAATTTTTTCTTGGATTGTTTGTCTTGAAAGGGAAACCTGTCTCGTAACAAGCCCTCTGGTTTTTTTCTAATTTAAAAGGCAACTAATGCCCACTGTCCCAAAAAAATATATGTAATACTGCATACAACAAGAAACACGTACACAAAGAGGGCTTCTTTGAAGAATGGGCAAGCCCGTTAGGAACACCAACATCAACGTCTGTATGAAGGACACTGTCAGCCAAAGTCAGCCACTATTGATACTCCTGTGGCTATGGTTGCTGGCGGCAGCTTCCAGGCAGTGCGGCCAGATCCAGATATTCACTTCCATTGCCGCGGAAGTGAATATCCAGGGTTAGGGGGCCGGCAGACAGGGCTAAGTGGCTAGGGCGCTTAGCGCTGCCCAGTTGAATATCGGACCCTACGTGAATATTGCAGCTTGGTTATACATGCAAAACATAGACAGTCAGCAAACATAGAACAAGGAATCACAATTAAGAAATATGAAGACAATAATTCAACTGGGAACTCCAAAAGCCAAACTTGGAATATATAACAACACTGGAGAACTAAAACTCTAAATTAATTTCCTCTTGTACTAAACAAAACGCAAAGACGTAAGCAATGCACATTACCCAGAGCTGACATATTCCAGTTAATAAATTCAAAATAAAATAGTATTTTTCTACCTTTTTGTTGTTTGGGCATTTTATTTTTCTATTGCAACTGCCCCAGTCGCTTTCTTCTATGTCTTTGTGTCTTCTGCTAATTCTTCATTGTCTGCTGTCCATTTGTTCTTTCTTCTCTTTTCCATTCTCTCTCTGCATCTGCTCCAACATACTGATCTTTCCCCTTTTGCCCTTTCCTCCATTTCTTTCTTTGTTCCTTTTTCATCCACTCAAATTTCATCCTTCCATTCTCAGTCCTCACTTACTCTCCAAATACCTGGCCAATCGTAGATTTTTCTTTTCTCCCACACAAAATATCTTTTCCCCTCTCAACCTTCACTCCCCCAGCCCCATCTCCTTCTAGTCCTCCCCCAACATCTGCTCCCTTCTAGTTCCAGCTCCACCCAGCATCCACTTCCTTCTAGTCCCATTCTTCCATCCCCCGCATCAGCCCATTTCTAGTCCCAGCCCCCATCAACCCATTTCCAATCCTAGCCCCCATCAGTCATTTCCAGTCCTATCCTAGCCCCCCATCTGCCCATTTCCAGTCCATGCCTCCCATTAGCCCATTTCCAATCCTAGCCCCCCATCAGCCATTTCTAGTCCTATCCTATCCCCCCATCAGCTCATTTCCGATCCTAGCCCTCCATCAGTCATTTCTAGTCCAATCCTAGCCCCCCATCAGCGATTTCCAATCCTATCCATCAGCCCATTTCCAATCCTATCCTAGCCCCCCATCAGCCCATTTCCAGTTCTAGCCCCCCATTAGCCCTTTCCAGTCCTATCCTAGCCCCCTATCAGTTCACTTCAAGTTCTAGCCCTTGCATCAGTCCATTTCCAGTTCAACCCCCCAATCAGCCCATTTCCAGTCCTATCCTAGCCCCCCCATTCAGCCCATTTCCAATCCTAGCCCCCGCATAAGCCCATTTCCAGGCCAAGTCCCCCAATCAGCCCATTTCCAGTCCTAGCCCCCCATCAGCCCTTTCCAGTCCTATCCTAGCCCCCCATAAGCCCATTTCCATTCCTAGTCCCCCCCATCAGCCATTTCCAGTCCTATCCTAGCCTCCCATCTGTCTATTTCAAGTCCTAGGCCCTCCGTCATCCCATTTCCAGGCCAAGCACTCCCAATCAGCCCATTTCCAGTCCTAGCCCCCCATCAGCCCTTTACACTTCTATTCTAGCCTCACATCAATCAATTTCTAGCCCCCATCAGCCCCTTTCTAGTCCAAGCCCCCCTCAATCAGTCCATTTCCAGTCCTAGCCCTCCATTAGCCCTTTCCAGTCCAAGCCTCCCTCAATCAGCTCATTTCCAGTCCTATCCCAGCCCCCCATCAGCCCATTTTAAGTTCTAGCCCCCTATCAGCTTATTTCCAGTCCAAGCCCCTACAATCAGTCCATTTCCAGTCCTGGCCCCCCCCCCCCAAAAAAAAAAGAGCCCCATGCCTGTCTGACCAGCTTCAGAGAGAGCTCGGGAGGCCCGAGGTCCCGGCTCATTTCTGTACAGTCGCTAGACTGAAGAGAGGACTTTTCCTTAACTGAGTCCGGCAACTTTGTTCTCGTGGAGCCCGCTGAGTGCAGGGAAACAGGAAATGCCCTTTAACCTCTGGCATGCCAGCGAGCTCCACGAGAACACAGCTGCCGGACTCAGTGAAGGAAAATCCCACTCTTCATTCCGGGGGCGGTACAGAGGTGAGCCGGGGCCTTGGCCCTCCCCGGCTCCTTCTGAAGCTGGCCCTGAAAACGATTGAGCCTTTGTAGCTGAACACCATATGTGGTATGTTGGCACAGGGCCCCCAGAAGTGTGAACAGCATTCCCACACAATGGACGGGCCAGCCCTGAATGGACCTACATTGCATCAGTCCAATGAGATTCTTGAAAAGGGGTACATACTGGAGTATGCAGATCCTCTTTGGGAGGCCTTTGTGAAGTCTGTCTGTGGCTCCCTGGTTAAGGGAGAGGAGATTGAGGAATCTCCCTGGCGCCTCCTCAGTTGCAGCTTATTGTACCTGTTTCCTCTGAAAAGCCATATCAGGGCAGTATTCTATTTACTTTGTGGTACTGAAGAAAGGCATTTAACCCCCCTCTACCTCTCTCCACTATTTACTGGAGAAATACATATACAATAAATACATACCCTCCTGAACCTCTTTCTCACTTGATATAGCTTAATTAGGTAATTACCCTTCCCCCCTCAAACCTTTCTCTTTATGAAACTCCATTTAATATATTTCTCCCTTATCCCGTTCCTTTCCCCCACTCTACACTGTAAATAGCTCTGCCTCAGCATCCGCTATTCTGCTGCATATGTGAACAGCTGATTTGTAAATAGTACCTTGTAATATAGTTTGATATGTTCTATGTTCTTTATAAACAAGTTCTGTTCATTGTAAACCGCCCCTGATCACTGTAAGGGGTGGTATATAAAAACATTTAAATAAAATATAAAATAAATAAATACTTCTGTCCTTTTCTGCCATGGCATTTGAACGGGGTGTGCCAAATGGGCCCTGGCACCACGAAAACTTTGACGGCATCTGCAGAGAGATGCTGTGATTGCAGCAAACTCCTGACTGCCCATGGGAAACCTCTGTGGGCAGACAGAAGCGGTGGCCTTTTCCTCCTGCCTGCAGTGATCTGATCTCCTGTGGGCAGACAGAAGGAGTACACCAAAATCACAGCCACTCCCTTCTCTTCTGCCTGCGGGAGATGGGATCCCCAAGGGCAGAACAGGGGGGGGAAGGTTGCAGGGAGGCTAGGGGTAGAGTTAGTGCAGAGCATGGGGCAGAGTCAAGGTGGAGCTTGTCCTTCTGCAATTGGAGAGGCATTCTGCGGCCCCTTCTTTTCTGGATTTGAAAGCAGTCAATGCCAAGCTTATGGTAATGCATTTACACATGGAGACCCTCAAATCAGTCATGTCGGTCTGATAAGGGGAGTTTCTAACATTCTTGGACCTTTCTTATTGTAACCAAACTCTGGAATTTGTTGCCAGAGGATGTAGTAAAAGCTATTATTGTAGTTGGGTTTAAAAGAGGTTTGGACAAGTTCCTGGAGAAAAAGTCCACAAGCCATTATGAAAAAGGACCAGGGAAATCCACTGTTTACCCCTGGAATAAGTAGCATGGAATCTGTGTACTTTTTTGGGAACCTAATAGACATTTGTGATCTGTTTTGGCTGTTGTTAGAATACTGAGCTTGATGGACCCTTGGTCTGACTCAGTATGGCAATCTTATGTACTTTTGCCCTACCTGTTTGGCCATCTTAAAAGTATCAGATACCATCACCCTCAGGTTCCACTCTTCTTACATAAGAAATGCCATACTAGGTCGGACCGAGGTCCATCAAGCCCAGTATCTTGTTTCCAACAGTGGCCAATCCAGGTCACAAGTACCTAGCAGTTTCTCAAAAAGACACACAGGTTCCAAAATGCTTGTATTGGGGCAAACAGTAGATTACTTGGGTCCTCTTTAATAATGGTTTATGGACCATTTCTCTAAGTACTTGTCCAAATCTTTTTTAAACCCAGCTACACTAACAGCTTTTACTACATCCTCCGGTAACGAATCCCAGAGTTTTATTATGCATTGAGTGAAAAAATATTTTCTCTTATTCAGGGCCGGATTTACCTTGAGTGAGGCCCTACGCCAACAAAAATTGTGGGCCCCCAGCAGGGGCGGCCCAAGGGGGGTGCGGACCTCATTTGCATAAGGGGCCTCATTTGCATAAATATTTGCATAATGTTACCATATACTAACTTTTAGTAAACATCCTCTTAATGAGTGTATGGATAAAGAAAGACTAAAAGATTTCTACATTACTATAATCCAGTGCCAACTGCCAGACACATTAGGAACTACTACAAACACTGCCCATAGTAAACCCGCCGTATCCTAACAGCACTACCAGGACTCACAAAGCACCATACTCTACCAATCAAAAGGCAACACTGCAAATATTAAACCAATACATTTCAGAGAACAACAATACATGACCTACTGGGGAAAGAGAACAAGTGGCAATGTCAAATAGGAATTATATAACAGAACACCTCAGCTCAGTTACACATGCAGAACATAGACCATCACCAAACAAGTAATCACAATTTAGAAATAGGAAGACAATAATTAAACTGGGAATCCCAAAAGCCTAACTTGGAATGTACAACACTGTAGAAATAAAACAATACATTAATTTGCTCTTGTACTAAACAAAGCACAGATGTTAATGATGCACATTTACCAGAGCTGACATATTCCAATTAATAAATTCAAAATAAAGAGATATTTTTCTACCTTTTGTGCATTTTTTTCAGCTGCAATTGCTCCAGCCACTTTCTTCTGGTTTCTTCGTGTCTTCTGCTAACTCTCCATCGTCTGCTGTCCATTTGTCCTTTCTTCTCTCTTCTAGATTTTTTTCCATCTGCTTTAACATACTAATCTTTCTCCTTTTGCTCTTTCCTCATTCCTATTTCATCCACTCAAATTTTACCCCTCCATCCTCAATCCCCACTTACTCTCCCAATACCCGGCCAATTGTAGATTTTTTATCCCTCCCACACAAAATATTTTTCCCTTCTCCATTTTACTCTTCCAGCCCCATCCCATTCTAATCCTCCCCCAACATCAGCTCCCTTCTAGTTCCAGCCTCACCCAGCATCCATTCCCTTCTAGTCCCTGCATCAGCCCATTTCCAGTCCTAGCCATCCATCAGCCCATTTCCAGTCCTAGCCCCCCCATCACCCCACTTACAGTCCTTAACCCCCCATCACCCCATTTTCAGTCCTTAACCCCCCATCACCCCATTTTCAGTTTAAGCCCCCCCTATAACCCATTACCAGTCCTAACCCCCCATCAGCCCACTTCCAGTCCTAACCCCATCAACCCATTTCCAGTCAGCCCCCCATAGCCCATTGCCAGTCCTACCCCCCCCCCCCATCAGCCCACAGCCCATTACCAGTCCTAACCCCATCATCCCACCTCCAGTTGTAACCCCCCAGCCCATTTCCAGTCCTAGCCCCCCATAGCCCATTACCAGACAACCCCCATCAGCCCACAGCCCATTACCAGTCTTAACCCCCCCAAAGCCCATTACCAGTTCTAACCCCCCCCCAACAGCCCATTACCAGTCCTAACCCCATCAGCCCACCTCCAGTTTATGTTTATGTTTATGTTTATTTAGATTTGATATACCGCTCAGGCCAAGAGGCATTAGAGTGGTTTACAATACTATATCATTCAAGGAAAAAAGAAAAGAACGCCATTTATATGATAGGACAGAATAGTCTTAACCCCCCAGCCCATTTCCAGTCCTAGCCCCCCCCCATAGCCCATTACCAGACAGCCCCCATCAGCCCACAGCCCATTACCAGTCTTAACCCCCCCAAAGCCCATTGCCAGTTCTAAGCCCCCCCCAACAGCCCACAGTCCATTACCAGTCCTAACCCCATCAGCCCACCTCTAGCCTTAACCCCCCCCAGCCCAGCCCATTTCCAGCCCCAGCCCCCCAATAGCCCATTACCAGCCCTACCCCCCCCAGTCCATTTCCAGCCCCAGCACCCCCAATAGCCCATTACCAGCCCTACCCCCCCAGTCCATTTCCAGCCCCCCCAATAGCCCATTACCAGTCCTACCCCCCCCATAGCCCATTACCAGTCCACCCCCCCCCCCCGGCCTAAGGTAAAATTTAATTTAAAAAAAAACCGGGTGGCTGCCGCCGCAGGGGCCCCGTCTACAAGCTGGTCGGGTCGGGTCGGGTCGGGTCCGGTCGGGTCTCTCTCCCTCCCTCGCTGCAGGCTGCAGGCTGCGAGAGACGCATCTTCGCGTCTCTCGCAGCCTGCAGCGAGGGAGGGAGGGAGAGAGACCCGACCGGACCGGACCGGACCCGACCAGCTTGTAGACGGGGCCCCCGCGGCAGCTGAGGGGGCCCCGCGGCGGCAGCCACCAGGTTTTTTTTTTAAATTAAATTTTACTTTAGGCCGGGGGGGGTAGGACTCCTACCCCCCCCCCGGCCCAAAGGAAAATTTAAATTAAAAAATAAACCTGGTGGCTGCCGCCGCGGGGCCCCCCCTGCAGCCGCGGGGGGCCCGTCTACAAGCTGGTCGGGTCGGGTCCGGTCGGGTCTCTCTCCCTCCCTCGCTGCAGGCTGCGAGAGACGCGAAGGGAGAGCGTCTCCTCGCGTCTGTGTTAAGCCCGCAGGGGCTGATGGGAAATCCCATCAGCCCCTGCGGGCTTAACACAGACGCGAGGAGACGCTCTATCTTCGCGTCTCTCGCAGCCGGGAGGGAGGGAGACGAGACCCGACCAGACCAGACCAGCCCAGCCCAGCCCAGCTTGTAGACGGGGCCCCCGCGGCAGCAGAGGGGGCCCCGCGGCGGCAGCCACCAGGTTTTTTTTTTAATCGAGTTGAAAAAAAAAACCTGGTTCTATTTTTTGGGGGCCCCTGCCGGTTGTGGGCCCTACGCCATGGCGTACATGGCGTATACGTAAATCCGGCCCTGCTCTTATTAGTCTTAAATGAGTTACACTGTAGCTTCATTACATGTCCCCTAGTCTTTCTACTTTTGATAGCATAAAGAATCGATCTATAAGAGCCCTAACCTTTTAAGCCTCTCCTTATAGGGGCATCCTTCCATTCCCTGTACAATTTTGGTGGCTCTTCTCTGTACCTTTTTTAATTCCACTATATCCTTTTTTTTCGTGCACTGAAGTACTTCACCCCATATACTGTACTGCTTCCTTGAGTTTTTGCAGCTCAAATATATGACCTTCCATTTTTTAGCATTAAATCTTAGCTGCCAAATTCTCAGTCATTCTTCAAGCTTTGCTAGATCCCTTTTCATGTTATCCATACCTTCCAGAGTGTCTACCCCATTGCAGATATTGGTATTGACAGACCTTCTACAATATTACTTATTAAAATGGTCCATTCGTGTTAACAACCGCTGATCCCTGCAACACACCAGTGGTAATGCTCCTAGTTTCAGAGTGAACTCCATTTACTACTTACTACCTTCCGTCACCTCCCACTTAGCCAGTTTCTAACCCACGAACCAATGCAGAAAATTAGTGCGGCCTTTACCCGCAGATAACATAACTTTTAGGCACAATTATCGCCGCGGCCCAAATGCAGAAAAGAGATGGATGTGCGCGTAAACAGCAAAGAAAAGCTAGCACGCACACATAACGCCAAGAGTATTTAAATTATAGTCAAATGAACTGTGCATATTAAAATAGCATGCTAATATTGTCTGCACCCAATGCAAAGAAATGAATAGAGGATTTTGTAAACAGCCTTAGTGCCAATATCTTATGCCTGGTCTTGAGGTGGCTTAAACATCTAGTACATGTCCCTGACAGTATTTTGATGACATCAGGGAGTTTCCCCGATGCCTGGATCATCTGAGGGGAAATGTCACACTTCCCTTCAGATGATCCATGCATCAGAGAAAGCCCCCAATGCCATCAAAATACTGTCAGGGGGCCAGTGCCCCTGACAGAAAGCAAATCCCTGGTGGCCCAGTGGGCCTCAAACCCCCCAGCCTCCTCTCGGTACCTTTACAAATGAGCGGGAGCACTGCCCATGCGCTCCCTTTCCTGCGCCTCCATCTTGAAAAATGGCAGTACCTGGCTCCGTGCAGTGCCTGGCTCCGTGCAGTGCATTCTGGGATGCACCAGGTGGGGGTCAGACTGCCATATAAGGAATTTTCTACCTTATATAGCAGTCTGGCCACACCCAGTGCATCCCAGGATGCAGCAGGTGAGGCCAGGAGCTGCCATTTTTCAAGATGGTGGCGCAGGAGCACATAGACAGTGCTCCTGTTCCTTTGTAAAGGTACGGGGGGGGGGGGGTTGGGGTTGGGTATCACTGCCACTAGGATTATTTCTGGTTGGGCAGGTGGGGGGATCAGGGCTGCTGGGCCACCAGGATTATTTTCAGTTGGGGGTGAGGGGATCAGGGCCACTGGGCTCCCAGGGTTATTTTTAGTTGGGTGGATGGGGGGGATCGGCCCGCTGGGCCACCAGGGATTTGCTTTCTGTCAGGGACATTGGCCACCCAACAGTATTTTGATGGAATCGGGAGCTTTCTCTGATGCCTGGTTCATCTGTGCCCCTGCTTCTCTAGGAGAACATGCCAGACGTGCGCTGACTTCTCTGAGCATGGGTTTGGCTTGATCTCACAGTTTAACACGTGGCTACTGCCGGAGCTGAAGTCGCACGCTATCGATGCACTGCAAAGAGGCGTACAGAATTCATAGTGTGCGACTTCAGTGCCGGCTTTCTGCATTGGCCTGCCAATCAGTTATTTTAGTGCCCATCCTTAGAGTGCCCAGTTTATTTATAATTCGTTGATGCGGATCAGTGTCATAACCTTGCTGAAATCTAGCATTCTCCCCGTATTCAATTCTCTGGTCATCCAGTCAAAGACGTTGATCAGATTCAGTTTACAAGATTCATCTCTAGTAAAGCCATATTGTCTCAGATCCTGTAATTCTTTGGATTCCAGAAGCTATACTAGTTTCTGCTTTAGCAGTATTTCCATTAGTGTACTCACCTCAGAGGTTAGACTGACCAGCTTGCAGTTAACAAACTCTTCCTTTTTTCTGCTTCTTCCATCCATCTCCATTTCTCTGAGATCATTCTCAACTCTAAAGAAGCATTAAGGAGGTCTGACAGTGGAGCAACTAGAACTTCCTTTGTTGTTGTTAAGTGCCATAATGGCCACGTCAAGTTTCCATCATGTGATGTTTCTTTCTATTTTCACACAAAACAGAGGTATACCTACCACAGGGATAACAAAGAATAGTGGCAGTCTCAAGATACCAGACAAATAAATATATTTAATATAAGAACATAGACATAAAACTGTAAAACCATACAATAAAAATAAATAAAAATCAGCCCAACATGTTGTGGCAAATGCCTACATCAGGGACATACAGTTCTCATAAGTATGGTAAACATTTGTTTCTTGTTCAAAAGAGTTGTAGGGTGGTACAGTCTACAAAAAAACGACATAAGCAAAAACAATATTACAACCGTAATCTATTAAAAACTAAACATAACAATAATACAAATATAAAGATATATACAAAAAACTTTGCAAAGACTTAAAATAACACAAGGCTAATGTATAAAAAATAATAATAAACTAATAAAAGATGAAAACAAACCCAATGGCAAAGATGTAAACCCCACTAGAAAGACATTTTCCCTCAGTTAATTGCTTAGGACTGAAAACTACCTAAAAACAAAAGGAAGCTTCTTATTAAATGCCACCTTAAAATTTAGTGTAATAGATACCGTAGCCAGTAGGTTACCCAAAAAACAATACTCACTGGAAATCTCCAAAAAAGCAGACTCAAAGCACCACAGACAAACGCTCAGCACAAGGTGACAGCTTGTACATCATGGCTATAGCAAACTAAAAACACAACGGATAGAAAACAGAATGAGATGATATTAATCTGAATAATAATCACTGCCCCAAACCATGTAACTCATCTATACTTAGTCAGAAGGGAATGTTCTAAAACAAAGCTCAGCCACAGGTGTAACACAGAGCAGAAAAAAACGCTGTCTATCCTTTTATATATATGCAGTATAAGGGCTGCTCATATCTTTATATAATAAGTTTCACCAGTCCTCCGCCAAGCAGGCATAAAATTAAAGGCACACTGAACTGACAGCTGCTGCCCCTCCAATGTTTCTAAACTTAAAAACTGGGCAGACAACCCTAAAAACAATACACTAAAATTTTCCCAAAACTGCTGCCAAATACAGGAATTTTAACTATATAGGCCAAATACAAGCCAGCATCTCCCCAGAAAATGTACCCAGCTGCAATCAAATTGTACATTCCTCTCTGTAAAACATCTGGTTGAGCTGTGGGCTGCCTTTTAAAGCCCATCAATGACAATGGTGCAGAAACGAAGCTACCTTACCTTAAGAACATCTGCAAAAAGTTAAAGACCCCTAACCACAAAAGTTTTAAAAAAAAAAGGGCCAACTTCCTCCTGTTAAAATCAAAATCTTGTCCCCATATTTTATTGTGGTGGCTATTTTTAATTTTGTTTGCATCTTTACTTTCCTGATTACTTTAAGAGCTCCCTTAGTTTCTCCAAATATTACTCTCTTCCATTTTCTGCAGTTTCGCCTCAGGGCAGCCCGTTACCTAATTACCCAATCAACTTGCCCCTGACTGAATTAATTTTATAAATAGGTCCGGTGGTTGCTTTCCCAGCCCAATGTACATAAGTTTAAGTCATACATTGAAAATTTAGGGGTATGTTTACTAAACAGTGGTAAGGGAACAAGTGGTAATGACACACATGTCGCCTTAATGCTACAAAAATGCCAAATTTCCATGCGTAAAAGGCTCCTGCAGCATAAAGGGAACAGGAGGCGGAGAGTGGGCGGTAACACTGTATGTTCCTTACCGCCTGTTGAGCAATCACTCCTTAGAGCTCCTTTACACCTGTAATCATACCACCATGTGAAACCTCACAGAAAGGGTGTCTGCAGAGGGGAGAGAGTCTATTTGAATGTGAGCAGTGTGATGAAATCACAAGGGAGTCCAAGACAGTGATAGTAGTGCTTCATTAGCAGCAGGAGCAGCATGGTGCAAAGTATGGAAGGGCACCATACTGATGCTGCCAATGGAACAAAGGGGGTGGCATGTTGGTCATGCAGTGGTAGATGCAGGTGTACATTGCGGACCAGGCAATTGCCCTGTGGTACAAGAATAGAGGATCCGCAGATATAAAAACATAGAAATTTGACGACAGAAAAAGACCACATGGCCTATCTAGTCTGTCCTTCCTATCAACAACTACAACAGTCCCCTTTTTTCCTTTAGATATGCCATACTGAGTTAGACCATGGTCCATCAAGACCTGTATCCTCTGTCCCACAGTGGCCAATCATGCTCACAGGTATCTAGCTGGGTCCCTAAAATGTACCCATGTTCAGTGATGCCTGTAGTGGGGCAAGCTGTGGATCCTCAGTGCCCCCTGCATAATGGTGCAATGACCGTTCCCCTGGAACCTAACCAAACCTTCTCTAAGCACAGTTACACAAGGAGCCTTTATGACATCTTTGTGATCAGAGTGCCAGAGATTGCCTGCGCATTGGCTGACAAACTATATTCCCCTATCAGTCCGGAATGCGTTACACTGTAGTGGCATTACCTGTCCTCTTGTCCCCCCACATTTTGATGGCATAAACAACCAATCAATGTTTACCTATTCCACACCATTCAGTAATGCATAAATCCCCAGCTATCTCCCCCTAGCCATCTGTCCTCCAGGTTGAAGGGGCCTAACCATTGTAACCTCTGCACATAGGGGTATCCCCCCATCTGCAACATCTATGATGTCTGTCATGATCACACAGTGACTTTGGTGAAACACAGACATACAACAGCTGTGGAAAGGAGATCTACCACATGAGGTGGTCCAAGGGACATGGCACCATAAGCAGAGATCCTGATGGGCCCCCCATGGTGCTGCTGAATCCAGCTGTGGAGGAAGAGGCCAATAGTGCTTGCAGCTGTAGCCCTCTAGATAGCTGGAAAATGCAGTTGCCCAGGGAAACACTACAGCAGTGGCTGCCATCCTCCCCCCGAGAAGTGTAGGTGGCAGGCGGTGATGGGGCCCTTGCATAGTCAGCTGGTGGGGGGGCTGCATGGCTGTCCATGTGTGCCTCTGCCCCCCCCCCCATCTGGGCCTTGCACCCAAGGCTCCCGCCTAACCTGCATGTTTAACATGCTGGGACTGTGCACCACCACCACCACCACCACTGACAGCGCGTGGGCATGTTTGCATGGTGTGGTAGTGGTGGTTGCCTGGGCAGTGGCACCAGCTTGCAGCAGACAGAAGCTTTGTCCTAGTCCTGTGTGCCATGTGCATTGCAGCATGTGCCAAAGACCAGCCAAAGGGGAGCATGTCAGCAACAGGGGCTGTTATCCTCATATGGCAGCACACTGTGGTGCAACACACATGATTGGGGTGTGTATGTGTGGAGGGTCACAGGTTCAGGTCCCTGGGGTTTCTGTATTGCATGTTCCTGTAGACAAGGTTTAGCCAACAGTGCAGGCACAATTCCAGCATGTGCAACCCCCAAGGAGTCGGTCAGCAAGGGTGGAAACACCCACCAACAGCACAGATAGACTCCACTATCCACAGCTGGTTGGAGGCTAATAACACACTGAGTGGGTAGTAACAACATGCGGTGAGGCCAAGGGGTGCTAATAGCACCTGCACACAGAGCACACATTATCAGTCCTTGAGCTGACATGGAGACAGGAGTGGCAGGCAGGAATGCCGATCATCCCCACTTTTGCACAGCACACCAACAAGAGTGTATGCATGGGTGTGTGTGTGTGTATGGCTCCCCATTGTCCTGTGGCTTTCTCCACTTCACATTGGCTCATATTGTCCAAGTTGTTCCCAGCCTTTGTTTGAAAATGTGAATAACGCAAGGCAGAGGATTGTGGGTATTGCCTGAAACAGCGCAGATTGGCCTGGATGTATTTGCCGCAACAGTAGGGTCAATAGCTGCCATATGCATTGCCTGGGTTGCCACAGTATGTCATGCTGAGATGGTACTCTCATTATGACCAAAAAATGACCATGGCATGTCTATGAATCCGTTGCCGGGGCCTCCGATGAGCAGCGCTTCTGACGGGGGTGAGAGCAGGAGCTCCCCCTTCCTCCCCGAGCCCACCAATCAGCAGCCAGGCCCAACGGCTTAAGATCAGCCGTTGCCGGGGCCTCCGATGAGCAGCGCTTCTGACGGGGGTGAGAGCAGGAGCTCCCCCTTCCTCCCCGAGCCCACCAATCAGCAGCCAGGCCCAATGGCTTAAGATCCGCCGTTGCCGGGGCCTCCGATGAGCAGCGCTTCTGACGGGGGTGAGAGCAGGAGCTCCCCCTTCCTCCCCGAGCACACCAATCAGCAGCCAGGCCCAACGGCTTAAGATCCGCCGTTGCCGGGACCTCCGATGAGCAGCGCTTCTGACGGGGGTGAGAGCAGGAGCTCCCCCTTCCTCCCCGAGCCCACCAATCAGCAGCCAGGCCCAATGGCTTAAGATCCGCCATTGCCGGGGCCTCTGATGAGCAGCGCTTCTGACGGGGGTGAGAGCAGGAGCTCCCCCTTCCTCCCCGAGCCCACCAATCAGCAGCCAGGCCCAACGGCTTAAGATCCGCCGTTGCCGGGGCCTCCGATGAGCAGCGCTTCTGACGGGGGTGAGAGCAGGAGCTCCCCCTTCCTCCCCGAGCCCACCAATCAGCAGCCAGGCCCAACGGCTTAAGATCCACCGTTGCCGGGGCGCGCCCGCGCCTGAGGGCCTCGCCAGAGGGCCCTTTGGCGTGGCCCTTAGGCGTTGGTCCGTGGCGTCTGTTTCTGGAGTCTATATTGATGTCCTGCTTATATATCAGGGTATCTTGCTGTTCCGTGTCCTTCTCCTTCTCTTATCTGTTTGACTGTTTCTGTCCTCTACTCTGTCCTATCTTATAATGGCGTTCTTTTCTTATTTCCTTAAATGATGTAGTATTGTAAACCGCTCTAATACCTTTTGGTCTGAGCGGTATATCAAATTCAAATAAACATAAACATAAACATAGAGCTATTATAATGTTTGGCTCTAGTAATGTGAATGCAGTCTCTGTCTGGGGATGCCAATCACTGAGCAAAATGCTGGGTGTCAATGCTGAGTATCCCAAGGCAGGATGCTCGTGGCTGCTCTAAGCACATGCCATGCGTGATGACCAGCAGACCAACTGCAGTTGGTTTATGGCTGACACAGCCCAGTGAAGGGCAGCAGGGACAGTCTTACTGTGCATGTTGTGGTTGGTTGTTGGTCCTCAATGGTTGGGGTAGCAGTGATTCATGGCTTACTCACTGGGGTCATGGCAGGACAGTAGCAGTAGCAGTAGCTTTCACACCAGCCTATATGCCCCCACTGCAGTGACTGTCCATGGCATCAGCATATTGACACTGGGCAATGACCTGCACTGTTATCAGAGGGTTAGTGTCCAAAATGGGCAGAACACAGGGCTGAGCTGTTGCTGTCACCTACAGCATGCTACAAGCATGCAGGAAACAAGGAGAAAAGCATAACACACTAGCAGTGATGTGGACTTGCAGCACAGCCAGCAGAGACCATCTCTAACTGAGCAGATTCAGTGGACCAGGTGCTGGGCACCTATCCTCACCCCCAGGGTGACAGCTGAAACCGCTCTGCAGCACGGCTTGCAGTTGTTAGGTGCATGTAGGTGCCTTTAGTTCTCTCTCTTTTCAATACCTGTTTGTCTTCTGGTTCTTTCCCCTCACCTTGGAAACACGCTTTGATCCGCCCTCTTTTGAAGAAACCCTCTTTAGATCCTTCCACTTTGTCTAATTGGCGTCCTGTCTCTAATCTTCCTTTTCTTTCTAAACTTCTTGAACGATTGGTCTTTTCTCAACTTTCTGCACATTTAGAGGATTCTTTGGTCCTTCACTCTCGTCAATCTGGTTTTCGTCCTGGGCATAGCACTGAATCTATTCTTATTTCTTTTCTTAATGAGTTGCACGTCGCCCACGACAGGGGCTCTATTTCTATTGCTGTTGCACTTGATCTTTCTGCGGCTTTCGATGTTGTTGACCATCGCACTCTTCTTTGTCTCAGCTCTATTGGTCTCTCTGCGTCAGTTCTCCATTGGTTTCATTCTTTTCTCTGTGACAGCTCCTTTTCTGTTCTTATTGGTTCCGACTCTTCTCCCCCCATGCCTCTTCACTGCGGTGTTCCCCAAGGTTCTGTCTTGTCTCCTCTGTTGTTCAATATTTTCTTGGCTCCTCTTGCTTTGCTTATACAGCAGCACGGTATCTCGGCATACTTTTATGCCGATGATATTCTTCTCCTTTTTCACACCTGTTCACTCTCTCCAGATATTGGTCTTCTTGATGCTTGTCTTTCTGCAGTTTCTACCTGGTTTGCGGACAACTTTTTGCACATTAATTTGGCTAAGACTTCGGCGATTTGGTTCACTGCAGGTGTCCCCATTCCCGCTTTGTTCCCTTCTCTTCCTGCTGGGCCTATTCCCTTGGTCACCTCTCTGCGTTATCTCGGGGTTACGTTGGATTCTGCTTTAACTTTCAGAGACCATATCTCTTCCGTTGTACAGCGTTCTTTTCACACTTTACGTCAACTTCGAGCAATTCGGCCATTTCTTTCCCCCACTTCTATGACTACACTTCTTCTTGCTTTGGTGGTTTCCCATTTGGACTATTGTAATGCATCTCTAGCCGGTCTTCCACTTACTCAGCTTCGTCGCCTTCAATTAGTTCACCACACGGCTGCTCGTCTTCTGACTCACTCCCCCCGATCATCGCACGTCACCCCTTTGCTTCTTCGTTTGCACTGGTTGCCTGTCCCTTTTCGCATACAGTACAAAATTCTGATTTTCATGCACCGGTCTTTGCACACTGGTATCCCACTCTATCTCTCCGATTTGGTCCACTTTTCTTGCCCTTCCAGAGTGCTTCGATCTCTCCACCTGAATCGTCTTTTTCTCCCACCTCCCTCCCAGGCTCATCTAGAATCCACACGTTCTTCTGCTTTCTTTTTTCTCGGTCCCCGTCTTTGGAACTCACTGCCGCTTTCGTTGCGATTGGAATCCTCCTTCTCTGCTTTCAAAGCTTGTCTTAAGACCTATCTTTTTTGCACAGCTTTTGACCTTCCTTTCCCCCCCCCCCCTCCTCTACGACTGCATGACTGTCTGTCTGTTTTTTATCTCTCTTTTATTTTTTCTATACTCTATTAATTTATCTCTGCACTGTTCTTTACTCTACATGAATGGCGTTCCTTTCTGTTTCTTTCCCAGTAGCTCCGTTTTGTTTTTATTGTAAACCGCTGTATGCCAATTGGTTCAAGCGGTATATAAAATTTTAAATAAAGATAAAGATAACACACGCAGTCAGTGCGTCTTACTGAGCTGATGTGCTGGATCAGTGCATGCTCCTTTGGTTCATCAGCTGCAGACTGTTGTTTTGAATGTGCAGTGCCTCATGGGTAGTGGAGGGCCAAACCTATACCGGCATACACAGCAAACTGTTTGGTCAGAGACCTGCAGGCTCTGCACATCTGTGTGGAGGTGTAGCCTACTGGTCGGTGCAATGTCTCCATAGTCAAAGATCTAGGGTTTGATTCCACTTGTTCATTTTGTGCCTGGGTGCTACTCAGGTCACTTGCCTACCTCACACAGTCCTGGCTCTGCTGTGAGACAATCATCTTTCTACATTTCTATGCATTATAGCCACACATTGGGTAGCCCAACATGACATTCCCCATCATGGACATCTGAGACCATGGCTTTAATGGCTCTCCCTTGGCCCATTACAATGGGTCAGTGATGTATACGCAGCAGATGTCTGGGACAACTGATATGAATGCATTTTCTATTGTGCCATCATTGTGATCTCCCAGCTTTACATGAAGAGGATATATCTCGTACATTCAGGCACATAATACTCATTGCATAGCCGTACCCTGCAATGATCTGCCGTCATTACTCGCTCATATGGGGCAGATGGGTTCAACTTGTCCTTTTCTGTCATACCACTCTGTCTGGTGTATTGTTTTTCAGTTGCACAGGCTGAGGCACCAGTCCCATGCACTCAAATGGTGTTTCATGTACCCCATGGCACTGCTACCTTTTGGATCAGTAAGATCCCATACATCCACCCACCACACACATTGCAAACTCTGCTCAGCAAATCCATAGCACAGCCCTGCACCCACCATTTGGCTATTATGGGGATTCATGTATTTGCCAGTAAACTGCCCCACCATGGCCATCAAGGGTCATTGGCAGCAGTTAGCCATATCATGCACACCTCTCCTGTGACTACTCCACATGAGCACTCATGGACAATCCTCACTTTGCTGCCTGCCTCCACCCAGACACTGTCCTGGCCTATGGAATGCCACACACTGACAGTACTTCTGGATACATGCCCACACTTCACAGACACTGTAGTATAGTTTATGGCATGATGTTGGCTTTCAGGAGCACTTAGGACTGCACACCTGTCACAATGCTCCCCTGCTGCAACCACTCCGCTAACTCTGCTGCTGCCAACACCCACCCATGACACTACCAATACCTACACTGATCAGCATCACTAGGCCTATCTCACCTAGTTGACAGCATAGGCCTGCTGTTAAGTCACATATGCTCATCACACATACTGCCACATAGCCAGGCATCAGGTGAATCAGCTCCATCAGCTACCATCTGTCCTTGCATTCATACTTTCTCCAATGGCTTCTCTGCCCCACTTTCAGCATTTCAGTGGCTTTCCTATGTTAAGTGTCCAATACTGCCCTTAACACCGGAATGCCTCCAACACGCCCAGTACACTTATCGCACACTAACCACTTATCTCTGCCCTTACCGCACATTGACGTGAACTCCCTTACTGCCGTTTAGTAGACATACCCCTTAGTTTAAGTCTATGTTAACCTATGCTTGCGTTTTAATGTTTTCATAAGTTAGCCTATGTTTGAAATCAATGTAATATAAGTGTGTGCATGCATACCCCTGTAGAGTTTTGTTACATGTAAACTGCTTTGAATCATAAAAAGGTGTTATAGAAATAAATTTAAATAAATAAATACAATTTCTTATAATTTACAAAGGCTAATCTCTTTTTCCTTACCTTTTCAGCTACTTCTTTTGAAAATTATAGTGGCCTCCTTTTCCTCTTACTTTTCTTTACTTTCTTAACAAAAAGGTTTGTTGGCCTTAAAATACCCCCTTTCAGTTTTGCCCACTATTTTTCTGCTCCCCAAGATGGTACCATCCAGCTAAGAATTCCTCGAAGTATTCTCCCATCTTGACAAAGTTAGTTTACATGAAGTCTAGTACCCTCTTGTTTGAATGAACCATCTTTACCTGTGTCCTAATACTCAACCATCCTATCCGTTGATCACTCAATATCAGAAGCACTTGTAAGCATCAAGTCTAGTATCGCCCCCCCTCCCCATAGAGAATCCAGGATGTTCCTACTTCTAGACAACACCTCAGATGGGGTATCCCAATCAACATGTGGAAAATTGAAACCACTTACCAATAGCACTTTTTCACAGCGATATTTTGAATGACTCCAATTAAATCTGTTTCTTCTGCCTGCAAAGGAAGCCTATATAGCACACCAATGTAAAAAGATTTTCCATTCCCTCTTTCTGAACTAACCCATGGTGCCTCCTCCTTACCTCCTAAGTCTTGCAGTTCTGACAAATAGCCCACTCTTCCTCCCTTCTTCCTACCTTGTATTTCCTAAAGAGATCACAGTTTGATATAACTATATCCCTGTCATTGTTCTCCAGGTCCAGGTCAGTCTCTTCCATTAGAGCCTCTAAACTTATCACTTTATTTTGCATGCCATGGGGATTGATATATGCCATTTTCCAGATGTTGACCTTTTTTCCCTTTGCTATACTATTCTTAAAATTTGTACTTACCCGAGGACTTTCTTCACCCATCCCAGACAATCCCTTCCTCAGTAGATTAGCCATCTATTACAGAAGATACTTTACCCTTTCTTCAATAGGTGGATTCCATCTCTGCTGAGCAGCCCTAAATAATGCCATGGTCCAGAAAGCCAAAATGCTCTTGATATCATCCACGCAGCCATTCATTTCCATGATACAAGCCTCTTAGCCTTGGTCTTGACTCTCAACAAGGAGGATTAAGAAGAATACCCCCTGTGCACCTATCTGCTTCACCTTCTCTTCCAGATCCAAAAGTTCAGTTTTGATACACTCAGGTAGAAACCTAGCAGTATCATTTGTGTCAACATGGATGTGCTGCATCGGATAATAGCCAATAGGTTTGAGAAGCCTTGGTAAACTCTCCATAATGTCTTGGAGTTTGACTCCAAGCTGACAGCACACCTCTCAGGGCATTATATCTGGATGGCAGATGGACATCTCCGTACCCCTCAGAAGAAAATCACCAGACATCACTACCCTTCACTTCCTAGTGGTTGCTGATCCTCCAGCTTTGAGATTTTTAAGTTCTGGTACGTCCTGTTCCTGGGATGTTATCACTTCTTCCACTTCCAGGACTGCATACTGGTTCTTCAGTTCTAAGGAAGGTGGAGTTGGGGTGTTGATTCTGCAGGCTCTGATGATCTGTATCCAGCTGTCATCGTTTTACACAGTGTAATCTTCCCTTCTGCTGGAGATCTTAGATGCCTTTAGAGGCATTTTGTCAATGTACGTTTTGTTCACCTGCAGGTATTTTGCTCACTGAACCTGTTCCACCCCTTGGATCTGGCTATCTGGAGGTGACAGTAGTGTTGTCAACTGGCTCCAGATTCACCCGAGGGCTGATCCAGTTCAGAGTTTACCCCATTGCTTGCAGGGACTTGTAGTTCTGATTTCCCAATTATATTCTTCAAGAAAAGCAAGACTACAAATCCCCGTGGGCAATGGGGTAAACCCAGGACTGGATCAACACTGTCAGGCAAATCTGGAGCCAGTTGGCAACCCTAGGCACCAGCTTTGGTGACACAAGTTTCCCAGCCATACTTCTGATATTGAAGCTTTGGTACCTATTGGAAAAATTGAGAAAAAAGTCCTACCAAAGTCCTTACCCTGTCCTCAGCTGGGCTTTATAATGTAAAAATAATACCTCTGTTCAGATTCCCTGTGTTTATTCCCACTTGCTTGCTCATCTGTTATTAGGGTCTGCAGTAGTTTACCGATGTCTTTAGACTACAAAATGTATATATGTATCTGGGGCGTATAGGATAGTGTATTCCCTTTGTAGAATTACCTCAGAGAGATTGAAGATGTCACAATCCAATATGGCTGCTTGAACTTAAGTTCTGGTGGGTCTGGGAAATAGAAGCTCATTTGAGCTGCAAAAAGCAGTGAAAATAACGTCAGCATGTGTATCTTCATTTTGGGGTGCTCCATGATGACGGCAAAGGAAAAAGCATTTGACTTAAAAGAATACACTTGCATTGACAATTATCCTGTGGCCTCCTTCAGAGAAGATGGTGGTGGTGGCAGTGGCAGTAGCAGTGGCAGTGTGAGGCGCTGGGAACGAGCAGTGGAAGGTTGTGGGGACACCTCTGAGACCACTGTGGCAGGCAATGGACCTTGCTGCAGGAAAGCAGCAAGCAGTCATTCCACACTGAGGTACAGGCCTGATTCAGGGATATAAAGGCCGACATCATGCAAATTAAAGACGAACTTAAAGGCACTATTGTAACATTATACTGAGATGTTGGCGAGCTGGGAGGGCCTGTAGAAGACATCGAAAGCTGGGTAGAAGAGCAGACTGACTTGGTGGAGGCTATAGAACAGTAAATGACTGAGCTAGAGCAGATTAGAGAGCAGGTTGCTGATAAACTGAAAGACCTGGAAAATCTCTCTAGAAGAAATAGTTTGCGGTTCTGCAGAATTCCAGAAGACGCCAAATTCCTAGATGGCCAAGCAGTGGTCAGAAAATTTCTAAAGTGATCCTGGTAGAGGCGAGTGAAGAGAGATAGCCACCTTGGACTTTAGAAATGAATGAGCCCATAAAGTTCTAGGTCCAGCAAACCTTAACAAACCGCGTGATATTGCATGCTTTCATGACTATGGCGTGAAAGGGAAGGTGGCTGACAAATTTAGGTCCATGAACGTCTTTGAATGGGAGGCTTTCCAGAGAGAGGTTTTTGTAGATCCGTCTCAAACTGCCCTCCGGAGGCATAGAGAAATGAAAGACATTTTGGGAAAGCTCCAAGAGGAGGGTGTTGATACGGCTGGGTCTTTCCTTCAGACCTAAATTTCACACTGAAAGGGAAAAGGCACAGAGCTTGCTCAAGAGAGGAAGCAATGAAAATACGATTGGAGGCTGTTATTACCAGCCTGGAGGAGCAGCTTCACAGAAAAGAAATGGAGACACTTGCCCCTTCTCTGTAGGAGTGAGCAAGAGAGGGGATAGCCTGAGGACCTGATTTATGTCGCTGAATTGGAATTTTTTAAAATATACCTTCATTTTTAGGGTTTGTTGGGCTGTATTTACCAGATTACTGTAAAGTTCGAGGACGGCATAGCTGTGACATCAACAGCCAGATTGTTAGATATTTAGCAGCTGGTCCAGCCTGAGGGCATTGGACTGTTGAGGGGATTCTTACGTGCTTACAGGGGAGGAAGGGGTTGAGTTCTGAAAAGGCTTGAGGGGGGAATGGACCTGTATATTACACCTTGATTTGGTAAAGTTGGAGGAAAGGATATGGGCGGGACATGTGAGAGAGTGAGTGATTTGAGGGGATAATGTTGGTATAAGTGCTGTGATAAGGGGAGGTTTTGATGGGAAGGTATGGCTGAGAAGGTGAGACAGGCTTGGGGTTCCCAGGTGTGGGGAGGAGTGGACATCAATGTGGTCTGAAAAAGGTGTGGCGGGTGAGCAGGTGGGGGGCTAGGGGAGGGCCTGAGGCATATGACTTTCACAATCTCATGGAGGTCTCCTGCAATAGTGGAAGACAGGAGTGGAGTGAAGAGGGTGTGGGGGGAAAGGGACAGGGGAGGGACAGGGTGTGGATGAATGTGAATGGCAGTTATGGGAAGGTGGTAGAGATGGAAAAGGATTTAAGCATAGAAAGGGGTCCCTCATGCGAGACTCTTGGCGAAATTAAAAAGTAATAGGTTTGAAGGCCGTGTAGTATTGTGGCTCAGGAACTGGTTAAAAGATAGAAAGCAGAGAGTAGGGCTAAACGGCCAATTTTCTCAATGGAGAAAAGTAAATAGTGGAATATCCGCCCCTTTCTCTCTGAGCTCACTACTAAAACCCTCATCCATTCCCTAATCACCTCCCACCTTGATTATTGTAACCTCCTTCTTGCTGGTCTCCTTCAGTCTCATCTCTTCCCTCTTCAGTCTATTCAGCACTTCGCTGCCCGTTTGATTTTCCGTCAGCCTCATTTTGCCCACATCACTCCTCTCCTCAGATCTCTTCACTGGCTCCCTATCCGTTTCCGTATTCACTTTAAGCTTCTCCTGCTGACTTATAAGTGCATTCACTCTGTGGCTCCTCAGTACCTTTCTTCTCTCATTTCTCCCTATTTCCCCCCTCGTGTACTCCGTTCTTCTTCCCAGTTGCTTCTTGCTATGCCCCTCTCCTCTATTGCCAACTCCAGATTCTGCTCTTTTCACCTTGCTGCTCCCTACGCTTGGAATAAACTTCCTTTGTCTATACGTCAGGCATCTTCTTTGCCTCTCTTCAAACTCAAGTTAAAAGCTCATCTTTTCCTTTTACTCATTACCTTTCTCCGTTAATCTTGTTACAAAAATACTTTAAGGAAGTTTTGCTAATTGATAATGTAGATACTATTAAGTTTTCTTCTTTATATTATATTCCTACTCCTTCTGTAGTGAAGGCTTCCTCTCCTGATGATCTACGAGAAGGGAACCCCAATGGTGTTGGGTCCTTAGATGTTTCTCAATTTTTGGAATCCTCTATTGATTTAATCCCACAATGTGCGACGTTGATTGTGTCTTTTGTGTCATTACAAGATAGGAATATGATCCTGAATTTATACTTTAAAACGAAAAATCAGGTTTTTTGTGGGGACTCTATACAAATTTTTCCTGACGTGAGTAGGAGTACTTAGGTTCGTCGGAAAGCGTTTTTGGCTTTGAAAGAACGGACCATTGCCATTGGGACTTCCTTCTTTTTGAAATATCCATGCAAATGTATCGTGGTGCTGGAGGGCATCAAGTATGTTTTTCTTGATGTTGGTCAGTTTGAGGTTTTTTTGGCTAGTAAAGAATCTTCATGATTGTTCTTTCTTTCTTTCCATGTAAAATGGATTTTGTACTTTTGATCCTTGTTACCTTGTTATTTTAGCTTATGTATTCAGGTGATAGTCTCCTAGATGTGGACTTTGCTTTGTATACCTACTTTATTTTTTGAATAAAGATTGTTTGAAACTTAAAAAAAAAAAAAAGCGCCCATCTTTTCGCCTCTGCCTTTGGCTCTTGATTTTGCTGTTCTCCTTCCTTCCTTCCCCCCTTTTATTTCACCTTTCTTTCTTCCTCTTACACTTGTTCTTACCTCTTTCCTTTGTCCTGTCTCTCCTGCTCTTGTCTCTTTGCCCTTGTTCTTATCTTTTTTCTACTCCTTTGCTTGCTTTGTCTTTTTAGATTGTAAGCTCTTTTGAGCAGGGACTGTCTTTTTGTATTTTCATTGTACAGCGCTGCGTGTGCCTGGTAGCGCTTTATAAATGCTTAGTAGTAGTAGTAGTAGAATACCACAGGGATCTGTGCTGGGCCCACTGCTTTTTAACATATTCATAAATGACCTGGAAATGGGAATAACGAGTGAGGTGATCAAATTTGCAGATGACACAAAATTATTCAAGGTTCTTAAAACAGAAGGGAATTGTGAAAAATTACAAGAGGACCTTGATAAATTGGAAGACTGGGCGTCCAAATGGCAGATGAAATTTAATGTGGACAAGTGCAAAGTTATGTACCTAGGAAAGAAGAGCCCAAACTTTGGTTACACGATGCAAAGTACCACCTTAGAAACCACCACCCAGGAAAAAGATTTAGACGTCATCATGGATGATACCTTGAAACCCTCTGTCCAATGTGCAGCGGCGGCCAAGAAAGCAAATAGAATGCTAGGAATCATAAGGAAAGGAATGGAGAATAAAACCATGGATATTATAATGCCTCTGTAACGTTCCATGGTTCGACCGCACCTTGAATATTGTGTGCAATTCTGGTTGCCGTATCTTAAAAATGATATAGCAGAATTAGAAAAGGCACAGAGAAGAGCCACCAACATGGTAAAGGGGATGGAAGGATACTCCTAAGAGGAAAGGATTAAAAGGTTAGGGCTCTTCAACTTGGAAAGGAGATGGCTGAGGGAATATATGATAGAGGTCTATAAATAATGAATGGCATGGAACGGGTTAATATAGATCGGTTGTTTATGCCATCAAAAAGTAAGAAGACTAGAGGACATGCAATGAAGCTACAAAATAACCCATTTAAGACTAATAAGAGAAAATATTTTTTCACTCAACTCGAAATCAAACTCTAGAATTCGTTACCGGAGGATTTAGTAAAAGCTGCCAGTGTAGCTGGGTTTAACAAAGGTTTGGACAAGTTCCTGGAGGAAAGGTCCATAAACCATTATTAAAGAGGACCTGGGAAATCCACTGCTTACCACAGGAGGAGCATTGTGGAACCTGTGGCCTTTGGGAACCTGCCAGGTACTTGTGACCTGGATTGGCCACTGCTGGAAACAGGATACTGGGCTTGATGGACCTTGGTCTGACCTAGTATGGCATTTCTTATGTTCTTATGTTTGAAGGGGGAGTATGGGAGGTAAATGAAAGGTGATTAGAAGGAAATATCACTGTAAAATTCCTCAATATATATGATTCAAGAGACACATTTATTGAGGGCACATGAGAAGCTGGTGTGCCAGAAGAAATATAGCAGGAAAGAAGGGAGGGGTTGGGATTTTCTTCTGGGTTTTATAAGGCGAATAATCAATATGTACCATCTGCATAAACTGACAGATATTAAGAGAGGGAGGTACAAAATCATGGGAAAACAATTGGGAGGCATTATGTAAATGGATGAAAGGTAGAGGGAAAGTGATGTTAAGTGTGGACTGAAGGGTGAGGTTGATGGAGGGGTGCCGCACTGGAGGGGAAGTGGGATAGAGGGGTGGGAGGTTGGTGGGTCAGGGCTATTTTAGCTGATGCTATGTGATGCTCGTTGCATTGTTTGTGTATAAAAAAAGAATTACCTCAAAGATTTAATAAGATATATTACTGATCAAAGCTTCCTGAAAAATATTTTATTATTCTATTTCTACAGAAAATCTAAATTTGATCTATCTTAACTCCCTAATTTGACTTTCCAAAAATACAGTTATCTACTCCAATCCTTTAACTAGGGATTCAGTCTATATAGCAAGATTCAATACAGGGGGCAGGTAGGAGCTGGGTAAAAAGGGAGGGATCTAACACCTCAGCTGTGTAGTGACTCCACATCATATTAACTGCCTTCCTTCCTCTTTGAACTTCTAAGATTAAAAGCAGAAAAAAGTTCCTAAAACAGAAATATACAACAATAAACTAGTACTTAAGAGCTCTTAGGCAGAGCATTTGCAGTAAAAACTAGAAAAATTACTTTTGCTTGAAATCAAGCCCCCTTCAGGAATGGAGACAGTCCACTGTGCAGTCAGGGGTTAGTATTTTTTATGTTAGATTTCCATTTGACATAATTTAACTGCAACAATTTTTGCTGAGTATAAGCAGCATTTGCAAAGTTTTCATTTTCTTCGAGCATATAGGGGCCCTTTCACTAAAGGGTGCTGTGCTGTTGTACCTAAAGTACCAATAATGTGCAACTGCATAGCACATTAGGGCAACTCCACAACATTAACTGTCAGGCGTATGGAAAGCATATTTCCAGCAGTTACCATGATGCACGCAACCCTACCATGGTGCAATAATAAAGCAGGTGCACTCAGAAGCACCTAAGGGGGTGGCTATGAGTGCACCCATGCTACTAGTCCATTGTGCAGGTAGCATGAGTGTGCTGCCTCCACGGTGCTTGCACCACCCACACTCTGGCTCTACCCCTCCCACTTGCAACCCAACGCACCATGGACAGTTACCAATGGCACTGATTGTCATGGTCCCTTGCTAGCTGTCAGTGCATGTCCAATGTGCACCTTTAGCATGCACCAGATCTGCCTGACAGCTAGTGCACTTTAGTAGGTTGCATTCTTCTTTTCTTGGATCGACTGCCTGATCAGTGTTCTGAGGGAAAGGACTCTATCGTGGGTGTATTTGAGGAGGACCGTCTTCTCATGCCTCGCTTCAGGCAGAAGTGACTTGAGCTATCCAGCTTTCCCTTACTTCCTGCAGCAGAACCAAGCAAGGCCAGGACACTCTGGGTTGAAGTTTCATTCCCTGGTTGTTCACTCTTGGCCACATATATTTCTTTAATCATTTTCAGTGACCTTGCTTTTTATCTGCTTTAGCACACTGATTGGATCAAGTCACTTTGGGTTCACAAGCAATACTTTTGCACAGCATAATTCGACATGGGCTGCTACATGGGGTCTGAAAGTACAGGATCATGAGGGCCTCACCTCACATGTCTGCATGCCTTGCCCTCCAGTCTGGAAATGCCTCATTTCTATCTGACATCCTTTCATTAATAAAAACTTACAGGCTAATTTCAGTGCATACTGTATATGCTAACATTTTCAGGGCCTAGTTTAGTATGCATGTTAAGACCTTAGGCATAACTCAGTGGCACTAACTACAATAAATGCCGCTGAATATCCCAGTTGCTGTAATTAGTGCAGTTAGCAGATCTGCTAACAGCATTAATCGCTCTGAATATTGGCCTCTGACATCTTTATAAGCAAATAGAGGAGATAAATCAATACCCATTTCTGTCATGGTCTTGTCACAATCAGTGATGTGCCTGGCACTTGGCATCGATCCTAACAGTCACAGGTTCATTCTTCTGTAAAACAAGACACACACTTAAAATAATCTCTCAGCATAAACAAATGTATTGGAGAGAACTTTGTACCCTAGCTAGGTGAAGCAGATCAATGGGCACCGACCCAGTCCCTTGTAAACCCTCTCACTGCACAGACTTCCATTCCTCTCAAAGGCCAGACATGGGGGCTACATGCTACCTTGCCCGCCCCCAAGGCCTTACCACCTGTACTCCATGAACATGTTGCCATCTTAATCTTACCAGAAGATCAGCACACAAACAATTTCTCCAAAGTAATTTATCCATACAGAGAAACACCTATGGAATCAATGTAATGCCATTCCTAGCAAGGATTGGGAGCTCTGCCCACCACAAACCACCTGAAGGTACAGGACTGTACCCTCCCACTGAACCACTCTAATAACTGCCTTGCACTCTCACTGCAATTAAATAGAGCACTGCCACGGTTTCTAAAACAGTCTGAAAATTAACATAACACTTAGGGCCTGTGTGCTAAAGTACGGTAAGCAGTTACTCAGGGGGTGGCCCTACGAATAGGCAGACTAGGTGTCTGCCTAGGGCAACAGTGCAGTGTCTCAAAGGCTTCAGCAGTGAAGGATTTTAAAGCTGATGTCAGCAGCAGGCCTTTAATCATCTGTGTGTGCACGTGCCCATGCTCAAGGCCTGTCGCATCCCGCCCTCATGTCAGAGTGGGTGGAATGCAGCAGGCCTTTAGTGCACGCACATACTAGGGTTGACAACTTTTTCACCGAGAAAAACCCGACACCTGTGGCTCGCCATGCTCCACCCATTCTCCGCCCCTAGTCCCACCCCTGCCCCCAGCCCCACCCACAAAAATTACCGAGGATTCAGTCACACCCCCCCTCAGTGTTGGTTCTCACACCCCCCCTCCCCTCAGTGCTGGTTCACTCACTCACCCCCCCTGCTGACTCACTCACCCCCCTCCCCTGCTGGTTCACTCACCCCCCTCCCCTGCTGGTTCACTCACTCACCCCCCCCTCCCCTGCTGGTTCACTCACCAACCCCCCTGTCACTCACTCACCCCCTCCCCTGCTGGTTCACTCACACCAACCCCCTCCCCTGCTGGTTCACTCACACCACCCCCCCTCCACTGCTGGTTCACTCACCCACCCCCCTGTCACTTACTCACCCCTCCTGCTGGGTCACTCACTCACCCCCCCCTCCCCTGCTGGTTCACTCACACCAACCCCCCCCCCTCCACTGCTGGTTCACTCACACCACCACCACCATCCCCCTTGCTGGTTCACTCACACCATCACCCCCCCTCCCCTGCTGGTTCACTCACACCACCCCCCCCCCTTGCTGGTTCACTCACACCACCACCCCCCCCCCCCTTGCTGGTTCACTCACACCACCCCCCCCCCTTGCTGGTTCACTCACACCATCATCACCCCCCCCCCCCTGCCCAAGCCGCTGCTTCTGCTTTGTACAGAGCAGCGGCTGCAATACACTTACTTTGAAAAGTAAAGACAAACTGTGTAAGGAGACCTCCGGTCATCGCAGAGCCCGAGGAAGTGATGTCATGGGGGCGGGCTCCTCACAGGTTGTCTTTCCTTTTCAAATTAACTTTATTGCAGCTAAAGTTAATTTGAAAAGGAAAAGACAACCTGTGAGGAGCCCGCCCCCATGACATCACTTCCTCGAGCTCTGCGATGACCGGAGGGCTCCTTACACAGTTTATCTTTAGTTTTCAATGTAAGTGTATTGCAGCCGCTGCTCTGTACAAAGCAGAAGCAGCGGCTGCACTGCTATGGGGAATCGCGTTCGCGCCGCAGACTTCGGCACAAAAGCCGGTTTTTTGCTCTGGCCGCTCCCGATCTTGTGGCCAGAGCAAAAAACCGGCTTTTCAATGGCCGGTTTTACATCTGTGCCGGCAGCCGGCCTGGCCATGGAAAAACCGGCCAGGCCGGCTGAAAACCGGCCGGTTGGCAACCCTAGCACATACAGATGGATCACTGCTGACAGTGGCTTTAAAGTACGTCACCAATCTAGTCTTTGAGACACTGTACTGCTGCCCACCACCAAGTCAGGGTGCTGGGGGCAGCAGCAGCAGCAATAGTGGCAGAGGGAATGAGAGGGAAGATGCTAGACGGAGGTGGGCTGGGGCAAGGGTGCATGGCTGATGATTCGCCTTGGGCTGGCCCTGCAGTTCCTGCATGGATTAGCATGCACTGTTACCAAACAGCAGTGACACTTAGCACACGATAATTCACCCACTAAGACACATGATGGCAGAAAAAGACCACATGGCCTATCTAGTCTGCCCTTCCATATCAACTACAACAGTCTCCTTTTTTCCTTTAGAGCTCCTCTGTGTTTGTCCCATGCTTTCTTGAATTCAGATACTGTCCTCGTCTCTACTACCTCCACTGGGAGACTAATCCACGCATCTACCATTTTTTCTGTAAAGAAAGTGATTGTTGTCGAAGGGGGTGGGAAATGGTTGGAGAATGAGTGGGTTATAGGTGTGGACAGTGCCCTGGGCAATTTACATAACCCTCCATTGTCTCAGGTATAAACTTAGGGCCCGATATTCAACAGCTCACTAGTCTCGCTAAAGCGGCTAGCCACCACTGCTGAACATTAGACCCAGATATCCAATGCTGCGGCAATATCCGGGTCCCAGCATTGAATATCTGGCTTGCACGGATAGTGATGAACTTAACCGGGCAGTGGTAATATTCAGCTGCTGCCCAGTTGGCTTCAGCAGCAAAACGTTAGGCCAGCCTTTGCTACGCTTGACTTTCACCGCTTTGTGATAACCGGGCAGTAGTTCAATATTGCCAGTGCCTCATTATCGCTGGGTGTTGCCCCTGCCCCGCGCCCAGAACCCTGATGCTGAGCGGTTAGCATGGGGGAGTGCAGTGGTGGCACCCGTGGATATTCAGCGGCACTGACCATCCTAGTGCTGCTGAATATCCCGAACAAGAGGTTTGCTAACTGTGCTAATCCCTTTGAATATTGGGCCCTCCACGAGCTAAGAAAAATACCTACTGTATCTGAATGTAACTCACCTTGAGCTACTCCTGAAAAAGGCATGAGCTAAGCCAAAATCCCTTCTGCTTCCCTTGCATGACAAGTTATTGTCACCACTGCAGCTAGTTCTGATGCCCTTACCACCTTCTCAAAAGGGGGCAGTAAATGCATCGATGCTAATGGCGATCCATTACCACAGCTGGTCAGCTACTGAAAACCCCACACACCCATAAAGCAAACTACCACCCTAGATACCCCCAATATCCATAAAAAAGACCCTCGGACATCCCTCCACACTCTTACCAGAGGTTCCCTGATGGCTAGTAGGGGACAGGAGTGATTCTTGGACATTCTTGCCCTGTTGGCATCTTGGATTCAAAATAGCACATTTGACCCCTACTGGCAGTCTTGTGGAACTATCACTAAGGGTCAAGCTGCCTTATTTTGCACATTGACTCCTAGTAGAAATACCATGAGACTACCACTAGGGGTCAAAGGTGCCATTTTAAACCCAAACCACCAACAGGTCAGGCTCATCACTCTTCTCCCCAACTAACCACCAGAGAATCCCTTGACAGAACAGGGGGATATCGGGGGGGGGGGGGGGTTCTTTATGGCTTTCAGGGGGTTGTTGGTGGGATCTTCTTTATAAATATTGAGGGTGTTGGGGCCCTTAGTTCATTGATGGTCGTGCAAATGCAATTGTGCTATGGACAATATACTTGCGAATTGCGATGAGTAAAGGTCTGCCATGTGCGGTAACTGCATGGACAGATGCTGGGCACACCCCCAAGAGTTAGTGCACAGGCAACATAGGCATCACTTTTTGAAGATGCTCTATGCAGAAGAAGAGGCAGCTCCGTCTGGCTCTAGGATCATTTTCTGCAACTTGCTCTTTACAGCAATACGCTGTTGATCTGATATTTAGGCATCAAATGCTCACTAATTTTTATTTTCATTAGAAGAATCTAAATGCCTCATGTAAGGTGTCATTTGAAACAGCTACAGTATATAATTGAACAAGGTTGTTTTGTGTCATTTACAATATCATTTGATTTCTTTCAACTGTAATGTACTTGATATTGAACACTAAGTATTACTTAACCTTTTTCAATTATAGCTATGTAAATTGCATATGTAATCTGACAGCTGTAGCAAGTCATGTAATTGATCTTCTCTTAATTGCAATTTTTTTCTGGTTGCTAAATAACAGAACTGCACTCTGTGATAATTACATATATGTAATGATCACTTTGTAAATTTTTATTAATAAAGTTTACTTCGTTAAAAAATGATGAATTTTCTGAAGGAATTTACTTCACCAGGGCAAATGGCTGTCTCTAAGTCTTTGACTCTGGGGCCAGCTCATGTAAATCACAATGCAATCATCCTCTACAGCTGCAGTTAACAACCATCCGATGAGTAATTACACAACACCATTAATCATATTTGATGGCAACAAAGAACAAAACACCAGATCTGCAAGAATTTTCCTACACGGGGAGTAGCTAGGC
Organism: Ichthyophis bannanicus; assembly: GCA_033557465.1. Classification (NCBI taxonomy): domain Eukaryota; kingdom Metazoa; phylum Chordata; class Amphibia; order Gymnophiona; family Ichthyophiidae; genus Ichthyophis; species Ichthyophis bannanicus. The sequence goes on from CM066036.1 coordinate 703,158,858, forward strand.
TCATTGTGAGCTTTCCAATATGATACCTATGACTATCACGAGACAGGCCTTGAACTGTCCAGTGATATAGAGCACGAGGGTGCCAAAGACAAGATCCAACTGAGTATATTGTCACTGCTCAAGGAATGTAGTCCAAAAAAAGTCATCAGTGAAATATCACGCTATCAAGCTACTCTTACATTTTTTGTCGGGTCCATCAGACTGGAGCTAGAGGGAGAGAAACTCTCTGCTCTGTGTCCGGAGAACCCTTTTTCTGAGAAAATTCAAGTAGTGTGATGTCTAAAACATCTAACTAAAAACAAGGTAGTGTAAACAAACACTTATCGCAATCCTCGGCGAAATTCGCACTTCATCATGATGTTGGGTAAGATGCTGCACACACGACATGCATGTTTCGGGACCCCGATGGGACCCTGTCTCAAGTGTTTTCCCGCTCAATTTTCCAATCCATATCTGGCAGATTAAAGTCCCCCAGTATCATCACCTCTCCCTTTCATAATACCATTACAATATTATTGATCAGGTCTCTGTCCATTTCCTCCATTTGAGTTGGAGATCTGTAGACCACACCAGTGTGGATGGTAGTGCCATCTCCTCTTTCCAAACTTATTGGGATTCTATTGGGAAGTAAGAATATCCCTAGCCTGACACCTTTAATGTTGTTTCCCAACCTTCCAGAGGACACTTGCTTATGTGGGGTGATGAAATGAGGAAAAAGGGATTATATGAAGTGGGACAATTACTTAATGGAGGGATCCTCAAGGACTCTACCACCCTGCAGGGGTCATTTTAAAAGTCTTAGTCATGATTGGGACATCCCTGGAGCCATTTCACATTGCAGGGGTGTCCAGGTAGGCAGGGGGCATGAAAGAGATATGTCTGGGGAGGTGCAATGTACTTAGACATCCCCACTCTATTTCAGAAATGTCAGGGATGTATGTGACCCTGTCAGCCTTTAGACCTGCTCCAGGCATGAATAAGCATCAGGAAAGTGCTTGATTTAGCCCTAAAACATCCAGAGTGTGTAGAGAGAGAGTTAAATGACTAGCATTAGTCACAAGGAGCAGTACTGGGGTCTAACCTCTGGCCACAATCCGCTACTCTAACCGTTAGGCTGTTAGATGTCCCTGTTCTGAAATGCTATTCTGGGGATGTCTATGTAGTTGTCCCCATAGACATCCATATTGGGCTCATCCACATTTGTGAAACTGCCTGAACTTACATGTGCCTGCTTTTTTTCAGATGTTCTGGCTTGGGTGTCCGAGATTGCACTTGGACGTCCTTTGTAAAATGTGCCTTTATGTGAACTGCATAATATACCTGAGTCTGTACGTCAGGTGCCTCCTCTGACCCTTTTCAAATCCAGGCTGAAAACTCATCTCTTCGCTGCCTCTTTCGGATCTTGATTCACCTGATCTACTTTGTGTTTCCTTACCATTCCCCCTAGATATGTCCCATGTCTACAACTACTGTGTTGTCTGTCTTGACTAGATTGTAAGCTCTGATGAGCAGAGAACATCTTTTACATGTGTCTGTGCAGCACTGCGTACATCTTGTAACGCTATACAAATATTCAATAGTGGTAGTAGTAGTAGTAGAGCTTTCAATATCTACCTCTAAATTAAATACATTTTGGTTAAGGCACTTCTCAAAACAACTTTAGGCTAGGCACCTACCCCATTCGAGACTCTCTTGAGATTAGGTGAAGGACAGAAGGACTTACTTTCCATACTGTACAACCTCTTAGAGAAAATTACTGAGATACCTAAAGTCATGGGAGGCTGATTTGCAGGAAAGCTTGGAGGTGAAGGCTTGGTGAACCATCATTATGCTTACCAATCATATCTCCATTTCAGCTAACTTAGTAGAAAATGGTTTTAAATTGTTGTGACCCCACAACACCTCCATAGGATCTTCCCCCATGGTTAGCAATTTTTTCTGGACAGAATGTAGTCAACTGGGCAGATGTACAATGATATTTTTCATGACATCAATGAAATGGTACTGCCCTTTTAACCTAAAAAAATTATAACAAGCATTACTTGATGGAACTGAGATGGGGGTATCACAATTGTTAAAGTCTGATGTGAAGTAGTCCAACAATGGAGGGTGTCTGCACTTCCTTGAAAGTCGGCAGTTATTCAAAGATCATGGAATGTTTTCTTCTTGCGTAAATTAACAGCTATTCAGCATGACCCCCTGTGTAGTGTTGCCTCCTCCCCCGCCTAGGCGGTTGCCTATAGCGGGGAGGGGGCTGCTGCACTTTCAATGTCCCTTTTATATGGGCTCCCAGGGCAAAGGCTCCTGGGAGTTGTAGTTACTTGAGTACTTAGTTGTAGTTGTAATAAATGATTAGGCCGAGGTTTGAAAGCAACACAGGAAATTTTTATTTTTGCCTCCTTTGTTTTAAGGAACTTCCAAAGAAGCTTGGACCAACATACAATAAGAAACTTTTGCCACAAGAAATTAACTTCTGTATAAACTTTCCCACAATTACCAATTGCCTTTGCTTTTCTCAACAAGGCAATGGTTTCTTCTTTCAAAAACAAAGATATCACTTTATAGTCCTTTGCTGCAATTGCCTTTGCCTCACTCAGCCAGATAATTCTTTCCTCCTTCCACAGAAATGTTACTTTACAGTCCTTTACTGCAATTGGCTAGCAAACGAGGGCTTTCAGGCAGCAATACTGATACAATGAGCTTTCTTCTTTACTTTAGTTTATGCAGGTTTAATTAGTTGCTTTAGAGACATTTAGAATTCAACCTTAAAGGTCTCATGTATTTAAAACATAGCAGCAACTCTAATTAAAACTTTCTTAGCCTCTTCACAGCACACATTCAAATACCATATGGCTGGGATTCCTTCAAGCTTATAGTTCACAGGTTTCTCACTCTACTCTTCTGGATAAAGCACAATCCATGTCACAATCAGATAGATCCGATTCAATATTACAATCTTCTATTTCCATGAACTCACATTCAGGGCAGTCAGGGTCTGCAGCTTCCTGACTAGAAACGGCTGGAGACAGCGTGGGCCTGACTTCCTCAAGCAACTTAACAAGCTGTTCCCACCGAGACCTCTCTCTTGACTTAGGGCTGTTATCAGGGCAGGGGAGATCTTTATCTCGTAGCAAGCTGTTTAAAAGTTTCAAAGAATTCAGGTTCTCTCTATCAACAGGTTTCCTTACCAGCTTTCCCCGAGGTGAGACTCTTGGGCTCAGTGTTTCCTGGAAAGTCCCTGTAACTGAGTCATATACAGCACTCTCTCCTGGCTTAAACCTCCTGCTTCCTGTACCCACTGCAGACTTTCTACAGCACAGGCTCCGGTCCAAACTCTGGTGCTGGCTATGGGGAGACTCTTCCCTCAAGCTGTTGTCTGAATACCTTTCCCTGGATTCTCTGCTCACATCCTTACTTGCAGTTTCTTTCAGGATTCCTTCCACCACTGTTTCACTGCTACTTTCTCGGCTGTGCTTGCTCCTGCATGCATTAGCCCTTCCGTCTCTGCCTCGGTTCCTGCTTCCGTTTCTCTTCCTCCTATCGAGCTCCACCCTCCCTGTTCTCTGGGGCTTAAATGAGTGGGGCTGGCCTGTTTCCTTCCACCTCGCCCCCAGCACTCTCTCATTGCCTTCCTCTGTTGCTATGGAGCTGGGGCGTGGCCTTAGGACAGCAGCTTTAGACAGGTTTTTTTCTTTCCTAGCTGGACTTTTAAAGTGGCAGTTCCCTGCACTTTCTTTCTGCCTGGAGGAAACTGCTAGTGTTTTCCCTATTTCCCTAGGCTCTGGGGTAGCTTCGTCACCACAGTAGATATGTAAGAGACCGGGCTCTGTTTATAACCTGGACCACACAAAGTGGAATCTCATAAGGTCCTTGGAGGATTAAAAAGTAGGCATCAAAAGGGGCTTGCTATTTGGTCACTTGGAGTTTGATTTATAATCATGTGACAAGTATGTGAGCAGACCAATGCATGTCCACTGCTTCTCCCAAGTGGATATGACATTAAGCAAGTCTATGATGGGGGGTGCTCTAGGGGATTACTGCTCCCTTCCGAAGGTTTTTCTATAAATAACATATGCCTGTATGTAAGGATTTGTAGCCCCAAGGTTTGTTCTGTTGTTTCTTGTTATATTTGTTAAAATGGATAAAAATATAGTAAAAAAAAAAAAGAAGAATTTTCCAAGGCTGCCTGAGCAGCTTTTGCTTTCCCAGTTTTCCATAATGATGCTCATATTGTCGCAAAGCCATCAAGCTATTCGAAGAGTTTGGCCAATGGCTCTGGCCTACAGTGCTCCCAAACAAATGTTATCAGAGTAATTCTTAAAATAGCTGTTTAAAAATACTACAATGGATTGGGAAAGGAATAAAACAGAATGAGACGAGACTTACCAGCCCCTCGTCTGACACTTGCAAAACTGACCCTACTCGAGACCCACATTCCCTGCCCCTAAACATCAGACCAAATGAGACAGTATTATCACATGTTGAGTGCATAAGTAGAAACAGGGCTGGAAATACAGTAGGATGGCGTAAATAGGTTGTTGTCCTGGATGCCATCTTTTTAAGGGCACTTCCAGCACAAATTTAGGGGTAGGGAATGCCACACTGTGCCATGCCTGGGCACAACAACAGTAAGTTTTATTACTGAGTGAAAAAGTAAAGTACATCTGAAATTGTGTTTTTCCTGGTGTATCCACTGAATTCTGCCCTGTCTTTTTTGTGAAATCTGTGATCACAACTGAAGCGTTTCTGTGATTCAAATATGCTTCAAACTCACAATATGCTGAACATAACCAGTATTCTTGTAGAACTTATTTTTTGTACTATTTATTTTCCCATCAGCAGAGCTGTCCAAGAGTATCTGCCACCAAGGCAAACCTTAAGTTACATGCTCCCCCCTCCCCTCCAACAATGGCTCAAGGTCCTCCCCCACCATTAATCTAGTATTTCCTTTTCTCTTCCCTAACTTCCTCCTCAGTAATTCAATATCTCCCCTTCCTTTCCCCCCCAAGCTGTCCAGCATCACCTCTTACTTATTTTATTTATTTACATTCTCTTATATACTGCGCTATTCTGCATCAGTGCAGTTTACATTGAACAAACTGAAATTACATTGAACAGGGCATTATAACTTGGAGATAGCTATTTTACAGGAAACATGGGCTATGGAGGGTTAAGTGGCTTGCCCAAGACCACAAGGAGCACCTGGGGGACTAGAAACCCCAGTCCTTCCGGCCCAAGGTTGCTGTCCTCTAGTGGGATTTGAATCCCCGACCTTCCGGCCTGAAGTACCTTGCCCCAACCACTAGGACACTCCTCCACTCCACTTATCTCCCCTCAAGATGTCCAGCATCAACTCTTCCTTTACCTCCCTCCAAGATGTACTGTACATCATCTCCTTTTCCTTTACTTCCCCTCCCCAAGGTGTCCAACATCTCCCCTTTCCTTCCCTACTCTCCCCCAAGATGTCCAATATCTCCACTTCCCTTCCTACCCCCATCTCCTCTTCCCTGTCCCCTCACCCAAACCTTTGGTAAGACTGTGGAAGAACAAGGTGCTGTCAGTGTGGTGGCAGGCCTTCCACTACTGCCTGAGCACTCCTGGCCTGCTGGCCTTGCTTCCTGTGGAAGGGGATGGGCGCAGGAGGCCTCACGTCCATGTATGTGTGTGGGTGCTCAAAGGCCTGTTGCCATGCTGCTGCTGCACAAGGGCCATGGTGCTGCCCCCCCCCCCCCCAGAGACTGTTGTCTTAGGCAAACACCTAGTCTACCTACTGGACAGGCTGGTCCTGCCCATGAGCCCTCCACTATCAAAACTGCCACTTTCTGTCCAACTGATAAACTGTGCACTAACACTCCTGTGAGTTCCCCTTCCATGAAAGGACACCGCTTAGTAGGTGGAAACCTTGACTGGACAACCTTGAGGAAGTAAAGGCATAATGTGCATTCTCAGGATTTTTTCTCTTTTGCCTTTCAATGCACCTCCTTCAAATCTGCATTTACTTGGCTTCTGGTGATTGAGAAAGCATATAGCTCCACCAGGATCTAATGAAGCCCTTTGCCAACCATCAGTATGGGGATTGTGGACATCAGCTTTGTAATGTTGGCAAGTCTTGGGTCTCCTCACAGAAACAATGATAATTGCTAGCCCCGTGAGCTAGGACCTAATTCCCTTCTATGCTGTATCCATAGGAAGAGATGTTGATGAAATAGGGCCTATGAGGACATTTTTGAAAGCAGATGGGGTGGTCACGTATCTGCATGCTCCTAATAGAGTTTCCTTTTTGAAAATGAAGGGCAGCAGGCATCACAGATTTATTTATTTAATCAGTTTTCTATACTGCCTTATCCTTCAATCAAAGCAGTTTACATTATGTAATTACAAACAGGTACTGGATATATTTCCTTCTCCCCAAAGGGCTCACAATCTATGTGTACCTGAGGCAACAGAGGGTTAAGTGGCTTGCCCAAGGTGTGCCTATAGGACTAGAAATCCCAGTCCCTCTGGCTGAGATTGCTGTCTCCAGGTGGGACTTGAACCCCTGGCCCTCTGGCCTGAGATACTGTGTCCTAACCTAATACCATTAGGCCACTCCTCCTGTATTTGCTTCCCACAAGTCCAAAGTAGATAGGAAGGTATCCCTAAGAATTTCAGTTTTCAAACAGACAATGCAACCATGATAATTGTTAGTAATGCTGCTGAAAATTGTCTTCTCTAAAATAAAATGAAACTGCAGAGAGACCATTCTGACCTCCGGAACTGAAGCATGCCATAGCTTTCTGTTTTGATACAAGGCCAGAGACTTATCGCCCCCCCCCCCCCCAATATGTATTTATTTGGCCATATTTATATACCGCCTTTCGCCGGGTCAAAGGGGTACATAATCTGTGGGCCAATTTGTGCATACCAAAGAGTAGGCATAAATGTGTGTGTGCACTTTTCATAATAACATAGTATATGACGGCAGATAAAGACCAGTATGGTCCATCTAGTCTGCCCAGCAAGGCGGCAAGAGTAGATGCACCTGCCTCTCCGTGCAGGTCACCTCTCCCCATTCCTTGCTTAGGGGTGTACCCACCGCTCCGTGTAGGTCACCCCTATTTGTTCAGATATAAGAGATAGTTATGTTTATTTTGATTTTATCCTGTTGCTATAAAGGGATCCACTATGTCTATTCCATGCCATTTTGAATTCTGTCACTGTATTTGCCCCACTACTTCCATCGGGAGGGCATTCCAAGCATCCACCACCCTTTCAGTGAAAAGGTATTTCCTAGAACATAAGAACATAAGATATGCCATACTGGGTCAGACCAAGGTCCATCAAACCCAGTATCCTGTTTCCAACAGTGGCCAATCTAGGTCATACATTCCTGACATTGCCTTTCAGTTTGCCACCTTGCAGCTTCATGTTATGCCCTCTAGTTTTACAGCTTCCCTGTCTTTGGAAGGGGTTTGTTTGTTCATTAATACTCTTTAAGTATTTAAAGGTCTGAATCATATCACCTCTGTCCCTCCTCTCCTCCAGTATATACATATTTAGGTCTTCAAGTCTCTTCTCATAAGTCTTCTGACGCAGGCTCCAAATCATTTTGGTCGCCTTCCTCTAAACCGTTTCCAATCTTTTTATATCCTTTGCGAGATATGGTCTCCAAAACTGAACACAATATTCCAAGTGAGGCCTCACCAGCGACTTGTACATTGGCATTAGTACCTCTTCCTTTCTGCTGGTAATTCCTCTTTGTATGCAAGCAAGCATCTTTCTGACTTTTGCCACCGCCTTGTCACACTGTTTCGCCACCTTGAGATCCTGAGAAACAATTACTCCTAGGTTCTTCTCCTGGTCTGTGCACACCAGCCTCTCGCCCCCTATCGCATACAATTTCCTTGGATTTTTGCTTCCAAAGTGCATGACACTGCACTTCTTCACATTAAATCTTAAGTGCCAAGCATTAAACCATTCTTCCAGCTTTTGTAGATCTTTCCTCATGTTATCCACTTCCTCAGGGGAGTTCACTCTGTTGCAAATTTTCGTGTCATCTGCAGAAAGACAGACTTTTCCATTCAGTCCTTCAGCAATATCGCCCACAAATACATTGGAACAGTACCGGTCCCAGGACCGAACACTGGGGCACACCGCTAATCACCTTCCTTTCATCCAAGTGAGTTCCATTTACCATCACCTTCTGTTATTTTTCTGTCAACCAATTTCTGATCCAGTTCACCACCTTGGGACCCATCCCCAAACTACTGAGTTTATTGATAAGCCTCCTATGAGGAACAGCATCAAAGGCTTTGCTGAAATCTAGATAGATCACATCCATCGCATGTCCCTGATCTAGTTCTCTGGTCACCCAGTCAAAGATCGTCCTTTGGTAAAACCATGTTGCCTCGGATCATGCAACCTGTTGGTTTGGAGAAAGTCCACTATTCGCTCTTTCAGGAGCACCTCCAATTCTTTTCCCGCCACCGAGGTAAGACTTACTGGCCTGTAGTTTGTCACTTCTTCTCTATTACCACTTTTATGAAGAGGTACCACATCAGCCTTTCTCAGGTCTGTGGAACTTCTCCTGTCTCCAAGAATCTATTAAAAATAACCTTTAACGGCCCTACAAGAACCTCTCTGAGTTCTTTCAGTATCGGGGGATGTATCCCATCCGGTCCCATGGCGTTGTCCACTTTCAGTTTTGCAAGCTGTTCTAACACATCATCTTTTGTGAATGGTGTGGTATCTACTCCATTCCCATTTGTATATTTGTCAATCACAGGTGGTCCTTCTCCAGGATTTTCTTTAGTAAAGACAGAGCAGAAGTATTTGTTTAGCATTTTCGCTTTTTCAATGTCACTTTCCACAAATCCATTCCTATCACTTTTGAGTCCTGCAGTTCCACCTCTGATTTTCCTCCTCTCCCGAATATACCTGAAAAATGTTTTGTCACCACACTTCACATCTTTAGCCATCTTTTTTTGATTTTGCTATCCTTATTTCTCTTTTTATCTCTATTAGTTTGATCCTGTATTCTTTTCTGTGTTTCTCTGTTTGTCAACTTCTAAATTTTGTGTAAGTTGTGTTTTTTACCTTTCATTTGTGCAGCCACTTCTTTGGAGAAACAAATAGGTTTCCTTTTCCTCTTGTTTTTATTTACTTTCCTTACATATGTATCTGTTGCCCCTTTTATTGCCTCCTTTAGTTTAGCCCATTGCAATTCCACTTCCCTTATCCCCTCCCACCCTGCCAACTCCTCCTTCAGGTACTTGGCTATTTTACTGAAATCAGTGTTTTTGAAGTCTAGGGGGCATGTTTACAAAGCCGCGGTAGTGGTTCGCGATCGCGATCGCAGCCGCGGCCCCATTGAAATCAATGGGGCCGCGTCTCCAATTACGATCGCAAACCGCTACCGCGGCTTTGTAAACAAGCCCCTAGGTCTTTGAGCTTGCTGTGATTGAACTCCACCTTGGCTTTTATCTCAAACTACACTGTGTGATGATCGCTGCTGCTTACATGGGCACCCGCCCGGATATTCAACATGCTATCTCGGTTGGTGAACAGTAAATCCAGCATCGAGCTTTCACTGGTTGGTTCCATCACCATTTATCTAAGTAATGCATCTTGGAAGGCATCCACAATTATTTTACTTCTTTCCAGATTTGCAAAAGGAATACTCCAATCCACATCAGGTAGATTAAAGTTACCAATATGATACGCCCCCCTTCATAGTTATCTTTGCAATATCAATAATCAATTCACTATCCATTTCTTCAGTTAAGAGTTGGAGGCTTGTAGACTACACCAGTATGGATGACAGTGCCATCTCCTCTTTCCAACACAATCCACAGCGATTCTTCTTTTCCCCATGTCTCCTGCATTTCAGCAACTTTAATATTGCTTTTGACATATAGGACTACTCCTCCTCCTTTTCTACTCTCTCTATCTCTTCTAAATAGATTATAGCCAGCTATGGCATTCATGCGACTCGTTAAACCATGTTTCTGTAATAGCCACACTGTCCAAGTCCATTTCCACCATTAGGGCTTCCAGGTCAGGAACTTTGCTGGTTAGGCTTCAAGCATTTGTGCTCATTGCTTTCCAGCATTTTTTGACTGACTTGCCTGTATTTTGCATGGATTTTGTTCTACACGCCTCTTCCCTCTTGCCACTGATGTGTGATTTAAAAGTGTGGCTGTTTCCAATGTTATTATGCTTTTGCAGCGAGTGACGTCCTGAACTTGTTCTTCTCCATCTGTCACCCCCTTTTTCTAGTTTAAATGCCTGTCCACATACTGCCTGAATTTTTCACTTAGGATCCTTTTCCCTGCGACAGAGAGATGTAGTCCATCAGCACAGTTTAGTCTCTTGTTGATCCATCTGCTTCCCCAGTCGCCTATATATCTAAATCCTTCTTGTTTGCACCAGGTTTGGAGCCATGTATTAAAGTTGTTTATGCGATGCAGCCTTTCTGCCCCCTTACCAAGAACAGGTAGAACTTCTGAGAATGCTACAGTGTTAACAATGGGCTTGAGTTTCTCTCCCAGAGTTTAGAAGCCCTTTTGAACTGCAGAGGTACTGTTTCTAGCCAGGTCATTTGTGTCCAAGTGGATGACAACATCAGTTTTGGAGTGCTCACTTTCTGCACTAACTATACCAACTATTTGGTTCATATTCCTGCTGGCTGAAGAGCCTAGGAGGCATTTGACCATCTTCTCTCCTTTGAACTGTGTTCCCAAAGTGGTGCCTCTGATGATGGAATCACCAAGTAGTAGTAATTTTCTGTTTTGTGATTTTTTTCTTCATATTTGGTGCATTATCAGTAGATTTGGCATTGATTCTCTCATTTAAGGGCACTTCAGTTTCCACTGATTGAGCACCCTCATTATCCAAGGCAGAGAAGGCATTATGCAGGGATATCTCTTAATGTATAGGGTGTCTCTGCGTTACAGGTTGCAACCTACCAGAGCTCACTGTGATCCATTTGTTCCTGGGCTGTTTGATTCTTTGTGGGAGCAGTGGTGAATTTTGTTCAGTTTGTACCCTAGAAGAGGTGTGTTTCATTGCAGCTAATTCTTCCCTTAGTAGAGTCAATTCTTTTCATGGGGTCATTTTCAAAGTAAAAGTATGCACGTGGTTTCTCTTTGAAAATTGAATAGCATGTATATACCTGCCACACAAGTTAGGTGGCCTGTTATAAAATTACCCTGTCTGTGTCATAGACATGGCCACAAAAATGCCTTCTTTTACTTGCAGCTAAGCTGCTGTGTGCTGAGTTACCTACCCATTCTCTCAGATCAGTGGCAACACATTGCACAAGGCAATATCTTTGCATGCTGTTGGAAATCTGTGCCCTCTCCCAAAACTCTAAATCCAGCACACAATCCTTGCTGAGAAGGAAATGGATGTTTCACTTAGGCTCGCTTCTGTCTTAGTACCTAGATGTCCATTAAATGTAATTGTTCACTTGTCTGTCTGACATATCTCAAAGCTGTGCTTGCATTCCATTCCAGACTTGTTTGAACCTTTCTCCTCCCAAAACCCTGATCAAATGTGCACACTCTGTTGCATACTAATTGCAAATTAAGCTTTTCCTATGCATTAATTAATTAATTAATGTTTTTTTTAATGTATTCTTTTATCCATAAATCCCCTCACTTAGTTTGCAGCTGTGAGGGCTTGTGTGCATCAGTGATGCTGAGGGCTAAGCTATTGGTAGTTTAACTACTGACAGGGTCTCCCAAGATGGACAGGTCTCAGCTGAGGTGCCAGACCAAGACAAACCACCCATCTGGGCAGCAGCAGAATGGGACAATGTTGGCGGTGGAGGATCACATTATGTGACAATGGCAACAACACCAAACTTAAACTGCGTGGAAGAAAGGCCTGGCAGTCTACTTCCTATCTTGCACAAAACCCAATGGATAGTCACAACAAAACAAATTGCACTATAGTGCTGGAAGATGAGACCCCCCGAGTCGGAAGGCAATCAACTGGCTCCTGGGGAGGAGCTGAAGACTTTTCAGAGTAAAGTCAGCATTTATGATGTGGTTGGATCAAAGCCCTAGGGACATCTGACTGTTGATGTAGCTGCACATGAAATGAGAGTCAGAAGCTGCAAAATGTCTTATATATTGGTACATGGAACGTACGAAGCATAAACCAAGGGAAGTTGGAGGTGGTCAAGAATGAAATGGAACATGCACAACTTGATCTGTTGGGTGCCAGCGAACTGAAATGGACTGGCATCGGGCATTTTGCATCACATGATCACATGGTCTACTATGCTGGAAATGAAAGACAAAGAAAAAATGGTGTTGCATTTATAATTAAAAAGAAACTTGCAAGAACTGTACTGAAATACATTGCAGTCCTTGAATGCTTAACACAATTATAATTCAAGCATATGCCCCAACAACAGCTGCAGAAGAGGATGAAATTGATGAGTTCTATGAATAAGTACAAGCTGAAATTGACAGAACATGCAAACAGGATATCCTGATAGTCATGGGTGACTGAAACGAAAAAGTTGGCAACAAAGTAAAAGGCAAAATGGTTGGAAAATATGGACTTGGCAACAGAAATGAAGCTGGAGAAAGACTGATAGAATTCTCAAACACCTTCTTCCAGCAACACAAGCAGCAACTGTACACATGGATTTCACCCAATGGATTGTACAAAAATCAAATTGACTACATCTGTGGAAGATAATGATGGAAAAGATCTATAACATCAACAAAGAGGGCATTGAGTCACAAAGGATTAAAGTTTTGCAGGAAACAAAATTTTTTGTAGAATCTCTATGGATTGAAATTCCAAGTAAAAAGGGGAAGGCAATGGCAGTGGGGTTGTACTATCGACCACCTGGCCAGAATGAACAAATGGATGATGAAATGCTCAAAGAAATCAGGGAAGCTAACAAAAGTTACAGAACAGTAATAATAATGTGTGATTTCAATTACCCCGGTATTGACTGGGTCAGTGTCACGGCAGGACATGATAGGGAGATAAAGTTTTTAGATGAAATAAATGACTGCTTCTTGGAGCAGCTGGTTCATGAACCAACCAGAGGGGAAGTCATTTTGGACTTAGTCCTTAGTGGAACACCAGATCTCGTGCAAGAGATAAGGGTGTTGGGGCCACTTGGCAATAGTGATCATAGCATGAATGTGTTTGATTTAATTAAAGGAGGAGGGATGATAAGGAAATCCACAGTACTACCTTTTAACTTTCAAAAGGGAGACTATGATAAAATGAGGAAAATAGTTAAGAAAAAACTAAAAGGAGCAGTTGCAAAGGTCAAAGACTTACATTAAGCTTGGGTTTTGTTTAAAAACACTATCTTGGAAGCCCAGACCAGCTGTATTCCACACTTTAAGAAAAGTGGAAGGAAGTCCAAAAAACTGCCAGCATGGTTTAAAGGTGAGGTCAGAGAGGCTGTTGTTGCCAAAAAAGCATCTTTCAGGAAATGGAAAAAAGAGCCAAATGCCGAAAACGGGAAACAGCACAAGCACTGGCAAGTTAAATGCAAGGCATTGATAAGGCAGGCAAAGAGAGAATTTGAGAAGAAACTTGCTGTGGAAGCAAAAACACATAATAAAGACTTTTTCAAGTACATTCATAGCAAAAAAAACCTGTGAGAGAGTCAGTTGGACCATTAGATGATAGAGGGGTAAAAGGGGCAGTAAGAGGGGACAAGGCTATAGAGGAGAGACTGAATGAATTCTTTGCTACAGTCTTTACTGAGGAAGATATAGGGATGTTACTCATGACTGAAGTGGTATTTAAAGGTGATACTGCAGAGGAATTGAAAGAAATATCGCTACATGGGGAAGATATATTACAACTATTTGATAAACTGAAGAGTAGCAAATCACCTGGACCAGATGGTATACATCCAAGAGTGTTGAAAGAATTGAAATATGAGATTGCAGACCTGCTATTAGTAATCTGTGAACTATCATTAAAATCATCTGTAATACCTGAAGACTGGAGGATCGCCAATGTAACGCCAATTTTTAAAAAGGGTTCTAAGGGTGATCCGGGAAACTACAGACCGGTGAGCCTGACGTCAGTACTGGAAAAAATGGTAGAAACCATTATAAAGAACAAAATTACTTATCATGTAGATAGTCATGGCTTAATGGGAGACAGCCAACATGTCTTTAGACAAGGAAGATCTTGTCTTACTAATCGGTTATGTTTTTTGAAGGTGTGAATAAACAGGTAGACAAAGGTGAGTCGGTTGATATAGTATATCTGGACTTTCAGAAAGCCTTTGACAAGGTCCCTCATCAGATACTTTTGGCAAAACTACAAAGTCATGGGATAGGAGGCAGTGTACTGTTGTGGATCAGGAACTGGTTAAAACCCAAGAGGATTGTGGAAAATTGCAAGAGGATCTTGATAAATTGGAAGACTGGGCATCCAAATGGCAGATGAAATTTAATGTGGACAAGTGCAAAGTTATGCACCTAGGAAAGAACAACCCAAACTATGGTTACATGATGCAAGGTTCCACATTGGGAACCACTACCCAGGAAAAGGATTTAGGCGTCATCGTGGAAAACATGTTGAAACCCTCTGCCCAGTGTGCAGTGGCGGCAAAGAGAGCAAATAAAATGCTATGTATCATAAGGAAAGGAATGGAAAATAAAACAAAGGATATTATAATGCCTCTGTATTGTTCCATGGTACAACCGCACCTTGATTATTGTGTGCAATTCTGGTCACCGTATCTTAAAAAGGATATAGCGTTATTAGAAAAGATGCAGAGAAGAGCCACCAAAATGGTAAAGGGGATGGAAGGATACTCCTATGAAGAGAGGCTAAGAAGGTTGGGGCTTTTCAACCTAGAAAAGAGACGGCTGAGGAGAGATATGATAGAGGTCTATAAATTAATGAATGGAGTGGAACGGGTAAACGTAGATCGATTGTTTACGTCATCAGAATATAAAAAGACTAGGGGACATGAAATGAAGCTACAGGGTAACCTATTTAAGACCAATAAGAGAAAATATTTTTTTACTCAACGTGTAATCAAACTCTGGAATTTGTTACCGGAGGATGTAGTAAAAGCTGTTAGTGTAGCTGGGTTTAAAAAAGGTTTGAACAAGTTCCTGGAGGAAAGGTCCATAAACCATTATTAAAAGGGACCCAGGATATCACTGCTTGACCCAATACAAACATTGAGGAACCTGTGTCTTTTGGGGAGGCTGCTAGGTACTTATGACCTAGATTGGCCACTGTTGGAAACAGGATACTGGGCTTGATGGACCTTGGTCTGACCCAGTATGGCATACCTTATGTTCTTATGTAAAGACAAAACCTGGAGCTGACTGTGGTACAGATCACCAACTACTAGTATGCAAACTTAAGCTAAAGTTGAAAAAGATCAAGCTGCTCATGAATGTAGCAAAATATGACCTTGAGAATATACCACTGGAATTTAAAGACTGCCTGCAAAATCCATTTGCTGCTTTAGATACAAATGACAGAGCTCCAGAAGAGTTATGGGATGACATCAAGAAGGTTATGTTGGAAGAAAGTGAGAAGTCTCTACAAAAGGTGAAAAAGCAAAAACAGTCAAAATGGCTGATCAAAGAAACTCTGAAAATTGCCTAGAAACGCAGAGAAGCTAAAGCCAGAGGAGAAAGAGAGGCAATTGCAGAACTCAACATAGATTTCCAATGTGCAGCAAGACAAGACAAGGAGAAGTACTACAATGATGCATGCAAGGAAATAGAAGCAGAAACTATTAGAGGAAGAACAATATCAGCTTTCCTAAAGCTACAAGAGTTAAAGAAAAAATTCCAGCCTTGAATTGGAATGTTACAAGATGCTCAATGATCTATGTTGAATGATGCTGAGAAGATCAAGAAAAGGTGGAAAGAATATACAGAGTTTTTATATGATAAAGATCAAGTGGACAAACAGCCGTTTCAACCTGTACCTTATGATCCGGAACCATTGGTGATCAAAGAAGAAGTTGAAGCAGCATTGAAAGAACAAAGCACCAGGCATTGATGGCATTCCCATAGAAGTATTATAGCAATCTGATGCAGCTGTTACCATACTTACAAGGCTCTGCAAGGGAATTTGGAAGACAACATCATGGCCAACTGACTGGAAAAGATCTGTGTTTATACCAATACTAAAGAAAGGTGATCCAACTGACTGTGGAAATTATCGCACACTCTGATCTCACATGCCAGCAAGATTCCACTGAAGATTATTCAACAGACTACAACTATACCTGGAACGAGAACTACCTGAAGTGCAAGCAGGGTTCAGGAAAGGGCGAGGAACGAGAGACATCATTGCGGATATGAGATGGATCCTTGAAAAGACTAAAGAATACCAAAAGGATATCTATTTGTGCTTTATTGACTACAGCAAGGCTTTTGACTGTGTAAACTATGAGAAACTCTGGGCCACATTAAGAAGCACGGGTATACCAGGGCACCCGATAATTCTCTTGCACAACCTTTACATTGATCAAGAAGCAACAGTTCGAATGGAACAAGGAGAAACAGAATGGTTTAAAATCAGCAAAGGTGTACGATAAGGCTGCAAACTTTCCCCCATCTGTTGAATTTATATGCAGAACAAATCATCAGAAAAGCATGATTGTATGAAGACAACAGAGGTGTGAAGATTGGTGGAAGACTCATCAACAACCTTCACTATGCTGATGATACCACATTATTGGCTGAAAGTGAAGACAATCTGAAACATTTGCTTCTCAAGATCAAGGAACATAGTCTTAAAATGGGCCTGCACCTTAATGTAAAGAAGACAAAAATAATGACAAAAATCAATAAGTTCATCATTGATGGAGAAGAAATTGAAATAGTGGACAACTTTAACCTAGTTGGATCAACTATCGATAAAGAAGCAACAGTCAAGAAATCTGATGACGCATTGCTCTTGGCAGAATGACTATGAAGGACCTAGACAAGATTCTCAAGAGCAGAGATGTCTCTCTCCATACAAAGATTTGAGTTGTTCAAGCCATGACATTTCCAATAATGTCATATGGATGCGAAAGATGAACAGTGAAAAAGATAGACAGGAAGAAAATTGATGCCTTTGAATTATGGTGCTGGCGACGAATACTGTGTATACCATGGACTGCCCGAAGAATAAACCAGTCAGTACTAGAGGAGATGAAACCTAAGCTTTCTTTAGAAGCTCAGATGACAAGACTTTGACTTTCATACTTTGGACACATCATACGAAGAGAGAGATCATTAGAGAAAGACATCATGCTTGGCAAGGTAGAAGGTCAATGCAAAAGAGGAAGGCCAGCAATGAGATGGATCAATACAACAGTAGCTACGGGTGCCAGCCTGTCATCAATGAGCTGCCTGACTGAGGATCGAACACAATTTAGAACAGCTATCCAGGGGGTTGACATGAGTCGACACCGACTCAAAGGCACTTAACAACAACAACTTCCAGAAATTAAAGCGATTTACAGAGAACAAGAATGTGCAGTTTACATAGAACAATAACATTGAAACACATTAAGTGAAGTAACATTACATACTGTAGAATTGTTAATAACAGAGAATGAATTAACAGGGAGTGTAGGCATAAATAACTAGGGAGTAATCATGTGTGTTTATTGTACTGATAGTATTTGTATGTGTTAGTTTTGCATCTTGTAAAATGTCCATTTTATCCTTTGCTTTCCTGCCTACTCTTTAGTCATTATGTTTGCAAATTCAGATTCTTGCTGTTTACCCTTAAATAAAGGTACGCGTCTTTCTGTTCATAGGGCCCTACAAGTCATGTGACATGAGTTCTATTCTAGTGAAGGATGAGGAAAGAACCCCTGATCCCTGGCACTTCACTGAGGGCCTACCAAATGATAGCAAACACATTCAGTTATTGAACCAAAATTGTAATACATTTATTCAACTAAAGTTGTAAGCTTAATAAACTTGTAATGGGTAGTGTTAAATTTTAAAATCTTTTTTTCCATTTTAAAGGGCAGTACCTAAGGGACATCCTGTCCCAAGTGACAAAATGTCTGACTCTATTTTATATCCATATTTTATACCTTCGCAAGGCTTTCATGTTTGCTTGATTGGTGTGTCTCATAGCTTTCGAACAATGTGTGATGTTTTCTAGAGAACTTTGAAATGTCACTTTCTCTAACTGGATCAAAGGGGCCTGATATTTAAAAAAAACCCTTTGTTTAAAAATCCTAGCAACATAATCATCTCTTTTGCATGAATGCAATTTTAAGCATTTCTTGTTGCCCTACCAACATGTTTGAGATTTCCTTCAGATATTGAAAAAGTATAATTTTCCCAGTCCTCTGTTAAAATACAATTATAGGGGACATATTCAAATGGTAACGGATTACCAGAACTGCTAACTAGCTAAACCGTGGTCAGTGGGATATTCAGCGGCACTAAGATATTTAGTGCCACTGAGTGTCACCTCCTACCCAATTACCATGCCCTGACACTAACTGGCGTTCTGGGGGCGGAGTGGGGGCAGCACGGGGGTTTAGCTGGGTCAACAACCGTGAACCTCTGGCTGGTTAACCTAACTGGCAATAAATAGGCCAAAAAAAGCTGGTCTAATTTTAGCCGGTTTAGCTATCTGGCCAGCAGCTGAATATCGCTGCTGACTGGATAGCTAAGTGTCTATCTGGACAAATCAGATGTTTAATGCCAATGGTGGATATGGCCTTGACGTTGAATATCTGGGTTTAAGGTGAAGTGGTGACAGCCAGCTGTTTTACATGGGCTGACCGCTGGTGCCGCAAATGCCACCCATAGAATTTAAAAATTTAGAAAACAAAATCTTTTGCTGATTATGGATACTGCAACCAGCACTTATATGAGAATGCTCATTGTACATGTGATATTAGTAACTGCTGGGAACATAGAGTATTCAGAGCCAAATCAGTAGCAACCAGCCCTTATTATCTTAAAGATACTGGGGCATATGGCATTCACTGTGCCTGTGGTGCCCCTTGCAAGAGGGGAGATGAGGGTGACACTGCAACTAGTATTTGCATCTACTTGCCAGAAGAATCTCTCTATATGCAGCTGGGAAGAAAGGTCTATCCGGGGGCAGAATCCTTGCCACCTATCCCTGGGGTGTCCATTTCTGAGTCCGCAACTCTGGATTACCCTCACAGCAGATGTGTCCCCATATGGACAGGGAGCATGCCTAGCCAACATCCATAAACAGGTGACATGGAGCAGACAGGAGAAATGTCTCCACATCAACTTTGTGCAATCAGGTACACCTCATTCCGGGGAAGACACATTCTTTTTCAAATGGACAATCAGGTGCCAGTGTTCTGTGTAAACAAACAAGAGGGATTCGGGCTCCTTCAGCCTATGCTATGAAGGGCGGAAGATCTGGAGCCTCACTTGAAACATACAGGCCAGCCTGCTAGCTGCATACCTGCCCAGTGCCTACAGCCAACTGGGAGGCTCATTCAGGACAAAGTGGAAGTTTATACTGGTAGTTTACTACTGATCCCAGCAACTCTGGTTTACCCACCTTCTCTTATTAGTAGTGGATCAGACAGTCCAATTAGGGACACAGCCTTTCCTTCCAACTCTATAGGAAGACAGCCTGATGCATCCCAACCTCAAAGCCCTCGCCTTCACATCCTGGATGTTGAAGGTCAATTAATTACCTACATCACAGTGTCACATGAAGTACGAGATATCACCTTAGCCTCCAGCAAGAAATTAACTAGAAAAGCGTACCAACTCATTCACAGGGAGAGGAAATAGATATTTAATTGAAGACATTCACAGTATTGCTATGAAAGGGGAGGTGATTTCAATTTTTTGGATATTGATTGGGACATCCGGACTCCTGGTAAAGAATCCAGGATCTTGCAGCTCAGATGTCTGATTTAATATTTGTCACTCCTTCTTCCTTCCTCCCCTTTCGTTCCTGACATAAATTACAGCCAGAAATAACTAAATCCCATTCATAGTTCTCTGTGTACCAAATTCCATGGCTGCCACTAAATTCAAGTCAGCCTCTTCCATTCTGGCCTCTAAATCTGGAATTGTATTTCCCATACTATGATATGGGCATTAGTAGATGTTGTTTTTCATTTTCATTTCTTTTATTTATCTAGGGGCTTTGTTCACCCATCCCTAATGATCCTAGTTTAATGTCCTCCTCGGTAGGTTAGCTGGTCTGTTGCAGAACATACTTCATCCTTCTTCCCTAGGTGGATACCATTTCTGCTCTGCAACTCTTGGAAAATTATCCCATGGTCCAGGAAGTTGAAATGCTTTTAATAGATACATAGAAACATGACGGTAGAAAACGATCTTGTGCCTATCTAGTCTGCCCTTCCATATCAACCACTACAACAGTCCCCTTTTTTCCTTTTGAGATCTTCTGTGTTTGACCCATGCTTCTTTGAATTCAGATACTGTCCTCATCTCTACCACCTATTCCACGCATCTACCACTCTTTCCATAAAGAAATATTTTTGCATATTACTCCTGAGTCTTTCCCCTTTCCCCCTTGTCCTATGTCCCTTCATAGCAGAGCTTGCTTTAAATCGAAAGAGGCTCTTCTGTGCGTTGATGCCATGGAGGTATTTAAATGTCTCTATCATATCACCTCTATTCCATCTTTCCTCTAAAGTATACATATTAAGATCCTTAAGTCTGTCCTCATATGCTTTATAATGAAGACCACTAACCATTTTAGTAGCTACCCTCTGCACCGACTCAGATCTTCTTATATGCTTTTGAAGGTGCAGTCTCCAGAATTGCACAGAATACTCCAAATGAGGTTGCACCAAAGACTTATACAGAGGCACTATCACCTCCTTTTTTCTGCTGACCATTCCTCTCCCTATGTACCCAAGCACTATCTGCTTAAACATGCATTCGTCTCATGGATGCAAGCTTCTCTGCCTTGGCCTTTACCCTTGAGAGAATTATCACCTATGTACCTGTCTGCCTCATCCTGTCTCCTAGAGCCATAGTCACTTTTGATAGGTTCAGGTGGATACCTAACAGTATCATTTGTGCCAAAACGGATAATAGGCAGCACTGGATAATAGAAGCTTTAGCGGGGGTGATAACTTGGGTGACACAATATTTCCCAGCCATATTTCTTCTACAGGGGCTTTGGTAGCTGCTGAAAGAAATGAGAGAAGCCCTCCAAAAGTGGAGGAAGAGCCTAGGTTAGAGCAGCAGGCTGAGACTTGGGAAGCAGGGTTCAAATCCCACTGACGCTACTTGTGACTTTGAGCAAGGCACTTAACCCTCCATTGCCTCAGGTACAAACTTAGACTGTAAGCCCTCTGGGGACAGAAAATTTCCGAATGTAATTTGCCTTGCATTTCTGAGAAAAGGTGTGAGCTATATCTAAACTCACCGTCCAAATGCTCCCAGACATGCAAGATTAATACAAATAAATCTCCAACCAGATAAACCTACAAACAGAATTCCTAACTCAAACACCATCAAAAAATTCATTCTTATAAATGCAAGATCCATACGAAATAAAATATCACTAATAAATGACATAATCACTGATAAAAAGCCTGATATCCTTCTCATCACGGAGACATGGCTCTCACCTACAGACTCAATCCTCCTAAATCAACTTAACACGAACCAGTACGACCTATTCAACTGCCACCGAGAAGCAAAAAGGGGAGGCGGAGCCCTTATCATCACAAAAAAAGAACTCAAATACTCACTAACAAGTATGAATAACATTGACAGTATGGACATCATAAATATAGAGAATAAAACCCTTGCAATATCTCTTATCTACAGACCCCCCTCAGCGGACCACAAAAATCTTACGCCCATCCTAGACCTTGCATGTACAGCTTCGCAGAAAAAACCACTTATCATATTAGGAGACCTAAACCTTCCTTCGCTCAACCAACAACACACTTCCAACTTTATGGATGCCATGAAAGAAATGGGTTACAACCAAATCATACAGACTCCCACTCACATAAAAGGAAATACACTAGACCTTGTATTCATTCCCATACCATTCAATAAACATAAACTCCAATCATCACCCCTTATTACAGAAGTACCATGGTCAGATCACCATTTAATAACCTTCACACTAAACTCACTACCTAACAACAACACTGAAACAACTCCAACACATTATAAATCCCGTTTTGCCCACTTTAACAAAGATACCTTCCTAAATACTGTATTACCCAACTTCACAAATAACTCGACAGAAGTCAACACCTTAATAGACCAATGGAACTCAATAATAAAAGAAGCAGCCACTCCCAAACAAGCTAATCCAAAACAATTCATAAAAAAACAATCAGAAAAATGGTTCAATAAAGACCTTTCTAACCTAAAAAAGCAACTAAGAAAACAAGAAAAACGATGGCGGAAAGATAAAACGAGCGATAATAAAGATCAATACATGAATCTCCTCAACAAATACAAGGACACAATTAATAAATCAAAAAGAGAATACCATACAAAAATGATAAACATGGCAGTCAACCGCCCAAGAGAACTATTCACAATTATAAAAGCACTAACAAAAACCCAAACAACAGAACCAGAACAAACAACAATAAGTGCACAAACCCTTGCAACTCATTTTGCTAATAAACTAAAAAATAATTCATCTAGCACAACCATAACTACGCTCACAGACATAGAAACAAAAAATACATGGACAACCTTCCAAAACATTGATCACAAACACCTGATCAATGTAATATCAATGATCAACACCACTACCTCCCCCCTTGATCCATGCCCCGTATCATGGATAAAGAACACCAAAGCTGATCTTGCTATCCATATACTAAATATAGTGAACCAATCACTATCACAAGGTATCATGCCTGAAGCACTAAAACTTACCTCCTTACGCCCAATAGTAAAAAATAATAAACTCAATCCGAAAGACCCGAACTCCTACAGACCAATAGCCAGCATACCATTTATTGCCAAAATAATAGAAAAAATAATACAGATACAACTACAAGACTTTATTGACACTCATGCTCCACTTGACTCACACCAATTCGGCTTCAGACCATCCCACGGAGTCGAGACCCTACTAATAACACTTATGAACGACCTCATCAAAGGCACTGACTCACACAACCAAGGATACATCCTCATATTCATTGATATAACTGGAGCCTTTGACAATGTACACCACAACATACTCATTAATAGACTCCTAAACCTAGGAATAGGTGGAACAATTCTGCAATGGTTCATATCATATATCACAAACAGATCGATACGCGTTAAATTAGGCCAAACCACCTCAGAGCCCTTCACACAAGGACAAGGTATCCCACAAGGCTCGGCACTATCTGCCCTTCTTTTCAACCTGTATCTTCAACCCATCACAAATATATTTAAAAAATATAAAGTAAACCACTACATATATGCTGACGATATCATGCTCACCCTACCGATAAACACAAATAATCCCACATACCAGAAATTACTAGACTGTATCAGTGAAGCAAATACTTGGTTAGAAAACAATAATCTCAGCATCAACCTAAAAAAAACTGAAGCAATGATAGTATCAAGAAAACCAGACTCTAATCTCCCTGAAACTATAACAATTAACAACACAATAATCCCAGTTAAAAAAGAAGTAAAATACCTAGGCATTATAATAGACCACACACTTAGTATGCTTCCTCATATAAAACAAACAGTGAAAACCATATTCTATAAACTTAGGATCACCCAACACTTAAGACCACTACTTGACACACATGACTTCAGATCTGTCATCAGCACACTTATCACTCCTCATTTCGACTATTGCAATAGCATACTTATTGGCCTCCCTCTTACAAGCACCAACCTACTCCAAAGAGCTCAAAACATCTGTGCTCGAGTAACAGCACAAGCCCGCCTCGCTGACCACATAACTCCCGTATTAGCCGAACTACACTGGCTTCCCATAAATAGTAGAATAACATACAAAATACTCCTAACCACATTTAAAATAACAAACGGCATCTCACCCTCACATTTAACCACTCTGATTCAAGCTCCAAAAGAAATTAGAACCCGCAGACAAAACGCAACCTACTCACTAGAAATAAAAAAATCCATCCGGAAAACAAAGAAGACCACAAGCTCAAGAGCCTTCTCTTATGCAGCCCCCACCCTATGGAATAAACTCCCGCTAGAACTCCGCAAAATAAAAGATCTTCAAACATTTCGGAAAGAACTGAAGACATTTCTATTTAAAGAACACTTCACAAATTTAAATGAATCCTATCCACCCAACACACCACACAACCATAACAATCCTCCTTAACTACAGCTCAACAAGCCTCAACACTCACTACATTTAAGAAACAAAGCTTAATTTAACAAAGAATCAATGTAAATAGCCAAAGCATTACTAGCTAATGTTAAAATGTATATAGTTCTGTAACAATAATCCATGTTAAACTGTATTTAGTTCTGTATTTAGTTCTGTAACAATGTTCCATGTTATCGTTTATCATGTTAACTGTACATAGTTATGAAAAAAAACGATGTTCTATGTAAAACCATGTTCACTAAATGTTACCTGTAAACCGCCTTTGATCTTTGGAAAAAGCGGTATAGAAATAAGCATAAATAAATAAATAAATAAATAAATAATGTCCCTTTCTCTACCTTTTCCTGAGATGTCTTGTAAATTCACTGTGAAATCCAATGCCTCTGTCCTGATTCCTTGTGTGTTCACCTGCTGTATGACTGGAGTATGCAGCAGTTTATCTTATTCATTCAGACTACAAAATGTCTGTATTTCTGAAGTGTATAGTCCTGAGTGTTCCCTTTGAAGAATTACCTCAATCATTTAATAAGATATTACTAATCAAAGCCTCCTGAAATATACTTAATTGTTCTCTTTTCACAAATAACAAAATTTGACCTAATTTGACCCAAAAAAACAAAACTATCTAATCCTGCTTCCAAATAAGTGAGTCAATCTACACAGCTAGATTGAACAATAGGGTGGGTGGCAGCTGGGGTAGGAAGGAAGGGATCTAACACCTTAGTAGTGCAGTGACTTTAAATGGTATTAATTGCTTTACCCTTCTTTGAACCTCTAGGATTAAAAGCTAGAGAAAACAAAATCTCCTACAGGTAAAAAGGCTACCTTAAAAAAAAAAAGGAAAAACCCCTTCTGTCTAAAACTGCATAAATAACCGAGCAACTTGCCCAGCAATATAAAAATAGTACAAAAAGTCAATATAGCCGATTGTTTTTATTTTGCAGTATAATATTTAAGGAATATAGACACATCTGATGTGGTGTATTTTGACGTTTTCTTACTATTTTTAATTATATTGTGAACCATATTGTAGTGAACTTTCCCTGAAGGTTCATGTTGTTCCAATGTATTTCAGTAGAACAAATGCCCTATTCTCGAATGAACCACTCATTACAGCACAACTTCCCAAGATGTCCTGCTAATCTGGTGTATGCAAATTTATTCTTGCATATTCATTCTGAATAGCCTTAAAACCTAACTGGCTATGGGGTTACTAGGACAGGATTGGGAAATCTACATTACAAATGCAATTTAAATAGACAGGTCATACAAACTTAGAAACATAGAAACATAGAAATATGACGACAGAAAAAGACCACATGGCCTATCTAGTCTGTCCTTCCATAACAACTACAACAGTCCACTTTTTGCCTTTAGAGAGCCTCTGTGTTGGTCCCATTCTTTCTTGAATTCAGTTACTGTCCTCATCTCTACCACCTCCACTGGGAGACTATTCCACGGATCCACTACTCTTTCCGTAAAGAAATATTTCCGCATATCACTCCTGAATCTATCTCCCTTCACCCTCATCCCATGTCCCCTCGTAGCAGAACTTGCTTTCAATTGAAAGAGGCTCTCTCCCTGAACATTTATGCCATGGAGGTATTTAAACATCTCAATCATATCACCTCTATCCCGCCTTTCCTCTAAGGTGTACATATTAAGATCCTTAAGTCTGTCCTCATATGCTTTATAATAACTTGATTTTGTTTTGTCTATTTCACAGTGATTTAAATAGAACTCCATAATTTAAGATTACATCTTATTATTTCCTATGCTAAACCAGCTTCCCAAAGCACTTCTGATCTATAAGATGGAATTGACTGTTGTCATGATGAGTTTAATTATTATTTTTTTAATAATAAAATGTTAAATTATAATGTTAATAAAAAAAACCAATTGCTCTTGGCAAGCAAATGCAATGCTGAAATGCTTCAGTGTCAAGTTTATTATCATTCCAGTGATTTAGGAACCTGTGTATTAATGGGCAGGAACAATACATTAATGTAGACATTAACTAGTGACCATGTACAAGGTGTATTAACATGGTTGTTTGCATGGGAAATTAACCCATGCACCCCTCAAAATATTGAAATTAGCTCCATCAGTGTTAACACTGGATGGTAATATTTTGTGTTACTACTTAAGAAGCTTAATGCCGCCTGCTAAGGATGTAAATGTTACCTCCATGGCAGGAGGTGAAGGTTCCAATATTAGCAGCGGTGGCGGTGGCTAGTTGCTGTTGCTGAACATTAGACCCGGATATTCAATGCCGTCATATCTGGGCTCCAGCATTGACTATCCAGGTTGCCCAGATTGCTGTGAAGCTAACTGGGCAGTGGCAATATCCAACCACTGCCTGGTTAACTTCAGTGGCAAAAGTTAGCCCAGCCATTATTGCGCCTGAATTTCGCTGCTTAGTGATAATCGGGCAGTGGCTCAATGTCACTGCTGCTTGGTTATTGCTGGGTGCTGCCCCTAGACTGCCCCGATGCTAACCAGTTAGTAATGGGGCATGCAGTGGTGCCACCCGCAGATATTCAGTAGGACGAACCATGTTAGAGTCACTGAATATCCCGGACAAGGGGATTAACGCAGTTAGCAGGTCTGCTAACCATGTTAATCCATTTGAATATCAGGCTCGTAGTTAATATGGTCTACTACTGCTGCTCAAGTTCATTTGAACTTCTGGGCTTGAAAACCCCTACCATAACCAATATGAGAATCTACCAGCTTCTTAGAGCTCTCAGGAAGAACCAATATGGACCTCTGTAACCACCCTTCTAGCATCAACATAGGCTGTTGAACCCCCTTCCCCCTCCCCACGTTTAGAACCAACAAAGATCTTTGTAGCCCATTCCAGATATAAGAAAGGACTTCTATATTCATAAAACCCTAAACCCATTCCAAGATGCTCATTTACTCACTCATAGATGCCCCAAATGTTTGCTATGTTGTCAAATTCAAAATGACATCAAAGCAAGGGTCAGCAGTATGAACATAAGATATGCCATACTGGGTCAGACCAAGGTCCATCAAGCCCAGTATCCTGTTTCCAACAGTGGCCAATCTAGGTCATACAAACCTAGCAGTATCCCCAAGAGACATAGGTTCCACAATGCTTGTATTGGGTCAAGCATTGATATCCTGGGTCCCTTTTTAATAATGGTTTATGGACCTTTCCTCCAGGAACTTGTCCAAACCTTTTTTAAACCCAGCTACACTAACAGCTCTTACTACATCCTCCATTAACAAATTCCAGAATTTGATTACATGTAGAGTGAAAAAATATTTTCCCTTATTTGTCTTAAATAGTTTACCCTGTAGTTTCATTACATGTCCCCTAGTCTTTCTATATTCTAATAGCGTAAACAATCGATCTACGTTTACCCGTTCCACTCCATTCATTAATTTATAGACCTCTATCATATCTCTCCTCAGCCATCTCTTTTCCAGGTTAAAGAGCCCTAACCTTTGTAGCCTCTCTTCATAGGAGTAGCCTTCCATCCCCTTTACCATTTTGGTGGCTCTCCTCTGTACCTTTTCTAATAATGCTATATCCTATTTAAGATACAGCGACCAGAATTGCACACAATATTCAAGGTGCGGTCATACCATGGAACGATACAGAGGCATTATAATATCCTTTGTTTTATTTTCCATTCCTTTCCTTATGATACCTAGCATTCTATTTACTTTCTTGGCCACCTCTGCACACTGGGCGGAGGGCTTTAACATGATATCCACGATGACTCCTAAATCTTTTTCCTGGGTGGTGGTTCCCAATGTGGAACCTTACATTGTGGAACCATAGTGTGGGTTGTTCTTTCCTAGGTGCATAACTTTGCACTTGTCCACATTAAATTTCATCTGCCATTTTGATGCCCAGTCTTCGAATTTATCCAGACCCTCCAACAGTTTTCCATAGTCCTCTTGGGTTTTAACAACTTTAAACAGTTTTGTGTCGTCTGAAAATTTGATAACATCACTAGTTATTCCCTTTTCCAGGTCATTTATGAATATGTCAAAAAGTAGCAGACCCAGAACAGATCCCTGGGGTACTCCACTATTCACCTTTTTCCATTGGGAAAATTGGCCATTTAGCCCTTCCCTCTGCTTTCTATCTTTTAACCAGTTCCCGATCCAGAATAGTACACTGCCTCCTATCCCATGACTTTTTAGTTTTGCCAAAAGTCTCTGATGAGGGACCTTGTCAAAGGCTTTCTGAAAGTCCAGATACACTATATCAACCGACTCACCTTTGTCTACCTGTTTATTCACACCTTCAAAAAAACATATCAGATTAGTAAGACAAGATCTTCGTTGTCTAAAGCCATGTTGGCTGTCTCCCATTAGGCCATGACTATCTACATGCTGTGTAATTTTGTTCTTTATGATGGTTTCTACCATTTTCCCCGGTACTGACGTCTGTAATTTCCCGGATCACCCCTGGAACCCTTTTTGAAAATTGGCGTTACATTGGCAATCCTCCAATCTTCAGGTATTACAGATGATTTTAATGAAAGTTCACAGATTACTAATAGCAGGTCTGCAATCTCATATTTCAGTTCTTTCAACACTCTTGAATGTATACATCCGGTCCAGGTGATTTGCTACTATTCAGTTTATCAAATAGTTTTAATACATCTTCCTGGTGTAGCGATATTTCTCTCAATTCCTCTGCAGTATCACCTTTAAATACCACTTCAGTCTTGGGAAACATCCCTACATCTTCCTCAGTAAAGACCGAAGCAAAGAATTCATTCATTCTCTTCGCTATAGTCTTGTCTCCTCTTACTGCCCCTTTTACCCCTCTATCATCTAATGGTCCAATTGACTCTCTCACAGGCCTTTTGCTATGAATGTACTTGAAAAAGTCTTTATTTCGTGTTTTTGCTTCCCTAGCAAGTTCCTTCTCAAATTCTCGCTTTGCCTGCCTTATCAATGCTTTGCATTTAACTTGCCAGTGCTTGTGCTTTTTCCAGTTTTCATCATTTGACTCTTTTTTCCATTTCCTGAAAGATGCTTTTTTGGCAGCAACAGCTTCTCTGACCTTACCTTTAAACCATGCTGGCAGTTTTTTGGACTTTCTTCCACTTTTCTTAATGCATGGGATACAGCCGGTCTGGGCTTCCAGGATAGTATTTTTTTTTTTTTTTTGAAAACTTTATTTATAGATCATCAACAAATAACAATAAACACAGTATCAGGCAAAGAACCCCCGGCAGGGTGTACTCTTATCCCTGCCGCAGGGTGAATTACATATGTAATTGTCAAAGACAGCAAACAAACTGTGCCTTATGAGGAAACCAGTGTTTTATACTTTTATTTGCTTCCCCTATACCCCCCCACTAAACATAAAGGAAGAAGAAAAACACCCACCCCTCCCTCCCCACCTTCCCCAACCCCTCGCCATCTCCATCCACCGCACACCAGCCAGGCTCGCTCCCAGGAGGAAGAGTCGCCCGCTTCATCCCCACAGGCGCCGCCAGTACGCTCTAATATTCTAGAGACCTACGTTAACTATTTCATTTCGGCAGCGGGGCTCCAAGTTCTGAATATAGGGTTCCCAGATTAGCATAAAAGTAGCCCATCGTTTAACATGGCTCCGTGCTCTCCAACGTTCTGCCAGCATCAATTGGTGAAAACTATTGCGCCACTCCAAGAAGGTCGGCGGGAGCCGCTCTCGCCATCTACGAAGAATTGGGCCCTTCCCCACCAAGCACGCTTTGCGCACGAGGAGTCGCGCCCCTCGCCCACTGGGACAAGACAGGTGCAGTTGATCCAAAAGTACCAAAGACCCCGTCCATGGGAAACGCTGTTGCAGCAACCTCGCTATACAATTACTAATACGTGCCCAATAGGGGCGGAGGCGCCCACATGTCCACCACATGTGGGCTAAGTCCGCCAGAGGTTCGGAACATCGAAGGCATGACCCGTCTTGAGTGACATGGCTCCGTAGGGCCCGTCGGGGGGAAAAATGTATACGGGTTAAGGCTTTATACTGAAGTTCCCTCCACCGTGCCCCTTCCACCAGTAAAGGAATTTGCGCCAAGGCCTTCTGAATGGACCCGACCGGGACCTCCCGCCCCATTTCCCTTGCCCAGGCCTGCTCAACACGTCCGTAATCTGGCAGTACCCGAAAACAATCCAGTCGGGTCTTCAAACCCGATATCGAAGGAGGGGAGTCTCCCCCGAGACCAAAAAATTCAATAATCTGCGCTGAGCGGTCCGCTTCAAGGCCCTCTCTGGGCAACGAGGTCACATAATGAGAGAGTTGGAGATATGCAAAAAAGTGGCGGGGCTCCAATTCATATTCAGCACTCAATTCCGAAAACGATTTACAGGCACCAGACAATCCCACAACGTGGCCCACCAGCCGGATCCCCTTTGCCCTCCAAGACTGGAACCCGCTGGACTCAGAGCCGGGTGTAAAATTCACATTACCCCCTAAGGGAAGCCAACTCGAGTTCCTCCAGTTCCGATTCCAATAACCGTTCAATTGTTGCCACGTGCGTCGCGCGGATGTCATCATCACACTGCGCTTAACACGGGTAGGCAGTTGGGAACTCTCCGCATGTAGAACACCCAACAGGGAAAGTGGGGCCACCGCCGCCATCTCCAGATGTCTCGGTGTATAGAAGTCCGTCTCGCCCAGCCAGTCACCAACATGGCGTGCCTGGCATGCCAAGGCGTACAGCCACAAGTCCGGCAGCCCAATACCCCCACCCCGCCAAGGCCCAATCATACGCTTCATCGGGATACGAGCCCTAGCTCCCCTCCATAGAAACCTCTGAATCTCCCTTTCCACGCGCAGGAGGTCGCGGCGATACAGCCAAACCGGCAACGTCTGCATCCAATACAGAATTCGGGGTAGAATCACCATTTTGACCGCTGCCACTCTCCCCAACAGGGACAGTGGCAAAGGAGTCCAGGCTCGCATCTGGTGGCGGATCCCAGTCAAAATTTTCTCAAAGTTAGTGTAATATAAATCTTGCGGCAGACGTGTCAAAACGATGCCTAGATATACAAAAGTCTGACCCGCCCATTTTAGAGGAAATTCCCCTGGCCAGCTGTCCCGAAGTTGCCCCGACATATCTAGGGCCTCTGATTTATCTTCATTTATGCGGAGCCCCGCAAAGCTGCCATAGGCCTCAAATTCCCTCAGTAGCCGCTCCAGCGACTCCTTGGGGGCAAGCAAGTGGACCAGCATGTCATCCGCAAAGGCGGAGAGTTTGAACTCATGGGCCCCAACCACCACCCCCCTTATGCCCCTGTCGGCTTCTATGCTACGAATTAAGGGGTCCAGAGCCAATACGAATAACAAAGGTGACAACGGGCACCCTTGTCTGGTCCCACGGGAGAGAGAGAAAACTCGTCGGATAAAACCCCATTACATAACACCCGGGCAGTCGGCTGCACATAGAGGCTCTGCACCATCTCACAAAAAGGAGTCCCCAAGCCGTAGAGCGGTAACAGGTAATGAAGATATTGCCAGCTAACTCTGTCAAACGCTTTTTCGGCGTCAAAGCTCACCAAGAGAGAAGTTAGCTGGTGCTGCTGCACCCACTCAATAGACGTTAAGATTTTACGTAAGTTGCGCACCGCGAAGCGCCCCCGGACAAATCCAACCTGTGACTCGTGAACTAAAGCACCTAGCAGGACCGCCAACCGTTCCGCCAAAATCTTTGCCTGCAACTTCATATCGAAGTTCAACAGGGAGATCGGCCGATAGGAGGAGGCCCTCAGCGGGTCCTTCCCTGGCTTGGGGATCAGGGTGATGTATGCCTGATTGCCCCCCCAGCGTGGACCGCCCCCCACTGCCCGTCGCTGAAACGTTTCCACTAGGAGGGGACTCACCCCCGCCGACAGTATCTTATAAAATTCAACCCCATATCCATCGGGACCTGGGGCTTTATAACAGTTCGCGGCCGAAATCACCTGCTGTACCTCCTGTAAGGTAATGGGTTGCCCCAAATCAACACGTTGCTCCTCGGTCAGCTTGGGCAAATCTAGTCGCCGTAGGTAGTTTTCCATGCTAGTAGTGGCAGTCTCCTCCGCGGTATAGAGATGTTGAAAGAAATCTCTAAAGAGGGCACTAATCACCGTCCGATTGTTTTGTAATTTTCCTTGATCATCTCGGAGAGCTGCCACCAACCGCGAGTCTCGCTGACCTTTCAGACATCTCCCCAACAGTTTACCGGGCTTATCCCCAAAACAATACAGCTTATACTTATAATACAGTAGGGATTTTTTTGCCCGTTGATGGAGCAATTCATTTAACATGACTTGGAGTTCCCATAATTTCTTTCTATTATGGGAGGTGGGGGTGCGCCCATGGAGACGCCGCGCTTGTGCCACCTGTTGTTCGAGTCTAACAACCTGTGCAGCCAGTAGTCTGCGCTTCCGTGCTACATAGCCAATGATGTCCCCCCGGAGGACTACCTTGGCCGTCTCCCACATCAGTTCCGGGTCATCTCGGTGGCCCTGGTGATTCGCTTCAAACTCTCGCCACCGAAGGTTTAGAAATTGGCGAAAAGGGACGTCCCTATAAAGTTCCACCGGGAACCGCCATAAGCGAGTCCCGCCCAAGCCTCCCCCCCCGTGCCAGTCAATCCATACCATGGCATGATCCGAGATCTCCAATGGACCAATCTGCGCGTCCTCAACAGATGCGAACTGAGTCGCCGAAACCAACAGGTAATCAATGCGGGCGCTAGTTCCATGCGCCCGAGATACATGGGTAAAATCCCTTTCCGAGGGGTGCAAAAGTCGCCACGGGTCCACTAAGCCCAGCCGAGACTTAAACCTTTGCAACGTACGGGAAAGATTTTGTCGTTCTCTGGTTCCCATTTCTCTCGAGGCGTCAAGACCTACCTCAAAAACCCCGTTGAAATCGCCGCCCAAAAGCAAGGGCACCTCCGGCAATTGTTCTACCTGTGCCGCCAGGCGGTGGAAGAATTCAGGATCTGGTGTATTTGGACCATATAAGTTGCCCAAAATTATCAACCAATTCTCCAACATGCCATGCAGTAGCAAAAAGCGTCCCCGTGGATCCAGCACCTGTCTTGTTAGTGTGAACCGTATCTTCTTATGAACCAAAATGGCAAGTCCCCCTTTTTTTCCCACTGCTGGGACATCCCACACCTGGCCCACCCAGTCTCGCTTAAGCTTGGCATGCTCCTCCGCGGTTTGATGGGTTTCCTGTAGTAACGCAATGTCACATCGCTGTCTTGCGAGCGCTTTAAGTATTTTATATCTCTTGATGGGGCTGCCCAAGCCACAAACATTCCAAGATATAATTTTTACCACACTAGACGCTCTTCTTGGGCGTGTCGTCTGCTGAGGGTATTATTGCTAGGAAACCCCCCCAGCCTGGGGTTTGCTCGGACCCTCCCCCTGAGAACCGAATCCAGCCGGCCGTGCGTGGTGGAGATGGCGACCCTCCCTTCCCGACCCCTCCCCCCCCGTTTTCCCACTATCCCATCTAGCCTCCCCCCTCTACCTTGCTCCGCACCCCCCCCACCCCTCACTCCCTTCCCTCCAGTGCCTAACCTAACCCTGAGGCTAAACACACTTCCTGTGGCATTGGGCCTACCCCCTAAAGAATCCCCTCCAGAGATCCACTTAAAACCCCCTACCCTCCTCCCCCCCCCCCGTAAGGCCGATGAACCTCATCACATGGCACCGCCTCCGCTGGTCAAGTAGGCCCAGCACCGATTCTGGATATGTTAACCCACTATCGCTATCCGCCTCTGAGGGAGGGGGTCTGAGGGCACAAACCCCCTGGGGCCCAGTAAAACCTTCCTCCTTGGTCGCAAGCTCAAAGGTCAGCACATCACCTCCCCTGGAGCCTAAGCCACAAGCCCCCAATCCATATAATCAATGTCCCTTATCACTTACCCCTTAAGGGAATCCTAGAAAAACCATTAGTGAAGACCCCCCTACCGACAGGCCTGCAACAATCATGTTGTCAGCGTCTGGAGGGGCCCATCGCCTCCCCAGGTCACCCCTTCCCCGATTTTCACAAAGCATAACACCCCCGGTGAAGGGAGTCACAGCCCCGGGGGAGAAAGTAACAGCACCCCCCGCAAATTTAAAGGAGCAACCCCGGGATCCCTCCACGCACTCAGCTCGAGCCTTCGAAGGCCAGGAGTCCCCCGAACCCCGTCGGAAGTGGACGGGCGGGAGGACCCGGTGCCCGGAGGCCCACGAGCCTTCTCCCACCAGCAGACACCAAGCTGTGATTTTCAGCCACTCCCTCGGCAAGTTCCCCATTAGAGAACCACTTGGCTTAGGGTTCATCAAAGAAAGCAACCGACCCTCCCATATATAGCATTTTGCACTGCAGCTTAGGGCCTTAAATATTTATCCTCCACCACAATAATCTTGCCCAGAGAAATCAAGAAGAAAGGAAAACAAAAAAGAAAGAGGAGAAGAGAGAAAGAAAGCCAACCAGTACAAGGTAAAAATAAAGCATTGTCCAGCCATTGTTGCGCGACGCTCCTCTCACCACGTTCTCACCCAGCGGTAGTCAACCTCTCACTCCGGGTCTCTCCGCCGTGCGCGGCAGCTTAAATTGAACTGTTCCTAGGCGTTCCTGATGGTTTCACGAGGAGGGGGGGGCCCCTTCGGTAGTTCCCGCCAGGCCTGCTAAAAAGGTTTGGGCCTCCGCCGGAGTTTGCATGTACTGTATCCGCCCCTGGTGCTCGACTCGCAGCTTCGCGGGATACAACAGGGAGAGGCGCACTCCCCTGGTGATTAGTTGGGAGCACACCGCTGAGAATGCCCGACGTCTCTGGCTTACCAACTGCGAGTAATCCTGGAACACCAATATCTTCTCCGGGTCCGATATGGAGCGCTGATGAGCCCTGGCAGCCTTCAGGACCTCCTCCTTCTGGTGGAAGTCAAGGAAGCGGGCGATTACCGCGCGGGGCCTGCGCTCCTGGTCGCGCCTCGGTCCCAATCTGTGTGCTCGTTCTATTTTGATGGGGCCGGCCACACTGCCTGCTGAAATCTTCTCAATCCAGGCCACCAAGTAGCTACGAAGAGCTCCATCCGCCACATTTTCAGCAATGCCAATGAAGCGGAGGTTTTTTCGGCGACCTCTGTTCTCCATATCGTCGAGCTTGTCGCCTTGATGTTTCACGAGGTCTTCCAGGGCCTTCACGCGGCCCACCAAGGAGCTCTGGGTATCCTCGACGCCTGAAATGCGAGTTTCTGTCTGCTCCACTCTGGCGGTGAGGTCAGTAAAATTTTGCTGAATAGCTTGCAATTGATCCGCCAGTCCGCGGAAACGTTCATCTAGGGCCCGCACAACGGCAGCACTGACCTCCGCTATCAGCGTTTGGTTGGCATCCGCTCCCAGGCTCCTCGGTGCTCCCTCCGCCATTTTGGTATCCGGGACCCGGGTCTTCTCCCGCCTAGATGGTTTCGCAGACATCTAGCTGCTCTTGGGTATCTAAGCTCTCTCGTCTTTCTTGGTTTCACCCCTGCACTGGCGCTCTTTATAATTAGGAGGGCGATTGCCACTATTGCAGGTATTATATGCAGAATTAGGGGGTAGAGTGCCCAGAGCTGACCACCGCACGTCTACTCAGCTCATTGCCACCACCGGAAGTCCTCTAGTATTTTTAAACAACACCCAAGCTTGAAGTAAGTCTTTAACTTTTGCAACCGCTCCTTTTAGTTTTTTCTTAACTATATTCCTCATTTTATCATAGTCTCCCTTTCGAAAGTTAAAATGTAGTACTGTGGATTTCTTTACTATCCCTCCTCCACTAATTAAATCAAACACGATCATGCTATGATCACTATTGCCAAGTGGTCTCAACACCCTTATTTCTTGCACCAGATCTGGTGTTCCACTAAGGACCACATCCAGTATGGCTTCTCCTCTGGTTGGTTCATGAACCAGCTGCTCCAAGAAGCAGTCATTTATTTCATCTAGAAACTTTATCTCCCTAGCATGTCCTGCCATGACACTGACCCAGTCGATACTGGGGTAATTGAAATCACTCATTATTATTACTCTGCTGTGACGTTTGTTAGCGTCCTTGATTTATTTGAGTATTTCATCATCCATTTGTTCATTCTGGCCAGGCAGTCGATAGTACACCCCCACTGCCATCACCTTCCCCTTCATACATGGAATTTCAATCCATAGAGATTCTACAGCAAATTTTGTTTCCTGCAAAACTTTAATCCTTTCTGACTCAATGCCCTCTCTAACATAGAGCGCAACCCCTCCACCAATTTGATCAGTTCTATCATTACGATATAGTTTGTATCCAGGTATCACAGTGTCCCACTGGTTATCCTCCTTCCACCATGTCTCTGAGATTGCAATCATATCTAACCTCTCATTTAGTGCTGTATATTCTAACTCTCCCATCTTATTGTTTAGACTTCTAGCATTTGCATACAAGCATTTTAGAGACTGTATTTTATTAATATTAATCCGGCTATTGGTAGGCAAGGGTAATTTGGAATCTTTACGCTCTGTCTGCACCATACTGAAGGGCATTTGGGCTACTTTACTATTTTTTGGAACCTCACTGCTTTTGGTAGTATCCTTCAAGGATACCTTCTTCCGAACCATCCGCTCTTGGGCGACTGTCGGCTTTCCCCTATTTTCTAGTTTAAAATCTTCTCTATCTCCTTTTTAAAGGTTAATGCCAGCAGTCTGGTTCCACCCCAGTTAAGGTGAAGCCCATCCCTTCGGAAGAGCCCCTCCTTTCCCCAGAATGTTCCCCAGTTCCTAACAAATCTAAAACCCTCATCCTTCCATCATCGTCTCATCCACGCATTGAGACTCCGGAGCTCTGCCTGCCTTTTGGGTCCTGCACGTGGAACGGGAAGCATTTCGGAGAATGCTACCCTGGAAGTTCTGGATTTCAACTTCCTACCTAAAAGCTTAAATTTAGCCTCCAGAACCTCCCTGCCACATTTTCCTATGTCATTGGTACCGACATGTACCGAGACAGCAGACTCCTCCCCAGCACTATCTAAGATCTTATCTAGGCAGTGCGTGAGGTCCGCTACCTTCGCACCAGGCAGGCATGTTACCAGGCGATCCTCACATCCACCAGCCACCCAGCTATCTACATGCCTAATGATTGAATCACCAACTATAACAGCTGTCCTAAACCTTCCCTCAAGGGCACATGGCCCTGGAGAAACATCCTCAGTGCGAGAGGGTTTTACATCACCTGGAGGACAGGTCTTAGTTACAGGATCACGTCCTGCCACACCAGGGTGATGCTCTCCTGTCACGTGTCCTCTCTCCTCCATGGCAACAGGGATGCTAACAGACTGGAGGTGGGACTTCAGGACTATATCCTTGTAGGTCTCGTCCATGTACTTCTCTTTCTTTCTTATGTCTTCCAGGTCTGCTACTCTAGCCTCTAGAGAACGGACTTGTTCCCTGAGAGCAAAGAGCTCCTTGCACTTAGTGCATACGTAAGACCTCTCACCAACTGGGAGAAAATCATACATGTGACACTCAATGCAAAAGACTGGAAAGCCCCCATCTCGCTGCTGGACTGTTGTCTGCATCTTAGTTTAAAGCTTGTGCTTAGGTCTTTAAATTCTGTACTTACTAAGGGTTGGTGTAGATGCTTATACTAATAAAAGTATATCTAATACCTTTAATATACCTTGTTCACCTAAAGCTTAATTAATCTCAGGTCCTCAATGTATGACTGATTTGGATAAAGAGCTGCACCTGAGAGCAGCCCCTTTCCTCTAAGACGTGTAAGTACCTATAAAGTTACAATTACCCCAGGGGCGGGTGGATGTTGGGGAGGGAGGGAGGGAGGGAGGGAAATAAGACCTATTAAAAGAGGGCTGTTGCAAGGTACCCTATCCTGTACCCTTAGCAGGGGGGGAGGGGGTTAGTCCCTCAGGTAGGCTAGAGCAGGGAAAAAGGTTTAAAATGCAGCACGTTCTGGGGACAGAGCAGGGAGAGTGTCGCTATGAATCTGGTAGTGCACCTGT